>JAWHQI010000098.1:6123802-8545104 GCA_033032865.1 Dactylorhiza incarnata
CATTGAAGAACAATTTGGGCGAGTGCATGCTTGAGGATAATCCCATCTCAAGTGAGGTAACGAAATTTCTACTCGTGAGATTTCCCTCTTGTTAATTTCTTGTGGTGGTAATTTTGGCGTGATCTTCAAATCACTTGAATAATCGTGGTTTTCTTCGATCAATTTGTGCGTTCTTATTATTTCTTTTAATTTTCGAAGAGGATTGGCGAAGCTTGACTTTTTGTTGGGAGAGATCTACCCTTTTGGAATCGTAATTTTTGGTGGATCTCTTTTGGTACAACTCAAGCTCGTTCGGACCGGGTGGGTCCTTTTAGTCTGGGAGAATTGTGGCCAATAGACATCTATTCAACCTCCTGCGGTTTGGCTACCCGTCGTTAGCATCTAATTGATAAGTATTGCGTTGCGTGTACATTGCATTTAGTTTTTGTGCGGACGTATAAATTAGAACGTTGAGAGGGAACGCGTGATCGTAGCGATTGTGTCGGAGAGTGTAGCCTGCATCAAGGGTTTATAGGTCTCTAGACCCTAAAATTAATTCATACATGAATTATTAAATATCTAAAAAAACTATAGAAAAATGTTCTCCAAAATTCCCAATTTTAGATATGTTGAGGGTAAGGGTAAACTAGCCTATACTCCAAATTTCAAAGCATTTGCGTCCGAAATAGTGGTGGCACTCAAATCATTCTCTAGTCAACCCTATGTACAGGTTGCACCATTTTGAGTGCTGTAGTCAAACCAGTGGGCCAAATTGGCTCAAATCAATGTTAAAATAAACTAGACATAAAGATCTACAACTTTTGTCTTTGGCTATTTTTCCTAAAACGGCTAAGGGGTTCAAATTTCGGTTTAAAAAAACCTGTATTTCTAGGGGAAAATATGACGTTAATTAATCATAAAATTATTAATCTATCTAAATGGAGGGCATCAGTTCATCTTCTCCAATCATCCAACAACCACGATTGGCCCGTCCTGTACCAACTTGGGAGGTGATTTCACGGCCACCTAGACGCTCTCCCGGTCGGCCAATGCCACCAACACCTCCGTTGAGGTGGCGACCGGCGATGTACGGTGGTTGGCTGGCCGGAGGCGTCTGAAATCGGGAATTTGAACAAGAGAAGAAAAGCTTGAACACAAGCTTTCATCCATGCCGATCCAAGACCAATTGGCCCCAAATCTAGTGGCCAAAATGATGAGATATACCCACTAAGAAATAGATGAGAGGAGAGGACCTGAGTGGTGGCTTATAGCTGTGCCGATCGCCGGTCCACCATAGTTGCTTGAGAATCTTTGGGAGCCATGACAATCTCCTACTAGGGAGCATGAAATCCTCTTGGAAAGATGGTGGTTTCACTTCCCTCAACCCTCTTAAGGTGATAAAGGGATCAATTGAGGGAGAGAGGGGTTACAATGTTGAATGTCATTAATGGCCATTAGTTGTAAATTTTGGCCATGTGAAACTCCCATGAAATTCACCTCCTATTGGCATGAAATCATTAGAAAACTCCTCATAACTGATAGAGGGAATGAATCCTCATCAATTTGGAGAGAATGGAGGGTCAATTTGCCTTGAATGCCATGAATTCACCTTGAATGTCCACTTTCTTTCTCTTCAAATTGAGGAAAACTCCCAATTTCTCTCTCCTAGTCACCCCCACAAGAAATAGGATGGTATTTCATGTAATTTCAATGGTGACTAATCATTTGGGCCATTGAAATTGGGCTTAGCCCAAAGGGATTGAGATTTGGGCTTAATTAACCTAATTTGGGCAATATTGACCAAGTGTTGACTTTGGTCAAATTGGTGAAATTAATTAGGCCCAATGGGTCAATTTTGACACACTGGCCTCCATTAGTGATTAGGGGAACTTGGGGAAAGTCAATTGGTCCAATTGAACTCTAATTGACCCTAAATAGGGTGGTTTGACTTATTTGAGGCTAGGGTTTAGTTTGGTCAAATTGACCAATTGGGTTGACCCCAATGGGTCCTTTGTGACCCAAGGGGCTCCCTAAAGGGTTAGGGGTGTCATGGTAGGGTTAGGTGATCAACTTGATGCCAAGAACTCCAAACCTAGGTTAGGTAACTGGAATTTACTATTTGCAGACTAAGGTGACTTTACCTATTAGCTCGGTTCTTATGGTCCTTTTGGTCTTCCTAGTGCTTTGTCATGACCTAGTCATGACAAAAACCCTCCTAGGGGTCTAGTTGTTTGTGGGGATGTTACATAAAATATGTTAGCTTCATCAAAGACCACATGCACTGACTCCTCAATTTTGAGAGAGCTTTTATTATAGCACATATAAGCCTTGCTTGATGAGGAATATCCCAAAAATATTCCATCATCAGCCTTCTTGTCAAATTTGGCAAGATGACTCTTCCCATTGTTTAGGATAAAGCAAGTATAACCAAAGATCCTAAAGTAAGTGACTATAAGTGCCTTTCCCTTCAATAACTCGTAGGGAGTCTTCAACTTTGTCTTATGGATGAGACTTTTATTCAGAACATAGTTGACAGTATTCACTGCCTCAGCCTAAAAGGACATTGAAAAGTTGGATCCAGCCATTAATGTCCTTCCTGGTTCAATTAAGGTTCTATTTTCCTTTCAGCCACCCCATTTTGTTGGGGGGGGGGGGGGTTTCTAGGAGCTGAAAAGCTTTGTCTTATCCCTTCATCCTCACAAAATCTACATATTAACTAATTTTCAAACTCAGTACCATGATCACTTCTGATCACAGCAACCTGAGTGTTGAATTCAGATTGAATCTGTCTAATGCATCTTGAGAGGATCTTGAAGGTGTCTGACTTAGCTTTCAGAAGGAACACCCAGCTGAATCTAGAAAAGTCATCAACAATGACTATATTATAGGATTTACCTTCTAAGTTCTGAGTGGAGATAGGACCAAATAGGTCCACGTGCAAAACGTATAGGGTTCTGGGGGAATCATTCTTACCAATTTGTTTGAATGATGATTTGATCTGCTTTCCTAGTTTGCAGGCTCTACAAGGATGGTCTTTATTAAACTTACCTATTGGCAAGCCTCTTACTAGGTTAAGCTTAGACAGTTTAGCAATGGTCTTAAAATTTAGGTGACTGAGTCTCCTATGCCACAACTCATTGTTTTCTAACTGAGAGTTAAATAAGTAGATCTCTGACTTAGTATACTCAAACTCTACAACATAGACCTTACCTTTTCTAAGACCAGTCAATACAATTTGGTTAGTTACAGAACTAACTATATGACATAAAGACTTAGTGAATACAACTTTATATTCACCATCACATAACTAACTAATACTAATTAGAATATGTTGAAGTCCTTCAACATAAGCTACCTTAGAGAAGGAAATTTCCCCAATCCTGAGCAAGCCATATCCTTTGGTTTGACCAGAGAGGGAATTCCCAAAAATTACCTTAGGCCCTTCCTTGGCCTTGTAGTTTTCCAGCAATTCTTTTGCTCCAGTCATATGCATGGATCATCCACTGTCCAGATACCACTGTTGGTTTATGGTTGAACAGTTTCCTTTCTGCACATGAAATCAAACATTATTATAGACCCTCACTTGCTGGTGTCTCTTTCTTCTATCATCATATACAGTTATGAAAGAATAAGTTGGTCTTTTAGTATACCCATTAAGGTGAAGAAGAGCTGGATTATTATGCCAGCAATGTTTGGCTATGTGCCCAATTTTAGAACAACAGAAACATCTAGGAATATAAGTAGAGAGAGATCTATATGTTTGAAAATTTCTTGTTAGAAGCATGCATCGAGAAGAAATTGACGCATCTTTAGAGTTGCGTCGAGTGTAATTCAATGTGTTTGCATAATTACGTCGATAATAATTCGATGCAGAGTATTGGTTGCATCGAATAGAATTCGACGCACCCTCATACTTGCTTCGAGTTGATGTCGAAGCATATGCCGAACTCCGTCGAGTTTCATTCGACTCATCTTTAAAACTACGTCGAGTTCTAGTAGACGCATAATTCTTTTTAATAAGATTTTTATAATTTTTATTTGGCTTATCTAAGGGGTGTTTACCTAGAATTCCTGTTTGATTACTAATGCTTACCATATTGAATATAGTGAGTTTATTAGGGTTATTATTTTGATCTTCACATGATTCTAAGTTGTTATTAGGTTGATTTATACTAGACCTAATGAATGCTACCAGATTTTCTCAGGCAAGTTTGCTAGGGATTAGTGTGATGGTAGATGGTAGTGATTCTAGATCAAGATGGTTAAATCTCTTGGAGAGATTTTGCGAGATGTCCTTAAGCTTTTGACTCCTCCCATTGAGTGAGCCCTCAAAGACTTTTGCCTTTGTAAGTTCTTTCTTTAAATCAAAATTTTCATTAGTTAACGTGTATATTTCTTTTTCTTTCTTAAACATTTGATTTCTTAGATCATAGTTAACTGAGTACAAATTGTCTTTCCTAAGGTCTTCTAGTTTTTTTTTTCTGATTATGTTAAGTTATTTTTGGCAGTTAATATAATCTTGACAGAATTATTTAAAACAGTCTTTAAAGTCTTCCGAGGAAAAGTCTAAATCATCAAAAATAGTTACCTGATTTTCTGCAGTAGTCTTCCAGACCCCTTAAGCAGGATTCTTCAGTTGCACACTCTTCATCACTATCAGATGAGGAGGAGCTTAGCTCAGACTCTGAATCACTCTAGGTTTCAGAAATGAAACCTTCCCCCTTTTCTTATCCTTTCTCATGAAGAATTTCTTCTTGTGCTCCTTCTTGTTGCTTTTGTTCTTTTCCTCTTCAGGACATTTTGTGGCAAAGTGCCCATGTTTTCTGCAAGAGAAGTAGATAATTTCCTATTTAGGAGTTTTGTCATACCTTGGTTTGCTTGAACTGCTCTCCTTCCTCATGGAGTCCTCTGTCTTAACCCATCTCTTGAATCTTTTGGCCAAGAGATTGAACATCTCTTCTTCAGAAGTGGAAAACTCTCCTTTAGCAGCCTTTAGAGCAAGTGTCCTTTCCTTAGGAGTTTAGATTCTCTCCTGGGCTTCTGACTCAGCCCTGCTTTATAGTGAGAGCTCATAGGACTTGAGCTTTCCTAGCAAAGCATATATAGCTATTTCTCTGAGACACCTGAAATCTCTGATATCCCAGATTCTTGAGGCCCATTAGCTTGGGAAGCACATGCGGATCTTATCATTGATCTCTGTCAAGGATATCTCCTTGTCCAGACTTTTTATCTTATTAATAATAATGTTGAATCTGTTATGCATTTCAGCAACACTTTCCTTAACGTTCTTTTGAAAGTTCTCATATTGGGATATGAGAAGGGACTTCCTGTCCTTTTTTCATCAAAACTCCCTTCTACACTTCTGGAAAGAGATTCCCAGATCTCTTTTGCTTATTGGCAGTCAACAACTTTTTGGAAAATATCATCTGACATTGTGGAGACCAGAATATTCATTGCCTTGGCATTACATGCCTTCTGCTTCTTCTCAGCATCTGTCCACGCATTCCTTGGGATAGCTTCATGTGTTGAAGATCAACTGGCATCTTGTATGACTGGAGCTGGGGGACCTGAAATGATAGCATCAAAAATGTCTTCATCAATGGAGTTCATATAGAGCTTTATTCTGGCCTTCCATAGTGTAAACTTATTCAAGTTACACACTAGTGGTCTTGTTGATGCATAGTCCTTAGAACTCATTTTCTTTAGAAAATAGTTTTAGTTAATTTTAAATAAAGAAATAAGAGTGAGGGGATCTTTTGATCAAGGTGTTAACCTTTTAATGATCAACCTCCCTTTGATACCAATTGAAAGTGCACAGTGTGCCTCTGAGTATTCTCTAGAGGGGGGTGGGGTAAATAGAGATTTAAATCTTTTGTACCCTAATTATGCACACACAATAAAAACTACTAAGTATTATGCAATCAATAAAGCCAAAATAGAATAAAGTAATTACAGTAAGTATAAAACAGAAAATAGTAAACTGGGACAACATAATTTTATAGTGGTTCCCCCAAAATGTGGGTAGTCCACTCTTCTACCTCCATGGTAGGATTGCACTAACTGTGCTTGAGTCTTTTGATAAGAAGACTCTCAGAACCACTAAGTCTTTTGATAAGGAGACTCTTAGAACCACTGAGTCTTTTGATAAGGAGACTCTTAGAACTACCGAGTCTTTTGAGAAGGAGATTCTTAGAACCACTGAATCCTTTGGAAGAGGGATTCTTAAAACTCTTTTCAGTTGGTGGATGAAAACAGTAGAATGAGAAGAAATAAGAGAATAGAATTCTTCTGTAAGAATTCTTCATAAGCTTTCTCTTTGAATGTTGTTGCTTCTGTTTATCTCAGGATCTGAATATGATGAAACATTGCTTATGATAGTGATGATTGCAAGGGTTATGAGCTTGATCCTAATTCTCTGCACTTTTGTAGACTTGCTGCTATGTGATGTAGAGGAAGAAGTAGCACTGTTGTTATGACCTATTGCTGTGTAGAGGAGTTGTTCTGCTGTTCTGTCTTAGGGTTGAAGGACAAAGAAGCAAAAGCCCTATTTCGACAGTCAGAATAATATTATCAGTTGTTCATCTTTTTCTTCTCCTCTCAGCATACTTATTCTCCATGATTGGAGTTTGAATTTCTTCCTTCTTTTGGACTGTCCTTAGAAGGAATGCCCATTGGACAATTGATTTTTCCTTCTACTTTTATTCCTGACCCGTCCATCTGATTTGAATAACTTCCAAGAATGTCTTTGTTGTATCCTGGAATACTCCATTCCATTCTTGGTAATAAACGAGCCATTGGAGAACAATCTTCAGCTTTGTAGACCTTCTGAAAAGGTATTAGAAAGGACAACAGAAAAAATTCTATTTCTGACTATACTCGACGCTGCGTCGACTTCATCTTTTGTCATATCGACGCACCTATGAGTTCTTATAGGAGTAGCTTCGAATTCCTTCTTAGCTCTGGCTAAACTCAAATGTCGACGTTTCGTTGATTACTTATCGACGTATTCGTTGAGTTGAATACTTGGTCTTGAACTTCATCTTCTGCGTCTACTCAAACTCGAAGTTGCGTCGACTTCTGAGATGGCTTCGACATGCTCTTGCTTCTCCGTCGAGTTCATTTCAATGTTGCGTCGACTTTACTTGATACTTCGACAGTCAGTCTGAGTTGCTTCTACTTTTAGTCAGAGTTGCATCGACTTCTAGTCGAAGTTGCGTCGACTTCTATTCGACGCAAGTTTTAACTCAACTGAATTTGTGCTTATCTTGACCCGGTCTTGACTCTCTAAGGTGAGTGTGACATCCTAGGAGATCTAATGACCATTCACTCTTTCTATACAATGTGGGTAATATAACCTAACTGATGAAATCACTCTAAGTAATTTGTTAGATAAATCACAAGGGTTTTCCCAACACCTGTTTCTCGTGTGGCGCGACTTTCAGAGGGCACGTCCTCTCTTTAATAGCAACTACTTTCCAAT
Organism: Dactylorhiza incarnata; assembly: GCA_033032865.1. Lineage (NCBI taxonomy): Eukaryota > Viridiplantae > Streptophyta > Magnoliopsida > Asparagales > Orchidaceae > Dactylorhiza > Dactylorhiza incarnata. Next base: position 6,131,262 of record JAWHQI010000098.1, read on the forward strand.
CATACTCGCCCGATCTCCATTCTCTCCCATGCTCGTTGCGAGCTCAGAGCGCTCCCATTCTCGTTGCGAGCTCAAAATGCTCCCGTATTCGTTGCGTGCTCAGAGTGCTCCCGTGTTCGTTGTGCGCTTCGATCGCTCCCGTGTTCATTGCGCGCTCAGAACGCTCCCGTGATCATTGCACCCTTAGACCACTCCCATGTTCATTGTGCGCGTGGTAGTTAACCTTTCTTAATTTCTCAGATTGTAGGTCTTGTTTGTCGCCTTCATCGCCGTCATCGAAGCTGCCCAAACTGCTAAACTTGCTCGAACTGCCCGAAGGGCGAAACAGTTATTTACGAAAAATGGCGAAATGTGTACTCCAAATCAACCAGCGCGATTTGCCCGTCAGGTGGTTATGCTGGTTACAATGGAAAAATTACCGGGCTACCACTACCCAAGGCTATAAAAGGAGCTCAGGGTCTTTATTTTAAGACACCTTGCTTTCTGCACCCGAGAGAGCTCCATTGATGTTTTCCTTTGAGTTCTCCTTCGGTGCTCGAAGATCTCCTTAAGCCTTTGAAGATCTCCTTCGAGGCTTCAAAGATCTCCTTCGAGTGCTTGGAGATTTCCTTCGCTCCAGAAGACCATCTCCCTAAGCGATTTGGGAAACCTTCGGATCCCAAAAGTTGACTCAGTGTTCTCACTTTTTTGTCACTTTTGTTCTCAGAATAAGAAGCGTTTAGCTTTCCAAGAGGTTGGCTGTTACCCTCGGAGTTTTCTCTCTCTTTCCCTACCATTGTAACGAGTAGTGGCCTATCGCGCTCGAGTTCTTAATTTCAAACTATAACACCCAAGAAGATAGTTTAATTTGGTCGGCACAACTCCGACCGCGTGGGTTTTCACCTTTTCCAGGTTTTTCGCGTTAAAAGTCCTCGTGTCAACTAATCAATTTATTCATTGACTATTTGCGTGCCCGGTTCACTCTTGAGCTAAGGTGGTTCAATTCGTTTGGTCTACTAAGAACATTGAGCGACCCGCAACAGTTTGGCACTGTATGTGGGAATGTGTTCCCAAAAACTCTGCTAAGGCTTCCTGGAGATAACACCCGCTTCACCATAATACTCGGGACCAGTAGGAATGGACACCCACCAGGCACTTTCAGATGCTTGTAGTTCCACCATCCCTGCGGGCTCAATTGAGAAAATGCTCATCGCTGCGCCCATCCTACCCCAGTGGCTTGGCATAGCCAGCAAGGAGGCTCCTCCAGCAGCAGAGCAGGATTCGAATGGCGTCACGCTCCAGCTAGAGTGATCCCCCCTGTCAAGAATAATCTTGAAGTATCCAATCCCCTCATGACTTAAGCTCCCACGCTATAGAGAGTTCCACGGAACAGAAAACCTGTACGAACACGTTAACTACTTCCTGGCCGCGATGGAGACGTTCGGGCTTCTTGACCAAATTAGCTGCAAGATCTTCGCAGAAACACTGCGCAGAGGCGCTCTCAACTAGTATCGGTCCCTGCTTGAGGGATCCATTCACAACTTCACCGAGCTATCCCAATTATTCACTGGATAGCACGAAGCCCGCGAACAGAGTATCCGAGGAGATAAACGAGCGTAGGAGGAGCTCGAGTCAGGCCGATCCCTTTATCCAAGGCCGGTAGAGCATGGCGAGTAACAAGGGGAGGTTGTCATAAGCTTCCAGCAAAAGCACCCCCACAGAGGGTTGTACTTTGCCTTGCACGCAAGCATCGACAACCCAACCCGTGAGTTAAGAAAGGCGTTAATAAGCCACACATCTCACTCAACATCTTGTTCATGGCAACCGTGGTACAACTAAAACTCCCTAATGGGAACCTCAAGCTCAGAGCAAGCAGCGCAAAACTCCCGGATGGAATGGTAATACCCACTATAGGATTCATCGTCGTCCCCGTCCACGTGGGAGCACTCCCTGAATTGGTCCAGTACGACGTCCACTATCGCAGAAGAAGATTCACCAAATGACGCAATATTTGGGAGCATCCTACTCGATGCCCTCCATCATGATGCCTCCATAGCGGGCCGCATGGCAAGCAAAGTTAAAATCCTCCAAAAGTCAATTTGCATTCTCAGTGCCGCAGTAGTCAAAGTTCCTTGGATCACCCATGGGCCGTCACAGAGTCCAAGTCCTCGAGGTTTTTCGCAAAATATCTCACGAGAAAGTAGCCGGGGCCAGCCACCGAAGTGATCAGCTCCTAAACCACTATGATGCTTTATGTTGAGTGATCCAGAAAACTCATGCAAGCGCTACTCAGAAAGACTAGGAACCGGGCAAGGTAGCCCTGCATTATCTACACTCTCATTTAATTATTATTAAAAACAATCGCTAACTCCAAAGCTGCAAGATTACGCTTGCGCTTGTATCAATGTTTATTTTAATTAAATATGCTTTACTTATTCTTAACTCCGCAACCGCAAGAACATTCTAGGGCCCTGCCTCTGGGACTTTGTGTAAGACCCCCCTCCCAAATCGGCGGTCCAAACGGGGGATCTTATCGCACACCACCCTTTTTGCATGACGCCGAAGCGATCACGAAGGGTGAAGTGTTGGTGCTTCCATGGTGATCTGGAAGTGGTCAAATATCTAGTCTCACTGCCAACGTGATATGAGCCTATAGGGTCGCACATAAAAGTACTTGGAGAAATTGGAGAAAGAATTGAGTTGGTCTTGCTCATATTGGATATGAGTAGAGGACAAATCTTATGACTGTTTGGAATTAAGTTGAGAATGTCTCAACGGGAAAATCGTTTAAAGCGTTTAAACGATTGGACTTATACTAGACAAAATTGGCTATAGTGTTTAACTGAACTGTGTCAAATTCGGCTAATAGGTTTGGACGAATTCGGCTAAAGTGTTTAGACGATTTCGGCTAAGTCAAATTCGGCTAAATGGTTTAAACGAATTATATATATAGCCGAATTACTATAGTCGATTCGTTTATAAGGTATAGGCGAATTTGACTATAGTGTATAGTCGAACTAGATGACTTCGTTCGTCGACCGCTGAGATGGCAAAAGGGCTAGTGTAGCGCATTCGTCGAATGCAGGCTGCTTCGAGTTCGTCGAACGCAGGCCTTTTGAGTTCGTCGAACGCAGGCTACTTCGAGTTCGTCGAATGCAGGCCTCTTGAATTCGTCGAATGTAGGCTGCTTTGAGTTCGTCGAACGCAGGCCACTTGAGTTCGTCGAACGCAGGCCTCTTGTGTTCGTCGAAAGCATGCTACTTTGAGTTCGTCGAACGCAGATCTCTTTGAGTTCGTCGAACACAGTCTTTTGGTAAATAACAATTCACGATCTTAGGGTTACGCACACGGTTACAGAAATTTACGATCGAACCCTTTTTCGTGTTTTGAGAGAGCAGCGCCAGAATCGTTCCGCTAGAGCTTTTCTCCTCTTCCGCCAGTCGCCGCCTCTTCCTGTAATCGGACCTAGTAGTCTGTGGAAGACATTGAGGACTCTTCTTCTCCGACCTAGTTCTTGTGAGGCAATAAGCTAGGGTTCTCCCTCTCTTGTGTGGACCTTTATAGAGGTGTGGACACGATTCTACACTTATTCCTCTGACGAGCCAACCACTGTTGACGGAGCAGATAGAAAGTGCAGAGCAGGCACTTGGAATAGGATTCCGAATCCTAGAATACTTTTCTTGGAGCCCTTTTGATTGAGTGTTGACTCAATTCCGTGAAGGTTATTTTTATTGTTGCCACAATTTCTTGATTCATGATTTTTAGCAAGATCCATATGTCTCTTTGGGTTGTTCTTGATATATTCCGCTGCGCACATATGATGTGTATACCTTTAAGTAAAACCCTACAGTGGTATCAGAGGGAGGTTCTATGCTAATTCCATGTTTCAGAAATTGTTCCCTTCGTAGTAACCGTCTGTCTTTATGATAGTTTGTGAAACTAAAGACTAGAGAGAGACGTGCTTGTCTACTGCTATGTGTGTGTTTGCTTTTGGTAGCATCCGGTACATGTAAATCCAAAGGTTTAGAAATGTTCTAAATATTCAGATTTAATCCATATCATCAAGTGTTGATGATTTGTGCATCTGGAATGTATCTGTGTTATGCTTGGTCTGTTTGTGATGATGTATGTACATTGATTAAATGTTAATCATGATTAAATGTTAATCGCTTATCTTAAAATCCCTTAACTAATATTAAGTATACGGATGCCTTTCGATGGATGACACTCTTCCTGCCTCGATCGATGAAGTGTGGGCTTGCCAAAGCAAGGTGCATTAATCTATCTTGGTAAGTGTGCGAGCGGATAAATGTGATATCCCACTGTCAACATCGGGTCCAACTTAACTAAGTGACCTCAAAGGTTGAGTGCTTAGAGGCATAGAGTTGGCATGCACCATATGATGGATGCGAATAAAGAGTTATTCACCAACCATACAAGAGTTGCATAGTGATGCAATTGGCAAGTGTTGCCTACCTAAATAACCACATCGTGAGAGAAACGCCAAAGCGGACTCATTGTGTTGGTGAAATACGGATCTTGTCCACTAAGAGAGTAGCTCGCATAAACTCTCCGAATCGATATTAAGGGTTATCGATTTGATTAAAATAGTGGGAGCTTTTTTAATAGAAGTCCTTATTAAAGTAAAATGTATTTTGAAATATAGTACTGAAAATCTTTTGCAAATTTATTGTAGAATTTCCATGGCAAATATATCTCACTCCACGTTGTCCTTGAGAACTATCCTTGAGAAGGACAAGCTTAATGGAACGAACTTACTCAACTGGTATAGGAACCTGAGAATTGTTCTCAGGCAAGAGCGCAAGCTCTATGTCTTGGAAGGGGAAGCCCCTGCAGAGCCGACCGGGAATGCTCCGAGAGCAGATAAAGATGCTTACAAGAAGTATCAGGATGATACCTTGGATATGGAATGCCTCATGCTTGCTACCATGTCCTCCGAGCTTCAGAAGCAACACAACAGCATGTGTGGTTATGAGATAATCGGGCACCTCAAGAAAATCTTTGAGGGGCAAGCCCGGCAAGAGAGGTTTGACATATCCAAGGCATTATTTCAGTGCAAGATGGGAGCTCAAGACTCAGTAAGGACTCACGTACTCAAAATGATTGGGTATATAGAGAACCTTGAAAAACTGGGTTATCCCTTAGGTCAAGAGTTGGCCACAGATCTGATCCTGCAATCGTTGCCGGACAGTTATGAGCAGTTTGTCTTGAACTATAACATGAATGAAATACAAAAGACACTGCCCGAGCTCCTTGGCATGTTGAGAACTACCGAGAACAACATGAAGAAGGCCAAGCCTGCCAGCCCCATACAGATGGTGCATAAGAGCAAGGGCAAGTCCAAGGGATTCAAGAAGACAAAGATTGGATCTAAGTCTCCTCTTGATCCCAAGTCTTCTGCACTGAAAAGGAAAGGTCTGGCGAAAGAAGGAAAGTGCCACCACTACGGTAAGGCATGGCATTGGAGGCGGAACTGTCCCCTCTACATTGAAGATCTACAGAACAAGAAGGGAAGTGTGACTTCCACTTCAGGTATACGTTATAGAGATAAACCTTTCTGCTCTTTCATCATGGGTATTGGATACCGGATGCGGTTCTCACATTTGTTCAAATGTGCAGGAACTGACAAGGAGAAGAATGCTGGGTAATGGGGAGGTAGACCCGCGTGTTGGAAATGGAGCAAGAGTTGCTGCCGTTGTCGGTTGTGTCTGTCGTCTTTCTTTGCCCACTAGGCTTGTAATAGAATTAGATAACTGTTATTATGTTCCAGCCATAACTAGAAACATTATATCCATTTCATGTCTTGACATGAAGGGTTTTTTGTTTATAATTAAGAACAATTATTGTTCAATTTTTATGAATGATGTTTGTTATGGTGTAGCCCAATTGTTTAATGGTTTATATGTTTTGAACTTAGACCATCTGATCTATAATGTTGAAAATAATAAAAGACTAAGAACAAATGACTCGAATCCAACATACCTTTGGCATTATCGTTTGGACCATATAAACGAGAAATGCATATCCAAGCTCCATAGAGATGGACTACTGGACTCATTTGATTATGAATCTTTTGAGAGATGCGAGTCTTGTTTATTAGGCAAAATGACTAAAGCCCCTTTCACTGGTCATACTGAGAGGGCAGATGATCTCTTGGGTGTCATACATAGTGATGTGTGCGTACCAATGAGTTCTATGGCTAGAGGTGGGTTCTACTACTTCGTTACATTTACTGATGATTTCAGTAGATACGGATATGTGTTTCTTATGAAGAACAAATCCGAGACCTTTGAAAAGTTCAAAGAGTTTAAGAATGAAGTAGAGAACCAACTGGGAAAAAGAATAAAAGCACTCCGATTTGATCGAGGTGGCGAATATTTGAGTCAGGAGTTCAGTGATCATCTGAAAGAGTGTGGTATTGTATCACAGCTCACCCCACCCAGAACACCGCAACATAATGGTGTCTCTGAGCGGAGGAATCATGCCTTGTTGGACATGGTGCGGTCGATGATGAGTCATGCAGATCTGCCCGTTTCCTTTTGGGGTTTTGCTCTAGAGACTGCTGCTTTTAAACTAAATCGCATTCTGACGAAGACGGTTCAAAAGACACCATATGAGATATGGACTGGGAAGCGTCCTAGTATGTCTTTAATTAAGATTTGGGGTTGTGAGGCATACGTATGATATAAAATGTCTGACAAGCTGGAACCCAAATCAGATAAGTGTTATCTTGTGGGATATCCTAGGGAAACCAAAGGGTATTACTTCTACCTGCTGTCCGAGGGCAAAGTGTTTGTCGCAAGGACTGGCGTCTTTTTGGAGAAAGAGTTCTTATCCAGAAAGACTGAAAATGTGGAACTTGAAGAGGTTCAAGAACCAGAAACAATGAATGAACGTGAATTGGAACCTGAGCAAGGACTACAATCTGTTGTAGCTGGAGAACCTGCTCAAGAAACACAAGTCCTACGTAGATCTGATAGACCAAGATTTAAGCCTGAGAGATATGGATTTCTCGTGTCTCAAATAGGTAGTGTGTTGCTTATGGATCATGATGATGAGCCTGCAACCTATCAAGAGGCTATGTGTGGACCTGACTCCGAGAAGTGGCTTGAGGCCATGAAATCTGAAATGGACTCCATGTATACAAACCAAGTTTTGACCTTGGTGGAACCACCTTAAGGGGTACGACCCATAGGGTGCAAGTGGGTCTTCAAGACGAAGACCGACATGGATGGGAATGTACAGACATTCAAAGGCCGGCTAGTGGCTAAAGGTTTCAGGCAAATTCATGGTGTTGACTATGATGAGACCTTTTCCCCTGTAGCCATGGTCAAGTCCATCAGAATTCTACTTGCTATTGCTGCGTATTATGACTACGAGATCTGGCAAATGGATGTCAAAATGACTTTCCTTATTAGAAACCTCCTTGAGGAAGTGTATATGACACAACCCGAGGGTTTTGTATCTCCAAGTGAAGCCACTAAATATGCAAGTTGAATCGATCCATTTATGGATTGAAACAAGCTTCTCAAAGTTGGAATCTGCGTTTTGATGAGAAGATCAAAGAGTTTGATTTCATCAAGAACGAAGATGAGCCTTGTGTTTACAAAAGGATTAGTGGGAGCATTGTCGTTTTCCTGATATTGTATATAGATGACATAGTTCTGATCGGGAATGACATTCCAACCCTGCAAGCTGTTAAGAACATGCTAGCGGACTGCTTTTTTATGAAAGACTTGGGTGAAGTGACTTATATACTTGGTATTAAGATCTATATAGATAGATCGAAGAAGTTGCTGGGTTTAACCAAGAGTACATACATTGACAAGGTGTTGAAATGGTTCAACATGCTTGAGTCCAAGAAAGGATTCTTACCTATGTCACATGGTGTGAGTCTCTCTAAGGACCAGTGTCCTAAATCTTTGGAAGATAAGGACCGCATGAAGTTGGTTCCATATGCCTCGGCAATTGGATAAATCATGTATGCAATGTTGTGTACTCGACCCGATGTCTCATATGCTTTGAGCATGATGAGCAGGTATCAGTCTGATCCTGGTGAGAGTCACTGGATTGCTGTCAAGAATATCCTAAAGTACTTGAGAAGAACTAAGGATACGTTCTTAGTGTTTGATGGAGAGGAAGAGCTCGTTGTAAGTGGTTACACAGATGCTAGCTTCCAAACTGATAGGGACGATTCAAAGTCCCAGTCAGGTTTTGTATTTTGCCTTAATGGAGGAGCTGCAAGTTGGAAGAGTTCCAAGCAAGAGACAATTGCCGATTCTACGACAGAAGCCGAGTATATTGTTGCCGTAAATGCGGCAAAGGAGGCTGTGTGGATTAGGAAATTCATCGGCGAGCTAGATGTAGTTCCTAGCATTGTTGATCCCGTAGTTCTCTACTGTGACAACAACGGTGCAATTACCCAAGCTAAGGAACCTAGATCTCATCAGCGCTCCAAACACATACTTCGGCGGTTCCATCTTATTCGAGAGATTGTCGATCGAGGAGATGTGAGCATTTGCAGAGTACCGACTGAAGAAAACATAGCGGATCCACTGACAAAGCCTCTTGCGCAAAGGAAGCATGATGGTCATTTTAGATCAATGGGTATTAGATACCTGAGTGATCACCTTTAGTGGTAGCCTTGTGAATTGCATGTTTGTTGGTTGTTTATTCATTTGATGAATTGTGATATGTACTATATATTTCATTTTACATTTATGGCAAGTTCTTTTATTATGTCAACTGTTTCTATATGATAGCCTAATTAACATAATGAATGCCCTTAGAATGTTTGCTTCCATAAGAATTCAAGTATGTGACTTGACTATGAGGGCCTATGTTTAAATGAAGCTTCATTCTTAAATGGTCCCTGGTCAAGGTATCATCCTAGAAATTAGGGTGAAAGTGGAGGTCAGATCTTAAGTTACACTAGAGGGGGGTGAATAGAGTATTAAAACTTTTTATTTAGTTTTATAGCGGAATTTAAAATACTGTTAAGAATATGTGTAATCAGTGAGAGTTAAAGATAAAGACAGAAACAGTAAAAAGAAAATCACACAGCACAAGCACATAAGAACAAGCAAGCACAGAAGACACAAGGAGCTATAGTAGTTCCCTAATAAATCTGGGTACGTCTACTCTTCTACCACCCTTGGTAGGAATCCACTAGGAGGGTTGATCAGGTGCCCTAGCACCAAGGGGTTTTTGATAAGTTGTCCACACACCAATAAGCTTTTGATAAGGTGCTTAAAAACCACACAAGGATTTTTTGATAAGGTGTCTTGCCACCACTGTGTAAACTTTTGGAGGGAGAATTAACCCTGTACAAGATGAGATAAAGAGGTTTAGAGTGTTCTTCTCTGTCAATGATCTGAGAGAAGACAAGATGGTGTTGAAGCTGAAATCTCCCCCTGTCTGATGAGGGTTGATGACAGTTTGTGGACAGAGCTTACTCTAACACAACTCTTTTGTAGCAGATTATCTGGAAGAAATGAATCTTCAGATTGTTGTTGCTCTTTGAAAGACTTTAACTTGCAGCAGTTCTGAGAGGTTGAGTGTTGTTCTCAGAATGATGAGGGTGCTGCCTTGAGTAAGAAAAAGACTGGGAAAAATGAATAATGTTCTGTCCTTCTTCTTCTTTCTCTAATACTTCTCTTTGTTCTTCTTGTTCTGTAATAACAGAGAGACTGAGAAAATTTTGTGAATGTATCTCTGTGCTCTGTATGAAGGAAAAATCGACTCATATATTCTGTTTCTTCTTTGATGACTTGTAATCTTGCAAATTCAAATCATCTGCTTTTAAGGAATATATTATTCTGACTTAAATCCTTCTTGGAACTATGCAGCCACCCAAAACAGTTTTGGCAAGTCCTTTCAATTCCTTTTGTCGTGAAAGATGCCTTGGCATTAAATGTCAACAGCTATTCTTTTTCTTGGAATAGAAAGAATATAATAAATGAATAATATATCCTTACTAAACTGACTGAATACGTCCAAAAGTGCTTGAATAGATCCATTAAGGTCGTCAATCTGTGTTCAGAGAGTTGACAAAATAACTGATATAAGTAATCTGGACTTGTATTTGTCGAACTGAGCTTTAATATAGAATTTATGGAGCTCTGGCTGGAATTCATCGAACGCTGCTAGCCATTTGTCGAACGCTGCTCAGGAAATGTCGAGCGCTGGAACTGGCTATACTTCTTCAGTCTGCTGAGAAGAATTTGTCAAACGCCACTCGCCATTTATCGAAAGCTGGGAACTTAAATTATTCCTTAAGTTCTAGCTAATCAATCAGCCTAAAGTCTTGACCCTTAAGCTATACAATGGGGTCAACTTGGTCCTAAGTTAAAACATAGTGATCCTAGCCCAAAACAGTAATAGGGTTGTTCCAACAATCTCCCCCTATTTGGGTTAGGATACTATTTGACAATTAATCAAATAAATACAATAGAAAACATAAACAGCAGAGCATAAAATATATGTATCTGACAGAATGAAAAATTCATTTCAGCAGATTAAATAAAACTAGTGCTCTGAGTTCATTACAATCAAAATATTTAATCAATAACAAAAATAACTAAGTCTGAACCTCTTTTACTTCTTTGCTGATGGAGGTTTGAAGATGATTATCATGTTTGGATCTTCAGACTTCTTCTTGCTTAAATAGCGATCTTGAGCTCCCAGTATAGTTTGAGATTTGACATGAGGGACAAAAGATTCTGGGTGCTTTTCAAGATATTCTTCAGCATTGAATAAGACTTTGGAGTTGTACTTGTCAAGTTCTTTCCTTCTATAATCAGACATGGTAGAAATGTTTGTAAAATCTTTACCTTCTGATTTTGCTTTGTTAATCTGGGCATAAGCAATTGATTCTTTGAGTCTTGCCATTTGAGATAATCTTTCTTCTTCAGGATCTGGAAGATAAGGAACATATTCCGAATTATCAACTTGATCTTGAAGATCACTTTGAGGATTTCTGATCTTGTGAAAAGATCCATCGGAGATATGAAGTTTGTATTCTGAAGAAATTTGAGATGAAACAATGACTTGACTTTCTTGTAAAGCAACTGCTGAGTTCTTAGAAGGAGGATTGCTGGCTGATCCTGATGCTTGAGATCCACTGGAACTACCAGAAATCCTTGAATGTTGAGAGCTGGGCTTCTGGGAGAAGGATGATGGTGCTGCTGAGCCTGCTGCTGGAGGAGGAGGATGGTTATATTTGACAGGTTTGTCAGAATAGTAACCAGTTTTCCTCATCTTCTTCCTTCTTTTGTTCTCATTCCTTGAGAATTTCATCCAATGAGGTGTATCTTTGTCAAGAGTAATATTATGAAGAACATAATATGGGATATCATTCTCAGGATTTGGAGGCTTGGGAACTTCCTTTGACTTTGCTTTTCTTTTCTTTCTCTTCCTTGATAGAGTATCATCAGAATCACTGTCATTTTCTTCTTCATCAGAATCAGAAGAGGGAGTTGGATTATTATATAAATCATTGATCATTTTAAGAGCTTTGATTCTTTGCTCTTCAGCTTCATAAGCTTCCTCTACTGCTCTCCAGATTTCATCAAAGTCTGGAATTGGTGATTCATCAAAGACAAAAGTTGGGAATTCAAAATTATTGATAATTTGTTCTGGAACTTGAACAAGAGCTGGAACTGCTCTTTGAACTGCAAAGCTACTAATATTCTTTTTCAGCAAAATTTTGTCAATTGGAGCAGTATAGGGGACAATTGCTCTAGAATGAATTTGATGTTTTGGCATAGCTGAGGAGGCAAAACTGAACTTGGATAGTAGGAAATAATATCTAGGGAGGGTTGAATATAGATATTATTTATCTTTTCTATGATTGGTACTTCTGGAGTTTCTTCACACATATCTACATCAGAGGTTTGAAGAGTTTGTTCAGCATCCTCTTCAAAAACTGCATCTGAACCAAAAACTGTATCCTCTGAAATTATGCCTTCTGGAACTTCTTTATAAGGCATCTCCCCCTGCCTAGCTTCAGGGAGACCTGAATCTAGGCCCCTAGAAGAAGGGACATCAATAGAGGAAGGAAGGGAAGAAAGCTTAGCAGATAAGGTAGAAATAGCTTGGAGGACTGGAGCAAATTTTGCATCCAGGAGTTGGTTTATTTTAGGAAGAATGTGATCAAAAATTTGATCAGCAATAGAGGTGAGGTTGAGAGATAGATAGTCTGATGGAAGTGATGTAGATGGTTGTGAAGTGGATGGGATGAAAGTTGGTAGAAGGATATCTCTGACAGTTTCAGAATGTGTGGAAATGCTATCTGGATGGTTTGAACTTGAGGGATGATGTAACACCCTGCCAGTACGAATAATATAACAGTAGGTCCGGCCGGGACCCCACGCCATACTAACCACACTAGCTAGGAGTTAAAAGGTGATAAACAGAAAGAAACTACAACAGAGTATACTAAACACTAGCGGAAGCATAAAGATTTAACATTTCCATTAGAATTGTCCACTATCATAGGAATGAAACCAAGAAAGAGAGTTATGGCCTTAAGGCCTTACATTTAGCAAATGTACCAAAAACTCCAAAACATACATCGGCACGCAGGCCGGCAATACATGAGAAAGCTAAAAAGGAGGTTGGCCTTCAAGGGCCAACTCAGCAAAAGGGGCCACCGCCCGCTATTTCCCGCTAGGCTCACCTGCACCTGCATAAGAACATTCCACCAAGCGGTGGCAAACAAGGTAACGGTCAGCACAGCTGACCAAATTATAACGACCCCACCCCTTTCCCGGGGTGGCGGAGATTCTACCCTGCAAGCAAGCCATACTATCACAAGTACTAAAATAAAGAAAGTGCAACTACACAAGGTGAGGTTTCAAGCACATTCAATCTTCTAGGTTGAGCATCAAAGAGGAGGGAACCTAGGTATGCACATGATGTTGGTTGGGTTCACCCGAAGGTTCCCCGCAACCGCCTAAACAACCACATGAGGCTAACAAAATCAATTCCACAAACACTCCACCGTAAGGGACATCGCCTTATGTGGGAAAAAGAGCTTTTGGTCGGTCTAGGTAAACCACCTTCCACGACCTCTCCCATGATCACACGGCTACATGAGGTAGGGACCTCTTACCGATCTGCATGGGAACGGGTTCGGTTTAGCTTTGCCCGTGCTCTAATCGTCGCGATCTATCGCACGACGCGGGTACGGCTTCGCCTCGGCCCGTAAGGGTTTAGCACCTTCAAGTGCTACACAAATATAAGCTACGCACCTAATCCCTTCACAAGGATCTAGGCTTCACAAATACTCAAAAAGGGGAGGTATAATACGCTCCGCATCAATTTCGCGATGAAGGTTTGCCTTCATCCAATCTCAAAGCATGGGGCTTTCGTTAGGATCTTCACAAGACGCCTACACGTAAATCCCGCACTACTATAGATGATTTCACGGAGTCATTCTCCGGCACGCATTCTAGGCTTAACCTAAATGCAACGTGGCAATCCAAGCATCACCGATTCGGGCTCACGACCACGAATAGGCTTCACACAAAATGCCTAAATCCGCACGACTACCGGATTTTCTACATACAATATGCCGGGGACGGACACAATCGACCCGGAGTTCCGGAGAACTTGAGAGAATCCTACACTTCACCCATTTGGTGAAAGGGATCCCTCATGCAAGCATAGAGAAATGAAGGAGAGGACAAAAGACAAGTCCAAACAATGGGAGAAGAAATCGTTACCCTAGGAGCGTTCTTTTTCGCCATGGATCCGAGATTCTAGACGGAGGGAAATGACCGCACCGGGCTGCACTCTCCAGATCTGGAAACGGTTCGCGAAACGGAGCTCCGGAGCTCCGTCAATGGCGGAATCTCCCTTCTTCTTCCTTGGCTCCTCCTTCTTTCTCTACGGTTTGGAGAGAGAATGACTTAGAGAATATGAGGTTTAACCCCCTCTCATCAGCCCTAAAGGTCTCCCGCAACTAAACCTAGCCGTTGGATCAAATCCCAAAAGATTTGGACGGTCCGATCTTCTTCTCCGCTCAAAATCGCGGAACAGAATAAACAGGGCGCACGATCACAGGCGCACGGTCAGTGGTCGTGCGCGAAGAGGGAAATGGTCGTGCGCACTGTCCAAGACAGAACTCGATATTCTTCTGAATTAACGCACGGTCGCTGGCGCACGATCACCGGTCGTGCGCGATGAGGACAATGGTCGTGCGCATAAGACGAGACAGAACTCCGATTCTTTGCGGGTTACGCACGATCATTGGTGCACGCTCACTGGTCGTGCGCTAAGAGGACAATGGTCGTGCGCATTGACCTGATCTGGAATCTTGAGCCTATCCCGAGCGCAACACCACCATTCCGCCTACCTCGCTGAACCACGATCTTTGGGGTGTTACAACTCCACTCCCCTTAAAAGAATTTCGTACCGAAATTTCAAAAACAGTAATAGCAGGAAATTACAGTTTTTAAAGAAAATTTACCTGAGGGAAATAGCTCGGGGTACTCCGCAAGCATCGCTTGCTCTCTCTCCCAAGTTAGCTCCTCTCGGCCGCAATTATCCCACCGGACCTTTACCATCCGAATGGACTTGTTCCGCAACTGCTTTACCTCGGTATCCTCGATGCGTAAGGGTTTGACTTTCGTCGACAACCCACTATCCACTGACACTTTGCCGACCGCAACGATATGAGTAGGCTCTTGCACTGCCTTCCTCAGAACTGATATGTGAAACACGTCGTGCAGACCGCTCACCTTCTGCAGATAGTGCAAGCCGATAAGCCGCATCACCAACACGTTCCACAATCTCAAACGGTCCTAAGTACCTTGGACTGAGCTTTTTCAAGCGTCGGATCCTTGATACCCCTTTGAACGGTTTGATCTTCAAGTAAACCCGGTCACCGACGGTGAACTCTAGGTTCCTATGCTTGGCGTTGTAATACTTTGCTTGCCTATCCTGGGCAATCAATAGCCTTTCACGAATAGTTCGGATCGTCGAAGTTGCTTCCTCAACATCCTTTCGCTTTAATAGCTTAGTATCGCCCATTTCTGCCCAAGACAACGGCGTACGGCACTTCTTACCATAGAGGGCCTCGAAAGGAGCCATCTTTATACTGGCTTGGTAGCTATTATTGTAGGCGAATTCGATCATATAGAGATGATCTTCCCACTTCTTTCCAAAATCTAGAGCGCACATTCGGAGCATATCCTCCATAGTCCTGTTGGTCCTCTCGGTCTGTCCGTCTGTTTGCGGGTGGAAGGCCGTGCTGAATTTCAATTTAGTGCCCAACAGTTCATGGATAAGCCTCCAATCTTTCGATGTGAAACGCCCGTCACGATCGCTGACGATGCTACGAGGGACACCGTGCAGCCGCACAATACTATCGACATAGAGCTTCGCTAGCTTTTCTACAGAATCATCCTTCCGGTTCGGAATAAAATGCGATACTTTTGTCAGTCTGTCCACGATCACCCAGATTGCGTCGTTTCCATGCTGCGATCTCGGTAATCCGTGCACGAAATCCATCGAAATATCGTCAAACTTCCATTCCGGAATCGGCAAGGACTTCAAAAATCCACCGGGACGTTGACATTTCACCTTCACCAACGCGCAAGTGTTGCACTTGGCCACATAGAGGGCAATGTCCTTCTTCATACCCGGCCACCAGAAAAGTTTCTTCATGTCCATGTACATTTTCGTGCTCCCCGGGTGGATAGAGTACTTGGTATGATGAGCCTCGTACATCAATTCCTCCCGTAGAGTACCAACGTTTGGGACACACAATGTGCCATTCTTCCACATAAGGCCATCCTCGAAAGAAAAATCAGCGTTTAACCCGTCAACGGTTTCCGCTTTGTAGCGTTTCAAGCTCTCATCCAGCTCCAAAGCCTGTCGAACCCGGTCGGCAAGGTGGTATTGAACCTCCGTCCAGTTCAAGCATGCCGAAGTAGACGCTCTTCGATCAACGCAAATGATCTCCATTTCTTCTAGCTCACGGATTAGACGCTCATCGTGCATCAAAATCCAATTTGCTTGAGCGGGAGCCCGACGACTCAACGCGTCCGCAACTACATTTCCCTTTCCAGGAGTATATTTGATGTCGAAGGTGTAGTCCCCAAGGAACTCCAACCACCTCCTCTGTCGCATAATCAACTCCCTTTGATCTAGCAAGTACTTGAGGCTCTTGTGGTCGGTAAAGATGTCGATCTTCACGCCATACAAATAATGCCTCCAAAGCTTAAGAGCAAATACCACGGCCGCTAGCTCCAAATCATGGACCGGGTAATTCCTCTCATGAACCTTCAACTGACGGGAGCCGTAGGCAATTACCTTACCGAACTACACTAGGACACAACCCAAACCACTCCCTGAGGCGTCGCTGTAAATTTCGTAGCCTTCCGTACCACATGGCGAGCATAGAATGGGTGCCGTGGTCAGACGGCTCTTCAGTTCTTCAAAAGCTCGTGCGCACTCGGGCGACCAAACGAACTCATGATCTTTCCTAGTCAATTTAGTGAGAGGAAGCGCAATCCTCGAGAAGTTTTCCACAAAGCGCCTATAATAGCCGGCAAGTCCTAAGAAACTTCGGACTTCCGCTACGTTTTTCAACAAAGGCCAGGCTCGGATCGCTTCTATCTTCGACGGATCAACCGCAATTCCATCTCCACTAACGACGTGACCAAGGAATGCTACTGACTGTAGCCAAAACTCGCACTTGGAGAACTTGGCATATAGCTGACTCTTCCTCAAGGTGCCCAGAACTGCGTGTAGATGCCCTACATGCTCCTCTTCCGATTGAGAGTATACCAAAATGTCGTCGACGAAGACGATCACAAATTGATCCAAATACTCACGGAATGTCCTATTCATTAAGTCCATGAATACCGACGGTGCATTAGACAGACCGAACGGCATCACCGTGAACTCATAGTGCCCAAAGCGGGTACTGAAAGCTGTCTTTGGAATGTCACATTCCCTAATTCGCAGTTGGTAATAGCCGGACCTTAGGTCCAGCTTGGAGTATACCGTCGACCCAACCAGTTGGTCGAAGAGATCATCGATTCTTGGAATCGGATATCGGTTCTTCTCGGTCAACTTGTTTAGCTCTCGATAATCGATACATAGACGCAAGCTCCCGTCCTTCTTTTTCACAAAGAGGACCGGTGCACTCCAAGGCGAAGAACTTGGACGTACGTAGCCTTGCTCTAGCAGCTCTTGCAATTGCACCTTCAGCTCTGCCAATTCCTTTGGCGCTATCCGGTACGGTGAGCGGGCCACAGGTTTGGCACCTGGCACCAACTCGATACAGAAATCGATCTCTCGCTGAGGCGGAGCCCCAGGGAGTTCGTTAGGGAACACGTCGGCGTACTCCGCTACAACTGGGACATCACATAACCTGGGCTTTGGCTCCGAAGCCTCCAACAAGGTGAAGAACAACTCGGTGCCTTTTCTTACCGCCTTAACCACTTGGAGAGCAGACATCAGCGTCTTGCTCGCTCCTCGCATACCGGCAAACGTGGTTTCTCCATCGGCGTTCCTTCCCAGAGTGATCTCCTTAGAATTGCAATCTATGCATGCACGCTGCTCCGAGAGCCAGTCCATGCCGAAGATCACATCGAATTTAGCTAACGGCAACAACGATGCTTCCAAATCGAAATCTTGATTTCCGATCCGCACCTTCACACGACTCTTCCTATCCGCAGACATGAGAGATCCATTGGGTAGCACTACTTCTAATCTGTCCTCTACGAAGGTAGATGGCACTCCGATTCGCACCACGAAGTCCTTAGACAGAAAAGAGTGCGATGCACCCGTATCAAATAGAGCTCTCGCCGGATAGTTGAGAATTAGGACAAAGCCTAATTGCACACAAAAAGAAACATACAGTTGCACAACGGTATAATCACAAATAGCTATGAAAAAGCTAATTTTTTTTTTATTTCATACCTGTGACAACATCAGCTTGTCGTATGGCTTCTTGCTGGCCAAGCGAGTAGACTCTCGGCTGAGTCGGAGTAATGTGCTGGGAAGCCGAAGACTCCGCAGCTTTACCCTTTTCCGCAGCTCGAGCATAGTCCAAAGCTCGATTCTATGATTTCGGGGGACCACTTCGACACACTGCGGCCTTGTGTCCCACCTTCCCGCAGGTGAAACACGTGATAGGGCTCCGCACCGTCGTTGCTCCTGAAACATTTGAGCGGGTTTGCTCCGCCGGTTTGAACTTCCTTTTGTTCTTTCTGAATTCTGACTTAGACTGAGAGACCGGCACATGAAACTCAGGTTTCTTTGCCACGGCTTTTGCTTGTACCCTCTTCATGTCCAACTCTAGGGATCTAGCAGTTTGTACCATCACCTGGAAACCTAACGTCATTGGGCCTGCAAGGAGCAGCCTCAACTCGTCCCGAAGACCTTCATAGAACTTGTTCGTCTTTGTCTCTTCGTCTTCCATCATAGGCCCCGCATAACGACCCAGTTTAGTGAACTCGTGCAAGTACTCATCCACTGAGCTGTCGCCTTGAGTTAACTTCAGAAACTGGTTCTGCAACGCAATGCGTTGGGCAGAAGGAATATACCTTTGAAGAAAAGACTTTGAGAACTCCGCTATCGTGATCTCGGTAATCTCCCTGCCTCCGAACTTGTGCACTTCCTGTTCGGCCCACCAACGCTCTGCCTCTCCGTTAAGGAGGAAGGTGGCTAAAGTGACCATCATAACTTCTTCTGTTGCTGTCGCCCTTAGAATCTTCCTAACCGTTGACAGCCAGTCCTCCGCCTCCATTGGGGATCCGGTCCCCGAGAAAGTTGGAGGATGGAAGCTTAGAAAGTGTTGCAGCTGTTGATCATGTGCTCGCGCAACAACTACACGCTCTACCGGACGCTCCACCCTTTGCACCGCCGCAGGTTCCACTGCAACCACTGGCACAGGGGCCTCAACCCTCAGTTCCACCGCAGGTTCGATCACCGGGGCCGCATCTGTATTAGGCGTAGCAGGCTGTGCAAGCCTTTGCGGTTGAGCATTGATCATCGCGAAGACAGCTTCTGCGATTAACCTGATCATCTCAGCAGGAGGAGTGGTCGCTGGCACTTCAGCCGACCCACTACTTTCAGCGGTGTTACGGGGTTGAGACGGCCCCGCACCACTTCTAGTCGCCTATAATCGTGTAAGACACATTTAGTGACTGAAAACATAGCAAACAACAATCATGGAACGCTCAGGTTCCGCAAACAAGTATGTTTTCCCATTCCTAAGTGGACATTCTTATTAGTTTTTGACATTTTAGGTGAATGCACATCCCGTGCACACCACCCCTTAAAAGGAATTCGTCCCGAATTCGCTAAACTACGGATCGACGCCTTAAGTTTGATACCAAATTGTAACACCCTGCCAGTACGAATAATATAACAGTAGGTCCGGCCGGGACCCCACGCCATACTAACCACACTAGCTAGGAGTTAAAAGGTGATAAACAGAAAGAAACTACAACAGAGTATACTAAACACTAGCGGAAGCATAAAGATTTAACATTTCCATTAGAATTGTCCACTATCATAGGAATGAAACCAAGAAAGAGAGTTATGGCCTTAAGGCCTTACATTTAGCAAATGTACCAAAAACTCCAAAACATACATCGGCACGCAGGCCGACAATACATGAGAAAGCTAAAAAGGAGGTTGGCCTTCAAGGGCCAACTCAGCAAAAGGGGCCACCGCCCGCTATTTCCCGCTAGGCTCACCTGCACCTACATAAGAACATTCCACCAAGCGGTGGCAAACAAGGTAACGGTCAGCACAGCTGACCAAATTATAACGACCCCACCCCTTTCCCGGGGTGGCGGAGATTCTACCCTGCAAGCAAGCCATACTAGCACAAGTACTAAAATAAAGAAAGTGCAACTACACAAGGTGAGGTTTCAAGCACATTCAATCTTCTAGGTTGAGCATCAAAGAGGAGGGAACCTAGGTATGCACATGATGTTGGTTGGGTTCACCCGAAGGTTCCCCGCAACCGCCTAAACAACCGCATGAGGCTAACAACATCAATTCCACAAACACTCCACCGTAAGGGCCATCGCCTTATGTGGGAAAAAGAGCTTTTGGTCGGTCTAGGTAAACCACCTTCCACGACCTCTGATGCGATGATTCGGCAAGTGCACCGGTCGCGCAAGTAATAATAATGGGGAAAATCCCCGAGTGTCGGTCTCTTGAGGAACACAGTAAGGTGGAGTTAGGTTTCGAGGAAGGACTTGAGATTGAAGTCCTTAAATCGGATGGAATGCGGGGGAGTTGGGTTGGCTTTTGGAAAATAAAATAAAAGCTATCAACTACTCCTATGCAATGCCGCTATGCAATGCTTCGCTTGGCGGGATGGAGACTAGGCAGGCCTTGAGCGCGCTGTGTCGAAAGGGCGGATGGACGAGTAGGCAAACGGAATCGAACTATGCAGGCCTTGAGCGCGCTGCTTCGTTAGGCGGGATGGAATACACGGGCCGCAATGCCATGCTTCGGTAGGCGGATGGGCGAGTAGGCTAACGGAATGAGGGTCGCAAGCACCTGTTCGACAAGCACGCCACTAGCAATTGCTAGTGCGGCACCGTACGTGACGGCGGGATGGAGGATGGAATGGGGCGCACCTCAAGCACACAAATAAACAAAAAAGGGTATTTCACATAGACATGAAATAACTTTAAATAGCAAGGTCTATAGTGTTCTTCATCAAAATACAAAAGATCTAACTATTACAACAATCAATAAGAGGAGAACAAGGCAAGAAATCGACCGAATCCGAAGTCTCGTTGTAGATTCACGGTTGGAATCGCCGGGTTTTCAATCCGCGTCCAAGCTCGGTCCGCAACTACGTCCGGGGTAGAGAGAGCTGTCACGACTCTCCAATGGACCCGTCTTCTTCGTGTCACGATCCGGTAGAGGTTGCAAACTTCCTCTTGCTCGATGGAGATGGCGGCTAGATCTCTCTTTGAAGCTCTTGGATGAAGGAGGAGGCCGAGAGGAAACTCCGGCTCAAGATTGGCGTGAAGAACAAGCCCGGAGCACCTCTAGATGGTGGGCGGCGATGGAGGGGCGAAACTGGGCGCTCTGGAGCAGGAAACGGCGGAAGAAGACGATGGATCTGACCTAAATCGCGAGCAGCGGAATTTATAGGCGCTGGAATTAAACAGTGCGCATGGTCATTGGCGCACGACCAGTGGTCGTGCGCACTAGAATCCTGTGATCGTGCGCTCTGCCTGGACGGAGCCTGCAAAGACAGAAATTATAAAATAAAATGTTCGCACGACCAGTGGCGCACGACCGGTGGTCGTGCGCACTATCGTAGGTGGTCGTGCGCACTAGCCGAAACAGAACTCATAAAATTGATGCTAAGTGCGCACGAACAGTGGCGCACGACCGGTGGTCGTGCGCACTATCATAGATGGTCGTGCGCACTGCACCAAACAGAACTCATGAAAAAGGGGTTAAGTGCACACGATCAGTGGCGCACGACCAGTGGTCGTGCACCATAGAACCAGTGATCGTGCGCAGTGTTCCTGTGCAGAATTGCACCGGGAACACCTGCACGACTCCAATTCCAGCACAACCACGAATCCAGCCACTGAAAGTGGCACCTAACACGCAAGAAAACTACTAATGAAGAAAAGCAATGAAATCACACCAAAATGGGCCTAGAAGTGCACCTAGCATAGACTGATCAATATGAACTATAACAGGGCTAAAGTGCGGTGAAATGACTGAATAAATGGCCCAGATGAGTCCATAAAAGTGTATATGATCAGGACTCATCACACCCCCAGACTTAACTGTTTGCGCGTCCCGAGCAAACAAATTCTAAGCGAACTAGGAAAGAACAGTAGATGGCTTAAAACTACAATACAGAGTACCATGCGAAGTCGCATGCTCGCGTGCATAAGAAGAATAGTAGAGAAGATTTCTGATTATATAAACAGTCTATGTATTTCTAAAAGAGTAAAAGCATATTACAACTACTCAAAATGGTGAACTACGGTGAATCGTTCGGTCCTGCATACGGAGAAAGTAAACTAAACGCTGAGATGAGCATTGCTCAAGATTGGAATGCCAAACAAACTCCACCGAAATCCATTGGTGTCGGTGACCATAGGCTCGCCCGGTCACATTCTCTCCACGGCACTGGGTTGACTCAAATGCGTGAATCAATAGGACTTTAGGTTTTAAATGGGGCTTGGGTTTAGGTGAGGTATACAATGATAAAGACGATGGTTCAAATACTAAACCCAAATGAGCTAATGTAGGAAACTATCCTCATTCACCACACAAACACGCGGGTACACAACACCCCCAGACTTGGACTTAACAGCATGGGTGCGTGCACCGCCTACTCCCAAACATAAATCTATACATAAAGATTTTCAATTAAACACTCCTTCTCTTTCCTTTCTTTTTAACTTCTTTTCTTTTTTTTTTCATTTTTTTTTCTTTTCTTATCATTTTCAGCAAATAAACAAAAGGACACATCCACATCTTCACAAACATATTACCACATCAACAACCCAACTCATGAAAATAATAAACAGCTAAAGCTCAGATTTGGGTGTGCGACTAGGATTGGCTTTTGGGCTTTGGTGAAATAAAAGTGGGGCTGAATCAAAGAACGGGTAGGCACAACTGGGCTAGCGAGGATATAGCGGTAGGGATAGGCACAAAGGCTCAACCGGGCCAAAATGATGGCCTATATCACATTCACGCAATTGACTAACCGTATACCCATGCTTCAAGAATCGCTTGGGGCAAGTTCTAGCCACCGAGAAAGATTCTCCTTTCTCCCGACTCAAGCAATACGAGTCTAGCGATCGTTTACACACATCCCTACGCTACCGTTTGATTCACACCGGATTCACCATTTGAGTAGAGTAAACAACATTTACACTAATAGAGAAAAATATAAAACCATAGTATAAAAAGAAGTCTACTCTACACAAATTTCTATGCAACCGAGCACTCGACTAGGAGCACTACGGGAGTCAACATTTTACTCTGCTACATAGTCCTAAACCATCACCTAGACTTTCCCACATAAGCAGAAGAATTAAATTCACTACAGAGCATGCATACAGGCGGGTACGTGCTCAAGTGGGTGCGGTGGTGTGCAATGAAAATGAACAACAATTTAAATGAAATCTTCTAGCATGCAGTGCAATAGTGCACGTGAGCGGGTAAACAAAACTACTCTCCCCCAGACTTAAACTAGACAATACACACAATATATATCTATGAAATTCAGAAAAGAGCTAGGGAAAGAGAGTACCCAATGCTCAGAAATGAGCATACCAGAAGATTGGCGTGTAAGCTAAAATGAAGCTGCAGCATCCGCCATCCAGAATAAGTACCTGCAGGGGTCAGCTCCGCAAAAACAAAAGACAAAAGAAAACTGAAAAGAAAATACTACTAACTAAACATGATTAGAGGAAATAAAAATGCAGAAAAGAAAGATAACTACTGGGGTTATTGTCCTCCCAGCACGACTTATTCAAACTTTAAGAGTTCTAGCTAATGGGCCTATGGAAGGAGAAGTGGACAGGTAACTGGCCTAATATCCGTGTCGGTTGCGGGTACCGATACGGTGATAGAATAGTCACCCCTCTACCTAAATATAGATACCTGCTCCTCACAGGTAGAGGGTAGAGAATGTAAGAAAAGGAGGAGGCCTGGTCCTCACTCATCTCACAAAACACATCCTTGCCTAGCAAGGTATCGTCAACAGGGAGGCGGCAGGAGGAAAAGGCAATGAGTGGAGCTTCCTCAATGGAGGGGGGATCAACCTCCTCACATGAGAGGATGCTCTCATCATTGACTTGAGCATCATGCTCCAAGTCCTCCTGATGTACCTGTGAAGACTCAACCTGCACAGGCTCAGATGAAGAAGGGGGGCCAGGAAATAAAAGAGAAGAATGACATAAATAATCAAAAATCGGGGGAGTGGTCCCGGTCTCACTCCCATTAGGTTGGGGAAGTAAAATAATGTTTGCATTGTCATCAATGCTACAAGATTCGGCGGGATCAACGGTGGCCAAGCTTAGGATTTGGACTTCCTCCACCGGTGCTGAGGAAAACTCCTCTTCACCTAGAAGGTTGTCCTCCTCCATAGGAGTAGGCACAATACTAAGATCAACCGCCTCCTCTTGCGACGCATCATCAACAATGTCGTCAGGGACGAGTGTAGTATGCACAACAGGGAGAGGAATAGTGCTCGGATAAAAGTCGAGCACCGATTCCTCACAAAGAATCGAATCCACTAGAGGTGGTGGATGCACTGGGAGAATGGGCTCAGCAATGTCGGTGCCCAGATCAGCCACACATCCGGTGACCGTATCCATGCCATACCCTTCAAGATGTGAAGGTGACAAAGACACATAACCGGATGTTGAAGGTGTGCCGCCAGAGTTAGGGGTTGGGACGATCCGGATGTCCGGCTCGTCATCCTCGTCCAATTGGCAAAAATACTCGGCACAGTCCATCAAGACATGATCAGTGCTCTGACAAAACCGGCACTGCCTAGCAGGCTTCTTTGGCACAGCGGGTGCTGAAGCCGAAAAGAAGTATGACGGTAAAGGCTCAGCAGAGTAGCCATAAGACTTACGCGCACCATATGGAGTACCAGACGAAGTCGATGCTCCATATGCTGGGCTATAAGTATTATGCCTACTATTCTCCGTAGGGCATTCAACACTAGAGTGGGAAGTAGCTCCACACCAACGGCAACGGAAATTAAGATGTGCCCACATGGTGCGAAGATAAAACGATTCAAAAAGAAGAACACTATTGTGCGAAATACTACACCTAACAAAAATTTACTAAAGCAACCTACTATAAAACAAGAAAATGGAATAAAGAGAACAGAAATAAAATAAAAGATGCGATAAACAAATGGAAGGGTTTCTCTCTCAAATTCTCCCTCTCCAAAAAACTCACAGGACTGTGTTCCCCAGCAACGGCGCCAAAAACTTGATGCGATGATTCGGCAAGTGCACCGGTCGCGCAAGTAATAATAATGGGGAAAATCCCCGAGTGTCGGTCTCTTGAGGAACACAGTAAGGTGGAGTTAGGTTTCGAGGAAGGACTTGAGATTGAAGTCCTTAAATCGGATGGAATGCGGGGGAGTTGGGTTGGCTTTTGGAAAATAAAATAAAAGCTATCAACTACTCCTATGCAATGCCGCTATGCAATGCTTCGCTTGGCGGGATGGAGACTAGGCAGGCCTTGAGCGCGCTGTGTCGAAAGGGCGGATGGACGAGTAGGCAAACGGAATCGAACTATGCAGGCCTTGAGCGCGCTGCTTCGTTAGGCGGGATGGAATACACGGGCCGCAATGCCACGCTTCGGTAGGCGGATGGGCGAGTAGGCTAACGGAATGAGGGTCGCAAGCACCTCTTCGACAAGCACGCCACTAGCAATTGCTAGTGCGGCACCGTACGTGACGGCGGGATGGAGGATGGAATGGGGCGCACCTCAAGCACACAAATAAACAAAAAAGGGTATTTCACATAGACATGAAATAACTTTAAATAGCAAGGTCTATAGTGTTCTTCATCAAAATACAAAAGATCTAACTATTACAACAATCAATAAGAGGAGAACAAGGCAAGAAATCGACTGAATCCGAAGTCTCGTTGTAGATTCACGGTTGGAATCGCCGGGTTGTCAATCCGCGTCCAAGCTCGGTCCGCAACTACGTCCGGGGTAGAGAGAGCTGTCACGACTCTCCAATGGACCCGTCTTCTTCGTGTCACGATCCGGTAGAGGTTGCAAACTTCCTCTTGCTCGATGGAGATGGCGGCTAGATCTCTCTTTGAAGCTCTTGGATGAAGGAGGAGGCCGAGAGGAAACTCCGGCTCAAGATTGGCGTGAAGAACAAGCCCGGAGCACCTCTAGATGGTGGGCGGCGATGGAGGGGAGAAACTGGGCGCTCTAGAGCAGGAAACGGCGGAAGAAGACGATGGATCTGACCTAAATCGCGAGCAGCGGAATTTATAGGCGCTGGAATTAAACAGTGTGCACGGTCATTGGCGCACAACCAGTGGTCGTGCGCACTAGAATCCTGTGATCGTGCGCTCTGCCTGGACGGAGCCTGCAAAGACAGAAATTATAAAATAAAATGTTCGCACGACCAGTGGCGCACGACCGGTGGTCGTGCGCACTATCGTAGGTGGTCGTGCGCACTAGCCGAAATAGAACTCATAAAATTGATGCTAAGTGCGCACGAACAGTGGCGCACGACCAGTGGTCATGCGCACTATCGTAGATGGTCGTGCGCACTGCACCAAACAGAACTCATGAAAAAGGGGTTAAGTGCACACGATCAGTGGCGCACGACCAGTGGTCGTGCGCCATAGAACCGGTGATCGTGCGTAGTGTTCCTGTGCAGAATTGCATCGGGAACACCTGCACGACTCCAATTCCAGCACAACCACGAATCCAGCCACTGAAAGTGGCACCTAACACGCAAGAAAACTACTAATGAAGAAAAGCAATGAAATCACACCAAAATGGGCCTAGAAGTGCACCTAGCATAGACTGATCAATATGAACTATAACAGGGATAAAGTGCGGTGAAATGACTGAATAAATGGCCTAGATGAGTCCATAAAAGTGTATATGATCAGGACTCATCAACCTCTCCCATGATCACACGGCTACATGAGGTAGGGACCTCTTACCGATCTGCATGGGAACGGGTTCGGTTTAGCTTTGCCCGTGCTCTAATCGTCGCGATTTGTCGCACGACGCGGGTACGGCTTCGCCTCGACCCGTAAGGGTTTAGCAGCTTCAAGTGCTACACAAATATAAGCTACGCACCTAATCCCTTCACAAGGATCTAGGCTTCACAAATACTCAAAAAGGGGAGGTATAATACGCTCCGCATCAATTTCGCGGTGAAGGTTTGCCTTCATCCAATCTCAAAGCATGGGGCTTTCGTTAGGATCTTCACAAGACGCCTACACGTAAATCCCGCACTACTATAGATGATTTCATGGAGTCATTCTCCGGCACGCATTCTAGGCTTAACCTAAATGCAACGTGGCAATCCAAGCATCACCGATTCGGGCCCACGACCACGAATAGGATTCACACAAAATGCCTAAATCCGCACGACTACCGGATTTTCTACATGCAATATGCCGGGGACGGACACAATCGACCCGGAGTTCCGGAGAACTTGAGAGAATCCTACACTTCACCCATTTGGTGAAAGGGATCCCTCATGCAAGCATAGAGAAACGAAGGAGAGGACAAAAGACAAGTCCAAACAACGGGAGAAGAAATCGTTACCCTAGGAGCGTTCTTTTTCGCCATGGATCCGAGATTCTAGACGGAGGGAAATGACCGCACCGGGCTGCACTCTCCAGATCTGGAAACGGTTCACGAAACGGAGCTCCGGAGCTCCGTCAATGGCGGAATCTCCCTTCTTCTTCCTTGGCTCCTCCTTCTTTCTCTAGGGTTTGGAGAGAGAATGACTTAGAGAATATGAGGTTTAACCCCCTCTTATCAGCCCTAAAGGTCTCCCGCAACTAAACCTAGCCGTTGGATCAAATCCCAAAAGATTTGGACGGTCCGATCTTCTTCTCCGCTCAAAATCGCGGAACAGAATAAACAGGGCGCACGATCACAAGCGCACGGTCAGTGGTCGTGCGCGAAGAGGGAAATGGTCGTGCGCACTGTCCAAGACAGAACTCGATATTCTTCTGAATTAACGCACGGTCGCTGGCGCACGATCACCGGTCGTGCGCGATGAGGACAATGGTCGTGCGCATAAGACGAGACAGAACTCCGATTCTTTGCGGGTTACGCACGATCATTGGCGCACGCTCACTGGTCGTGCGCTAAGAGGACAATGGTCGTGCGCATTGACCTGATCTGGAATCTTGAGCCTATCCCGAGCGCAACACCACCATTCCGCCTACCTCGCTGAACCACGATCTTTGGGGTGTTACAGATGAATTGGTGACTGATGTTCATCATGTATTGGAGATGGAGGTGGAATAGGTGATTGAGGTAGAGTTGAGGAATTGAGATTAGTGTTGATAGGATATGGAGGAGGGGAAGGCAGTGGTTCTGGAGATAGAGGGGAAATGTCATTGATAGGTGGTATATTAGTTGAAGGAGGTGGTGGAGAGTTTGGAGGTAGAAATTGTTCAGGAGACTGTTGAGCAGGTCGAGATGGTATATGAGAAGGAGAAGGAACCGAGGGAGGAACATCTGGAAGGGTAGAGGGAGTGACTTGGTCAGTCCTTGTGTCCTCAGATGTTTTCCTTTTCCTAGAAGCGTCAGCTCTTCTATTCTTCTTGGGGATTACCCTATCCCACTTAGCAAAGAGTGTTGAGGCCAGCCTCTTGCTGGCATTTATAGTCACCTTGGGTGACACCAGAAGGTCTGGATGCCTTTACTGCAGGAAGATACCTATAACTCTTCCAAAACTGACACTATCTTTAGAATTTTTCTTTTTAATCAATTCAAAGAGAATTGATCCCCAGTTAATTTTCTTCTTCTCCATCAAGACCACCATCAACAAAAATTGGTGCCTGTTGATATAGTCATGCCCAGAAGCCTTGCCCAGCAAGACTTTTCCAACAATGTCAGCTAAGAACTTGTAGTCCTGAGATAAGTTCTTTTTCAGTAAGTGATTAGGGTTTCCAGTTAAGTGACCCATTTTGACTAAAGCTTCATCAAATTGTTCTGAGCTTATGTCTAAGTCATCATCACCATTCTCAAAACCAAAAATTTCAGTAAGAATGGTGGGAGAGAGAGAGAGAGAGATTTGATGACCTGAGATGGTGCTAGACATCTTCTCATCCTCTGTCTGAACAGTATGAACCCATTCTTTAATCTCTGCAACTGGTATTTTCTGCCTGGTGCTCAAAAACTTCTTTAGATGTTGGTCTTCCAGTAGTTGAAGAACATCCTTGAAGATTTGGTCAGATTTTGCAAAAGAATCCATGTCGATATCAAAACCTGCGTCAAACTTCATTGAGTGCAGAGATGCCTGAGAAATCACCATTGTTCCTGCAAGGAAAACGAAGATCATGTGCAGAGGGGAACTGGAGGGAAAGATGATTTCTGTAGGCGTAAACTTAGAAAGAGATAAAATAAAGCTTATATAGAAAGATCGAAGAATGAGGGCGCATTCGTAGACCGCTATTCGACAAAACCTAATAAAATTAGAAGTCAAAAATGTTGGATCGTGTGACGCCCTTAGAGGGGGGGGGGGGGGGGGGGGTGAATAAGGGTGTGTTTAAAAATATAATTTTTACTTAATAATTTTTAGACAAATTTTACTTTACTAAAAAGTTACTTATAAATAATTTTAAACCAATACAATTTTTGTATTAAACCAAACACAAATTTCTAAGATAAAGATTTAAGCAAACTAATTTGCAATTAGTGAAAAGAGCATAATTATATTTATCATGAAATTTGTGTACAATAAAAAATGATCTTAACAATGCTTAAGATCAAGGCACAATTATGATAATAAAAAATACAATAATTTTTGGTTTACCAATCCTTCTCCCAAGGATCGGAAGGCTATCACTTGTCTCTCCCAAGAGCAAGCCCAAGCCTCTCCTCTAGATCTTACCAAGATCTAGACGTAGCACACAAGGCAACGATTTCCCACCAAGCCACGCAAGGACTTGGACGCTCCACACAAGGAAGCAATTTTCTCCTAAGCCGCGCAAGGACTTAGACGCCGCACGCAAGACGACGATTTCTCTACCAATACAAAATGAAATGTGTGTAAATGAAAATACAATATGAAAAGGACAACTCCCTAGAATTTCAGATCTCTGAAAGGATGGTTGAAGCCTCGAGATGATCGTTGATGAAGAAGCGCGCCCGATCTCGTCTTCAATCTTCAATCCTTCTTTGCATAAATGGGAGTTGAAGAGGTTCTGGAGCTCTCTGGTTCGTATGCACTCAGGAAGGGACTTGGAATTCTCAAAGCTTGGAATGCACGAACACAAGGAGTCAATTTATAGAAAATCGCTGTCGCCTGGGCGACATCCACTGTCAGAATTTTCCGACAGCGCTAAACTGCCGCTGGAGTGCCGTCGTGCGGGCAGTTGCTGTAACCGCCGAGCTGTCGCCTGGGCGACATCGATGTCGGATTTCCGACAGCACAAAACTGCCGATCGTGGGTGGTGTCGTGGGCAGTTGTTGTAACCTCCGAGCTGTCGCCTGGGCGACATCTCTGTCGGATTTCCGACAGCTCAAAACTGCCTTTCGTCGTGCTGCCGTGGAGGGAAGTAGTTGTAACTTCTCTGCTGTCGCCTGGGCGACAGCGGCTGTCGGAATTTTCCGACAGTGAAATTTCCCATATTCAGATTTAGCTCCAGCAGAAATGTGAACATCTCATATCTGTTACCTGCACACCATAAAGAAAAATAGAATCAAATACAAACGGGACTTTGTTATTATCAAACCGGAGGAGTGCGAAACGCATGCTCCAACAATCTCCCCCTTTTGATAATAACAAATCCGTATAAAAAGAAATCATGTCTATTTAGATTGTTGATTTTAACATTTGGTGTGTGCACAAAAATAACATGATATATTTCTCTTAAAATATATAATCTCCCTTTAGATGAAAGCTCCCCCTAAATGAATGCTCCCCCTAACTATATGCTCCCCCTAAATATATGATGTATTGTGTAGGTGGAATATTTAGGTGTAATAGATTTGTGATTTTTCTTCTTATACTTTTAATTCTCCCCCTTTTGGTATTAGCAAAAGTTAATATTAGATAAAAGAGTAGTTCTTAAGGGAAAGGATATATGATATAGAAATGAAGAGTAAGCGGAAGCACTTTGTTGGAAATGATTGAAGTCCACGAAATAATAGGAATATGCCATAGTATGAATAAACTCATGAAGTGACGGTAAAGCCATATGAAGTAATGAAAGAAAACAACTTAAACATGAGGTAGGTCATTTGAAAGTATCATAGAAAGACACAATAGTGTATAGAATTATGGAATATTTTCGGTCCAATTCTCATTAGATTAATGTTTATATAACATAATGATGTGTACATGTGATACTTAGATCAAACATATGAAGTTATTTAATTTACATGATCATTGAAATGTAGAACATAATATAAGCATATAAAGTTAACTTTGACTTTGAAGATATAGCACAAGATGAAGAGAAAACCATTTTTCTTTTGCACAAGACACTTTACAATTCTTTCCAAGGTGCTTAACCTCACAATGCTCATTAAGACTTATCAGGAGGGTAAGTAGTGCTTGGTGGAGTATCCTTGTCTTTATTTTAAATTTTTTGATCACAGATGTTGTGATATCTTAATTTTGAGATATTGATTTTTTTTTAATTGACCAAGGATCTCCGAATTCACTTGAATCGCAAAAGATGGTGTATATTTTGTTGTGCTAACAAATCAAGGTTGAAAGTTGTATTTATGAATTGCTATTTTATTATGTTAAAGCAAATATGATCCATGTATATATTAAATAAAAAGACATACGTATTGATCAAAAGAAGTGAACGTGATAGTTCATTATGATAGATAAGCCATTTATCATACTTAGAGGCATGCGAAAACAATTACCAATGGTCTAAACAACTAAGTAGGAGTGTCAATACGATGATAGCTTGGAAATGAAATCATATAATCATGTAAGAGTCATTTTTTTTAAAAAATAAAAAGCACATGGTTTGTCATCAAATCATGAGGTGAAGCAGTAATAATGACATAACTATTGTAAAGCATCAAAGGGACCAAAAATTGAAGATTTATTAAATTGGGAGCTGTCGGAAATTTCCGACAGTCACTGTCGCCTGGGCGACAGCCAAAAATATAAATAGGGCTTTAGACCGAGTCAAACCCTATTATGCTTCATTTTTCTGGACTGTAGAGCGAGAGAAGGCTGTCGGAGGTCGGCGACAACTCTAGATCTAAGGTATGGATTTTTGATTTTTATGTTTTTGACTCTAAATTTTTTTTGGGATTTGTGATTTTGAAAGTAGAGAAGAAGGAAAATGTAGTTTTCATTTTGATTTTTGATGAATGGTGGAGGTTTTTGAAGTTTTTTGTTTGAAAAGTGTAGATCTAGTTTAAAGCAAGTGGATCTTGTTGGATCTTTGTTAAAATTTTTTGATTTTGTGGTTCTTGT
The DNA here is from genome assembly GCA_033032865.1 of Dactylorhiza incarnata. Lineage (NCBI taxonomy): Eukaryota > Viridiplantae > Streptophyta > Magnoliopsida > Asparagales > Orchidaceae > Dactylorhiza > Dactylorhiza incarnata. The sequence continues at coordinate 6,163,426 of JAWHQI010000098.1, forward strand.
GGTTGATGGTTTGCTTTTGTTCATAGTCTAATTTCAAAAATGGAAGATTTTCCTTTTGAAAGAAGGTTGAAGATGATGAATAGGAAAGGATATGGAGAAGATGTAGATTTAAAAAAAAATTTTTTTTTTGTAAACTTGATGTTGAAATAAACTTGATTTTGAGTAGATCTGGAAGTGTACGTACAAAATTTCAAGAGAAGTTTACTGAAGTACTGTCGGAAATTTCCGACAGTCACTGTCGCCTGGGCGACAGTGTTCCAGTGCACAACACATTTTTAATTCATGTTTTTATATGTTTTTTTTTGCAGAATGGCTTCCAGTTCTAAAGCCCGAAGAAGCACTTCTGAAGATGCGCATAGTTCGTATCAAGTGTATCCTGGGGTTGAGAAAGCCATAGTAGGAGTAGCAAAATATGTGGCATTTGATTCGCCGAAGCACGATCATATCTATGATCGGCTTGCGAATGCAGGTATACTCTCAATAATCACCCCAGATTCGTTCTCTTCCTTTTTGATTCGAGAGTTCTATAATCATTTGGAAGATCCAAATTATACTGAGTTGGATGGAGGAGTTAGATCAAGAGTCCAGGGTCAACATGTGGAAATAACACATGTTGATCTAAGAGAGGAATTCGGACTAGTGATGAGTGAAAATATGCCGGATATAGTGGAGAGTTATAGAAAAGATAGGGATTGGACCCTCGTAAACATGAGTTTACATGGGAATCAAAAGAAGACTCTAACCACTGAAGTTACGTCACTCACTCCGGACGCTTTCTTAGTTCAAGATATTTTAAGGAATTCAGTCATGTTGAAGAGTGGAGATACAAGAAGTATTACGGCTCAGTTGACCCTCATTACTTACTACATTATGGAGGATGAGCTTTTTGATGTGGCGGATTTTATACTCTCGCAGATTCGGTATGCGTTTAGACTAAAGCATCCAAAATGGGTGAAGGTTCATACGCTACCAATGGGGGCGATAATTCAGCGTATATTATATAAGAAGTACGGATGGATAGCGCAAGGTTCTTATTTGGATGATTGTTATCCGGAGATATATTATACGGGTTCGATGAAAGTGAAGAAGACGCAGAAAAAGGCCCATCCGGGAATTGAGATTCGAGATCCGCCAATGCCTAGGGCTGGATCACTACGAGAGTCCATTGATAATTTACGTGATTCACTAGAGGATCACAAGAAGGAAGTGAAGAAGGACCGTTGTCGTATGCAGAAGTTTATGAAGTTTCTCGTCAAAGGTCTGAAGTTAAAGCCAACTCCGGAGGAAGAGGCCGAATGGCAAGTTCCGGATGAAGAACCGCCACGCCAATCGGTGAGGCAGACTCGCCGTGGGAAAGCCGTGAGACGAGGACCTCCAGAAGACTGTCCAGAGAGCAGCGGGGCTGGTTTTGAAGATTCTGAGTAGTTTCATCAGGCTGCTGCTGCTGGTTGATGTCGGAAATTTCCGACATCCACTGTCGCCTGGGCGACAGTGAACTTCTTCAGATTTCTATTTTTGTTTAATGAACTTGATCCTAATGTTGTTTTCTACTGTTTTTGGAACAATATTGATGTAATATTAATGATGTTTGAATTTTTTGTTAAGTCTTTTGAAATTCTATGGTTTGATTTTAAAATTTAGGTTTTTTTTAAGTTGTTTAGGTTTTGTGATAATTAATTTTTAATTTTATAGGCTTTAAATAGTGATATATTCATTGTGAAATGTCTAGAATTCCCAATTCTAGCCTAAGCATAGAAAAACGGGAATCCGGTAACGGCTTAGTGAATATATCCGCTAGTTGATTTTCCGTGCAAATAAAGTTGATTTTTATATTACCCTTCTTAATATGATCCCTTATAAAATGATGTCGGACATCTATATGCTTAGATCTAGAATGTAATACGGGATTGTTAGTTAAGTCTATAGCACTTTTATTGTCACACTTTAATTCTACACTGCATTGTTGCATGCCAAAATCTTCTAACGTTTGTGACATCCAAAGAGCTTGGGCACAACAACTACCTAGTGCAATATATTCGGCCTCGGTAGTAGAGAGGGCAACAGAATTCTGTTTCCTACTCGACCATAAAATAAGTGAAGGGCCGATAAAGTGACAAGTGCCACTAGTGCTTTTCCTATCTAAAGAACATCCCGCATAATCAGAATCCGAAAAACCATGCAAAATAAAGGAATCATTATGAGGATACCATAAACCTAATTTCGATGTTCCTATGAGATATCTAAAAATACGTTTCACCGCTTTTAAATGTGACTCTTTAGGATTATCTTGAAATCTAGCACATAAACAAACGGCAAACATAATATCAGGTCTAGATGCGGTTAAATACAATAAAGATCCTATCATACTTCAATAAAGGGTTTGTTCAATTGAAACACCACTTTCATCTTTTCTAATTTTAGTGAAGTACTCATAGGAGTGTTTGCATGCTTAAGATTTTCAAATCCAAATCTTTTTAACATATCATGAATATATTTGGTTTGACATATAAAAATTCCATCATGTTTTTGTGTAATTTGAAAACCTAAAAAATATGAAAGTTCTCCAACCATACTCATTTCAAATTCATTTTTCATAATTTGAACTACTTCATTACACAACTCTTCATTAGTGGCTCCAAAAATAATATCATCAACATAAATTTGTAAAATAACTAAATCATGATCAATTTGCTTAATGAAGAGTGTAGAATCAGCACTTCCTATTTTATAATCGTGCTTTAACAAATATTGAGTTAATCGATCATACCAAGCATGAGGCGCTTATTTTAATCCATAAAGCGCTTTATCTAATTTATAAACATAATTTGGATATTTCTCATTTATAAAACCAGGGGTTGTTCTACATAAACCTCTTCTTTTATATACCCGTTTAAAAATGCGGTTTTGACATCCATTTGATATAATTTAAATCCTTTAAAACAAGCAAATGCAAGAAATATCCTAACTGCTTCTAATCTTGCTACGGGTGCAAAAGTTTCATCAAAATCTACCCCTTCAATTTGTGCATAACCTTTTGCAACTAATCTGGCTTTATTTCTAACAATTCTAGATTCATTATCCATTTTATTTTTAAAAATCCACTTAACACCAACTACAGGACGATTTTTGGTTCGTTCTACAAGATTCCAAACCTTATTACGTTCAAATTGATTAAGTTCTTCATTCATAGCTAAAAACCAAAATTCATCATTTAAAGCGGTGGAAACATCTTTTGGTTCTATTTCAGAAACAAAACAAAGGTTTGAAAATAAAACATGTAGCGATGAACGAGTACTAACCCCTTTTTGCGGATCTCCAATGATAAGCTCCTTTGGATGATCCTTTGAGAATCTCAATTCACTTGGAGGCACATATCCTTCTCTTTCTTCTTCTTCTTTATCTTCTTCTCCTCTTTCTCCTTCTCTTTCTTCTTCTTTTTCTTCTTCATTTTCTCCAAGTTCTTCATCATCATTCTCCACCGTGGGAAGGAGTTCATCTTCTTTTCCTGTAATTTTCTTTTCTACACATGAAGCAAACTCATCAAACCTAACATGAATAGATTCTTCAACTATTTTTGTTCTTTTATTAAAAATTCTATAAGCTTTACTAGTTGAAGAATAGCCAATAAAAATACCTTCATCACATTTTTCATCAAATTTTCCTAAGGAATCTTTAGAATTTAAAATAAAACATTTACAACCAAAAACTTTGAAATAAGAAACATTTGGTTGTTTATTAAAAATTAATTCATAAGGAGTTAATTTTAAAATAGGGCGAAGCATTACTCTATTAATTACATAACATGTCGTGCTAACTGCTTCAGCCCAAAAAGATTTTGGTAATTTGAATTCAGATAACATTGTACGGGCTAACTCTTGAAGAGTTCTATTTTTCCTCTCCATTACACCATTTTGCTGTGGTGTGCGTGGAGCAGAAAATTCATGTTTAATTCCTAACTCCGTACAAAAAGAAATAAACTTTTCATTTTCAAATTCTCCTCCATGATCCGATCGTATGCGTTTAATTTTTAACTCAAATTCATTTTGAATACGCAAACATAATTTTGAAAATTCTGAAAATGCATCGGATTTGGAGGTTAGAAATAAAGTCCAACAAAAATGAGAATAATCATCAATCAATACAAATGTGTATTTTCTACCTCCTAAGCTAGAAATTCCAATTGGCCCAAATAAATCCATATGTATTAATTGAAGTGGCCTAGTGGTAGAAATAATGTTTTTACTTTTGAAAGATGATTTTGAAAATTTTCCTTTTTGGCAAGGCACACATAGTGAAGAAGATAAATTTCCATTTAACAAAGGCAAACCTTTAATTAATTTATCTTTTGAAAGTTTTGTAATTAACTTGGCACTAGTATGTCCAAGTCGCCTATGCCATAAATCTAATTCATCATTTTTTGATAACAGACATTTCAAAGTAGAATTTGAAAAATCTAGAAATTTAATCATATATACATTATGACATCTAGGTGCGGTAAAAACAATTTCATTTGTTTTGGAATTAATAATTTTGCACAAATTTGTAGAAGATTCAAATAAAACATTTAAACACTTATCACATAATTGACTAATAGAAATCAAATTATGCTTTAATCCTTCTACAAATAAAACATTTGAAATTGAAAAAATTTCGTTACCCACAACTCCGATGCCGATGATTTTTCCTTTTCCATTATCTCCGAATGCCACAACTCATCCTTTCTTCATCTCCAGGCTAAGGAAATTCTCTTTATTGCCCGTCTTGTGCTTTGAACAACCCGAGTCCAAGTACCACACGTCTTCTTTGTCCTTAGCCTGCCAACACACCTAGAAAGAAGAGGTGAGTAAAGATCTGGTTACCCAAGTGGTTCCACCCATAGTATAGGTAGAAGCCTTAGGCACCCAGATTTGTTTAATTTTACTTTTTCCTTCCTTCCAGCAAGAGTCCGTAGTGTGGCCAAATCTATTGCATTTGGCACATGTAATGTATTTAGAGGAGTATAACTTTTCTGGACTTTTACTGGATGAGGATGCAGTATTTAACAATTCATTAATTTTAGAATTTTTAAAAGTGAATTTTCTGGACTTTTCACTATCGCCGGCGACAGTGGTTGTCACCGGGCGACAGCTTCCAGATGTGTATCCGAGCCCAAACCTTCCAGATCCATGGCGTTGGTATCCTAAGATCATATTCAGTGATCTTCGGCCCATTCCAAATTTTTTCATGGCTAGTGTTAAGTCATGAATCTGGTGTCTCATTTTTGTATTCTCGGATACTAGATTTATGCATCTCCGTTCAAAAGATTTCTTTCCCTCATGGACTATGGAAATTGAAGATTTCAGATCTCTCTCTAAAATCTCATTCTTTTTAGTAAGAACTTTTATTGTAGAATGAGATTTGGAAAGAGATTCTTCAAGTTCTTTAATTCTTCCCAAAGAGTGATCACACTCTTGGCAAGAAATATCTCTTTTTCCAATAGTCTTAATTTCATTTAACAATTTTTTGTTTTCTTTAAGTAAAATTTCATTTTCAGATTTAAGAAGATCATTATCTTTTAAACTTTTTTCAAAAAATTTGCAAGTCTTTAAAAATTCAGAAAATAATTCATCATAGGTTGGAGGAGTTACCTCAGTGTCGCTTTGGACACTGCATTCGTCATCAGATATGACGCTCTTTCCCATTAAGCACATGTTGGCCTCCTCTTCTTTACTTGAGTCGGAACTGCTTGTATCCTTAGAAGTATTATCATCCCATGTTTCCGCCTTCAACACCTTCTTCGACCCTTTGTGCTTCTTTTCTTTATGTTCTTTCAAGTATTTTGGACACTTGCTTCGGATGTGTCCTAACTTCTTACAGTGATAGCACTCCGGTGGCGGTCTCTCTTCCTCCTCATTGCCTTCCTTTTTTCTTCCTAAAACTCTCCTTCTTAAAATACTTCTTAAACGTATTCCTCCTCTCCGGATTTTTCATAAATTTTCTAAATTTTTTAACAAATAAACTTTCCTCATCTTCTTCATCCTCCTCAGAATCACTAGTTTCTTCCTTCTTAGATCTTAGAGCCAATCCCTTCTTCCTTGGCTCCATATACTCTTGTTGTTGAATTTTCAATTCAACTTCATGAGTTTTCAAGTTCCCAATGAGGCTCTCCAATTGTAAGGTCTTAAGATCATGTGACTCGGAAATTGCAGTCACTTTAGGATTGAACTTCGGGGGAAGTGATCTTAAGATTTTCCTTACTAAATCTCCATTTGAGAACACCTTTCCTATCACCTTTGAGTCGTTCACGATTTTTGTGAATCGTGTGTACATTGTATCAATCTCTTCATCTACCTCCATTTTGAACCTTTCAAATTCAGACTCCAGTTGAAATAGCTTTGAATCTTTTACCTGCGAAGTGCCTTCATGAGTGATTTCTAACAAATTCCAAATTTCAAATGCAGAATTACAAGCACAAACTCTATTAAATTCAGTGCGATCTAGTGCGCAAAATAAAGCATTCATGGCTTTTGCATTGTTCTTACATCTTAATTAATCATTGTCATCCCACTTGTCTTTGGGCTTATCCATAGTTACATCTCCTACAACAACTGTTGGAGAAGTGTAACTGGATTCTACCATATTCCAGACTTCTATATCTAGCGCAATTAGAAAACAACGCATACGTGTTTTCCAGTAATTATAGTATGTGCCCGTAAAAAGTGGTGGCCTACTAATTCCTTGCCCCTCAACGAACGCGTGATCGTTGTGCGCCATTACTCCCGGTGGTAAAACCGTTTTGGAGTAACCTGCCTCTGATACCACTTGTTGGATCGTGTGACGCCCTTAAGGTGGGGGGGGGGGGGGTGAATAAGGGTGTGTTTAAAAATATAATTTTTACTTAATAATTTTTAGACAAATTTTACTTTACTAAAAAGTTACTTATAAATAATTTTAAACCAATACAATTTTTGTATTAAACCAAACACAAATTTCTAAGATAAAGATTTAAGCAAACAAATTTGCAACTAGTGAAAAGAGCATAATTATATTTATCATGAAATTTGTGTACAATAAAAAATGATCTTAACAATGCTTAAGATCAAGGCACAATTATGATAATAAAAAATACAATAATTTTTGGTTTACCAATCCTTCTCCCAAGGATCGGAAGGCTATCACTTGTCTCTCCCAAGACCAAGCCCAAGCCTCTCCTCTAGATCTTCCCAAGATCTAGACATAGCACACAAGGCCACGATTTCCCACCAAGCCACGCAAGGACTTGGACGCTCCACACAAGGAAGCGATTTTCCCCTAAGCTGCGCAAGGACTTAGACGCCGCATGCAAGACGACGATTTCTCTACCAATACAAAATGAAATGTGTGTAAATGAAAATACAATATGAAAAGGACAACTCCCTAGAATTTCAGATCTCTGAAAGGATGGTTGAAGCCTCGAGATGATCGTTGATGAAGAAGCGCGCCCGATCTCATCTTCAATCTTCAATCCTTCTTTGCACAAATGGGAGTTGAAGAGGTTCTGGAGCTCTCTGGTTCGTATGCACTCAGGAAGGGACTTGGAATTCTCAAAGCTTGGAATGCACGAACACAAGGAGTCAATTTATAGAAAATCGCTGTCGCCTGGGCGACATCCACTGTCGGAATTTTCCGACAGCGCTAAACTGCCGCTGGAGTGCCGTCGTGCGTGCAGTTGCTGTAACCGCCGAGCTGTCGCCTGGGCGACATCGATGTCGGATTTCCGACAGCGCAAAACTGGCGATCGTGGGTGGTGTCGTGGGCAGTTGTTGTAACCTCCGAGCTGTCGCCTGGGCGACATCTCTGTCGGATTTCCGACAGCTCAAAACTGCCTTTCGTCGTGCTGCCGTGGAGGGAAATAATTGTAACTTCTCTGCTGTCGCCTGGGCGATAGCGGCTGTCGGAATTTTCCGATAGTGAAATTTCCCATATTCAGATTTAGCTCCAGCAAAAATGTGAACATCTCATATCTGTTACCTGCACACCATAAAGAAAAATAGAATCAAATACAAACGGGACTTTGTTATTATCAAATCGGAGGAGTGCGAAATGCATGCTCCAACAAAAAAGGCTTCATTTCTTCGTCAGACTGCATACGAAAACATCTTTTTCATCGACCACCGTTCGACAAATGAGATTTCCTTTGTCGATTCTGAAGTTAAAGGTTTTCATCGACCATCGTTCGACGAATGATTCAAATTCGTCGTTCTTCGTTCGATGAATTAATGGGATTGATAGAAAATTTAATTTTTAACAGATTGAGTCTCCATCTATCATTCCTAGTTGATTTATAAAGAAGATGTGCTTCTTTTCATCCAAGGGCTTGGTGAAAATGTCAGCTTTTTGCAAATCAGTAGAAATGAATTGTAGGCAAATTTTGTTTTTATCCACATTATCCCTAAGGAAGTGGTGCCTAATTTCTATGTGTTTAGTCCTACTATGGAGAACTAGATTTTGTCCTATAGATATTGCACTAGTGTTGTCACAAAATATAATTGAATTATTTAAGTTGACACCATAGTCTAGGAGCTGATTTTGTATCCACAATATCTGTGAGCAGCAACTGCCAGCAGCTATGTATTCAGCCTCAGCTGTTGATGTAGACACAGATGTTTGTTTCTTACAAAACCAAGACACAAGCATATCACCAAGAAACTGACAAGTTCCTGATGTGCTCTTCCTGTCTACTCTGCATCCAGCATAATCTGAATCTGAGAATCCAGTTAATTCAAATTCAGATGCTGTTGGATACCAAAGTCCTAGATTAGGGCAACCCTTTATATATCTTAAAATTCTTTTTAGTAAAATAAGATGAGATTCTTTAGGGTTAACTTGAAACCTAGCACAAATACATGTAGCAAACATTATGTCAGGTCTACTAGCTGTTAAATAAAGTAGTGAGCCAACAATTGCCCTATACACTTTCTGATCAACAGGTTTCCCTGATTCATCAGTATCAACAACAGCATTAGAGGCCATGGGTGTTTTCATGGTAGAAGAATCAGACATTCCAAATCTTTTCACTAATTCCTTAGCTTGCTTAGATTGGGAAATGAAGATTCTTGATGGGGTTTGCTTCACTTGAAGACCAAGGAAGTATGATAATTCACCCATGCTACTCATTTCAAATTTAGATTGCATTAGTTTAGAAAACGTTTTGCATAAATTTGAATCTGTAGAGCCAAAGATAATATCATCTACATATATTTGAACTAGTAAGGTTTGATTTTTATGTATCCTGAAAAATAATGTTTTATCTACTATGACCCTACAGAAATTATTTTCCAAAAGAAAATTAGCTAAAGTCTCATACCATGCTCTGTGAGCTTGTTTGAGACCATAAAGAGCTTTATTAAGCTTAAATACATAGGAGGAATGAGTTGGAGAGATGAAACCTGGTGGTGTTCCACATAGACTTCTTCTTTGATGTCTCTATTTAGAAATGCACTCTTCACATCCATTTGATATACTTTGAACTTTTTATATGCAGCAAATGCAAGGAAGATTCTGATTGCTTCTAACCTTGCAACTGGTGCAAAAGTTTGATCATAGTCTATTCCTTCTTCCTGTGAGTACCCTTGAGCTACTAGCCTAGCTTTGTTTCTCACAATATTACCTTGATCATCAAGTTTGTTCCTGAAGACCCACTTGGTGCCAATAACAGGATGGCCTTTTTGGTCTTGGAACCAAATCCCACACCTTGTTCCTTTCAAATTGGTTGAGTTCCTCTTGCATTGCAAGAATCCAGTTTGGATCTTGTTCTGCATCTTTTATGGTTTGAGGTTCAACTTGTGATAGGAAACAAGTATGCATCTGATTTTGGTGTAGTTGATGCTAGTTTGAACACCTGCTGTGATATCACCAATTACTTGTGAAATTGGATGATCTCTAACTGTGATGTGGTCAACAGTTGGAGTTGGTTCAGCAGCAGTATACATTTGGGGAATTTGTTCAGCTGTTGTGTCCTGTGGAGGATGTTCTGCTATTACTTGATTTAGGTTAACAGCAAGATCTGGATGATCTTCTTCTTCACTATCTTCAAGAGTTTGAGGTGATGGATGCAGTGAATCTTTTGTCTGTAGATTTAATCAATCAAGCTCTTCACATAGAGCTAGTACCTGCAGATTGTTTTTGGTAGAAGAATTCTTCTCCTTATAAAACATGTTAGTTTCATCAAAAGAAATATGTATAGACTCTTCTATTTTAAGAGAAGATTTATTAAATACCCTATATGCTTTTCTAACTAATGAATATCCTAAGAAGTTTCCTTCTTCAGATTTTGGTTCAAATTTTCTAAGGTACTTTTTATCATTGTTATGAACAAAACATCTACATCCAAAAGTTCTAAAATAATCAACTTTAGGTTTCTTCCCTTTAAGTAATTCATAGGGAGTTTTACCCTTAAGTTTGTGTATCAAACTTCTATTCAGAACATAATTTGCTGTGCTGACAGTCTCTGCCCAAAAAGATAGGGGCAAGTTAGCATCTGCAAGCAATGTTCTTGCCGATTCAATTAGAGTTCTATTTTTCCTTTCAACTACCCCATTTTGTTGAGTTCTAGGAGCTGAGAAGCAATGCCTGATACCTTCCATCTCACAGAATTATTGCATGAGAAGAGACTCAAACTCAGTGCCATGATCACTTCTGATCAATGCAACTACAGTAGAGTACTCAATCTGTATGCTCTTAAGAAAGTCTATAAGAACTTTAAAGTTATCTGACTTTTTTCTCAAAAAGAACACTCAAGTGAATCTAGAGAAGTCATCTACAATGACTAGAGTGTAAGACTTCCCCACTAAACTCTTTATTTCTATAGGTCCAAAGAGGTCCATATGTAGCAAATACAAGATTCTAGGTGTATCACTTTTAGATAATGATTTAAAGCTGTTTTTGGTTTACTTGCCTAACTGACATGCCCTACAAAGACCTTCTTTCTTATATGATCCTGATGGTAAGCCTCTAACAAGATTATCCTTAGCTAGTTTAGCAATTGTCCTAAGGTTTACATGTCCTAATCTTTTATGCCATAATTCACTAGGTTTGCTTAGCTCATTAAATAAACAAATTTCTGATTTGGATGAGTTGAAATTTACTAAATATATATTTCCTTGCCTAATACCTGATAGAACAATAACATTATCAGAGGATTTAATAATGCATTCTGATTTATTAAATGCTACCTGATAACCTTCATCACATAACTGACTTATGCTGATGAGGTTGTGCTTCAGACCCTTGACATAGGTTACTTCCTTGAATGTCACTGCTCCAACTTTAATTTGACCATAGCCTTTGGTTTGTCCACAGTTGGAGTCTCCAAAGATCACCTTGGGTCCAAGATTTGCCTTGTAGTTGTTCAGGTTGGCCTTGTTTCCTGTCATGTGCTTTGAGCAGCCACTATCCAAGTACCATTTTTGATTTAATCTTGGATAGCTGTGTACATGCAAATACAAAAACATAAACTAGTTGTTTTTGACCCAGACTACCTTGGGTCCTTTTATGTTACCACAAAATTCAGAGATAAATGACATTTCAGGCTGATCCTTATAGCCTTGTGGATGATATCTCCTTGGAGGTATAGTCCACTCAGTAAAAGGATTTTTAGTATATTTTGGATTAGAATTCTTAGAGTTTTCTGTATAATGTCTGTTCGACAAATTTGGGTAAATTCGTCGACCGCCGTTCGACGAATGTGCATGTTTTTGTCGAGCGCCGTCCATATTATAACTATACTGAAAATCTATTCTCAGTTTTCGTCGATCCCCGTTCGACAGATTTGAATCTTTTTGTCGAGCTTCGTTCAATGAATTCTTCTGAATTCTCTTATCCTTAACAGACTTGCTTGAAATATCTTTATTTCTTTCTGCAGCCTCTTTGCTTTTAGCAGAAATGAATTTTATGGGTGTGGAGAGGATGTTTCTCTTAATCAGAGATGGCTCATTTGATGAAGCACCCAAGCCCAGTTTGCTATTGTTAAATCTAGCATTGACAGTGCTTGTGATGTCCATCAGTTTGATGCTTCTCCCATTTAGAGATTCTTCAAATTTCATGGCTTCAGACAACTTATTCTCAATGAGAATAATGTGTTCTTTAGAGGCAGCCAACTCTTTCTTAAGACTTGCATTCTCTTCACTTATGGTATTCATCTCAACTAACTTATTTCTGAGAGAGATTACTTCTTTCTCAGATTTTATTAAGTCTTGGCAAAGAATTTTGAAATCATCTTTGAATTCAATAGAAGTAAAATCAAAGCCAGATAATACCTGATCAATATCATCTTCTGTTTCTGATTCTGATTTCTCTTTATCAGAATTGTTGGTTGAGGCATTGATTGCCATCATGCAGAAGTTTCTTTCTTCTTCATCATCACTGGAGCTGGATGATGATGTAGATTGTGACTCACTGTCTGAGTCATAAATAGCCATCAAATATTGGTCATTGTCTTTTGTTTCCTCTTCATCAGATGAGCATGATGAAGATTCTGACTCAGACTCTGTATCACTCTAAGATTTTGCTACAAGTCCTCTTACCTTCTTTTTGTGAGAGTGGGAGGAAGATTTGCTAGAGCTCTTCTTTTCTTCCTTTTCTCTTCTCCCGTCCTTCTTGTCCTTTTTGTTCTGATTATCTGGACAGTCAGGAGCAATGTGTCCTGGTTTCCTGCAACCAAAACAAATAATTTCATTAGAGTGATTTTTGTCATACCTTGACTTGTCATGGCTTCTGGATGACTTTTTCCTGAAATCTTTTCTAGCCATTTTATAGAATCTTTTGGCTATGAGACTCATAAACTCCTCATTGTCAGGAGCTTTTCCTTCTTCTTCTGCAGCCTTGAAGGCTATGCTTCTTTCCTTCTTGGGTGCTGGAGATGAAGTAGATTCTTCAGCTTCCCTAGCTTTGATAAGCTGCTCAAAAGACTTGAGCTTGCCCAACAAAGCTTCAGTGGTGATCTCATTGAGACTTCTGGCTTCCTTGATTGGCCAGATTCTGGAGTCCCATGTGCTGGGGAAGCACATAAGAATTTTGTCATTGATCTCTGTGAGTGAGATCACTTTGTCTAGAGACTTCAGCTCATTTATTATGAGGCTGAGCCTATTGTACATATCAGCAACACTTTCTGATTCTCCCTTCTTGAAGTTCTCATATTGAGAAATCAGATGAGATCTTCTATCTTTTCTTTCATCTGCTGAGCCTGCCACCATGTTGTTGAGAGATTCCCAAATTTCTCTTGCTGAGGTGCACTCAACAACCTTCTGGAATATGTCATCTGACATAGTTAGGGCCAGAATGTTCATGGCCTTTGCATTTGCATTTCTCTGCTTCTTCTGAGCTTCAGTCCACTCAGGAGGTGGAACATCAGTATTGTCTGTTGCTGCATCAGTACTTGTTGATGTTGTGGTAGCTGGAGGTCCTGTCAAAATGACATTGAAAATTTCATCATCAATGGAGTTCATATACAGCCTAATCCTTACTTTCCATAGTGCAAACTTATTGAGATTGCACATAGGAGGTCTTGTGCTGGAGTATTCCTTGTTTTGTGCCATGAGTTTTAAATAAGATAAAAATAAAGAGAAAGAAACTCTGAGGAAATTTAAGATCTGGTTGATCTTTGTGATTCAGGTGTTAGCCTGTAAAGAATCAACACCCCTCTGATAACAATTGAAAGTGGAGGTCAGATCTTAAGTTACTCTAGAGGGGGGGGGGGGGGGGGGGGGGGTGAATAGATAATTAAAACTTTTTATTTAGTTTTATAGCGGAATTTAAAATACTGTTAAGTATATGTGTAATCAGTGAGAGTTAAAGATAAAGACAGAAACAGTAAAAAGAAAATCACAGAGCACAAGCACAGAAGAATAAGCAAGCACAGAAGACACAAGGAGCTATAGTAGTTCCCCAATAAATCTGGGTACGTCTACTGTTCTACCACCCTTGGTAGGAATCCATTAGGAGGGTTGATCAGGTGCCCTAGCACCAAGGGTTTTTTGATAAGGTGTCCACACACCAATAAGCTTTTGATAAGGTGCTTAAAAACCACACAAGGATTTTTTGATAAGGTGTCTTGCCACCACTGTGTAAACTTTTGGAGGGAGAATTAACCCTGTACAAGATGAGATAAAGAGGTTTAGAGTGTTCTTCTCTGTCAATGATCTGAGAGAAGACAAGATGGTGTTGAAGCTGAAAGCTCCCCCTGTCTGATGAGAGTTGATGATAGTTTGTGGACAGATCTTTCTCTAACACAAGTCTTTTGTAGCAGATTATCTGGAAGAAATGAATCTTCAGATTGTTGTTTTAACTTGCAGCAGTTCTGAGAGGTTGAGTGTTGTTCTCAGAATGATGAGGGTGCTGCCTTGAGTAAGAAGAAGACTGGGAAAAATAAATAATGTTCTGTCCTTCTTCTTCTTTCTCTAATACTTCTCTTTGATCTTCTTGTTCTGTAATAACAGAGAGACAGAAAATTTTGTGAATGTATCTCTGTGGTCTGTATGAAGGAAAAATCGACTCATATATTCTGTTTCTTCTTTGATGACTTGTAATCTTGCAAATTCAAATCATCTTCTTTTGAGTAATATATTATTCTGACTTAAATCCTTCTTGGAACTATGCTGCCACCCAAAACAGTTTTGGCAAGTCCTTTCAATTCCTTTTGTCGTGAAAGATGCCTTGGCATTAATTGTCAACGGCTATTCTTTTTCTTGGAATAGAAAGAATATAATAAATGAATAATATACCCTTACTAAACTGACTGAATACGTCCAAAAGTGCTTGAATAGATCCGTTAAGGTCGTCAATCTGTGTTCAGAGAGTTGACAAAATAACTGATATAAGTAATCTGGACTTGTATTTGTCGAACTGAGCTTTAATATAGAATTTGTCGAGCTCTGGCTGGAATTCGTCGAACGCTGCTAGCCATTTGTCAAACGCTGCTCAGAAAATGTCAAGTGCTCGAACTGGCTATACTTCTTCAGTCTGCTGAGAAGAATTTGTCGAATGCCACTCGCCATTTGTCGAAAGCTGGGAACTTAAATTATTCCTTAAGTTCTAGCTAATCAATCAGCCTAAAGACTTGACCCTTAAGCTATACAATGGAGTCAACTTGGTCCTAAGTTAAAACATAGTGATCCTATCCCAAAACAGTAATAGGGTTGTTCCAACATAGGGCAAGGATGAGACCATAAGACTAGCATGTGCATTGACTGATGACCGGTTCTCACAGGTAATGATATTGTGATATCAAGTCATCACATGGGTACTTGTTAGGAACAAGTTGTACTGGACAGACCCACCGTGAGACTACTTTGTGGATTGTTATATGTACGTGTCACAAGTAGGTCTCAAGTGACAATGGTGTTTGTGTTCGTTTGAGCTGAAGTCACAACATTCATCGGGTGAGGATGAGCGTACTTTGATGCCATCTAAAGTCTTCTCTTGAGAAAGGTTGATGATAAGGGTGGTTATTGGGTATCTTAAGAATCATTTGGGTGTTTGTGTGTGAGCAAATATGGGATTTGTCCTCCTTTATAACAGGAGTTACATCCATGGGTCCCTTGATGGAATGAGACTGAGAAATGTATGGCCATGCTTGGTTGAGTCAATATATGATATTGAGCTCACCAATTTCTGACAGTCTATTCTAGATCAGGAAACTGGGATTGATCATTTATGAGGGTGACATGCTCCATGCCTCTAGTTCTATCCAGATGTAAAGGAAAAAGGGACATGGCAACACTGATACATTGGTCATGACAGGCTTGTTGAGTTGTGAACTCTTATTGCTTGGGTAGCAATGATGCATTGCTAGATGCCGCTCATTGTTTGTGAGACTTTTATTTGTTACGTTCAAGATCATGTGGGAGACTGTTGGTGCTTCCATGGTGATCTGGAAGTGGTCAAATATCTAGTCTCACTGCCAACGTGATATGAGCCTATAGGGTCGCACATAAAAGTGCTTGGAGAAATTGGAGAAAGAATTGAGTTGGTCTTGCTCATATTGGATATGAGTAGAGGACAAATCTTATGACTGTTTGGAATTAAGTTGAGAATGTCTCAACGGGAAAATCGTTTAAAGCGTTTAAACGATTGGACTTATACTAGACAAATTCGGCTAAAGTTTTTAACCGAACTGTGTCAAATTCGGCTAATAGGTTTGGACGAATTCGGCTAAAGTGTTTAGACGATTTCAGCTAAGTCAAATTCGGCTAAATGGTTTAAACGAATTATATATATAGCCGAATTACTATAGTCGATTCGTTTATAAGGTATAGGCGAATTCGACAATAGTGTATAGTCGAACTGGATGACTTCGTCCGTCGACCGCTGAGACGGCAAAAGGGCTAGTGTAGCGCATTCGTCGAACGCAGGCTGCTTCGAGTTCATCAAACACAGGCCTCTTGAGTTCGTCGAACGCAGGCTACTTTGAGTTCGTCGAACGCAAGCCTCTTGAGTTCGTCGAACGCAGGCTGCTTCGAGTTCGTCGAATGCAGGCCTCTTGAGTTCGTCGAATGCATGCCTCTTGAGTTCATCGAACGCAGGCTGCTTTGAGTTCGTCGAACGCAGATCTCTTTGAGTTCGTCGAACACAGTCTTCTGGTATATAACAGTTCACGATCTTAGGGTTACACACATGGTTACAGAAATTTGCGGCCGAACCCTTTTTCGTGCTTTGAGAGAGCAGCGCTGGAATCGTTCCGCTAGAGCTTTTCTCCACATCCGCCAGTCGCCACCTCTTCCTGTAATCGGACCTAGCAGCCTGTGGAAGATGTTGAGGACTCTTCTTCTCCGACCTAGTTCTTGTGCAACAAGAAGCTAGGGTTCTCCTTCTCTTGTGTGGACCTTTATAGAGGTGTGGACACGATTCTACACTTATTCCTCTGACGAGCAGTCCACTGTTGACGGAGCAGATAGGAAGTGCAGAGCAAGCACTTGGAATAGGATTCTGAATCCTAGAAGACTTTTCTTGGAGCCCTTTTGATTGAGTGTTGACTCAATTCCGTGAATGTAATTTTTATTGTTGCCTCAATTTCTTGATTCATGGTTTTTAGCAAGATCCATATGTCTCTTTGGGTTGTTCTTGATATATTCTGTTGCGCACATATGATGTGTATACCTTTAAGGAAAACCCAACATAACGGTACTAGCTTCTCCAACCCCCTTCCTTGAACACTCCGTTGTCATGCATATGGGTGATGTTAAGCGAATGTCACTATACATCAACAGAGTAGGGAAGCAGTATTCTAGCAGAAGACATCATCAAAGAGTGCATCTTATAGCACTTAGCGGAAGACGTAGTATTAAAGCGGAAGATTAATTATCACAAAAACCTCAAACTCAAGACCTGTATGAATAATTTCAATATCTCCGCCACATTAAATCATATCACTCAAGGATTCATTGCCAATATATATATACCATGAGATAGGACACAACAAAAGGGGATGCGGCTTAATAACTTGTACCTGACGTAGCCTGCTCCGTGGCTTCATCCACAAATGGGTGTTGTCTCTCATCCACACCTATCACCTGTGCTAAAGATAAGTTATTAGAACCACGAACAGAATTCAACCCCTATTAACAACAAACATAATATAACATTTATAAGGGATGGGATATCTGGACTCTTATTGGGCCGAGGCAGTCTTCCCATGACCCCCGCCTACGTACTCCATATCATCCTGCATATGCTCCCAGACCCACGTAGTTCTATTAGTTTTGCACGGGTTGCCCTCCTAGATCGTCCGTCGTGCGGGGTGCCATAGAGTAAAACTCATCGGCCATCCGACATTCTCCCAAGGCACATTTTCCGAAGGCACATTTAATTCCCATCGGAATATTCCTCGAAGGCACAATATATTCCCGTAGAAATATTTCTCGAAGGCACAATATATTCCCGTAGGAATATTTCTCGAAGGCACAATATATTCCCGTAGGAATATTTCTCGAAGGCACAATATATTCCAAAAGTGATCACAGAAACAACTCTTTCTCCACCGGTCATTATTGAGTGGTTCGGGATGAACCACTGCAGCGGAAGTGGTGGTGGACCTTAAAGGTAAAAGTTGACAGCAAACTTGGCATATATATGTGGATCAACACTTAAATATCATTTACCACATCTGATCTCAAACAATGTTTTACTTTGTCCCCATAAAACACTTACGTTAAAACCCTACAAACGACCACTTCAAATTTTGAACCCCGGGTTTATGCCTCTTTGTTTTATTGGGATTAAATTCTTGTTTTCAAAATTCCATTCAAGGTAAACTAATCAAATGGAATTTTGTGTGCAATGTGAGGATTCTATTAATAATTTCAACCCCAAGTTTATGCCTCTTTGTTTTATTGGGATTAAATTCTCATTTTCAAAATTCCATTCGAGGTAAACTAATCAAATGGAATTTTGTGTGCAATGTGAGGATTCTATTAATAATTTCAACCCCAAGTTTAAGCCTCTTTGTTTTATTGAGATTAAAATTCTCGTTTTCAAATTTCATTTGAGGTAAGCTAATCAAATGAAATTTTGTGTGTAGATGGAGAATTACTCTAACGATTGCAAATATGAAGTATGCTTTAAATTGATATAACATTTATTATTTTGACGATCTGCTTAAAATAAAGCCGTGCAATCGTAGAAGAACGATGATGAAAATGTTAGTCTTGTCAATAACGTCAATATTTCAGGAAATAATTACTGAGGTGATGTGCTGGATTGAAGTAAGTTAGTGGCAAATTTAGAAAAGCTTATAAAAAAGCAAGAAAAAATGTTTATGCACCCCATCCCAAAAGCACATGGTTAGAATTCATGGGACTTGCGATATTTGCATACTCGGCCAGCCAGGAAGCCTCGTTAAAAAGGGTAAGCCACTGCGGACCCGAATGTGTTAGTTACCAATTTTATTCATTGCTTTTATTGTAAATTGCTTGCGGTGGGAAAAGTGGCTGGTCGGTCAGGCCCGTTGACCGTATGTACCAGTGCGGGAAGGTTGACAACTCTAGGTGACTGGGAGATGTGTACTCTAGGAGCTCGGCTGTATCTTATATGCCCCGCTGGGTCCCTCCGCTGGTTGGAAAATTTAGTTATTGGCGGACGTCTTCTATGTCTGAGATTACACGGGGTTGTACATTAGGGCCTGGGTAGTGCGGTACATCCACACCCAGAAGTGGCAGGACCGGCCACTGTCATCGACGGCCACATCTGTGAGGCCCGTAGGGTTCGCTACCCTGCTGGAAAAGAAGCGGTCAAGCTATATCAATATAAGGTGCAAACTAGTAAACTATGGTATGTTATTACTGTGGCGGGTCAGTCATACCCAAGGACCGTTCGTATAGGAATGGGAAGGTTGATGACTCATGGAGCACTAGGGAGTGTGTGAACCCCGGGAGGTCATTTATTATTTTCCCGAAGGGTCCCTCCGCTGGATAGCCGAATTTCGTAATTACCTGATATTGCTCACATCCAAGAGTACACGAGGTTGTACGTTGGGACCTGGGTAGTGCGGTACATCCACACCCAGATGTGGAAGGACCAGCCACTGTCATCGACAGCCACATCTGTGAGGCCAGCGGGGTTCGCGACCCTGCTGGAAGAAAATGGTCAGACTATGTCAACATAAGGAGTTGTGATGAGTCGTGAGAACTCGTTGTGCATGACTTGCATACGCATCATTTTCATCAAAACATATATATTTACATGTACCATTAACATATAACCTTCGTATGTGAGTTGGTTATATGTTCATGGATTTACACTGCTTACTTGCATTTCTTTTTATCTGTTCCACTAACATATAACCTTCTTATGAGAGTCGGTGATATGTTGATGAGTTTTACAAAAGCTTATGCAAGTTATAACTTTTATTTATTCCACTGACACATAACCTCCGTAAGGGAGTTAGTTATATGATAATGGGTTTTTACTATGTAACTCTAGGACACAACTCATAAATTTTGCGTTCCAAATATGCAAACCTTGGAGGTATTCGATTATGCTAGAATTACTTACTCGGTATAATTATCTAAGCTGGTAATTTATTCAGCGAACAATTTGCCGCACGAAAAGTTCTCTCGAACAATATATATCAGAATTACGGCAGAATGGACATAGCTATGGTAAAGCTACCCCTTATTCCACTTAAGCTGCTTATTATATTGGACGATAAAAGCAATCGATACAACTCATTAGATAGGGCCAAATCTATAGACCCTTAAAATTTTGGGACCGTTCGACACTTATAGTCGTCTACAACAAATTTCGTTTGAAATCCCCATGACCCGCTCGCATTTTCGGGGATGAAAATTTTCTTTGTTTTATTGGTTTGTAACATCCCAACTCTAAAATAGGGTCTACCCGGTTCAGTTGAACCCTTGGAGGAACTTAGACTGGGTCATAGGACAACCATGACCCGACCTTCGCCACCTAATGGTGGTCATTTGGAGAAATAACTGTTTTGGGTAGCATTGTGCTTTGCCGCAAAGCTTAAGTAGTATAATAAGCATATGTGCTCCGAATTGACTACTGTCAGTTGCGTTAGACTCGTATGGTCGATACGAGTGCAACAAAACTCGTCTCAAGAAAATGTGCTGAAATCAAAATCGATGGGGCTTCCCGTCGATCGACGGGACCTCCCGTCGATCGATGAGACCGTCCCGTTGATCATCGACATCAGCTGGGGAAGACTTTCCCCTGCGCTTTAAGTCAAATATGATGGGTCTTCCCGTCGATCGACGGGACCGCCCGTCGATCAACGGGAGCTCCTGTCGATATTTCTCCTTTTCCTTAATTGCAGACCTTTTCTTATCCTTTGTTCATGTGGTCAATTTGGGGATGTTAGTATTGGTGGATCCAACAACAACGTAGTGGAATATTGACCATACATGCTCCGAGGTCGTTTGGAGAAAACAACCATTTTGAGTATCGTAGTGCTTCACAATAAAGTCATTGGGGGTACAGTAACCATATGCACTCCAAATTGACTTCCGTCAATTCCGTTAGACACGTATGGTCAATACAAGTGCAACAAAATTCATTTCATCCCGATCCGAGGTCGTTTCAAGAAAATGACCATTTTGAGTATCGTAGTGCGTCACAATAAAGTCATTGGGGGTACAGTAACCATACACACTCCAAATTGACTTCCGTCAGTTCCATTAGACTTGTATGGTCAATAAGAGTGCAACGGAGCTCGTTTCGTTGCAATTCGAGGTCGTTTCGAGAAAATAACTATTTTAAGTAATTTCGAGCGTCGCAATAATGCCATTTTCAAATGTTGAGCTAGCGTGCTCCGAATTGAATTCCGTCAGTTGCGTTGGACTCGTTCGGACGATACGAGTGCAACAAAATCCATTTTGCTCAATTCCGACATCGTGTAGTCAAGTAAATAAAATAAACGCTCGTAAAGTTATACGAAATCTCGAGATACGTGAACGCTGGATTTCAACCCCGTCACATCAACGATGGCTCGACAGTCGACGACTGGGACCCATAACGACTTTGAACCACATGGGGTACCCATTTAAGGTTGACTTGGGTCAAACCCTTTGTTGGAACAACCCTTTTACTATTTTGGGCTAGGATCACTTTGTACTGATTAGGATCAGTTGACCCCATTATATAGTTTAAGGGTCAAGTCTTTAGGCTGATAAACTAGCTAGAACTTAAGATTAATCTAAGGTTTTCAGCATTCGACGAATGACTAGCAGCACTCGACAAATGGCTTTTGGCATTCGACAAACGTCTAGTATCGTTCGACAAACTGTTCTAAGCAGACTGAAG
Source organism: Dactylorhiza incarnata (assembly GCA_033032865.1). Taxonomy (NCBI): domain Eukaryota; kingdom Viridiplantae; phylum Streptophyta; class Magnoliopsida; order Asparagales; family Orchidaceae; genus Dactylorhiza; species Dactylorhiza incarnata. The sequence continues at coordinate 6,185,200 of JAWHQI010000098.1, forward strand.
TATTACAGCCAGTTACAGCACTCGACATTTACTGATCAGCGTTCGACGAATGACTAGCAGCGCTCGACAGATGGCTCTCAGTGTTTGACAGTTTTTTTTATATATAACAGCGCTCGACAGTTTTCTAGCCAGTGTTCGACATATTCTGGACATCGCTCGACAGATGGCTCCCAGCGTTCGACAGATCATTTATTGAATTCCAGATTTATTATCAGTCACATTCTATTCTGTCCTAACAGCAAAACGACGACTATAACGGATCTATTCAATATCTTTGGATATATTCTGACAGATAAGGAAGGATATTTAAAACTCAATTAATATATTCCTTTCCTTCCTTTTTTCCCAGACAGGAATAGCCGTTGACATTTAAAGAAAAGGAATCTTTTCACGACCAAGGAACAAAAGGACCTGGCAGAGTCGTCTGAGCCTTGTTGTTATTTCCAAGAATGTCAACAGAATTCAAAAAAAAGGAGAAGGGATATATATGTAGACAAAAAGAAGAAGAATATATAGAGACATATACAAGTAGTAATTTTCTTCTTCTTTTCTCTCTTCAACAAGCAGCACAAAAACCTCAGAGAACATCATCAAGAGGATTTTTACTCATAATCTGCTGCAAAGATAGATCTTCTAAAAAGAGCAACAAACAATCTGAAGAACCTATTCTTGCAGATCAATCTGCTACTGGAGATCTTGGTTTTTCAAGAGAAAGCTTCTCCATCTTCTGTCAACTAATTCAATCAGACAGGGGGAGCTTTACAACAACATCCACTAGAATCTTCTCTCAGCATCTTGACAGAGAAGAACACTACAAACTCTTTCTTACCTCTCTTGTACAGGGTCATAACTCCCTTCAAAAGTTAATCTTGGTGACAGGGCACCTTTGCAAAAACCTGCACCTTGGTTAGAGCACCTTATCAACAGCTCACCTGGTGTGTGGACACCTTATCAAAATCACCTGGTGTGAGGGCACCTTATCAACAACCTCCTAGTGGATTCCTACCAAGGGTGGTAGAAGAGTAGACGTACCCAGTTTTTTGGGGAACTACTATAGCTCCTTGTGTCGTCTGTGGTTAATTATTCTTTGTGCTTGTGCTGTTTGATTTCTTTTATTTACCTTTTCTGTTTATTCAATTCTCACACTAATTACACTTATATATATATATAACACTATTTTAATTCCACTATAAAACTAAAGAAAAATTTTAATACTCTATTCACCCCCCCCCCCCCCCCACTCAAGAGTAATTTAAGATCTGACCTCCACTTTCAATTGGTATCAGAGGCAGGTTGATTCTTTACAGACTAACATCTGAATCACAAAGATCAACCAGATCTTAATTGGTCTAGAGCTCCTTTAACCAAGAATTTTATAACATTCAAAACTCATGGCACAAAACAAGGAATATTCTAGCACAAGACCTCCCATGTGCAATCTCAATAAGTTTGCACTATGGAAAGCAAGGATTAGGCTTTATATGAACTCTATTGATGAGGAGATTTTCAATGTTATTCTTACAGGACCTCCAGCACCTACAGCAACAACCAGCACTACTGCAGCAACAGACAACACTGCTGTTCCACCTCCTGAGTGGACTGAGGCTCAGAAGAAGCAAAGAAATGCAGATGCAAAAGCCATGAACATTCTAGCCTTAACTATGTTAGATGACATATTCCAGAAAGTTGTTGAGTGCACCTCAGCAAAAGAAATCTGGGAATCACTCAACAACATGGTGGCAGGTTCAGCAGATGAAAGGAAAGGTAGAAGATCCCACCTGATCTCTCAATATGAGAACTTCAAGAAGGGAGAATCAGAAAATGTTGCTGATATGTACAATAGGCTCAGCCTCATAATAAATGAGCTGAAGTTTCTGGACAAAGTGATCTCACTCACAGAGATCAATGACAAAATTCTCATGTGCTTTCCCAGCACATGGGACTCCAGAATCTGGCCAATCAAAGAAGCCAGAAGCCTAAATGAGATCACCACTGAAGCCTTGTTGGGCAAGCTCAAATCTTATGAGCAGCTTGTCAAGAGTAGGGAAGTTGAAGAATCTACCTCATCCCCAACACTCAAGAAGGAGAAAAGCATAGCCTTCAAAGCTGCAGAAGAAGAAGGACCAACTCCTAACAAAGAGGAGTTGATGAGCTTCATAGCCAAAAGATTCTATAATATGGCTAAGAAAGATTTCAAGAAGAAGTCATCCAGAAGCCATGACAAGCCAAGGTATGACAAAAATCATTCTAATGAAATTATATGTTTTGGTTGCAGGAAGCCAGGACATATTGCTCCTGAATGTCCAGAAAATCAAAACAAAAAGGACAGAAAGGAGAGAAAAAGAGAAAAGTAAGAAAAGAAAAGATCCAGCAAATCTTCCTCCCATTCACACAAAAAGAAGGGAAGAGGATTTGTAGCAACATCCTGGAGTGAAACAGAATCTGAATCAGAATCCTCATCTGGTTCTTCTGATGAAGAAGAAACAAAAGAAAATAGCCAATGTCTAATGGCAACTTATGACTCAGACTGTGAGTCACAATCTGAATCTTCATCAAGCTCCAATGATGATGAAGAAGAAAAGAACTTCTGCATGATGGCAATCAATGCCTCAGCCAGCAAATCTGATGAAGAAAATTCAGAATCAGAAGAAGAAAATGATGCAGATCAGGTAATGTCTGATTTTGATTTTACTTCAGATGAATTCAAAGCTGAATTCAAAGTCCTTTGCTCAGATCTACTCAACTCTGAGAAAGAAATAATCTCACTCAGATGTAAGATAGCTGAAATGAAAAAGATGGGTGAAGAAAATGCAAATCTTAAGAAAGAATTGGCTGCCTCCAGAGAACACATTATTCTCATTGAGAATAAACTTTATGAGGCCAAGAAATTTGAAGAATCCCTAAATGGGAGAAGTATCAAACTGATGGACATCACAAGCATAGTCAATGCTAGACTTAATAATAGCAAGCTGGGCTTGGGTGCCTCATCAAGTGAACCATCTCTGATTAAGAGAAATATCCTTTCCTCACCTATAAAATTTATTTCTGCTCAAGGCAAAGAAGATGTAAAAAGAGATAAAGATATTTCAAGCAAGTCTGTTAAGGATAAAAGAATTCAAAAGAATTCGTCGAACGGAGATCGACAAAAAGGTTCAAATTTGTCGAACGGAGCTCGACGAAATCTGAAAACAGATTTTCAGTATAGTTATCAGATGAACAATAGTCGACCAATTTATCCAAATTTGTCGAACAGATACTATACAGAAAATACTAGAAATCTCACTTCCAAACAAACTAAAAATCCTTTCACTGAATGGATAATACCTCCAAGGAGATATCATCCACAAGGCTATAAGAGCCAGCCTGAAATGTCATTTATCTCTGAATTTTGTGGTAACACAAGAGGACCCAAGGTAGTCTGGGTCAAAAAAAACTAGTTTATGTTTTTGTCTTTGCAGGTACTTGGCCATCCAAGATTAAATCAAAAATGGTACTTGGATAGTGGCTGCTCAAAGCACATGACAGGAAACAAGGCCAATCTAAAAAATTACAAGGCACAGCTTGGACCCAAAGTGATCTTTGGAGACTCCAACTATGGTCAAACCAAAGGCTTTGGTCAAATCAAGGTTGGAGCAGTAACATTCAAAGAAGTCACCTATGTGAAGGGTCTGAAGCATAACCTCATCAGCATAAGTCAGTTGTGTGATGAAGGTTATCAGGTAACCTTTAATAAATCAGAATGCATTATCAAGTCATTTGATAATGTCATTGTCTTATCAGGTATTAGACAGGGTAATATATATTTAGTAAATTTCAATTCCTCTAAATCAGAAATTTGCCTGTTTAATGAACTAAGCAAACCTAGTGAACTATGACATAAAAGATTAGGACATGTAAATCTCAGAACAATTGACAAGCTATCTAAAGATAATCTAGTTAGAGGTTTACCATCAGGATCATATAAGAAAGAAGGTTTATGCAAGGCATGCCAGCTAGGAAAGCAAACCAAAAACAGTTTTAAATCCTTATCTAAAAGTGATTCACCTAGAATCTTATTCTTGCTACATATGGACCTTTTTGGACCTATAGCAATAAAGAGTTTAGGAGGGAAGTCTTACACTCTAGTTATTGTAGATGACTTCTCTAGATTCACTTGGGTATTCTTTTTGAGAGAAAAGTCAGATAACTTTAAAGTTCTTACAGACTTTCTTAAGAGCATACAGATTGAATACTCTACTATAGTTGCATTGATCAGAAGTGATCATGGCACTGAGTTTGAGTCTCTTCTTATGCAAGAATTCTGTGAGAAGGAAGGTATTAGACATTGCTTCTCAGCTCCTAGAACTCCTCAACAGAATGCGGTAGTTGAAAGGAAAAATAGAACCCTAATTGAATCAGCAAGAACATTGCTTGCAGATGCTAATTTGCCACTATCTTTTTGGGCAGAAGCTGTTAGCACAGCAAACTATGTTCTGAATAGAAGTTTGATACACAAACTTAAGGGTAAAACTCCCTATGAATTATTTAAAGGGAAGAAACCTAAAGTTGACTATTTCAGAACTTTTGGTTGCAGGTGTTTTGTTCATAACAATGATAAGAAATATCTTAGAAAATTTGAACCAAAATCTGAAGAAGGAATTTTCTTAGGATATTCAATAGTTAGCAAAGCATATAGGGTATTTAACAAGTCCTCTCTTAAGATAGAAGAGTCCATGCATGTTTTCTTTGATGAAACTAACATGTTTTACAAGGAGAAGAACTCTTCTACCAAGAATGCTTTGCAGGTACCAACTCTATGTGAAGAGCTTGATGGGCTAAATCTACAGTCAGGAGATTCAATGTAACCATTAGCTCAAAGTCTTGAAGATAGTGAAGAAGAAGATCATTCAGATCTTATTGATTATCAGAATCATGCAACAACAGAACATCCTCCACAGGATACAGTTACTGAGCAAAATTCCCAAATAAATATCACTGCAGAATTAACTCCAACTGTTGACCACATCACAGTTAGAGATCACCCAATTTCACAAGTGATTGGTGATATTTCTGCAGGTGTTCAGACAAGACATCAACTGTATCAAAATCAGATGCATACTTGCTTTCTATCACAAGTTGAACCTCAAACCATAAAAGATGCAGAACAAGATCCAAATTGGATTCTTGCAATGCAAGAGGAACTTAACCAATTTGAAAGAAACAAAGTTTGGGATTTGGTTCCAAGACCAAGAGGCCATCCAGTCATTGGCACCAAGTGGGTCTTCAGGAACAAACTTGATGATCAAGGAAATATTGTGAGAAATAAAGCAAGACTTGTAGCTCAAGGATACTCATAGGAAGAAGGCATAGACTATGATCAAACATTTGCACCTGTAGCAAGACTTGAAGCTATCAGAATATTTTTAGCATTTGCTGCATACAAACAATTTAAGGTATATCAAATGGATGTAAAAAGTGCATTCCTAAATGGAGATATCAAAGAAGAAGTTTATGTGGAACAACCACCAGGTTTTATCTCTCCAACTCACTCTTCTTATGTATTCAAGCTTAATAAAGCTCTCTATGGTCTCAAACAAGCTCCCAGGGCATGGTATGAGACCTTAGCAAATTTTCTATTGGAAAACAAGTTCTGTAGAGGCTTAGTAGATAAAACCTTATTTTTCAAAATACATAAAAATCAAACACTGCTAGTTCAAATATATGTAGATGATATTATTTTTGGATCTACTGATTCAAATTTATGCAAAAAGTTCTCTAAACTTATGCAATCTAAATTTGAAATGAGTAGCATGGGTGAATTATCATACTTCCTTGGTCTTCAAGTGAAGCAAACCACATCAGGAATTTTCATTTCCCAATCCAAGTATGCTAAGGAATTAGTAAAAAGGTTTGGAATGTCTTATTCCTCTCCCATGAAAACACCCATGGCCTCTAATGCTGTCATCAATGCTGATGAATCAGGGAAACCTGTTGATCAGAAAATGTATAGAGCAATTGTTGGCTCATTACTATATTTGATAGCTAGTAGGCCTTGTATAATGTTTGCTACCTGTATTTGTGCTAGGTTTCAAGTTAACCCTAAAGAATCTCATCTATCTTTATTAAAAAGAATTTTAAGATATATAAAGGGTTGTCCTAATCTAGGTCTCTGGTATCCAACAGCATCTGAATTTGAATTAACTGGATTCTCAGACTCAGATTATGCTGGATGTAGAGTAGACAGAAAAAGCACATCAGGAACTTGTCAGTTTCTTGGTGATAGGCTTATGTCTTGGTTTTGTAAGAAGCAAATAACTGTGTCCACATCAACAGCTGAGGCAGAATATATTGCTGCAGGCAGTTGCTGCTCACAAATTCTGTGGATACAAAATCAACTCCTAGACTATGGAATCAACTTAAATCAATCAATCATATTTTGTGACAATACTAGTGCAATAGCTATAGCACAAAATCCAGTTCTCCATAGTAGGACTAAACACATAGAAATAAGGCACCACTTTATCAGAGATAATGTGGATAAAAATAAAATTTGCCTACAATTCATCTCCACTGATTTACAAAGAGCAGATATTTTCACCAAACCTCTGGATGAAAAGAAACACATCTTCTTTATGAATCAACTGGGAATGATAGATGGAGACTCAATCTGCTGAAAATTATATGTTCTAACCCAATTTTCGTCGAACGAAGAACGACAATATTTTTTTTTGTCGAACGATGGTCGACGAAAACCTACATCTTAAGAGTCAGTGAAGAAAATCCCATTTGTCGAACTGCGCTCGACGAAAAAGATTTTTTTTTAAAAACTTTAAAGTCGGTTCGACTTTAGAATTAATTAGGTTTTGCCGGACAACGCTCCTCGAATTCTCCTCCCTATTTCCTCGACTATATAACACCTATTTTACTTCATTCTAAGTTCGCGCCTACAGAAATCGTTTTCCTTCAGTTCCCTATTGCACTTGATCTTTCTCTTCTCTTGCAGGAACAATGGCGATTCCTCAGGCCTCTCTGCATCCAATGAAGTTTGACGCAGGTTTTGACATTGACATGGACTCGTTTGCACAGTCAGACCAAATCTTCAAGGATATTCTTCAAATGCTGGATGAACAACAACTAAGGAAATTTCTAAGCACCAGGCAGAAGATGGCTGTTGCAGAGATAAAAGAATGGGTTTTCACTGCAAAACCAGTCGATGAAAGCTTGTCGGGAACAATCGCAGGTCATCATGTCTCTCTCTCTCCCACCATCCTTACTGAAATCTTTGGTCTTGCAAACGGTGAAGATGAATTAGACATAAGCTCAAATGAATTTGATGAAGCTTTAGTCAAAATGGGCCATTTGACTGGAAACCCTAGCCACATTCTGAAAAAGAACATGTCTCAGAACTACAAGTTCTTAGCAGATATTGTTGGGAAAGCCCTGCTGGGCAAGACTTCTGGACGTGACTATATCAGTAGGCACCAATTTCTATTAATGGTGGCCTTAATGGAGAAGAAGAAAGTCAACTGGGGATCAATCCTTTTTGACCTAATTAAAAAGAAGAATTCTACAAAGAATGTATGCTTTGGAAGAATCATAGGAATCTTCTTGTAGGACAGGCATCCAAAACTTTTGGTGTCACCAAAAGTCACAATAAATGCCAGCAAGAGGCTGACCTCAGCACTCTTTGCTAAATGGGATAGAATAATTCCCAAGAAGAATACAGGAGCTGAGGCCTCCAGAAAAAGGAAAGCTTCTGAGAACACAAGGACTGATCAAGTCACTCCCTCTACACCTCTAGAAGATCCTTCCTCAGTTCCTCCTCACTCTCATATCCTCTCTCCTCCTACTCAACAATCTCCTGCTCATTCTTCATCCCCTCCTTCAACTGCAATACCACTCATCAATGATATTCAAATCTTAACCGACCACATCATGAATGCTCCACCACCACTATCTTCAGAACCACTACCTACCACACCTCCCTCTCCAATACACAATGAATATCACTCACCTATCCATTCTCCTAGTCCAATCCATCCAGACATTCATACACATACCACCAACATCAGTAATATCATTCCTTCAATATCCTCTCCATCCACATCACAACCATTCACTTGCCATCCACCTGATTATTCATCCCTCAACCTCTCATCTATTGCTAATCAAGTCTTTGATCTTATCCTTCCTACAATAAGCCAGCTCCTGGATGCAAAACTTGCTCCAGTTATTCAGGCACTTTCTTCTTTATCTTCTAGGATAGCCTCTCTTCCCTCCTCCACTGCTGTCCCTTCTACTAGAGGCCTAGATTCAGGTTTCCCTGAAGCTAGGCAGGGGGAGATGTTCTATGAAGAAGCTCCAGCAATAGAAGAAATTCCAGAAGATGTTACAATTTTTGATACAGATACACAAGTTATAGAAGTAATAAATACTATATGCATTCATCCATTCTGTGATCTATATAGCTTATTATCAAAAGTTGATGTCACATATACTTCAAGAGTATCACCAAAGGTATACATAGAGGATCTTTCAAAGGCTCTGATTTGCCTTCCTCAGAAAACTCATTCTGACATCATACAAAATTATATATCCTCTATTCCTTCATCCACTATTCAAGACAGTCCAATACAGGATCATTCTGCAGAATTTGAAGATGATCTTGCAGAATTCCTTGATGATTCACCAGCCCCACAAATTACTTCTTCACCTCCAATTCCTGTATGGAATGAAGAACCAATGCCAAGCTTTGATGAAATCTGGAGAGAAGCAGATGCAGAGTTTGACAAAGCTGAAGAAGAAAGATTAAAGGCTCGTGAAGTAATCAAGAGAATTGATGACTTATACAATAAGCCAATCTCATCTTCTGACTCTGAAGATGATGATGACTCCAGTAATTCTGATGATACATTCTCAAAGAAAAGAAAGAAAAGAACAGCTAAGTCAAAGGCTGCTCCCATGCCCCCAAATCCAAATAATGATATTCCTTTGTACATTTTGTATAATGTTCCTCTTGATGAGAAAACTCCCCACTGGATGAAGTACTCCAGAAATGAGAACAATAGGAGGAAGAAATTCAAGAAGACTGGCTACATTTCTGACAAATCAGTCAAGTACAATCATCCTCCTCCTCCTCCTCCAGCAGCTGGTGCAACAGGATCAACAGGTGTATCATCCTCCTCTCAGAAGCCAAGCTCTCAACATTCAAGGAGACCTGGTAGTTCTAGTGGTTCTCAAATCTCTAGATCAACCAGTGCTCCTTCCTCCAAGAAATCAGCTTCAATCTATCAAGGAAGTCAAACCTTCTGTTCCTCTCAAATATCTTCAGAATACAAATTTCACATTTCTGATGGATCTTTTCACAGAGATAGAGTACCTCAAAAGGTCACTCAAGACAAAAATGATTCAGAAGATATTTATCACTTTCCAGATCCAGAAGAAGAGAAAATGTGTCAGATGGCAAGACTGAAAGAAACAGTTGCATTTGCACAGATTAAAAAGGCTAAAGCAGAAGGCAAAGACTTCTCAAGTTTCTCAACCATGTCAGAATACAGAAGAAAAGAACTTGAAAAATACAAAACAGTTACAGCATTCAATACTGAGGAATATATTGATATGCACCCAGAAGCATTTATCCCTCATGTCAAAGAACAGAAAATCATTGGTGCTCAAGAATTGTTTATCAGCAAAAAGAAATCAGAAGACCCCAACAGGAAAATCATATTCAAGCCAGCTTCTCAGGACAAAAAGCCTTAAATAAATTGCTTGGTTATGGATGTAAAGTTTCTGAACTCAGAGCACTTATTTTTATCTGATGATCTTTTTTTTTTGCTCTGTTTTGCTGCATCTATTTGATTTCTTGTTAAAAAGTATCCTAACCCAAATAGGGGGAGATTGTTGGAACAACCCTTTTACTGTTTTGGGCTAGGATCACTTTGTACTGATTAGGATCAGTTGACCCCATTGTATAGTTTAAGGGTCAAGTCTTTAGGCTGATAAACTAGCTAAAACTTAAGATTAATCTAAGGTTTTCAGCGTTCGACGAATGACTAGCAGCACTCGACAAATGGCTTTTGGCGTTCGACAAATGTCTAGTATCGTTCGACAAACTGTTCTAAGCAGACTGAAGTATTACAGCCAGTTACAGCACTCGACATTTACTGATCAGCGTTCGACGACTGACTAGCAGCGCTCGACAGATGGCTCTCAGTGTTCGACAGTTTTTTTTATATATAACAGCGCTCGACAGTTTTCTAGCCAGTGTTCGACATATTCTGGACAGCGCTCGACAGATGGCTCCCAGCGTTCGACAGATCATTTATTGAATTCCAGATTTATTATCAGTCACATTCTATTCTGTCCTAACAGCAAAACGACGACTATAACGGATCTATTCAATATCTTTGGATATATTCTGACAGATAAGGAAGGATATTTAAAACTCAATCAATATATTCCTTTCCTTCCTTTTTTCCCAGACAGGAATAGCCGTTGACATTTAATGAAAAGGAATCTTTTCACGACCAAGGAACAAAAGGACCTGGCAGAGTCGTCTGAGCCTTGTTGTTATTTCCAAGAATGTCAACAGAATTCAAAAAAAAGGAGAAGGGATATATATGTAGACAAAAAGAAGAAGAAATATAGAGACATATACAAGTAGTAATTTTCTTCTTTTTCTCTCTCTTCGACAAGCAGCACAAAAACCTCAGAGAACATCATCAAGAGGATTTTTACTCAGAATCTGCTGCAAAGATAGATCTTCTAAAAAGAGCAACAAAAAATCTGAAGAACCTATTCTTCCAGATCAATCTGCTACTGGAGATCTTGGTTTTTCAAGAGAAAGCTTCTCCATCTTCTGTCAACTAATTCAATCAGACAGGGGGAGCTTTACAACAACATCCACTAGAATCTTCTCTCAGCATCTTGACAGAGAAGAACACTACAAACTCTTTCTTACCTCTCTTGTACAGGGTCATAACTCCCTTCAAAAGTTAATCTTGGTGACAGGGCACCTTTGCAAAAACCTGCACCTTGGTTAGAGCACCTTATCAACAGCTCACCTGGTGTGTGGACACCTTATCAAAATCACTTGGTGTGAGGGCACCTTATCAACAACCTCCTAGTGGATTCCTACCAAGGGTGGTAGAAGAGTAGACGTACCCAGTTTTTTGGGGAACTACTATAGCTCCTTGTGTCGTCTGTGGTTAATTATTCTTTGTGCTTGTGCTGTTTGATTTCTTTTATTTACCTTTTCTGTTTATTCAATTCTCACACTAATTACACTTATATATATATAACACTATTTTAATTCCGCTATAAAACTAAAGAAAATTTTAATACTCTATTCACCCCCCTCTCTAGAGTAATTTAAGATCTGACCTCCACTTTCACCCTTCTTATAAAAGGTGTTCTTTTATAAAATTTCACTACCTACACTCAAACCCACTCACCCAAGTTCCCCCACACCTTGGGCAGCTGATGGATGGGATCAAGGCCAACCCCCCCCCCCCCCCCCCCCCCCAACTCATCACCTCCACTCCAACCAAAAGGAGAAAATACACGTCCAAGAGGTGAGTCCTCATTAGTCTATCGAAGCTAGCCTAACCCCTAGGCCTAACCCATGAGTACCATCCCACCATGTAGGGGCTGCCACCTATCCTGGACAGCTGGGAGGAACTCATCCCTCCTCCTCCATGGGGGATTAGTCCCACATCGAGGAGAGGAAGAGGGGAGGCTCCTCCAACCCCTATAAAAGGACCCCCTTCCCTCCAGGAGAGACACACCCCTCTCACCCAGCTCAGTCGAGCCCAAGACACCCCCTGCCGGAGCTCCACCTCGCCGGAATCCTCCCACCCGAGCTCCACCACCCTCCACCACCACTAATTGAGAATTTCGCCAAGAGCCCCCGGCGACCTCAAAACAACGTGGGATCATCTCCTCTCCTTCCTCCCTTACGTTCGGACATCTCGCATGCGAACTTCGGCGGCCGGAGCGCCGCCACCATCCTCCTTGTCCTCCTTTCTTTTGTTATAAAAATTAACTCCGGCGGCGGCAGGCCGCCGAACAATCGCCGGAGGGAGCACCCGCCACCGTAGAGTCGGCCGGGTGCGGAGCCACGATTGGCTGGTGTCCGAACGCTGGTGGGGAAGGCCCGCATGGGGCGGCGGTGCGTACAGGAAATGGCTTGGATTACTATTATTATTTTTTTATAATTTTCATTTATTATAGATTTTGATTTTCTGGGCCTAATAGGAAGCCCAACTACCGAAACTTTAAACATGAAAGTTGCTCATCTTGGCAAGGGCTATCTTCTGTAAAATTTCATAATTTTTGAAAGAGGCTAAGTATTTTTAGAAATTAAAATACATCAAATATTTGGGTTTTTGAATTATGAGAGGGATTAAAGTAGATCAGAAAATTATGATATAAATCTGGGATGTTTCCAGAGCCCATGTACACCTGGGGTAATTGTTTGAGAATTTACAGAACTCATTATGATAATTTAATGATTTAATCGAGCTCGGTCCTTTACTTGAAAAAAATTCCAGGGGGAGATTTTCATGACCAACCTGGCTCTGATACATTTGTAAGACCCCCCTCCCAAATCGGCGGTCTGACCGGGGGATCTTATTGCACACCACCCTTTTTGCATGACGCCGAAGCGATCACGGAGGGTGAAGGTACTAGCTTCTCCAAGCCCCTTCCTTGAACACTTCGTTGTCATGCATATGGGTGATGTTAAGCGAATATCACTACACATCAACAGAGTAGGGAAGCATTATTCTAGAGGAAGACATCATCAAAGAGTGCACTTTATAGCACTTAGCGGAAGACGTAGTATTAAAGTGGAAGATTAATCATCACAGAAACCTCAAACTCAAGATCTGTATGAATAATTTCAATATCTCCGCCGCATTAAATCCTATCAATCAAGGATTCATTGCCAATATATAGATACCATGAGATAGGACAGAACAAAAGGGGATGCAACTTAACAACTTGTACCTGACATAGCCTGCTCCATGGCTTCATCCACACATGAGTGTTGTCTCTCATCCACACCTGTCACCTGTGCTAAAGATAAGTTATTAGAACCACAGACAGAATCCAACCTCTACTAACAACAGAAATAATATAACATTTATAAGGGAGGGGATATTTGGACTCTTATTGGGCCGAGGCAGTCTTCCCACGAGCAACGCCTATGTACTCTGTATCATCCTGCATACGGTCTTAGACCCATATATATATACACACACACGTGTTCAAAAAAATTGGGCCCGGAAAAAACCCGTATAGGCCCGGGCCCGGGCTAGCCCTCCCCAGGCCCAGGCCGGGCTATGGGTTCCCAACAGGACCCCCATAATTTTTTTTCAAAACTCTATTTTACAAACTTCATTTCACCCAAACAGGTTTTTAATAAAACTCCGTTATTCAGAAACAGCACTTCTCTCAAACTCCATTTTCAATCAGCAGCTTTTCATCAGCAACAACCCAACCAAACAGAGCCTAGACTTCATTAAAGAGTATCTAATTTTAACTATTTTTTGTAAGTAGATGGTTCATACTTTTATATTCTTAATCGACAAGTCTAGCTCAAATTCCAAAAGTTAAGAATACTTCAATAAAAGGGCACAACATATCAAACATGAAACTAAGGTTTCAATCGTGTTACCACCTAGTGAAAAATCAAACATAAACTAAACAACTACTGCTATACTATTTAGTTTAATGAGGTTGGTCAAAGAGATACTATTAAGCTATAAATGGAAGGCCTTCACCTCTTACATATGTTTATAAAACAATTATGAGCTTACCATGTGTTTGTATGTATCTAAAGTGCATGAATCACAGTTTACGCAAGTGTAGATTTCTAGAGATTCAAAGTAACTTGCTTAAGGAGTGCATATATCTCAAACTAATTTGAATCGTAATGAGATCTCTATCATTCATGGGCATAACTCCAAGAAACTATATGCACACTTTTTGTAGAATATCATTTAATTCATCGTAAAAAATGAACGATATATAACTAAGTGGAAATTATTACTTACGATAGAAGGACCTGACCTTGGAGAAAGTTCTCTCTAAAATCCACCTAACATTCACCATCACATGCACAAAAATAAAATTAAAATTCAATCAAGCATCCTAAATGTTGGAACCACGAAACCGGTTCACAAAATTCGGGCCGAAAAGGTAACCTGAGATTACTGATCATGCAGTCTAACATCACGAGCTCGATGGCAAGAGAGATGATTTACGAGAGTTGAAGATAGGACTACCTATAAACAAGACTTATGAGCTGCAGTGAGGAGGTCCCGCCACACACCCGAAAATATATAGGAACTTTCCCTACTAAAACCAAGACTGCGCTTGGCACAATGAAAGCACGATCTCGGTAAATAAGGAACCTTATGGGGGGGGGGGGGGGGTCCATATTGTCTTTCCTGTGTGCCCTGGGGTGTTATATATAGGAAATCCAGACTGAGAGTTTTGTGGTTTCCGATTATTTGCCCCTGCAAAATATTGGATTCGTCGTGTTATTGGACTTCAGGCAAGCTGATTGAGGTCGCCAAGAATGATCTCGCGAGCTCGGCCCTAGCGGTGTGGGCTCATTGCAAAGTTCCTAGTGGTCTCTCCTAAGGACCTCGCCTAAGCGATCTAAGGAGGACCTCGCTAGCGAGGTGACTAACCTGCATCTATAGGCTTTGATTTCACTCTCTGTATCTTTGGTGATGATATTCTTCTAGATCAACAGTCAACATCCTATTGTCGTGGCCAATAATTAGATTTGGACTTCCCTCGGCGAATACGAATTGTATTCAATCCCCGTTATTTGCGATCACATTTAGGAGTGTGCACTAGGGCCCGATGCATCGTCTCATCACCCAGCTGAGGGTTTTAAGAAGTGAGATGAAGATTCATGTTCTAGAACACTTGCGGAGATGAGTTCTTCCTTTATATGACATCAAGCCAAACCCTTCACATCATTCTCAAGTTAGCAATTAGTAAGAAATAAGCAAGCATATAGGATTATCATAACCTAATGAGTTTTTATTGCCCCCTTTTGGAGTTAGGAATTCACGGGTAGAATCATTTCAAGTCATCTCCTATCCAAGTATTCCTGAGGGGTTCTCCTTCTGAATTTTGCAGACGATACCCCGCAGTTTTTAGGGCTTCTAGAACCACGAATGGACCTTCCTAATTTGGGTTAAGCTTGTCGATGTCATTGGATCCTCCCACAATGTCTACCTTCTTCAACACAAGTTCTCCCTTCTGGAGCTGCTTGATTCTCATGTGCTTGTGGAAGTACCTCATCATTCTTCTCTTGATTTCTTCATGATGAGCTGTGGTGAGATCCCAGAGTTCTTCGATGAAGTCGAGAGAGAGACTCTGTGTTTCTTCATTCTCAAGACTTTGTCCTCTCCATCCCTTGTTTCCACCACTTTAGGGCTTCAGACCACGAACTCTACGAGGCTGAGAGCCTCTAAACCGTGTGACAACTTGAAAGGAGTCTCCCCTGTTGCTGAGTCTGGAGCGGTCCTTAGAGCCCAGAGAACTAAGGTGAGTTGTTCCACCCAATTCTTATTTAGATTCTCTACTTTATTTTTTAGGAGGTTGAGGATGAGCTTGTTAGTTGCTTCCACCTAACCATTACTTCGGGGATGATGGACTGATGAGAAGCGAGGGTCTACCCCCAACTGATCACAAAAATCGGTCAATTCCTGGATGGTGAACTGCATACCATTATCCATAATGATCGCAAAAGGTATCCCAAACCTAAATGCAATCTCTCCTCATATGAAGTTCTTCACCACCTGAGATGTGGTCTTGACTAGCGCCTTAGCCTCGATCCATTTTGAGAAATAGTCGATCAAGACTATAATGAATTTCCTCTGGCCACTCGCTTGAGGAAATCGTCTCAACAACTCCATTCCCCATATCGCAAACGACGAGGGGGCTGTGATTGAGCGAAGTTACTGGACTGGTTGTAGCTGGAGTGGAGCATAAATCTGGCATTTCTGGCACTTTTTGGAGAAGTTCTTTGCATCATTCCTTATTGTAAGCCAAAAGTAGCTCTGCCTCAACACCCGTTCCAAAGTACGGTTCCTGAAATGACTCCCACATTCTCCATAGTGCATCTCTACTGAAACCCGAGCAACCTCGGCCTCGGTGATGCACCAGGCTAGCGGACCAGAGAGGGTCTTCTGATACAAGTCTCCATCATGGAGCATGGAGCATATAGTAGATTATCGTGTACCAAAATTGTCTTTTATCCTTTATCTATGCAGAAAATTGATTGATCTCCATCAACTCTCCTTCATCGATGTATGGTCAGAACAACTCAGTCGTACTGCCTCCAGCCCTTCGACCATACTTCGCGAGTTGGTCGGTTTTAGTATTCTCTTCTCTTGGTAGATGTTGGATGAAAAAGGATTGGAAGGAGTCGATCAGTCCCTTTATGATGACAAGATATCATTGTAGGATCGACTCCCTTACTTCGAACTCCCCATTGATATGGGATGCAATCACGAATGAATCCATGTGAGCTATGATATCTTGCACCCCCAACTCCATGGCCGGGTGAAGGCCTGTGATTATTGCCCCATACTTGGCTAGATTGTTCATGATGGGGAAGAGGATCTCAACTGCTTATTCGATTCTCATCCTTTGGGGGATCACTAAGACAATGCCCATGCTGAGGGAATTCTTTCTTGATGCTCCATCAACAAGCATCTTTCATGGCACATGTTCTGAAGTAGTTGTTTCCTCCTCGGCCTCTGCTGAGAAGTCTTCCAGGAAGTCAGCTACAACTTGCGCCTTCATTTTCATCTGAGGTAAATAAATGATGTCGAATTCACTAAGCTCTATAGACCACTTAGCCAACCGACCTGAATGCTCCACCCCTTCTATGATGATGCGTAGGGGATGATCGATCACTACCCTGATGGTGTGTAACATCCCTAAACCTACTAGACCTCTAGGTTTGACTTTTTTCATGACTAGGGTCATGACATAGGCTCAAGTCAACCTAAGTGGCCTTAGAAACCAAGTAGTTAGGCAAAATGCTACTTGGGTTGCTAATAACAATTTTGAACACTAATCTAGGGATTAGCCAAAAAGGCCCCAAAATGACAAATTGACCCCACCATCACTCCCCTAAACCCTTAAGGAGTCCCTTGTGCCACTGAGGACCCAATGGAGTCAACTTAATTAGTCAAATTGACCAAAGTCAACTCTAACCCTAAATAAGTCAAACCCCTCTAATTAAGGGCAATCAACCCTCAAATGGCTAAATTGACCCCACCATTACTCACCTAAACCCTTAAGGAGTCCCCTGGGCCACTTAGGACCCAATGGGGTCAACTTAATTGACCAAAGTCAACTCTATCCCCAACTAGGTCAAACCACCCAATTTAAGGCCAATTAGGGTTCAATTGACCTAATTGACTTCCTTAAGTCCACTTAACCATCAAGGAAGGCCAAAGGGATCAACATTGACCCATTGGGCCCACTCAATTTCATCAAACTAGCAAAAGTAAACCCTTGGTCAACATCATGCCAAATTGGCCTAATTAGGCTAAATTGACCCAATGTGGGCCCCGCCATGGCCCAATCCACCATTCCTTGTGCTCATGGACTCATGACCACCATTTAGGCCAGGCCACTCATCAATTTGACCAAGTTAACTCAAAGGTCAACACTTGGTCAAATATGCCTAAATTGGGCTTATGTGGATTACATCAAATTCCCATGGGCTAAGGCCCTCAATAGAGTCCCATTCTGCAGCCCAAACACCATTTACATGCTTGCCCCTCTGAATTTGAAAAAGGGAGGCATGCAAGTGGTGAATTTGGAATTTTCCAGAATATTTCAGGCATGATTATTTCATTAATTCATATGGTGTAAAATCCCATCAAATTAATTTAGTAGAGTAAATGGCACTCAAAAATCCCCAATTAAATTCCAAAGGTGTTTCATGTGCTACTAATGCCTAGGGCAGAGTTATGTATTTTTCCCTAGATGATTTGGCCACTAATAATTTACATAATCAAAAGTGTGACATATAAAGGAATATTAAAATAACTAGAAATTAAAGTCCAAAAATTCCAATCTTTCCAAGGGTGATAGACTTCCTCATGTTACATGCATTGACAAAATCTCACTGCCATGTGGGAAGCCATTTGGGAGAAATTCACCAAATACAACTTTGGTGTTAAGTGCACACCATTCTCCCATACACTACTCCTACATGGATGGGGTATTTCCCAAACATGCACATGCCTAATTTGTCTGAAATTTTTACCAGAGGAAAATCATGACATAATAAGATCCCCACCAAAATCATGAATAATTAAATTAATACAAAAACTATAGAAAAAGTTCTTCCAAAAATTCCCATTTTTGGGCAGGGTGTGTATTTGGGCATGACTCATGCATGCCCAAAATTTCATCCTATTTGGAGTTGTAGAAGTCCAAATTCACTAAATTCAACATGGGTGCTATATGCACACCATTCTCCATACACTACTCCTACATGCATGGGGTATTTCCCAAACATGCACATGCCCAGTTTTTCTGGATTTTTTACCAGAGGAAAATCATGGCATAATGAGATCCCCACCAAAAATTTGGGGTCTTTAGGGTTCATAACCCACCTAATTTACTCTTGCATGAATTATGAAATTATTATAAAAACTATAGAAAGAGTCTTTCCAAAAATCCCCATTTTGGGCAGGGAGTGTATTTGGGCATGACTCATGCATGTCCAAAATTTTAGCCCATTTGGAGTTATAAAATGCTTTAAATCAATTAATTGGTGCCTATGGCACTCTATGTACATAACCCACCAAAATTGGTGCTGAGGGGGCCACACAACTCCAAATTGAGTGAACTCAATTTCTAAAAATAGTAGAGACCTAGGGCTTCATTTTCTATGTTGGGCACTTTTTATGATTTTGCACCAATGTAATTTCTATAATTAATTTAAGATTAGGAAAAAACCTTAATATAACAACAATTAAATAATTATGTACTGCATTTATCAATCCATCCCAGATCGAACGACCTAGGATTCATCTTCCTCCATGAGCCAAGGGCTTAGAGCACTCCTTCCTAGAGGTCTTTTCGAGCTCAATCCCGGCCAATTGAGAAAGTCTTCGGCCAAATGGCCGATGACACCACCTCCGACCGAGAGTTGGTCATCGATTGCTGGTGAAATGGCGGCCAAAGTTGGCCTATAGACGGTGTGGGGGGGGACTTGGTTGAGCTAATGAGCTCGATCAGGAACTTGGCCATTTCATCAATTCTCCATGAAATTCAAAAAGGAAAGAATAGATATTTAGCACTAAGGGAGGAGAGGAGGAAGGCCTGCCTGATTGGAGCTGTTGGAGCGTGTAACTCGCTTGGGAGCCATGGCTGATCCCCTCCTTGATTCCATGGCTAATCCTCTGAACAGTGATCGAATCCTTCAATTGGAAGGGGACTTCTTCTTCTCCCTGCTCTCTAAAGCTGGTGGTGGTCTCAATTCGAGCTGTGGTAGAGTGTTTAAGGAGCTGCCATTAAGGCCACCTTTTGGCCGCCCAATGGGCTCCAATTTTAGCTCCACTTGGTCATATCCATGCATGAAATGTAATGCCTTGATTCGCGCTAGGACCCTTGAATGCATGTTTGTTGAGTTTACTCAGGCTCAGGGTGCACTGACGGCCTGGATGCACTTGAGCAGGGAAAATGCCTGAGCAACAAAAGACTTGACGAAACTGTCGAGCGAACTTGACGAATCCGTCGAGCGAACTCGACGAATCCGTCGAGTGGAATCGATGAATCCGTCGAGTGGTCTCGACGGATCCATCGAGAGGACTCGATGAATTCGTCG
Organism: Dactylorhiza incarnata; assembly: GCA_033032865.1. Classification (NCBI taxonomy): domain Eukaryota; kingdom Viridiplantae; phylum Streptophyta; class Magnoliopsida; order Asparagales; family Orchidaceae; genus Dactylorhiza; species Dactylorhiza incarnata. The sequence goes on from JAWHQI010000098.1 coordinate 6,205,061, forward strand.
AGTGGACTCGACGAATTCATCGAGACCACTCGACGAATTCATCGAGTATCGGTCCTGTACTATTTCTTTTCTGTTGATTCGCTGTGTTGGGATGCGTGCCATCCGGAGAAGGGTTTATTTGAGTTATCAAGTCTTATTTTTATGTCTTATGATCAAGTATGGTCCAATGGGAGAGTGCCACTTGGCTTGAGTGGTCATTTCTAAACTTTAGTCGAATCATAAGGTGACACGTGGCGCTTGTTACTTAAAACATAAGAAATCCTCCCCATCACCATTGTGAGAAATATTTTAAAAACCCTTCAGAACTTCATCTTGCTCCATCAACCCTAACCAGCCAACCCTTCTCCTTGGAAGAACAAAGCTAAGGATGAGATCACCGTCGTTATGCCTCCAAGGAGGATAACGCGATCCATGATCGAAAATCAGGAGATTTCCGCCCCCTCTCCCTTGGTGCTAGATTTTTAGATCTGATTTAGGCGAGATGTCGGCTCAAAAGAGCTAGACCTTGCTGAGTTTAATTGAGTTTTCTAGGAAGAGACCATGCTCAAACTTCCATTCTAGGGCGTCGTTCACCGAGATAATGTCTTTGATTTACTCTTATCTTCAAAATGAAGTTGTAGGAGTTGATTTCGTGAAGAACGGTGGTCTAATGAGGGAGTATTAGAGGAGAGAAGGCGAAATAATATATATGTGAGTTGGAGGAAGAAGATGAACATATGATGTTCATCTGTCTTGAGATCCGTACAGATTTTATAACATGGGCAAAATCTATTTTCTGCACTCGACGGACTTCAAGCCTATTTTTAGGCATGATCCGGCCATATTCAGGTCATACGCTCAGCACGAAAATTGTAGCCCTTGGAAAGACCTTTCCAACATTTGGTTGTGCATTTTTGGGGAGATCGATAGCTCCCACAAAGTGAAATCGAAAATGGCTGTACAAAAGATGATCCTGTTTAAGTACATGACAGCTTGTTATTCAGATATGCTCTGCTTGGTTCAAATCCAAATTTAGATAGGTTAGGCTTAGATCTGGATCTTGGGCTCCACATGGAAGTTGTAGCCCTTGGAGATACCTTTCCGGAATAGGGTGGACCATAATTTTTGGTGGCCTATAGCTTCGAGAAATTCAGTCTCTGTAAGCGGTGTCCCTTGCATATTTTGAGATTCTAGAATTTCTCTTAAATTAATCATCGATCACTTATGAAAATTGGTAGACTTTGTTGGAACATGCTTTCCGCATCTCTTGGTTTGACAATAACAAATCCTATTGTATTTGATCACAATTGTTTTGTGTTTATAGTATGCGGGATTTAGTGTTTTCAAATCTCCATGGAAATGTGTTTGGTTGTTGCTACCGCGTTGCGTCAGTATTATCGCTGGCGCTAGTGCTGCGTTCGACAAACTGGCGCTCGACGAAATGACTACTGAGTTCGATGAACTGCATGCTCTACCATGACGCTCGATGAAATGCATGTTTTACCGCGGTGCGCTAGAACTACCGCTGGAGCTAGCGATCGACGAAATGAAGGCTGCGCTCGATGAAATGCTTATCACTGCATTCGAAAAATTTTCGATCGACGAAAGCCGAATCCCGTTCGATGAAAATTCGATCGACGAAATATGAGGCCGGTTCGACAAAGATTTGCCCGACGAAAAGAAATGTGCTCTACCGCGGAGCGTTAGCACTATCGCTGGCGCTAGCAGAAATGGAAACATTTGACGAGAAGGAAACAGTGGAGAAAAAGGAATGTTGACGGGTAGCTATGTTTTGCATGTACTATAGCGGCGCGTTAGGTCTAACGCCCGGCGGTAGATTTTGGAAACATCCCGTCTGCAGTTGATTGAGGAGCAGATTTGGAAGATGATATTGGCTGAAGGAAGGAAATCTCGCTAACGCGGGGCGTTAGCGGTAACACGACACGCTAGTGTTTGGCGCTCAGAATGTTGCCTAAACTACCACGATCCGTGTGCTTCATTGCCTTATATGGATACCGCGGGGAGGTAGTACTACCGCAGGCGGTAGTGGCTGAATCTATAAGAAGACGCGTGCCTCCTCTGTTGTGGCTTGCTGTTCCAGAATGGTTTGAAGACATATTTTTCAGAGCACTCGTGAGAGCCTTCCTAAGCAGCCCAAATAACTCCGTCAACGATCATGAACGCAAAAGAATTGAAGATGGATCCGATCGCATCTACATCGACATCAAGTTCTTCATTTGAGGGAGTCTTAGTTCCTGTCTTGTTTTAGTTTTCAAATTGTAATCTTTATAACTTCTGTTAAGTAGAGGAACTCGCCACATGGAGACTAGGGCCTTGCGGGGACTAGGGGGAAATTCGCCTCACGTTGGCGACTAGGTCTAGGTTGTAGATCTAGGGAGTGCTCGAGGCCTTTCCGGTGAGGGAAGGGCTAGAGAGGCTTGAGGCCTTGTCTAGTGAGAGATAGGCTAAAGCCAACCGCTCCTTAGGAGAAGGGTCGGTATAGAAAACCAAAAGAGTTTTCATTGTTCGCCTCTTTTTAAGCGTTATTGGGAAAAGTTTTGTAATCACATTTATTTCAAGTTAATGATCAATGAAAATATGTTTGATTCTTTATCTCTGATTCGTGCTTAATGATTTTCACTGATTCCTACCTAAAAGCAATTAATTTCTCCAAATAATTTCGAAAATCTTAAAACCCTTATTCACCCCCCCTCTAAGGGCGCCTACAGATCCAACAAGTGGTATCAGAGCCAGGTTATTCCAATTCGGTCTAACAACCGAGAATAATGGCGCTTTGTGATCTCGCTTTCCATGAGGGGCAGGGAATAAGTAGACCTCCGTTGTTTACTGGAACTGATTAGAATTACTTGAGAACGTGTATGCGTTGTTTTTTGATAAACTTAGATCTAGAAGTATGGGCATGTATTGAAACTCCATACACTTCTCCTACATACATTGTTGGAGAAGTAACCATGGAAAAACCTAGGGATAAATGAGACGATGGACATAAGAGTAGGTGTAAGAATAATGCGAAAGTGATGAATGCTCTGTTCTGTGCTCTTGATAGGACTGAATTTAATAGAGTAAGTGCATGTGAAACTGCTTATGATATTTGGAACTTATTAGAAATAACGCATGAAGGTACCTCGGAGGTCAAAGATTCAAAACTATTCCAACTGGAATCTGAATTTGAGAGGTTCAGGATGGATCCAAATGAGGACGTCGACGCCATGTACACTCGATTCACCAAGATCGTTAATGCCTCAAAAATTCTTGGAAAAACATTTTCAAACGGCGACTTGGTGAGAAAGCTTCTTCGATCACTCCCACCAAAGTTCAATCCAAAGGTGACAGCGATTTTTGAATCGCATGATCTTAGGCGGCTCCAAATTGAGAGACTAATTTGGAACCTTAAAGCCCATGCGGTAGAACTCAAGATTCAAGAAGAGGAGTACAACAAGGAACCAAAGAAGAAAGCCTTGGCACTGAAGTCAAGAAAAGAAGATGACGATGAGGAAGATGACGAGGAAAGTCTCTTCGTGTAGAACTTCACTAAGTTCATGAAGAACCCGGAAAGGAGGAACACCTTCCAGAAATTTTTCCGAAAGGGCTCCTCATCCAAAAGAGAGAAGAAGGAGAAGTCTAGCGACGAAGATGAAGAGCGACCACCTCCTGAGTGCTTCCACTGTAGGAAGACCGGGCATATTAGAAGTCAATGCCCAAAATTCCTGAAGGAGCAAAAAGAAAAATGAGTTAAAGGAAAGGAGAAGAAGAAGGTCTTAAAGGCTGCAACATGGGATGACTCTTCCTCCGCGTACTCAAGTATTTGAAGCTCAAGCGATGATGATGTGGCAAACTTGTGCCTTATGGGGAACTTGCAAATCTTTGTTCTGAATACTTAAGAACTCGCAAATCTTTTGGCAGAAATTTAAAAGATCTTGATCTACTTAAAACTGAAAATAAAATTCTTTTGAAACAAAATAAAAAATTAAGTAAGGAAGTTTTTGCCTTGGGAAAGGAGATGGAGTCTTGCCAAAAGAATGATGATCTCTTGGCAAGGACTAGCAAACTTGAAACTGATCTTTCTAATGCTCTCTCCAATATCGAATCACTCTCGAAACAAAAGAGAGACTTAGAAAGAAATTTGAAACTCTCCCTTTCTAATGTTGAAAATGAAAAGATTTTTTTCAAATAGATGCGGAAATTTAGTTAGTGAAAATTTTGCATTAAAAGCTAAAATCCATGACCTTAACTTAGCCATAGAAAAATTCGGTGTTGGCCAGAAAAGTCTTGATATGATTTTGGCCAACCAAAGGCATGGTAGTGCAAAAACTGGTCTAGGTTTTGCTCTGCTAACTACCGCCCGGCGGTAACTTCTAACGCTAGCAGTAGTAACAAAACTCATAATTCTTTGAAGAATCACAAATCTGAAATTTATTATGCTGATTCCCCATCCTCCAGCAAGAGTCCACAACAGAAACTGAAAAAGGTCTCAACCCATTTTGTGTTATGTGCCAAGTGCCATCACTTCGGGCATACCTTGGACTCCTGCAGGATGAAGGGTTGATGTTCTGTCAAGCAAATCTGGGTGCCTAAGGTTTCCACCTATTCTATGGGAGGAACCACCTGGGTATCCGGATCTTTACTCTCATCTTCTTGTTAGGTATGTTGGCAGGCTAAGGAAAAGGAAGACATGTGGTACTTGGACTCAGGGTGCTCCAAGCACATGACAGGCGATAAAGCAAAATTCCTTAGCCTCACTAAGAAGAAAGGAGGAATGGCGACATTTGGGGATAATGGAAAGGGAAGGATTTTAGGCACCGGTACTGTGGGTAACGATTCTTTCTCTCTTACTAATGTCTTTTATGTAGAAGGTTTGAAAAACAACTTGATTTCTATTAGTCAACTTCGCGATAAAGGTCTAAATGTTTTATTTGAGTCTTCTACTGATTTATGCAAAATTATAGATCCTAAAACCAATAGTATTGTACTCACTACACCACGAATTCACAATGTGTATCTAATTGCCTTTCATGATCTATCACGTGCGTCCCTCAAATGTCTTATATCAAAAAATAAAGAACTTGAATTATGGCATAGGCGCCTCGGTCACTCAAGCATCAAATTAATTTTAAAATTGTCAAAGAATAAACTCATTAAAGGTTTGCCTATGCTAAATGGAAATCTATCTTCTTTATGCTCGCCATGCCAAAAAGGAAAATTTTCAAAAACATCGTTCAAGAGTAAAAAGGAAATATCCACTTCAAGAACCTTACAACTAATTCACATGGATCTTTTCGTACCCATTAGCACATGTAGTCTTGGTGGTAAAAAGTACACTTATGTTTTAATTGATGATTTTTCTAGATTTACTTGGACCTTATTTCTTACCTCCAAATCCGATGCGTTTTCTGAATTTTCAAAACTTTGCAATCGTATTCAAAATGAATTAGATCTAAAAATCAAGTGCATACGATCGGATCATGGAGGGGAATTTGAAAATGATATCTTCACCACTTTCTGTAATAATTTAGGTATTAAACACGAATTTTCCGCTCCACGCACCCCCCAATAAAACGGTGTGGTGGAGAGGAAAAATAGAACACTTCAAGAACTTGCACGCACCATGCTATCCGAGTATGGGTTGCCTAGACATTTTTGGGCCGAAGCCGTAAATACATCATGTTATGTCATAAATCGTGTTATGCTTCGCCCTATTTTGAAATTAACCCCATATGAATTATACTTTCAAAAGAAACCTAATGTATCGTATTTTCATGTCTTTGGTTGTAAATGCTTTATCCTAAACACCAAGGATGCATTAGCTAAATTTGATGAAAAATGTGATGAAGGTATTTTTCTTGGTTACTCTTCCACTAGCAAAGCATATAGAGTATATAATAAAAAATCTAAAAAGGTTGAAGAGTCTATTCATGTGAAATTTGATTAACTTGTGCCTTGTGTAGATTCTACTTGTCCAGAAAATGCAGATGTACCTCTTTCACCATTGGAGCATGATGATGATCCACTTGGAGAAGAAAAAGAAGTAGAGACGGTGCAAGAGGAGCACGTGCCTCCAAGTGTGCTTCGATTTACAAGAGATCATCCAAGGGAGCTAATAATTGGAGAACCTTCAAGAGGGGTAACTACACGTTCTTCTTTTAATGAATATTTTTCAAACTTATGCTTTGTTTCCGAAATAGAACCGAAAAATGTTTCCATCGCTTTGAATGATGAATTTTGGTTTATTGCTATGAATGACGAATTGAATCAATTTGAACGCAATAGGGTTTGGAAACTAGTTGAAAGACCATCTAATCACCCGGTTATCGGTGTCAAATGGATATTTAAAAATAAATTAGATGGAGAATCTAGAATAACTAGGAACAAAGCTCGATTAGTGGCACAAGGTTATTCTCAAATCGAGGGGGTAGATTTTGATTAAATATTTGCACTCGTTGCTCGCCTTGAATCTATTAGAATTTTTCTAGCTTTTGTGAGTTATAAGAAGTTTAAATTATTTCAAATGGATGTTAAAAGTGCCTTCTTAAATGGGATAATTAAAGAGGAAGTCTATGTTGAACAACCCCCCGACATTATTAATGAACAATTTCCAAATCATGTCTATAGATTAGAAAAAGCGCTTTATGGTCTAAAACAAGCGCCCCGTGCTTGGCATGAACGCTTAACTTCTTTTTTATTAAAGCACGACTATAAAATGGGTAGTGCCGATAACACACTCTTCATTAAGCATTTTGATAATGATTTGAATATTTTACAAATATATGTTGATGATATTATTTTTGGAGCCACTAATGAAGAGTTGTGTAAAGAAGTTGTTTTAGTGATGCAAAATGAATTTGAGATGAGTCTAGTGGGTGAACTAACATATTTTTTAGGATTTCAAATAACCCAAAGAAATGGTGGAATTTTTATATGTCAATCCAAATATGTCCATGATATGCTACAACGTTTTGGGTTTGAAAATTTAAAACAAGATAGTACTCTAATGAGCGCATCACTAAAATTATGAAAAGATGAAGCCGAAATTTCAATTGACCAAACTGTATATAGAGGAATGATTGGATCCCTATTATACCTTAGTGCATCTAGACCAGATATTATGTTTGTCGTATGCTTATGTGCTAGATTTCAAGCAAATCCAAAAGAATCTCATTTAAAAGCGGTGAAATGAATTTTTCGATATCTAATAGGCACATCAAAATTAGGACTTTAGTATCCAAATAATGATTCTTTTGTCTTGCATGGGTATTCTGATTCTGATTATGCGGGTTGTTCTTTAGATAGGAAAAGCACTAGTGGTACCTGTCATTTCTTAGGCCCTTCTCTAGTTGCATGGTCAAGTAGAAAACAAAACTCTGTTGCCCTCTCCACCACCGAGGCAGAATATATTGCACTAGGAAGTTGTTGTGCCCAAGCACTATGGATGACTCAAACCTTAGAAGATTTTGGTGTCCATTTAACTAATATTGAACTTAAGTGTGACAACAAGAGTGCTATTGACTTAACAAACAACCCTGTTCATCACTCACGATCTAAACACATAGATGTAAGACACCACTTCATTAGGGATCACATAAAAAAGGAACATGTTCATATAAATTTCATTGGAACTGAATCGCAACTTGCGGACATCTTTACCAAGCCTCTACCCGATTCCCGATTTGCTCTACTTAGACTAGAACTAGGGGTCTTGGGCATTCATACTTAATCATGCAAAGCCTGCATGTTTGTGACCACGCATATCTGATTTCTGCACTAAATCATAGTGTTACCAATCTGCACAACTATATTCATAAGAAAAATTCTGAAAAATTTCACGTTTTCCCAAAAATTTGAGTTCTGTCACTAACACCCAGCGATAGCATAGTACCGCTGGCATTAGTGAATATTTCTGAATTTCTAATTTTCTCTTTCATTTCTTAGTTTTCAGTCCCTGTTAGTTTCGTTTAAAAAACTTCTAAACACAAAAAAAACTGTAAAACAAATCAAAATTCAACCATAAAAATGCAATGTTTTTTCTATATATCAAAACCAACTACAAAATTGAAAATCAAGTAAAACAACAAAACATGATTTTTATCTATTTTATTTTAAAAAAAACTCAAAATTTATAAAAACGGATGTAATTTTCAATGTTTTCAAGGATGATATGGTTTATCTTGCCAAGTTTTGTATACAATGTTCCATTCTCTATTTCAAGTATCTTAATAACATTGTTTTGTATCATGCCTTGATCATTATCTTATGTGTGCTTTGAAATTGATTATAGAAATCATGTGTAGTATTGCATAGCATGCCTCTATGTATGAGTAAATGGCTTATACTTGCAAATGATTTTTTCACTCACACCTTTTGATATACTACATATGAATTTAATCTTCTCCTTCATGATTGTGTAGTGTAACAACTTAATATTATTGTTAGGCATGCTTAGTTTTACCTACACCACATGTAAAAATCTTTTTCATGCACCTAATTTTTGAAGAAGTATGTCTTTCCAAAATCTTTTGTTTGCACATACAAGTGAATTCGGAGACCTTTGTCGTTAAGAAAAAATTCAAATAAATAATTGACAAAGATAACTCCACCAAGCACTACTCACCCTCCTGATAAGTCTTAATGAGCATTGTGAGGTTGAGCACCTTGGAGAGAATTGTAAAGTGCCTTGTTGCAAACATTTTACTTTTACACTACTTCTTCTTGTACACCGAATCACAAAAACAAAACTAAAATTCAAAATAATAATTGTGATTCCCCAAGCACTACTTTGCACCCTAATAAGTCTTAATAAGCATTGTGTGTGCAGAGCACCTTGGTAGTTGTACTATTCTTCTATGTGCATTGAAAATTTTATATAGCTTTGTGGGTAGAAGTAACTCTAAAAGTGCTTTTTCACTAATATTGTGTTTATTCCATTATACATGTCATGTGTTTTGATTAACTCATATGTATACTTTTATCAAAAACACTATTTTGTACATATCATTTTCACTTGTAAGCCTTCTACTCATGAGAATTGGAGTCTATTGCATATCTACATGTATTCTCTAAATTCTTAAGTAAATGCACTAGATAGCCTTGCATGATCTATACAATGTATAAGTGTACTTGTTTTCTCAATTTAGAACATTGTATTCTTCCATCTTGAGTTGATATCTTGTATCATGCTTATAGTTTTTTTCTGCTACGCCATGAGAACTCTGTATTGCATACCTTTCAAAACTCGTATATGGCTATATTACAACTGAACTTATTTTGTGTACTTAAAATGCTACAACATCTATTTTGTTATGTCTAAAATTCTTAATCATTTACTATGCTTCACAATTTCTATATAGATGTTCACTTCAAAAATATTTCGTCATGCTTTCCACATTTTTACTACTTGTTTGCTCGATCATGAATACGTTTTCCCAACAAGTGGTTTCTTTATGACTATTTCTTCACATTCCTTCTTTTTTTTCTCTCCTATCTATTGTATTTTTTCCTAAGCATTTCACTCTTTATCATGATCATTCCCTCTCTACACAGTTATTGCACACTTTTTGTTGGACTACCTCTCCACCCTCTTTTGATAATACCAAAAGGGGGAGAATAAATTTGAAAGAAATTAACATGTTTTGGGGAGTCAAGTTCATAGGAAGTTTTGTTGTAGGGGGAGCATTCACTTAGGGGGAGAATTCATTTAGGGGGAGCACTTGAACATGCCTGATTTTCATACTAGTTCTCTATTATAAACTCAAATTCCTATAAATTGAATTATTTCTTTCTAAGGGTATTTGTTATTATCAAAAGGGGGAGTTTGTTGGAACATGCTTTCCGCATCTCTTGGTTTGACAATAACAAATCCTATTGTATTTGATCACACTTGTTTTGTGTTTATAGTATGTAGGATTCAGTGTTTTCAAATCTCCATGGAAATGTTTTTGGTTGTTGCTACCGCGTTGCGTCAGTACTACCGCTGGCGCTAGTGCTGCGTTCGACGAACTGGCGCTCGACGAAATGACTACTGAGTTTGACGAACAGCATGCTCTACCACGGCGATCGACGAAATGCATGCTTTACCGCGGCGCGCTAGAACTACCGCTAGCGCTAGCGATCGACGAAATGAAGGCTGCGCTCGATGAAATGCTTATCACCGCGTTTGACGAATTTGCGATCGACGAAAGCCGAATCCCGTTTGACAAAAATTCGATCGATGAAATATGAGGCCGGTTCGACAAAGATGCGCCGATGAAAAGAAATGTGCTCTACCGCGGAGCGTTAGCACTATCGCTGGCGCTAGCAGAAATGGAAACATTTGACGAGAACGAAACAGTGGAGAAAAATGAATGTTGGCGGGTCGCTATGTTTGGAATGTACTATCGCGGCGCGTTAGGTCTAACGCCCGGCGGTAGCTTTTGGAAACATCCCGTCTGCAGTTGATTGAGGAGCAGATTTGGAAGATGATATTGGCTGAAGGAAGGAAATCTCGCTAACGCGGGGCGTTAGCAGTAACGCGACACGCTAGTGTTTGGCGCTCAGATTGTTGCCTAAACTAACACGATCCGTGTGCTTCATTGCCTTATGTGGATACCACGGGGCGGTAGTACTACCGCAGGCGGTAATGGCTAAATCTATAAAAAGACGCGTGCCTCCTCCGTTGTGGCTTGCTGTTCCAGAACGATTTGAAGCAATATTTTCAGAGCACTCGTGAGAGCCTTCCCAAGCAGCCCAAAGAACTCCGTCAATGATTGTGAACGCAAAAGAGCTTGATGACCGATCCGATTGCATCTACATCAACATCAAGTTCTTCATTTGAGGGAGTCTTAGTTCTTGTCTTGTTTTAGTTTTCAAATTGTAATCCTTATAACTAATGTTAAGTAGAGGAACTCGCCACACGACGACTAGGGCCTTGCGAGGACTAGGGGAAATTCACCTCGCGTTGGCGACTAGGTCTAGGATGTAGATCTAGGGAGTGCTCGAGGCCTTTCCGGTGAGGGAAGGGCTAGAGCGGCTTGAGGCCTTGTCTAGTGAGAGATAGGCTAAAGCTAACCGGTCCTCAGGAGAAGGGCCGGTATAGAAAACCAAAAAAGTTTTCATTGTTCGCCTCTTTCCAAGCGTTATTGGGAAAAGTTTTGTAATCATATTTATTTCAAGTTAATGATCAATGAAAATATGTTTGTTTCTTTATCTCTGATTCGTGTTTAATGCTTTTCACTGATTCCTACCTAAAAGCATTTAATTTCTCCAAATAATTTCAAAAATCTTACAACCCTTATTCACCCCCCTCTAAGGGCGCCTACAGATCCAACAGACTTAACCTTAATATTGTTGTACACGCTCCTGTTGTGTTTTATGAGATTTGAATATATATATATATTTGTGAGACATTACTATCCATTGTTGAGATTTATCTTGTCATATAAATAGTTGAGAATTATCTTGTCATATTAACAGTTGAGAATTATCTTGTCACTCTAATTGTGAATTGAAATCTGTTGGGTTAAAATAGGTGGAAATGTTCAAATTATAAATCGGCATGAGCTATGATGGAAATATCAATTGGATAGCCTAAATAATACACTTGAATAACTTTATGATGTTGATGCTCTCATTGTGATAATCAGATGCACATGTAGTCCTTAGGATCGTATGGGTGAAAAACCCCTGACGCGTGTAACCACTGCTTAGAGTTATGATAACTTCCTTCGGGTAACAGTGAGGGCTCGACCTAATAGTTAGGATGTGATGGCATCCTAAGGTATGGTGGAAAGGGACTCGGTGAAATCCCTTGCATGCTTAAAGTATGGGTGTGTTGGAAAAAGAAAAGGGCTCTGACGGAGCACTTGATTACTTGGGATATTTAGTAAGTGAGGGGTTAGCGTGGGTGCGTGTGCATATGTTGGCACATGATGGTTACAATTCTGTGTTGAGGATTACTTGTGGCAGGTCTACGGGCTCGCCAGTCGTCACACCGACTGGAGCTGGCAGATAGACCTTGGGCGGATGGTCTGTGTTCTTTGGTGCTCTTTTCCCAAAGAAGCCATTCGTGGTAGTCAGACGGCTGGGCTGGGCTCTTTGGTGTTCACTTCCTAAAGACGCCATCTGTGTTGTTACAGGCCAGTTAGGCTGGGCTCTTGTGGGCTTACCTCCCTAGACCCCTTCTGTGTCATAGTACGCTATAGCTCTACTAGTAGGTATATAGCGTCGAGGCGTACGTAAGGCCTAGGTTGGGTAGTGTGTATACCACCTAGTAGTGGAGGAACCAGTTCCACTGCCATCGTCTGGCCACGACGGGTGGTGCCTGAGAGTTTAGCGACCCTCGAAAATTGGGAACTTAATCTATGTCGTCATAGCAAGTGTGGATGTGTGAGTCTTCATTTCATAATCATTGCATCGCACTGCATCAGATCCTCATCATATAAACTTGTATGAGCACCTTTATATGATGAGTTACTTTTATGTTCAGATCCTTAACTTATAAGCTTGTATGGGCATCCTTATAAATTAAGTTCAATTCAGTTCTTTATATACTCTGCTCTACTATACTCTGTTGCTGACTATACTGCTAGAATAGATGTACTCTTTATACACTTGATATAACTGTTGTGATTACTATTTCCTTGCCACCTGCTACATTGTATATTATTGATTATATTGCAACTTTCTCTTTCCTTCTTTCTGCTCGGTGCCTGAGAGTCGTCGGGGGAGAGATTGTGAAGCCACTTAGTCTGCATGCCTAACAATTGCTACGTCACCATTTTTAAGAGGACACCTTGTAGAAGATGGAACAGTAGTGTGCGGCGCAGGAGGATAGCTAGGCTAGGGTGATTGGGCCTGAGACTACGTTACCTTCATTACCTTTAGTGACAGATGCGAGCGAGAGTTTTGAGATGTAGCCCTTGGGGAAATTCTGTACTATGATATTTTGCACGAGCTCTTGTAGCTACCCGTCCTTTTGTACTTGTTTGGATACTTTTACTTATTTGTGAATCTATGGCTTCTGTAGTTTTTCTATTATTGACCGGTTGGCATAGTGATATTGGTTTAGCTGGCAGGATAGGCGTCTTATGGTACATGTTAGACCGTGTGCTGATGCTACTGCAAAGCGACTTATCTTTACATAACGCTCCCCTCGGCTGTGTCTTGTGTTCTGGGAGGGGGGGGGGGGTCTTACAAATGGTATCATTTTGCAATGATCCCGCGATAAAGAAGTCCATTACCCCATGGTGGCACCCCCGCCCGACTCTTCTGTTTGAGGACAAACTGAATATGCGAAAGTAGTGGTGTGCCCATTTGTGATTCACATTAAGTGTGTCCATTACTTGTTGGATCTTATGGCGCCCTAAGAAGGGGGGGGGTGAATAAGGGGTTTACAAATTTTTGATTAAAACTGAGAGATTTATAGAAAATCAAAACTTTTTGATTCTGTTGCTAACGCTGGCGTTAAGAGTTAACGCTGAGCGTTAGCTCTCCAGAAAATTAGGTTTCACAGAATTATGTCAAAGTGATTTTACTTATGAAATCTCAAATGAAATACAATTCCAGACGATCAGAGATAATGAAAATGAATATTATATATCAAAGAGAATTACAAAGATAAAATTTCAATAACCCTTGAAATTAAAGGCGATAAGGTAAAAATCACTTTTTGTTCCTTCACCGGTCCTTCTCCCAAGGGCCGGTTGGCAATAACCTATCTTTCCCCAAATAAGGTCTCTAGCCATCCCTAGATCTACCCTTGACCTAGTCACCACGCACAAGGCGGCGAATTTCCCCTTAAACCAAACCCAGCCTAGTCGCCACATGCAAAGCGGCAAATTCACTACCGTTACAATAAATAATGAAAAGATAAAAGAAAATTCAAAATAAAAGACTCTCTATATTGAAGAGCTCTGAAGGAGATGTTGAAGAAATGCAAAGACCATTGCTGGAGTTGAAGCGAACGTCCATCTTTAAATTTGACCATTGGAAATCTCCATCTCACTCTTGTTCCTCAATGGTGGTGTTGGGAGTGCTCTCTGAATTCGGAGATGAAATGCTCTCTTAGAAGATTGTAATGAAGACTTGAAAGATCCACATTTGAGCAACGAAATCAGCTTTTTAAATAGACACAGGAGCTTACATCGGGCGTTAAGAAGTTAATGCCAGCATTTGTTATCGTGTACGGTCGTGGCTGAGATCATGCAACCGTCGAGATCATGGCAGATCATGGACTCAACGCGAGCGTTAGCTCCAATGCTGGCGTTGTCTCTTCATTCTCGATGATATTTCTTCTCTACGTCAAGACCGTTGAGATGTCATCCCTTCTCAACGATAAGTTAACGCGGGGCGTTAACTTCTAACGTGGGGCGTTAACTTCTAACGTGGGGCATTAGCTCTTTGTTCAGAGAATCGTCATCAATCAGTATCCTGTTCATAGGGTTATTTAACTATAGTACATGCACACTATAAACACAAGCAAGATCAAATACATAGTCTGATTTGTTATTCTCAAACTAAGAGATGTGGAACACAAGCTCCAACAATCTCCCACTTTTGATAATAACAAATCCACTAATAAGAAATAAACTTTAATTTATGTAGCGTTTATAGTATATGATAAGCGTGATAAACATACATACTCCCCCTATATGGATACTCCACCCTACATGAATGCATTTTCTACATTACTCCCCCTAAATAATAGATATTTTCAATTTATATCTATAATTTATTTATTCAATTTATTCTCCCCCTTTTATAATCAAAAGGAGGTAGGTTAGAGTAGTCGCAATATGAAATGATATGCACTATGTAGATATAATAACAACTTTTTGGAAAATAGTGAACACAGCGAAAGCAATATTGAACAACTTTAAGAATTTGTAAATATAAAATATAATAAGTGTTTACAGCAATCAAGTAGATGTTTTTTAATTTAGATACACAAGTTGCAAGTACATTTGATATTGGTAATAAAAAATTAGCAAGCAAGATTACAAATATAAAAAAAAAAGATATGCATTACAATGTAAATAAATTTGCATTTCAAGTATTCATAACATTGTAAAGATCATGTTTTGCAATCAAGTGCATTTACTCAACATTATAGAGAATAGTGTAGGTAAACATTAGGTCCAATTCTCATGAGTGGAAGAGTTATAATAATAATGATGTGTTCAATAAAGGTGTTTTGATAAAGTATACAAGTGTATAAATCAAACTACATGAAAGTTTGTATTTTAAGAACATAACTTGAAATAAACATAAACAACTTTACTTCCACAAATTTCAATGCACAAAGACTTTTATTTTTAAAGAGAAGTGGCCAAAAATTTGTTTGCACAAGATACTTTACAATTTTTGGTGGAGTTTTCCTTATTATTTTTTTGACAAAGAACTCCAAATTCACTTATTGCAAACATAGAAATTTTTATTTGAAATACCACATTTCTCTAATCACAAGTGTATGAAAAACAAAGAATTGCAAGAATGAATTCAATGTTGTGAAGGTAAACTATTTATGAAATTCAAAAATGATATGTTCTTATACTACACAATCATGGGAAGATAAGATTTAAAACACATGTAGATTAACAAAAAGGTGTACTTGAGAAGATCATTATCAAAAATAAATCTTTACTCATACTTAGAGGCATGTAAAAATAATTCTACACATGTAATCTATAACCAAAGTCATTGCACCTTTTGAGATAATATTCAAGGCGTGACAAAAACAAAACAATGTTTTTAAGAAACTTGAAAGATAAAATCAAACATTGTAAATAATCTTTAAGTAATAAATATAATCATCCTTGATTTAAGCATTTACGCATAAATTGGTTATCATTTAAAAAAAATAAAGAATAGAAAACTTTTAAAATAGAGAAATAAAAATAAAACACTGCATTAAAATAATACCCGAAATGTTTCAAAAAGACAGAAAATTTTTTGGAGCAAAGGGGCTAACGCCACACGTTAGCTTTTTAACGCCAACACAGAACTACAAATCTTGATTTTTTGAAAAATGTTTTTCATAATTCCTTTGTATTATAAAGAGGCCTTCTTAATATTGGAATTTAAAAGATTTTAGAGTTGATTTAAAGGCTATTTTAGCATGTTTTGGTTTTTTTTAAAGTGTTTTTACATTTTTATTGGTTTTTGTTTTTAAAAAAATATAAACAAATATAAATAGAGACAAAAAAAATTTGTTAGCATTTTATAGGGATTAATGACATATTTCTAAGACGCCTAATTCTAACCTAAGCATGCTAAAACGTGCATCGTGTAGAGGTTTGGAGAAAATATCGGCAAGTTGTGAGGTAGTCCCTATAAAGCCAATTCTAACATGTTCTTTCTCGATATGATCCCTAATAAAATGATGTCGGACATCTATATATTTAGATCTAGAATGATGTACGAGAATGTTTGTAAGATCGATAGCGCTCTTATTGTCACATTTTAATTCTATGTTTTTTAGATAAACACCAAAGTCTTCTAAAGTTTGGGTAATCCATAAGGCTTGTGCACAACAACTACCTAGTGCGATATATTCGGCCTCGGTGGTGGAGAGGGCAAAAGAATTCTATTTTCTACTCAACCATGATATGAGTGAAGGGCCTATAAAATGACACGTGTCATTAGTGCTCTTACGATCTAATGAACATCCCACATAGTCCAAATCAGAAAAACTGAGTAAAGTAAAATAATCATTATGAGGATACCATAAGCCTAATCTAGATGTTCTGATTAGATATCTAAAAATATGTTTAACCACTTTTAATTGTGATTCTTTTGGGTTAGCTTGAAATCTAGCACATAAGCAAACATAAAACATAATATTGGATCTAGATGTGCTTAAATATAACAACGAGCCTATCATTCCTCTATATAATGTTTGATCAATAGAAATACCAGCTTCATCTTTTCCTAACTTAGTGATGCACTCATTGGTGTATTAGCTTGTTTTAGATTTTCAAGTGCAAATATTTTAAGAATATCATGAACATATTTAGTTTGACAAAAAAATATCATCTTGTCATTGTGAGATTTGAAATCCTAGAAAATAAGTGAGTTCTCCTACCAAGCTCATTTCAAATTCATTTTTCATCTCTAAAACTAGTTCATTACAAAACTCTCCATTAGTGGCTCTAAATATAATATCATCAACATAAATTTGCAATATAATCAAATCATTATTTACATGCTTAATGAAGAGTGTATTATCCACACTTCTCATTTTATAACCGTTCTTTATAAAAAATAATGTCAATCTATCATACCAAGCACGTGGCGCTTGCTTCAATCAATAAAGTGCTTTATCTAACTTATACACATGATTTGGAAATATTTCACTCATAAAACCGGGGGGTTGTTCTACATAAACTTCTTCTTTTATAATCTCATTTAAAAATGCACTTTTAACATCCATTTGAAATAATTTAAATCTTTTAAAACTCGCAAATACAAGAAATATTCTAATTGATTCTAGGCGAGCAACGGATGCAAAAGTTTTATCAAAATCTACCCCTTCGATTTGTGAATATCCTTGTGCAACTAGTCTAGCTTTATTCTTTGTAATCCTAGAGTAACCATCTAGTTTATTTTTAAAAATTCATTTGACACATATAACCGGATGATTAGATGGCCTCTATACTATATTTCAAACCTTATTACATTCAAAATGATTTAACTCATCATTCAAAGCTAAAAAACCAAAACTCATCATTTAAAGTGGTTGAAACATTTTTTGGTTCAATTTCGGATACAAAACAAAGGTTTGAAAAAGACTCATGTAAAGAAGAACGTGTACTTACCCCTTTTGACAATTCTTCAATAACAAGCTCCCTTGGATGATCTTTTGAAAACTGTAGCACACTTGGAGGAACATATTCTACTATCTCTTCTTCTTTCTCCTCTTTTTCTTCTTCTTTTTCTCCAAGCGATTCATCATCCACATGTTCCAAAGGGGAAAGGGGTTCGTCTTCGTTTCCTGTACGATTAGTATCTACACAAGGAACAAATTCGTCAAATCTTTCATGAATAGACTCTTCAACTATTTTAGTTCTTTTATTATAAATTCTATAAGTCTTACTAGTTGAAAAGTAACCGATGAAAATTCCCTCATCACATTTTTCATCAAATTTTCCTAATGCATCTCTAGTAATTAAAATAAAACATTTGCAACCAAAAATAAGAAAATAAGATACATTAGGTTTCTTTTACAATAAAGCTCATAATGTGTTAATTTTAAAATAGGACGAAGCATGACACGATTAATAATATAACTTGAAGTATTAAATGCTTCAGCCCAAAATGGTTTAAGCAACCCATATTCACAAAGCATAGTACGTGCTAGCTCTTGAAGGGTTCTATTTTCCCTCTCCGCTGCACCATTTTGTTGTGGGGTGCGAGGAGCGAAAAATTCATGTTTAATTCCTAAATCATTACAAAAAGAAGAAAACTTATCATTTTCAAATTCTCCTCCATGATCTGAGCCTATGCAATCAATTTTTAAATCAAGTTAGATTTGAATACGAATGCATAGTTTAGTAAATTCAATAAATGCATCGGATTTGGAAGATAGAAATAAAGTTCAACAAAATTTAGAATAATCATCAATTATTACAAAAGTATATTTTCTACCTCCTAGACTAGAAATGGTAACCGGTCCAAATAAATCCATATGAATTAATTGAAGTGGTCTAGAAGTAGAAATTACATTTTTGCTTTTAAAAGAATATTTTGAAAACTTTCCTTTTTGGCAAGACGTACAAAGAGAAGATAAATTACCATTAAGCATAGGTAAACCTTTAATTAATTTATCTTTTGATAATTTCAAAATAAGTTTGGTGCTAGAGTGACCAAGACGGCTATGCCAAAGTTCCAATTCGTCATTTTTAGAAATAAAGTATTTTAAAGACGATTGTGAAAGATCATTAAAGGCAATCATATAAACATTATGAATTCTAGGTGCGGTGAGTACGACATCAATTGTTTTAGAATTTATGATTTTGCAAAGATTTGTAGATGATTCAAATAATACATTTAAACCCTTATCACATTATTGACTAATTGATATTAAATTATGTTTCAAACCATCTACAAATAAAATATTAGAGATTGAGAAAGAATCGTTACCCACTGTGTCGATGCCCATGATCCTTTCTTTTCCGTTATCTCCAAATGTTACCAACCCTCCTTTCTTCATCTCAAGGCTAAGAAACTTTACTTTATTGCCCGACATGTGTTTAGAGCATCCTGAGTCTAAATACCACACGTCCTTTTTATCCTTAGCCTGCCAACGTACCTAAAAAGGAGATGAGAGTACAGATCCGGATACCCAAGAGGTTCCTCCTATAGAATAGGTGGAAACCTTAGGCACCCAGATTTGCTTTATAGCACTACGACTCTTCTTCCTACATGAGTCCGAGGTGTGGCCAAATATATGACATTTGGCACACGATATAAAAGGGGATGAAACCCTTTTCGGAGTTTTGGATAAACTCTTGCAGGAAAATGAGATAACATTTGAATTTTGAAATGATTTTTTATTAACAGAAAAAAAATTTATGGAATTATTGCTAACGTCAGCGTTAAGAGTTAAGGCTGGGCGATAGCTCCCAGTAACATATCCAAGGCCTTATTTGGCACTACCATGGCATTGGTTGGCCAAGATCATGTCTAAAGATCTTTGCCCAACTCCAAATTTTTAATAGCCATATTTAAATCATGAATACGAGATTTGAGAGTGGTGTTTTCCGTTACTAATATAACGTGCCGATTCCCAAAACTTTTCTTTCCTTCTTCTATTTGAGAAAGAGAGATTTTTAAAGTTCTTTCTAAATTCCCCTTCTCCTTGGTAAGAATTTCGATATTGGAGTGGGACTTAGAAAGAGCTTTTTCAAGTTCTTTCACTCTTGCCAAGGAGTGATTGCACTCTTGGCAAGATAGTTTCTCTTTCCCTAATAGTTTAGATAATTTCTTGTTCTCTTTTAACAAAAGTTTATTTTCAGAATTTAGAATCTCAATATCATTTAAAATTTTATCAAAAAATTGCATGTTTGTAAATACTCAATATATAAACCATCATAAGTAGTAGGAAGAGTTACCTCAGTGTCACTTTGGACATTGCTTTCATCCTCGGATAGTGTGTTGCTCTTTGTCATGAGGCACACATTAACTTCTTCTTCACTACTGGAGGATGAGCTGCTTGATTCCTCGGTGGAGGATTCATCCAAAGTAGCCGCTTTTAGGACCTTCTTCTTCTTTTTCCCATGTGCCGCTTTTCTTTATGCTCTTTCAGATATTTCGGGCACTGGCTCTGGAAGTGTCCGATCTTTCTGCAATGGTGACACTCCGGTGGTGGTCGCTCATCATCGTCCACGCCGCTACCTCTACCCTTCTTCGATGAGGATCCCTTCTTGATGAAATATTTCTGAAAGGTGTTTCTCCTTTCCAGATTCTTCATGAACCTTTTGAACGTTTTTGTAAAAAGGCTCTCCTCGTCCTCTCCATCATCATCTCCGCAACCTCCTTCTTTGATTTTAAGGCCAAAGCCTTCTTCTTTGGCTCCATGTTGTACTCTTATTGTTGAATTTTGAGTTCAACCTCATGGTTCTTGAGGTTCCCAATGAGGCTCTCAATTTGGAGCTTCTTCAAATCATGCGACTTTGAGATAGCCATCACCTTTGGATTGAACTTTGGTGGGAGAGACCATAGAATTTATCTCACCAAGTGGCCATTGGAGAACACCTTTCCAAGTACTTTTGAGTTGTTGACGATCTAGCTGAACCTTGTGTACATTGAATCTATGTCTTCATCTGCCTCCATCCGGAATTTCTCATATTTGGATTCAAGTTGGAAAATCTTTGAATCCTTGACCTACGAAGTACCTTCATGAGTGATTTCTAATAAATTCCCTGTATCATAAGCAGTTTTGCAAGCATAAGTTTTATTAAATTTCTTTCTATCCAAAGCACATAATAAAGCATTCATAGATTTAGCGTTATTCTTACATTTTAACTTGTCGTTATCATCCCATTTGTCTCTCAGTTTTTCCATAGTAACTTACCAACAACAAATGTTGGTGGAGAGTAGCATTATTCCACCATACCCCACACATCATTATCTAAAGTAATTAAAAAACAACGCATTCTTGTTTTCCAATAATTATAATTAGCACAGGTAAATAGTGAATGTCTACTAATCCCTTGACCCTCAACGAAAGCATGATCATGATGCGCCATTATTCCTGGTTGTGAAATCATTTTGGAATAACCTCGCTCTGATACCACTTGTTGGATCTTATGCCGCCCTTAGAGGGGGGGGGGGGTGGTGAATAAGGGGTTTACAAATTTTTGATTAAAACTGAGAGATTTATAAAAAATCGAAACTTTTTGATTCTGTTGCTAACGCTGGCATTAAGAGTTAACGCTGGGCGTTAGCTCTCCAGAAAATTAGGCTTCACAAAATTATGTAAAAGTGATTTTACTTATGAAATCTCAAACGAAATACAGTTCCAGAAAATCAGAGATAATGAAAATGAATATTATATATCAAAGAGAATTACAAAGATAAAATTTCAATAACGCTTGAAATTAAAGGCGACAAGGTAAAAATCACTTTTTCTTCCTTCAACGGTCCTTCTCCCAAGGACCGGTTAGTTATAGTCTATCTTTCCCCAGGTAAGGCCTCTAGCCAGCCCCTAGATCTATACTTGACCTAGTCGCCATGCACAATGCGGTGTTTTTCCCCCTAAACCGAACCCGACCTAGTTGCCACACGCAAGACGACAAATTCACTACAGTTACAAGAAAATAATGAAAAGATAAAGGAAAATTCAGAATAAAAGACTCCCTATATTGGAAAGCTCTGAAGGAGATGTCGAAGACACGCAAATACCATCGTCGGAGTTGAAGCGAGCGTGCCTCTTTAAATTTAACCGTTGGAAATCTCCTTCTCACTCTTGTTCATGAATGGTGGTGTTGGGAGTGGTCTCTGAATTCGGGGATGAAATGCTCTCTCAGAAGATTGGAATGAAGGCTTGAAAGATCCACATTTGAGCAACAAAATCAGCTCTTTAAATAGGCACGGGAGCTACTGCCGGGCGTAAAGAAGTTAGGACCAGCGTTAGTGATCGTGTACGGTCATGGATGATATCTTGCAACCATCAAGATCATGATAGATCATGGACTCAACACGAGCGTTAGCTCCAATGCTAGCATTGTCTCTTCATTCTCGCTGATATTTCTTCTCTACGTTAAGAGCGTTGAGATGTCATCCCTTCTAGATGATAAGTTAGCGCGGGGCATTAAGTTCTAATGCGATGCGTTATCTCTCTGTTCAGAGAATCGACATTAATCTATATCTTGTTCATAGGGTTATTTAGCTATAGTACCTGAACACTATAAACACAAGCAAGATCAAATACATAGTGTGATTTGTTATTCTCAAACTAAGAGATATGGAACACTAGCTCCAACATTACCTTCATTTAAGTAGCCAACATAACCCCAAATTCTACCTTACATGTAGATTATGGTACGGTAGGAGCCAGCAGCTGGCGCCCCCGTACCTCTAGACCATACTTCTTTCTAGCAGTCTGAGCTGGCATAGACCTTGACGACAATCTTGGATTCCTTCAGGTCTCATAAGACCCCGGTGTAGCAATAGGCAATGGGCTCGAACTGGTTAAGCACCTTTTGAGCTCTCTCTCCTCTTACCTATCATGGGACGGAGTCGGCTGTCCACATAGAGGAGTGGCTAGACTCTGTAAAGGAGTTGATGGCGGGGATCTGATGCCCTGCTAGTATGGCAATTACATTGGCAGTTTCAGCCCTGGATTTGCATGCCAAGAGGTGGTGGAAGTCCCTTATAAGCTCCACCTTTGAGGGACGTAACTACACTGACATAAGTTGGAGTGAGTTTTCTGGTGCATTCCTGGAGCACTTTTTTCCCTCTACGACCCATGATGAGCTCGAGGAGTGGTTCCTATAGCTAAAGCAGGGATCTAGATCAGTAGTGGAATACTAGCGAGAGTTTCAAAACCTTACCAAATTTGCAGACTCCTACGACTTAGATGATCGTGGTTATGCAAAGAGGTTCTACAAGGGTCTGCGAAACCCCTTTAGGCAAACTCTTCTATTCATCGCTTATTCGAGCCTTGCACAAATCATAGAGATGGCAAAGAAATTGGAGGTGGACCAATTGGGGGTCCAGGCTAGTGGTAAGAGACCCGCAGAGGGTGTGATGGAAGCAGGACCCAGTTTTAGGAGGAGGCAGAGTGCCAGAGGCAGAGGAGGAAATAAGAGAGGAGGTGGCAGACGTTTCCATTAGAACGTCTGGATGGAGAAGCCGGTCCAACAATTAGCATTACCCCCACCTCAGCAGGCTTAGCCATATCAACAACCTAGAGGGCCTTTCAGGGAGGGTTGTTTCCATTGCCATCAGCCGGGCCACATTCGGCGCTTTTGCCCACAGTTGCAAGGGAATGCTCCAAATCGCCCCATGGTTCCCCCAGTAGCTCGACGTGGTTGAGGATGTGGTCGAGGCCAAGGATTCCATGGTGGAGACCGTCGACCAGCTGGGGAGCTGGTCTAAGCCCTAGATCTTGCTCATCCCCAGAGTTCGGAAAGAGTCATTGCAGGTATACTAGTGTTCTAAGTTCTTTTTCAAGTCTTAGAACATAGAAATGATTTAGAATTGCTAGAAGTAGAAAAACTTAGCCACCTAAAACTACACAACAAATACAGGAATAGTGAATGTATGTGGAAGGCCTGCTCATGCCCTGTTCGACATGGGAGCATCGTACAACTTTGTCTCGGAAGACTTCATCAAGGACTTGGATCAGGTTTGACACTACACGGGAGCTATCAGGAGGGTGCATCTTCCTAATGGGTCGGTGATGGAATCGACAACAAAGTTCCTCCTAAAGGTGACCATTGATGGCCTAACACTCGATGCACCGACAACAATCTTGAAGATCTCGGACTTTGACCTTGTCCTGGGGATGACATGGCTCACCTGGAACCATGCTCAGATAGATTGCCCGGCAAGGAAGGTCGTGCTAAGATATGACAACACCTACGCGACCTTTGAAGGTATTATTCCGGCCTGCCATCATTTACTTTCTTCTACTCAGGCCGTCAAGGACCATGAGCAGGGGGACGATGTTGTTATGATATGTTTTGAGCTGAAGGAGATAGAGGTTAACATGAAAGATGTACCAGTAGTTTGGGATTTTCCTGATGTTTTCCCAGATAAGTTACCTAGATTACCCCCGCCTAGGGAAGCGGACTTCCAAATTAGGCTAATACCGGGTGCTAAACCTATTTCTCGGGCTCCATACCGGATGGCCCCTAAGGAACTAGCAGAGTTTCAGGTACAACTACAAGAGTTGGTGGACTCAGGATTTGTTCGCCCCAGTTCATCACCCTTGGGAGCCCCTGTTTTGTTCATTAAGAAGAAGAATGTATCCCTACGATTATGCATAGATTACCGGAAGCTCAACTGGTTAATAGTGCGGAATTCCTATCCCTTACCCCGGATCGATGAGATTTTCGACCAGCTGGTAGCTGGTGTGGGCCCATTGATTCTCCAAGTTGGACTTGTGATCGGGGTACTATCAATTGACGATACAGGAGGAGGATGTTCCAAAAATAACTTTTAGCTTAAGGTATAGACTATACGAGTTCACAGTTATGTCATTTGGTATCATAAATGCCCCTTCCACGTTCATGAGCCTAATGAACCGCGTGTTTGAGCCTAACCTTGATGTTTTCATGATTGTATTCATCGATGACACCTTGGTTTATTCAAAGTTGGAGGAGGACCATACGAAGCATCTGGCATTGGTATTGGAAAAGCTGTGGTAACATCAGTTGTTTGCCAAGTACAGTAAGTGCGAGTTCTGGATCTGATAGGTTGCGTTCTTGGGCCATGTGATTAGTGGATCAGGATTAGTTGTGGATCCTGCCATGGTGCATGCAGTAAAGGAGTGTCATCCATTGAAGTCGACAATGGATGTGTGGAGCTTCCTCAAACATGTTGGAAACTACCACAAGTTTGTTAAGGGATTTTCAAAGATCACTCTCCCTCTTACCACTTTGACCAAGAAAGGCGTGTCGTTTATATGGTCACCCTAGTACGAGGCTACATTCCAAGAGCTGAAGGATTGCCTTACCTCTGCATCGATCCTTTGCCTTCCATCTGGGAAGAAAGGATTCCAGATATATGCTAATGCATCATACCAAGGTATGGGAGCTGTTTTGATGCAACACGGGCACGTGATTGTGTACGCCTCAAACAACTGAAGAAACATGAGGCGAATTACCCAGTGCATGATTTGGAACTGGAAGCAGTGGCCTTTGCCTTACAGATTTGGAGGCACTACTTGTACGACGTCCACTGCGAGATCTTTTTTGATCACAAGAATCTCAAATACATTCACACGTAGAAAGACTTGAACTTGAGACAATGGCGGTGGCTGGATTTCTTATGTGACTATGTGTTCACACTAAACTACCACCCTGGGAAAAAGAAAAGGGCTTCGACGGAACCCTTGGGTACTTACGATATTCAGCAAGTGAGGGGTTGGCGTGGGTGCATGTGCATGTGTTGGCATACGATGGTTATGATTCTATGTTGAAGATTACATGTGGCAGGTCTATGGGGTCACAGTCGTCACACCGACGAGAGCTGGCAGATAGAACTTGGGAGGATGGTCTGGGTTCTTTGGTGCTCTCTTCCAAAGACGCCATCCATGCCTGTCAAACGGATGGGTTGGGCTATTTGGTGCTCACTTCCCAAAGATGTCATCCGTGCTGTTATAGGCCAGTTGGGCTGGGCTTTTGCGGTCTTACCTCCCTAGACCCTTTCTATACCATAGTATGCTCTGGCTCCGCTATTAGGTATATAGAGTCAAGGCGTATATGAGGCCTAGGTCGGGTAGTGTGTAAACCACCTAGTAGTGGAGGAGCCCGTTCCACTGCCACCATCTGGCCATAACGGGTGGTGCCTGCGAGGTTAACGACCCTCAAAAATTGGGAACCAAATTCTATGTCGACATAACAAGTGTGCATGTGTGAGTCATCATTTCATAATCATTGCATTGCACCACATCAGATTCTCATCATATAAACTTTTATACGTTACTTTTATGTTCAAATCCTTAACTTATAAGCTTGTATGAGCATCCTTATAAGTTTAGTTTAATTCAGTTCTTTATATACTCTGCTCTACTATACTCTGTTGCTGACTATACTGCTAGAATAGATGTACTCTTTATACACATGATATAACTGTTGTGATTACTATTTCCTTACCACCTGCTATATTGTATATTACTGATTATATTGCAGCTTTCTCTTTCCTTCCTTCTGCCCGGTGCCTGAGAGTCATCAGGGGATAGGATGTGAAGCCACTTAGTTTGTATGACTAACAGCTGCTATGCCACCATTTTTAGGAGGAAACCAAGCAGCAGATGGAGCAGCATCACGCATCACAGGAGGACAGCCAGGCAAGGGCGACAGGGCCTGAGACTACGTTACATTCGTTATCGTCAGTGACAGATGTGAGCGAGAGTTTTGAGATGTAGCCCTTGGGGCAATTCTGAATTATGATATTTTGCAAGAGCTTTTATAGCTACCTGTCCTTTTGTACTTGTTGGTGTTGGAACGTGGTTTTCTGCATCCCTTTGATTTGAGAATAACAAATCATACTAGTATTTGATCTTGTTTTCCATTATGTTTTTAGCATGCATGTTTGAACTGGTATGACACTAGGTTGCTGCATTATTGGTCTGGAACTGCCCACAAGCAGAAATTATGATTGTGGTCTAATGACAGGCATTAATACTTAACGCTGGGCATTGACGATCGACGAGATGGCTTGCCGCTGAGATGATCGACGAGATGGCTTACCGCTGAGATGATCAACGAGATGGCTTGCCGCTGAGAAAATGAAAAAGGTTTAATGCCAGACGTTAGGTCTTAATGCTGGGCATTAACTCTCGATGATTATGGCAAGGAGGGAAGCAACCGTGATTGAAGGGGCACTTTAGGAATGATCTGACATAATGCCAGCATTAGCCTCAACGCCAGCGTTAGGGTTGCCTAAAATGAATGTTTCCTAAAGTGCAGAATCTCCTTCCCATTTGAAGATCCGAGCCATCAAAACAATTCCGTACTAGGTCAACGACAGGCGTTAGCCTTAATGCCGACGTTAGCCTCCAGTGCTATAAATTGGTGGATTTTGTCTTCTCCAACTACTGATTGAAGAGAGCCATATTCCAGCACTTCAGAAACTCTGAGAGGGCCATATTTTCCAGACCATCATCTCCCACACAAATTCGAGAGAAGAATTCAAGGAGGACCGAATCAACGCTTACTCAACGCAAAGAACGCACGCTTCGACATTGAGAATATTCAACGAACCTTCGTCATCTCTAGAATTCTTCATAGGGAGTTTTGATTTGTGTTTTGTTTTTTATTTGTAACTTTTTTATTATAATCGTGAATTAAATTCGCCTTGTGTTGGCGACTAGGTCTGGGTAGGACTTATGGAGGAATTCGCCTCGTGTTGGCGACTAGGTCTAGGGAGTAGATCTAGGGGGTGATCAAGGCCTTTCTGGGGATAGAAGGGCTAGAGTGGCTTGAGGCCATATCCGGGAAGGATATGCTAAAGCCAACCGGTTCTTGGTGAGAAGAGTCAGTATTGAAAACAAAAAAAGAATATTTTACTTTATCGCCTACGATTTCTAGCGTCATAAGAAATCAAATTTTGTAATCTTATATTTCAAGGTAATAAAATCTTGTCTTTCATTTATATTACTTGATCTCCTTTTTTGTGGTTTTATCTTTAATTTAATCTCTTATCATTTCAAGTATTTTAAAATATAACAAAATTTTTAAAACCCTTATTCACCCCCCCCCCCCCTCTAAGGGTACCTCAAGATCCAACAAGTGGTATCAGAGCTAGGTTATTCCAAATCGGCTTAACAACCGAGAAAAATGGCGCTCCGTGATCTCGCTTTCCATGAGGGGCAAGGAATAAGTAGACCTCCACTTTTCACCAGAACAGACTATAACTATTGGAGAACGCGAATGCGTTACTTTCTAATAAATTTAGATCTGGATGTCTGAGCTAGTGTTGAAACACCGTACACCACTTCTACTTATGTTGTTGGAGTGGTAACCATGGAAAAGCCTAAAGATAGATGGGATGATGGGGATAAAAATAAATGTAAGAATAATGCTAAAGCTATGAATGCCTTATTTTGCGCATTAGATATGACTGCATTTAATAGAGTTTGTGTTTGTGAAACTGCTTATTAAATTTAGAATTTACTAGAAATAACTCATGATGGTACCTCTCAGGTTAAAGACTCCAAGCCCTTCCAACTGGAATCGGAGTTTGAAAGATTCAGAATGGATCCAGATGAGGACGTGGACTCGATGTACACATGTTTTACCAAGATCGTGAACGCCTCAAAGATCCTTGGAAAAACCTTCTCAAATGGTGACCTGGTGAGAAAGATCCTTCGATCTCTCCCTCCGAAGTTCAATCCAAAGGTGACAGCTATTTCAGAATCATATGATCTAAGACGGCTCCAGATTGAGAGCCTCATTGGGAATCTCAAAACCCACGAGGTAGAACTCAAAATCCAAGACGAAGAATACAATCAAGAGCCAAAGAAGAAAGCCTTGACACTAAAGTCAAGGAAAGAGGATTCCAATGAGGAAGAGGACAAGGAGAGTCTTTTTGTGAAAAATTTCACAATGTTCATGAAGAATCCAGAAAGGAGAAATACCTTCCGTAAGTTCTTCCGAAAAGGCTCTTCCTCCAAAAGAGAGAAAAATTAAAAATCAAGCGACGACGATGAAGAGCGACCTCCTCCCAAGTGCTTCCATTGCAGGAAGACCGGATATATAAGAAGTCAATGCCCAAAGTACTTGAAAGAACAAAAAGAAAAGCGGCATAATGGAGGAGAAAAGAAGAAGGTTTTGAAGGCTGTAACGTGGGATGACTCTTCATCCGAAAGTTCAAAGGAATCAACTTCAAGCTATAGTGATGAGGCAAATCTGTGCTTTATGGGGAGGAGCCATGAATCAACGGACGACGATTGCAATGTCCAAAGCGACATTGAGGTAATTCCTAATACTTATGATGACCTCTATATTGAGTACATGAAAACATGAATTTTTTTTAGTAAAAGTCTAAAGGATCTTATTCTCCTAAAAACTGAAAATAAAATTCTTTTAAAACAAAATAAAAAATTAAATAAGGAAATAAAAACTTTGGGAAAAGAGTTATGGTCTAGCCAGGAAAATGATCATAACTTAGAAAGAACAAAAATACTAGAAAATGATCTTTCTAAGGCTCTCTCCAATATCGAATCTCTCACAAAACAAAAGGGAGACTTAGAAAGAAGTTTAAAAAATTCTCTTTCTCAAACAGAAAATGAAAAGAAAATTTTTGCAAAGATGCGTGGAAACTTAGTAAGCAAAACTTTTGCCTTAAAAGCCCGAATTGATGATCTTAATATGGCCATAAACAAATTTGGGGTTGGCCAAAAATCACTGGACATGATTTTGGGCAACCAGTGCCATGGTTCTGCAAAGTTTGGGCTGGGTTATCGTTCTGAAAGCTACTGCCCAGCGTTATCTTCTAACGCTGGCGTTAGTTCTAGTTCCAGAAACAAAAATTCTTTTTATAATAATAATTTTTTCACCCCTTCCACTTCTGTGTCTACCAGCAAGGGTCAACAAAACTCTCTGAAAAAGGTCTCAACCCATTCTGTTGCGTGTGCCCGTTGCTTAATTTTTGGCCACACCACGGACTCTTGCAGGAAGAAGGGAAAGCGCACTTTAAAACAAATCTGGGTACCCCTTCTGGGTACCTCATGGGTATCCAGATCTTCACTAACATCTTCTTTTTAGGTGTGTTGGCAGGCTAAGGACAAGGAAGACATGTGGTACTTGGACACAGGTTGCTCCAAGCACATGACGAGCGATAAAGCAAATTTCCTTAGCCTCACAAAGAAGAAAGGAGGAACCGTGACATTTGGTGACAATGGAAAAGGAAGAATATTAGGCATCAGTACAGTGGGTAACAACTCCTCTCTTACAAATGTCTTATTTGTAGAAGGCTTAAAACATGACTTAATTTCTATTAGTCAACTATGCGATAAAGGTCTTAATGTGTTATTTGAGTCTTCTACTAATTTGTACACAATTATAGATCCTAAGACTAATAATATTGTACTCACTGCACCAAGAATTCATAATGTTTATTTAATCTCTTTTCATGATCTATCACGTGTGTCACTAAAATGTCTAATTACAAAAAATGAAGAACTGGAATTATGGTATAGGCGTCTTGGTCACATTAGCACCAAGTTGATCTTAAAATTGTCAAAAAATAAAATAATAAGGGGTTTACCAATGCTTACTGGAAATCTATCCACCTTATGCCAGCCATGCCAAAAGGGAAAATTTTCTAAAATATCTTTTAAAAACAAAAATGAAATCTCCACCACTAGACCTATATAACTAATTCACATGGACCTATTTGGTCCAATTAGCACTTGTAGTCTAGGTGGTAAAAAGCACTCATTTGTTTTAATTGATGATTTTTTTAGATTTACATGGACATTATTTCTTACCTCTAAATTCGATGCTTTTTCAGAATTTACTAAACTATGCAATTGCATTCAAAATGAATTAGAACTAAAAATTAAGTGCATTAGATCGGACCATGGAGGGAAATTTGAAAATGATAGTTTTACCACCTTTTGTAATAATCTAGGTATTAAACACTAATTTTCCGCTCCACGCACCCCCAACAAAATTGTGTGGTGGAGAGGAAAAATAGAACCCTTCAAGAACTCGTACGCACTATGCTATCCGAGTATGGGTTGCCTAGAACCTTTTGGACTGAAGCCGTAAATACATCTTGTTATGTCATAAATCGAGTCATGCTTCGGCGAATCCTAAAATTAACTCCATATGAATTATATTACAAAAAAAAACTAATGTATCTTACTTTCATGTCTTTGGATGTCATTGGTTTATCCTAAACACCAAAGATGCTTTAGCAAAAATTGATGAAAATATGATGAAGGAATATTTCCTGGATACTCTTCAATAGTAAAGCATATAGGATATACAATAAAAGGTCTAAAAAGGTTGAAGTTTCCATTCATGTGAAGTTTGATGAATTTGTTCTGAGTGTAGATTCTAACAGTGCAGGAAAGGAAGAGGAACCATCTTTACCCTTGGAGGATGATAATGTTGAACTACATGGAGGTGATAAAGAAATAGAGGTTGTACAAGAAGAGTTCATACCACCAAGCGTGCTTAGATTCACAAAAGATCATCCAAGAGAAATTGTCATTGGAGAATCATCAAGAGGGGTAACGACGCGCTCTTCCATTCATGAATCCTTCTCTCATTTATGATTTATTTTCGAAATTGAGCCTAAAAATGTTCCTGCCGCGCTAAATGATGAATTTTGGTATTTAGCGATGCATGAAGAATTAGAACAATTTGAACGTAATAAGGTTTTGAATCTTATAGAAAGACCATCAAATCATCCGGTAATAGACTTAAAATGGATTTTTAAAAATAAATTAGATAGTGAATCTAGAATTACTAGGAACAAAGCTCGTTTAGTAGCACAGGGTTATTCACAAATCGAAGGGGTAGATTTTGATGAAACCTTTGCACCCGTAGCTCGCTTAGAATCCATTCGAATTTTTCTTGCCTTTGCAAGCTTCAAAAGATTTAAACTTTTTCAAATGGATGTTAAAAGTGCCTTCCTAAATTGATTTATTAAAGAAGAGGTTTATGTTGAACAACCCCTCAGTTTCATAAATGAAAAATATCCTAATCATGTGTTTAAACTAGATAAAGCATTATATGGTCTAAAACAAGCGCCTCATGCTTGGTATGCAAGATTAACTTCATTTCTTTTAAAACATGATTATGTAATGGGAAGTGCCAATAATACACTGTTTATCAAACATGTAAATAATGATCTAATCATATTATAAATTTATGTAGATGACATCATTTTTGGATCCACTAATAATCAATTATGTTATGAAGTTGTAAGTGTAATGCAAAAAGAATTTGAAATGAGTTTGGTAGGAGAACTTACCTATTTTATTGGCTTTCAAATCAAACAAAGAAATGGTGGAATTTTTATAAATCAATCTAAATATGTTCATGACATGTTAAAAAGATTTGGGTTTGAAAATTTAAAACAAGCCTCCACACCTATGAGTGCCTCCCTAAAACTACTATACCACTAGGTTGACTTTTGTCATGACTAGGGTCATGACATAGGCTCAAGTCAACCTAAGTGGCCTTAGAAACCAAGTAGTTAGGCAAAATGCTACTTGGGGTGCTAATATCAATTTTGAACACTAATCTAGGGATTAGCCAAAAAGGTCTCAAAATGATAAATTGACCCCACCATCAATCCCCTAAACCCTTAAGGAGATCCTTGGGCCACTCAGGACCAAATGGAGTCAAATTAATTAGTAAAATTGACAAAAGTCAACTATAACCCTAAATAAGTCTAACCCCTCTAATAAAGGGAAATCAGCCTGCAAATGGCCAAATTGACTCCACCATTACTCACCTAAGCCCTTAAGGAGTCCCTTGGGCCAATTAGGACCCAATGTAGTCAACTTAATTGACTAAATTGACCAAAGTCAACTCTATCCCCAAATAGGTCAAACCACCCAATTTTGGGCCAATTAGGGTTCAATTGACCTAATTAACTTACTCAAGTCCACTTAACCATCAAGGGAAGCCGAAAAGGTCAACACTGATCCATTGAGCCCACTGAATTTCATCAAATTGACCCAAGTCAACCCTTGGTCAAAATCACCCCAAATTGGCCTAATTAGGCTAAATTGACCTAATGTGGGCCCCGCCATGGCCCAATCCACCATTCCTTGTGCTCATGGACTCATGAACACCATTTAGGGTTAGCCCAATCATCAATTTGACCAACTCAACTCAAAAGTCAACACTTGGTCAAATAATCCTAAATTGGGCCTATGTGGAATTAAATCAAATTCACATGGGCTAAGACCCTCAACAGAGGCCCATTCTATAGCCCAAACACCATTTACCATGCCTTCCCCTCTGAATTTGAAAAAGGGAAGCATGCAAGTGGTGAATTTAGTATTTTCCCCAAATTAACATAGGACAAACCATGGATTCATGGGTTGAACTCCACGTGGCCTCAATTCCATGAATCCTGGCCTCCTTTCTACTTCCCCAAGGAATTCCAATAGATTTTATGCATGGAAATGGCCAACCGGAGCTGGAATTGGAGCCCATTGGCCAGCGAAGAGGTGGCCTTAATGGAAGCCCCTTAAGCACTCAACCATAGCTCTAATTGAGACCACCACTAGCTTCAGAGAGCAGAGAGAAGAAGCCCCCTGCCAATTGAAGGATTCAAGCAGTGTTCAGAGGATTATCCATGGAATCAAGGAGGGGATCAACCATTTCTCCCAAGTGAGTTACACGCTCCAACAGCTCCAATCAGGCAGGTCTTCCTCCTCTCCTCCCTTAGTGCTATATATTTATTTTTTCCCTTTTTAATTTCATGGAGAATTAATGAAATGGCCATGTTCCCGATCGATCTCGTTAGCTCAACCAAGTCCCGCCCCCCATTTCGTCTATAGGCCACCTCCGGCCACCAGCAATAATATGATATGTTAAGCTT
Source organism: Dactylorhiza incarnata (assembly GCA_033032865.1). NCBI lineage: Eukaryota > Viridiplantae > Streptophyta > Magnoliopsida > Asparagales > Orchidaceae > Dactylorhiza > Dactylorhiza incarnata. The sequence goes on from JAWHQI010000098.1 coordinate 6,238,772, forward strand.
CTGGGATTAGTCCTAGATCGTGACCAAATAAAGATGAGCTGAGAAGAACTTAGTTAGCAAATAACAGGCAGCGTTGAGATTCAATTGAAGATCACGCTCACCTAAATAACTATAATCCATCATAGGGCTCTAAAGGAAACAAAGAGATTGTGGGAGGTATGGGTATCCAGTAATAATAATAAATATCTTGAGAAATGGAGGTTTGGGATGTCACCCCATCATACCTCCTAGTACCACGGAGAGCCCTTCATCAGGTAGACCTCAGGAAGTCCAAGATGCACCATAAACATCTAAGACTAACAAAAGAGTAGAAAATACAAGATGGTTTATGAAAGTGAGTTTAGTTCTTATTATATTTATTAAAGGCTCTTGATTAAATTTTACTTTCAAAGTAAATGATATATATAAATATATATGAGTGCTGATTGAGAGATAAAATCAAACAGTAAGATTGCATATAAAAATCACAGCACAAATAAGAGCATAAAACAAAAACAAACAAGCACATCCAGATGACATAAGAATATATAGTAGTTCCCCTCAACTGGGTACATCTACTCTTCTACCCACTGGTAGGAATCCACTGGAGGTTGTTGATAAGATGCCCTCACACCAAGGTGTTTTTGTTCAGGTGTCCACACACCAATGGAGGTTTGATCAGGTGCCCAATTCACCTATAAGCTTTTGATCAGGTGCTTATAAACCAAGATGCAGGTTTTTGCTAAGGTGGCCTGTCACCGGGAGTAAACTTTTGAAGGGAGTTTTAACCCTTTACAAGATGGGAAGGAATAAAAGAAAACAGAAAAGGTTTGGTGTTCTTCTCTTTTGCTGAGAAGACTCTTGATGAAGATGTTGTTGAAGAAAGCTCCGCCTGTCTGATTTAGATTAGATGACAGCTTGTGGAGGCTTCTTCTCTTAATTGCAAATACTCTTCTTCTTCTTCTTCTTGCAGTTTAGATCCTTAGTAATTGATAGTGTTTGGTGTGTCAGGTTTGTATAAAAGATCTGCAAGAAAAAGGGTCAGCAAAAAGAAGATAATATATTCTAATTTGTTCTTCTTTTTGCTCCTCTGTTTTTCTTCTTCTTCCTTTTCCTGTACAACAAGTGTCATTGTATTCTGTCTATAATCTTCCTTCTATATTGTACTACAATATGATATGTATATATGATCTGTCAAGAGAAACAACAGTATATTATCTGCTATATAAATAATCTGCTGTATATATAATCTGCTGTATAATAAGATGTTTCCTATTGTCGTGTATATAGAAGTTGTCCTCTTTCATGGCTGATTTGAATCCTTGCCGACCAAAGAGGAAAGGAGTAATATCTCTTTCTTTTTCCAAAACCTCGAGAAGATAACTTGCCGTGTTTAGCTTGCTGCAATGGCTACAATATTTAATGCTTTGCTGCCAACGGCTATAACATTTAATGCTTCACGCTGTAAGGTTAAATCAGCAATATATATATAGAAATAATAAATAGAAATAATAAATATTGCTTTAATAAAGTCTAACAGCATATAAGTAATATTTAATGATATAAAAAAATGCTACAGAAATTCGTCGAGCTTAGGTTCAAGTTCGTCGAGCTCATCATTTGATTCGTCGACCTGAACATTTGATTTACTGTTTCTGAACATCTGCTGAATATTCATCGAACGCACACTTGGGTTCGTCGAACGGAAGGATTCGTCAACCGCTGAGATGGGCTGGATTGTCGACCGCTGAATATTGAGTTGTTTGTCAAACGCAGATAGTCATTCGTCGAACGCAGGATTTCATTGACTGCTGGGACGGGGTCTGTTCGTCGACCGCTGAGATAATTTGTTCGTCGACCGCTGAATCAATCTGTTCGTCGACTACTGAGCTGAGGCGGGACTGTCGAGCGCTGCTTGGATTTCGTCGAACGCATCTTTGAACCTTTTCGTTGACCGCAGAGCGCCATTCGTCGAACGCAGATCGCCGTTCGTCGAACGCAGAGAATATGTATAAATTAAATTTCTCTCTTATTTTTTGCCTTATTAAATATATGTATTTCAGCCTATTAAATATATGTATTTATATTTCTTAGTATATTATATATATTATTGTATATTTCTTATTATATATATTATTTATATTATTGTATATTTCTTAGTATATTATATATATATATATATTTATATTATTTATATAAATTTCTTTTCAGCCTTCTACCTTAATAGGATTTAATCTAAGTTGTAAGATATGTTATGATATAAATTTAGACACTAAAGGTGGATCCTAACTCAAATCAAAACTAAGGTTCCAACAATCTCCCCCTATTTGAGTTGGGATCCTAATCCAAATTAAGACTAGGTTCTAATAATCTCCCCCAATTAGGTTTAGGATTCCTAAGGATAAAAAGTTTTTAAAGCTTTAGGGTTAGAGATTATTTATTTCTTTTTAAAAACATTTAAGCAATTCTGATTTCCAAAATTTTGATTTAATAGGAATTTAATAAAATGAATTGCTAGCTGTAATTAGATTCTAAGAATTTTAAAATCATAAAGACAAAGTCTGATAGCTTCTTTCTATAGAATCCCCTTAATCAGAAGAGACTCACACTTAGTGCTTTGATCATTTCTGATCTATGCAATCAAAGTAGAATGCTTAACATGATTTTAGGAGAAAAATCTGTAAGAAAGTGAAGTCTATCTGATATTGCTTTAAGATAGAAAAATTCAATTGAATCATATTACTGCTTATTTTAGTTATAAAATTTTTAAAAGAAAATGTTTTATAATTTGATAGTTTGGCCTTTTTATATCATTAAAATACAAATTTGAAAGTTTATTTTGATGTTGCTGAACATAAAATTTTCCTTTTTCTTTAAAAGTTTGTTTAAAATTTTCAGCCTTAATGAACCTATTTTTTAAACAGATAATGTATTCTTCTGAGTTTCTCAATTTTTCTTTAATTTTGTTAAGTTCAGAAGTTAAATCTTTTATTTTTGTTAACTCCTTTTTAGTTTCCTTCTCAAATATTAAATCTGTATATGTTATTTTAAAATTAGATTTGTGATTTTTAGATTTGTAATTTTCAGCAGTTATTAAATCTGTACATAATGAGTTGAAAACAGATTTGAAATTTGATTTTATTAAATCTGTGCATGATGAAGTGAAAACAGATCTAAATATATCAGAGGTAAAAATAGGAATTGAAGTTACCTCTTTTACCTTTTCTGGTTGAGATTCAGATTTTGATATGTAGTGTGAGCCATATATTGCCATCATGCAGAAAGCTTTGGCTTTTTGTTCTTCCTCTTCTTCTTCTTCACTTAGAGTTGAAGATGGTTTTGCATCAAAAATGATGTTAGTGAAGGAAGTAAAGGTGGATTCATTTACCATCCTTGAGAGGGAGTTCCAGATGCTCTTTGCTGAAGTGCAGTCAGCCACTAGTTGAAGAATGTCTTTTGACATGGATGTAGCCAATATTTTCATAGCCATGGCATCAGCACATTTCAGCTTTTCTTGATCATCAGATGAAGAGATTGAAGATGGAATTCCTGTCAAAATGGAATTAAAAATTTCTTCATTTATTGCATTCATATACAATTTAATCCTAACTTGCCATAAATCAAATCTATCCAAATTACATAAAGGTGGATCTGAAAATAAGAAATCTGCTAGTGCCATTTGGAAAAACCTATTTAAAAACAAAATAAGAACTAAGTGATCTTTGTGATTTCAGGTCTTAGCCTGTGTGAAAAATCAACCTGCTTTGATACCAATTGAAAGTGAGTATAGTTTTTATTATATTTATTAAAGGCTCTTGATTAAATTTTACTTTCAAAGTAAATGATATATATAAATATATATGAGTGCTGATTGAGAGATAAAATCAAACAGTAAGATTGCATATAAAAATCACAGCACAAATAGGAGCATAAAACAAAAACAAACAAGCACATCCAGATGACACAAGAATATATAGTAGTTCCCCTCAACTGGGTACATCTACTCTTCTACCTACTGGTAGGAATCCACTGGAGGTTGTTGATAAGGTGCCCTCACACCAAGGTGTTTTTGTTCAGGTGTCCACACACTAATGGTGGTTTGATCAGGTGCCCAATTCACCTATAAGCTTTTGATCAGGTGCTTATAAACCAAGATGCAGGTTTTTGCTAAGGTGGCCTGTCACTGGGAGTAAACTTTTGAAGGGAGTTTTAACCCTTTACAAGATGGGAAGGAATAAAAGAAAATAGAAAAGGTTTGGTGTTCTTCTCTTTTTCTGAGAAGACTCTTGATGAAGATGTTGTTGAAGAAAGCTCCCCCTGTTTGATTTAGATTAGATGACAGCTTGTGGAGGCTTCTTCTCTTGATTGCAAATACTCTTCTTCTTCTTCTTCTTGCAGTTTAGATCCTGAGCAATTGATAGTGTTTTGTGTCTCAGGTTTGTATTAAAGATCTGCAAGAAAAAGGGTCAGCAAAAAGAAGATAATATATTCTGATCTGTTCTTCTTTTTGCTCCTCTATTTTTCTTCTTCTTCCTTTTCCTGTACAGCAAGTGTTAATGTATTCTGTATATAATCTTCCTGCTATATTGTACAACAATATGATATGTTTATATGATCTGTCAAGAGAAACAGCAGTATATTATCTGCTATATAAATAATCTGCTGTATATATAATATGTTGTATAATAAGATGTTTCCTGCTGTCGTGTATATAGAAGTTGTCCTCTTTCATGGCTGATTTGAATCCTTGCCGACCAAAGAGGATATGAGTAATATCTCTTTCTTTTTCCAGAACCTCGAGAAGATAACTAGCCGTGTTTAGCTTGCTGCAATGGCTACAGTATTTAATGCTTTGCTGCCAACGGCTATAACATTTAATGCTTCACGCTGTAAGGTTAAATCAGCAATATATATATAGAAATAATAAATATTACTTTAATAAAGTCTGACAGCATATAAGTAATATTTAATGATATAAAAATAATGCTGCAGAAATTCGTCGAGCTCAGGTTCAAGTTCGTCGAGCTCATCATTTGATTCGTCGACCTGAACATTTGATTTACTGTTTCTGAACATCTGCTGAATATTCGTCGAACGCAGATTTGGGTTCGTCGGACGGAAGGATTCGTCGACCGCTGAGACGGGCTGGATCATCGACCACTGAATATTAAGCTGTTCATCGAACGCAGATAGACGTTCGTTGAATGCAGGATTTCGTCGACCGCTGGGACGGGGTCTGTTCGTCGACCGCTGAGATAATCTGTTCGTCGACCGCTGAATCAATCTATTCGTCGACCGCTGAGCTGAGGCGGGATCGTCGAGCGCTGCTTGGATTTCGTCGAACGCAACTTTGAACCTTTTCGTCGACCGCAGAGCGCCGTTCGTCGAACGCAGATCGCCGTTCATTGAACGCAGAGAATATGTATAAATTAAATTTCTCTCTTATTTTCTGCCTTATTAAATATATGTATTTCAGCCTATTAAATATATGTATTTATATTTCTTAGTATATTATATATATTATTGTATATTTCTTATTATATATATATTATTTATATTATTGTATATTTCTTAGTATATTATATATATATTTATATTATTTATATATATTTCTTTTCAGCCTTCTACCTTAATAGGATTTAATCTAAGTTGTAAGATATGTTATGATATAAATTTAGACACTAAAGGTGGATCCTAACTCAAATCAAAACTAAGCTTCCAACAGTTTAAGAATAAGAATGAATCATATACATACAGCTGGGGTGATTAGTTGTTTTATGGAGTGGACAGACAAGTCTGTCCATGGAACCGAAGGCTCGGTAGTTATAAAGGACAGGTCGGTCCTGCGAGTTTAAGTTTGGGTGGAACATAAGTGTATGTGCATAAAATGTGGTGGGTCTTTGGTACTAGCCTAGTAGACACACCGACGGAAGTACGATGACTCGACGAGTGATAAGAGTACAGTGGGCCAGGATGTTTTACTTTGCAACCAAAAGCTCTCTTGTCCTGATAACCCTACACTTAGCCTATTTAAGGTCTGGTCCCTACGGGTTCAGCAAGAGTATGCAGGATTTCATGAGTACCAAGGATTGGTGCCATAGCCTACATTATAGGGCCTAGGTTTGGTAGTGAACAATACACACCTAGGTGAGAAGATGTACGCTCCTCTGCCACCATTTGACCACAACGGAAGGTGCCCGAGAGGTTAGCTACCTCCGAAAAGTGGGAACTAAAGGTCTGTACGTATAGAGTCGTGGGGGTGAGTTGCATGTGTGTGATCCATTAATATGGACATTGCATTGCATTGCATATCATATACATCATACACATACTTCATAAGCCCCATTGTATAATCTAGTATGGGCTCCTTTATACGATGGGTCTATGCAAAACGACCCCTTAACTTATAAGATTGTATGAGTTTTCCTTATATTTTAGAGTTACTTTTCTATTTTGCTAACTAGTTGTACTTTGTATATATATTGTTGCTCTTCTATATATTTAGCTCTTCATAGAGAACAAGCTGATCCAACGACCTACTGTTCCGACTCCAACCCCATCGCCAGCGCTCCGTCTCGCTCGTGTGCCCTGCCCAATCTGTCGCAGCACTCAGTCAATCACTCACGGGTCTCGCCTCAGATCCATCGCAGCGCCGCGTCTCCCGCCTCTAGCCCCGATAAGTCGCTCGCGCGCCTCGCTCAGCACTCACATGTCCCGCCTCGCTTCCAACCCCGCGACTCAGATCGCTCACTCGCCAACAGCCTCATAGGCACTGATGTTGCCTCCAGCCCCAGTCGGGTCCACCTTCGGCCCCACCAGCCTCTCCTCCGTGTGCATGCCCCCTCGCTTGTGCTCCATAGGCAACCAGGACACCACGCCATCCCTCCTGGCCACCGATCCAGCCATCCTTCGCCGCTTGGAGGACCACGACGCCTCGATTGCATCCCTGCAGGCCCTAGTCCTCCGCATGGACTCCAAACTTGACTCCATGTTGGCCGTTAGCCCCTCCACTTCTGCCTCCTCCACCGCCGAGGCGCCGCCTCTACTTAGCGCTCCTCCAGACACCGTCCTGGCTGCGGTTTACATGCCCGACACTGTCCCCGACAGTTCCCATTCTCTCGAGGTGACCTATTTCAAAGGCTCTGACCCATTGGGGTGGATCGCCCAAGCCGAACAATTCTTCAACATTCAGTAGACACCAGAGGCGCAAAAAGTCAGTACGGTCATGATTGGCATCGAGGGATCCACACTTCATTGGGTTCGTTGGCTCCACCAAACCAACCCGGCCCCGCAATAGCTGGCCCTCCAGTAAGAACTCACCAGTCATTATGATACACACTATTCTGGCACTGCCATCGAGCGACTCTGTGGGGTTCGCCAGACAGAGTCTCTTGACCACTACATCGATGAGTTCATTGCCCTCGCCACACATGTTCCTAGCCCATCACCGGACCACTACCTTAGCTTCTTCATGCATGGGCTTCGGCCTCACATTCGGGCCCAGTTATGCACCCCCCACCCATGACGGAGACCATGAATCTCGCCCGCCTGGTTAAAGCGGAGTTTTAGACCTGCCCCCCGGACATAGGCTGATTAACTCTGGCACTGGCGCCGCGATAGGCACCCCGACCTCTTCCTCCCTATTAGCCGCCACCTCCCGAACTCCCTCCGGGAACCGTACGGGCTGCACCTCCACCTCGGCCCCCTCGGCCTCCGGACCACCCTTGGATTTCTAACCAGGAATACAATGATTTACGTGCTTAGGGCCTGTGCTTCCAATGCAAGAAGCCATATACCCCCATGAATGATTGCCCACTAAAAACCCTTCGGGTCCTCATTGGCAAGTAGGAACCCGAGGTGACTCTTGTGGACTTTGAGGCTTTGGAGCTCGAGCCCACCACCGAGTACTCCCTGACAACCACATTCCACCGTCTAAACCTTCCGCTCTATGCCGTCGACGGGTTTTCGGGTCCTTAGCCGATGACGCTTCGGGGATCACTTCACGATACATCCGTAGTGGTCATGATTGATAGTGGCGCTAACCATAATTTTTTCCCAGAGCCTGGTGGATCGCTTATCTCTTCTAGTGCAGACTGCTGACCACTTCACGTTGTGCTTGGGGGACGGTCGCCAACACGCGACTGGTGGCTTATGCGTGGCGCTCACTCTAACGCTTGGCTAAAGCCCCTTCCGGGCCGACTTCTACGCCTTCCCTCTAGGAGGGGTGGATCTTATTCTTGACGTAGCTTGGCTTCGGACTCTAGGGGACGTCAGCGTCAATTGGGACCGCATGACGACACGCTTTCTCTATGGGGGAACGCCATGTTTACTAGAGGGTGAGATTGATGGCGACAACCACCATGACGGCCAACTTGAAGACGAAGATGACGGACATGGCGCACCGGTTGATCATGGAGTTGCGACGGAAGATGATGATGACGGCCCACCGGCTAAAGACATGCGGCGCCGTGGCGGCCACGGCTACAATCTTCGTCCACGCCGCAAGAATTAATTCTTATTTTTATGTTTGCTAAGATATGACTTAAGTTAATTATGGCTTGCATTTTATTATTTTATTTTGAACTATTGGTGTGCAAATAGCACTACGTTTGGTGTGCTATTAGCACTTGTGTTGTAAGGCCTATATAAGGCCAAGACTTTAATTAAAATCCAGATTATTATTTTGCTTGAAAATTGCCTAAACCTAATCTCCTTCTCCTCTCCTCTACCCCTCATCTTGCCGCCGCCCCCTTGGGTCTTCTCCAAGATTCGGCCCCCTCTCTCCCTCTCTCTCTCTCTCTCTCTCTCTCTCTCTCTCTTCTCCAGCTCTCTTTTCCGTTTCCTCTTCTCCCTCCTCATACCTATCCTCCCCACGAAATCTTCTTCAATGAATTCCCTCTAGCCGACCAATTCTTGGAGGAGAAGACATCAAGTGCAAGAGCCTACGGTTCGGTGAATCTCTCCGGTGCAAAGGCGAGGAAGACGAACGAGTTTCCTACATCATTTGGAGCCCCTTCCGTGTTCCAATGGAGAGCGATCATTTCCTAGTGGATCCAAAATCTCGGATCTACGATTCCGAGAGGGGTAACGAAATTCTACTCAAGAGATCTCCTTTCTTAGATTGTTTTTGTGGTGGACGATTTTAGCGTGATTTCTCGAAGCAAGAAAATTTCTCGCGGTGTTTTCTTTGGTAGATTTGTATTTTTCATTTGATTTTCTGGATACTATCGAAAGGATTGGCGAACCTTGTTATTTTCTTGTTGGGGAAAGATCAACCGTTTTGCGAATCGGGATTTGTTTTGGTGGATCTTTCTTTGGTACAACGCTCGTACGGATGCAATATTCGTCGTTTTAGCTTGATCGGATCTTGGCCTATAGCCGTGATACGATCTCTAGCGGGTTGGCTATCCGCACGTTAGCGCGAGAAATAAATAGAATAATTGTGCTGCTGCGTTTAGTTATTGTGCGGAATCGAGAGAGTGTACTGTGTCGTGATTTTCCTAGACGTCGCCCGTGTAGGCTCGTAGGATCGTGCTACATCAAATTTGGTATCAGAGCGAGGTTGTTTTGAGTTCTATCTCGACACCATCCTTACTCTCAGATCTGTAGGTTATCCGTCCTCTAGTCGGTGCGCTCGTTAGCACGGTCAAAATCTAAAATTTTCGGATTGGTCTGCATTTAGTAAAAATCTCGGAATTTAAAAACTTATCAAAAAAATCTGAAAATTTTTCTGTAGCTTCCTGCACGTATTTCAAGCAATATTAAAACTGAAAATTTTTCGATACGTCCTCGTTAGGTCGGCCTGAAAATTGGAAACGTCGTAATTCTGTCCAGTTGGTCTGCGAATAACGGTCTGGAATTTATAACTTTTCTGCGAACTTCAAAAAAAAAAAAATTTCTGAATATTCTACTTAATCTTTTCAGTAAGAAAATTAAAAAAATATATATATATATATATATATATATTTTAACTTACATTAGTTATTAGGCGGAATAAAATTAAATTTCGTAAAATTTCTGGTCCCGTGTTGTATGCCCACGAGGCGTGGTACGGAATATCTCCCAACCGCTTCCACCATGGCAGACAACCATGATGACGATCACGCTCCTGCAACGATTGCGGAGCTTCGAGACGAGTTTAATGCTAAGTTCGATGCACTCACACAGTTAATACAAGGGTTAGCAGTCAATCAAGCGGCGCCTCGAAATCCCGTTGCAAACCAACGAGATGAGAGACCAAACCATCCTCGTCATCAGAATGATGAGCAAGCGCCTCGAGCTCCTCAGGAGTTCGATGTAACTAGAGCCGTGAAAATTGATCCACCGTCATACGATGGAATGGGTGAACCCCAAGTATTTTTAAACTGGATTATGGAGATCGAGTGTTACTTTGAGTGGAAGAATCTGATGGATGGTGAGAAGGTACGAGTTGCACGGATGATGCTTTTGGGTAGAGCCAAAACATTCTGGTTGAACGAAGAGAGGCGTTTAGGTACTGTGAATGGGGCACCCCCAATTGGGTGGGCTGCCATGAAGGCACTTTTGTCTGACCAATATGTCCCTGCGTATCACAGAACTCAAATGTTCGACGAGTTAGCCACCCATCGTCAGGGTAGCAAATCGGTATCGGAGTATATGGGAACTCTGAAAGATATGATGGTGCGGTGTGACATACGGGAAATGCCCGAAGTTACATTATCTCGCTTTCGTAAGGGACTTAACCCAGACATCTAAGGCAAGCTTTTGCGTTATGGTCACACGGACCTTAACACGACATTCAATGCTGCTTTAGACATAGAGAAGCACAACGATTACAAGTCCAAGGGACGAGCATTCCAGAAGGGAAAATCCCTTTTAGGAGCCCCACCTTCGTCCTCCATGAGGGACAAAGGAAGATTTCGATCGACTGATTCGAATTCGGTAGTTATCACCGCTAGGAACACTAGGAATCCCACGGGCGAGAGAGTTCCGGTAGGACGGATTAATAAGACAAACGCCACGTGTTATTCTTGCGGGATCCAAGGACATTACTCTAGTGAGTGCCCCACTAAGAGTAAACCACTAGCACTTTTAGAATCCACGTCCGATCCCGCCGAGATTGTCTATGAAGCCGGTACTGAGTCTGACGCCGAGCCGAGTGATATTGATGATGACTCTTTTATGATGGGTATGAGATGTATTCTGAATACACCACGTGCGACGGACGATTACAATAGGACAAATATCTTCTCGGTAAATTTTAAGAATGGTGACAAGTGGTGTAAGCTAATAATCGATAGCAGTAGTAGTATGAACGTCGTCTCGGAGAATGCCATCACTCGAATGCACTTAGTCACAGAGCCCCATCCACATCCGTATAAGATAGCCTGGGTAAACAAAACGTCTATCGCAGTTTCTAAACGATGCTTGGTACCGCTTACGGTGAAGAGCTATGTCGATAAAGTGTGGTGCGATGTCATCCCTATGGATGTATGTCACGTTCTACTAGGACGTCCATGGCTTTATGATTATGACGTGACCCATTTTGGCAGAGCCAACACTTACGAGTTCAAGTTCAATGGTAAGACCATCGTTTTGAAACCCACACCACCTAAGGACCCGTCGATTGCTTCCAAGGACACAGTGGTGCCTGCGGAAAAGAAAACCATAAGTTTTATAAGTAGGAAGGAGTTAGAACGCGAGACCTTTCTAGATGGCGTCATTTATGCATTAGTATGCCTACAAGCTAAGGAAGATTCACCGTCTTTAGAGAACCTACCGTTATCCCTATGCACGTTATTGGAAGAATATAAGGACGTCTATCCGGTAGATTTACCTTCCAAGTTGCCACCCATCAGGGACGTTCAACACGAAATTGATTTCGTCCCAGGCTCATCCTTGCCTAATCAACCCCATTACCGACTTAATCCCTCCGCACATAATGAACTACAAATATTAATTTCCGATTTATTAGCAAAGGGATTTATCCGCCATAGTAAAAGCCCTTGTGCCGTCCCTGCCTTGTTGGTCCCGAAGAAAGATAAGTCTTGGAGGTTGTGTGTAGTCTACCGGGCCATCAATAAAATAACTGTCAAGTATAGGTTTCCCATTCCCCGTTTGGATGATCTATTGGATATGTTATCTGGTGCCACTGTATTCTCAAAATTGGATTTAAAGAGTGATTATCACCAAATAAGGATTCGGGAGGGAGACGAATGGAAAACAGCCTTTAAATCTAAGGACGGGCTTTACGAGTGGTTAGTGCTAGGAGAGGGACTCACCAACGGACCTAGTACTTTCTCACGATTAATGACTCAAGTATTTAAGCCATACATGGGAAAATTTGTCGTAGTCTATTTCGATGATATTTTGGTGTTTAGTATTTCGCCGATCGATCATGAAACTCATTTGCGAACAATCCTTATTACATTGCGCCAAGAGAACTTATTCATTAATTTTAAGAAGTGCGCGTTCGGTGTGACTTCCGTGGAATTTTTAGGATACATAGTGAGTGCCGAGGGAATACATGTTGACCCTAAGAAGGTCCAAGTGATTAAAGAATGGCCGGAACCACAAAATATTAGGGAGGTTAGGAGTTTTCATGGATTGGCCACGTTTTATCGACGATTCATTCGCAATTTTAGTAGTATCATGGCACCAATAACTGAATGTATGAAGAAGGGTGATTTTAAATGGACCAAATCGGCTACTAGCGCGTTCCAAATGATTAAGGATCGGATGTCTGAAGCCCCCCTACTACGGTTGCCGGATTTTAATAAAGTGTTTGAACTATCATGCGACGCTTCGGGGATAGGAATTGGAGGGGTGTTAAGCCAAGAGGGACATCCGGTTGGGTACTTTAGCGAGAAACTTGCGGGCCCAAAATTAAATTATTCCAATTATGATCGTGAGTTTTATGTCGTAATACGTTGTCTCCAACATTGGCGACACTACCTTATATCGAAAGAATTTGTAATCCTCTAGGATCATGAAGCGCTAAAATTTGTAAACTCTCAAAATAAAATCAGCCCTCGGCACGCCAAGTGGGTCTCCTATCTTCAGGAGTACACATTCATTATTAAGCACCTTAAGGGTACGTTAAATCGAGTGGCGGACGCCCTTAGTCGTGTCACTCTATTATTATCTAAAATGGAGGTGACGGTAATAGGATTTGAACGCATTAAAGACGAGTATGTCCTATGCCCGGATTTTAAGGATATTTATTTAGCCGCTCAGGAACAGGCTCCCTCTACTATTTCGGCATACTACATTCGTGACGGTTATTTATTTAGGCATACGCAATTGTGTATTCCCCGCTCTTCACTACGCCATTTCATTGTATGGGAGCTACATAGTGGAGGGCTAGCGGGACATTTCGGCCGGGATAAAACGATAACACTAGTGGAAGATAAATTCTTTTGGCCGGGGATTAAGCCAATGGTTAATAAGATCGTTGGGAGTTGCCGTGTGTGTCAGTTAGCAAAAGGAAACAAGACCAACGCGGGTCTTTATACACCTCTTCCTATTCCGTCTGTTCCTTGGGAGGACGTTAGTATGGACTTTATTTTGGGCCTACCTATGACATTTCGTCGACACGATTCCATCCTTGTCGTCGTCGATAGATTTTATAAAATGGCATATTTTATCGCTAGTCACAATACCAACGATGCATCCCATGTTGCTAAGTTGTATTTCAAAGAGGTCGTGGCGCATCGGGGCGTTCCCAAAACGATAGTGTCTGATAGGGACGTCAAATTCACTAGTTACTTCTGGAAGACGCTTTGGAAGCTAATGGGTACAAAACTTATGTTTTCGTCGGCCTATCATCCCCAAACGGATGGGCAAACGGAAGTGGTCAATCGAAGTTTGGGTGGATTACTTCGTTGTTTAGTAGGCGATCATAAAGGTACGTGGGACCTTATTCTTCCTCATGCTCAAATAGCTTACAATAATTCAAGGAATAGGTCCACCGGTTTGTCTCCGAATGAGATTGTACATGGTTATAAGGCACCCGTGCCTCTTGATTTAGTGCCGCTACCCCCATCTTTTAAAACTAGTCATTTTTCCCAGGATTTTGCCTCGCACGTTCACAATCTCCATAAGCAAATTAGCGAGATGGTAGCTAAACAATATGCTATTTATCAATCGAATGCTAACGAAAATAGGCGAGCGGTCCACTTGAATATTGGTGATTTGGCAATGGTTCGTCTAACCCCTGAACGGATGCCTTTGGGCACTATAAAGAAATTAGCAAATAGGAGAGCCGGTCCTTTTCGAGTGTTAAAGAAGTTGGGCAAAAACGCATATTTATTACAGTTACCCGTTGAGTGGGGAATCTCCCCTGTTTTTAACGTTTCGGATTTAACGCTTTATGTCGCTCCACCACCTGAACTTTCTGCCTCTCCGTTTAATATTTCCACTACAACTTCTAATGGGGTGGGTAGTGAGATTGTTTCTGGATCGCCCTCTCCTACGGACTCTAACAGGAGGTAAGCCACCTGTTGATGATGAAACTTCTTTTTCTTCTTTGCCTAATGCATTTCCGAGGTTTTCCCGGACCGTTTTCTTCCCTGACAGGATTTTGCAGGATGCTGTGTTTCCAACTCCCGACGGTGATGTTCACAGGTTCTTGATTCGATGGAATGGCCGTCCTGCATCGGACGACTCTTGGCTCTCCGCGTCGGAGGTGAAGCTACTTGATGCGGATCTCTTTCGCCGTTATGTTCCAGCCCACTCATCGGTGAGGAGTTCTTTCGAGCGGGGGAGGATTGATGGCGACAGCCACCATGACGGCCAACTTGAAGACGAAGATGACGGACATGGCGCACCGGTTGATCATGGAGTTGCGACGGAAGATGATGATGACGGCCCACCGGCTAAAGACATGCGGCGCCGTGGCGGCCACGGCTACAATCTTCGTCCACGCCGCAAGAATTAATTCTTATTTTTATGTTTGCTAAGATATGACTTAAGTTAATTATGGCTTGCATTTTATTATTTTATTTTGAACTATTGGTGTGCAAATAACACTATGTTTGGTGTGCTATTAGCACTTGTGTTGTAAGGCCTATATAAGGCTAAGACTTTAATTAAAATCCAGATTATTATTTTGCTTGAAAATTGCCTAAACCTAATCTCCTTCTCCTCTCCTCTCCCCCTCATCTTGCCGCCGCCCCCTTGGGTCTTCTCCAAGATTCGGCCCTCTCTCTCTCTCTCTCTCTCTCTCTCTCTCTCTCTCTCTCTCTCTCTCTCTCTCTCTTCTCCAACTCTCTTTTCCATTTCCTCTTCTCCCTCCTCATACCTATCCTCCCCACGAAATCTTCTTCAACGAATTCCCTCTAGCCGACCAATTCTTGGAGGAGAAGACATCAAGTGCAAGAGCCTACGGTTCGGTGAATCTCTCTGGTGCAAAGGCGAGGAAGACGAACGAGTTTCCTACATCATTTGGAGCCCCTTCCGTGTTCCAAAGGAGAGCGATCATTTCCTAGTGGATCCAAAATCTCGGATCTACGATTCCGAGAGGGGTAACGAAATTCTACTCAAGAGATCTCCTTTCTTAGATTGTTTTTGTGGTGGACGATTTTAGCGTGATTTCTCGAAGCAAGAAAATTTCTCGCGGTGTTTTCTTTGGTAGATTTGTATTTTTCGTTTAATTTTCCGGATACTATCGAAAGGATTGGCGAACCTTGTTATTTTCTTGTTGGGGAAAGATCAACCGTTTTGCGAATCGGGATTTGTTTTGGTGGATCTTTCTTTGGTACAACAACGCTCGTACGGACGCAATATTCATCCTTTTAGCTTGATCGGATCTTGGCCTATAGCCATGATACGATCTCTAGCGGGTTGGCTATCCGCACGTTAGCGCGAGAAATAAATAGAATAATTGTGCTGCTGCGTTTAGTTACTGTGCGGAATCGAGAGAGTGTACTGTGTCGTGATTATCCTAGACGTCACCCGTGTAGGCTCGTAGGATCGTGCTACATCAGAGACCTCCTTACTCCGCCGCCCCATCTCTCTTCTATCTCTTCAGAAATCCACTGATGAGTGGGCGGCCACCTCATGGCATGTGGTGGGATGGCCCGAGACCATCCCCTTCCCCGCTCCGGCCCTTCAGGCCATTTTGGACAGCTTTTCGGACCTCTTCGCCGAAAGGGCTCATTTTCCCCCGCCTCGACCTATGGATCACCGAATTCCACTGCGCGAGGAGGTTTCTGCCATTTTAGTTTGGCCATACCACTATGGATACCCCCAAAAGGGTGAGATAGAGACCTTGGTCAGAGACATGCTTTCAGCAGGCATCATCCATCCCAACGCCAGCCCATTCTCGAGTCTCTTCCTCCCGGTTCGCAAAAAGGATGACGGCTGGTGCTTCTGTGTCGACTAAAGGGAACTCAATAAGGCTACCGTACCGGATAAGTATCCAATTCTAGTCATTCTGGAGCTTTTGGATGAGCTGCGGGGAGCGGCGTTCTTCTCGAAGCTGAATTTGTGGGCCGGTTACCACCAAATACAGGTGAGGGAGGAAGACGTTCCCAAGACAACATTCCACACACATGATGGCCATTATGAGTTCCTAGTCATGCTCTTTGGCATGACTAACGCCCCCGCCACCTTCCAGGATACCATGAATGACTTGTTTTGACCGGTCCTGCGCAGGTATATCTTGGTGTTCCTCGATGATATTCTAGTTTACAGCTCATCATGGTAGGATCATTTGGACCACATTCGAGCCACCCTCGCCACACTCCAAGAGAACTCCTTCTGTGTGAATCCCAAGAAGTGCTTCTTCAGTCAAACAGAGGTTAGCTACTTGGGCCACATTATCTCCGCCAACGGTGTGGCAATGGACCAGGAAAAGGTGCAGCCCATTCTTCAGTGGCCTACACCTTGCTCCATCCATGACATTAGAGGGTTCTTGGGCCTCCAAGGATACTATCTTCATTTCATCCGGGACTACGGAAAGATCGCCAAGCCACTCTCCAGTTTGCTGAAGAAATCTGAGACGGCCACCTTCCAGTGGACGCCTTCCACGGCCGAAGCTTTTCGGGCCCTTCAGCGGGACTTGAGCACCTCCCCGGTCCTGGCCATGCCAGATTTCTTGCAGCCATTCATGGTGGAGGGCAACACTTCCGGATCAGGAGTCGGTGTTGTGTTGATGTAAGCCGGTCAGCCCATCTCCTACTTCAGTCAGACATTCGCGGCCACCGTTCGACCCCGCTCCACCTGTGAGTTCGAGTTGATGGCCCTAGTCCTCGCCATTCAGCATTGGCAGCTGTACCTACTGGGCCGCCACTTCACCGTCTAGATGGATCACCATAGCCTGCGCTAGCTCCACCAGAAGATCTCCACCCCGACACAACAAATATGGATAGACAAACTCCTCGGGTACAACTTCGACATTGAGTTTCGGGTCGGGGCGTCCAACCGAGCGGCTGATGCGCTCTCCCGTCACCCGCCGACAGCCAGCCTGATGACTATCTCATGACCCTATTGGGAGGATGCCACTAATCTTCAGTAGGAAGTGGTCGCTGACCCCGCGTGTCAGACGATCGTGGGAGCTCTCTAGGCAGACCCCACAACCTGCCCACTGCACCGCCTCATGGGAGACCACTCTACTACCAGAATCATCTCGTACTGCCCGCCTCTTCACAACTGATACCACATCTGCTCATCGAGTTCCATGCTACTCCGGAAGGCGGTGACGCGGGTGCATTCAGGACATACCGCCGCCTCGCCGCCTCCTTATATTGGCCAGGAATGTTCTATAAGGTCAAACCCTTCATCGCCGCCTGCCTACCATGACAGCGGGCCAAATATGAGGCAACTTTTCTAGGGGGCCTTCTCCAGCCCCTCCTCATTCCGACTCAGGTATGGGAAGATATTTCAATGGACTTTATTACTCGTCTACACCGCTCCAAAACTTGGGACTCCATCCTGGTGGTGGTGGACCATCTATCCAAGTATACTCACTTCATCCCGCTCCGCCACCCATTTACGACCCTCGGGGTGTCCGCCACCTTCATCGATGGAGTAGTCCGCCTGCATGGGTTCCCTAGCTCCATTGTCAGCGACTGTGACCTGCTTTTTCTTAGTGCCTTCTGGCAGGCGCTCTTCTGGATGCAAGGCACACAGCTCCGCATGAGCACAACATACCACCCACAGACGGATGGCCTGTATGAGGTCATGAACCATTGCCTTGAGATGTATCTGCGTTGTTTCATGTGCGACCACCCGCGGGTTTAGGCCGAGTGGCTATCCTGGGCCGAATACTCCGTCAACACCTCATTCCACTCCAGCTCCGGTACTACACCCTTCAAGGCAGTATACGGTCAACCTCCTCCAGTTTTGAGCCGCACCATCCTCGACGAGTGTGCGGTCGCCGCGGTGGACAGCTTACTTCGTGACTATGATGCCATGCTTTAGCAGCTACGCCAGCACCTCCAGTGGGCACATGATCGGATGGTGGCCGCGGCCAACCTCCATCATCGCGACGTATAGTTCAGCATGGGGGACTCTGTCTTCCTCAAATTCTGTCCACACCGTCATATGACGTTGGCCCCGGGAGTTCATTCCAAGTTAGCAGCCAAATTCTACGGGCCTTTTGAGTTCGTCGCTCAGGTGGATACTCAGGCGTACCGCCTCCGCCTACCTCCGAAGAGCCGCATTCATCCCATGTTCCATGTTTGACAGCTCAAATGGGTGATTAACAATAATCCCGTCGAGGATATGCTTCCACCGCCGGACCCTGGCGGGCCCCTCCGACATTCCATCCACAATGCATCGCGGAGACGCGAACGATACAACATGCATCACAACCAGTAGAGCAGGGCTTTGAGTTATGGCAGGGACTTCCACCCTCAGAGAAAACGTGGGTAGATCGCGTCGACTTGCGTCACCAGTTCTCGGACTTTTGACTTGAGTACAAGGCGAATTTTCCAGATGGCGGCATTGCTACGGAGATCGATGAGGGAGATGAGGGCGAGGGGAAACCTTTGGTGTGGCGAGTTTACTAACGTCGGGAACGCGGCGGGCGTGCCGTTCTGACGTAGCCGACGCCATATCAAGGAGGCATTTTCCTTTCGGCATTGCTTTAGTTATTTCCTTAAATTCCGTTAATATGTCCTTAATTATCCAGCACGTATATAAGCCGGTAGACTTGTGTTGTTGGGTATGCTTTATGATTATGGAAAAGTGTTTCTCTCTCTTCTATTTTTGAATTTCCTCTCTCTCTCTCTCTCCCACTTTCTCGTTTTCTCTTTCCCCTTCTCCAATTTTTCTGAAGCCCTTGGATAAGGAAACCCTCCATGGAATTTGCATTCTCTCGATTCCTTTTTCCCCCTACCGTCAAACCATATGGGGGTATCAATTTGGAAGAACTATTGCTCTCATCCGCTGCTCGCCAACCGCAGGTGCAGCCTACAAGTCGCTCGGAGTGCGCCTAACTAATCGCACATTGATGCGCACCTCTTCCCTGCTCGCGTCTGCGCCTCTATTATGACCTTCCGCTGCGTATGTTGTCCCACTTCCTCATCCTCATGAGCGTCGACACCAACCGTCTTCCGTGGGCACTGGGTTCAATTGTCGATCCTCTCGTCGGCAGCCCTTCAGAACCGCTGGCGGCGCCGGGCCGTCTCCCTAAGACTTGCACGATGATCGATTAGCGCCTCGACGCCCTTGAGCATCGCATTGACGAACAATCCTCCACTCTCGCCTCATTGCAGGCCTCCATGCAGGCAATTCATTAACGCCTGGATTATCACGAGCTTCACGACACTAACCATACCACGTCGCAGTCGCCCTCCGATGAACCATCTTCCTTTGTGGGCCACCCAACCATGCAGCCCATCTCGACCGTGGTTGCGTTTGCTACCTCGCACGCCCCCCATGCACTCGAAGTTCCCCATTTCAACGGGATAGATCCCCTTGGATGGATCGCTAAGGCTGAATAGTTTTTCGACATCCACGACACTCCAAAATCCCAGAAGATTTCCTTGATGCTCCTTCCCAGGGAAGGTTATGCATTACATTGTGTTTGTTGGCTACACAACTCCTCTGGCACCCTCTCTCGGATAGACCTCAAGCAATACGACGACCGCTACTCTGACAATGTCATGGAAAGCTTGCATGCGCTCCGACAGTCCTCCTCAGTGGACCAATACGTCAACAACTTTATCAATATTGCCAACCACGTTCCCGGCCTTCCTCCGGATCATTATATGGTCTTTTTCCTACAGTGCTTCCAATCTCACATCCGCTCTCGCATACGGACACCCCACACCCACGACATCTACGGACTTCTCTGTCCAACCCACCGACCGGTCGTGTGCTCCTCTATCCACCCCAATTTTTCATCCCATGCCGCATTCAATTCCTCCACCCTTCCACTGCCTTCTGTCGGGGACTTAGTCACTCTGCAAGCACTCCCTCCCAAACCGCCACACAATCTCGGCCACCTCTCCCCCCGAATCATTACCGCCTCTCCTCCTATTAGTATAATGATCTGCGCAGTAAGGGCTTGTGTTTTCATTGCAAGAAACCCTATTCCCCAATGCATGATTGGTCGCTTAAATTAATGTGGTTCTCATTTGTGATGATGAAGACGAAATCACTGTCGAGGACTTTGATGCCCTGGTTCTTGTGGAGCCACCCTCCCTATAACGGTTGGAACTCTCCCACCACTCACTAGGGGGAATTTTCGGCCCTGAGACCATGATACTCCACGGGCTTCTTCAGGGCACTCCGGTGGTGGCTTGCAGTTGGCTCCTGATCCGACAATTCGTTACTTGGTTTATATGGGGGACGGTCATCACTCCCCGATGAGCTAAATTTTATGCAACCTTTTGTTTTAGTTGGGGGACTACAACGCCTCATCAGATTTTTATGTTTTTCCCTTGAGAGGGGTGGATGTTATTCTCGGCATATCATAGTTGCAAACCATGGGCGACATCAATCATAATTGGGCTTCCATGCGCAAGACTCTTTAGTGGGCCAACCGACCCTGCACACTCCTGGGCGATGTCTCCCTTCAGCTAGTCGATGTCTCCTCTCGACAGCCCAACGTACTCATTCATTTGACTTCTGAGCACTATTGTGGCAGATCAGAACTACGGAGGCGGACTGCCCTCCACCTGTAATACCTCCACCGCAATGATCGTATAGTATGGGTCTTGCCGAATCCCACAACAAACACTTATCATAATTAAAGTATTATAAAATGATATAAGAACAACCTTCTACAATAATACTCATCAAAGTCCAAATTAATAGCACAACAAAAACTGGAACTCAAACGAGTGTGTCCACATCTAATAAATATCAACAAGAGTCCTTGTCTTATGACCTTACAAATATCATCCAAAATAAGTACATCCCTAAGCTACCTGGAGCTCGCAGGTCGACAAAATATGCAAGGGAAAAAGTACATCAAAAAGGAGGAGAAGGGGAAACACTTTGTGAGGATTTGGATATTTAGCCGGCTAGCGTGCTCCAGTATTGTAGCCTTGCCTTATAACCAAGACAAAAGAAAAGCGACACATAAGGTTCAACTATGAGCTAACCACAACTACGCAACAACTCCCCTCCTCCCAGTCATCCTAGCAGACCCCGGGGAACCACAACACCCTGCAAGTCAGCACTTCGCATAAAAACATGAAAACATATAAATATGCGTATAAAACACCAATCTATATGTCACAAACAACAACCACATCTCTAGGTTGAGTATCTAAGTAAAGGGGCCTAATATGCAATATGAATGCAATCGTGTATTACTCACGACACCAGAAGCATGAGTATGAGTCTAACAGGCCATCAAAACATAATCATATCACATGTTAAATAAAAGGGCCAAGGTAGCAGTCAGGGGCGTACCTATATTAGGGAGAGAGTGGGCGGTCGTCCACACTGGGAAAAAATTTCTTGAGAGCATGATAGCGATTTGCGAGTGGGAGTGAGCGTGAAATTTTTTTCATCTCTTCGCTAGGCTCAGACGATGGAAATCTCCAACCTCTCCTCGTTGGGCTCCCATTAAAAGGTACAAATATCTTCTTCCTCTCCTAGGCGGGCTCCAATAAGGTAAGAAAGATAATCTCTCTCAGGCAGTCTCCACCGTCCTCTGCATATATCTTAGGGTTTGCGACGACGTTACTCTGCAGATCCAACTTCCGAGCAACCTTAATCTCTGAAGATCAACAGATGCCTTAGGGTTTGCCGATGCCCGACACCAATCTTCTGATTTCAGGTTTTAACGACCCATATTTCTCTCTCTCCCTTTCTTTCTACATAGGGTCCTCTCACCTCTGCTCCAGTTCGATAAAATAATGATTAAAATCCCAGATTCTGAATCTCTATTTTTGATTCCAGGATTAAACAGGCCCCAATCACTGAGGATTTGGATTTCACGACACCATTATAGGTCTAAGCAACCCCCATTTTCAGGTTTGAAAATGATTCTCTGCATTTTTTAATGTAATTAGTGAATGGAAAGGCCTTGGATGTAGTCATGTAGACCTAAACTATAGAAGTGATTCTCAAATCTATATCAACTTTCAGGGAAAAAATTAAAGATGGCAAAAGTCCCATTTGGGAAAAAAATTAGGATAAGTTGTATTTTCAAGAGGGCACAATTTCTAATAAACCTAATGTGTTCGGTAAAAAAAGTCATGAAGTAGATGTCTGATCAAATAGTAAGTTTTCCCTTCTGAATATGATCAAACAGTGCCTGGTGAGGAAACCTTTTCATGAAGTAAGATGTAGAAGTTGTACATATTCATGCACTTTTAATGGATCAGTTCATGAATGCACTTCATAAATTTGATAGATTATCGTTGGTTCTTTTAACTTTGGGCATTTCCGAGCATAAATTTGTTAGATTACAGTTACCACTTCATAGTTTGTTTACACTTGATAAATTTTTTTAAAATTTTTTTGAGTAGTTGAGATATTTATGATTAGAGTTAGCACTTCATCATGGACAAATATTTTATGGTTATAGTTAGCACTTCATATTTTATGATTACAGTTAGCACTTCATCATGGACATATATTTTAAAAGGAAAACAAGCGAAGAATCAGTTGGTTCTTCCAATAGAGTTGTATGCCCACGATTAGAGTTCAATATTGACGATCTTCCTGCGGACCCTGGATTACGAAAGAGTATTTATGATTTTGATCTTAATGATAGGGAGAAGGTTCGGAGATGGTATCTACAGAAAAAACTTTCCAACCAAAAAATCATAATTTACCAATTAGGCATATTGGAAACGATCCACGTAAATTTATTCGTTCTTGGATTGAGGAATACAATTACTGGTTGGAGTATAGTATAGTAAAGATGCCGCAATTGTTATCTACTCAATCTCGAGCATGGTGACCAAGGTGGAGAGATGTTTTGGTTATTGGGGTTCACAAATTGGAAGCATAAAGACAGATTGGATGTTTATGTTGGAAACCATAATAACATTCATAACAAATGCTTGAAGGCTTGTCTTGACTTGATGAACCAAAAACAACACATTGAAGTTGCTTTGTGTGCTCAATCAGATCAAGCTCAAAATGATTACCGCACCCACCTGGAAGCTTCTTTGGATTGCATTAGATTTCTTTTAAAGCAAGGATTAGCGTTTCGTGGTCATGATGAATCAGGCAATCGAGGAAAATTTCGAGAACTCCATCAATTTCATGCAGAACATAATGAAAACATCAATAAAGCTGTATTAAAGAATGCTCTCAAAAATCTTAAATTAGTAGCACCAAGTGTCTAAAGAGATATTATCCAAGCTGCAACAATAGAGACTACAAATATCATCATTAATGATATTGTCCATACTGAGTTGTTCTCTATTTTAGTTGACGAAGCTCGTGATTCATTTGTTAAAGAGAAAATGTCAATTTCTCTACGCTATGTTGATAAGAAAGGAAGGATAATTGAGTGCTTTCTAGGCATTGTCCATGTTGAAAATACCAGCGCATCATCACTTAAGATGGCGATTGAGCATTTTTTTTGCTAAAAATGGGTTGAGTGTATCAAGCTTACGAGGACAAGGATATGATGGAGCTAGTAATATGCAAGGAAAATTCAATGGTCTAAAGACATTGATTATGTCGAAAAACCAATCTTCATATTATGTCTATTGTTTTGCTCATCAACTTTAGTTGACACTTGTTGCGGTCGCAAAGAAGCACAAAAGATTTGTTCTTTTTTTTACACGATAATAATTATAACAAATGTTATTGGGGATCGTGCAAACATAGAGATATTCTCCGAGAGAAGCAATTTATAAAAGTTATTGAAGAAATTTCAAGTGGTGAAGTGTTACAGGCAGAGGTTTGAATCAAGAAAAAACTTTGAAAAGATCAGTAGACACAAGATGGAACTCTCATTATAGAACTCTTCTAAGTTTGCTTATTCTCATCAGTTATTGATGTGCTTGAGGTCATTTAAGATGATGACTCACTTTCAGAGCTAAAAGCTGAAGCGAGTGAATTATTGAATGTTATGCAATATTTTGAAATTGTATTCTTGACCCACATAATGAAAATTGTCCTAGGGATCACTAATGAGTTGACACAAGCATTAAAAAGGAACGATCAAGATCTTATAAATGTCATGAGTCTTATCAAAATTTCCAAGTTACGACTGCAAACATTGAGGGACAATGGATGATATTCTTTATGTAACGAGGTAACTCTCTTCTGTAACAAACATGATATTGTTGTTCAAAATATGGAAGACAAATTTGTTGCTCACGGGAGATCGAGACATAAATCTGAAGAAACTACAAACCTTCACCTTTATCGCATGGAATTATTTTATGCGGTGATCGATCTACAACTTGTCGAGCTAAATAATTGATTTGATGAGGTGAAAACTGAATTGTTTTATGTATGACAAGTTTAGATCCAAGTCAAGGGTTTTCTGCATATGATAAGCGCAAACTAATTTGATTTGTTGAGCATTATCATATGGACTTTTCTCTGGTTGAATTAATGGAGCTTGATAATCAGCTTGAATATTATATTTTAGACATTCGCTCAAATGATGATTTCGCGGAGGTGATTGGACTTGGAGGATTAGCTATGCGACAATTTGAATTGAAGAAGGATGTTCTTTATCCATTGGTGTATTTGCTTGTGAAGCTTGCACTATTATTATCTGTCGCAACTGCAACTATAGAAAGGGCTTTTTTGGCAATGAAGATTATCAAGTCACCACTACGTAATCGAATGGGGGATGAATGGATGAATGCTTGCTTAATGACATATATTGAAAAAGATATATTTTCTACCATCAACAATGAGGTCATAATGAAATATTTTCAAAACATGAAAGCTCGAAGAGGAGTCTTGTAACTTGTTAGCAAGGATATTTACTTGTTTCTAAGAAAAATTTTTGTGTATGTTTTGGGATATTAATATATTATTTTCATATTTTTCGTGCAAAAATTTTTCTTTAAGTTTTTAGGTCCGCCCATGCAGGAAAAAAATTCTTGCACCTGCCACTGGTGGCAGTATATCTTAATATAGTCTCAACGATCACTACCTCTCTATCATATTATTCAAACATACACGTAGGAATCAAGGGTAAAGGCTCATGGCCTTCACGACGATAGTACCCATGAATTCTACCTCTATGAAATTATCAAATCAATGTGCGGCGGCATCATGTGCAAAGACTTCTGGCCTTCCTGGCGGCATATACAAATGAACTATCCCCCAACTTTAGAACATTAGCCAATGCATAAACAGTGGCATTGCGAGCAAAGTCTCCTGGCCCATACGTCGGCATTACTCACAAATTCTCCCTCACCGTTACATTTCAAATTTAATCAATTTATAGTGTTAACTGGGATCTATCGCTGGCGTTAGCACTACCGCCCGATAGTACCTTCCAGGAAGCTTACACTGTTGAGTCCAGCGTCTTTAAATATATTCAATATGCGCATCTCAAGGCTCCCATTGTATAATACACTAACTTGAAGCACTCACACATGTTAGCTGGGAGCTACCGCCGGCAGTAACCGCCCGAATGTATCTCCCACAAACCGTGAAACTTCAGTTTACAGCTATCTCAAAGCCTTCCTACCTCATGTCCAAGCATCCTATTGGAACTAGGGTATCACGTATCTCCCTAACAAACTTCCTCACAAATGGTTTCATATAAACATCACCGAAATGGGTAACACATGGTGGTTTTGGCTTTACACCCAAATCAAATAAAAAGGGAAAAAGCATAGGAAGTTTCAAGGAAAATAAATAAACATCCAATTGACTGTAAAGAAAGGGTTGTTACATTTGGAGCATGTTTCAGAACTATGGAACTTGGAGAAAAAGAGTTGAGGATGACCGCAATGATGCTTGCGATCCTTCTCCAGTGATGGCTCATTGATCCGAGAGAGCTCCGACAATCCTCCTCCTTCCTTACGGTTGGCCATCCGTCTCCTTCTTTCCCATGACCTAGGTAAAGAAAATGAACTGATGCCTTTGAGTTTAGGGCATTTGATCCTATATAGAACCCGCGGGCGCGCCTATCGTGGCCATCTGATCGATCCTTAATAATATTAAACAGACGTGATCATGGGATAAAATAGATTGGTCTATCAAGGAGCTATCCCGCGGCGTTAGCATTAGTGTGAGGTGGTAGCTCCCAGGTCTGCTAGGCACCCAATTTGATTTTCCTTAAAGGTACTGTGCAGCGGTAGCACTACCGCGGGGGCGTAGTAAATAAGATAGAACCTCTTAAAAATGAACTAGTTTTTGGATTGGTATCGCCAGCGGTACCTCTACCTTGAGGCGTGGTAACTTCCATATTTCACATTTGAACTTGTAGAAGTCAGGGTGTTACACCACTTGGCCATGCTCCATTGTTGACCAAGCTCTTCGATCTCCTGAGTGTAAGGCCCCAGTTTTTAGGTGCAACGAGTTCGCAGAATTCTGAGGTAAGGAGCTAGCGTCGGGCGCCAGGGCTAGCGCCGACGGTAGCTCTTGTCGTCGAAAGGGTTGCATTTCGGTGAAAGGACCTGTGTATTGCCGAAAGCATCAAGACGCATCGTCGAGTGCTAACATCGGCGGTAGCGCTAGCAGTAGCTTTCTCGACGACTGTGTCCCGACGAATGTATTCTGACGAATCTCATTGAGCAAGTGAATTCGTCGATGAAAGATAGCACAAGCGGTAGCGCAAGCGGTAGCATTTCATAACGAATCCTTAAGCAGCAAAGCCGTAACACCTTTGTCTAGCGCCAGGCGCTAGTGGCTAATGCCGGCGGTAGCGGTTATATATATATATAACTTTCAAAATCGAGGATTCTCTTCAAATTCTCACTTAGACTCTCTCCAAGGCCAAGACAGAGTTCAGGAAGAAGAAGAAGGTCCGTTTTGGCTAAAGCAAGTCCGGGTAGGAGATCTCTTGTGCGCTTGTGCCATCGTTGGATTCGTGGAGAAGAAGCTGAACCATATGGCAACAAAACAAGCACCAAGGGTAATGATTCTCCTCCTTAATCTCTGGACAGGCTAGTCCTTGGATTTGCATAGTAGCAGGAAGATTTCCACTAATTAGTGGATAAGTTTCTTCCGACGGGTCGCTATGGATTATCCCCGTAAAAATTGCATATAGAATCAGGATCGATGTACAAACATAGGCATAATGTGTGAAGCCCATCTGGATAGGTTGGTCTGGATTGGTGATGTTGATATTGCACTCCGGAGAAGACTTCGAGTATGTATGCTTGTTTTTTGGGTTCTGGGTGTTGTGATGTGCTGCAGGGAGTTCTGGAGGTGGTCTCTAGAAAATACCTGAAAGAGATGACAGAATGAGAGTTCTGTAGCTAGCGCCAACTCTAGTGCTAGCACCGGCGCTATCACCAGTGGTCCTTGAGATCGCGAGGTATGATTGCCAGTGGCCCTGGGGGTCGGGGTGATGACCCTGTGAGGTTGTCTATGTGAACGGGATGAGGTGAAAGTTTACCCGCATCGTGCTGCGATGATTGAGCTGGGTCTAGATGGATCTGAAACTGGCCATATTGGTTGGAACGAGGGGGACCCTCGTTGCCTTCTTATGGTATAAAGCCGGAAAATGTTGGTGTGTACGGCTAAGCACAAATTGGCCATCCAAATTGAAAAAGGACTTATGGATGGAGTGTTCCTTGATTGCACAAGATGTGCGACCTCGAGTCGATGTACATGGTGATTGTTTCTATGCGGCGATTAGATGCACCTATGAAATATATGATGTTATTGCTTACTTGCAGGGAAGGAGTACCAGCGCCCCGGGCCTGGGGTGAGGTCATTCTAAATCTAGGTCAGCTAAAGCTAACCGGTTACCTATTTTCCCACTGCTTGGTGGATTGTGTTTTGATAGGTCTTGGCGAGATGAGCGGGAAATAGCGGGTTGGAACCCCAGCTATTGCGCTCTGCTGGCCCTCGAAGGCCAAAGTGTTTTGTTTATTGTCTTTAATGTGTGGTCGGCCTGCGTGCCGATGTTTGGAAGCCACTGTCAATGTAAACATTTAACATGTAAAACTTGGTTTGTATATTCGTTCCTAGTGAACAAGTGGACAACATGTAATCTGGTTGAACTTTAAATAAATGCTTCCGTTGTTTATGACTCTATGTATGCTGAGATGGTTTTAGTTGAAATTGTTTAACTGCTAATTAAGTACCGCACGTTACTGTCCATTTAATATGGCGTGGGGTCCCGGCCGGACCTACTGTTATATTCTATGTGACTGGGCTGGTGTTACAAAGTGGTATCAACTGCGGGTCTCGATCCCTTTCCATTCAAATTCGTGGTCGAATTCTTTTATGGGTTGGTGAGCATGTGTGTGCGTCGCCGTTAAATCATTTAACTAATCAGACAATGTCCACTTTAGGAATGAAATACATGTATGTTTGTAGCAATATATTGGAACCTGAGTGTTCTTTTGGTGATTCGTGCTACATATTAGTCGTTAATTATGTTTTGTTGCACATGTATAGGCGACTAGGAGTGGAGTGGGGCAGTTTCGACCCCTTCACTCTACTGCGAGTAGTGCACCAGCCGATGTGCCTACTCCTCCTTCTGCTGAGACAATGCGGTTGATAGCCGAAGCGATTTACGTTATGTTCAATGCACAACCCGGAAGGCCTTTACCTGTACAACCTCCAACCCTCGGGGTGGCCAACAACTGCAGCACTTTCTGAGTTTCCACCCTCCGACATTTGCGGGAGTAGGAACCCCGACTCAGGATGAGGACTGGCTCTCGAGGATTAGAAAGACCTTGACAGACACAGAAATGGAGGAAGGACAGAAAGTCACCTTAGCAACCTTCCTTCTGGATTGGGAGGCACAACTTTGGTGGGAGGAGTTGGAGTTGCACCAGTTGGCGGCAATGCAACTGACTGATGTCTCATTTGAGGAATTTTTGAGACTATTTTTGGAAAGGTATCTCCCTTCTGTTCGGGGAATGGAGATGGAAAACCAATTCAACTGATTGACTCAAGGCAATAGTATGGTGGATGACTATATGCATGAGTTTACGAGGTTGGGACGTTATGCAGGCGCCACATTTGCAGATGAAGAACGTAAGACCAATCGGTTTTATGAGGGTCTGCGGGATGACCTACAGTTGATTCTGTATGGGCCAATGACGCAAGGTTTTATGACCTTGGTCAACGCTGCTCGTTCCTTGGAAAAGGATATGAAGCGAGTACAAAGTCAGAAGGACTTGTCGGTGCAAAATCTAGAGTTCAAAGTTCCAGACTCTGCAAAGTATGGGCAGGGCAAGTGGAGAAAGAGAGCTAGACCGTGGGGGCCTGCTCAGTCTTTCGTGTTAGGAATGACAACTAGACGAGGTCCACTCACGTGTTTTAATTGTGGCAAAGTGGGCCACTTTGCTCGGGAGTGACGCAGCGGCAAGAAGACAGTTGTGGATTATATGACAGAGAAAGGGAAGGCGGTGGAATCAAATGTATCCCATCATGCTCCAGCTCAGCCCCGAGTTTATAATCTTGGCCAGCAGAAGGCCATCAAGCAAAGTGACATGGTGACAGGTATGTGTTAGCTTTTGTTGCTTTCTACATTCCATACATTGTGCATTGCTTGAGAAATTTGTGTGTATTAGGCTTTTTCCTAATATTTAACTATCCAGCGAGGGCACTGTTTGATACTGGAGCCTCGCACTCCTTTCTATCGAAGGCCTTCATACAACAAATTGGAGTGCCTTCGTCTTTGGCAAGGAAAGGTTAGAGGTGGTGCTACCAAATGGGCTCTCAATGCGTGCGAATCATGTTTGTGTTGTTAAGGTGCAGATTGGTAGTCAAGACTTTGATTTGGAAGCAGCGATATTGCCGATCTCAGAGTTTGATGTAATCTTTGGGATGGACTGGCTATTGAAGCAGCATGCCTACATTGATTGCAATTCGAAGGAGGTCACACTGGGGCATAAAATTGAATGTGCAATGACTTTTGCTGGTTTACATGGATCGAGCAATATGTTGATATCTGTGGTCCAAGTAGTCAAAGCAGTTCGCTAGGGCGCAGACATATGCTTCGTGCTAGTGGGGGCTGCAAAGCCTCAGGCCAGTTTAAGTGACGTTCCTGTCATATCGGAATATTCGGATGTGTTTCCCAAAGACCTCCCTGGGGTGCCACCTCAGTGAGAGATCGACTTCACGATAGAGCTGGTGCCAGGTGCCAAGCCTATGTCACGCTCCCCGTACCGAATAGCGCCAAAAGAGATGGCAGAGTTACAAGTTTAGTTGCAGGAGTTGCTAGAGCAAGGCTATATACGCCCAAGTTCATCTCCTTGGGGCGCACCGGTCCTCTTCGTGAAGAAGAAGGACGGAATCCCGCGTCTGTGTATCGACTACCATGAACTAAACAAGTTAACAAAAAAGAATAAGTATCTGATTCCATGATTTGATGACCTGTTCGATCAGTTGGTCAGATTAACTGTGTATTCGAAATTAGATTTGAAATTCGGGTATTACCAGTTGCGGATTCGTGAATGTGATATTCCCAAGACTGCGTTTACCCGCTACGGGCACTATGAGTTCACCGTGCTGCCATTTGTCTTGATGAATACTCCATCGGTCTTCATGGATCTGATGAACAGAACTTTTAGAGAGTACCTTGACCGCTTTGTCATCGTCTTTATTGACGATATACTGGTGTACTCACAATCTGAAGAAGAACACACAGCTCATTTGCGCGTAGTTATGGAAACCCTGCGAAGGAGTTAGATGTATGCCAAATTCTGCAAGTGTGAATTTTGGCTAGCCTCGGTGGCATTCCTTGGTCATGTCGTTAGTGGAGAGGGCATTGCCGTTGATCCAGCAAAGATAAAGGCAATCCATGAGTGGCCTGTGTTGGCAACAGTAGCGGAAGTCAGAAGTTTCCTTGGACTTGCTGGCTACTATCGGCGCTTCGTGGAGAACTTTTCGCGGATCGCTTTTCCTCTCACACCTTTGACAAGGAAGGATCAGAAGTTCAAATGGTCACCAGCGTGTGCACGATATTTTGAGGAGTTAAAGAGTCATCTGACAACGACACCAATCTTGTGTTTTCCATGTGGTTCGGAAGGCTACGAAATCTATAGTGATGCATTAGGGAGCGGCTTAGGCTGCGTTCTGCTTCAGCATGGTTCAGTGATTGCTTATCGCTCTTGCCAGTTGAAAGTGCATGAGAGGAACTATCCGGTCCATGACTTAGAGTTGGCGGCCATGATATTCGCACTGAAATTATGGCGGTATTACTTATATGGTGTGAAGGTTGATATCTTTACTGACCATAAGAGCCTGAAGTATCTGTTAAATCAGAAGGAGCTAAATATGCGACATCGAAGGTGAATGGAGTTCCTGGGGGACTACACTTTCGAAATTCACTATTCTCCCGAAAAGGGAAATGTAGTCGCAAATGCTTTGAGACGGAGGGCTTCTGCACAAGCCAGCTGGATTCAGATTCATGATCCGCGTCTGATCAACGACTTAGAAGCCTTGGAAATTTCTTGTGTGGATAGAAGTGCTAGCGCGAGTGCGTGCTTGAACTGGACGGAGGTGCAATATGACCTCGCGGACAGAATATGACAAGCCTTGGAGCTTGATGCGAGCATGAAGCGCTACTTGGCGGAGACCAGGGATGGGTCTGCTACTGAGTTTGTGTTAGACGATGGTCTTTTGTGGAAAGATAGTCGGTTGTGCGTCCCAAATGTTGGCAAATTGCGGGAAGAATTGATGTACGAAGCACACTTTTTCAAGTACTCAATCCACCCGGGGAGCACAAAAATGTACAAAGACATGAAAAATTTGTTTTGGTGGCCAGGTTTAAAGAAGGACATAGACCTTTACGTGGCAAAATGCAAAACTTGCGCGCTAGTGAAGGCTGAATGTCAGAAACCTGGTGTGTTCTTGAAGTCATTGCCTGTTCCGAAATGGAAATTTGATGACATTTCTATGGATTTTGTGCATGGTTTGACGAGATCGCAAAGCGGGAATGTTGATGTTTGGGTGATCGTGGATCGCTTGACAAATGTATCCCACTTTACTCCAAACTGAAAGGATGATTCAGTGGAGAAGTTAGAAAAGCTATGTGTAGATAGTATTATACGATTGCACGGTGTGCCCCGTAGCATCGTAAGTGACCGAGATGGGCACTTCACATCGAATGAGTGGAGGTTAATCCTCCAAATTTTGGGTACTAAGCTGCAATTTAACACTGCCTTCCACTCTCAAACGGATGGGTAGACAGAACGGACCAACAGGACATTGGAGGATATGCTCCGAATGTGCGCCATGGATTTCAGAAAGAGGTGGGAAGATCATATCTTTATGATCAAATTTGCTTATAATAACAGCTACCATGCAAGTATAAAATTGGCGCCCTTTGAGGCTCTTTATGGTAGAAAGTGTTATACTCCCTTGGCGTGGGCGGAGACGGGCGAAACTAAGATGTTTAAGTGAAAGGAAGTCGATGATGCCAATTCGATTATTCGAACAATCTGGGAGAGATTGTTGGTTGCGCAAGATAGGCAGGCAAAATACTACAATGCCAAGCACAGAAACATTGAGTTCGCCATGGGCGAATGAGTATATCTCAAAATCAAACTGTTCAAGGGTGTGTCCAGGATTCGACGCCTGAAAATGCTGAGCCCTAGATACCTTGGACCATTTGAGATACTAGAACGTGTTGGTGAAGCTGCCTATTGACTCGCTCTTTCAGCAGAATTAAGTGGCTTATACGATGTGTTTCACATATCTGTGCTAAGGAAGGCTGTGCCAGAGCCTAGTCAACTGCTTGACATTAGGTCATGCCGATTCACATCGAGGACACTAATGTCAAGCAGTTGCGGAATAAAATGATCAAGATTGTCAAAGTCCCTGGGACAATTGTGGTCGTGAGGAGTTCTTATGGGAGCGGGAGCAGAGCATGTGTGACGAGTTCCCCAAATTGTTCCATTGAGGTACAAGTTACATTTTGTATCTTTATTGTTAGTTGCACTGTTTGACTTTCAAGAAAAAATTTTGTTTAGGGGGGGGGGGGGGGGGGGGGGGGGAGGATTGTAAGGTCCCAGTTTTTAGGCGCAACGAGTTTACGGAATTCTGAGCTAAGGAGGTAGTGCTAGGCGCTAAGGCTAGCACCGGCGGTAGCTCTTGTCATCGAAAGGGCTGCGTTTCGATGAAAGGACTTGTGTATTGTCGAAAGCATCAAAACGCATCGTCGGGTGCTAACGCCAGCGGTAGCGCTAGCTCTAGCGGTAGCTTTCTCGATGACTGTGTCCCAACGAATATATTCTGACGAATCATGTTGAGCAAGTGAATTCATCGATGAAAGATAGCGCAGGAGATAGCCCTAACGCCTAGAGCCAGGCGCTAGTGGCTAACGTCGGCGGTAGCGATTATATATATATAACCTTCAAAATCGAGGATTCTCTTCAAATTCTCACTTAGACTCTCTCCAAGGCAAAGGCAAAGGTCAGGAAGAAGAAGGAGGTTCATTTTGGCTAGAGCAAGTCCGGGTAGGAGATCTCTTGTGCGCATGTTCCATTATTGGATTCGTGGAGAAGAAGCTGAACAATATGGCACCAAAACGAGCACCAAGGTTAACGATTCTCCCCCTTAATCTCTGGATATGCTAGTCCTTGGATTTGCATAGTAGCAAGAAGATTTCCACTAATTTGTGGATAGGTTTCTTCCGACGGGTCGATAAGGATTATCCCTGTAGAAATTGCATATAGAATCCGGATCGCTATACGAACATAGGCATACTGTGTGAAGCCCATCTGGACAGGTTGGTCTGGATTGGTGATGTTGATATTGCACTCCAGAGAAGACTCTGAGTATGTATGCTTGTTTTTCGGGTTCTGGGTGCTGTGATGTGCTGCAGGAAGATCTATAGGTGGTCTCTAGAAAATAATCGAAAGAGCTGACAGAATGGGAGTTCTATAGCTAGTGCCAGCGCTAGTGCTAGCGTCGGCGCTATCGCCTATGGTCCTTGAGATCACGAGGTATGATTGCCATGGGCACTGGGGGCCTGGGCGATGACCTTGTGAGGTCGTTCATGTGAATGTGATGAGGTGAAAGTTTACCCGCATCGTGTTGCGATGATTGAGCCGGGTCTAGCTAGATCTGAAACTGGCCATATTGGTTGGGACGAGGGGGCCCCTCGTTGCCTTCTTATGGAAGAAACCTGGAAAATGCTGGTGCGTACGGCTAAGCTCAAATTGGCCATCCAAGTTGAAAAAGGACTTGTGGATGGAGTGTGCCTTGAGAGCACAATACATGCAGCCTCGAGTCGACGTATATGGTGATTGTTTCTATGCGGTGCTTAGACGCACCTGTGAAATATATGCTGCTATTGCTTGCTTGCAGGGAAGGAGTACCACCGCCCCGGGCATGGGGTGGGGTCGTTATAAATCTGGGTCAGCTAAAGCTGACCGGTTACCAATTTTCCCACTGCTTGGTGGATTGTGTTTTGACAGGTCCTGATGAGACGAGCGGGAAATAGCGGGTTGGAACCCAAGATGCTGTGCTCTGCTAGCCATCGAAGGCCAAAGTGTTTTGTTTACTGTCTTTCATGTGTGGCCAATCTGCGTGCCGATGTTTGGAAGCCACTGTCAATGTAAGCATTTCACATGTAAAACTTGTTTTTTATATTCGTTCCTAGTGAACAAGTGGACAACATGTAATCTGGTTGAACTTTAAATAAATGCTTCCGTTGTTTATGACTCTGTGTCTGCTGAGATGATTTTAGTTGAAACTATTTAACTGCTAATTAAGTACCGCACGTTACTATCCATTTAATATGGCGTGGGGTCCCGACCGGACCTACTATTATATTCTATGTGACGGGGTGGGCGTTACACTAAGGACCTTCGCATCCATGTTTGAGGCTGTTTTGGGACTTCCTCCATCATGAAAGACCGACCATCACATTCCGCTCCAAGATGGAGCGCGATCCATTATGCTTCGCCCATACCGCTATGCCCATGTCTAGAAAGATGAGATTTAGTGGCTTGTGTCTGACATGTTGATATCCGGCCTGATACGTTTCAGTGCGAGCCCATTCTCGAGCCCGGTCTTGCTCATGTGGGAGAATGGTAGATGGCGCTTTTGTGTCAACTACCGTGCCCTCAACAAATCCACTATGACAAACAAATATCATATTCAAGTCATTCAGAAGCTCTTGGACGAGTTGTGGAGCCACCTATGTTTCTATGTTCGATCTTCGTTCGGGCTATCATTAGATCAAGGTGTGTGCCGAGGCCATCCAGAAAAACACCTTCTTCACACATGACGACCACTATAAGTTCTTAGTTATGTCGTTCGGCCTAACTAATGCCCCCGCTAGTTTCCAGGATACCATGAATGACATCTTTTGGTCGGTGCTTCATAAGTATGTTCTTGTATTCTTTGATGAAATACTTGTTTACAGTCTGATGTGGCAGGACCATTTGCGTCACATGGCATCCACTTTGGAGACACTGCAACGACATTATTTCGTTGCAAATTGGAAGAAATGTGTGCTTGTTCAACGCCAAATCTCCTACCTGGGCAGCTTGTGCAAATAGGAAGAAATGTGTGCTTGTGCAACGACATTATTTCGTTGCAAATAGGATCATCAAAGATTGCAATAACTCCTCATCCAGAAGATGATTACTCTATCACAACAGGTTTGGATGGAGAAGTTGTTGGGCTATGACTTCACAGTCGAGTTCCGTTCAAAAAGGACCAACTTGGAAGCGAACGTGCTTTCTCGCTAATCTGGCTCCGCCGAGCTGACCGCCATCTCCCGCCCAGTCTAGCAGGAAGCGCCCACATTACAGAGCGAGGTGGAGGCCGACCTACTTTGTTGAACCATCATTGACCACTTGCGAGCAGATGCCTCCACGCGCCCTCCGTATACCCCTATTGGGGGACGGTTACTACACCGGGGATGGTTACTATACTGGGGCCGAATGTTCCTCTTCTCTTCTTCCAACAACAATCCATGTCTCCTCGTTGAGTACCATGCTACACCATCTGCTGGCCATGCTGGGGCATTCTGCACTTACCGCCGCCTCACCGTAGCACTTTATTGGAAGGGCATGATGGCTGTGTGGAGGACTATGTCGTCTCCTGCATAATTTTCCTACGTTCCAAGCATGAGGCTATTTTTCCTAGGGGTCTTTAACAACCCTTACCGATACCCGAGATGATTTGGGAGGACATAGATATGGATTTTATCATGCGCCTTTCATGCTCCTCCGAGTATGACTGTAATTTTGTAGTGCTAACCGTCTGTCCAAGTATGGCCATTTCATTTCCCTGTGGCATCCATTTTCGGCACCAGTGGTGGCGAAGCTTTCATTACCGAAGTCGTTCGACTATAGTGGTTTCCACGTTCGATTGTTAGCGATCGCGACCCGGTCTTCATGAGTGCCTTATGGCAGGAGCTATTCAAGCTCCATGGAACACAGCTGCGGATGAGCTCTTCCTACCACCCTCAGATGGAAGGTCAATATGAGGTCCTGAATCGATGTCTAGAGACTTACTTACTATGCTTTACATCCGACCGATCACATGATTGGAGCAAGTGGTTGGGATGGGTGGTGTTTTCTTACCATACCTCCTTCCACCAATCCGTCAGCATGACCACATTCCAAGCCAACTACCACCGACCTCCACCCACCATTGTTTAACATCTTCTCTAGGACTGTTATGTTGGGGCCGTACACATCCAGCTCATGGAACGGGGTGAAACTCTAAGGGTATTGAAGACCCAACTCCACAAGGTGTTAAAATTTTAGAGGTTCAGAGTGAAGTAATAATGCGGAACACTTCAACACAATCCACAAGTATGACAATCAATGACAATGGGAAGAGAGAATAGTGATATTGTATTAACTATCTCTTTACAACTCGAGACATACGTGGCAAGACATGATTTATAAGAATCACAAAGGAGAAAAGTACAAGACAAGAAACAGGCCGCCAGCGAACTGCCAAAGCAGAGACCGCCAGACCGTACGAACAGCCAAGACACACGGCTATCCCTGAGACCACGCGAATAAAGCAAGCTTAATGACATGCGAACAGCTAGACCGCAACCACAGACCGCACAACCTGCTACCTTATGCAATTGATTAAAACCAAACCTGTTAGCACTTCGAGACCGCCTGACCGCGAGGTCGCCTGATCATAGAAGCTTCAGCGAACAGAAAACTAGAACTGCATAAGCTGTCTCCAAATCGCAAACTGAGATGGCCTGACCACTGAGGTCGCTTGATCGCCAAGTTCACCGTGAACAGCTCAAGAACTACACCACAGATTGCCCAGAGGAAAGCCACTGGCGAACTGGTTATTCACAACTGGGAAGACACCAAGGAAGAAGACCGCACCCTGCTGGCCGCTAACCTGCGAACACAACAAACGATCAAACTACTTCTAGACCGCGTGACCTCAAAGATGAGACCGACACAAACAACCCAAGTTGTAGTTGTTATAGTTCTCACTACAAATGATAGGCCCTGCACCTCTATTTATAGGCAAGCTGACGGATGTCGTCACCGCCCAAAATGAGATACATTAACTGCCCACCAGATCGCGTGCGGTCTCATAAGACAGACCGTTCGAACTCAGCATGGCCATCAGCCCACCTTATGAAACCGCGTGGTTACTAAGAAAACTGTCCGGTCTCATAACAAGAGCAAAAAACTTCTTCTACAACCCTGACTGACCAGAACAAGTCGTCAGACCAATCGCGCAAGCCACGTAGTCACCTGCGGTCTCCCAGAATAGACTGCCCAAGGCAAGACAATGGCTCTCCCAAAATAGACTACCCATGGCAAAACCCTGGTCAGAACACCCACACAGACCGCGCGGTCTCTGCAGTCTCCTTTCTATAGACTGCCCAGACCCCTTCCACTTCTACTTCAAAAATTTAACACTCCCCCTTGAAGTGGGAAGTGGAAGTCAACCCAAGCAAACTCCGCAACTAACAAAATGGTCCCTTCGACATTGGCTTTGTAAAGATGTCAGCAATATTATCCTTGCTCTGCACGTGCTCCACAGTCAAAGATCCCTTCAACACCTTCTCACGAATGAAATGGCGATGAATCTCTATGAGCTTCGTACACGTGTGACAAACTGGATTGTTCACCAGTTTGAGAGCACTCTCATTGTCACCACGTAGCATAATAGGACCTCGCACCTCGCTATGAATGTCCTCCACAAGCTTCCTAAGCCAGATGGCTCCTGAGATGCCAAAGCTGAAGCTTTGTATTCCGCTTCCGTGGTAGAGAAAGACACATAATCCTGCTTCTTGCTTCACCATGATATAGTTATAGAGCCTATCATAAAGACATATCCAGAAGTCGATCTCTGATCATCTGAATCTCCTCCATAATCAGCATCCATGTATCCATGCAAGCAAAAGCCTGAATCTCTCCCGTAAAAGAGACCCAAATCCGAGGTGGATTTGACATACTTCAAAATACTCCTAGCCGCCATAAGACGAGGTTTCTAAGGCTCTGCCATAAACCGACTCACCCTGCCAACTACATAAGCAATTTTCGGCCTCGTGATCGTCAGGTATATCAGACTTCCGACCAAAGCCCGGAAAACCAAAGGAACGGTAAGAACCTTCCCTTCATCTCGTCGAAGATGAACTACAACCTCCAGTGGAGTAGAGCTGCTTTCCCCCTTCCATGCCGAATCTCTTCACGATCCGATCTGCATAGCCTTTCTGAGAAACAAGCATGCCGCTCTCTTTCCTCTCCACTTCGAGTCCAAGGAAATGGTGGAGCTCACCCAAGTCCTTCATCTCAAATCTGATAGCTAGCTCAGCATGAAGCCTAGCTACCTCCATCTCAGAGTATCCCGTGATGATCATATCATCAACGTACAATAGCACCAAGACCTGAAGCTCCCCGCCTTCTTTACAAACAAGCTTGAATCTGAATCAGAAGCAAAGTATCCGCAGAACTGGAGGTATTCTGCAATCTTGACATACCACGCCCGAGGCGCCTGCTTCAAGTCGTAAAGAGCCTTCTTGAGCTTGCAAACATGTCTTGGGTGCTCTTCGGAAACATAACCAGGTGGATGATCCATGAAGATATCCTTGCCAATCTCGCCATACAAGAAAACATTCTTCACGTTGAGTTGCCAAATCTTCCACCCTTGGCAAGCTGCCAACGCGATCACCACTCAGACCGAAGTCATCTTGGCAACAGGTATGAAGATTTCTTTATAGTCTTCCCCATACTTCTGAGAGAAACCTCAAGCAACATGGCGAGCCTTGTACCGCTTAATGCTACCATCAGCCTTCTTCTTCAGCTTGAAAACCCACTTGCAAGTCACTGGAGTAACTCCCTTAACCTTAGGCACCAAGTCCCAAGTCTCATTCTTCCTAAGGGCAGCCATCTCTTTATCCATGGCTCCTTCCCACTCCTTGACCCCAACGACATTTTCAAAGCAAGATGGCTCTCTCTTATCCAGGGGACCTGTGAAGAAACATGAGATGAAGCTCACCAAGTTTCCCCCTCTATACCGATCTGGTGGAAAGATAGTCCTCTTGGAACTCCTCAGAGCTTGACTCTGAACTACCTCTTCAACTGCAACTTCTGGACTAGCTCTTTTCTCGGGTGCACTTGGAGCATCGCTCCCCTTGCTTCCAGAAACTGAAGCACCTGACCCAAAGCTAGAAGCACCTGGGGCACCTGACCTAGAGCTAGAAGCACTTGGAGCACCTAGAGAAACATGCAACTCCACCAGAACTTCCCTTGCAGCTTCTCCAAGTCCACCATCTGGCCTACTCTCTTGTAACTCAATAGAAGAGCTACCTTGGTATGACGTCAGCTCATCAAATACCACATCCCATGAGACCACATATCTCCGTGTCTCAGGATCCATGCATCTCCAGCCCTTCTTCCGGTCATCATAATCGACGAACACTAGCTTCCTTGCTTTCGCATCTAGTTTTGTTCTGAGAGCATCAGGAACATGCACGTAGTAGGTAAATCCAAACACTCAAAAGTGTTCCACGCTTGGTTTCTCCTTGAACATCAACTCATGAGGAGTCTTCATGTTGATAGGACTGAAAGGCATCCGATTGATGACATAGGCCGCACAAGACATTCCCTCTGCCCAGAAGGACTTTAGGATACTCTTGGCATGAAGCCATCATTTTCAAGTCTCCGTTAGATGACGGATCTTCCACTCTACAACTCCGTTCTGTTGTGGAGTATGAGCACAAGAGAGCTCTCTCTGGATGTCAAGCTTCCTGCAGAAGTTAAGGAATGCATTTAAGGTGAACTCCCCTCCGTTGTTGGTTCTGAACTTCTTGATCCGAAGGTTAAGCCAAACTTCCACCAGCTCCTTGAACTCCACAAACCTCTCAAATGCCTCTGACTTCTCCTTCAAAAAATATACCCAAGTATATCTGGTGAAGTCATCGATCAAGACCAGCATATACCTACTACCTCTAAGACTGGCAGTTGCGGTAGGTCCAAATAGATCACCATGAATACATTCCAATTGTGCAATGCATTTGCTTTGTGATTTGTCAAACAGAAGACGTTGAGCCTTACCAAACTGATAACCTGCACACACATGACCATCACCGAAAGATGATAGACTAGGCAGACCTTTCACAAGGCATCTTCCCACCATAGCCTTTAACTTATCAATCCCAACATGTCCGAGTCTTTCATGCCAGATAGAAGCGCTGTCATTAGCCCTCATCTTCTCAACATAGGAACTTGTTGATAAAATAAACAAGTCCTTCACCCATCTCCCTATATGAATGACCCCAGCCTTCACGGCTGAAACATTTTGGAGAAATTTCACTTCTGTTGGACCAATTAGAACGTGTTAACCAACATCAACAACATTTGTCACTGAGAAGAGGTTCTTCTTTATTCCCAGCACATGATGAACACTCCTCAAAGTGAGTGGACCTCTATCACTGCCTAAAGAGACAACACCCTCCTTATTTACTGTATGAACCATGTCATCAGCTATAATGATAGCATCATTACCTGAGTATGCTTGCAACGAGGAGAACGTCGACTCATCCCTAGTGAGGTGATGACCACACTCTGAGTCCACTATCCAATCATCCTGATAGTTGATGGAAGCCAATTCCCGAACACAAGTGCCCGTCATGAAAGCACCTCCACCACCCCAACTACCTTCAGTATTAGAACCAACCTCCTCTTTCTTGCAGCATGCCCTGGCTGAAGATTGACCTTATAGTCTCTTTTGAAGTGACCAAGCTTGTTGCACCTGTAACACATCAGTCCTTCCTTCTTCTTTCCATCAGACATAGGAGTATAACTCCTCTCTTACTGAGATGAAGTAGATGGACCATCTCCAACAGGCGACTTCTTCTTCTTGTCCCATCTCTTCTTCTTGCCGGAAAAGAGAACCTCACCTTCTCCCCCAGGGACTGACATCCCCACCATTTGCTTAGCCAAACTCTCTTGCGAAGCAAGTAAGTTTTCCAGCTCCAGCAATAATGGCTGATTGGCACAGCCTTGCATATAAGTAACAAAGGCCACATACTCCCTCCGCAAGCCGCGGATTATGTGCCTCTTCAGCTTTGCTTCTGAGATAGGCTCATCCAGGTCCAATGCTGATATCTCTGCGCATAGGTTCTTCATCTTCAAGAAGAATGTTGAAATGGACAAGTCACCTTGAGTTGCCTTAGCCAACTCATTCTACAAGAACTGTAGTCGAGCTACATTCTTCTAATTGAACAAGCCATCCAAGGCTGTCCAAATTTCAACAGCTGACCTACATCCAATGAACTGGTCAAACAACTCTGGAATGATAGCTCGCTTGAGAGTAAACACAGCCTTTGCATTTTTTTCTCTTCTAAGCCTTCACGAGCTCAGCATTCCCCTCAGCAGGAACAACAACTTGGCTTGCTTCTCCTTCGACTACCTCCCATAAGTCCTCTCCAAAAAGATTGCTCTCCATGCACGACTTCCACTTTTTAAAGTTAGTATGCGTAAGGAGCTCAATACTAAGACCTCTAGCATATCCTCCTTCCATTGCCATCTCACTGATTGACAACCAACTTGCAGAAACCAAAGCAGAAGACAACGTTGATTATTGCTTAGAAACCTCCCTCTGATACCATGTTAAAATTTTAGAGGTCCGGAGTGAAGTAATAATGCGGAACACTTCAACAAAAACCACATGTATGACATTCAATGACAATGGGAAGACAGAATAGTGCTCCTGTATTAACTATCTCTGTATAGCTCGAGACATACATGGCGAGACATGATTTATAAGAATCACAAAGGAGAGAAGCACAAGACATGAAACAGGCCGCCAACGAATTGCCAAAGCAGAGACCGCCAGACCGCACGAACAGCCAAGCCGCACGACTATCCCTGGGAACGCGCAAACAGAGCAAGCTTAATGACCTGCGAACTGCTAGACCATAACCACAGACAGCACAACCTGCTGCCCTATGCAACTGCTAAAAACCAAACCTATTCGCAGTTTGAGACCGCCTGACTGCGAGGTCGCCTGATCATAGAAGCTTCAGCGAATAGAAAACCAGAACTGCACAAGCTATCGCCAAACTGCAAACTGAGATCGCTTGACCGCTGAGGTCTCCTGATCGCCAAGTTCACCGAAATAGCTCAAGAACTACACCACAGATCGCCCAAAGGAAATCCACTGGCGAACTGGTTATTCACAACAGGGAAGACACCAAGGAAGAAGACCGCACCCCGTTGCCCGCTAACCTACGAACACAACAAACGGTCAAACTGCTTCCAGACCGCGCGACCTCAAAGATGAGACTGACACAAACAACCCAAGTTGTAGTTCTTACAGTTCTCACTACAAATGACGAGCTCTGCACCTCTATATATAGGCAAGCTGACGGATGTCGTCACCGCCCAAAATAAGATACACTAACCACCCATCAGATCGTGAGCGGTCTAACAAGACAGACCGCCCGAACTCAGCATGGCCATCAGTTCGCCTTATTAAACCGTGCGGTTACAAAACAAACCGTCCGGTCTCATAATAAGAGCAAAAAACTTCTTCAGCAACCATGACTGACCAGAACAAGTCGTCAGACCAATCGCACAAGCCGCGCAGTCTCCTTCGGTCTCCCAGAATAGACCGCCCAAGGCAAGACCCCGACTCTCCAAAAATAGACCGCCCAAGGCAAAACCCCGGTCAGAACACCCGCGCAGACCATGCGGTCTCCGCGGTCTCCTTTCTACAGACCGCCCAGACCCCTTCCACTTCTACTTCAAAAATTTAACACAAGGATCAACAGAAGATGCTCCACCAAGCCAACAAGCACCAACGACACATCAAGTTTCAAGTGGGGGAACCAGTTTTAGTCAAGCATCGGCCATACCGTCAGTCCTTGGTGGCTCACCGTGCCAACCCAAAGCTTTCTGCCCAATTCTACGGCCCTTTCAAGGTGATTACCCGCATCGGCGAGGTGGTCTACCACCTTCTTCTGCCCTCCTCCAGTCAGATCCATCCAGTTTTTCATGTCACTCATCTCAAGCAGGTGGTAGGCGATCACTCCGTCGAGGAGACGCTTACGCCGAATATTGCCACAGACAGCACCATGGTCTACTTGCCTGAATCAATTTTGGACTCTAAGATCGTCACGGTGGATGGTAGTGGTCGAGAAAGGTTTTGGTAGCTTGGCAGCATCAATCTCACTACGATGCCATGTGGGTGGACCGCGATGACTTTTGCAGTCAATTTTCAGAGTTTTGCCTTACAAGGCAAATTTTCAAAATGGGGGTATTGTTACGGAGGAGGACGAAGCGGAATATGAGGGAGCCTCGACATCATGGCAGGTATATTTTAGAAGGAAGAAGTCAGATGTCGAGACCGCGACTATCCCGGGCGGCGAGAAGGGGGAGTGACTTCCCATTCTTGGCTATCTTATTATTATTGCACTTTCCATTATTTATGTATTTGTCATTATGTGGGGGTATATCAGCCCCACATGATTGTAATTTGGACTTATCTTGAACTTTGGTCTTTGGAATGATATTTGGATTCTAGGGTTGGC
This sequence comes from Dactylorhiza incarnata, assembly GCA_033032865.1. NCBI lineage: Eukaryota > Viridiplantae > Streptophyta > Magnoliopsida > Asparagales > Orchidaceae > Dactylorhiza > Dactylorhiza incarnata. The sequence continues at coordinate 6,283,245 of JAWHQI010000098.1, forward strand.
CAAGGAAACCCTCATTAGAATTTTTATTCTCACGATTCCCTCATTCTCCCTACAACTGAACCCTACGGTGTATCACTCCCAAAGTGCCCAGGTGCCCCAACGACATGCATCTCCCAGACTAGATGATCTCAGATGGATGTCTGGGGAATGCATAAGAAGGCGCCATAAAATAAATAACCATAAGTGATCGAGAAGTCAGGGATAATTTCGACTGGGTCCTAAGATAATGCGAAGTATATAATCGCAAATTCTGGGAAGGTGGAATACTCCGTGATCAGGTGCTCAAATCTCGTGGGCTGAGTGGTAAGGGTGTGGAGTTGGCTCACCCTGCAGCAAAGTGCATCATCGGGTTTATTCTCAACACCAACTTGATGCTTGAGAACATAATGAAATCTTGTATGTTTTCAACCCATTTAGCATGGAGATAACTCAATTCCTTCTGGGAATCCAAATAGCGTAAGACCTAGTGATCCAAATAAAGCACGAATTTGCGAGGGAGGAGGTAGTATCTCAAATATTGTAGAGACTGAATAATCGCGCAAACTCCTGATCGTAGATGGAATACCTATGTTGGGTGTCCTCTAGTTTCTCACTGAAGTAAGATACTAGATGACCTTCCTGACCGAGTACTCCTCATATACCTACAGCGGAAGCATCGAAAGCTACATCGAATGCTCGACTAAAATTGGGTAATCAGAGAATTGGGGTCGAGGTCAATTTAGCTTTAATGTCCTCAAATGCTTGGGTGGCGGCGGGTGTCCACTGAAAATCTCTCATATGAAGGAAACTCATGTAGAGAGCCATAATGATGTTGAAAATTTTGACAAAGCGTCTGTATAAGGTGGTTAATACATGAAAACTATGAGCTTCATGTATATTTGTAGGGGTTGGCCAATCTCGAATGGATTTGATTTTGCCAAGATCTACGGATACGCCCGAGGCGGAGATGATGAACCCTAGGAAGTGTACTTACTCTAATAGGAAAGTACACTTTTTAGGTGGATGTAAAAGTGCTCCTTATGGAGGATTTTGATGAGCAACCGCAAGTGTGTGAGGTGCATTTCGTGAGTCTGACTATAGACTAAGATATCATCGAAATATATTACGAGGAACTTGCCCATATACTTGCGTAAAATCTAAGTCATCACGCACATAAAAGTACTAGAGATGTTGGATAGCCCAAAAGGCAATGACCAATCACTCGTATAGTCCATCTTTTGCCTTAAATGAGGTCTTTTTTATTCATCTCCTTCTCTAACCTAATCTGGTAGTACCCGCTCCAACGGTCTAACTTTGAAAAGATCTTGGCACATGGCATAGAGTCTAGGAGGTCACCGAGTCGGGGAACGAGAAACCAATATTTGATCATGATCTTGTTGATAGCTCTATTATATACGCACATTTGTCAACTACTATCCTTCTTATGGGTATGCAGGACAGGTACGGTGCAAGGGATCTACCATTCTCTGATAAACTGCTTCCATAGAAAGTCGTCGATCTGAGTTCATTGTTCTTCATGTTCATCGGGATTCATCTGATAGTGGGTAGGTTTGGCAAATATGGCTCTGACACAAGATCGGTCGCGTGTTGGATGTACTATAGGGGGGGTAGCTCATCCTGAAGCTCGTCTGGCATAATATCACTAAACTCGTCAAGGAGGTGTCGAGCATTGGGGATTAATGGTCTCTCCGTCCATATGTAGTATGCGAGACAGCAACTACATAAATGATGTCTGTGTCGTGGCTTTCACGAGCAAACTCACTATGTCGTAAGATGTTTATATGTCTCGGGGCACCCGTGCTAACTGAAGGATTGACTTTCCCCTTAGGGGAATCCTTGGGTTGGGTCGGGGACAATGTCATCTTGCGCCCTTGTTGAAGAATACGCATGTGTTGGACCGCCCATAACAAGTCACGCCCTATCGTATAGTCAAGGTTTGCCTAATAGTACATGTGCAATGTCCATGAGAATGACGTCAACGGAAGCATGAGTAGGAGATGGACTGGGTCCCTACTGGAAGACCTCCTAGGCATAGAACTGTCAGACAGTGGGATAGGTCGCCTTGGACTGAAGAATGTAAGTATTGCTCATATTTTAAGTCAAGCTGGAAGATCTGCTTAACTGACTCCAGGTGGTGGGAATGAGTTCCCTATGAATGTCAACCCATAATCAGGCACAAAATCGGGAGGCTGTCAATATATGCTCCTCAATGATATCACTCATAAAGTCAAGCTCATCAAAGAGAGACTCATCCAATAAGTGGGAACTCATATGGTAATGGGATAATAACCCTCTCTATCTAAGAAGTGCTCAAGACTTGTAAAATAAATTTTATCTTGCCCATGCAATTTCATCTTGGCAAACCACACTCGTCCTTCGTCAGACATCTCATATCAGTCAAAATAATTGTTCATGTCTAAAAGCGAATCACTAAAATCTTTAGGATCTAACTGTCCATTGTAGTATGGGGCATTAAAATACGAATGCGCCGCATGATATCATCCTCACCGGGGCTCATGATAATTCATATAGTCATTATCTCTACCTTGGTTGAACAGTGCGTAGGAAACATAATAATCTCTATGTAAAGGATATCGGGGTTGAGGTCGTTCTTCCTGAAGAAGGTTGTGTCAACCAATAGTGGGATCTCTATGATGCTCATAAGCTAGCTCTGGGTCCCCTGGATGGGTGGGGGAGGATTCTGGGAAAGAGGATTGACGAGCACAAGGCCGGGAAGTACTTCAATGTCGCAATGACCCTCACGTTGAATAACATATGGCTAATGGTTTCTCAATGACAAGGGTTCTTAATGGGATCGAAACCATCCATTCTAGTGGTGAGGATTCCAAATTGCTCCCTAAGGTCATCAAATTGTGCGTCCATTTTATTGAAGCGATTAGCCAAAAAATGGAAATCAGGCATTGACATGTCGATGATAGAACTAGTAGTTGCTTGGTTATCTAAGGGAAGAAACTTTGTCATGGTATGTCTAAGGAGCTTACAACTATGAAGCATGCAAATGGTCCTAACCTGGGGATCTGATACCAAAACAGACGCGCGATATGATCATATCGGGCTAATGGATGATCCATAAATGCAACAATATAATTTTGTTAGGGAAAATCCTTGTGATTTATCTAACAAATTAATTAAAGTGATTTCATAAGTTAGGTTATATTACCCTCATTGTATAGTAAGCGAAAATTGGTCATTAGATGTCTTAGGATGTCACACTCACATTAGAGTGTCACGGCCAAGTCCAGTCAATCACAAAACCAGTTAAGTTAAGACTTGCGTCGAATGAAAGTCAACGCAACTTCGACTAGATGTTGACGCAACTCTGACTAGAAGTCCAAGCTACTTAACCAGCCTGTCGAAGTATAAGTAATGTCGACGAAACGTCAAAAGGGACTCGACGAAGAAGAAATAGCATGTCAAACCCATCTAAGACGTCGACGCAACTTCGACTTCAATTCGATGCAAAAGTTAAAGCTCTTGTCCAAGTCTTCAACTCGATGGATACATCGAGAAGGAATCAACGTAACGTCGACATCTGAGTTCAGTCGGAGCTAAGAATAGTTTCAAAGCTACTCCTACAATAACTCAGAGGTGTGTCGATATGAAGAATGATGAAGTCGACAAAGCGTCGAATACAGTCAGAAAAGTGTTGGTTATAGAACGATCACCTAGGGGGGGAGGTTAGGTGATTTTGGCTATTTTAAAATATTTTTGCAAGAGACGTATCAATGTAAGCACAACACAGAGAAATCAAACAGAAAGTCTCAGCACACAACACAAGATGTATAGAGGTTCCTCAAGACAGGGTGTCTTGAGTAGTCGTCTGTCCCTCTGCACCTACCTAGCAGTGTGCTAGGCTCGACAAACTCTGCCAATGTCTCTGGCCCATAAGCCTTACAACTCGGACCCGCAAGTCCATGTAGCCTAGGCCCGCAAGCCCCTTCACTGCACCCAAGCCCGCAAGCACGACACTCAAGCCCTCAAGCCCTACACAGCACAGACCCACAAGTATTGCCCCTTGGACCCACAAGTCCTACAGCCTAGGCCCGCAAGCCCCTTCACTGCACCTGAGCCCGCATGCTCGACACTGTTGGACCCGCAAGTCCTCTGCCCTGGCCCTCAAGCCTCACAGATCTCAACCCTCAAGCTTGACACTTAGATATGAAACATATCATACAGATTTGGCCCGCAAGCCTTACAAAGATAGATATACAATGTAGTTCTTCTGCCTAGTGGAGACCGGCTTCTTGCCTTGAAGAAGATGCTTCTAATTTGAATCTTGGTCGCACAGATCTTCTTCAAGCTTTTCTTCTATCTGGAACTTTCTTTATCATCCGATGAGTCTAGACTGATTTCTCTGAGAACAATGAATGAAGATCGATTTGTTCTCGCTTCTTCTTTCTTCTTTTACGCCGCTTCACTGTGTTATCAGTCATGCATAAATTCATTTTTATTCTCTGTGCTTAGGTTTAGGGCAGACACTTATCCCTTCTATAAGATTGAGGAGCCACATAATGTTCTCCTATGATGTACTCCACTGACTGATGCCCATACCTTAAGAGCACGCACTGATTAGACAATCAGGCGGTAACATTAAATGCCGACAGTGCGTCGGGAAACTTTTGAATCTGTCTCAACGATATTTCCATTGTCACGATGATATGGACAATATATCGACGATACGGGACATCCCTTCTGCACTTGCACTTAAGATGACATGAAGTCATCTAACTGATGTCGGCATGATCTTCATGACTGCATGATATTATTGAGACCACCTTATCTTGTCGATGATATGATCGATATCATGTCGATAGACTATTCTTCAGCAACTGCCCATCTTGATATGACCTTCTTTAATCTTCTCGACGTCAAGCCTTCTTTACGATGATATCATCGACATCAGTTTTACTTATCCTTTCCAATGACAAGGCTTTTTTTTACGACGATATCTATCTTGCTTAGCCTTATTGACGACAAGGCTTCTTTACGATGATATCATCGACATTCTTTCTTGTGTTTGAACTTAAGTCTTCCTCTTCATCTCGGCTTTTTGATATCGTTGTGAGTTGTTGTAGTGTTGATGTCACAATGATATCATCATATGCATGTTGTCCCGACGATAGCCGATATGATCATTCTGCTTTGCTCTGCATATAATTTCAACGTCATGCATACTCTTTTTGACGGTATGTCCAGTTCTTTTCGACGATATGTGTCAGCTCGACATTCTTAGAACTTGTCATCTACTGAGATGATAAAGCTAAGATTCCCAACAATCTCCCCCTATTTGAAGAAGTCAGAACTCCAATTCAAAAATTACTTTCACTTACCAATAAATATGAGTTTATGCAGTAAACATTAACATAGTTACCATTCCCTTAGCTTTTGCATCTTCTTGAGTTGGTAGCTCCCCCTTGACTCATGCATCTTCTCTTCTTTACTCCCCCTTTATCCATACATCTTCTCTTCCCAGGCTATTCTTTTCTCCCCCTTTCTGACTTTTTCATAATAGGACTTGTAGACCCTGTGATCCCCTGCCAACGTTCCTTCTGTTGTTGTCGAGAGTATGGTTCATGTTGTCGAGACAATTGTTTGTGTCGTTGTAACCATTATTTGATACTAGTCTGACTTTGACACTTAGTAGGCTTGTATTACCAGATTGTTTCAGCACTTGTCTTGCAAGTTCTTCTTACTATCATATGTAGGGTGATTAGTGATCAATGAGTTGAAAATTACTCTAAGTTGAACATCCGGAATTGGAATTTCAAGAAGTTAAACTTAGCTTCATCTAGGGGCTTGCTGAATATATCGGCCACTTGTTTGTCTGTGGGAACAAACTCAAGGGTGATATCTTCATTCTCCACATGCTCCCTGATGAAGTGATACCTGGTCTCAATGTGCTTAGTCCTGCCGTGTGAGACAGGGTTCTTAGCAATTGAGATTGCACTGGAAGAATCACAAAATAAGGGTGTCTTGATCATCTTTAGATTGTAGTCTTCAAGTTGATGCTGAATTCATAGCAGTTGAGCACAGTAACTCCCAGCAGAGATGTATTCTGATTCTACTGTGGTGATTGTTACACTTGTCTACTTCTTGCTGCTCCAAGAAATTAGTCTTCCTCCAAGGAATTGGCAAGTTCCTGAGGTGCTTTTCCTGTCTTCTTTGCATCCTGCATAATCTGCATCTGAGCAGCCTATCAGTTCACACCCATTGTTCCTAGGGTACCATAGGCCAAGATTTGATGTACCCTTTAGGTATCTTAGAATTCTCTTTACAGAGACATGATGAGATTCCTTAGGGTTCACCTGATATTTAGCACAGACACATGTAGCAAACATTATGTCAGGCCTACTTGCAGTTAGGTATAACAAAGTTCCAATCATGCATTTGTACTTGGTTTCATCAAAGGGTATTCCCTTCTCATCCTTGTCCAGAGACACATTGGTTCCCATTAGAATCTTTATAGAGGAAGCGCTCTCCAATCCATACTTCTTGACTAGCTCTTTAGTGAACTTGGTCTGAGAGATGAATATACCATCTTCAGATTGTTTCACTTGGAGACCTAGGAAGTATTTAAGCTCACCCATGCTGCTCATCTCAAACTTTCCCCGCATCAAGCTGGCAAACTTTTTGCAGAGATTGTTATCTGTAGAGCCAAAGATAATGTCATCTACATAGTTCTGCACTAGAAAAATCTTCCCCTTAGCTTTCCTTACAAACAATGTCTTATCAATCTTTCCCTTGGAGAATTTATTCTCAATGAGAAAGCTTGACATAGTTTCATACCAGGATCTAGGTGCCTACTTTAAGCCATATAGGGCTTTTCTAAGAAAGTAGACATAGTCAGGATAAGTAGAATCAACAAAACCTGAAGGCTGGTCTACATAAACTTCTTCTTTGATGTCATCATTAAGAAAGGCTGACTTCACACCCATCTGATAGACTTTGAATCCTTGGTAGGGTGCATATGCCAAGAACAGTCTGATGGCTTCCAGTCTCTCCACAGGGGAAAAAGTCTGATCGAAGTCAATCCCCTCTTCCTGTCTGTATCCCTTTGCCACTAGCCTTGCCTTATTCTTAGTGATGATTCCATTCTCATCCAATTTATTTTTATAGACCCACTTAGTTCCTATGATATTCTGTCTTTGGGGTCTAGGAACCAGCTTCCATACTTTGCATCACTTAAATTTGTTCAGCTCCTCCTGCATTGCTTCAATCCAAAACGGGTCCTGATTTGCTTCCTCAAATTTCTTATGTTCAATTTGTGAGAGAAAGCTCAGGTACAATGCTTCATTCACAACTCTACTCCTTGTCAGCACTCCTTGGTTGACATCTCTTATTATTTGCTCTTGAGGATGATCTCTCATTTGTCTCAAGGCAACTGGCAGTATTCTAGGAGCTTCTGTTGTGGCAGGTTCTTCAGGTTAGATTTCCTCTGTTGTTTTTGATCCTTCTATAACCTCTTCTTCAAATTCAACTATTGTTGATTGGTTATTATCTTTAATTGAGGTCTCAGCCTTGTCTTCAATGGACAACTTCTCCATTTTCTCTGTTGTACCTGCATTCACTAGAGAACTAGACCATCCTTTATATATAAGTCTAGTCTCATCAAATACAACATGTACAGATTCTTCCACTACTTGGGTATTGATGTTGTACACCCTATAAGCCTTGCTATAGGAGCTGTAACCAACAAGAATACCCTCACTTATTTTCTCAGCAAACTTGGTTATCCTGGCCTTCCCATTATTAAGTACATAGCATTTACTACCAAAGATCCTGAAGTAGGATAAGGTAGGTTTTCTGTCTTTCATCAGCTCATAGGGAGTCTTCTTGTGGTTTTTGATGATGGAGGCCCTGTTTATCGCATGACAAGCAGTGTTGACAGCCTCTGCCCAGAAGTATTCTGAAAGAGAGGAAACACTTAACATTATCCTACTTGCCTCTATCAAGGTTCTGTTTTTCCTTTCTGCAACCCCATTCTGTTGAGGAGTTCTAGGGGAGGAAAATTCTTGGGAGATACCCAGCTCTAATTCTGTCATGGCTCCTGACTGAAATTATGTACCATGGTCACTTCTGAACTTGACCACAGTACAGTCCATCTCATTCTGGATCTGCCTGACAAAGTTCTTCAAGATATTTAAGGTATCTGACTTCTTTTTAAGAAAGAATACCCAAGTAAACCTTGAGTAATCATCAACTACCACAAGGGTGTAAGCCTTCCCTCCCAAGCTGAGAACTGACATAGGACCAAACAAATGTATGTGCAATAGAGATAAGCACCTAGAGGAATCTTTGTCAGAAATGTTTTTAAAGCTGGTCCTTGTCTGCTTCCCAAGTTGGCAAGCTTGACGGGGACTGAAAGTATCTAGTTGCGGCCTAAATCACCTAGAGGGGGGTGAATAGGTGGATTCTATGTCTTTACGCGGAATTAAAATATAACACAGAAATGAACACAATAAAGCAAAGCACAGACACAAGGATTTTGTAGAGGTTCCCCGATGTGGGTAGTCCTCTCTCCCGCTCCGCCTATCTAGCACTTCGGGCTAGCTTCGGCAACTTCACCAAAACTCGGATTTATCAACAAATCCTACACTCAGAGATAACGACTCCTACAAGCTCGGAGACAACACTCCTACAACTCGGAAGATAAACTTCCTACAACTTGGAGTAAACAACTCCTACAACTCGGAGTAAACAACTCCTACAAAATAACTCGGAGTAAACAACTCCTACAGAAATAACTCGGAGTAAACAACTCCTACAGAAATTAAATAAAGTTTAAAATGAAACTTCTCTTGAATCTCAATAGAGATTAACTTCAGATCTGGAGAGACTGAATCTTCTTCTTCCTTTAGAGTGGAAGCTTGGATCTTCAAGGATTAGGAAGAATGAAGAATCGGCAAACCTGATTTGAGTAGGCCCTTTGATTAAATCGAAAAGATCTTCAATATTGAGAGCAGCAACTTGATCAAAAGCCTTCTTATCTGAGAAATCTCTAGCACCACTGAAGAACGAAACTTGAGAGGCGCAGAAGTTAGATCTCAAAAAACTTCTCCAGCACGCGAGGAAGAAGACGGCTGGCTTCTTCTTTTTCTTTTAACCATTGAGAGATATCTTGTATTTGCCCTAAAATAAAAGACTATTTATAGGGAAATCTCCAACGGCTCGGGCGACAGACAAGGAGGGGTCGCCATGTGTACTGTACATGTCGGCCAACCCTAATTTTGGAAAACGAAACTGAAATTTGAAATCCGTCTGTCCGTCATTCGTCGAGACTTCACGTGAACATTCGACTAATTGACTTAGCCACAGAAAAACACTGAACAACCCGTGAAAAACACCTTCTGTTTTCATTCGTCGGGATTCGTCGGGAGTTCACGAGAACATTCGACGAATGGACTTAGCTGCAGATTTTTCTTCGCAAGACTGTCTTTTTGACTTCTGTCTGGATTCATCGAGATTCGTCGGGAGTTCACGTGACATCTCGACGAATTGACTTATTCACAGAAATTTCTTCTTCAGACTGGAAATTTGGCATCTGTCTGGATTCGTCGAGATTCGTCGGGAGTTCACGTGACATCTCGACGAATTGACTTAGCCACAGAAATTTCTTCTTCCGACTGGAAATTTGGCTTCTGTCTGGATTCGTCGAGATTCGTCGGGAGTTCGCGTGACATCTCGACGAATTGACTCAACAAAAATTTCTTTTCTTTTCCTGAAAACCTGCTCCACTCCTCAAGCTTGAAAACCTTCAGTTATGAGTATATGAAGTACACCCCAAAAGAGAGATTACACATGGACCAACACTTTGTTCTACACAATGAGGGATTACACTGTTTAGAACTGTGTTTGGTGATCCATTGCAACCTGACTTTGGTGTGCACTTAGAATTAAGACCTGCAAACACATAACTAGAGAACAACATCAAATACATCTCAATTCAACTTAGTTCACAGGAACACTTCTTCAAATCAAGGTAATTATAGCTACAATACCCAACAATCTCCCCCTATTTGAAGAAGTCAGAACCTATGTACTGAGTTGAATTGCACTTAAATAAATATATATCAAATAGATAAGGAGAGTTAAAAACTTAACTTTTTCAACTTTCTCTCCCTTTCAACTTTCTCTTTCAACTTTGCCAATTCTAACTTTGCCAATTCCTCCCAACTTCAAATTCTCTTGCAAATTCAACTTCTCTTCCCCTTTCTGACTACTTCTGATAGGGAAGAAAAATCATGAGAGCTCAAAGCTCCCCCTCAGCAACTGTATAGGAGTACACATTTGGGAGTATATGTAGAATCAGCTCCCCCTCAATCTTTTCTCCCCCTTAGTCTTATCTCCCCCTTAGAGTTTCAGTGCCTGGACTGATTTCCTAAGCTTTTCAGCAACCATACTATATTTATTCTATGTTCTGGTCATGTACAATGAACATCCACTTGTCCAAATGCCTGATTAGAGTTTTGGTTGGCCTTTGGACATACCTGCAAACACAGATTAATTTCCCTTAGGAACCCAAACCGATTTGGGTCCTAGGTTCCGGTTAGCATAACAATAAATATTTCTACTAACTGCAATTCCAGTAAAAAAGCTCTTCTTTGCATTAGACACACAAGGGTTGTGCCAACAGTCGATGGCAAAGTGTCCCACTTTACCACAGCACCAACATTCATGGATGTTGTACCTTCTCTTCCGAGCCTCCCTTTTTGATTTGCAAGTGGCATTAGAATGCTTGATTTCAGTTGAGAAGGCAGGAGCATTCTTTCTATTTTTCATATCAAGTGGCTGATTGGTTACAAGAGCATATCCATTTTCACTTGGTTTTATCTGTTTGACAGCAACAGGTGAAAGCTTGGAAGCTCTTATGGTGTTGATGGCATCAGATATATTCGAGTGAGGGTTGGCTATGGTGTTGCACCCAGTTTGCTTCCTTGCTGGAAAAGATTTGGAGGAGGATGCTTCCTTACCCTTGAATGTAGGGGCTGGTGCATTGAACACAAATGGTCCAGGTTGGGCCATTTGGATTTTTTTATGGGGAGCATTCCGAGTACTCACCACCATCCCCTTTCTTTTACTATAGTTAGGAGTATTTTCCATGCCATAACAACTTCCAGTCTTCCATTGATCACTGATGTTGTCCTGATCATACCTGTTAGAGGGAGTTCGCACCTTTTGAAAGGTGGTGTGAGGCCTAGCTTTAGCTGTGCTCTTTCCTCTAGTCTCAGAATCAATTGATCCAAGTTTAGAGAATTGAGCCACTGGCTTTCTTTCCATATAAAGCTTCTTCTCTAAAGATCTGATGGTTCTTTCTTGAGCCTCAGATTTCATTCGAAGTAAAATGAGTTCATTGAATAAGCTTGACAAAATTAGTGAATATGTCGAAGGTTTCCGACTTGAGTTTTAGAAAGAACACCCATGCAAACCGAGAGTAATCATCAACAATGACCAAGGTGTAAGCTTTCCCACCTAAGCTTCTAACTGACATTGGACCAAATAAGTCTATATGCAACAGATGAAGACATCTGGTAGAATTATTAACAATTATGCTCTTAAAACTAGCCTTTGTTTGCTTACCCATTTGGCAAGCATGACAAGGGCTTTCTTTAATGCACATAACTTTGGGAGCATCCCTTACCAAGTTGTGCGAAAATAACATAGATATAGTTTTGAAATTAATATGTGTTAGTCTCTTGTGCCACTGGTCACAAAGAGATGCACTATCTTTGGCGACAAAACACACTGGGGTAGAAGTCTGTAAACAGATGAAATCTAAACAGTAAATACCGCTACTCCTAGATCATGTTAAAATAGTTTCCGCAGACATGGACATCTTTATCAGGCATCTATCTCTAAAGAACTCAACGGTATAGCCTTTGTCACACAGTTGGCTTATGCTAATCAGATTGTATTTCAATCCTTTCACATAAGCTACACGTGTGAAAACGACTGAGCCGTTGGTTATCGAACCATAACCGATAATAATACCTCGTTCAGATCCGCCAAATTTTACTTTAGGCCCGTTCTCAACTGGAACATAATCCTGAAGTAATCCACTGTCCAAATACCAGATAGGAATTTCATTGGCCTTTGGACATTCCTGCAAACATGATCAATACCCCTTAGGAACCCAAACATTTTTGGGCCCTTGGTTCCTTGTTAGTGGAACACCACTTGGAACATTAACTTTGCAAGTGGTCGGTCTTGCACTGTTAACTCGTGGAGTTCTTGGCATAGCATGATTGAACCAACAATCTATGGCAAAGTGACCAATTTTGCCACAGCACCAACATTCAAATCTATTGTATCTCCTCTTTGTGTTCTGCTTTGCCTTTTGAACGGGTGGCTTTGCAGAGGGAGCAACCTTGGAGGTAGAAGCCTCATTGGTGCAACACACACAATTCTTAGGCACAATAGGCTTGACCTGTGGTGCCTTCTTAGCATTTGATCCATGAACAAAAGGTCCATGATGCTTCAATTGAACTTCCTCATAAGGAGCCTTGAGGGAGCTTGATCCAAAGTTTCTGGGCCTGGTCCACACTGGGTTCACCTTAGCAGGCTCAACATGGGTTGGTCTGCTGAAGTGACCATAGGTGCTCTCAAAATCATAGGTGTTAATGGGGAAAATCACCTTCTTGAAGATTGGAGCACCCTGTGGACCCTTACCTTTAACTTTAGCAGCTCTTCTTTTGGCTGACTTACTTAAGCTCTTTTCAGCAACATGGCCCAAACCACTACTGCCAGAACCAGCAGTGAAAGTATCTATGATAGGCAAAACTGTCTTGGGCATGGAGAAGTTCATGGTGATCTTCTTTTCAGCATCAAGCTGTTTAGTCAAATCATCAATAATTTCACTCTTCTGAATGCCTGCTGAAGTGGCCTCGGAGAGAGCAATCTTTAATGATAAGATTTCATCCCTGAGTAGGTTAGATTCTTCAATCTCCTTTCTCAGGTTTGATTCTTGATCCTTTAAGGATTGAATCTCCTTTGATTGAGTCTTAACAAGCTTTCGACATTTGTTAAACCCCTTCAGTATTTCCTTATACTTAGCAGTCAACTCAGAATCCTCTTCCGAGTAGTAGTTTTCATTAGCATCAGATGCTGTTTCTGAACATGAAAGAGGGGTAGAAGATAATACCTGACCGGTGTAAGGAACAACTTCTTTGTTATCATCTGACATGGCCATCAGACTGTGGAAGCAGTCTTCTGTGAGGCCATTTCCTTTATATTGACCAGTTTGGTCTTCTGAATCAGGTTGAGCCATCAGTCCAAAGAAAGCCTCTTCATCTGAGTTAGACTCATTTGAGTCACTGTCACTCAGAGTCTTGGACTTCTTGGCCACAAGACTCTTCTCCTCCTTCTTCTTTCCTCTGAAGGACTTCTTTTCTTCTCTCCTTGAAGATTCCTTCTTCTTGTGTGGGCAATCAGCTATCATGTGCCCTGGCTTTTTACAACAATAACAAATGGGTTCAGTATAATCATGTTTGTTCGGTTTAGAACCATACCTGTCATTTCTATCACGATGTGATCTCCGGTGATCTCTTGATTAAGATGAGCCTTTCCTCATTTGTTTCCTCTTGCTAAGCAACTTCTTGAATTGCTTGGAGAGAAGGGAAAATTCTCCTTCAGATAGTTCTGAATCTGCAGAACTGCTTTCAGCTTTATCCTCAGAAGATTCATCCCTCACAGGAGACATAGCCCTGCTTCTCCTTGAGCTTTCAGCCTTTAGGGCAATGGTCTTCTCCTTGCTGGAGGTCCTACTTCTTTCCTCTTCTGACTTCCTGATATTCAATTTCAGCTCATGGGAAAGCAGTTTCCCAAACAGACTCTGTGGCTCCGTAGTAGCCAACTTACCATATTCTCTGATGGCTATCACCTTGGGATCCTATTCCTTAGAAAAAGACCTAAGGAATTTGCCATTTAGTTCACCCATGGTGAATTCCCTTCCATAGTTTCTCAAACCATTTACTATCTTGAAGAATTTCTCGTAGGTGTCAGAAATGGTGTCTTTGCTTTGTTGCTTGAAGACTTCGTACTCTTGGTTCAGCAAGGACTTCCTGTCATCTCGAACTTCTTCAGTACCTTCCATCAGAACTACAATAGAATCCCACATCTCTTTAGCAGACTTGCAGTGAAGCATATTTTGTAACATGGAATCATCAACTGCACCTGCTATGATGTTCTTTGCCTTCTTATCTAGGGCCACTAGAGCGATTTCATCTTTGGTTAGTTCCAACATCTTCTTGGGAATCATGATGGCGGAGTTTATTGAAGATGGTTTCATTGGAACATGGGGACCCTCTTCCACAATCTGAAAGATTCTTGGGTCAGCGGCTTCCATGTAGAATCTTACTCTTTCTTTCCACATTGGAAAGTTTTCTTTGGTGCAGACTGGCAGCTTGACGGAATCCTTGGCTTTATCCATTCCAGACATACTTGCTTCAGCAACTAGATGAGGAGTCTTGTTCAAGGTGTTAGCCTTATAGCGAACAACCTACCTCTGATACCAATTGAAAGTATCTAGTTGCGGCCTAAATCACCTAGAGGGGGGTGAATAGGTGGATTCTATGTCTTTACGCGGAATTAAAATATAACACAGAAATGAACACAATAAAGCACAACACAGACACAAGGATTTTATAGAGGTTCCCCGATGTGGGTAGTCCTCTCTCCCGCTCCGCCTATCTAGCACTTCGGGCTAGCTTCGACAACTTCACCAAAACTCGGATTTATCAACAAATCCTACACTCGGAGACAACGGCTCCTACAAGCTCGGAGACAACACTCCTACAACTCGGAAGATAAACTTCCTACAACTCGTAGTAAACAACTCCTATAACTCGGAGTAAACAACTCCTACAAAATAACTTGGAGTAAACAACTCCTACAGAAATAACTCGGAGTAAACAACTCCTACAGAAATTAAATAAAGTTTAAAATGAAACTTCTCTTGAATCTCAATAGAGATTAACTTCAGATCTGGAGAGACTGAATCTTCTTCTTCCTTTAGAGTGGAAGCTTGGATCTTCAAGGATTAGGAAGAATGAAGAATCGGCAAACCTGATCTGAGTAGGCCCTTTGATTAAATCGAAAAGATCTTCAATATTGAGAGCAGCAACTTGATCAAAGGCCTTCTTATCTGAGAAATCTTTAGCACCACTGAAGAACGAAACTTGAGAGGCGCAGAAGTTAGATCTCAGAAAACTTCTCCAGCACGCGAGGAAGAAGACGGCTGGCTTCTTCTTTTTCTTTTAACAGTCTAGAGATATCTTGTATTTGCCCTAAAATAAAAGACTATTTATAGGGAAATCTCCAACGGCTCGGGCGACAGACAAGGAGGGGTCGCCACGTGTACTGTACATGTTGGCCAACCCTAATTTTGGAAAACGAAACTGAAACTTGAAATCTGTCTGTCCGTCATTCGTCGAGACTTCACGTGAACATTCGACGAATTGACTTAGCCACAGAAAAACACTGAACAATCCGTGAAAAACACCTTATGTTTTCATTCGTCGGGATTCGTCGGGAGTTCACGAGAACATTCGACGAATGGACTTAGCTGCAGATTTTTCTTCACAAGACTGTCTTTTTGACTTCTGTCTGGATTCGTCGAGATTCGTCGGGAGTTCACGTGACATCTCGACGAATTGACTTAGCCACAGAAATTTCTTCTTCAGACTGGAAATTTGGCTTCTGTCTGGATTCGTCGAGATTCGTCGGGAGTTCATGTGACATCTCGACGAATTGACTTAGCCACATAAATTTCTTCTTCAGACTGGAAATTTGGCTTCTGTCTGGATTCGTCGAGATTCGTCGGGAGTTCACGTGACATCTCGACGAATTGACTCAGCAAAAATTTCTTTTCTTTTCCTGAAAACCTGCTCCACTCCTCAAGCTTGAAAACCTTCAGTTATGAGTATATGAAGTACACCCCAAAAGAGAGATTACACATGGACCAACACTTTGTTCTACACAATGAGGGATTACACTGTTTAGAACTGTGTTTGGTGATCCATTGCAACCTGACTTTGGTGTGCACTTAGCATTAAGACCTGCAAACACATAACTAGAGAACAACATCAAATACATCTCAATTCAACTTAGTTCACAGGAACACTTCTTCAAATCAAGGTAATTGTAGCTACAATACCCAACAGGGACCTTCCTTGATGCACTTAATATTAGGTCCATTTCTAACTAGGTCTTGTGAGAAAATCTTGCTTATGGTCTTATAGTTAATGTGCGCAAGTCTCTTGTGCCATTGTACACAAAGAGCCTCTTTGTCATTAGCTACAAGACACACAAGCATGGAAGAATTTGCATTAAAGAAATTTAAGCAGTAAATATTACCACTCCTAGTGCCAGTTAAGATAGCCTCAGAGTCTAAGGATTTCTTAATCAAACACTTATCCTTGTGGAAGATGATTACAAAACCTAGATCACAGAGCTGACTTATGCTTATGAGATTATGTTTCAATCCCTCAACATAAGCTTCCTTTGTGATGGTAACTAGGACACTAGAAATATTACCATAACCATTAGTCATCCCCTTTTCTGCACATCCAAAGATTACTGTTGGTCCATTCTCCACAAGGATGAAGCTTCTTAGATACTTTCTGACTCCAGTCATGTGCCTGGAGCAGCCACTGTCCAAATTCCAGATTGGAGATTGATTGCCATTTGGACATACCTGCAAGAAGATTTAATTTCCCTTAGGTACCCAATTTGGTTTGGGTCCTTGGTTCCTGTTAGGAGGATAAAATGGAATGCCACACTACTGAGGGTTCTACACTCTCTTTGCATTGGGTCATGTTTGGTTGAACCAACATTCCAGAGCAAAGTGGCCTATTTTCCCACATCACCAGCATTTATATCTGTATACCTTCTCTTCTGCCTCACCATTTGATTGGGATTGGAGTGTTGGTGAGTAGGAGGGAAGACTACTGATCTAACATGTTTTGGGTGAACCTTACAGGTGTGAGAGTGAAGTGGAGCTTGTCTCACCACTTGTTGGTTCACCTTTCTGGGAACAGGCTTTGTGGAAGCAGCCTTTCCCTTACTCTTGAGTGTTGTTGCTATAGGTCCATGGGCAGAAGGACCTGATACTAGCACCTTCTTTAAAGAAGATTGAGCTTCAGAACCTCTGTCCTTGAAAGTCTCTTGATTGAATCCTATTCCAACTCTGAATGATCCAGAGAAGGTATCAATAATGGGCAACATTGTCTTGGGCATAGAGAAGCTTGCAACAAGTTTCTTCTCAACCAGCAGCATCTCCTCAAGATTCTTGATGATTTTGTTCTTCTGACCTAATTCAGCATTCTTAAGCTTTGTGGCTTCCTTGAATCTGTCCACTTCTTTGCTCATGGCAGCCAGCTTTTCAGCTGTCTCCTTGAGCTCAGACTGGACAACCTTTGAGGAATCTAACTCCTTGGTCTGGATTTTGAGGAGTCTCTTACAGTTCTTGAAAGCTTTCCATAGAGCTTTATACTGCTTTATTAGGTCAGATTCAATATCATATTGAGATCTTGAGGTCATGCTGTTGGCAGCAAACACACTCTCATTATCATGCAAGGAGTCTGCCACTGATTCATAATCAAAGGTAGACAAAGGAGCTTTGATGGGTACCTTTACAAGAGAGATATCATCCCGATTGTCTTCTGTTATGGCCATTAGGACAATCAGAGCCTCTTACTAAGTATCTGAGGAGCTTGAATCAGAATCACTTAGAGTTCTGATTTTCTTTGCCATAAAACCTCTTCCAGGTTTCTTCTTGTCCCTTGTTCTTCTCTTATCTTCATAGTTCCTTGATTCCTGATGAGTAGTTTTTGTACTTATCTTTTAGTATAATTTTAATATAGTTTTAATATGAATTTATTCAATTTATTTGCATTTTCTTATTTAATCTGTTCCATTTTAATTTTATAATCTAACTTAGACTTATCTTATGTATTCAGGTTTTCTGGACATTTTGAGCAAAATTCCCAAGTACACGCCCATGGTCACGGGCTTGACCAGGGGGCGTGACAGCCTAGATGTGTTCTAGACCCAATTCTGCCACCAGGGGGCGTTCCGTGAAGAATTCGCCAAGTACACGCCTTAGGTCACGGGCATGACCAAGGGCGTGACCCAATGTCATGGTCGCGACCCGCTGAGCTCGACGAACTATGCCTGGCTGCTGCGTTCGACGAAAAGGCTGCGTTCCACGAAAACACTGAGTTCGACGAAATGGCTCATGCGTTCGACGAAATGGCTCCTGCGTTCGACGAAATGGCTCCTTCGTTCGACTAAATTGCTGCGTTCGACAAACACGCTGAGATCGACGAAATGGCAGAGACCGACGAATGTTCAACAATGCTCTTTCCCGCCGAAGTTTCCGGCCAAAACCAGAATTTAAGATTACACGCTCCAGGTCACGGGCGTAACCTAGGGCGTGACGCGCCCGAAATGCTTGCATTGAAGCCAGAACGCGCCCTCTCTACACCAGTGAAAGTGGAGGTCAGATCTTAAATTACTCTAGAGGGGGGTGAATAGAGTATTAAAAATTTTTAATACGTTTTATAGCAAAAATTAAACTACTGTTTAAGTATATGTGTATTTAGTGTGAGTTATAGAAAACTACAGAAATAATAAAGGACACACAGCACAAGCACACAGAAATAATCAAGCACAGAAGAATAAGCAAGCACAAAAGACACAAGGAGCTATAGTAGTTCCCCAATAAATCCGGGTACGTCTACTCTTCTACCACCTTTGGTAGGAATCAACTAGGAGGGTTGATAAGGTGCCCAGGCACCAAGGGATTTTTGATAAGGTGTCCACACACCAATAAGCTTTTGATAAGGTGCTTAAAAACCACACTAGGATTTTTTGATAAGGTGTCTTGCCACCACTGGGTAAACTTTTGAAGGGAGTATTAACCCTGTACAGGATGAGATAAAAAGGTATAGAGTGTTCTTCTCTGTCAATGATCTGAGAGAAGACAAAAGGTGTTGAAGCAGAAAGCTCCCACTGTCTGATGAGAGTTGATGACAACTTTGTGGACAGAGCTTTCTCAAATAGAAGTCTTTGTAGCAGATGATCTTGATGAAGAAGAATGCTGAAGAAGAATAGTGTATTTGCTTCTTCTTCTTCTTCTGAAAAACTTCTTCTATCCTCCTTGTTCTGTGATCACAGGAGAGAGAAAGTGATGGTGAAGTTTTTCTTTATTTTTCTCACCGAAGACGACTATCTAAGTTCTTGCTATTCTGTATTTTTTTCTTCTGATAACTGTATGTATATATATTTTCAAATTCAAATCTTCTGTCTCTTTAAGGAATGTCTTCTTCTGACTTAAATCCTTCTTGGAACCAGGTAGCCACCCAAAATGATTTTGGCAGGTCCTTTTAATTCCTTTTGTCGAGAAAGATGCCTTGGCATTAAATGTCAACGGCTATTCTTCTTCTTGGAATAGAAGGAATATAAGGATATAATAAATGAGAAAGATATCCTTACTTGGCTGCCTGAATACGTCCAAGGAGAAATAAATATATCCGTTATTTTGCTGATTTGAGTTCAGAGAACTGACATCCACTGAGAATATAAGTCTGAACGTCAGAAAGCAATTTGTCGAGCGCTGGCTAGAATTTGTCGACCGCCGCTAGTCATTTGTCGAGCGCTGGCTTAGAATTTATCGACTGATGCTAGTCATTTGTCGAGCGCTGGCTTAGAATTTGTCGACCGCTGGCTTAGAATTTGTCCAGTCTGCTGGAAGCAATTTGTCGAACGAATCTGGTCATTCATCGAACACCACTTGCCATGTGTTGAGCTTGAATTTGCCTAAGTTCTGCTAATCTAATCAACCTAAAACTTGACCCTAAGGCTATACATTGGGGTCAATACAGATCCTAATCAATACATAGTGATCCTAGCCCAAATTAGTAATAGGGTTGTTCCAACAACCATCACTGATCATGGCAAGTGTACCGTGTCGAATGTAGTATAGGTTATAAAAACCAAGGTCGTATTAGACTCGGTGCGGTTGAGTACTCTTACTTCAAGAAAATTTCTATTATCTTATCAATTAAAACTTAGAGTTGGGTTGCAAAAAGAAAATAAAACAATGACGAAGGAGAAGAATGAGAAGAATGAAGAAGCATATCCTGACTCATTGTCTGAGTCATAAATGGCCATTAAGCATTGGTCATTTTCTTTTGTTTCTTCATCAGAAGAGCAGGATGAAGATTCTGATTCAGATTCTGTTTCACTCTAGGATTTTGCTACAAATCCTCTCCCTTTCTTTTTGTGATTGTGGGAGGAAGATTTGCTGGAGTTTCTCTTTTCTTCCTTTTCTTTTCTCTTTTCCTTCTTGTCCTTCTTGTTTTGAATTTCTGGACACTCAGGTGCAATGTGTCCTGGTTTCATGCAACCAAAACATATAATTTCATTAGCATGATTTTTGTCATACCTTGGTTTGTCATAGTTTCTGGATGACTTTTTCCTGAAGTCTTTCTTAGCCATCTTGTAAAATCTTTTGGCTATTAGACTCATAAACTCCTCATTGTCAGGAGTTTTTCCTTCTTCTGCATCAGCTGCCTTGAAAGCTATGCTCTTTTCTTTCTTTGTTGCTGGAGATGTAGTGGATGATTCGGCTTCCCTGGACTTGATGAGCTGCTCATAAGATTTGAGCTTGCCCAACAGTGCTTCTGTGGTAATCTCATTGAGACTCCTGGCATCCTTGATTGGCCAGATTCTTGAGTCCCATGTATTGGGGAAGCACATTAAGATATTTTCATTTATTTCAGTGATAGAAATCACTTTGTCCAAGGTCTTCAGCTCATTTATTATGAGCCTGAGTCTATTGTACATGTCAGCCACTGTCTCTGTGTCTCCTTTCTTGAAGTTTTCATACAGAGAGATCAAGTGTGATCTTATGTCTTTCCTCTCATCTGCAGAACCTGCAACCATGTTGTTCAGAGAAATCCAAATTTCTCTAGCTGATGTACATTCAACCACTTTTTGAAATATATCATCAGACATGGTTTGAGCCAATATGTTCATGGCTTTAGCATCTGCATTTCTTTGCTTCTTTTGAGTTTCTGTCCACTCAGGAGGTTGAACAGCATGATTGTCTCCTGTAGCTTTAGTGCTAGTTGATGCTATAGGTGCTGGAGGCCCTGTCAGAATAACATTAAAAATCTCTTCATCAATGGAGTTCATATATAGCCTAATCCCTACTTTCCAAAATGCAAACTTGCCAAGGTTGCACATTGGAGGTCTTGTGCTTGAGTATTCCTTGTTTTGTGCCATGAGTTTTTATTAAGCAGAAATGAAATAAAAATTCTAAAGAAATTTAAGATCTAGTTGATCTTTGTGATTCAGGTGTTAGCCTGTAAAGAATCAACCTACCTCTGATACCAATTGAAAGTGGAGGTTAGATCTTAAGTTACTCTAGAGGGGGGTGAATAGAGTATTAAAACTTTTTTATTTGTTTTTAAAGCGGAATTAAATTACTGATGTATATATATATGTGTGTAATGCAAAGTGTGATATATAATTTGAATAAAGAAAAGCACACAGCACTGAAACAATACAGAAAATCACAAGCACAGAAGACACAAGGAATTTATAGTAGTTCCCCAATGAATCTGGGTACGTCTACTCTTCTATCACAGCTGGTAGGATATCCACTAGGAGTTTTTGATAAGGTGTCCACACACCACAGAGCTTTTGATAAGGTGCTCAAGACCAGGGGTTTTTGATAAGGTGTCCACACACCAATAAGCTTTTGATAAGGTGCTTAGAAACCACACAAGGATTTTTTGATAAGGTGTCTTGCCACCACTGTGTAAACTCTTGGAGGGAGAATTAACCCTATACAAGATAAGGTAAGAAGGTTTAGAGTATTCTTCTCTGTCAATGTTTCTGAGAGAAGACAAAGGATGTTGAGGATGAAAGCTCCCCCTGTCTGTTTGAAGTTGTTGACAGCTTGAGGATGAAGCTTTCTCTAAAACAGAAGCCTTCTGTAGCAGATTAATCTGGAAGAGGTGAATCTTTAGATTGTTGTTGCTCTTTTCAAGACTTGAACTCGCAGCAGATCTGAGAGAGTGAATGTTGTACTCAGAGAGATGAAGATGCTGCCTTTGCGAAGAAGAAGACTAAGAGTAATGTTCTCTGTGTGTATATTCTTCTTCTTCTCCTTTCTCTAATCCTTCTATATTCTTGTTGTTCTCAAAGAACTGTATTTCTTGGAGAGTTAGGAAAAATAACTGTGAATAATCTATATCAGAAAAAGGAGTACGACTGTTTTTGTATATGCTTCCTTCTCTGATAGGTTTCTGATTTGAATTTTCAAATCATCTGCAATTTAAGGAATATATTATTCTGGCTTAAATCCTTCTTGGAACTGTAACAACCATCAAAACGATTTTGGCAGGTCCTTTTTGATTCCTTTGTCGTGAAAGATGTCGTAGCATTAAATGTCAACGGCTATTCTTGTCTTGGAAGGAAGAAAAGAATATAATAAATGAATAATATATCCTTACTAATCTGACTGAATACGTCCAAAAGTGCTTGAATAGATCTGTTAAGGTCGTCAATCTGTGTTCAGACAGTTGACAAAATAACTGATATAAGTAATCTGGACTTGTATTTGTCGAACTGAGCTTTAATATAGAATTTGTCGAGCTCTGGCTAGAATTCGTCGAACGTTGCTAGCCATTTGTCAAACGCTGCTCAGGAAATATCGAGCGCTGGAACCGGCTACACTTCTTCAGTATGCTGAGAAGAATTTGTCGAACGAAGCTAGACATTCGTCGAACGCCACTCGCCATTTGTCGAAAGCTGGGAACTTAATTATTCCTTAAGTTCTAGCTAATCAATCAGCCTAAAGACTTGACCCTTAAGCTATACAATGGGGTCAACTTGGTCCTAAGTTAAAACATAGTGATCCTAGCCCAAAACAGTAATAGGGTTGTTCCAACAAAGTCCAATGAGCTCCTACTAAAAAGCAGGGCTGAGTCAGAAGCCCAGGAGAGAATCTCAACTTCTAAAGAAATGACACTTGCACTAAGGACTGTTGAAGCAGATCCCTCCACCTCTAAAGAAGAGAGGTTCAATTTCTAGGCTAAAAGATTCAAGAGATGGGTCAGGACAAAGGACTCCAGAAGGAAAGAGAGGAGTTCAAGCAAGCAAAGGTATGTCAAAACTCCTAAACAGGAAATTATCTGCTTCTCTTGCAGAAAACTTGAGCACTTTCCCACTGAATGTCCTGAAGAAGAAAAGAACAAAAGCAACAAGCAGAAGAAGGAGCACAAGAAGAAATCATTCATGGGGAAGGATAAGAGAAGAGGAAAAGGTTTCATTGCTGAAACCTGGAGTGATTCAGAGTCTGAGTCAAGCTCCTCCTCATGTGGTAGTGATGAAGATGTGGAACTGAAGAATCCTTCTTAATGGCTCTAGAAGACTCCACTGTTGAAAATCAGGTAACAATCTTTGATGATTTTGACTTTTCCTTAGAAGATTTTAAAGATTGTTTCAAAGAATTTTGTTAAGATTATATTAATAGTCAAAAGGAACTTAACATAATCAGAACAGAACAAGAAGGCCTTAGAAAAGATCATCTGTACTTAGTTAACTATGACTTGAGAGGTCAATTGTTTAATAAAGAAAAAGAAATATACACATTAGGTAGTGAAAATTCTGACTTAGAGAAAGAACTTACAAAGGCAAAAGCCTTTGAGGGCCCACTCAATGGAAGGAGTCAAAAACTTAAGGATATCTCACAAAATCTCTCCAAGAGATTTGATTATCTTGATCTAAAACCACTACCATCCACTAGCACACTATTCCCTAGCAAACTTGCTTGAAAAAATCCGATAATATTCATTAGGTCTAGCATGAATAAACCTAATAACAACTTAGAATCACGTGAAGAACAAAAATATTAACCCTAATAAAGTCACTATATTCAACAGGGTAAACATTACTAACCAAACAGGGATTCTAGGTAAACACCCCTTAGAAAAGACAAACAAAAATTATAAATTTTTTAATAAAAAGACTCATACGTCGAATAGAACTCGACACAGTTTTAAAGATGCATCGAATGCAACTCGACGGAGTTCAGCATATCCTTCGACATCAATTCGAAGCAAGAATGAGTGTGCGTTGAATTATATTCGATGCAACCAATACTCTGCATCGAATTATTATCGACGAAACTATGCAAACACGTCGAATTACACTCGACGCAACTCTAAAAATGCGTCGATTTCTTCTCGACGCATGCTTCCAGCAATAATTGTTCAAACATCTAAATCTTTCTCTACCTATATTCCTAGATGTTTTTGTTGTTCTAAAGTTGGGCACATAGCCAAGCATTGTTGGCATAATAATGCAGCACTTCTTCACCATAAGGGGTATACTGAAATACCATCTTATTCTTTCATAACTCCATATGATGATAAAAGAAAGAGACCCCAACAAGTGAGGGTCTATGCTAATGTTTCATTTCATGTGCAGAAAGGACACTATTCAACCACAAACTAGCAGTGGTATTTGGACAGTGGATGCTCCATGCAAATGACAGGAGCAAAAGAACTGCTGGAAAACTACAAGGCCAAGGATGGGCCTAAGGTAATTTTTGGAATTCCCACTATGGTCAAACCAAAGTATATGGTTTGCTCAGGATTGGGGAAGTCTCCTTCTCATTGGTAGCTTATGTTGAAGGACTTCAACATAATCTAATTATCTTTAGCCAGCTGTGTGATGGTGAATACAAAGTTGTATTCACAAAGTCTTTGTGTCATATAGTTAGTTCTGTAACTAATCAAGTAGTACTGACTGGTATTTGGAAAGGTAAGATCTATGTAGTAGACTTTGAGTATACGAAGTCAGAGATCTACTTATTTAACTCCCAGTTAGAAAATAATGAGTTGTGGCATAAGATACTAAGTCAACTTAATTTTAAGACCATTGCCAAATTGTCTAAGCTTAACCTAGTAAGAGGCTTACCAATAGGTAAGTTCAAAAAAGACCATCCATGTAGAGCCTGCCAACTAGGAAAGTAGATCAAATCATCATTCAAACCAATTGGTAAGAATGAATCCCCCAGAATCCTATTCCTGTTGCACATGGACCTATTTGGTCCTACCTCCATGCAGAGCTGAGCAGGTAAGTCCTATACTCTAGTCATTGTTGATGACTTTTCTAGAATCAGCTGGGTGTTCTTTCTAAATTCTAAGTCAAACACCTTCAAGATCCTCTCAAGATTCATTAGACAGATTCAATCTGAATTCAATACACAGGTTGTTGTGATCAGAAGTGATCATGATACTGAGTTTGAAAATCAATTAATATGTAAATTATGTGAGGATGAAGGGATACAACAAAGCTTTTCAGGTCCTAGAACCCCCCAACAAAATGGGGTTGTTGAAAGGAAAAATAGAACCTTAATTGAATCAGAAAGGACATTATTGGATGAATCCAACTTGCCAAAGTCCTTTTGGGCTGAGGCAGTAAATACTGCCAACTATGTTCTGAATAGAAGTCTCATCCACAAGATAAAGTTGAAGTCTCTCTATGAGCTATTGAAGGGAAAGACAGCTATAGTCACTTACTTTAGGATCTTTGGGTTTACTTGCTTTATCCTAAGCAATGGGAAAAGTCAACTTGCCAAATTTGACAAGAAGGCAGATGATGGAATATTCTTGGGATATTCCTTATCAAGCAAGGCCTATAGGTTTTATAATAAAAGCTCTCTCAGGATTGAGGAGTCTGTGCCTGTGGTCTTTGATGAAGCTAACATGTTTATAAGGGGAAGGAAAATTCCACCAGCACTGTTCTGCAGGAAGAAGACCAACTAGCAGAGCAAGTTGAAAGGCTTAGCATCATGGATCAATCATCAGTGTGTCAAGACAAAAGAAAATAGAAATTGGACACTGATTCAGATGAAGACTCTGCAGCTGATGAAGAAGAACTTACATCACCAGAAAAATCAGCCACTGAGATCCTCCAACACAAGTTATAGGAGATTTGACAGTTGGAGTGAAGACAAGGAATTAGCTAACCAATGAAACAATGTTGCAATGTTTTCTCTCTCAATATGAACCCAAGAAGTCTGAAGAAGCAGACAGTGATCCTTACTGGATATCTGCAATGCAAGAAGAGCTAACCCAATTTGAGAGAAACAAGGACTGGACACTGGTTGAGAGACCAAGGAATTACCCAGTCATTAGAACAAAATGGGTATTCAAAAACAAGATGGACTCAACATGAGTTATAGTCAAGAACAAGGCCAGACTTGTGGCTCAAGGATATAGGAAAGAGGAGGGGATTGACTTCAACCAGACATTTTCTCAAGTAGACAGACTAGAGGCCATCAGAATGTTCCTTGCATATGCTGCACGCATGAAGATTAAGGTTTATCAGATGGATGTGAAGAGTGCATTCCTAAATGGAACTCATCAGGAAGAAGTGTATGTGGAGCAACCCCCAGGTTTTGTCAATCCATCTTTTCCCTCTTTTGTATATAGGCTAGATAAAGCACTGTATGACCTCAAGCAAGCTCCAAGAGCTTGGTATGAGACCTTATCCACTTTCCTTCTGGAACACTCCTTTGAAAGAGGGAAAGTAGATAAACATTCTTCACAAGAGCACATAAGAATCAGCTTTTACTAGTACAAATATATGTATATGACATTATATTTAGGTCAGCAGATCAATCACTATGCAAAAGGTTTGCTTACCTAATGCAGTCAAGATTTGAAATGAGTAGCATGAGGGAGCAATCCTATTTCCTAGGCTCTAAGTAAGGCAGAATGCAGATGACATTTTCATATCCCAATCTAAGTATACCAGAGAACTCATCAAGAGGTTTGGGATGGAAAATGCCTCTATCATGAAAAACCCCATGGCTACTAATCCTTGTGGTGATGATGCTTCTTTTCACCACTATCCTTTCTTTTGACTGGACAGTCAGCTATGACCTGTCCAGGCTTGCTGCATCTATAACAGATTATATTATTAGAAGGATGTTTACTAGGTTTAGAGTCATACATGCCACCCTTTGTGTGCAGTCTTTCAAGTTTCCTGCTTTCCTTCTTGTGGTATGATGATGAGGAGGGCATGTTCCTCCATGGTTTCCTCTTCATCATCTTCTTGAACTGCCTTGAAAAGGCAGCAAACTCTTCATCATAGGAAGATCTTCCTGAGGTGCTGACTTCAGGTTCAGCACTTCTCCTTGGAGGAGACACCATCCTGACCTTGCTTCTCTTGGAGTTGTCAGCTTTGAGAGCTACATATTTCTCCATTGCTTTAGCCCTTGTTAAGGTGTCCTCTTCCTTTCTTGCAGACAGCTGCATCTCATAGGAGAGCAGCTTTCCAAACAGTGTGTGAGTAGGGGTCTCACCAAACTTGTCCACTTACCTGTTTGGATTGTGATTTGACAATTCCCTTTGTAGGATCTGGTCAGACAGTTATGTCTTTCTTGACCAACCTAGATTTGATACCACTTATTGTTTATTGGGGTTTCTACTTTATCACCTAGAGGGGGGGGGGGGGTGAATAGGTTTTTCAAATTATGTTATCCCCTTTTAGGTGTTTCTTGATTTCTGGTTAGTAGATCTGTAAAGTAAAGAGCAAACCACAAAAAACACTCAAAAGATCTATAGAGGTTCCTCAAGACCGGGTGTCTTGAGTAGTCCTCTGTCCCTCTGCGCCTACCCAGCAGTGTGCTAGGATCTGCAAACGCTGCCAAAAACATCAGGCCCTTAAGCCTTACAACACAGACCCGCAAGTCCCAACAGCCTAGGCCCGCAAGCCCCTACTTCCCCCGAGCCCGCAAGCTCGACACTCAGGCCCACAAGCCCTACAACGAGTAACCGTAAGTCCCAACAGCCTAGGACCGCAAGCACCTACTTCCCCTGAGCCCGCAAGCTCGACAGATCGCCCCCGCAAGCGCACTGCCCTGGCCCTCAAGCCACACAGCTCTCCAGCCCTCAAGCTAGACAAAGTCGGACCCGCAAGTCCACTGCCCTGGCCCTCAAGCCTCACAGCTCTCCAGCCCTCAAGCAAGACAAATTAGCCCGCAAGCCTTACAAGAAAATACAGTAAAGTAAACTGTCTCTTCTGACTGATGTTGATCGACAACTTAGCCAGATGGAGATCAGCTTCTTGAATTGAAGAGGATACTTCAGATCTGATCTTTATAGCACGACTCCTTCTTCACTCCCTTCTCTTACCCTGATGATAAACGACTTCTTATCAGTCGATGAAGATGACTGATTCTTCAGAGAACACTTGATTATTGTTCTCTCCTTGTTCCTCTTCTTCTCCGCAGAAAGATTGTTCAAGTGTAGCGGTGGGATACTTTTTCTCTCTTGTGCTCGAGAGATTTCCTAGGGCACCCTTCGTTCCTTTTTATAGAACAGAGAACACTGCTCAACGGTCACAATCAATGTCCTTTTCTGTCAGACGTCCAATTCAAAAGAGCACGCGCTCATAGATCTATTCCTTAGGTGCACACATTGATTGGACAATCAGGCGGCGGTATTAAATGCTGACAGCGCGCTTCGACGTTTGAATTCTGTCTCAACGATGTTTCCACCTTCATGCTGATACCAACATCATCTCGACGATAAGGACAATATCTCGACGACAAGACTTTGTCGTTGCCTTGGGCTTTGGTAGACCTTCAAGTCTTCTTACTTCTGCTACTGATGGTGGTATCTCGACGATACAAGATATACTGGCGATTCTGCACATATGACGATATGCTCTCTCGGACTGTATTGTTGAGATCCTCTTTCTTGCAATATGTCATCGTAATCATGTTGTTTACTCGACGACATTCCTTCCTTCGATGTCTTTGATTCTTCTCTGCGTTCGACGATCTCGCCACATCTTAGCGTTCGACGATCGGCATTCTTCGTTCGACGATCTCACCACGTCTCAGCGTTCGACGAACTTCCTTCTGTGTTCGACGATCTTGCTTCTGTGTTTATCGAACACAGCAATTCTCAGCGGTCGTCGATCTTCATTCTAAGCCCGACGATCTTGCTTCTGCGTTCGACGAACAGCTCTCTGCGTTCGACGAACATGCCCTTTGTGCCTTCTCAATGGCTCCTTCTCTGGTCTCGTCTCAGCGGTCGACGAACTGATTTATGCGTTCGACGAACGGCTCTCTGCGTTCGACGAACACGCCATTCTTTCCAATCTGCACGCTGCTCCTTTCCCGTCTCAGCGGATCCGCTGAGACAGCGATCTCGTCCAAGCAGATTCTTGGCTATCTGCAGCTCAGCTTGCTTATAAGCTTTCTCAGCAGCTCCTATTCTGGTCTCGTCGGTTTGGGCTCGTCTCAGCGGTTTTGACCCTTCGTCTCAGCAGTTCTGATGAGACAAATCTTCATCTCCCTGTAAATGAATTCTCCTCAACAAAGGGCATGTTTGGCCCTTCTTTTTGAGTCACTTGTGCCTGTATATCCTACACAAGTATTGCTTTATCAAATACAATATGTCCTTAGCATTGTGTGTGATGCCTCTTCAAATCAAGGTAATATTGAGGGCAATATTCCCAACAATCTCCCCCTATTTGAAGAAGGCAGAACATTCCCAATGCTAAGGTACATGACCAACAAAACATATCACAATGATGATCTATATAGCATGGGCCCTAACACCCTAGGCATTGGCCCTATCTAGCATGGGCCCTAACACCCTAAGCATTGGCCCTATCTCCCCCTTTCTGGTTTCTTCAACTTTGTATCCCTCTATGGATTGGGAGGCAACATCTATAGATCCCTTTGGATCAACTTATAGGTCAACCTATACACTCAGCATTTGCCATCTCCCCCTCAACCTGAGCAGGGATTTTGCTCCCCCTCAATTAGAGAGATATTTTCTGTAATAGCTGATCTTGTTCAATTTGAACAACCCATTTTAGCTCCCCCTCATTTGGAGCATATCTATTGATCTTATGATTTAAGGGAAACCTAAAACTCAGCTGATCCAGATTTTTCTGATTCAGCTGATCATCTTTCTTTAAAATCAATAAGAGTAGAGATACTTACCTTGAGGAGGTAGTCCTCAACTGATGTTGAGTTCACAATGGTTGTGCACAACAGCTGTGGCCACCTCTTTCTCCATTCTGAGCTTTTGCTCTTCCAGCATCTAGGATGTGCTCCCCCTCACTAGCACACCCATCTTCTTCTCCATAGAGAGAGCAATGCTCCCCCTCACTTAGGGCATACATATATGGAGAAATCTACAACAATGAATTCTGACTCAGATGTGGATATGACCCCATTGGTCTGCTTATTGCTGCACCATGATGTCAACCTCCTTCCTGTCATGTTCCTTTAGCACCCACTGTCCAAGTTCCAAATTTGGTTGTGGTTGGTACTTCGACTAACCTGCAAGAAGTTTAGTTATCCTTAGGAGCCCAATTAGCTTTGGGTCCTAGGAACATGTTAGCATGATGAAATGACCTTACTCTAGCTGCTCCCTTTGCAGGAAGGCCCATCTTTGCACATGGCAAACTAGGGTTGTGCCAACAATCTATGGCAAAGTGTCCTACCTTACCACATCACCAACATTCATGAATGTTGTATTTCCTCTTCTGAACATTTATTGGGGGGTGTGCAGCACAGTCCCTATGTTCAGGAGTAGATACAGCAGCATTCTTCCTGTTCCTCTCAACAATGATTTGACTGAAGGTCAAACTGAGTGCTGTCTTGGTTCTCTTTGTCCTGATGGCATCAGCTTGCAATGGCTTGGCAGCCATACAGGATCTGATGTCATCTGACACTGAGCAATAAGCCTTGTTACCAGATTTGACAGCTGTCATGTTCTTAGCTGAGTCAACCTTAGAAGGGCTTGCCTTCTTATTCTTGAATTTGGGGGCAGAGGTACTAAATACAAATGTTCCAGGTTGGCCCATTTGAATTTTCTCATAGGGAGCCTTCCCAACACTCAAACCCATGCCCTTTCTTTCATTATAGGATGGAGTATTTTCCTTCCTATAAGAGCTTCCATTCCTCCAGTGACCACTAATGATTTCATGGTCATACCTGTTGGAAGAAAGCAATCCCCTTCGAAAGGTGGAATGAGGCTTAGCTTTGTGCTTGCCCTTTTTCCCATGCCCTCCTCCTGCTTCATTATTTTTAAAGCCTAGTCCTCTCCTGTTTGTTTGAGAGGAGAAGGAGTCAATAATAGGAAGCACAAATTTGGGCTTTGAGAATTGAGCCATAAGGCTTCTTTCCTTCACAAGTTTCTCCTCAAGATCCTTGATGATCATGTCCTTCAGGGAAATAGTGATCAAGTGCACAATTGTTATCCCCTTTAGATGTCTAATCTGTCTGCTCATCTGACCCACTAGGGCGGTTGATTCAGTGCAGATGTCTTCAGCCAACTTAAGGGATGCTATTTCCTGGGCTTGCCTCTTGGCAAGCTTCTTGCTCTTTTTCAGAGCAGTCAAGAGAGCACCATATCTGTCAATCAATTGATTGACATCCATCTCAGCTTCTGAATCACTTCTATCATGTGATGGTTGTGCTTCAGATTCTTGACATGCATCATGATCAGAAATAGAAGTGGAATGAATTGGTACCTGATCATTGTCAGACATATTCTGACTGCCTTCCTCATCAGTGAAGGCCATAAGGCCTAGCTGGACATTGTCTTCTTCATCCTCCTCTTCATCACTATCTGAGTGTGATGGAGGGGCCCTGATTCCAACTTTTGCAGCTGGATAGTCTTCTTCTTCTTCTGCTGCTGCATACAACCTAATGTAGGCTTCTTCTTCATTCTCTGAATCTGATGTTAAAGGATCAGATTCACTCCAACTCCTTTCTTTCTTTGCTAGGAGGGATTTTTCTGCCTTCCTATCCTTGTGGTGATGATGCTTCTTTTCACCACTATCCTTTCTTTTGACTGGATAGTCAGCTATGACATGTCCAGGCTTGCTGCAGCTATAACAAATTATATTATTAGTAGGACGTTTACTAGGTTTAGAGTCATACATGTCACCCTTTGGGTGCAGTCTTTCAAGTTTGCTGCTTTCCTTCTTGTGGTGTGATGATGAGGAGGGCATGTTCCTCCATGGTTTCCTCTTCATCATCTTCTTTAACTACCTTGAAAAGGAAGCAAACTTTTCATCAGAGGAAGAGCTTCATGAGGTGCTGACTTCAGGTTCAGCACTTCTCCTTGGAGGAGACACCATCCTGCCCTTGCTTCTCTTGGAGTTGTCAGCTTTGAGAGCTACATATTTCTCCATTTCTTTAGCCCTTGTTGAGGTGTCCTCTTCCTTTCTTGCAGATAGCTGCATCTCATAGGAGATCAGCTTTCCAAACAGTGTGTGAGTAGGGGTCTCACCAAGCTTGGCCACTTCCCTGTTTGGATTGTGATTTGACAATTCCCTTTGTAGGATCTGGTCAGACAGTTATGTCTTTCTTGACCAACCTAGTTTTGATACCACTTGTTGTTTATTGGGGTGTCTACTTTATCACCTAGATGGGGGGGGGGGGTGAATAGGTTTTTCAAATTATGTTATCCCCTTTTAGGTGTTCTTGATTTCTGGTTAGTAGATCTGTAAAGTAAAGAGCAAACCACAGAAAGCACTCAAAAGATCTATAGAGGTTCCTCAAGACTGGGTGTCTTGAGTAGTCCTCTGTCCCTCTGCGCCTACCCAGCAGTGTGCTAGGATCGGCAAACGCCGCCAAAAACTTCAGGCCCTCAAGCCTTACAAGACGGACCCGCTAGTCCCAACAGCCTAGGCCCGCAAGCCCCTACTGCCCCCGAGCCCGCAAGCTCGACACTCAGGCCCTCAATCCCTACACACAGACCCGCAAGTCCCAACAGCCTAGGCCCGTAAGACCCTACTGCCCTCGAGCCCGCAAGCTCGACAGATCACACCCACAAGCGCACTGCCCTGGCCCTCAAGCCTCACAGTTCTCTAGCCCTCAAGCTAGACAAAGTCGGACTCGCAAGTCCACTGCCCTGGCCCTCAAGCCTCACAGCTCTACAGCCCTCAAGCTAGACAAATTGGCCCGCAAGCCTTACAAGAAAATAGAGTAAAGTAAACTGTCTCTTCTGCCTGATGTTGATCGGCAACTTAGCCTGATGGAGATCGGCTTCTTCAGTTGAAGAGGATACTTCAGATCTGATCTTTACAGCATGACTCCTTCTTCACTCCTTCTCTTAGCCTGATGATAAACGGCTTCTTATCAGTCGATGAAGATGACTGATTCTTCAGAGAACACTTGATTATTGTTCTCTCCTTATTCCTCTTCTTCTCCGCAGAAAGATTGTTCAAGTGTTGCGGCGGGATACCTTTTCGCTCTTGTGTTCGAGAGAGTTCCTAGAGCACCCTTCATTCCTTTTTATAGAACAGAGAACACTGCTCAACGGTCACAATAAATGTCCTTTTCTGTCAGACGCCCAATTCAAAAGAGCACGTGCTCATAACTCTATTCCTTAGGTGCACGTGTTGATTGGACAATCAGGCGGTGGTATTAAATGCTGACAGCGCACTGCGACGTTTGAATTCTGTCTCGATGATGTTTCCACCTTCATGCTGATACCAACAGCATCTCGACGATATGGACAATATCTCGACGATAAGACTTTTTCGATGCCTTGGGCTTTGGTAGACCTTCAAGTCTTCTTACTTCTGCTACTGATGGTGGTATCTCGATGATACAAGATATCCTGCGATTCTGCACATACGACGATAAGCTCTCTCTGACTGTATCGTTGAGATCCTCTTTCTTGCAATATGTCATCTTAATCATGTTGTTTACTCGACGATATTTCTTCCTTCGATGTCTTTGATTCTTCTCTGCGTTCGACGATCTCGCCACGTCTCAGCGTTTGATGATCGACATTCTTCGTTCGACGATCTCGCCACATCTCAGCGTTCGACGAACTTCCTTCTGAGTTCGACGATCTTGCTTCTGCGTTCGTCGAACACGCCAATTCTCAGCGGTCGTCGATCTTCCTTCTGAGCTCGACGATCTTGCTTCTGCGTTCGACGAACAGCTCTCTGCATCCGACGAACACGCCCTTTGTGCCTTCTCAACGGCTCCTTCTCTGGTCTCGTCTCAGCAGTCGACGAACTGAGTTCTGCATTCGACGAACGGCTCTCTGCGTTCGACGAACACGCCATTCTTTCCATTTTGCACGCTGCTCCTTTCCCGTCTCAGCGGATCTGCTGAGACAGCGATCTCATCCCAGCGGATTCTTCGCTATCTGCAGCGCAGCTTGCTTATATGCTTTCTCAGTGGCTCCTATTCTGGTCTCGTCAGTTCCGGCTCGTCTCAGCGGTTTTGACCCTTCGTCTCAGCAGTTCTGATGAGACAAATATTCATCTCCTTGTAGTTGAATTCTCCTCCTCTAAGGGCATGTTTGGCCCTTCCTTTTTAGTCACTTGTGCCTGTATATCCTACACAAGTATAGCTTTATCAAATACAATATGTCCTTAGCATTGTGTGTGATGCCTCTTCATATTATGGTAATATTGAGGGCAATATTCCCAACAGTTATCAGTAGGGGATCAAAGCTTAGTGATGTGTATCCTGAAATAGAAGCTGATCTGGAAAAGCTTTTCAAGGGACATGAGAAAATTCAGAAGAATCCAGAAAAAGCCATTCCAGCAAATTTCAAATATATGGAGAGGAAATCCAGGAAAGTCTATGAGGCCATGTCAACTTTCATCAGAAAGAAAAATTGAATCATGACTTGGGTAAAGCTATCTCTGATAAACACTCAGTTATATTGATGAGTCCTAATTATATACACATATATGGACTCATCTGGGCCGTTTTTCTACTCATTCCATTGCACTTTAGCCTTGTTTTAGCTCATATTTGTCATTCTATGCTAGGTGCACTTCTTGGCCTAATTTGGTGTGTTTTTATGTTTATTCTCCTTTGTTAGCCTTATCGTATTGTTGAGTGCCACTTTCAGTGGCCTGATTAGCATTTCTGTAGGAACAGGAGTCGTGCAGGTGTTCCCGGTACAATTCTGTACAGGAGCACTGCGCACGATCACTGGTTCTATTGCGCACGATCACTGGTCGTGCGCCACTGATCGTGCGCACTTAACCCACAAAATTTGAGTTCTGTCTTGACCGAACGCACGACCATTTACGATAGTGCGCACGACCACGGGTCGTGCGCCCCTGGTCGTGCGAACATGTTATTTTATAAATTTCTTACGTTGCAGGTTCCGCCCAGGCAGGCGCACGATCATTGAACTCCAGCGCGCACGACCACTGGTCGTGCGCCAATGACCGTGCGCAGTATTTTCGCCAGCGCCTATATAATGACCTGTTCCGCAAATTAGGGATAGCTCGGCTTCCGGGAGCGCGATTTTCAGTCCGTACGCCGCCGTTTTCCACTTCCAGCCACCTCCACCTCATCTTCTCTGGAAGGGGAAGTCGTCTCCGGCCATCCTAAGCATTTCTCCATCGTCCAGAAGCATTCTCCGCCATCCGCAAGCACTCAAGCAAGCTGTCTCCATTTCTGTCCGGTGAGAAGAACAGCAATCCTGAGGTAGAAGACGACGAAAGCACGTGGAGAGATCGTGACAGTCTCTCGACGCCGGAAGCACAGTCCGCCCGAGTCCGGAGGTAGCTTGACAAACTACCATTCCAGCCGTGAACGGCCGCTAGTCTTCGTCCATTGGTTATCTTCTTCTTCTCCCCTTTATTGTATTTCTTTGAATCATTTGAACTTGAATATCATGATGTTTAGTTTAAATGCAATGTTTGTTTCTTCTCTGTTCATCAACATTTGCTGTGATTCGTTTCACCTCCGCTCACTCACTCACGCACTCGTTGTTTTCGATTCGCGTTAGCAAGAGCTAGCGGCGATTTGTGAAGAGGTGTCTACGACCCTCACTCTCCGCACTAGTGATCACTTCACTCGCTTGCGCACCGTCCATCCGCCTCACGAAGCTCGGCATCGCGGCCGTTGCACCCATCTCGCCTTGCGAAGCAGTGATTTCGACCCGCACTTCTTTTATCGTTGTTAACAATAGGAAACCAAATCAAAACCCCTCTTGTTGTGTTTGTTCCCGCTTGTGTAACAATTGTCACACAACGCGATTCGTTCACCCAACCTGCATTCCTCAAGAGACAGACACTCGGGGATTCTATTCCCAACATTTATTACTTGACAGCGACCGGTGCACTTGCCGAACATCGCATCAAGTTTTTGGCACCGTTGCCGGGGAATGTTCAGGCGTGTAACGTCGTGAGTTGTGAACTTTTGTTACAAGAGCAGTTGTTTTTGATTTTCTTTGTTTTGTTTTCTCTAGGTTGTGATTGTGCATGCAAAGACAAGTCGCGGGGGAACTTGTACCCTTTGATCCCGAGATCGAACGGACCGCTCGCGCACGAAGGCGCGCAGCAGCCGTACAGGCGGCAATTGGTGACAACATAAACCCAGATGATGTTGAACCAAGAGTGCCCAACGTGGAGCAGTACCATCCTGGAGATGAGCAAGAGGTAGTTAGGCCTCGACCCCGAACGATGAGAGATTATACCACTCCGACAGCTGGGAGTGTGTATCCTGGGTTCGGTCCCAACATTTTGAACAACCAGTTCGAGATCAAACCTGCGATCTTGAACATCATCCGGAACAATACTCAGTTCTCCGGGATGGCCAATGAAGATCCGCACCTGCACCTGGCCGAGTTTTCCGATATCTGCGGGACCTTCCGCTACGCTGGGATTACTGACGATACAGTCAAGCTGCGACTGTTCCCATTCTCACTTCGCGACAAGGCCAAGGTGTGGCTCCATTCTATTCCTCCTGGGACCGCTGCGACTTGGGATGCTCTCGCATCCATGTTCCTGCCAAATTCCACCCTGTTGATAAAATTGTGTGCATGCGGCGGGAGATCGCCACCTTTCGCCAAGCTGACCAAGAGACCCTTGCCGAGGTGTGGGAGCGCCTTAATGATCTTCTCCGCCGCTGCCCGAGCCACGAGCTCCAAACTTGGAACGTGGTAGAGATATTCTACTTCGCGATCGAGCCCAACTACCGGGCGATGATCGATGCTGCTGCGGGTGGTACTCTAATGAACCATACTCCAGAGGAGGCAAATCGAATTCTGCGAGACACCGCCTCCCATAGCACATTTTGGACTGCCGGGAGAAATGCACCAAGAAGCGCCCGTGGTCTCTTCATGGTCGACTCACTTCCGCCTACATCTGCACCGGCTGCTGTTATTACGTGTGAAGGATGTGGAGGCGGCAGACACCACGCGTATGAATGCTCGGGCAATGATCTATCAGGTGACTTCTCGCACTTTTCTTTAAACGAATCTGTTAATTTTGTTGGTAATCAATCTAAGGGGGCGCCGTTTATAACACATATCATCCGGGAATGAGAAGTCACCCAAACTTCTCATGGAACCCCAACGCACCTGGCCAACGATGGGCACAGGGGCAGCATCAAAACGATGCCTATGCCTCCGGGAGCCAACCAAGGCCACCTCACCCGGAATATAACCAAGGCCCCCCAGCTCCCAAAAAGAGTAGCTTGGAGGAGATGATGGAAAAATTTATGCAAGCGACTAACTCAAACATGGTTAACCAAACCGCATCCATGCGGAACTTGGAAACGCAGCTGGGCCAATTGGCTCAAGTGCTAACCGAGCGGTCGCATGGGACTCTTCCTAGTAATACCGAAAAAACCCAATAGACCAAGGGAAGAGTCTCGGCGATGCGGAAGTGGGTCATCCGCGTGAGTTAGTAATCTCTTATTCCATTAATAAAATTGAAACTAAGGGCTTGTGTGATTCTGGCTCCTCCCGCAACGTCATTGCTTTGCAAGACGTTGATAAATTGCAACTTGAAATTACCACGGAGGACCGGAAATCTCTTGTGCTCGCAAACGGTACCGTCATACAATCGGAAGGGGAAGTTAAAAATGTAGAAGTTATAGTTGAGGGGACATTGGTGGTTGCTGATTTTCAAGTGTTAGGACCACGTGAGAATCACTCCATCCCTATCTTGGGCGTACCGTTCTTGAAAGAGAGAGGTGCCACCCTTGACTTTTTTGCGGGATGTGTCCTACCTAATAAGGTACCGTTGCCCACTTGCCCCAAGGCTATAACTGAAACATCCATTCGCCCCCCTCCTTTTAGTTTTGATGAATCACTGAGTTGTGCAGGGGATAAGAAAGATAATGGATCATCTGAAGGAGAAAAGGAAGAGTACCAGTCAAGCGGAAAGGAAAAAGTGGATTTTCGGAGAGACTATGATTCCAAGAGGGAGGAGGACTGCAGTCCTAAACATATTGTGATGAACTTGATTCGGGATGACATCCCATTATTTTCTTTCATTGAATCATGTAATAAACAATTTAAGCGTTCCATATCTTGGGCTGATCCGGTCGTCACTGCGGAGACGGAAGTGACGCCACCCACTACTAAGATGGGAGAATCTGAAAACGTTCAACGTTGGCAGTCTCCGACTATTGCGAAACTTAAACAAGAGAAGCATCTGCGCGATGCGCGCTCTGCCGCTCTCCGTGGCAAGAGGGCGGAGGATAGGGGAACACTGGGTGACACCAGTGTTGGCCCTAAAGCCTTCACCTCCCGCTTACAAGCTACGGGAGACGTGCACCATAAGAGCGCCTACAGCTGATTTTTAGTTCTTAGTTTGTGAAACTCTCTTTTTATGCACTTTTATTTAAATTTTTGCACTCTATAAACAATTATAATACAGGTATTTGGTCCAGCTTAAGGACATAAAATAAAAGCGCTGCTGGGAGACAACCCAGATCTCCTAATTTTTATTTTTATCACATGTTTTAATTCAGTTTTTATATATTTTTTGCTGCTTTTAGTGTGTTGCTTGCAGGTGTGCTATGTTCTTTGTTGATGGCGGATGTTGCGGATTGCTCATGAAATTATCGCCAATCCTCTGGTATGCTCAATTCTGAGCATTGGGTAACACTTCTCCCTCCTAGCTTTCAGTTTTTGTGATGTAATGCTTAGATTAAGTCTGGGGGAAAGCATGTTGTTATCCACTTTGCGCACGAGTTGCACCGCATACTATAAGTTTGTTTAAATTTTTTTCGTTGTCATCATCATTATTCCATGCTTCATACACCACTTCACCCACTTAAGCGCGCACTTGCCTATTTGTTTTGTTTCCGAATAAACTATTTTGGTTTGGAATGTGAATTAGGGTGTTAGCTTAGGAATTACTATTTGGAGTGCAATGTGGACTCATACAGTGTTCTAGTCGCATCCGCACGCTATAGTAGAATTTGAGTACAACTAGATTGTCTCTATGCGTTTAATTTATGACTAGTATTTTTGCGTAGTTTAGATTTGTTATACTCAAATGGTGAATGTGAACGAAATTGGCGATAACCCGGTGTTGTGTGTATACGAGCACTAGTTGTGTGCTGCTCGAGTCGGGAGGAAGGTTTACCTTTCTCGTGGGCTAAGAACTTGCCCCAAACGACTCTTGAAGCATGGGTGAGAGCGATTCTTTGAGTTAAATGTGATGTAGACCACCTTTTGGCTAGTTTGAGCCTTGTCTTTCCCTGTCCTATTCGTTCACCTTTGCAAGCCAACATTTGTGCCTACCACTTCTTTGTTTCAGCTCCTCCTCCATTCACCAAATCCTGAAGCTTAACCCACTTTCGCAACCAAATAGCTGTTTAACTGCACTCATATTCTTGATTTGGTGTGATGTTTGGAATCTGTGTGATGTGAAGGAGAAATAAGTTTTATTTGCTGATTATGAACCAACCGGAGTATAAGAAAAAGAAGAAAAATATGATATTAAAATGAAAATATGGGAAAAGAATTGTATTGAAAAGAAATCCTCCCGAGCGTAATAGAAAATCTGTTGGTATTTGTGAAGTAGGCCGTGTGTACACCTAGTTTTCATGATAAGTCTGGGGGTGTATCACACGAGCTTTGTTCATGGTTTTGTTGGGTGCAGCGTTCCGTTGACTCATTTGGGTTGCGTAGCCTTCGTCTTTATCCTTGAATATCATACCTCAACCTAAGCCCCAATATAATCCTAAAGTCCTATTGATTTATCTCGTGAGTTTGCTAGCGCCGTGGAGAGAGTGTGACCGGGCAAGCTTATGGTTCACGACGTTGATGGATTTCAGCGGAGTTACTCCTGAACCCCGATCTTGTGCATCACCCTCCTTAGTGTCTTGTTACTTTCACATCGGGCATGATCGTTCAAGTTCTTCACAATTCACTAACTGAGTATTGATAAATCTTTATTTACGCTCTAATACTTTTGTAAATTAGTTAGCATAGTTAGAATCTCTTTTTACTAAATTTCTTTTAGCATGCTTTTGCTACTTCGCACCGTACTCCTTTGTGTAATTTTCGTTGTTGACTACCATTTTCACACTCCGCCGAATTCGTTTGCTCGGGACGCGCAAATAGTTAAGTGTGGGGGTGTGATGAGTCCCAATTATATACACATATATGGACTCATCTGGGCCGTTTTTCTACTCATTCCATTGCACTTTAGCCTTGTTTTAGCTCATATTTGTCATTCTATGCTAGGTGCACTTCTTGGCCTAATTTGGTGTGTTTTTATGTTTATTCTCCTTTGTTAGCCTTATCGTATTGTTGAGTGCCACTTTCAGTGGACTGATTAGCATTTCTGTAGGAACAGGAGTCGTGCAGGTGTCCCCGGTACAATTCTATACAGGAGCACTGCACACGATCACTGGTTCTATTGCGCACAACCACTGGTCGTGCGCCACTGATCGTGCGCACTTAACCCACAAAATTTGAGTTCTGTCTTGACCGAACGCACGACCATTTACGATAGTGCGCACGACCACTAGTCGTGCGCCCCTGGTCGTGCGAACATGTTATTTTATAAATTTCTTACGTTGCAAGTTCCGCCCAGGCAGGCGCACGATCACAGAACTCCAGCGCGCACGACCACTGGTCGTGCGCCAATGACCGTGCGCAGTATTTTCGCCAGCGCCTATATAATGACCTGTTCCGCAAATTAGGGATAGCTCGGCTTCCGGGAGCGCAATTTTCAGTCCGTGCGCCGCCGTTTTCCACTTCCAGCCACCTCCACCTCATCTTCTCTGGAAGGGGAAGTCGTCTCCGGCCATCCTAAGCATTTCTCCATCGTCCAGAAGCATTCTCCGCCATCCGAAAGCAATCAAGCAAGCTGTCTCCATTTCTGTCCGGTGAGAAGAACAGCAATCCTGAGGTAGAAGACGACGGAAGCACGTGGAGAGATCGTGACAGTCTCTCGACGCCGGAAGCACAGTCCGCCCGAGTCCGGAGGTAGCTTGACAAACTACCATTCCGGCCGTGAACGGCCGCTAGTCTTCGTCCATTGGTTATCTTCTTCTTCTCCCCTTTGTTGTATTTCTTTGAATCATTTGAACTTGAATATGATGATGTTTAGTTTAAATGCAATGTTTGTTTCTTCTCTGTTCATCAACATTTGCTTGTGATTCGTTTCACCTCCGCTCACTCACTCACGCACTCATTGTTTTCGATTCGCGTTAGCAAGAGCTAGCGGCGATTTGTGAAGAGGTGTCTACGACCCTCACTCTCCGCACTAGTGATCACTTCACTCGCTTGCGCACCGTCCATCCGCCTCACGAAGCTCGGCATCGCGGCCGTTGCACCCATCTCGCCTTGCGAAGTGGTGATTTCGACCCGCACTTCTTTTATCGTTATTAACAATAGGAAACCAAATCAAAACCCCTCTTGTTGTGTTTGTTCCCGCTTGTGTAACAATTTTCACACAACGCGATTCGTTCACCCAACCTGCATTCCTCAAGAGACCGACACTCGGGATTCTATTCCCAACATTTATTACTTGACAGCGACCGGTGCACTTGCCGAACATCGCATCATATATCAATCAAATATTTTTTAGTCTATTATACTTTTCTATCTTATCTATATCTTATTTGTATTTGAATTAATGTTAAAAGTTGTTTGGAATCACTTACTTTATTTTGTAAATTTTGTTATGATAAATAGGGGGAGATTGTTGGGAAAAACTCTTGTGATTTATCTAACAAATTATTTAAATTGATTTCAACAGTTAGGTTAAATTACCCTCATTGTATAGTAAGGGTAAATTGGTCATTAGATGTCTTAGGATGTCACACTCACATTAGAGTGTCAAGGCCAAGTCAAGACA
Organism: Dactylorhiza incarnata; assembly: GCA_033032865.1. Classification (NCBI taxonomy): domain Eukaryota; kingdom Viridiplantae; phylum Streptophyta; class Magnoliopsida; order Asparagales; family Orchidaceae; genus Dactylorhiza; species Dactylorhiza incarnata. Next base: position 6,325,416 of record JAWHQI010000098.1, read on the forward strand.
ATCACAAAATCAGTTAAGTTAAGAGTTGCGTCGAATGAAAGTCTACGCAACTTTGACTAGATGTCGACGCTACTCTGACTAGAAGTCCAAGCAACTTAACCAGCCTGTGGAATTATAAGTCAAGTCGACGCAACGTCGAAAAGGACTCGACGCAGAAGGAAGAGCCTGTCGAAGCCATCTAAGACGCCGACGCACCTTCGACTTCAACACAGAAGTTAAAGCTCATGTCCAAGTCTTCAACTCGACGGATACGTCGATAAGGAATCGACATAACGTTGACATCAGATTTTAGTCAGAGCTAAGAAGGGATTCGAAGCTACTCCTATAAGAACTCAGAGGTGCGTCGATATGAAGAATGATGAAGTCGACGCAGTGTCGCATACAGTCAGAAAAGGAAGCTTTTTTGGTATCCTTTTAAGACCTTTTTAGAAGGGCCGCAAGGCTAAAGACAGTTCTCCAATGGCTCGTTTATTGCCAAGAATGGAATGGAGCATTCCAGGACATATCAAAAACACTCTTGGAATGTATTCGAATCTGATGGACGGGTCGCGATCAAAAGAAGATAGGAAAATTATGTGTCCAAAAAGAATTCCTTTCCAGGACAGCCTAAAAGAAGAAAGTATTTCAAATTCCAATCATACAAAATAAGTATGTTGAAGGGGAGAAGAAAACAGAGCATTCATTACAATATTCTCATCTGTCGAAAAGTGACTTCTTCTTCCTTCTTCCAAAAACCCTAAAATAGAAACACAAGTGCTCTCTCTGCATAGAACAGATACATAGCTGCTTCTTCTTCTTCACTTTACAGCAGCAAATTTTTAGGAAGTTCTCACAGAAAAAGGATCCAGTCAAATAACCCTTGCAACCATCACAATCATAAGCAAGTGTTCATCATATACAGATCTAGTGAAAATAAGAAGCTGGAGAATTGCTTCTGAAGGATTCTGAAAAACAGAATTCAATTCATCTTCTTCTTCTTCATTTCATCTCACTTTTCCTTCAACTGTAAAAGAGTTTTATTTATCCGTCTTCCAAAGGATTCAATGGTTCTAAGAGTCTCCTTATGAAAAGATTCAGTGGTTCTGAGAGTCTCCTTATCAAAAGAATCAGTGGTTCTTAGAGTATCCTTATCAAAAGACTCAGGCACAGGTTGTGCAATCCTACCAGGGAGGTAGAAGAGAGGACTACCCACATTTTGGGGAACCTCTATAAAAATTCTTGTGTCTTCTGTGTGTGCTTTTCTGTGCTATCCATATTTCTATTTTCTGTGTTTATATTTCTAGTAATCTGCATTTACTTTATTCTATCTTTGGATTGCTGATTGCATAATACCTAGTATTTTTATTGTGTGTGCATAAATAGAATAGAAAATATTTTAAAACTCTATTCAGCCCCCCTCTAGAGAATACTCAGAGGCTTGTTGTGTACTTTCAGATTCCGATAACTAACTTACAAAAATAAAATTTATAAAGTGAACATAGGGCATACCACAGTTAAGGAAAACATCACAAATTAAAGAACATACAATGTATTCTTAATGTGAGAGTGCAAAAACAATAATTCACAAGGGTTTAGGCAATGTTTACAATAAGATATAATGCAAGCATGGAAATAACCATCAATTCAAAATAGAATGATTAACACTAACTTAGAACTCACACATCTATAAAGTAGGAGGCTTGGTGGGATTTCCCGGGGTTGGGGTTGAAGGCGGCACTGAACATTGGGCTCCCAATAGAGTTGCGAACTGCTAAACAGCACAAACCAAGACTGAAAATGGTCTCCTTGATGGATGGACAAAGATGGATACAACTGGTGGTGTTGGTGGGGATTGTGGATGAAGAGAGTGGAGGTCGACAATGGATAGATGAAGCCCTAGATAACACATGATAGGAGGAGGTTGCGCTTGATGGGGAACTGGCAGGCGGCTGAGACTCCAAGCAATGGCAGGGAGAAATTCTGGTATGGGAAGAGGAAGGGAGATTGTGATTCTAGAGGAGATGAGGGGTAGGAAAGGGATAAGGCGTGGCTGGAGGAATGCTCTTGGAGCTGGCTGAGATCTTTGGAGACATGGGGGCTGTGGAGCAGGAAACCATCACCTAGGAGTTGAATCTAGAGCCCGAAAGCAATGTTGAACCTTCCTGGGCAGAACCCGGGCAATGGGCAGTGAGGTGAAAGGTTGCAAGGGATTTGTCGGCTAATGTGAGTATAGGGGGCTCGATTTTTTGTAGGAGAGGGTGTAAATGTGAGGAATGGAGGAGGGAATTGGGGAAAGTGGAGAAACGAGGGTTGTGATAAAATTTAGGAGAAGTGGCCTAAAATTTATGAAGTGTTGCAATTGGGAAGTGGGATAGTGGCGAGTTAGCTAGGAGTGGGTTGGTGGTGGGAGGGTGGTGGCTGGAGGGGATCTTAGGAGCTGGTATAGGTGGACACAGATGGTTTCCAATGATCACTGAAAAACTAAACAGAGAGATGTTTGAGTGGTGGTGGTGGTGGTGGTGGTGAAGGAATTTTGAGGAGGTGGTGGTGGGTTGAGGGAGGTGGGAGGATGGGGGTGGAGGAGAAATGGAGAGATGGAGGTAGGGAGGAACTTGTTGGAGGTCGGTTGGATGCTTGTGGAGGGGAATAAGGTGGGGTGGGTGAGAGGCGAGCTGGATGATTTGTTGGGGAGGAATGAAGGTGGCCTATGGGGAGATTTCGAAGGAGGGATGAAGTTGGCAGGTAGGGAGAATTTGAGGAAGGGAGATATGATGGGGATTTTGGTGGAGCCCTCTTAGGGAATATGAGGCAAGATGGATTGTCGGATGGTTGGGGGAAGAGGGCGGTTGGTGGTATCTACCAAGCTTCACAATTGAGTCCAGCTTTGGCACCGGGAGATCAAATGGAGGTTTTCTTGCTCAATCATTCAATAGCTACTCATGGAGTCCTCTACCTTTATTTATAGACTAGGTAGGGACAGTAAATGATCATGATCCTCAGTTCGTTGTAACCCCTAAAATACACATAAATAAAATGAAAAAAAAAATATAAAAACATTAAATACTTTGATCGGCGACACTCGTAATGTGAGGTCCCGATCATTACTGGGTCCATAGTCGGCGCGAGTAGACCCTCACGGTTCATGTGGAAGGATCCACTTCAATGTGCCTGGGAGGTATCGATTGCTGGAGGCGAGAATGCCAATGTTGTCGCTAAAGGCACATATATAATTATAAGTGCAAAGAGGATCATTAACATGGAACAGATCGATAATGTAGTGTTGGTTGCTTAAAGAGATGTTGGTGATGCAGTTTGCGGGGAAGCCGGTGGGTCGATGAGATAAGATATGATAAAATGTCCTTGGTAGGCAACTAGGAAATTAATTGACTTGTTATGCAGAATTTGTTGAGGATGATAGGTGGAAGTCATGCAGATCGATGTGGATATGCAAAATTAATGTGATAGGTATGCACCCAAACAAGTGTGATTGGGCCTGTTGTACGTGAGGTAAAGAAATGGATGGGAAACTTTAGGGAATTGAGTATTGTCGATAGGGCAGTATATGAATTTTAGTAAGTAGGAGATAGAGATGAGGCAAGTGGTTGCAAGTAGGTGACATGTAGTATGCGGTAAAGAGGCATTTTTGTGTGGGGGTTTGGTTCGAATGCAGAAGAGTGGGAGTGTTATGCGTAGTAAGCGGTGGAAGGGGTCAAAGCCCTGGCTAGAGAGGTGGATGTTATGAGGGACCATTTAGAAGGAAAAGTAATGGCTGAGAGTTGGGATGTGAGAAAGTGATGGGGAATACTAAAAGAAATTGTGTGGTCAATGCACTAGTGCTTACAGGTCATGGCCTCAATGACATCCTAGATGGCCTCAATGGACAAGGGATGGCGCTTGGTAGATAAATAGAAGGTACGACATGTCAAAGGAAGTGATGGAGGTCGGTGTGAACTTCATTGTGATAATAACGATCTAAAGCTTGTGAAATAGTGAGTGGAAGTCCGTGCGTATAACGACCTTATCATGCAGAGGAATCCAAGGAAAGGGTATTTTGGCATGGTTTAGTTCATCGTAACGAAGAAAATAGAAGGTGTGTCAGAAATCACCAGCAATGATGGTGCTAGCTACTTGGAACATATCAACCAAAATAGATGGCGGGAGGGAACACTAGGTTGGACCAATTGTTAGGTACTGCAGAAAAGGAAGAATGACGCATGAAATATTACACAGAGAAGACGAAAAACTGTAGCACTCCCGAGATTCTCTAGCGGAATACAAATTCGAGGGTTGGTTCTCTTGCCCAGCATAAGTTTTAAAACTCCCTAACAAGATAGATGATATGGCCTTAATAATTACAGACTCCTACTCCCGTAGCACTGAAAGAAAAAAAACATATATTAACTATAATAACAAGATATTTACTTTGTAATCCCGATGATATGATTCTTGTGAGTGGTTTGCGATTTGTTGGGTGGTATGTTTTGGCCAAGCGCATAAATGTAACAACTGTTCAAAACTAAGCTTACATCAAATTACAAGGCTTGTGGAAAGGTGTAACATATGAAGGGAAGTATGATGTCACAATGTTGATGGGAACTAGAAAACCATTCCTTAGAAATTACAAGTGTACGAAGTGAGAGAAAAATATTTAAAATATATTATTCTTTATTGTGCTCATACATGTACAGAAATACTCCATATATAGAGAAGAAAGGAAGGAACTAAGAATCAATACAAGATGTGGGACTAAAGGAGCCTAAGAGAGGAATGGGCCCAATGGACCATAATACATGAGTTAAATCTTAGTTATTAAAGGCTCAAGGTGCACCAATGCGCACCAAGGCGCAAAGGGGTCTTAGAGCCTAGGCTCAAGGTGCAGGAATGCACTTGATGAGCATCAAATATCAATTCATCTTCTTGATCAGATTTTTCATCTATTATACTCTTTAATCATTCATTATTATCATTTATATCTCTTAAAAAAAATTGATGTGGTCAATTGCATCATATCTAAGCCCCAATGCTCGATTATGTTTCACAAACACTAAGGCTCCGTTTGTTTCGGCATTTTTTCTCCATTGGCGGTGAGGAAAAAATGCAACGCTAAGAAAACCTGTTTGGTAAAACGCCGTTCTCCATACCCAATGCTCCAAAATGCCATTTTTGTCCTTCAACACCAAAGCCACCTCCTCCCACCATTCCCATCGCTCCCATTCCCAATGCTCGAAAACACAACCGCCGAAACAAACGGAGCCTAAATTGTGCAAAAATTATTGAGTTTTTACATTATTTTTTCTTTATTTTGAATAAAAAAAATTCAACAGAAATCTCACTCAGGTGCGCTTTTTATGCTCCAAAGGCACAAAAAAGCGCACGAAGGCGCAAACCTCTGGCCTAGTAAGCCTTGAGCCATAGTGATCTTAAGGCGCGCTTTTAACAACATAAAGCTAAATACAATGTCTTCTTATGTAATCTTCAACACTCCCCCGCAAGCTGGAGCACACAAATTGTAGGCACCAAGCTTGGAAAGAAATTGCATATATAATGTCGAGACAGGGCCTTAGTGAGTTGATACGCACGCGAGGGGTATTTAGTCATGTAGTCTTTGCCCTGTAGTGGGGCCTCCATCTATATAAGGAGCACCTTAGGGAGTTATGTTTTATCTTTGGAGTCTGTGTCTTGGGCTCTCTTGGAGAGTGGAGTGTCAAGGAGGACACATCCTCAGGATGCTTGGCAGGAGTAATGTCCTGATTCTATCTTTAGGTTTTTCTAAAGCAATGCAAGTTCCTTGTTCTCGTTATTGATATGACTAAGGCGTATCAACTGGTCCGACCTACCGCTCTCTTAGGCTTTTCAAGAAACCCTAATTGGATAATATTCCTGCTCCCACCTGATCCTTCATTGCCAGTGTCGCTTGATCCACTGATTCTGCCCGACACGCCATCGACTCGCACTTTCGCTGACTGCACCTCCTCACTTCTACGACTCCAATCCAGCACACACTTCTTCACACCTGGTCATTTCTCTCTGCAACCCTGACTCACGGTAGCTCCACGCGCCGCCGACGCGGAACTCTCTCTGCCACTTTTTCCTCCTTCCAGCATCGACACTAGATGTTTCCAGCGGTCATGCGCCAATGCCTTTCACTCCAGTGCCATCTTTAGCCTTGCATTTGCTTCCTGACGTCACCGTCCGCCTCAGGTTGGTCTCCCGGCATTTCTGTCTCCTTCCAACGACCCTCCAACTCTCTCACCCACATTTCGGAGGCCCTCCTGCAAATTTTGCAGTGTTCCAGCGACCTCCCATCATCCTCTTCGCCTTCCTGCGGCTCCTGCAACATTCCGTCATCCTTAATGCAGCTCCGACAATATTCCAGCAGCGCGCATGCGGCTCCGAAAACATTCCAGTAGCCGTCTTGCCGCTCCTGCAGCATTCCTGCCACCCTCCTGCAGCTCCCGCAACATTCCGACAGCCCTCCCGCGATTCCTCCTGCATTCTAGCGGCCCTCCAAAGCCTTCTGTCGCTTTCTATCGGCCCTCGCCCCCTTTATCCACCATAGCTCTCCTTCCGGACTCGGTTCATGCTCGCTCCAATCAAATTTACATTGCCCTAGATAATATCCTTGTCATGGCGTTTGAAATTCACCGTCGGCTTCTTCCTCATGCCCCTGCCCACCTCTCTGCTTCCTGATGAGCCTCCTCCCTCCATCCCACTGCCACCCATAAGTGGTCTTCGACCATTGGAACTGATGCCACTTCCTCCCTTCCCAATACCCCCTTTGTTCTCCCACTGTCGACTGCGGCACGCACCCCTCTCATACCTCCCCATCTTTTGATTTGTACCGATTTCCCTCCAATCCACTCGCCTTCTGACAAGCCCCTGACAAAGGCTCCACCTGGCGGCTCGCCTACCTTTCACATGGAGCCATATGCTTTTTCTGCTCACAGCCATTTCTTAGAGATCCTCATCCGCCTGTCAGCTCTCTTATCTCCCGACTCATCTTTTCCCACATTTCCTGAGCCCATTGTTACCCTACCCTCACATCTTATCACTCTCCCACTTTGACCGGCCTTCCCATCAGGTCTCCGTCCAAATCATCACTGCCTACTAATCGACCAAATGTCCTTCCCTACAACCCTCATTAAGAACCTAGATGGGTTCCCCCATCATTCTTCATAGCATCCAGCCTCCGACCGCGGCCCTGGCCCAACTGGCGTGTTCATCACTTATCCTTGAGGATGAGCTATTTTGTGGGCATGACAATGTTTCACCTCTCAGGAAGTCTCATGTCAAGTTATACGGTCGTGTTGGTCACCTGTACCACAGCTCTGTAGCAACTAATCCACCACAATTCTGATGTTTCACCTGGTCTGCCCACCAATGGAGCCTCCCGAGTCTCGCCGACGCGACAACGAGACCTTTCCCGGCTTGACCTTAACGACAAGGTCTCCTTTCAGGACGGGTGTATTGATACACATGCAAGGGATATTTAGTCGTGTAGTCTTTGTATTGTAGTAAGGCATCCATCTATATAAGGAGCCCCTTAAGGAGTAATGTTTTATTTTTGGAGTTTGTGTCTTATGCTCTCTTGGAGAGTGGAGTTATAAGGAGGACCCAGTATTTAAATGTTTGGCAGGAGTTATCTCATGATTGTATCTTTATGTTTGTTTAATGCAATGCAAGATCCATGTTTTCATTCTTGATACGCATTTCATGAGTATATTAAAAACCTGGTCGACAGCTGACATATGTCGTAGAATCAAATTTTGATGTTGAACCTTTTCTTGGACAAAATGACAATCAACTTCGATGTGTTTTGTGCGTTCATGAAACACAAGATTCTCAAAGATGTGAATAGCAGCTTGACTATCATAAAAGAAAACAACTGGTGAAAATGTTTAACGCCTAAGTCAGTAAGATGAATTTCTAGCCATGTGAGTTCTGAAACAGCGACGTCCATGGAACGAAACTCCACTTCTGTTGAGGAGCTAGCAACCAAGCAACCATAGCCAGCTTCTTACTTCGTCAAGTAACCAAGTTCCCACCAAAATATATGTTGTAACCACTAGTGGACCGATGATCATTGAGGGACCCAACATAATCAGCATCACATTATGCAATGAAAGTCAGAGAAGTGGAAGGCTTGTACATCAATCCTTGTCCCTGAGCATTCTTCAAACATCTAAGAATATCCTCAACCGCCTGAAGGTATGAGATCCAGGGAGCATGCAAAGGATATATCAGGTCATTTGACAGTGAGATAGATTAGCTTGTCAATAAGGCGATGATGATACTCTGAATTAGGAAGGAGATGATCAGAGTCTGAACCATGAGCAAAGAGATGGTAATTTGCATCCATAGGTGTATCCACAAGCTTATATCTAGAGTAGTCTGCATCATGAAGTAGATCGAGACAATATTTCCGCTAAGACGGGACAAGAACATCAGGTCGTCGGTCTACCTCAATCCCTAAGAAGTATCAGAGTCGCCCTAAGTCTTTAGTTTGAAAATGAGATGCTAGGTGTTTCTTTATTTGAGTAATTTTGGGAAGATCATCAACCATGGCAAGAATAACATCAAAATAAGCTAGAAGAATCACTGCGCCTGATGGACGTCGATGAATAAACAAGGAGTAGTTCGCTGAACTTTGGGTGAAGCCAAAATCACGAGCTGCACAACTAAACTTATCAAACCATGTCTGTGGAGACTGTTTGAGGTCATATAGTGATTTTTCAGATGGCAGACTACGGACTCCCCTGTGGTTGCATAACCAGGAGGTTGTTGCATATATGCAGTCTCCACAAGATCATTGTTAAGAAAGGCATTTTTGATGTCAAGCTGATGCAGCGGCCAATCATGATGTACAACAAGATGGATTAAGGCATGGACGATATTGAGCTTTGCAACAGGAGAAAATGTCTCCTCATAATCAAGGTTGTGTTATTGAGTAAAGCCTCAGGTAACAAGACGGGATTTAAAGCCGTCAATCATCCCATCAGGAGGATGCTTCATGGTGAAGACCCACATACAACTAACTGTTGAATGATTTGGAAGAAGGGGAATAAGGTCCCGAGTATGGTTAGCCTAAAGCGCAGCCATTTTCTCATCCATTCCTGCCCGCCTCCCTGGATGTTGAAGAGCTTCCTGCACAGAAGAGGGAGTGGAAATAGAGGACAAAGAAGCCCCAAAATTGTGCACATTGGAGGACAGACGGTGCAAGGAATAATTAGAGAGAGAATGCATTGTGGAGGACATAGCCAAATCAGCAGTCTGCGGAGTATCAACAATATACGGGGGCTGTCGTATAGCACTGAATTGAGGGGGCGGCGAGAGTAGACATGAAGAGGAGGGGCTGAGGCAAGTGGTGGTGTCAGTAATAAAGGTGGTAAAGAAGAATGGGTAGGAACAAAATGGCGTTGTAGATCAGGAGGTGGCGTAGGTGAGGTGCAGGATTGATGGAAAGACTGGTTTTCCATGAAAGACACATCAGCACATGTGATCAAATTCTGAGTGAAGGGAGAGTAACCAACATATCCCTTCTGGGTGCGCGAATACCCAACCAGCATATAGCGAGTAGCATGAGGTGCCAGCTTATCGACGGGGTGATCCAGGTGGTGGACAAAGTAGAAGCAGACGAAGACCAGTGGGGTCAGAGGGAAGGGATGTCGGCCAGGAAATAAGATAGAGAAGGGCGTCGCAAAGTTGAGAATGGATGAGGGCATGCGGTTGATGAGATAACAAACAACAAAGACAACAAAATTCTGATAGTTCGTGGGGACCTACTCACCCACATCTGGAATAGTAGAGATTGAGCAACTTCGAGAAGATGGCAGTTCTTCCACTCAGCAATGCCATTTTCTGGCGGCATATACACACATAAGGTTTGGTGGATGATGACCAACGAGGTGCAAGTTTTTTGAAGTGCATGCCCATAGTATTCACATGTATTATCAGTGCGAAGTATTTTGATAGTGCGAGAAATTACGTTTGCGTTTCTGTAGTAAAGGAGCGGAAAAGGAACAGAATTTCAGAGCGATCGCACATCATGTATAACCATGTCATGCGTGAATAATCATCAATAAACATAGGAAAGTAATGATATTCAGATATATTTATTGTTTTGTAGGAACCCTAGATATCATAATGTACTAAATCAAAAATAAGTAGCACTCTGAATACAATGAGGAGGGAAAACAGAGCGATGTTGTTTCCCATATATATGATTCGCAACAAAAGAAGAAAAATAGAAATTGGGAAGAGCCTTCTGGAGGATCTGGAGAGCAGCATGGCTGAGATGCCGGTGTTAACCAACAGAGTTAACAGAGGATAAAACTGAGGTGGGGAGATTCAATATGTAGAGCCCATTTGAAAGACACCATTTACAATTGATATTCCACGTCTGCAGATCCTGCACAACAAAAGATTAGAAAGTGATTAAACAATCACGATCTTGAGTGAGATGACTAATAGAAAGCATATTGAAGTGAGATCCAAGAACATGAAGAACAGAGCGAAGAGATAGAGAAAGGGTTAGCAACACATCGCTAGGGCCGGCAACGGGAGTGGTGTCGTCATTAGCCACCATAATGAACTTTGGAAAAGGAGTGTTCAAGTATCGATAGGGCATCTGCGGAGTGATGTGATTTGTGGCACCCGAGTCCACAATCCAAGAGGAACTATGGGACAACCATGAGATACCTTCATTAGAGACAAGGGCAATAGATCTGGAGCGGGAGATCATCCCACAAAGAAGCTAAAGCCTTGCGTAAGGTGTCAATGTCAGAGCGGGAGGTGGAAGGATGATCAACAACATGGGAGGCATGCAGTAGAGAGGCAACATGCAGCGAGGAGGCTTGCAGTGGAGGAAGACCATGTTTCTGATAACAAGTCACCTTGGTATGATATGCCCGACCACAATAAGTACAGAAGCGAGAGGGCTAGCCCTTAGAGCAATTGCGACCATCTCTCCCACCCCCCCCCCGAGAACCAGAACGGCCGCCAAGAGCAGGAGAGGGTGGAGGTCCGTTGCTAGATTAGAGGACACCGGAAGATCAGGTGGCGGCGTGACCTTTAACATCATAGAAAAAACATCAAAAAGTGAGGGAATAGTATATGTGTCTGGACATTGTGGAGATGAGGAGGAACCTGAGCCATCATCAAGGAAAATATCGACAACTTCTTTTTGAGCCAGTTGAGCGACAAGATCATGCGTTGGGGGATGGTGTTGATTCCAAGCCTCGATAAGAATCTTGGATTGGGCAACATAAGAGGTGAGGTTCCCATCCGCTCCCAGGTCGATGTGTTGAAGGGCCATGAAAATATCAAATAAGTGATGAAGACTAACCTTCCCAGAATAGAGAGAGTGAAGCTCGTACCACATTATTTTGGCAGTGTCATGATAAATAACCATCTGATACAATTCACTGTCCATGGATTTCAAGATCCAAGATTAAACGCGGACATCATCCCGAAGCCATTGAGGAGGGGGGGGGGGTCTTGAGTGCGATGATGAAGAAGCCCTGTGGTTTGACGAACAAAGAGCACCGAGTGCACCCACTTCACAAAATTCTTCTTGCCGACGACTGAGATAGTAGTAATCTGGAGCTCAACCCTAGCATCAGGGAGAGGGGCTAGATCAAGAGCATAAAGGTTCGAGGAAGCAGGAGAAACACTTGTTCACATCATCGCAAGAGGAGGCAGGCTGAAGCAGAAGGAGGAGGCGCGACCTGAAGGAGGAGTCTGCCCAAGCCTCAAAGAGGAATTCAGGCGGATAGCGGTAGTAGGGGGCTACCTGAAGGAGGAGTCTCCCAAGCCTCTCAAGAGGAGGCGGACTGCAGCAGTAGAGGGAGGCGCTACCTCAAAGAGGATGTTGGAACATGGTCTTCCGCATCTCCTAGGTTTGAGAATAACAAATCCTATGTATTTGATCTTGTGTGTTTAAGTGTGCAGGAAACAAAGTCCATATGACTCAAGGATGACATATGAAGGTTGCCCCCAAAATTGGGCCAACAATTCCAACATGCCCACTAACGCCGGCAGTAGCACCTAGCGCCTGGTGCTAGCGATGATTAGCGCAATCCCGGGAGTACATTTAGAAAGAGCTAGCGCCAGGCGGTAGCGGATAGCACAGGCGGGAGCGCGGAGCACAGAAGGCGAGATAGAAATGTTTCCTCGGATTGAAGATTCTCCCGCGCAGAATAATGCCTAATCCGAGATAGCGCAGACACTAGCGCTGAGGCTATAAATAGGACCCCTCTTCTCTCGTTTTGTACACACATCAAATAGAGAGGTTGAGTGCTAGAATTCCAGAGTCTGATTTGGTCGAAAGTTGATCTCCGACCAAAGCTCTGCAAATTTCTGAAGGAGGACTTCTTCATGCCGGATCCAAACGACGTCTGCTTCTACAACGCTTACTCTACAGCGGATCTTCGTCTCCAACTTCAGAAGTTCTTCAAGAGGGAGTTTTTATTATTATATTTTTATATTCCTTGTAAACCGTTAGAGAATTCGTCTCGTGTTGGCGACTAGGTCTGGGTAGGACTTAGGGCTGAAATTTGCCACGTGTTGGCGACTAGATCTAGGTTAGGTCTTGGGGGTGCTCGATGCCATATCCAGGGTTGGATTGGCTAGAGCAGCTTGAGGCCGAATCTGGGGAAGGATAGGCTAGGGCCACCGGTTCGTGGGGATGCGAGTCGGGATAGAAAACAAAACGAGTTTATTATTATTCGCCACCGATTTCTAGCGTTATAGAAATCAACTTTTGTAAACCTAATATTTCATATTAATAAAACATGTCTCTATTTGATTTTACTTAGTGTGCTTTTATTTTCTCATCATCTTAATCGCTTATTATTTTTAGAAATTCAAAATATAAGAAAAAGTTTTAAAACCCTTTTTCACCCCCCCCCCCCCCCCCCCCCCCTCTAAGGGCGCCTACCGATCCAACAAGTGGAATCAGAGCGGTTTCATTCCAATCGGCTTAATAACCAGGAATAATGGCATCTCATGATCTCGCTTCTATTAGTGGGGTAAATTTTTATGAAGAACAAAATCTCTTAAACCACCTTTATTCGAAGGGAGAAATTATAAAGGGTGGAAATTTTTAATGGAAAAGTTTATTAAAAATTTAGATATCAATGCATGGGATATAGCAATAGTTAGACCAGCAGATGAATCAAATAAACACGAACGTCATCTAAATGCAAAATCTTTAAATAGTATTTTCTGTGCTTTATCTCACGAAATTTCAAAATTAATATATTGTTTTTCTAGTGCATACAAAGTATGGAAATTTTTTGAAGAAATGTATGATTCTCCATCTACAGGTATGCAACAAATGCAAGAAGCGGAGAACATAAAAGATTGCACAAATGGTAAAGAAAGTTCCTCTCATGATGGATCAATGGAGTGCACATCAAATGGAAATGAAGAAATCCCATCTTTGGAAGAGGAATGCCAAATAGATGAAGACAACAAAGAAAATTCGTGCTAAAATCTCACAGCATCCAAAAGCACTGTAAGGAAATCAAATCCTCTTATTGTTTGCAATTCTATTTCTACTTTACAATTGCTACAAATTACAAAGCGCAAAATTAAGAAATTAAAAAATGCTAATTGCAAATTGCGCTTAGAAAATAAAAATTTAAAAGCAAGAGTTAAAGTAGAATCAAATTCTAATTTATCTAGCTTTACCCATGTCACTTCAATTGAAAATACAAAACCTTGTTTTGATTGTAATGATATTAAAGAAAAATTTAAGAAACTCGAAAAAGAAATTATATGTGTAAATGAAATAATGAAAAATTATTTTTAGAAAATTCATCTTTGAAAAGTGATTGTGCTACGTGCCAAAATTATAAAATTGAAATCAAAGAGATGGATGAAACATTTGAGGAAGTTAGAAATGACAATCAAAATCATATTGACTCTATTGTTTCTACTCTTAAAAATAGCACAATAGCTTATAATAAAGATAGGCATAATCTAAAGATCAAGAATGATTATATATAAAAACAAGTTGAATATGAATATGAACATATTCTTAACTAAGTTTAATAATGGGAGTAAGGAACATAAAGGATTTGTAAATCAAAATCAAAATCACCATTATTTACAAAATCATGTTTCTCCCAAATTAAAAATAAAACTACACAAATTTCCTATGAACAACACTTTTAATAATCATTACAATCATAATCATCAATATAAAGATTATCACAATGGAAATTTCACATATAAGAATAACACTAGATCAAAGTTTGAATGGAGGCCCAAAATTAAAAATAAAACATTAACTTCACATGAAAGGACCCATTCATCACTAACTACCCACAAACATACACGATATATTTGGGTACCTGATGGCACTAATCTCACACACCGCTATAGGCGGTAGCTCGACTGCGACACGAAACGTCAGTGTACCGATCGTTCAAGTAATATAAAATGAGGAGTAATCCCCGAGTATCGAATCTCGAAGGAACACAGTAAGGTGGAGTTAAGTTTCGAGGAAGGACTTGAGATTGAAGTCCTTTCGAGCGGATGGATGCGGAAATGGGGGATTTAGTTTGCGAATAATAAAATAAAATATTACAACTACTCCTATGCAATGCCGCTATGCAATGCTTCGCTTGGCGGAATGGAGACTAGGCAGGCCTTGAACGCGCTGCGTCGCAAGGGCGGATGGACGAGTAGGCTAACAGATCGAACTATGCAGGCCTTGAGCGCGCTGCTTTGTTAGGCGGGATGGAATACACGTGTCACTATGCCACGCTTCGGTAGGCGGATGGGCGAGTAGGATAACGGAATGAGGGTCGTCGGCACCTCTTCGACAAGCACGCCACTAGCAATTGCTAGTGCGGCACACGAACGTGACGGCGGGATGGAGGATGGAATGGGGCGCACCTCAAGCAACTCAAACAACAAACATTTCACATAAACATGAAATATATAGAAATACAAACTAGTTTAAGTGCAACTTCATCTTAATACACAGATCTAACTACATACACATCAATAAGAGAAGAATAAGGCAAGAAATCGACCGAATCCGAAGGCTCGTTGTGGATTCATGGTAGGAAGCACCGGGTTGTCAATCCGCATCCTAGCTCGGTCCGCAACTATGTCCGGGGTAGAGAGAGCTGTCACTACTCTCCAATGAGCCCGTCTTCTTCGTGTCACGATCCGGTAGAGGTTGCGAACTTCCTCTTGCTTGATGGTGATGGCGGCTAGATCTTCCCTTGGAGCGCTAGGATGAAGGAGGAGGCCGAGAGGAAGCTCCGGCTCAAGGTTGGCGTGAAGAACAAGCCCGGAGCACCTCCATATGGTGGGCGGTGATGGATGGGGCGAAAAACCTGCGGAAGGGGCGAAAACGGCGGAGCTGGGCGGAAAAACGGTGAGGATCCCGACCTAAATCGCGAGCAGGGCAATTTATAGGCGCTGGAATAAACAGGGCGCACGATCGTTGGCGCACGACCAGTGGTCGTGCGCACTATCATCCTGTGATCGTGCGCCTGCCTGGACGGAGCCTGCAAGGGGAAAAGATTATAAAATACAATGTTCGCACGACCAGTGGCGCACGACCAGTGATCGTGCGCGCTATCGTTAGTGGTCGTGCGATAAGGAAAACAGAACTCAGTTTTCAGGGGTTAAGTGCACACGATCAGTGGCGCACGACCAGTGGTCGTGCGCAATAGAACCAGTGATCGTGCGCTGTGTTCCTGTACAGAATTGTACCGGAAACACCTGCACGACACCTGTTCTAGCACAACCACGAATCCAGCCACTGAAAGTGGCACTTAACAATGCATAGCAACTACTAAAGGAGAAGAACACGAAATAACACCAAAAACGGGCATAGAAGTGCACATAGCTTGGAATAACAAATATGAGCGAAAACATGCCTAAAATGTAGTGCATAGACTAGAAAATCGGCCCAGATGAGTCCATGTATGTGTATATAATTGGGACTCATCACACCCCCAGACTTAACTGTTTGCGCGTCCCGAGCAAACAAATTCTATGCGAACGGGGAAAGAAAAGTAGATGGCTTAAAATAACAAAACTGAGCACCATGCGAAGTCGCATGCTCACGTGCATAAGAAAAATAGTAGAGAAGATTTTTCATTATACACAAACAGTTTATATATTTCTAAAAGAGTAAAAGCATATTACAACTACTCAAAATGGTAAACAACGGTGTATCATTCAGTCATGCATATGGAGAAAGTAAACCAAGCGCTGAGACGAGCATTGCTCAAGATCGGGATGCGGGACAAACTCCACTGAAATCCATCAGTGTCGGTGACCATAAGCTTGCCCGGACAAATTCTCTCCACGACAATAGATTGGTTCAAGGCGTGAGTCAGTAGGACTTTCAGGTTTTAATTGAGGCTTGAGTTACGGTGAGGTAAACAATGATAAACAAAATGGCTTAAAACACATAACCCAATTGAGCTTTTAAAATAACTACCCGCGCACCAAAATCGAATGCAGGTGCACCACACCCCTATACTTGTACTTTTGCAACATAGGTGTATGCACCGCCTACTCCCAATACATAATTTTTCTACATGATTTTTCAATAAAGCTCTTTTTTTTTCTTTTCCTTTTCATTTTTTTTTCTTTCTATCTTCTTTTTCTTGTCTTTTTTTCTTTCAGCAAAATTTTCAAATGAGCATATCCACAGATTCACATAATAAACACCACAATCAACACCCCCCACAATGTAAATAAAACTACAACTAAAGCTCAGATTTGGGTGTGCGACTAGGTTAGGCTTTTAGGCTTTGGTGTGAAAAAAGTGGGGCTGAATCAAGAGGAAGGGGTAGGCACAAAGGGGCTAGCAAGGGTAGATGATAGGCATGAAATAAAAAGCTCAACCGGGCTAAAATAATGGCCTACGTCATTCTCACGCACTAGAACTATCCTATGTCAATGCTTCAAAAATCGCTTGGGGCAAGTTCTAGCCACCGAGAAAGATTCTCCTTTCTCCCGACTCAAGCAACACGAGTCTAGCGATCGTTTACACACATCCCTACGCTACCGTTTGATTCCACCGGATTCACCATTTGAGTAGAGTAAACAACATTTACACTAATAGAGAAAATTATAAAACTATAAGTATAAAGAGAAGTCTAATCTTCACAAATTTCTATGCAACCGAGCACTCGACTAGGAGCACTACTGGAGTCAACATTTTACTCTGCTACATAGTCCTAAGCCATCACCTAGACTTTCCCAAATAAGCAGGAGAATTAAATTCACTATAGAGCATGCATACAGACGAGTACGCGCTCAAGTGGGTGTTGTGGTGTGCAATGAAAATGACAAACAATTTCCACAAAACTAAAATAAAAGTACTTCTAGCATGCTATGCAAGAGTGCACGTGAATGGGCACAAAAACTGCTCTCCCCCAGACTTAAACTAAACAATCCACAAAATAGATGACATGAAAATCAGAAAAAGCTAGGGAAAGAGAGTACCCAGTGCTCAGAAATGAGCACACCAGAAGATTGACGTGTAAGCTAAAATGAGTCGCAGCATCCGCCATCCAGAAAAGATACCAGCATGGGTCAGCTCCGCAGAAACAAAAGATAATAGAAAACTGAAAAAAAAATACTACTAACTAAACATGCTTAGATGAAATAAAAATGCAGAAAAGAAAGATAACTTCTGGGGTTATTGTCATCCCAGCACGACTTATTTGTCATTTGTACAGTTCTAGCTAATGGGAGTATGGAAGGAGAAGTGGACAGGTAACTGGCCTAATATCCGTGTCGGTAGTGGGCACCTATACGACGACAGAATAGTTACTCCTCTACCCAAATAAAGATAAAACCTGCCCATCACAGGTAGAGGGAAAAGGAGGTAAGAAGAGGAGGAGGAGATATCCTCGCTCAACTCACCAAAAATATCCTTGCCTAGCAAGGAGTCGTCAACAGGGAGGCAGCAGGAGAAGAAGGAAATGAGTGGAGCTTCCTCTACGGAGGGGGAATAAACCTCCTCACATGAGAGGATGCTCTCATCATTGACTTGAGCAAAAATCTCCAAGTCCTCCTGAAGTACCTGTGAAGATTCAACCTGCACAGGCTCGGATGAAGAGGGGGGATCGAGAAATAAACAAGATGAAGAACATAAATAATCAAAAATCGGGGGAGTGGTCCCGGTCTCACTCCCATCAGGTTGGGGAAGTAAAATAATGTTTGCATTGTCCTCAATGCTACAAGGTTCGGCGGGATCAACAGTGGCCATGCCTAAGATTTGGACTTCCTCCACAGGTGCTGAGGAAAATTCCTCTTCACCTAGAAGGTTGTCCTCCTCCATAGGAGTAAGCACAATACTAAGATCAACCGCCTCCTCTTGTGACACATCATCGACAATGTCGTCAGAGACGAATGTAGTATGCACAACAGGGGGAAGAATAGTGCTCGGATAAAAGTCGAGCACCGATTCCTCACAACGAATCGAATCCACTAGAGGTGGTGGATGCACATGGAGAATAGGCTCAGCAATGTCGGTGCATAGATCAGCCGCACATCCAGTGACCGTATCCATGCCATTCCCTTCAAGATGTGAAGGTGACAAAGACACATAACCGGATGTTGAAGGTGTGCCGCCAGAGTTAGGAGTTGGGACGATCCGGATATCCGGCTCGTCTTCCTCGTCCAATTGGCGAAGATACTCGGCACAGTCCTTCAAGACATGATTAGTGCTCCGACAAAACTGGAACTGCCTTGCGGGCTTCTTTGGCACAGCGGGGGCTGAAGCCGAAAAGAAGTATGACGGTAAAGGCTCAGTAGAGTAGCCATAAGACTTACGCGCACCATATGGAGTATCAGACAAAGTCGGTGCTCCATATGCTGGGCTATAAGAATTATGCCTACTATTCTCCGTAGGGCATTCATCACTAGAGTGGGAGGTAGCTCCACACCAACGGTAACGGAAATTAAGATGTGCCCACATAGTGCGAAGATAAAACGATTCAAAAAAATAAAATAAAAATGCTATTGTGCAAAATACTACACCTAACAAAAATTACTAAAGCAACCTAATTAAAACAGGAAAATGGAATAAAAAGAAATAAAACAAAGAAATGCAATTTACAAATGGAAGGGCTTCTCTCTCAGGTTCTCCCTCTCCAGAAAACTCACACGACTGTGTTCCCCGGCAACGGCGCCAAAAACTTGATGGCGCTAATCTCACACACCGCTATAGGCGGTAGCTCGACTGCGACACGAAACGGCAGTGTACCGATCGTTCAAGTAATATAAAACGAGGAGTAATCCCCGAGTATCGAATCTCGAAGGAACACAGTAAGGTGGAGTTAAGTTTCGAGGAAGGACTTTAGATTGAAGTCCTTTCGAGCGGATGGATGCAGAAATGGGGGATTTGGTTTGCGAATAATAAAATAAAATATTACAACTACTCTTATGCAATGCCGCTATGCAATGCTTCGCTTGGCGGAATGGAGACTAGGCAGGTCTTGAACGCGCTGCGTCGCAAGGGCGGATGGACGAGTAGGCTAACAGATCGAACTATGCAGGCCTTGAGCGCGCTGCTTCGTTAGGCGGGATGGAATACACGTGCCGCTATGCCACACTTCGGTAGGCGGATGGGCGAGTAGGCTAACGGAATGAGGGTCGTCGGCACCTCTTCGACAAGCACGCCACTAGCAATTGCTAGTGCGGCACACGAACGTGACGACGGGATGGAGGATGGAATGGGGCGCACCTCAAGCAACTCAAACAACAAACATTTCACATAAACATAAAATATATAGAAATACAAACTAGTTTAAGTGCAACTTCATCTTAATACACAGATCTAACAGCATACACATCAATAAGAGAAGAATAAGGCAAGAAATCGACCGAATCCGAAGTCTCATTGTGGATTCATGGTAGGAAGCACCGGGTTGTCAATCCGCGACCTAGCTCGGTCCGCAACTACGTCCGGGGTAGAGAGAGTTGTCACTACTCTCCAATGAGCCCGTCTTCTTCGTGTCACGATCCGGTAGAGGTTGTGAACTTCCTCTTGCTTGATGGTGATGGCGGCTAGATCTTCCCTTGGAGCGCTAGGATGAAGGAGGAGGCCGAGAGGAAGCTCCGGCTCAAGGTTGGCGTGAAGAACAAGCCCGGAGCACCTCCATATGGTGGGCGGCGATGGATGGGGCGAAAAACCTGCGGAAGGGGCGAAAACGGCGGAGCTGGATGGAAAAATGGCGAGGATCCCGACCTAAATCGCGAGCAGGGCAATTTATAGGTGCTGGAATAAACAGGGCGCACGATCATTGGCGCACGACCAGTGGTCGTGCACACTATCATCATGTGATCGTGCGCCTGCCTGGACGGAGCCTGCAAGGGGAAAAGATTATAAAATACAATGTTCGCACGACCAGTGGCGCACGACCAGTGATCGTGCGTGCTATCGTAAGTGGTCGTGCGATAAGGAAAACAGAACTCAGTTTTCAGGGGTTAAGTGCACACGATCAGTGGCGCACGACCAGTGGTCGTGCGCAATAGAACCAGTGATCGTGCGCTGTGTTCCTGTATAGAATTGTACCGGAAACACCTGCACGACACCTGTTCTAGCACAACCACGAATCCAGCCACAGAAAGTGGCACTTAACAATGCATAGCGACTACTAAAAGAGAAGAACACGAAATAACACCAAAAACGGGCCTAGAAGTGCACATAGCTTGGAATAACAAATATGAGCGAAAACATGCCTAAAATGTAGTGCATAGACTAGAAAATCGGCCCAGATGAGTCCATATATGTGTATATAATTGGGACTCATCAGTACCCAAAGGAACCACCAGACTTGGTCCCCTTTGGATACCTAAATCACTTATTCATTAGGTATCACCAAATGCATGAAGTAGAATATTTTCAAAAATGAAATATACAAATTTTCTACTTCATAATATGCTTTATTGTCCTTTTCTTTTTCTTTTTATTTTCTTATCTTTTTTATCATGGTATGATCATCATAGAGACACAAGACTTTATCACTTAAAGATTTATAAATCAAATTATCAAATTGTAAAGTCATGTCCTTTATCTCTAAAGACCAATCTATTCTTCCTAAACTCATTATATATCTATATATCATATATCACCAACATAAATTGAATTCAAAATTTTTCTATGTTATAGGATTTCAACCTTATACTACTTCATAGGGTTTTAAATTTGCTTAAACATCTCCACTTCATACGACTTCAAATTTATAAATAAAATGTAAAACAAAACCTTCAAAACTACCAAATAAGGACCAGATAAAAACAGTCAAACATCCAAAAATAACAAAATTAAACAGTGCAGATAGCGCTGGCGCTAGCTGGTAGCGCCGACGCTAGCAAACAGCATCCAAGAACATGTGTTCAAATTCCTGTATGATTACAAAACTGAAAACTTAGTTCCCCCCAGGTCCTTCCAACTCCTCTACTCTGTCTCGTCTATCTCCTCCACACTAGCACTTGGAGATCGTCTTCTACGACTCCTATGAATTGAATGATGCGGTGGATCCTGTACTGGGCTATCCCACTCTCTTTGCTCTGGTGTAGATGGATTTAGCTTTAATGTCTTGATCATGAACTTCATCATCTTCTTTATACCAGAAACATCTTTCTCCACTCTTGTCATCCGCTCTCCCATTTCTTCTCGAAAAGATTCAAATGAATCATCTCGAGCCCCTCGGGATGATGCTCCTCTTCGGAGTGGTGGTTGAGTAGATGTTGAAGGCTCATCCGGGAGGGATGTAGCTCACAAGTGTTGTTGAAATTGTTGAAGTGGAGTGGAAGGTGTCCGGAGGTCTGATTTTTGGAGACCGCAGAGACCGCGCGGTCTCTGCTCTGGTGTTCTGCCGGTCTGGCTCTGCCGGTCTATCTCTGGCGGCCTGCTAAGATTGGCCGGTCTGTTCTAGCTTGCTGCGGTCTCTTCACAGGTTGTTCTACTTGGTTGGTCTATCTTCTTTGTAGAATACCAGGCGGTCTGTTCTTGTGTAACCGCTGTGACCGGGCGGCTTATGCTGGGCGATCTGGCGACTTGACTGAAGTCGTCCAGATGTTCTTGGGTTGGCTCTTGGCGATCTAAGGAAGGAGTGGTCTTGTGTCCGCACGGCTTGTGCGGGGTCTTGTGTCCGCGCGGCTTGTGCGCGGTCTGCTGCTGATCTGCGGTCTTGGACTGGATGTTGTCCAAGTGGTCTGATCGTGCGGTCTGCTTTGTGAGACCGCTGGCGATCTGACGGGTGGTGATTGTATCCCTCTTGTGCGGTGACGACATCTGTCTACCCGCTTATAAATAGGGGTGCAGGGCCCGTCATTCATAATGAGAACTGTAAGAACTTGAGCCTGGGTTGTTTCGTGCGATCTCAACTTTGAGGTCGGGCGGTCTCGGATGCGAGTTGACTGTTTGTTGTGTTCACAGGTTTGAGGTCAGCAGGTTGCGGTCTCCTTACTTGGTGATTTCCCAGCGGCTTGAATAAATAGTTTGGCAGCAGCTTGTCTACGAACTGGTTTATGTCGTTCTTGTGCTGTTCGCAGCGAACTCGGCGATCAGGCGACCTTCAGCGGTTAGGCGATCTTAGTTTCAGTCTGGCGACAGCTTCAGTTCTTTGTTCAGTGCAATAAGCTCCAGTTTGTGCGGTATGAGGTGGCGGTCTGGCAGTGCAGGTCATCTTGCCTATTTTCTGTTCGAGCGGTCTCAGGTCAAGCCGGGCGATCTCTAGAGTTGAGCGGTCTATGCTGTCTCTGCTTTTCAAGCTGCCAATTTTGTTTTTAGTGTGTTTTGTTCTTCTCTCCTTTGTGATTCTTATGAATCATGTCTCGCCGCATATACCTCGCACTGTAATCAAGTATTGTGATTCAATAAAACTTTGTGTTGCTGTGTGGCATTTTGTGGTTATTTGGCTATAACTCAGTTGATGCAACTCCTACTTACTCCTAAACGATTCAAATCAAAAATTTTAACATGGTATCAGAGCTAGGTTGTTGGAGTGGATAAGCAGTGATCAACTTGAGTTGCCATCGTCTTTGTGAAGAATAGACCACATAGGTTTGCCATGGAAGCTAGATACGTAAGAGGGCTTGGTATTGAACTCCTCACATCGACTAACTACATGAAGTGGAGGTCGTGTATGGAGAGTTACTTACTTGGCGAGGATCTATGGGAGATAGTTAGAGGAGATGACACACAAGAAGTGTTTCTAGCAGGAGATAATATGGCAGAGGTGAGACTTTGGAGGAGGACTAATGCAAAGGCAAAGTTCACACTCAAGAGGGCTATCTCACTAGAGCTATTCGATCACATCATTGGATGTAAATCTGCTGCTGAGATTTGGATGTCTTTTGACGGGCTATTTAATAAAAAGAATGTAGCTCGGCTTCAGTTTCTTGAAAATGAGTTGGCGAAAACCTCTCAAGGTGATCTTTCAATCTCTACCTTCTTTCTTAAGATGAAGAACCTCACAGCAGAAATTTCTACATTGGATCCTGATGAGCCCATTTCGGAGGCAAAACTGAAGAGGCATATTATCTGTGGGTTGCGGAAGGAGTATCTTGCCTTTGTGACGTCAGTTCAGGGTTGGGAAAATCAACCATCTCTGTTGGAGATGGAGAACTTACTTGCTTCGCAAGAAAGTTTGGCAAGACAGATGGAGGGGACTTCTATCTCTGGGGGAGATAGTGATGTGTTGTTCTCTGGGAAGAAGAAGAAGAAGTTGGAGAAGAAGAAGTCGGGTCATGATGGACCCTCTATTTCAGGTCAGCAGGATAGGGGTTATGCTCCTAAGTCTGATGGGAAGAAGAAGGGAGAGGGACCAAGGTGCTTCAGGTGCAATAAGACCGGACACTTCAAGAAAGATTGCCGAGTTAATCTTCAGCTGGGACATGTAGCGGAGAAGGAGAAGCCAAAGTCTAATGAAGCTGGATGAGGAGGATCCTTTGCGGCTAATATGACGGATATGCCTGTTAAGGCCTTGGCTGCCATCAACTTCGAAGAGGATTGGATCGTGGATTTAGGGTGTGGGCATCACCTCACCGGGGATGAATCAAAATTCTCTTCTTTGGCACCTTACTCAGGTAACAATGCAATCATTACAACTGATAATTCTGTTCATGCAGTAGAACAAGAAGGAATTGTCTATCTGAGAAGTGATAAGGGTCCACTTACATTGAGGAGTGTCTATCACGTGCCGGGTATGAAGAATAATCTCTTTTCTGTGACCAATGTGGTCGATGCCGGTTATCACGTTCTGTTTGGCCCAACAGAAGTGAAGTTTCTTAAAACTCAACCGGAGATAAAGGGAGATTGTATTCATGTTGGAAAGCGGGTGAAGGACTTGTTCGTTTTATCGACAAGTACCTATGTTGATAAGATGAAGACCAATGATAGTGCGGCTATCTGGCATGAAAGGTTGGGGCATGTAGGCATGGACAAATTGAAGGCTATGGCGGTTAGAGGCCTTGTCAAGGGCTTGCCTAGCTTGTCCTCCTATGGAGACGGTCATGTTTGTGCGGGATGTCAGTTTGGTAAGTCTCATCGACTTCCATTTGATAAATCGCAAACAAGATGCAAATCGCCGTTGGAGTGCATTCACGGTGATTTGATGAGATCGACTGCCACCCCAAGCCTTGGAGGCAACGAATATATGTTGGTGTTGATTGATGATTACACCAGATACGTCTGGGTGTATTTTTTGAAAGAGAAGCCAGAAGCTTTTGCGAAGTTCATGGAGTTCAAGGAGCTGGTGGAACGGTTAGGCCTGCGGGTGAAAAATTGAGAACTGACAATGGTGGGGAGTTCACCTTTGGTGAGTTCTCAAGTTTTTGCAGGAAGTACGGCGTTCGGAGAGAGATCACTTGTGCCCATACTCCACAGCAAAATGGCGTTGCAGAATGGAAGATCTGTCATCTGACGGAAACTTGCAAATACTGGCTTCATGCCAAGAGTATCTCAAAGTTCTTCTGGGCGGAGGGAATGTCTTGTGCGACATATGTCATCAACAGGATGCCTCTAAGTCCAATCAACATGAAGACCCCTCACGAACTGATGTTCAAGGAGAAACCAAGTGTTGCACACCTTCGGGTGTTCGGGTCAACCTGTTATGTGCATATCCCTGATGCTCTTCGGACAAAGCTAGATGCGAAAGCAAGGAAGCTAGTCTTTGTTGGATATGATGAGCGGAAGAAGGGATGGAGATGCATGGATCCTAAGACTCGAAGATCTTTTGTATCTTGGGATGTGGTGTTCGATGAGGTGACTTCCTACAAGGGGAGTTCAGGAGTTGAACTACCGGAGAGCAGGGTTGATGAAGAAGGGAAGGCTGCGGAAAATCTTCAAGTGGAGTTGTCTGTTTCACCAGGAGCTCCAATTGTGTCAAGCTCAGAGATGGAGGCTTCAGGTTCTGTAAGCAGGGGGAGCGATGCTCCAAGTTCATCTGGAAGAGGAGCTAACACAGAAGAAGCAGCTGAGGAGGTGGCTAGTCAGGTGCAACCTCTTAGGAGGTCGAAGAGGACTATCAAGCCACTGGATCGATACACAGGAGGAAACATAGTGAGCTTCGTCTCATGTTTCTTTGCTGGTCCCTTGGATGAGAGGGAGCCGTCGAGCTTTGAGAAGGCCAAAGGCGTGAAGCAGTGGGACATTGCTATGCAAGAGGAGATGGATGCTCTCAAGAAGAATGAGACTTGGTCTCTAGTGCCCAGGTCCAAGGGCATTACCCTTGTGACATGCAAGTGGGTCTATAAACTTAAGAAGAAGGCTGAAGGTACGATCGAGCGATACAAGGCTCGCCTTGTAGCTCGCGGGTTCTCACAGCAGTACGGAGAAGATTATGATGAGACGTTTAGTCCAATGGCAAAGATGACTTCGGTCCGATTTGTTATTACTTTGGCGACATCAAGTGGATGGGAGATTTGGCAGCTCGACGTGAAGAATGCTTTTCTATACGGAGAGATTGGCAAGGATATCTTCATGATCCAACCACCGGGCTTCATCTCGGAGGATTGTCCGGACTACGTCTGCAAACTGAAGAAGGCTATATATGGGTTGAAGCAAGCGCCTCGAGCGTGGTACAGGAAGATCGCGGAGTATCTTCTATTCTGCGGGTTCTTTGCTTCAGACTCTGATTCTAGCTTGTTCGTAAAGAAGGAGGGGGCGCTTCGGGTTATTGTACTGCTCTATGTGGATGACATGATTGTCACCGGTAATTCGAAGGAGGCAGTAGCAAGTCTGAGAGCCGAGCTTGCTATTAGATTTGAGATGAAGGATCTATGTGAGCTTCACCATTTCCTTAGACTCGAGGTTCAGAGGCGGGAGTGCGGAGTGCTTATTTCTCAGGATGGATATGCGGAGCGGATCGTTCAACGATTTGGCATGGAGGAAGGGAAGAGCAGCTCTATACCACTGGAACAACATCATAAACTTCGGAAGGATGAGGGGAGAGTTCTATCTGATCCGTTGGTGTTCCGAGCTCTGGTTGGGAGCTTGATCTACTTGACGATCACAAGGCCTGATATTGCTTATGTAGTTGGAAAGGTGAGTTGGTACATGGCGGAACCACGGAAGCCTCATCTTCTAGCGGCAAAAGGAATTTTTATGTATGTGAAGTCGACCTCTGATCTGGGTCTCCTATATAGGAGAGGATCAAGCTTGGAGTTGCATGGATTCATGGATGCTGATTATGGGGGAGATGTGGATGATCGGAGATCAACGTCTAGTTTTGTCTTTATGACAGGCCCCACAGCTATTTCTTGGTGCAGCAAAAAGCAGGACTCGGTGTCCGTATCTACCACAGAAGCAGAATACAAGGCTTCGGCCTTGGCAGATCAGGAAGCCGTTTGGCTTAGCAGGTTGGTGGAGGACGTTCATGAGGAGGTTCAAGGTCCCACTATGCTACGCGGGGACAATGAGAGTGCTTTAATGCTGGTTAATAATCCAGTCTGTCACGCGAGGACCAAACATATTGAGATTGAGCACCATTTCATTCGTGAAATGGTGTTGGGAGGATCTCTTATGGTCGAGCATGTTCGGAGTGCGGACAATGTTGCAGACATCTTCACAAAGCCGCTGGCAAAGTGACCGTTTACTCGGTTGCTGAGTTTACTCGGGCTAGTTTCCACTTCCCACTTCAAGGGGGAGTGTTGAAATTGTTGAAGTGGAGTGGAAGGTGGTCGGCGGTCTGATTTTTGGAGACCGCAGAGACCGCGCGGTCTCTGCTCTGGTGTTCTGCCGGTCTGTCTCTGGCGGCCTGCTGTGATTGGCCGGTCTGTTCTAGCTTGCTGCAGTCTCTTCCCAGGTTGTTCTACTTGGTTGGTCTATTTTCTTTGTAGAAGACCAGGCAGTCTGTTCTTGTGTAACCGCTGTGACCGGGTGGCTTATGCTGGGCGATCTGGCAACTTTTCTGAAGTTGGCCAGATGTTCTTGGGTTGTCTCTTGGCGATCTAAGGAAGGAGTGGTCTTGTGTCCGCGCGGCTTGTGCGCGGTCTTGTGTCCGCGCGGCTTGTGCGCGGTCTTGTGTCCGCGCGGCTTGTGCGCGGTCTGCTGCTGATCTGCGGTCTTGGACCAGATGTTGTCCAAGTGGTCTGATCGCGCGGTCTGCTTTGTGAGACCGTTGGCGATCTAACAGGTGGTGATTGTATCCCTCTTGTGCGGTGACGACATCCGTCTACCCGCCTATAAATAGGGGTGCAGGGCCCGTCATTCATAACGAGAACTGTAAGAACTTGAGCCTGGGTTATTTCGTGCGGTCTCAACTTTGAGGTCGGGCGGTCTCGGAAGCGAGTTGACTGTTTGTTGTGTTCGCAGGTTTGCGGTTAGCAGGTTGCGGTCTCCATCCTTGGTGATTTCCCAGCGGCTTGAATAAACAGTTCGGCTGTGGCTTGTCCACGAACTGGTTTATGTCGTTCTTGTGCTGTTCGCAGCAAACTCGGCGATCAGGCGACCTTCAGCAGTTAGGCGATCTGATTTGCGGTCTGGCGATAGCTTCAGTTGTTTGTTCAGTGCAATAATCTCCAGTTCGTGCGGTCTGAGGTGACGATCTGGCAGTGCAGGTCATCTTGCCTGTTTTCTGTTCGAGCGGTCTCAGGTCAAGCCGGGCAATCTCTGGAGTCGAGCGGTCTGTGCAGTCTCTGCTTGTCAAGCCGCCAGTTTTGTTTTTGGTGTGTTTTGTTCTTCTCTCCTTCATGATTCTTATGAATCTTGTCTCGCCACGTATACCTCGCACTGTAATCAAGTATTGTGATTCAATAAAGCTTTGTGTTGCTGTGTGGCATTTTGTGGTTGTTTGGCTATAACTCAGTTGATCCAACTCCTGCTTACTCCTAAATGATTCAAATCAAAAATTTTAACAAGTGTGAGGTACTATAGATTGGAGGAAAGCAATCTATCAAGTAAAATCCTATCTCAATAAAAGGGTACATCATTTGAATGACCCATTATATGATGCCACCCAGGGGCAAGTTGTTATATCTCTGGCAGGAAGGTTGC
Organism: Dactylorhiza incarnata; assembly: GCA_033032865.1. NCBI lineage: Eukaryota > Viridiplantae > Streptophyta > Magnoliopsida > Asparagales > Orchidaceae > Dactylorhiza > Dactylorhiza incarnata. The sequence continues at coordinate 6,353,887 of JAWHQI010000098.1, forward strand.
CGCAACTTGTATGAGTAACGAATCAAGGAGAGTAATAAGTCAGCCACATCAAACTTTTCCTCCTCCAAAATGAAATAGGAGACATAGCTAAGTTGTGCTGTGACCTTCGCTGTATCACCCAACTTCAGCATAATTGTGTGGCGTAATACATCTTGAACTACTAGGGCGTCTACTGTATTTGTCAACAAAGAGGAGATCAGACTCCTGCATGCCCTATTATGCAGCACCATGTTCACATTAGTCCAATCTCTATCTACCCTAAAATTCTCAACTATCTCCAACCGATTTGGATGCTGCGTCAATCCAAACATGGCCAACAGTTGTTCATGGGTGATAGTCACCACTTGTCCCTGCACCTGAGACCGCACTCCTCCATCCAGATCAGTTTGCGATGGGTCTTCCAAGTGCATATAGAAATCTCATACTAACTCTGAAGAAAACCCATCAGAAAGAAAGAAATTCAACACTTCGGAGGTTCCAAACAGCTGCATAATGTGGTGGTGTCGAGGCATGTCAAACTCCACAAAATATGGGACACCTACTACTGTAGCCTCCACGGCTAGCTTTGCACTTTTCTTCCCTTTTGATCCAGGATCCATCTGCCACATTATAAGAGAAATTAAAATTAAGCAAAATTCACTAGCGCCAGCGCTATCACTAGCGCCCTGCGCTAGCACTAGCATCTGCAGTAGCGCCGACGCTAGTTCTCTGATCTGAAATGATAAGATCTTTCTAAAATAAAATATTTCCAAATCCTAAATTGTTAGATCCAAGAAACCCACATAATCTAAGATAAAATCAAAACTAAAAATCTTCAGAAAAATTATAAAATAGTGAAGATCCTCTTTTTGAGCTAACCTTATTCTAGATCTATCATCAAAATAAAAAGTTTTTTTTTTGAGTTCATATATCTACATCACAAACATCAAAATCAAATATTTAGAACAAGAACCATAAAAAGATGAAGATGTTCTAATTCCTCTCTTCAAAAATAAAGGAATCAAGCATTGTAGATCTATCATCTAAAAACTACTTAATAACTTCAAATATCTTCTTCTCTAACATCAAAATCAAAGTTAAAAAAAATCATATGAAAAGATGAAGTTTTACCTTAGATATATACGTGGGCTGCGGTATCTTCTAGGGTTTTTCGGGAGAGCTTGAGAGGCAATGGACGAAATAAAAAAGAGGAAAGGGAATTAAATAAAGCAGCGCTACCGCCAGCGCTATCATTAGCACGAGCGGTATCGCTTGGTTCAGTTTTTATGCATTTTTAGAATCTTATAAAATACCTAAAATTATGCTAAATTATATGTACTACTAAGTTTTGCAGTTATATTTTGAAATGATTTTTGAAAAATTAAAACAAAAAAATTATTACAAAAGCCAAAATTACAAAAAACATTTTTTTTGTTCATTGGTTTAAATTCTATTTCTAAATGCAAAAAATCAAATACAAAAATATAAAACACAAAAACTAACAAAAAAACTGTCTGGAATTTATTATGAATATGAAGCATGTTTTAAACTATCTTTAGAACTCTACAATGTTCCAATTTATCTTGACAAACGACTTTGAACATTGTTCTTTTCATGCTTTGATATATCTATTCATATGTGCATCAATTATATTGTAAAAGTAGTGTAGAACCTAGCTTAGCATGCCTCTAAGTATGAGTAAATGTTTTATGGTTGATAATGATATTTATTGACTCACTTTTTGGCTAAGTCTACTTATGTTTTTAATCTAAAGATGCTTGCTTATGTATTGTAATTGTACAATAAATTAAATTTGCACAAGTATCTTGCCTACACTACATTTATTTGCACTATTAAATATAAAAAAAAGTGGTTGTACTTTCAAAAGTCAATTGGTTTGCAAAGCAGGTGTAATCGGAGAACTTTGTTCAAAAAAATCATGAAATAAATTGACAAATATAACTCCACCAAGCACTACTTGAACCTCCTGATAAGTCTTAATAAGCATTGTGAGGTTGAGCACCTTGGAAAGATTAGTAAAGTGTCTTGTGCAAACCTTCATTTCTTAAAAAAAATACCACTTATTCTTAAGTACACCGGATCAAAAACAAAACTGAAAAATTAAAATTGTGTGATCCCCCAAGCACTACTTTGCACCCTGATAAGTCTTAATGTGCATTGTGTGTGCAAAGCACCTTGGTAGTTGTACATTTTTTTGTATGCATAAAAAGTGTGTGGAAGTAATCTTATTTGTGTTCTATTGTGCACTTTACTCTACATTTGTCTTGTATTTTTGATAATAACATTTGCTTACTCTTTTCAAAATACAATTATGCGCACATCATTATCTTCCATAACACTTCTTCTCATGAGTATTGGATCCTAATGCTAATTCTATAATACATTTTATATCTAAAATGCACTAGATAACCTAGCATGCTTTCTACAATATTTGGTATGTTTTGACTTTATAAATTAGAATAACATTGTAGTAGTCTCTTTTTCATACATCTCTTTCATGCTTGGCTACTTCATGATAATCTTTTCAAAGAAAAATGATTTACAAAAACATCTTTTTCATTTTATGAATCATCATGTCTTACAAAGATATGTTTGTTGTATTTTTATATAAGTCTTCCGCAGCATTACGTTTACCTTGTGTTCTTTTCATGCGTATCTCAAGTTTTCAAACTCAAATTTTTTAAATGATAGACTAGCATGGTAAATGTTATATCATTCCTTTTTTAAAGCTAAAAACTCTGATTTATTTCTATAACCATACTTATACTAACAACTCTGATTTACTTCTATGAAAATTATTTTAAAACTCCTTATCATTTTCGTCTCTCTCAAAGTTCGATCATGCTTTTAACTTCTATTCAAAACTTTTATGTGTTTTGCTTCCTTACCCACTTTTGCTAATAACAAAAGGGTGAGAACTACCGTGATAAATAAAATCCGCTATCCAAATGAGAACTAACATTATTAATTAAGATGATAGCTTACATATTAGGGGAGCATTCACTTAGGCGGAGCATGTACTTTGGGGGGGGGGGAGCAATTATAAATACTAAAAAAGATAATTATCCTAAGTCATCACTCACACACACACATAAGTAGGTTTCATCATGCTTATATATTAATGCTCTGATTTATCATTAATGGATTTGTTATTATCAAAACTGGGAGTTTGTTAGAACATGATCTTCCACATCTCCTAGGTTTGAGAATAAGAAATCCTATGTATTTGATCTTGTGTGTTTAAGTGTGCAGGAAACAAAGTCCATATGACTCAAGGATGACATAAGAAGGTTGCGCCCAAAATTGGGCCAACATTTCCAACATGCCCACTAGCGCCGATAGTAGCACCTAGCGCCCAGCGCTAGCGATGGTTAGCGCAATTCCGGGAGTACATTTAGAATGAGCTAGCGCCAGGAGGTAGCGGATAGCGCAGGCGGTAGCGCGGAGAACAGAAGGCAAGAGAAAAATGTTTCCTCAGATTGAAGATTCTCCCACGCAAAATTATGCCTAATCCGGGATAGCGCCGCGGTAGCGCTAGCGCAGGCACTAGCGCTGAGGCTATAAATAGGACCCCTCTTCTCTCATTTTGTACATACATCAGAGAGAGAGAGGTTGAGTGCTAGAATTCCAGATCTTGATTTGGCCGAAAGTTGATCTCCCACCAAAGCTCTGCGAATTTTTGAAGGAGGACTTCTTCACGCCGGATCCAAACGACATCCGCTTCTACAACACTTACTCTACAGCGGATCTTCATCTCCAACTTCAAAAGTTCTTCAAGAGGGAGTTTTTATTATTATCTTTTCATATTCCTTGTAAACCGTCAGAGGATTCGCCTCGTGTTGGAGACTAGGTCTGGGTAGGACTTAGGGCTGTAATTTGCCTCGTGTTGGCGACTAGATCTAGGTTAGGTCTAGGGGGTGCTCGAGGCCATATCCGGGGTTGGATTGGCTAGAGCGGCTTGAGGCTAAATACGGGGAAGGATAGGCTAGGGCCACCGGTTCATGGGGATGCGAGTCGGGATAGAAAACAAAAAGAGTTTATTATTATTCGCCACCGATTTCTAGCGTTATAGAAATCAACTTTTGTAAACCTTATATTTCATATTAATAAAACTGATGGCGACGACCACCACGACGGCCAACTTGGTGATGAAGATGACGACCATGGCGCACTTGGTGATCATGGGATTGTTGCGGAAGATGATGATGATGAACCGCCGGACAAAGACTTGCGGTGCCGTAGCGGTTCCGGCTACAATCTTCGCCCACGCAACAAGATTTAATTTAATTTATCTTGCTAGTTTATGGTATGCAATTATCCAATTATATGTTTTGCTTTTTAATTATTTTATTTCTGTCATTTTTTATTTATGGTGTGCGTTTAGCCATTGTTTTGGGCTGCTTTTAAACTTTTGGATGTACGCCTTATATAAGGCCAAGAACTCTACCTATGGTATTAGATTTGATGAATTGAAATTTGATATTTCCCCCCCTAAAACCTATTCTCTCCTCTCCCTCTTCCTCTCTCATTGTCGCCGCCCCCCTTGAGGGTTTCTTCTTCCTTCCAAGGTTCGGCCGCCCCCCTCTCTCTCCTCTCCCTTCCTCCATCTTCTCTCCTCCTCACTATTCATCCACCACCTTTCATCTCTCTACTTCTCCCTTCATCCTCGGATCCAAAACTCTCTTACAAGAAGGATAGACTTGAGTGATCTTCTACGGCGTGAAGCTGAGAAGACGGACGTGTTCTCCATCGTTGGTGCGCTTCCCGTAGTTTTCGAAGGAAGGCGATCGTTTCTTGTGGATCCAACATCTCGGATCTACTTTTCCGAGAGGGGTAATGAAAATTACTACTCAAGAGATTTCTTTTCTTAGATCGTCTTGTGGTGGACGATTTTTGCGTGGATTCTCGAAGTTTTAAATTATCGCGGTAGTTTTAAAATAGATCTGTGTTTTCGTTTGGTTTTCCGATAACTCTCGAGAAGATTGGCGATCCTCATTCTTTTTTCTAGTTGGGATAGATCCTACCATTTTCGAATCGTGTTTTATTTTTGGTCGATCTGTTTTGGTACAACTCCAAGCTCGACGGAATCAATATTATTCCTTTTAGTCGGAGCGGATTTTGACCTATAGTCATTCTCCGAACCAAGGGCGGTGTGGCTACCCGTACGTTAGCGCGAAAGATAAATAAAAATAATTGTAACGGCTACGATTCATTAGCGTGTGATAAAGAGGGCGCAGAACGTAGCGAGAGACGTTGTTGCGTCGTCCGTGTAGGATCGATTTGGTCGGCCTACATCAATTTGGTATCAGAGCCAGGTTCGTGTCAATTTCTTAATTGACGCAATCCTTAGGTTGTCGTAGAACGCCGGCACTCATAATCGTCACACGATTTGGCATTCAAAATTTAAAAATAAAATTTCGTCGGTCTGCGAATAGCGGTCTAAATTCTCATTTTTTTTGCGAAATTCAAAAAAAAATTTCTGGATATTCTACTTATTATTTTCTACAAGAAAATCAAAAAAATATTTTACTTACCTTTGTTATTAAGCGAGAATAAAATTATCTTTCATAAAATTTTAGCGTGTTTAGAAGTTTTGGTCTGCGTTTAGCGTCCTAAATCTGTTATTTTCTAGCAAAAAAATAATAATAATAATCTTAATTGATACCATCCTTATTTATTTCTTACCGTAGGACGCCGACATATAACTAATCTTGCACGATTCCTTTCCAAAACAACCAAATCTTAATTAATCTTGCACGATTCCTTTCCAAAAACAATTCAAATTCGAAATTTTGGAATTCAAAATTCAAATTCAAAATTTTGAAATTCAAAATTCAAAATTTTGAAATTCAAAATTCAAAATTTTGAAATTCACAATTCAAATTTCTGAAATTCAAAATTAAAAATCAAAAATCAAAATTTTGAAATTCAAAATTCAAATTCAAAATTCAAAATTTTGAAATTCAAAATTCAAATTTTTGAAATTTTCGGATTGGTTTGCATTTAGTAAAAGCCTCGGAATTTTAAAACTTGTCAAAAATATCTGAAAATTTTTCTGTAGCTTCCTGCTCGTATTTCCAACAACATTAAAACAGAAAATTTTTCGATTCGACCACGTTAGGTTGGCCTGAAAATTGGAGACATTATAATTTTGTCCGTGTCAGCACATGAACTCTCACTAGTAATGACTACTAGGCTGAACTCGGGGTATCCCCCGACACTCTCACGAATAACTGCACCACCGGCTAATTTAAAGGAGTTAGGTAAGGGTCGGAATGACGCTGTGAAGGTGATTAGGCTCCGCCGCAACCCGAAACATCAATTTCGTTTAAACATTAAGCAAGTTGAGATGTGGTGCAGGTTGGTCGTTGATAGCGTCTGTCATGCCAACGCTATAATGGAGAACGCGGTGTCTAGAATGTTGGTGACCACCGAGCCACATCCTTGCCCATACCACCTTGTGTGTCCTGATGAGAGTGTTCTTCTTGTGTCCCAACGATGATTAGTGCACCTCACCATCAAAGCCTATTCTGAGTGTGTTTAGTGTGATGTCCTTCCTATGAAGGACTTCCATGTGTTGTTAGGACGCCCTTGGCTTGCTAGCCATGATATTATATATGATGATCGCGATGACACCTTAGACTTCATGCATCATGGTCGGCTTATATCTCTTAGGTCCACTCCGCCTAAGAAGCCATCGGTCCCATCTGGGGACATTTCTAGCCCTGCTGAGTCGACACCCCTATGCTTAGCAACGAAAAGGGATGTTGACACCACTAGTCAAAATCAGCCTATAGACTGTATTAGCCACTCAGAAACGAACACTTTTTGCCTAACCGTTAAACCCAAGACTGGTCCGGTTAGTCCTAGCCTGCCCATAGGCCATATTGTCCATGTTGATACTCCCACGATTGGCTTAGTGTCTGATACTGAGGTTGCCCTAATTAATCAACCTTTACATGATCCCATTAGCCTTAGGGAGCCTTCTGTTGGCCTCCCCGAGGACATTTAGGATGTTGAAGAAAATTCGGAAAGTGGGCTGAGTGAATCTGATGCTGATGGTGAGACGGTTGAGGAGATAGGGAGAGCCTTATCGACTCCTCATATTTTTGATGGTGGGATTAGGGCTCGTGCGTTTCCTGTGTCATTTAGTGGGGAGGACAAATGGTCCAATCCATTATATGTGGGTAGTAGTTGTGTGGGCACATTCTCTGCACTAGTGGACCCTAGGCTAGCGTTAGCGCCCCCACTGAACCTTCACCCATTTAAGGTTGCTTGGGTTTCCCCTACTTCAGCCCCGATCTGGAAGTATGGCATGGAGCCCGTTATCGCCGCGGGGCGGGTTGAGTGGTTTCGTTGGGTTGTCCTTCCCATGCTAGCAGATCTTAATTGTTGGGATCGCCCTAGGATGAACCTGAATTTAATTTCATATAACCAATTATTAGGTGTTTCAAGAGGTCTTAATCCATCCAAACACGATGAATTGGTGCTAGCCGACCCATCTGGGTCCATTCACTTTATAGTTACCGCACCCGTTGGAGAATCCCGCAATAAGGAAGACTCGGTTTTAGTAGATCATTCCCCTGGACAGTTGCCAATTGGTAACTTAGATGGCAATGTCAGTATTGTCCCCACTGTTCGTCGAATAGTTGTCGTTCATCGGGGAGTCCCCAAAACGATAGTGACTGATAGAGACGTTAAATTTACTAGCTATTTTTTGAAAACACTTTGGAAGCTTTTGGGAACTAGACTTATGTTTTCGTCGGCCTATCATCCCCAAACGGATGGGCAAACAGAAGTGGTTAACCGAAGCTTGGGTGGTTTGATTTGTTGCCTCGTGGGTGATCATAAAGGTACGTGGGACCTTATTCTTCCTCATGCTCAACTAGCTTATAATAATTCTAAGAATAGGTCCACTGGATTATCACCAAATGAGATCGTACATGGATATAAGGCGCCCGTGCCTCTTGACTTGGTTCCGCTACCACCATCTTTTAAATCCAGTCAATTTGCACAGGACTTCGCCTCGCACGTTCACACTCTCCATAATCACATTAGCGAGACGTTAGCTAAACAATATTCAATTTATCAATCGAATGCTAACGTACATAAGCGAGTAGTCCCCTTGAATATTGGTGATTTGGTAATGGTTCGTCTAATCCCGGAACGGATGCCGTCGGGCACCGTAAAGAAATTGGAGAATAGGAGAGCCAGTCCTTTTCGGGTTTTAAAGAAGCTAGACGAAAATGCATATCTATTAAAGTTACCTGCTGATTGGGGAATTTCCCCTGTTTTTAACATTTCGGATTTAACGCTTTATGTCGCTCTGCCACCTGAACTATCTATCTCTCCGTTTAATATTTCCACTATATCTTCTAATGGGGTGGGGGTGAGATGGTTTCTGGATCGCTCTCTCCTTTGGAGTCTACGGGAGGTATGTTGCCTACTGATGATGAAATATGTTTTTCATCTTTGCCTAATGCATTTCCAAGGTTCCCCCGGACCGATTTCTTGCCTAACAGGACTTTGCAGGATGCAGTGTTTCCCACTCCCGACGGTGACATTCACAGGTTTTTGATCCAGTGGCGAGGTTGCCCCACTTCAGATGACTCTTGGCTCTCTTCCTCGGAGGTGGAACTTCTGGACGCGGATCTCCAATGCAGTTACTTACCCGAACACTCATCGGTGATGAGTCCTTTTGAGCGGGGGAGGATTGATGGCGACGGCCACCACGACGGCCAACTTGGTGATGAAGATGACGACCATGGCGCACTTGGTGATCATGGGATTGTTGCGGAAGATGATGATGATGAACTGCCGGACAAAGACTTGCGGCGCCGTGGCGGTCACGGCTACAATCTTCGCCCACGCAACAAGATTTAATTTAATTTATCTTGCTAGTTTATGGTCTGCAATTGTCCAATTATATGGTTTGCTTTTTAATTATTTTATTTCTGTCATTTTTGATTTATGGTGTGCGTTTAGCCATTGTTTTGGGCTGCTTTTAAACTTTTGGATGTACGCCTTATATAAGGCCAAGAACTCTAACTATGGTATTAGATTTGATGAATTGAAATTTGATATTTTCACCCCTAAAACCTATTCTATCGTCTCCCTCTTCCTCTGTCATTGCCGCCGCCCCCCTTGAGGGTTTCTTCTTCCTTCCAAGGTTCGGCCGCACCCCTCTCTCCTCTCCCTTCCTCCATCTTCTCTCCTCCTCACCATTCATCCACCACCTTTCATCTCTCTACTTCTCCCTTCATCCTCGGATCCAAAACTCTCTTGCAAGAAGGATAGACTTGGGTGATCTTCTACAGCGTGAAGCGGAGAAGACGGACGTGTTCTCCATCGTTGGTGCGCTTCCCATGGTTTTCGAAGGAAGGCGATCGTTTCTTGTGGATCCAACATCTCGGATCTACTTTTCCGAGAGTGGTAACAAAAATTACTACTCAAGAGATTTCTTTTCTTAGATAGTCTTGTGGTGGACGATTTTTGCGTGGATTATCGAAGTTTTAAATTATCGCGGTAGTTTTAAAATAGATCTGTGTTTTCGTTTGGTTTTCCGATAACTCTCGAGAGGATTGGCGATCCTCATTCTTTTTTCTAGTTGGGATAGATCCTACCATTTTCGAATCGTGTTTTATTTTTGGTGGATCTGTTTTGGCACAACTCCAAGCTCCACAGAATCAATATTATTCCTTTTAGCCGGAGCGGATTTTGACCTATAATCATTCTCCGAACCAAGTGCGGTGTGGCTACCCGTACGTTAGCGCGAAAGATAAATAAAAATAATTGTAACGGCTGCGATTCGTTAGCGTGTGATAAAGAGGGCGTAGAACGTAGCGAGAGACGTTGTTGCGGCGTCCGTGTAGGATCGATTTGGTCGGCCTACATCAAAAACATGTCTCTATTTGATTTTACTTAGTGTGCTTTTATTTTCTCTTCATCTTAATCACTTATTATTTTAAGATATTCAAAATATAAGAAAAAGTTTTAAAACCCTTATTCACCCTCTCTAAGGGCGCCCACCGATCCAACAGAGGAGGCCGTCCAGAAGGAGGCACGACCTCAGAGAGGAGTTCGTCCAAGCCTTTCAAGAGAAGGCGGGCTGGAACAGCAGGGGGGATCAAGGAGGAGTCCACCCATGGTCACCAAAGAGAGCCGCAGAGGCTTGGGGTAGCTGCAAAGAGGAGGCCGACTAGGCCGCAAAGAGTAGTACGGGCGGTTATAAGTGGGAGTCCACGTGAATTGGTCACAGAGGAGTCAGTGAGCACGGTGGGGAGTCCGAGAGACTGCGGAGATGGCCTAAAAAAAGGTTGGCGAGATCACGTGTGTAGGAGAGGCGGACTTGCGGGTGGAGACCGCATGTAGTCAGTGCAACCTCATTGGCAGGGAGTGGACGGTCACAAAGAGGGGTCTGGATAGTTACAATAACAAAGCGACGGTGAGTCCCAGCAAGCGACACAGGAGGCCTATAAAAATGAAGAGGGTCCAAGCAGGAGGCACGAAAGGAGCAGAAGGACCTCGGGCGGATGTTGTTAGGGAGGTCTCACAGGAGAGCCCAGGCAGTTACAGTGAGGGAGTTCGTCCGAGGTGAACAAGCGAGAGCAAGGGATAAATCACATAGAAGGAAATTGATCGTTGCTCTTATACCATGTACGAAGAAGTGAGAGAATATTTTTTAAAATATTTTATTCTTTCTTATGCTCATGCATGTACAGAGATACTCCTTAAATAGAGAAGAAAGGAATGAGCTAAGAATCAATACAAGATTTGGAACTAAAGGAGTCTAAGAGAGGAATGGACCCAATGGGCCATAATGTGTGGGCTAAATACAATGTCTTCTTATGTAATCTTCAACAACAAGAATCAAAATTGATCTAAAATTAGGTAGAATCAGCAAAAATCAACGTTCAAGTATGTTGATAGTGCATTTGAAATACTGTATAGAATATCAAATGGTTTTTGTGAACTTTCGTATGTCAACATTCTCTTTAAGAGAATTACAACATACAAAAAATATAGGTTTTATACATGCAATAATCACGAACTTAGTTGATTGTGGAATGTCAGGAATTCAATGCTCCATAAGTATATAGCAAGTGAAATTGTTTACCCAGAAATCGACGATCCATCCAAGACGACCAATGCATCCCGGGCGGTCTCAGCGTCCTGGGCGGTTTCAGCATCTCGGGAGGTCACAACTTCCCAGGAGGTCACAGCATCCCGGGCGGTCTCAGCGTCCCGGACGATTGATGAGTCCTGATCATATATACATTTATGGACTCATCCGGGCCGTTATTTTGTCAATATCACGCACTTTAGCCTTATTATAGTCTATATTTGATAACCCATGCTAGGTGCACATTTAGGCCCACTTTGGTGTGTTTTCGTGTGTATTATCTTTAGTAGTATTCATATGTTGTTAAGTGCCACTTTCAGTGGCTAGATCTGTGTTTGTGCTGGAATAGGAGGCGTGCAAGTGTTTCCGGTGCAATTCTGCACAGGAACACTGCGCACGATCACTTGTTCTAGAGCGCACGACCACCGGTCGTGCGCCACTAATCGTGCGCACTTAACCCTTTTTCACGAGTTCTGTCTGGTACAGTGCGCACGACTATCGACTCCAGTGCGCACGACCATCGGTCGTGCGCCACTGCTCGTGCGCATTGACCATTAAATTTCTGAGTTCTGTTTGCTGTAGTGCGCACGACCATCAACTCCAGTGCGCACGACCACCGGTCGTGCGCCACTGGTCGTGCGAACATTGTATTTTATAATCTCGTCTCTTGCAGGTTCTGTCCAGGCAGTGCGCACGATCGCAGAATTCCAGTGCGCACGACCACTGGTCGTGCGCCAATGATCGTGCGCAGTATTCAATCCAGCGCCTATTTAAACGCCTGTTGCGATTTTAGGGCGGATCGATCTTCCGGGAGCGAGGTTCCTGTTCCGTACGCCGCCGACCACCGCCCTGGAACGCCCCTACTTCATCTTCCACGCAAGGGGAAGCCTCCTCCATCCATTCCAAGCCTTCCTCCATCGTCCGTGAGTGCTCTCCATCGTCCGCAAGCCTCCAAGCACCCATTTTCGCTTTCCGCCCGGTGAGAAGAAGAAGAAACCTTGAGTCGAAGACGACGGAGCACGTAGGGAGATTGTGACAGCTCTCTACGCCGGAAGCATTGCCCGTCCGAGTCCGGAGGTAGCCCGACAACCTACCATTCCGGCCGTGAACGGCCGCTAGTCTTCACCGCCGGTTATTTCTTCCTTCTTTCCCTTCATTGCACTCTTTGAACCATGTACTAGATGAATATTGTAATATTTACTTTGATGGAAATGAATATTTCTTTGTTTTTCTCCATGGTTTGCTCATGATTCATTCCGTTCTCACTCACTCACTCGCACACGCACGCAAGGTGTTTGCTCCGTGTTAGCAAGAGCTAACGACGGTTGTGAAGAGGTGTTTGCGACCCTCACCCTTTCGCACTTGAGTTCACTTCATCCGCCTCACGAAGCACGGCATCGCAGCCGTTGCATCCACCTCACTTTGCGAAGCGGTGTTCTCGACCCGCATCTCTGTTGTTGTTGTTAAATTTAGGAAAACCAACCAAAAACCCCTCTTTGTGTTTGTGAAACGCTTGTGTAACAATAATCACTGCGCGATTCGTTCACCCATCCTGCATTCCTCAAGAGACCGACATCCGGGGAATTTATTCTCCACAATTATTACTTGACAGCGACCGGTGCACTTGCCGACGCGCATCAAGTTTTTGGCGCCGTTGCCGGGGAATGCAGGCGTGTTTCGTCTTGTGTTGTGACTTTCGTTATACGAGCAGTTGTTTTTTATTTTCTCTGTTTTTCTTTTTGTTTTTGACAGTTCATGCAGAGGCAGGTCGCAGGTGAACTCGCACCTTTTGATCCAGAAATCGAACGAACTGCTCGCGCGCGAAGGCGCGCTGCGGCTGTACAAGCGGCCATGGGTGATCAGGTAGACCCAAATGATGTTGATCCGAGAATGCCCGGCGTGGGGGAACATCAGCCTGGGATTGAGCAGGAGGCAGTCAGGCCTCGACCCCGCACGATGAGGGACTACACCGCTCCAACTGCTGGGAGTGTGTATCCGGGGTTCGGGCCAAACATTATGAATAATCAGTTTGAGATCAAGCCAGCGATCTTAAACATCATCCGGAACAACGCTCAGTTCTCGGGGTTGGCCAGCGAAGATCCGCATCTGCATCTGGCGGAGTTTTCTGATATTTGTGGAACCTTCCGCTACGCAGGGATTGCTGACGACACGGTTAAGCTTAGACTGTTTCCCTTTTCACTCCGCGACAAAGCAAAGGTGTGGCTCCACTCCATTCCGCCCGGGACTGCTGCAACTTGGGATGCCCTCGCATCCAAGTTCCTTGCTAAATTCCACCCTGTGGATAAGATTGTAAGCTTGCGGCGGGAGATCGCCACATTTCGCCAACTTGACCAAGAGACCCTTGCTGAAGCATGGGAGCGCCTCAACGATCTCCTTCGCCGTTGCCCTGGCCACGAGCTCCAACCATGGAATGTGGTTGAATTGTTCTACTTCGCGATCGAGCCCAACTACAGGGCAATGATCGATGCTGCGGCGGGTGGCACCTTGATGAACCACACTCCTGAAGAAGCCCTTCGAATTCTGCGCGACACTGCCTCCCACAGTACATTCTGGACTGCAGGGAGAAATGCTCCAAGAAGTGGCCGAGGTCTTTTCATGGTCGACTCACTCCCCACTCCATCTGCGCCTGCTGCTATCATTACTTGTGAAGGATGTGGAGGCGGAGGCCATCATGCTTATGAATGTTCGGGGAACCACATGGCAGGTGATTTCGCACACTTGACCTTAAATGAATCTGTGAACTATGTAGGAAATCAACCCAAGGGGGCGCCTTACAATAACGCCTATAATCCGGGAGCGAGAAGTCATCCAAACTTCTCTTGGAATCCCAACACGCCCGGCCAACGATGGTCACCGGGGTAGCATCAAAATGATGCTTACGCCTCTGGGAGCCAACCGAGGCCGCCGCACCCGGATTATAACCAAGCACCCCCCACCCAAAAGAAAAGTAATTTAGAAGAGATGATGGAGAAATTCCTGCTTGCAGCTAATTCAAACATGGTAAATCAAACCGCATCTATGCGAAACTTGGAGACGCAATTGGGCCAATTGGCTCAAGCGCTAACCGAGCGTTCGCAGGGAACCCTTCCCAGCAACACGGAAAAGAACCCTATTGATCAAGGGAAAAGTCTGGGAGATGCGGTAGATGCCAAACCGAGTGAGCTGGTAATCTCGTGCTCCATCAATAAGGTTGAAACCAAGGCTTTATGCGATTCCGGTTCCTCCCGCAACGTTATTGCACTGCAAGATGTTGCGAAGTTACAGCTGGAGATGAACACGGAGGAAAGGAAATCGCTGATTCTCGCTAATGGCACGATTGTCCAATCTGAGGGGGAAGTAAAGAATGTGGAGGTAACGGTTGAGGGGACAACTATAGTAGCTGATTTTCAGGTTCTAGGCCCGCAAGAAAACCAGTCCATTCCTATCTTGGGGGTGCCGTTCTTGAAAGAGAGCGGTGCTACCCTTGATTTTGCTACGGGGTGCATTTCCCTAACCAATGTGGTGCAGCAACCTACTTGCCCTGAAGCCACAACTGAAATATTCACTCCGCCCCTCTCGTTATTTCTGATGAATTTCTAAGCGGTGCAGGAAAGATACATGTTCAAGAAACAGGTGAAGGAGGAATGGAAGAGTTCCAATCGGATGAGGAAGAGGAGGTCAACTTCCGGAAAGAGTTCGACTCCGAGATGGAGGAAGACGACAGTTCGGGAAACGTTGACTTGAATATAGTTAGGGATGATATTTATTTATCTCCGTGTGATGAATCATGTAATAAACTATGTAAGCGCTCCATCTCGTGGGCCGATCCGGTAGTCACCACGATGCCGGAAGTGACGCCACCTGATTCTAAGGCAGAAAAATCTGAGAACTCTCAGCGGTGGCAGTCTCCAACTGTCACCAAACTTAAAAAGGAAAAACTTCTGCGTGACGCTCGTGCTGCTGCTCTCCGTGGCAAGGTGGCGGAGGTTAGGGGAGCATTGGGTAATACTAGTGCTGGCCCTAAAGCCTTCACCTCCCGCCTACGTGCTACGGGAGAAGCGCACCATAAGAGCGCTTTTAGTTGATGTGTGTTTTATTTGCTGTGATGAACTATTTTTGAGTATTTCTTTTTAATTCCTGCACTCTTTATAAACACTGTTAATACAGGTATTTGGTCCAGCTTAAGGACGTTAAATGAAAGCGCTACTGGGAGACAACCCAGATTTCCTGTTTTCGTATTTCTTTTTATCTAACTTCTTTTAGTTCAGCTTTTGTATCTGCTTTTGTTGCTTTGAGTTTGTGCTTGCAGGTTTTGTGTTCGATGGAGCGGATGCTGCGGACTATTCTTGATTATTTACGCCAATCGTCTGGTATGCTCATTTCTGAGCATTGGGTAACACTTCCTCCCCTCTTGTTGCTTCAAATTTCTAGAGATATTGTTTAGCTTAAGTCTGGGGGAGCGGTTGTTGTTATCCACTGTGCACGAGTGCACCGCATACTAGAAGGTTGATTCTTATTTATCTTATCATTATCGTTGTTTTCCATGTTTCACACACCCTTTCACCCACTTGAGTGCGCGCTTATCTTTTTGTTGTTGTTTGGTTGTAAACTATTTTGGTTGGAGTATGAAATAGGTTGTTAACGTAGGAATTATTATTTGGAGTGCGATGTTGACTCATGTAGTGTTCTAGTCACTTCGCATGCTATGGTAGAATTTGTGTAGAACAAGATTTTCTTTATGCATCTAATTTATGTTTAGTATTTCTGCGTAAATTTAGATTTAATATACTCAAGTGGTGAATTTGTATGGAATTGACGATAACCCGGTGTTGTGTGTGTGCGATTGCTAGTCGTGTGTTGCTCGAGTCGGGAGGAAGGTTTATCTTTCTCGTGGGCTAAGAACTTGCCCCTAGCGACTCTCGAAGCATGGGTGAGAGCTACTCGATGAGTCAAACATGATATAGGCCACCCTTTGGCTAGTTTGAGCTTTGATTATTCCATGTCCATTTCATTCACCTTTGCAAGCCAATTTTGTGCCTACCAATCCTTTGTTCAGCTCCTCTTCATCCACCAAAGCCTGAAGCCTATCCTACTCCCGCAACCAAAATGTTTTTAACTGCGCTCATGATTCTAAACTTGTGTGGAGTGTGGAATCCTTGTGTTATGAAGGAAAAATAAATTCTGTCTGCTGATTTTGAACCAACCGGGGGTTACATAAAAGAAGTAAAATATGTAAAAGAAAAAAAAGAGTATTTTGAAAAAAAAAAAAGTCTTCCCGAGCTAAAAACAGAAAATCTGTTGGTGTTTGTGAAGTAGGCCGTGTGCACACCTGGTTTTCATGATAAGTCTGGGGGTGTGTCACACGAGCGTAGTTTGTGGTTTTGTGGGGTGCAGCGTTCCGATAGCTCACTTGGGTTGCGCAGCCATCGTGTTTAACTTTGAATATCATACCGTAACCTAAGTCTCGTTTTAATCCTATAAGTCCTACTGATTTGATTTGCGAGTTTGCTAGCGCCGTGGAGAGAGTGTGACCGGGCGAGCGTATGGTTCACGACGTTGACGGATTTCAGCGGAGTTATTCCTAAGCCCCGATCTTTTGCAACACCCGCCTCAGTGTCTCGTCACTTTCATACTGGGCATGATCGTCAAATTCTTCATAATTCACCAACTGAGTTGGACTAAATCTTTACTTACGCTTTAATACTTATGTAAATTAGTTAGCATAATTAGAATCTTCTTCTACTAGAATTTCTACTCGCATGCGTACGTTACTTCGCACCGTACTCCCTTGTGTAATTCTCTATGTTAGCTATCGTTTTCACATTCCACCGGATTCGTTTGCTCGGGACGCGCAAACAGTTAAGTCTGGGGGTGTGATGAGTCCTGATCATATATACATTTATGGACTCATCCGGGCCGTTATTTTGTCAATATCACGCACTTTAGCCTTATTATAGTCTATATTTGATAACCCATGCTAGGTGCACATTTAGGCCCACTTTGGTGTGTTTTTGTGTGTATTATCTTTAGTAGTATTCATATGTTGTTAAGTGCCACTTTCAGTGGCTAGATCTGTGTTTGTGCTGGAATAGGAGGCGTGCAAGTGTTTCCGGTGCAATTCTGCACAGGAACACTGCGCACGATCACTTGTTCTAGTGCGCACGACCACCGGTCGTGCGCCACTAATCGTGCGCACTTAACCCTTTTTCACGAGTACTGTCTGGTACAGTGCGCACGACCATCGACTCCAGTGCGCACGACCATCGGTCGTGCGCCACTGCTTGTGCGCATTGACCATTAAATTTCTGAGTTCTGTTTGCTGTAGTGCGCACGACCATCAACTCCAGTGCGCACGACCACCGGTCGTGCGCCACTGGTCGTGCGAACATTGTATTTTATAATCTCGTCTCTTGCAGGTTCTGTCCAGGCAGTGCGCACGATCGCAGAATTCCAGTGCGCACGACCACTGGTCGTGCGCCAATGATCGTGCGCAGTATTCAATCCAGCGCCTATTTAAACGCCTGTTGCGATTTTAGGGCGGATCGATCTTCCGGGAGCGAGGTTCCTGTTCCGTACGCCGCCGACCACCTCCCTGGAACGCCCCTACTTCATCTTCCACGCAAGGGGAAGCCTCCTCCATCCATTCCAAGCCTTCCTCCATCGTCCATGAGTGCTCTCCATCGTCCGCAAGCCTCCAAGCACCCATTTTCGCTTTCCGCCCGGTGAGAAGAAGAAGAAACCTTGAGTCGAAGACGACGGAGCACGTAGGGAGATTGTGACAGCTCCCTACGCCGGAAGCATTGCCCGTTCGAGTCCGGAGGTAGCCCGACAACCTACCATTCCGGCCGTGAACGGCCGCTAGTCTTCACCGCCGGTTATTTCTTCCTTCTTTCCCTTCATTGCACTCTTTGAACCATGTACTAGATGAATATTGTAATATTTACTTTGATGGAAATGAATATTTCTTTGTTTTTCTCCATGGTTTGCTCATGATTCATTCTGTTCTCACTCACTCACTCGCACACGCACGCAAGGTGTTTGCTCCGTGTTAGCAAGAGCTAACGACGGTTGTGAAGAGGTGTTTGCGACCCTCACCCTTTCGCACTTGAGTTCACTTCATCCGCCTCACGAAGCACGGCATCGCAGCCGTTGCATCCACCTCACTTTGCGAAGCGGTGTTCTCGACCCGCATCTCTGTTGTTGTTGTTAAAATTAGGAAAACCAACCAAAAACCCCTCTTTGTGTTTGTGAAACGCTTGTGTAACAATAATCACTGCGCGATTCGTTCACCCATCCTGCATTCCTCAAGAGACCGACATCCGGGGAATTTATTCTCCACAATTATTACTTGACAGCGACCGGTGCACTTGCCGACGCGCATCAACGATCACAGCTGTCTCGACAGTGTCGACGATCTCAACGTTCTCAGAAAATGATCTCAGCTGTCTCGATAGTCTCGATGATCTCAGCGGTCTTAGAAAATGATCTCAGCTGTCTCGATAGTCTCAACAATCTCAGCGATCTCAGAAAATGATCTCAGCTGTCTCGACAGTCTTGACGATCTCAGTGGTCTCAAAAAATGATCTTAGCTATCTCAAAAGTCTCGACGATCTCAGCGGTCTCAAAAAACAATCTCAGCTGTCTCGATAGTCTTGACAATCTCAGCGATCTCAGAAAATGATCTCAGCTATTTCGACAGTCTCGATGATATCAGCGGTCTCAGAAAATGATCTCAGTTGTCGCAATAATCTCGACAATCTCAGCGGTCTCAAAAAACGATCTCAGCTGTCTCGATAGTCTCGATGATCTCAGCGGTCTCTGAAAACGATCCCAGCGGTATCGAAAATGATCTTAGCTGATCTGCGCAGCCCGTTGTTCTTAGACCTGCCCGTTCAGGCATGCACTTGCGTCTATAAATAGAGGGGAGGGGGTTCTCAGAAAGGACCTTTGGAGGAATTCTAGCCTCTATCTTATTACCTGAGCAGTCTAAAATTCTGTGACCGCGACAACCTCTATAATCTTAGAAACCTGAGCGGTCTCAAATGCTGTGACCGCAACGAACTCAGCAACCTCGGCGATTTGAGTGATCTCGGCGACCTGGCGACCTCTTCCTTAATCACCATCTCTTATCTTCAAGCTTGTAGTATTACATTCATGTATATGAATGTAACTTCAGTTGTAACATAGTTTTTAAGTAAATAGCATTGCCCGCCTCAGGAGAGGCATTCACGGCGGAGGGTAGATCTGGTCTCGCCACTTGCTCGCAGCCATCTCTTTTCTTTCTCTCTCGCTTCTTCACTCGTGGCTCAAAGTAACCAGCTACTCAACAGTTACCCCCTAATCCTTCAGCATTGAGCAAATGTGGACTTGGTACATTTTTGGTGCTAACAAAACTAACATGCGACCTTCAGATCTTAAGTAGTCGACAAACAACAGTCACTATGGAGATGACAGAAGCTCAAGCCAATTCAAATGGTACACGTACTCTAGAGTCTCTTGAGCTCCGAATAGAGCTTCATCTGGAGAAATTTTGCCAAGATACCGCTCAGCAGTTGGAGTAGTCTCGTCAGCGGTTGGACACGATTAACCAAGCTCTAATCGCCATCACTCGGAGGCTACCTCCTCAAGATGCAGTTAATGCAGCTCCTCTTCCTACTACTCATCTCTCAACTCTTCCCTTTCCAGCTGAGGAGAACGAGACGTCTCCCTTCACTAATGAAATTCATAGGGATCCAATTCCCAATGGGTCTAGAGAGCCTCATCTTCCTGTCTTCTCTGGAGAAGAAGATCCCTCCGTCCACCTTCAAAGAGAAATGAGTTCTCATCCTTATATAGTTTTTGAAGAACAAGCACTTCGCTTAGAAGAGGAGCAAGATCCTTCCACCTTCTCAGATCAAATTCATAGGGATCCAATTCCCAATGGGTTTATAGAGCCCCGTCTTCCTGTCTTCTTTGGAGGAGAAGTCCCCGTCAGCCACCTTCAAATCTTTGAATCTGCTATCTCTTTGAGAGTTATCTTAGATAGGATCAAATGCAAATTTTTATTTACATCCTTCAGCGATCAAGCTATGGAATGGTTTTACAAGCTACCACCTTAATCGGTTACTTGCTTCGCCAATCTTCAAAGAAAACTTCTCTTGAGTTTCTCTACCTCAAGGAAGCGGAAGAGAGGCCCATCAACTCTCTTTCAGATCAAGCAAGAGGATAATGAAACTCTTGCTCACTTTGTTGACAGATTCCAAAGATAAATACCTGAAATTGTTAATGTTAATCAAGACTTATATAAAATCGCCTTAATACATGGATTACAAGAAGGTCTTCTCAAATTTGAAGTCAGCCGAAATGAACCCAAGTCTTATGGTAATCTTTCAGGATAACAAATTAATTAATTGAAGGAGATGCATCAAATCCTAACTTCGCTTCTTCTCTAAGTAAGATGACCCAACAATGGCAAAGGAACTCTTATTACCAACATCCATCTTCATCACAAAATACTCTGCAAGATTAAGACTTCGGATCTTACTCGTTTCCTTAGAATACACCTACTCAACTTCCGCAGCAAGACACTTCACCTAAAATTTGGGAAGCTTGTTCTATTCAGTCTTACAATATAAGAACACTTGAATTTGAAAATTATCAAGAAGAACATACCCCGCTTAATATTCCAATGGAAGAAATTCTTTCGATTATTAAAGATAAGCCAGGGCTTAGAATTCCTCGCCCTACGAGATCAAAGGCCAAGTATCGTCATGATGAACTCTTTTAGAATATCACTCGGACATTGGTCATGATAAAAAACATTGTCGAGCTCTTCGGAAGCTGGTAGATGAACTATGGAAAGCAGAAAAATTACAGGACTATCGTGCTCAATAATCTGACAATCTATCCTCCACCAGAAGCAATATTACAAGCAATGGGTTTCTCATTCAATAAAAGAAGAAAATGGAGTAGGGATGAGATAAAATGTCATTTTATTTCTTATTTCATATAACTCTCATTTGTTTGGAGTTTTCTACTTCTTTCCTTTTCTAGCTTCACTTGTAATAATTATAACAGCAAAAACAAGCTTCTACCTGCATCTATCATCGTGAAGACTTCCTCAGTAGTCAGATATATTAATCCTTATATCTATATCCACTGCTGTACATTTACTGTAGACTATTATCCAATTATGTCTTAAGCTTTTTCATTACTTTACTTCTTGATGTTTATGTTAATACTTATTCGTAGATGTGCAGTGGTAGCCCAATTTGTTGCTCTGTGATGATTTTCATTAATTGCCATGACATCTTGTTGACTTAATCGACTTGTTTTGCTTGAATATATATGATCTATTTGATAATGGATTGGTTGTGATAGATTACTAACAACTAATGTTAGGTTGGTGTGATGTCATTTGCAAGAGAAATAGACTAACTTTAGTATGTATCCAAATATACTGCCAAATAACTAGATAATTATTTGTTGATTATTAATATTTCAGGTACCATAAAATCCCATATGCATCATGTCGGGATTCCTGGATTTCTGGATTCCAAGGTTAATCTATTTATTACTTCGAATTTCTCAAATCATATGCTGAGTTGGGCATCAGCTGACATAATACCACTAGCAACATTAGTATCAGCAAGTCAAAAATTATCTAGCCATATTGACTTCACACTCATTGTTCTAGAATTAGTGAATATAAGGTTATCAGAATATTATCATCTCCTTCAACGAACATTCTCCTTCCACGAACATGGGTACTGCCAATACATCTCTTCACATAGAGATATTATTTCATAAACACCAAAGCAAGTGATTGTGAATAAGCGTTCATATTCCCCTCTATAGCATCAGGTATTCATGAGTTCTCTTCAAGTACTGGAAAAATATGTTTCTTGTATACCTGCTTTGACTACTCTTTTGCCGAGATAAGCGGGTTGTTCGTGAGTTTCCTTCAGGTACTCACGTATTATATTTCATATACATGTTCTTCATATCTTTTGTAGATAAAAATAGGCGTTCGTGAGTTATCTTCAGTTGCTCGCATAACATATTTCTTTTATACCTGCTTTGACTACTCTTTTACAGAGATAAGCAGGTTCTCACGAGTTTACTTCAAGTACTCGCGTATTATATTTCATATACCTGTTCTTCATCTCTTTTGCAGATAAAAACAGGTGTTCGTGAGTTCTCTTCAGGTACTCGCATAATATGTTTCTTTTATACCCACTTTGACTACACTTTTGCAGAGATAACCAGGTGCTCGCGAGTTTTATCTTCCGGTGCTCACACTCTTTTTACATATGTTCTATCATGACAAAGAAGGTGAATCTCGATTCTCGTGGGTAAGTTCTATTTTTTTGAAGTTTTTTCAAAACTTGAAAAAATGTGAGGATCATGTTTACCCAAAAATCGACGATCCATCCAAGGCGCTCAACGTCCTGGGAGGTCTCAGCATCCAGGGCAGTCTTAGCATCCCGGGAGGTCTCAACATCCCAGGCGGTCACAGCGTCCCATGCGTTCATAGCGTCCCAGACAGTCTCAACGTCACGGACAATCTCAGCTGTCTCGATGATCTCAGCAGTCTCAGAAATCGATCTCAATTGTCTTGAAAGTCTCGATGATCTCAGAGGTCTCAGAAAATGATCTTAGCTATCTCGATAGTCTCGATGATCTCAGCAGTCTCAGAAAATGATCTCAGCTGTCTTGAAATTCTCGACGATCTCAGCGGTCTCAGAAAATGATCTCAGGTGTCTCGACAGTCTCGACGATCTCAAAAAACGATCTCAGCTGTCTCGACAGTCTCGACGATCTCAGTGGTCTCAGAAAATGATCTCAGATGTCTCGACAGTCTTGATGATCTCAGTGGTCTCAGAAAACAATCTCAGTTGTCTCGACTGTCTCGACAATCTCAGCGGTCTCAGAAAATGATATCAGCTGTCTCGACAGTCTCGATGATCTCAGCGGTCTCAGAAAATGATCTCAGCTGATCGTGGCAGCCCATTATTCTTAGACCAACCCGTTTGGGCAGGTCCTCGCGTCTATAAATAAAGGGGAGGGGGTACTTAGAAAGGACCTTTGGAGGAATTCTGGCCTCTAGCTTATGGTCGGAGCGGTCTCAAATTCTGTGACCGCGACGACCTCAGGTAACCTCTATAATCTCAGTGTTGACGCCAGGAAAATCCTGACCTCAAGATTCGAACCGATGTAGCCGGAGGCTATTCGCCCAGCAGTCCAACGAGATGACATGGCTGGCAACGACGATGAAGCTAGAAGAGTAACGAACCGGACCCCAGGTGCTGCGGCAGGGAGGTCCCACCACATACCCAGAAGCTCCGAAGAGACTTCCCCTCCAAGACCAAAAATGGCCGAGCAGGGTACAAGGAAGGCACCGACTTGGCTAGTACCGGGAGTAGCGGCCAAGTGCGACAGGTTCCAGAATGCAAGAGCAGGGTTTCAAGAGCTCAAGTCCAGGTACCAATCCAAGTACCCCTGGGGTCCTATTTATAGGAAAACAAAGGGGTAGGGGGGGTTTTTATAGCCCAGCCCCTGCCCGGCGACTAGCGACATTGAGGCGATCTCCTCGGGCAAATGGGCGAGCATCACCTATGGTCGCCCACCTTTTGGCGAGTATCTAGGCTACTCGCATGAGTGCACCCCTACTCGCCTAGGCTCTCTTCTACTCCTACGCTTGACGAACTCTTGCGCTATGCCTGCTGGCCGACTTTATCTTGGTATCTTGAACTGTTGACTTCTGTGTTGACTCTTTGACTTTGACTTTTGTCTACGTGGCCTTGGGTGGGTCCATCCTCGGAGAATGAGGGTTGTACACAATCCCCGCTCTTCGTGAGTGACGTAGTTGCTCGGAAAGAATCATCCAACCCTTTATTCGACGAGCTGTCATTCTGGCGAGTATTGATTGATAGTCGGCATCCCGCTGGTTGACGCTCTCGCTCTATATATAGAGGGGGAGGGGTCTCTGATGGTACGAATTTTCTGATCTCGCTCAAGATGTCGCGCAGTATTGCCGAGGAAGCTGCCGCTGATTTGGCCGAGCTTGCTAGTCTGCTGCCACCTTTGCGGAAGCCTGCTCGCGACGCCGAGCTTGAGGACTTCCTCGCCTCTACGAAGAGGAAGAGGCTTGAAAAGAAGAAGGAGAAGAAGAGCAAGAAGAAGAAGAAGAATGCCGACGCCCCTGATAATGTCGCTGATTCTCAGGTCGGCACTACCCAACAGGTACTCGCCGACTTGGGTCTCGGTCAGTCGGGCGGCACACCTGTTCCTAATCCTCTTGAGTCAAATGTTCCCCCGGAAGCGAGTACGGCTGGAATCTCGGCCCAAGTTCAAACTAAACTCCCTTCTTTACAAAGTGAGAGCTACTTACCCGCCATCATTTTGGTTTGAGTCATGATCATAAGCTGATGCTCTTGATACTATCTCGCAGATCCGCTACTTGTCGAAGCTCGGGAGGAGCCTTTGAGCGCCATTCCTCTGCGATCATCGCCTATGATCTCGCCTAGTGCTGGGGGAGGAACTCGTCGGGGTGGATCGGTGCGGATCCTTCACAGCTCTTCGGTGGATAAGAGGCCGATGAGCGAGCAGAGGGCTCCTTCAGCGAGTAACCTTCCTTCGCCGCCACCGCCTTTGCAGCAACCAGGGGTGGCGAGTAGCGCGCAACTGCCCGCGGACAAACTTCCTCCACCTCCTCCTTTTCCACCTCCTGCCGACACGCAAGATGATCGTCGCCTTTTGTCTTCCTCGGCTCCCACCACTCATCTGGCTGAGTCCTCGCGCCGAGGCGGGGTGGCGGGGTCTTCTGGCTTCTTTGCTCCCGGAGGGGGAGGGCGACCAGTGGATGGTCGCGGACGGGGTGATGTGCATTCCAGCAGGGAGCACATCGGCGGATCGCACTCCAACCAGCGAGATGGCGCCCGTCGCAGTCTGTCCCCGCATCGGGAAAGGGGATCTCCTCGCCGACCATCTCGGAGTCCTCGCCGCGACTTACGGAATGATGCTCATCAGCCTGGTAAATGGAGTCGCTGTTTTTCCGAATATCTTCAAAGAAGGGTCTTCCCGCTACTCGCCACTAAGGTTTTGCTTTTATGTCTTCTTCTGCAGCTCGCGCTCACACCCCTATCGGGGCTCTGATTGACGGGTTCAGACTTCCCTCCCGTGAGTATCAGGAGAGGGCTACTCGCGCCATCCTGGACTTGGAGGCGAAGTTGGAGCGTCTGGCGATCAGCGAGTCTCATCGGCGTCTGACTACGGTGGAAGTGCGAGTGGAGCTCTTGGCGGCTGCTGACTCTCAGCGTCGTCTGACCGAGCTGGAGGTGCGAGTATCACGGTTGGAAGAGTTCGATACTCGTCTGGCTAGTGTAGAATCTCTCCTTCAGTCTATCGGCGATCTGGAGCGCCGGGTTGGTAGGATGGAGCATTGCCAGCAGTTGCATCATGACGAGCTGGTGGGGATGCGAGCGAGCACGGGCTCCGTTGGTCGCCTGGAGAGGATGGAGGAGCAGTTGCGACAAGGCGAGGATGCGATGTCCGTGGCCTTCGAGCATTTTAAGCTAGCTCGTAGCATTGGCTGGGTTGGGCGACAACCACAACTTCCCGATGCTCAGGCGAACCCCTAGGATCTTGTCTTTTTTCTTTTTGTAGTAGCTAGTCGCCTTCTGGCAAATGTCTGTAATTCTGAATTTGATCCTTTTAAGTAATTTGTTATTTGGCGAGTATGAATATCGCCTTTGTTACCTTTCCTGTTTGCTGTGAGGTCTTGATTTTCTTTTTTCTTTTTTGTTTATGCGAGTATTTGTTGAATGTCGCGTTGATGTTGCGGGCATCCTAGTGATCTGATGCAGGTACTCGCTCATTTGGCACTGGTGATTTGACATGTACCCTTGGTTTTGGCGACTTTCCTTGATACTCGCCACCCCTTTCTCGTGCTCGCGGCGGCGTACGTGGCAAGCCAAGTTTCGTCGAGTACTATAAATAGGGGGGGTGGGTATGTATTTATTACGCTTTCGACGATCTTTCCTTTCTTTCCAGCGAGTATCTGCCGATTGTTCCCCTCCTCGCACATGTGATACTCGCTTCTTCAATTCCTTTCCTCCTGAATGGCTGACGAGGCAGCTATTCGTCGTGCAAGCCATGCAAAGAACTTCGAGGCGACTTCCTTCAAGAAGTCGATTACTCGGCCGAGCGATCTGAAAGAGTTCTCTAATAAGTATTTGTCGCCGGAGTATGTCGCCATGCTTCCTCGCGAGGATGAACGCCTGAACTCCTTCTCGGCGACCGAGTTGATCTTCCCCATTCGTCATTTCAAAGTCAGCCTACGACTACCCTTGTGGTCGGAGGTCTGCCAGATACTCCGCTATCACGGGATAGTCCCTGCCCAAATCAATCCAAATGGAGTGGCGATGATCATGGGCTTTCTCTGTTTCTTGCGAGAACAGAAGGTCGCCTTTGACCTCTCCGTCTTCCGGCGAGTTTTTCATTTCGGCGCTACTGGCGAGGGCGTCGTCTTTTTCTGCAGCCACATCTGCACGCTAGTCGGCACGACAAACAAGAACCATCGCTGGACCGAGCGATTAGTCGTCATCAAGGGCGACTTTGGAGTCGTGCCGACCTCATCCTTCCAGCCGGCAGAGAGCGCCTTCGCTCCTCCTTCTTTGGAGGAGAGCCGAGAGAAGCTACTCGACAGCTTCCGAGGTCGCTGTCTGGATGTCATCCTCTGGAGGAGGCGAGTAGATGAGCTCGCTGAGGTGCTCCCTGGTGAAGGTAGTCTTCTTAAGCGAGTACTTGGTCATACTCGCCACTGTCTTCAGTCGGTGTTTAATGGTCTTCTCTTTATGTCTTGATGCAGCTACTCGCTCCTTACCGAGCGAGCTTCTTCCCTTGGCGCCAAAGGCGGGGGCTCCTACTCCGGTCGATTTGTCGCCAGGCGGCGATGATCAGGAGGTCGCCGGCGATGATGTTGGGCCCTCGAAGAAGAGGAAGGTCAAGGCGAAGTCCGTCGAGACTGCGAGGAAGAAAGAGGTCGCCAAGAGGGACCTGAAGGTGAAGGCGAACCTCTCGGAGGCTGGTGAGCCCAGCGATCATCCGCTCTTTGGGGAAGGCGTTCGAGACGAGGATGCCTATGGTCGCCCTCTGGTGTCCTGGGCTGAGCGAGCCCATGAAGTGACTTTGAGCACCTACCTCCCCGCCTGGTAGGAGGATTGAGAGGATGCGGGCGAGGCGTTCGACGTGATGTTCGCCCTCTATGGTCGCGCGGACGCCGAATCCCTGCATGATGTTTCGGCCGAGTATCTTGCCCATCAGAGCTCGCGAGCTCACCTGCGAGCTGCCGAGCTCGGTCACGCGACGGCGAGGAAACTGCTTGAATATGAGCAGGTGATCAAGGTGCAGAGCAAGAAGCTCATCACCCTGGAGCTGGAGGTTGCCAAGTGGATAGATCAGGGGGTACTCGCTCGTCGCCTTTCTGGTTTCTTGGGATTAGTCGCCTTTCGCGTCGATCGATGTTTGCTAACCATTGTCTTCATCTGTACAGGCCGCCGAGCTGGAAATGGCGAAGAAGGTGTCCCAGCTGGAGAAGGAGCTGGAGGATACTCGGCAAACCTTGGAGGCCGCCCAAGTTCGCATCGCCGAGCTGGAAACTCGGCCTGCCGAGCAACAGACTTCGTCAGCGGGCCCCTCTAGGGTTGGCAAGCAAATTCGGATACTTGGCGACGATATGGCGCATATTCGCTGGGAGATCGCGCGAGCAACCGGGAAGGTGGTTCTAAGCAGCCTGAAGGCCGATGGCCTCTTGAAGCCGGAGGCAATGAATCTGACTGTCATGGACATCATCCCGGCACTACTCGCAGAAGGGTCCAACTCCCTTATGCGAGATCTTCCATCCTCATCCACCGATTTCGAAGATGACGATTCTTAGGACGAGGGTGATGATGGCGAAGATGTCGATGCTGACGGCGAGGATGGTGGCGATGACATCGCATAGTCGCCTGGCACCCTTTTGCAAATCTGTACAACAATTTTTGTATACGTACTTATGAAAGTAAAAGAATACAATTGTTTGCTCTCCTTTTGTAGTCGCCTTATGCTTTTCTTCTTTTTGTGATCATGCCGAGTAGGCTCTTAGGTCCGGGGCGAGGTTGAGTGCTCGCTAGGTGATTAAGCACAGATGAGATAGGATCCTGCGGACGACGATCATAAGTTGCTCGCATGTTAGCCGCTCGCTTGTTGGATACTCGCCCACATTTACTCGCACTTTTATACTCGAATTTTCATACTCGCACCTGCATATGAAGAAGGATCTTTGAGATATTGATGAATAGTAAAAATACGCATTTTTCTATATAATTTTTAGTATAATTTTAATTAGATTTCTAAATAATATATGTAAATTAATGAATAAAATGTTTGTTTTTGTTATTTTTGTTTTTAACTTAGTTTTATTTTCATTTTGTAAAGTTTCTGTAATTTTGTTAAGTCACGCCCTTGGTCACGCCCGTGTCCAAGGGCGTGTTCACTAATCCCTAACATTTTCTTTTCTCTGTTCTTTTTCCAACTCAAACATCAAGTCACGCCCTCGGTCACGCCCGTCACCGAGGCCGTGTACCATGGTCACGCCCGTGTTGGATATCCATCCCAGATTCCAGCCACTTGAAGCATTTCATCCAAAAAATCAAAGTCACGGCCGTGACATTTCAGACACGCCCGTGACCCTCAATTCCTTCCAGAAGAACAAAGGACACGCCGCCTGTCACGCCCAGCAGCCGACAGCACAATGCCGACATCGAACACGCCCGTGTTCCCTGGAACACGCCCGTGTACTTCCAAGTCGCCGGTCAAGCCTTCCAGATACCTGCCTGGATCCAGCTGTTCTGGCTATTCGCACCCCAAGCCATGTCACGCCCTCAGACACGCTCGTGTCCGAGGGCGTGTAATTCCAAAATTTTTTCTATAAATAGCCAGATTCAGCTGAGTCTAAGGGTTCAGAATTTTGAGACCTTTTCTTAAGATTGTGGACCAATTTTTGCTGTTTTCATGTTTTAGCTCTCTTTTTGCATTTTCTCTCTCATGTTTTGTAACCCTTTTTATGATGAAAATGAAATAAAATTTGCTTGTTTTTTGTAACTCTCTCTTTGTTCTTGTGAAAGTGTGTGTGTTCTCTTTTTTTTTCTTTTAATTTAGATTTTGTTATTTCAATTAGTTTTGTCCATTTTAATTTGGGTGTGTGTGTGTATGAGTGTAATTTTCTTGTTTTTAGTTTTGTTGTAATTTTTAGATGATTTCATATTAGTGTGTGTGAGTGTAGGAGGTTAATTAGTTTTTTGTTTTGTTTTGTTTTCATTTGTTCTTTTTACTTTCTTTTTGCTTTTTTGTAAGTGTCTGTGTGTGTATGAGAGTAGATTTTCTTTTCTTTTTAACTTAGTTTCATTATTGTTGTGTGTGTGAGTGTATGAGTTTAGATTTGTTTTATTTTAATTAGATTTCATTAACGTAGAGTGGGTGTGTGTATGAGTATAAAGTTTGCGCCTTTTTTGTAATCGAATAGTTTCCATTTCCGTCACGCATTTGTTTCCCGCCTATCCGTTTGGATAGGACTTGCTCACGCATTTATTTCCTGCCTATCCGTTTGGATAGGACTTGCTCACGCATTTATTTCCCGCCTATCCGTTTGGATAGGACTTGCTCACTCATTTATTTCCCGCCTATCCGTTTGGATAGGACTTGCTCACGCATTTATTTCCCCTCTACCTATTTGGGTAGGGATCGCATTTCTTTAATTTCTGCAATTTACAGCTTTCATTTTAATTCTGTAGAGTGTGTGCGTTTTCAATTAGTGCGTCTTTTGTTTTTAATATAATTGCTTTTTGCTTAATTCCGCTACCCGCTCAATCGCTCATTATCGCCGTAGTTATCATTATCGTTTTATAAAACCCTAAAAAATTCTAAGCAAAACTACTTTTTAAATTAACGTTTTCGTTCTTTTTCTTTTCATCGCTTTTCTTGGTTTTTGCTAAACGCACACCAAGCCCGCAATAGTTATCATTTTCGTCACTAACTTTTCTATAAAATCATAAAAATCAATTTCAAACTCTTTTCGATAAAATAATAGCGCGTTCCTAAGAAGTAGAAATAATCGATACGACCTTGGAAAAATACGACCTTGATATTTCAAAAGAAATATCGATAAGGTCCACTTGCCTTTATTGATTTTAGTCCGGATAATTACATAAACCCAAAAGCTTTCTCTCTAAAGCACTTTTTAAAACTCTCTTTTAAAAACACTAAAAAATTTGTTGCAACACCTCTTTGGTTGTTGCAACTAGCTCAAGGTAAAAGAAGTCTTAAAACGCTCTTAAAGAATTGTTGCAACTACTCAAAAAATTGTTGCAACAATATTTTCAAAAAGCTTTCAATTTTAATTTCAACATAAAGCCCTTTTTCAATCTTTTCATTTAGCCTTCAGAGGACGCGGCCGAGGAGTAATCCTCGATATTTCGAAAGAGAAAGAGTCTGTTACTTCTATCCTTTGATAGGATAACGGGTAATTCCTCAAAGTAGAATTACTCGCGGGACTCTTCGAAAACGTCCGCCCAAGGTTGAATCGAAAAGAAAGAAAGAGCTTTCTTCTCTTTCTTCTCTCTTTCAAAGAGAGAGACAAAAACGTATCAAGTTTTTGGCGCCGTTGCCGGGGACTTGTGTCGTTATTTTGAAATAGGAAACGCTATTAATTTTATCTTATATTTCATCTCTTTTTCTATCTAAAAAACCAAAAACTAAAAAAATATACTATCTAAGTAAAGAAAAATCAAAAAAAAATTTATATACATATATTTTTCAATTTTCCCGTTTTACATATATTTACGAATATAGCTACATATATTTTCATATAAAAGCCCCACAAAAATCAAACCACAAAAAATATATATTTATATATTTTACTTAAGTAAAGAAAAACCCAAAAAAATATATTATTCTCTTTTACTTATTTTCCTTTCTTTTTCATCTTTGTAAAAATATTTCTAAAACAAAAACATCAAAAATAAAAAAAAAATCTATAAAAAGAAAAACAAGAAAACTCTTTCTTCCAAAAAAAATTAATTAAAGAATAGTGTATGACCCGAGGAGAATCTTCGGATAATCCAATTTTACCTTTTGATCCCGAAATCGAGCGCACGCTTCTCGAGCGCCGCCGATCTCGTAATCAAAATCTACAAATAGCTCTCGAAGAATCTATCGGCGATATACATATAGGCGTGATGGGCGATCCTAATCTAAATGCGGCCCCACCGAGGACCATGGCCTATTATGCTAGGCCAAATTTAGAGGATACAGGATCGAGCGTCACCCGCCCCGCGATAGCTAATAATAATTTCGAAATCAAATCCAGTATAATTCAAATGGTACAACAGTCGATTCAGTTCGACGGTTTGCCAGATGAGGACCCAAACCAACACCTTAATAATTTTTTAGAAATTTGCGACACCTTCAAGATTAATGGCGTCAGCGATGACGCCATTCGCTTGCGCTTATTTCCTTTTTCCCTGCGGACAAAGGCGAAATCGTGGTTGACTTCTCTTCCGAGAGGGTCCATAACCACGTGGGCCGAATTGACGGAGAATTTTCTAACTAAATATTTTCCTCCATCAAAAACCGCTAAATTACGCACCGATATCGCATCCTTCATTCAATTCGATTCCGAGTCTCTCTACGAGACTTGGGAATGTTTCAAAGAATATTTGCGTATGTGTCCTCATCACGCGCTACCAACTTGGC
This sequence comes from Dactylorhiza incarnata, assembly GCA_033032865.1. Classification (NCBI taxonomy): domain Eukaryota; kingdom Viridiplantae; phylum Streptophyta; class Magnoliopsida; order Asparagales; family Orchidaceae; genus Dactylorhiza; species Dactylorhiza incarnata. Next base: position 6,385,781 of record JAWHQI010000098.1, read on the forward strand.
TTCAGGTACAAACGTTCTATAACGGCTTGAATTTCTCAACGAGACAGATGATCGACGCAGCCGCCGGGGGAACGTTAAACAACAAAACCCCGGAGGCCGCTCAAGCTCTGATCGAAGAAATGGCCATGAACGCATACCAATGGAATGTGCCAAGGTCGCGTCCTCCTAAACCGGCTGGTATTTTCGAAGTGGATGCCACTACTCATTTAGCCTCGCAGGTAGAGCGGCTAAGTAAGCAAGTGGCGGAGATGACTGCTTCCTCCTCCACTCCCGCTTGGGCTAATAATCCTAATAATAATAATAATAATAATTTTAATAATCCAAATAATAATAATAATTTTAATAATCTTAATAATAATAATCTTAATAATAATATTAATAATAACAATAATTTAAGCGAGGAATCGGTGGATTACGTGGGCAATCAAGTGCGGGCGCCCTTCAACCCATATAGTAATAACTATAACCCGGGTTGGAGGAGCCACCCGAACTTCTCCTGGAGTAACCCTAATAATGCGCAACGCCCTCCACCTGCGATCCCTCAAGGATTTCCGCATGGATATCCCCAAGGATTTCAGCAGGGTTTTGCGCCTCCTCCTCCAAAACCTTCTCCGCTCGAGGAGATTTTTGCAAAATACATGGCTTCCAACGACGCAAATATCCGGAATATATCCGGATCGCTAAAAAATTTAGAAATGCAGGTTGGACAGCTTGCAAAAATGGTCTCCGAGCGGCCACTTGGAGCACTACCTGGGAACTCGGAGCAGAACCCGCGTGAAAATGCCCACGCCATTACCCTTCGCAGCGGCAAGGAGGTCGACTCCGACCCCTGCACCCTCGTCTTTTATTTTAGTAGATACGGAAAAAATATTAGCGCCGGGCGTCTCGAGCCCGCAAATTCCGCACCCCGCAAAATTTAATAAAGAGAAGGAGGACGAACATTACAAAAAGTTTTTACAAATTTTTAAACAAATTCAAATTAACGCCCCCTTCTGCGAGGCACTCTCACAAATGCCGAAATATGCGAAATACCTTAAGGAGCTCCTTTCTAATAAAAAGAAGCTCGAGGGTATTTCGCGTGTTTCCTTAAATGCGGAATGCTCGGCGGTCCTACTTAATAAATTGCCGCCAAAACTAAACGACCCGGGAAGGTTTTCCATCCCGTGCCTATTCGGCAATTTATTAATAAAGTACGCCCTAGCGGACCTGGGAGCGAGCTTCAATTTGATGCCCTTCTCCCTCTTTAAAAAACTCGATTTGGGAGTTCCCACCCCAACGAAAATGAGCATCCAACTCGCAGATCGCTCGATAAAATATCCTATCGGGGTAGTGGAGGACGTTCTGGTCAAGGTTGACAAGTTTATCTTTCCGGTAGACTTCGTCATCCTCGACATCGAGGAGGACGCCTAGGTGCCAATTATCCTCGGTCGCCCTTTCCTCGCGACCTCCCGTGCATTAATTGATGTGAGTAACGGTCGCCTCCTCCTTCGGGTAGGGGACGACGAAGTTACCCTTCTTATTAATCCCTCGATGCGAAATTCTTTATCGAACGATGATTCTTGCTTTCACTTAGAATCCACGTTCGAGGATGAGTGTTCTTCGCTATATGAATTACTCGCTTTAAATTTAGACGAACCGGATTTGGCGGACCTCGCCCCTTTGGACGAGTTACCGCCATATTCGCCTTTCGAATCTTTTAATTCTAAAAGTTTAAAAATAACAACTTCTTACGAAGAACCCCCGGTCTTGGAGCTTAAGCCACTCCCCGACCATTTAAGATACGCTTTTCTCGCCGCGGACTTAAAATTCCCGGTTATTATTTCGTCTTCTTTATCTGATTCGGAAACTTCTGAATTAGTTAAAGTTTTGTCCGCGCATCGCCATGCAATTGCATGGCAGATTTCCGATATTAGGGGGATAAATCCCTCTTTTTGCACGCACAAAATCTTCTTAGAAGATAATTCCCGCAAAACCATCCAGCCTCAGCGACGATTAAACCCAAATATGCGGGAGGTCGTTAAGGCTGAAGTAATAAAATTAATGGATGCAGGGATTATCTACCCTATATCCGACAGCACGTGGGTTAGTCCCATTCATGTCGTGCCTAAAAAGGGCGGTATAACGGTAGTGGCAAATGAACACAACGAATTAATTCCAACTCGTACTGTTACGGGTTGGAGGGTGTGCATCGATTACCGAAAATTAAATGATGCCACCCGCAAAGACCACTTTCCGTTACCGTTTATCGATCAAATTTTGGAGCGACTATCGGGTCATCCTTATTATTGTTTTCTCGATGGACTTTCGGGATTTTTACAAATTCCTATCTCCCCCGAAGACCAGGAGAAAACAACCTTTACGTGCCCCTTCGGTACCTTCACGTACCGAAGGATGCCATTCGGCCTCTGCGACGCGCCAGCTACATTTCAACGATGTATGATGGCGATCTTTGGAGAGCTCGTAGAGGATATTATGGAAGTCTTTATGGATGACTTCTCGGTTTTTGGAAGCTCCTTCCAAAACTGCCTCCAAAATTTAGATCGAGTCCTCCAACGATGCGAAGACACGAACCTGGTTTTAAACTGGGAAAAGTGTAATTTTATAGTTCGAGAAGGCTTAGTTCTCGGGCACAAAATTTCTGAAAGAGGGATGGAGGTCGACAAGGCCAAGGTCGAAATAATTGAAAAACTCCCCGCGCCCTCAAATATAAAATCAATTCGTAGTTTTCTTGGCCACGCGGGTTTCTATAGGCGGTTTATTCAAAACTTTTCCAAAATAACAAAACCGCTAACCCACCTCCTGGAGAAGGAATCTCCATTTATTTTTGATAACGCGTGCGTAGAGGCATTCAATGCCATAAAAAATAAACTTATCCATTCTCCCATTCTGGTGGCGCCCAATTGGACCCTTCCGTTTGAGATTATGTGCGACGCGAGTGATATAGCGGTAGGGGCCGTATTAGGCCAATGCGTTAATAAATATTTTCATCCTATCTACTACGCGTCCCGCATGCTCACGGCCGCACAGGCTAATTACACGACAACGGAAAAGGAACTCCTTGCCGTCGTCTTCGCCATAGATAAGTTTAGGCCCTACGTCACGCTTTCAAAAATTATAGTATTTACCGACCACTCCGCCCTAAAATATTTATTAGAAAAAATGGACGCTAAGCCCCGCCTTCTTCGATGGATCCTCCTATTACAAGAATTTGATTTAGAGATCCGCGATAAGAAGGGGGCCGAAAATTTAGCGGCCGACCACCTTTCTCGTTTAGAACACCCAATCGCGGAAGCGCTCTTCGAACCGGAAATCGATGATCGATTTCCCGAGGAGCGTCTTTTAGCTTTAAATAATTTAAAAACTTCTCCCTCGCCTTGGTTCGCAGACTACGCCAACTATTTAGTTGCGCGGGTGCTCCCGAAAGACTTTTCAAAACAGCAAAAGAAGAAATTCTTTTCTGATTTGAAAAATTACTTTTGGGAGGACCCTTTCTTATTTCGCGTCTGCGCGGACCAAGTCGTGCGGAGATGCGTTTCGAGCGAGGAGGGTGCGCAAATTTTGCGGCACTGCCATGAAGGGCCGGCCGGGGGGCATTATCAAGCCAACCGGACCGCGCAGAAGGCGCTAGAGGCGGGCTTTTATTGGCCCGCTCTCTTCAAAGACGCTCACACTTTTGTGAGCGCATGCGATAGCTGTCAACGGTTGGGTAACATCTCTCGTCGCGATGAGATGCCCCAAAATTTTTATTTAGAATGCGAGATTTTTGATTTATGGGGGATAGATTTCGTAGGCCCCTACCTCCTTCATATAATAATCGCTACATTTTAGTGGCGGTCGACTACGTATCTAGGTGGGCGGAAGCGCAAGCTCTCCCCACCAACGATGCGAGAGTCATCGTCAACTTTCTTAAAAAATTATTTTCTCGCTTCGGTACGCCCCGTGCGATAGTTAGTGATAGGGGTACGCACTTTTGCAACGCCCAGTTTGCAAAAATATTAACCAAATATGGCGTCACGCATAAGCTCGCCACCGCCTATCACCCCCAAACGAGCGGCCAAGTGGAGGTAGTAAATCGGGAAATCAAACGCATATTAGAAAAAACTGTTTCAACTAATAGGAATGATTGGGCACTTAAATTAGACGACGCGCTGTGGGCATATCGTACGGCGTACAAGACCGCAATCGGTTGTACGCCTTATCGATTAGTCTACGGCAAGGCGTGCCATTTGCCCGTAGAATTAGAGCACCGCGCTTTTTGGGCGTTAAAACTCTTAAATCTCGATCATAATTTAACCGCCGAAAACCGGAAATTCCAATTAAACGAACTCGATGAATGGCGTGCGAACGCTTACGAGAGTAATAAATTTTATAAGGAACGCTCGAAATTTTACCACGACCGAAAAATTATATTTCCAAAATCATTTGCGCCGGGCGATCTCGTCCTCCTATATAACTCACGTCTTCGTCTTTTTCCGGGGAAACTAAAATCCCGTTGGTCCGGCCCCTTTCAAGTGAAAGAGGTTTGGCCATACGGGACCGTCCTTATCACCCACCCGGAAAAATGCGACTTAAAAGTTAACGGTCACCGACTAAAACTCTACCACGCGGGGGATCAACTGGGAGGGAAGTTAAATTCCATACCCCTCCCCCACCTCTAAAAAGATCGTACCCCGCCAACGCGTCAAGCTACGAGACGGTAAACAAAGCGCTCGTGGGAGGCACCCCCATATTTATCCAATTACGCTCTTTTATTGTTCTTATTTAATTTCAAAAATAAAACCAAAAAAAAAAAAAAAAAACTTAAACAAAAATAATAATAATAAATAATAATAAATAATAATAATAAATAAATAAAAAACAAAAAAAAAATATAATAAAACTAATAATTATGCATATTTTAAATTATCATTCTTTTTCAAAAAAGAAACATAAAACAAAATAAAATAATGCAAAAACTTTAAAACAAAAATCAAAAAGAATTTTGGGAATTTTAAGATAAGACAATAAGAAGTTTCTCAAAGTAGGATTACTCGACAGACCCGAGAGGGGATTTTTGTCGATATTTCGAAACGAGAAAACCCCGTTGCTTTTACCTTTTTATTTCTCTTCTTTCTTCCTTGGTTTTTATCTTAAAGCCTTTTCTTTATTTTACCTTATTTTATCTTTCTTAAAATTTAGATATATTTTAAAACATGCATATTTTAAAATTAAAACCAAAACAACAACAAAAAAATACATATAATATAAATAATAACATAAAAAGATGATAAAAATTTATTTTTATCATACCAAAAAATATATGTTTTTTTACTTCTTGTATTCGTGTTTTGTACATTTCGAAAAACTAAAACAACCCAAAAAAAAAACAATTTTGTATATATTCGTGGAGTTTTTTTTTGTAACTATCCTTGTATATTTTTTTTTCTATTTTGTAATTAAAATCTTCATCCTTTTTTTGTAAATATTTTCGTTCCTCACACTTACCTTCAACATTGAGGACAATGTTGGTTTTAAGTATGGGGGCGTGTTTTTCCTCTTTTTGTAATTATTTTTGCCCCTCCCATATTAGAAAAAATCCAAAAAAATCTTTAATTAACTTAGAAAAAAATTAGAAAACACACAAAAACAAAAAAAAATTTTATATAAATGTTTTATGTTTATGTCTTTTATTTGTATATAAAAATCCTTATTTATAATAATAAATCAAAATCCAAAAAAATGATGAAAATGTACTTAAAAATTTGTTATAACAAAATTCATTTTGTCATAACACCAAAATTGTTTTTCCTTCTCTCTTTTCTTTTCTTTTCCTTTTTTCTATTAATGTACATATTTTTAACAAAATTAAAAAATTAAAAAATATATGATGAAAAAAAATTTCTTAGAAAAAAAAAAATCAAAAATATTTTGTATGTATTTTTACTTTTCTTAATTTTTGTCTTCCTTTTTTTTAGTATTTATATATGCATTTTGTTATAAAGAAAATCAAAAATAAAAAAATATATCATATCTTAAAAAACTTCAAAAAAAAAAGAATGATGAAAAACTTATCAAAAATCCAAAAATAAAATAAAACCCCTACTTAGCTTTTTGTTATTTCCAAGGCTAGGTTAGTTTTATCTTTAAGCGTTTTTCATTATTTATGATTTGCTAAAACAATTTTGTTTATTTCATAGTTTAAAAAATTTAAATCGAGGAATTTTTAGTAGTAAAGAAAATCTTGCGATCTTAATTTAATTTGAGCACAGAATTTTTAGCACTACCTCGGGTTTACCCTAAATAGATTCCTTTTTGTATTATATTGGCAAACCATCTTTAGATTCAATTATTCTAACTCTAAACTTGTGAAACTTTAGGAATGTTTTTAATCTACTAAACTTGCTCTCAAAAATCTTTTTTTATTAATCTAGAATTTCTCTTGAAACCCCCCTTATAAACACCCCTTAGCTTGGCATAAAAATAATAAAAGTAGGAGTTTTAAAAGAAATCCTGTGTCAATGGGAATAAAGAGATTCCGTAAACACAGGCACCCAATATTGTTAAAAGAAATCCCGTGTCAATGGGAATAAAAAATTTAATAAATCCGTAAACACGGGCATTGGGTTAAGTTTAGAAATGATTTCAATTCTCCCGCGTAAACCAACGCTGGGAATCAAAGCAAAGGCCACCAAAAAGGTGGGGTGAGAGGATAAAATCCGTCACCCCTAAATCCAAGCACTCTTCTTTTTGCCAAGGCTACCTTTTTTCCACTACCCCTTAGCCAATAAAATTGTACCTAGATTTTAATTTAAAAAAGTTTGAGAGAGCATAATTAGTAGGCTTTGTTTATTCTTAAAAACTTTCTTAAAAAAGGTTAAAGTTTTATATAATTCTATTCTAATTAAAAGGTACCAAAGACTGCAATAATCGACGCTATTTAGCTAACTTTAGAAGTCTCGCTAAAATTTTTTCGCTCTTTTTAAATTACTTTCATAGTTTTGGACTTACCTCTTTAAATACCCTAAATTTATTTCGATCTTACTTTTGATTTAATAAAAACTTTAGTAAATTAGAAATATTATTAAACGTCTTATAGGTATCCCTTACTTTTGCTCTGGAATAACAAAAGCTTAAGTATGGGGGTGTTTGATGAATAGTAAAAATATGCATTTTTCTATATAATTTTTAGTATAATTTTAATTAGATTTCTAAATAATATATGTAAATTAATGAATAAAATGTTTGTTTTTGTTATTTTTGTTTTTAACTTAGTTTTATTTTCATTTTGTAAAGTTTCTGTAATTTTGTTAAGTCACGCCCTTGGTCACGCCCGTGTCCAAGGGCGTGTTCACTAATCCCTAACATTTTCTTTTCTCTGTTCTTTTTCCAACTCAATCATCAAGTCACGCCCTCGGTCACGCCCGTGACCGAGGCCGTGTACCATGGTCACGCCCGTGTTGGATATCCATCCCAGATTCCAGCCACTTGAAGCATTTCATCCAAAAAATCAAAGTCACGGCCGTGACATTTCAGACACGCCTGTGACCCTCAATTCCTTCCAGAAGAACAAAGGACACGCCGCCCGTCACGCCCAGCAGCCGACAGCACAATGCCGACATCGAACACGCCCGTGTTCCCTGGAACACGCCCGTGTACTTCCAAGTCGCCGGTCAAGCCTTCCAGATACCTGCCTGGATCCAGCTGTTCTGGCTATTCGCACCCCAAGCCATGTCACGCCCTCAGACACGCCCGTGTCCGAGGGCGTGTAATTCCAAAATTTTTTCTATAAATAGCCAGATTCAGCTGAGTCTAAGGGTTCAGAATTTTGAGACCTTTTCTTAAGATTATGGACCAATTTTTGCTGTTTTCATGTTTTAGCTCTCTTTTTGCATTTTCTCTCTCATGTTTTGTAACCCTTTTTATGATGAAAATGAAATAAAATTTGCTTGTTTTTTGTAACTCCCTCTTTGTTCTTGTGAAAGTGTGTGTGTTCTCTTTTTTTTTCTTTTAATTTAGATTTTGTTATTTCAATTAGTTTTGTCCATTTTAATTTGGGTGTGTGTGTGTATGAGTGTAATTTTCTTGTTTTTAGTTTTGTTGTAATTTTTAGATGATTTCATATTAGTGTGTGTGAGTGTAGGAGGTTAATTAGTTTTTTGTTTTGTTTTGTTTTCATTTGTTCTTTTTACTTTCTTTTTGCTTTTTTGTAAGTGTGTGTGTGTGTATGAGAGTAGATTTTCTTTTCTTTTTAACTTAGTTTCATTATTGTTGTGTGTGTGAGTGTATGAGTTTAGATTTGTTTTATTTTAATTAGATTTTATTAACGTAGAGTGGGTGTGTGTATGAGTATAAAGTTTGCGCCTTTATTGTAATCGAATAGTTTCCATTTCCGTCACGCATTTGTTTCCCGCCTATCCGTTTGGATAGGACTTGCTCACGCATTTATTTCCTGCCTATCCGTTTGGATAGGACTTGCTCACGCATTTATTTCCCGCCTATCCGTTTGGATAGGACTTGCTCACGCATTTATTTCCCGCCTATCTGTTTGGATAGGACTTGCTCACGCATTTATTTCCCCTCTACCTATTTGGGTAGGGATCGCATTTCTTTAATTTTTGCAATTTACAGCTTTCATTTTAATTCTGTAGAGTGTGTGCATTTTCAATTAGTGCGTCTTTTGTTTTTAATATAATTGCTTTTTGCTTAATTCCGCTACCCGCTCAATCGCTTATTATCGTCGTAGTTATCATTATCGTTTTATAAAACCCTAAAAAATTCTAAGCAAAACCACTTTTTAAATTAACGTTTTCGTTCTTTTTCTTTTCATCGCTTTTCTTGGTTTTTGCTAAACGCACACCAAGCCCGCGATAGTTATCATTTTCGTCACTAACTTTTCTATAAAATCATAAAAATCAATTTCAAACTCTTTTCGATAAAATAATAGCGCATTCCTAAGAAGTAGAAATAATCGATACGACCTTGGAAAAATACGACCTTGATATTTCAAAAGAAATATCCTATACTACTATCGATAAGGTCCACTTGCCTTTATTGATTTTAGTCCGGATAATTACATAAACCCAAAAGCTTTCTCTCTAAAGCACTTTTTAAAACTCTCTTTTAAAAACACTAAAAAATTTGTTGCAACACCTCTTTGGTTGTTGCAACTAGCTCAAGGTAAAAGAAGTTTTAAAACGCTCTTAAAGAATTGTTGCAACTACTCAAAAAATTGTTGCAACAATATTTTCAAAAATCTTTCAATTTTAATTTCAACATAAAGCCCTTTTTCAATCTTTTCATTTAGCCTTCAGAGGACGCGGCCGAGGAGTAATCCTCGATATTTCGAAAGAGAAAGAGTCCGTTACTTCTATCCTTCGATAGGATAACGGGTAATTCCTCAAAGTAGAATTACTCGCGGGACTCTTCGAAAACGTCCGCCTAAGGTTGAATCGAAAAGAAAGAAAGAGCTTTCTTCTCTTTCTTCTCTCTTTCAAAGAGAGAGACAAAAACGTATCAGATATGCACCTCTAAGACTTCATTTTGTACCTCCATGTTGATGATGTTGAGGAGGTCGACACAGTAGGGAATGACTGTCGGGGAGGTTCCGATGGAGCACCTTCCAAGGGATCACAACATCCCAAGGTCTCCGTCCTACTGTTCTTGTTGATGCTGTTGAGGAGGTCGACACAGTAGGGAATGACTATCGGGGAGGTTTCGATGGAGCACCTTCCAAGGGATCACAACATCCCGAGGTCTCCATCCTACTTGGGTGCTGAATGTCAACCCAACCTGTTTCCTGTTGCTCAACAATTTGAACGGGGAGTTAAGCACACTTAAGCACATTAGCTCACACAATTGGAGGAAATGATTGGAAACGCATTGCTTTGTTACGGGTTTTTAGCACTCGAGGATGCACGACACCTTTATTTAAGGGTCCCCTGAGCTAATTAAATCGATCATCTCTTCGCCGAATCGGGAGGTCGGCGTCCAGACTTTTCTCCTGGTAATCTCTTCAGTCGGACGAGAAGTGCGGTCGGTGGGAACCGCGGCCAACGTGCAAGGGGGGAGCTGATCTCAGCCGTCATTGCAGAGGCTTGGACTTAAGGGAACGCACACCCGAGGCAGCGTCCCATCATCCGTTCTGAGTTTTTATTAGGGTAAAGTCGGAGGCTCATTTCCCAACCTAGCGTGGAGATCGACTATACTGGCCTTATTCCTTAAAAAGAACTGTCACAACCCGCATTTTTCCCAAAAATATAATACGTAATATCAGAGCAAGGGAAAAATACGCGTCATGATGCCACGCCTGCAGGAGACGACTACAGACGCTCAGGCAAACACTCTTTACGAAAATTTTATAAAAGACATATATGTGATTGGATTAAAAGAGAAATTTTCATTTTTAGCATAAGACCGCGTCCCTCGGTCTGGTGGATCATCTAGTCCACAAGTAGAAAACTATACATACGCAGCGGAAAATAGGTTTGTTTCTTTTAGCCTACATGAGCAAGAAAATAAACATTTCTAGAAATGATATGCACATATCTAGGTTTAGTATAGTAAGAAAGGTTTTTTCTACGAATTTCAAAGTATGCGATCTTTATTTAAAAGCATGATATGCAAGAACGACATTTTTATACTAATAAGGTAACTAGTGCATCCTAGCATAAAGCTTCCCAGAGAGCAAGTAAGTAAATAACCCAAAAGTAGCAGTAAAGAAAAACTAGCAGTAGTAGCAACAAGTAAACCAAACAACAAGCCGTACGGGCGTCAACATCTGACACGAACCCGCAGGCGAACAAGCAACATGCAAAAGGCAAGCTACAACAAAAAGGAGCTGAATCCTTACCCACAAGAGAGGGAAGGCCTCGACAACGAACAGAGCGACCCTGCTCAACTCTAGCGGAAGCTACTAACCTGAACCTGAGGCATCCATAAGAAAAGAATGCCTCAGCCCAAAGGGTGCAAGAAAACAGCATAGGTAAAAGTAAGAGCAGGAGAAGTAACTAGTGACGCAACCAAGCTGAAGAGGGTATATAATTACATATATATATATATACATATACACATATATATAACTATATATATATACGCTTATATAAAGACTTCAGTAATAGAAGGTTAGGAAGATCCCGCATAAAACCAGCCCAATAAGCAAGAGCATGACTAAACTTGGCATATAATGCAAACATGGACAGGTGGTGGCGGACCCAAAACAATGTCACTATCCACCCACATAAAGGGGATGTTCACCCCAAAAAAAGGAAAAGGCGCCGTGGTGGTGGTGGGGGAACCCAGTGTTCCCTGTACCCATCCTACCAACCACTATTAAAATAACTATGATGGAGGACCCCATTGTTCCCTATATCCATCATTCCAATGCAAACAAGTCCAACAATATTTAGCCAAGTAAATATGCAGAAGTAGCCAAGTAAAACAGGATCCAGAACAAAATCAACCAGAATAAACCATCTAAGAGTAGCCCAGGATCGGGACAAAGCTAAACATATAGCAGCTAGCATATAAAAGAGGGATAGAAGGATTCACCCAACCATAGCAGCTAGCATATAATAAAACAGGGCCAAATAAGTGTGCCAAGGGGTTAGCAAATAGAACTACCATAATATTGACCACTTCTAGCTACTTGTAATCGAAGCGCGCAGAATTATTTTGCAAGTAATGAAATCCAACAAGAATGATACAAAGCAGTCCAAAAGAACAGAAAATATCCCAAGGATCCAACTTCAGCCTCCCCAAACCAAATTTTAAAAGGCAGCCCCCGTTAGACAAGGAAAGAGGGTAACAACAGCCCTCTAAGTAAGGTATCAGCAAAACAGCCCTCATATAACAGCCCCCAACAAGAAAAGTGCTCAGGGAGAAGAACAGTTCCTAGATAACAAAAGAAAACAGGGAGAATTCCTCAATTGACAAGGAGCAGCCCCCTCACAAATCAAGGGCAAAGAGGCAGCCCCATCAAAAGCAACAGCAGCAGCCTAACCAAGGCCAACAACAGCAGCCCCACTAGAAAAAGAAGACGAAAGAAAGAAATGGGTAGCCCTCACCATCAATTAGACTAATATAAGGCAGGTTTCTTAGTAGCAGCCCCCAAATTAGAATATAAATAAGAGACAACCCCAAACAGGATGCATATCACGGCCCCAAACCGATTCTACAAGGCAGCCTCCAATTAGATAAAAAGGAAATATAAGCAGCCCCCAATAATAATAATACAGCAGCCCCCCGAATAGTGGACAAAGGTAAGAGCAGCCCCCACAAATGACAATAACAGCAGCCCTTAGTTAGACAAGGAAGAAAAACAGAAATAGATGCATCCCTCTAAAAAGAATCCCAACTGGTTTGCACACAGCAGCCCCAATTAGAGTATAGGCACAAGTATATAAGGCAGCCCCCACTTTAAAGACAGCAACAGCCCTCCCCTTTAACAAAAAAGAAAAAAGGGAAACAAGGCAGCCCCCATTTAAAAACAGCATCAGCCCTCAATTTAAAGACAACAGCCCCTAAATCAACAAGGATGAGGCAGCCCCCACATATAAGAATCAGCCCCAAATGCAACTCCAGGAGCAGCCCAACGAAAAGAAAGGTCAAGAACCTGGAGGTGTAAATAGGCCCCAACAAATACCCCATTTAGAATAAGCATAACAGCCCCATATAAAATTGAAACTCTCAACTGGTTTAAACATAGCAGCCCTTATAAAGAATGTATAACATCCGCCCTCCATAAAGAGAACATAACAACAGCCCCCATAAGAAATGAATAACAGCTAGCACAAGCTCCCAAATAACACAATAATTAAGTCTAAAGCAGGGATTCAAAACAACTAAGTAAGGGAAAACTGCCAGAACAAGCTTCCCCCAAGCATCAAAACCGGGTAAGGTAAATGCTAGCACAAGCACCATACTAGAAAAGTAACGGGAAAGGGGGAAAGGAAGGGGGAGAAGAAGGGTTTTCTTGCCTCTAAAAGAGCCGGAGAACCTCCGGATCGCAACAAGATCGGAGAAGCCCTAGCCCCGGCGACGAAGAACAGGCTCCAGCTCAACCAAAATCCGCAGCTACAGGTCCTTAAACAGCCACAAGAGCACTGCTTTTCCGAGAGAAAGAGAAGGAAAGGGGAGCGGAGGAGGAGATCGGCGCCGTGCCCTAGAGCGACACCGTCGAGAAAGGGAGAGGAAGTGAGGAGAGGTCGGTCAGTTTGGTAAAGAGAATGAAAAAAAAATGCTGTGAATGAATGAATCCACCGCTTATAACCTCAAGCCAAGATGTCTATTTGCAGCCCAACATAAGTCTAGGCTATTAAGGATTAACCCACACAATAGCTATTGGCACACCATGTATTAGCAAGGCTATTAGCACATCAATTGCATTGGCAGCTCATATAGATAAATCACGCAAATGCTATCCGCACATCATTTCTTTCCTTATTCGCAGCTCCCATATAACTACATAAATTAGAGAACATGGCCTTGGTACTACGTATGCTGCCGCCGACGAACAATTAATTATGAAGTCGTACTTCATCATAACATATATATTATTGCAAAAGAAAATATAGACAGTGCTTTTAAGTTATCATTATAGGGGAAAGGAGGATTTTCGTCGAACGAACCCTATATATATGATTTTAATATAATAATGATATTATTATTATCATATTACTGCTAAAAACTAAACGAACGCCGAACTCAATGAAAATTTCACCTAAGGTGAACGGCGCCGCTAACTCGACGTTAAAAGTAACGCCCAGACGTCAAAGGTGACGTCAACGAAGGAATCAAAAATTCCTGAAAATTCCGGGGTGTTACAAGAACTCTCTGGGATAGGAAGGACTGTCTCATCCCATGTTTCAGGGAGATGCAAACTTTTATTTATCTGTAAATGAATTTACAAAACAAGGGGGGAGCATATACATTCCCTTTAGGGATAAATTCTTTTCAGGTCATCGCCGCTCCAGGTGTTCCCTAGCAGCTCGCCTTCCTGGTTCTGCAAGCGGTACCCTCCGGTCAGGAGAGCTTCCTGGATGATGAAGGGTCCTTCCCAGTTCGGGTTAAGCTTCCCGACGGCTGCTGATCTTCCTGCCGCGTCTACTTTCTTTAGGACCAGGTCACCTGCTTGGAAGTGCTTGAGGCGGATATTTTTGTTAAAATGTCTTGCCATTCGGCGCTTGATCTCTTCTTGCCTAGCTGAGGCCAGGTCCCGCAGCTCTTCTATGTAATCGAGGGATAGCTTCTGCGCTTCTTCATTTTCTAATCGCCATTCTTCGTTTCCGTCTTCCGCGGCTACCACCCTTGGGCTTCTGACTTCAAACACTACTGGAATGAGAGCTTCCGACCCGTGACAGAGTTTGAACGGTGTCTCCCCGGTGGCTGAGCTAGGAGTGGTCCTCAAAGCCCAAAGGACCGAGGGGAGCTGGTCCGCCCAATTACCTCTCAGGTTCTCCACTTTCTTCTTCAGCAGATTGATGATCAGCTTATTGGCGGCCTCCACTTGACCATTGCTCCTGGGATGGTGTACGGAGGCGAATCGAAGATCAGTTCCCAGCTGTCTACAAAAATCATCCAATTCTAAGCTGGAAAAATGGGGACCATTGTCGGTGACGATGGCGATGGGAATTCCAAATCTGCAGACGATCTCCCCCCAGATGAAGTTCTTCACGACTTGAGAGGTGGTCTTGTCCAAAGCTTTGACCTCGATCCATTTGGAGAAGTAGTCGATCATGACGAGAACGAACTTCCTCTGGCCACTTGCTTGAGGGAAAGGGCCGATCAAGTCCATCCGCCAGATGGCAAATGACCACGGGGCGGTGATTGATCGGAGCTGCTGGGCTGGCTGCAACTGAAGGGGGGCAAAGAGCTGGCACTTCTGACACTTCTTCGAGAAGGTTTCAGCATCCTTCCGGATAGTAGGCCAGAAGTAACCTTGCCTTAGGATCCTTTGCTCTAAAGTGCGAGTCCCAGAATGGCTTCCACACTCTCCCGAGTGGATCTCTTCCAACACTCGAGGTACTTCGTCTTCAGAGACACATCTGGCCAGGGGGCCTGAGATGGTTTTGCGGTACAGCTCTCCGTTTTGCAGTAAATAGTACGCCGCCTTGTACCGAAATCTTCTTTGATCCCCTTCGCCCCCTGGGAGCTGGCCGCTGACCAGGAAGGCCACAAAGGGATCCATCCATGAAGGGCGTTGCTCGATCTCCATCATCTCTCCTTCTTCAATGGATGGACGGAAGAATTCGGTAATAGTTCCTCCAGCCCTCGGCCCATACTTGGCTAAGCGATCTGCTGCCGAGTTCTCCTCTCTTGGCACATGCTCGACGAAGAAGGACTAGAAGCCTCCAATCAGCCCTTTTACCTTTACTAAGTACTTCTGCAGGATGGTGTCGCGCACCTCGAATTTGCCTCGAACCTACGATGCAACCACCATCGAATCCGTGAAAGCCCGGACATCACGTCCCTAACTCCTTGGCAAGGCGCAATCCTTCCACTATGGCCTCGTACTCCGCTTGGTTGTTTGTGACGGGGAAGAGGATCTCGATGGCTTGCTCGATCCTTGTTCCCTGTGGGCTGACGAGCACGATGCCCACCCCCACAGAACTTTTGCCCGAAGCTCCGTCCACAAACATCTTCCATGGAATTGGATTGAGAGCCTCTTCCCCCGGTTCTGCTTCCACCGAGAAGTCAGCCAGGAAGTCTGCTACCTCCTGGGCCTTGATCGCCACCTGGGGTGAGAAGAAAATGTCGAACTCACTGAGTTCTACTGACCATTTCGCTAACCTCCCGGAATGCTCCACTCCCTCTAGGACATTTCGGAGAGGATGATCAGTCACAACCCGAATGGAGTGAGCTTGAAAGTAAGGCCGGAGCTTCCGTGCCGACGCTACCAGGGCGAAAGCAAGCTTTTCCAGGATCGGATATTTTAACTCCGTCTTCTTCAACACCCGACTGACATAGTAGATGGGTAGCTGCTTCCTTCCTTCCTCTCGGACCAACACGGAACTCACTGCTTCTGCTCCTACTCCTAGGTAGATGAGCAGGTCTTCTCCTTCCTTCGGGCTCTGAAGGGGAGGTGTCTGAGTCAACTGCTCCTTCAGTCTTTCGAACGCCGTCTCACATCCTTCGGACCACTTGAAACTTTTAGTTTTGCTGAGTGTCTTGAAGAATGGAGAGCACTTCTCCCCGGCCTTTGATAGGAAGCGGCTAAGACCCGCCAGCCTTCCTGTCAACCTTTGGACTTCATTCATCGTCTTTGGGTACAGCATCTCCAGGATCGCCCTAACCTTGTCGGGGTTAGGCTCTACTCCCTCCGGGGTAAGGAGATGTCCCAGGAATTTTCCTCTTCCAGCTCCAAAGACGCACTTCGCTGGATTGAGTCTCATCTTGAATTTCCTCAGCGTCGCGAAGGTCTCCACCATATCAGCTACGTGTTCCTAGACGCTCTTACTTTTGATCAAGAGGTCGTCCACGTACACTTCCAGGTTCCTCCCCTTCTGCTCTTCGAAGATGTGGTCCATCATCCACTGGTAGGTAGCTCCCGCATTCTTCAAACCGAAGGGCATCATCTTATAGCTGTAGCAGCCATCATCGGTGATGAAGGAGACATCGCTGCAATCGGAGGGATGCATCCGGATCTGGTGGTATCCTGAAAACGCATCAAGGAAACTCATCACAGAAAAACCGACGGCTGAATCAACCAGCGCGTCGATTCGAGGCAGGGGATAACAATCCTTCGGGCAGCTTTAATTCATCAAAGAAAAGTCAACACACATTCTCCAGCTACCCCCCGTTTTCTTCACCATTACAACATTGGAGACCCAGCCTGGGTACTGGATCTCCGATACAAAGCCTGCATCGAGCAGTTTTTTCACCTCCTCCCGGATCGGCTTTGCCAAGATGGTGGCGGTCCTCCTCTTCTTCTGGCGGACAGGCTGGACCGCGGGATCCAGGTTGAGGCGATGGCATGCAACCTCAGGATCGACTCCTGGCATCTCGGAGGCACTCCAAGCGAAGATGTCGACGTTCTTTTGCAGACACGCCGCCATCTCGATCTTTTCCTCCGTCTTCAGTGATCCGCCGATCTTCAGCAACCCAGGTACTCCCTCTGTGGAGAGTACTTCGATTTCTTCAACTTCTTCGGCCACCTCCAGCCTGGCCGGGCTCTCCAGCACCCTACCGAACTCTTCTGCGTCAACCATCCAGCTGATGGTACTGACGGCGCTGAGGTAGCACTCCCGAGCGGGTCTTGGATCGCTCCCGATCCTCACCTGGACATCTCCCTTGCAGTACTTCAAGCACTGATGGTAGGAGGATGGGACGGCCTTGAATGCGTTGAGAAGTGGCCTCCCGAAGATAGCCCTGTAACAGCTCGGGGAATCGACAATGACGAATCGACAGCTGATGGAGGTGCCACCGAGCATTACAATGAGATCTGCTCCTCCTTCCACTTCCTTCTTCTCTCCGGAGAAGCCGAAGAGGGGACCATCAGCTGCCCGAACCCTTGCTGCTCCGACTCCCAGTCCGTCAAATGTCCCCTTAAAAATGATGTTTACGGAGCTACCGTTATCGATCAGGATCCGGTCAACGGTGAAGTCCTCCACTATTGCTTGAATCACGAGGGCATCATGGAAGGGATTCTCATTCCCTAACATGTCCTCAGAAAAGGTGATTTCCTCCATCGGGGGTGGTGCTTGCGAGGTCGAGGCGACACTCCTACGGTAGATCTGATGGAGGCTCCCCTTGCGGGAAGCTTCCAGCCCTGCTCCCCCATGAATCACTCCGACTCTGCCTCCTTGAACTAGGTCTCCCCGACCTCCCTGGTCGACCCGGTCCTCATTCCTCCTTCGAGCGACAACTTGTACTGCCGGCGGCTCGACAGGGGCTTCGATCCTTCGCTGCTCCCCCCCACCTTCTCCTGCTGCTAGCCTCCTCCGGGCTTCCCAATAGTCTGGGCAAGCCATCATCGTATGCCCTTCTGTCTGGTGGAAATCACAGTAGAGGGGGACCTCTTCCGCCAGCTTCCTTTTCTGCCGCTGCTTCTTCCTTCCTTGACGGCGGCCATGCCCGGCTACCGTCATTGCTTCGTCTCTCCTCCTCTCCTGACGCCTCTCTGGCTGGCGAAAGGGTCTTCTCTCAGGGGATCTTCCCCTTTGATCCTGACGCTGGTGCCGTCCAGCCGACCTCCAAGGTGGCCGGTTGGCGGTGACCTGATAGCGCCTTTCCTCCTCCTGACGCTCCAGGGTCTCAACCCTCCTCCTCTCATCGCTCCTCCTGGCTTCTTCCCTCCTAGGCTCCTCCCTCCTGGGCTCATCCCTCTTCTTCTCTTCTCTTCTCCTTTCCTCGCGCCGCTCCGGCCTCTTCTTTTCCGCCCTTCGGGGCTCTTCTCTCTTCCTCTTCTCAGGGATCCTATCCCTCTCTCCTTCCTCACCTCCGGTTACCCTAGCGAGCCTGGCCAAGAAGTCAGGGTTGGAGGCCTCTCCTCGGACAAACTTGTTGGCCCTCTGAATGAGGTTGTCATAGGAAAAGGGAGGATTCTCACTGAGCTCTAACTTGAAGAGGCCTTGACTTATACCGAACGTCAAGGCCAGCAACAGGATGTTGCTGTCCACCTCCTGGATCTGCAGAACCTCCTCCTGAAAGCGCTCGATGTAGGGTCCCAACGCCTCATCCGGCCTTTGCACCAGATAGAACAGGGTCGTTGCCTCCTTCTTCAGCTTCCGGGCCGTGTCAAACCGGGTCGTCACTCCACGGCACAGGTCTTCAAAGCAGTAGATCGAGCCGGCGGGCAACTGGTGGAACCAGTCCCAGGCCTTTGCACGGAAGGTGATGGCAAACAGCCTGCACTTAAAGGCATCTGACATGGTTCGGATAGAGACTATATCCTCGAACCACTGGATGTGCCGTACAGGGTCATCCCTCCCTGAATAGTAACTCAAGACGGGCTCCCTGAACCCTTCTGGCACTGGCGTGGCAAGGATCTCCTCGCAGAAGGGGCTCCTCCCTCCTACCCGGCGATGATCCTCCACCTGGCGAGTATCGCCACCATACTCGCCATATCGGTGAGTATCCTGATACCTCGCCTGCTCGTCCATCTCGCGGAAGCGAATCCCCTGCGTGGTCGGCTGGTAGAACTGCTACCTCCTTGGTCGCTCGGTCTCATCCTCCACATGCTCTTTTCCTGCTCGCCGAGGGGGACTCCTTTCCTCGGTCGGAACCGGGCGATGCGGCGAGGTCGCCGTGACCTCGGCGTGCGGCTGAAGCGCTGCTCGCATGGTTCCCTCTATGCGCTGCGCGAAGGCTTAGAAAACTGCTAGCGTCACGAACTCGCCACCCGCAGACGAGTTGCCGACTACCTCCTCATGGTCGCCAACTATGACCATCTCGCCTTCTTACTGAACGTTCCTTCTCCGACTACGATCCACGCTCACCGCACCAAAGTGTTGACGCCAGGAAAATCCTGACCTCAAGATGCAGAACGATGCAGCCGGAGGCTACTCGCCTAGCAGTCCAACGAGATGACTTGGCTGGCAACGACGACGAAGCTAGAAGAGCAACGAACCGGACCCCAGGTACTGCGGCAGGGAGGTCCCACCACGTACCCAGAAGCTCCGAAGAGACTTCCCCTCCAAGAAAAAAAATGGTCGAGCAGGTTACAAGGAAGGCACCGACTTGGCTAGTACCGGGAGTAGCGGCCAAGTGCGACAGGTTCCAGAATGCAAGAGCAGGGTTTCGAGATCTCAAGTCCAGGTACCAATCCAAGTACCCCTGGGGTCCTATTTATAGGAAAACCAAGGGGTAGGGGGGGTTTTTATAGCCCAGCCCCTGCCCGGCGACTAGCGACATTGAGGCGATCTCCCCGGGCAAATGGGCGAGCATCACCTATGGTCGCCCACCTTTTGGCGAGTATCCGGGCTACTCGCACGAGTGCACCCCTACTTGCCTAGGCTCTCTTCTGCTCCTACGCTTGATGAACTCTTCCGCTATGCCTGCTGGACTTTATCTTGGTATCTTGAACTGTTGACTTCTGTGTTGACTCTTTGACTTTGACTTTTGTCTACGTGGCCTTGGGTGGGTCCATCCTCGGAGAATGAGGGTTGTACACTCAGCAATCTGAGCGGTTTCCAATTCTGTGACAGCGATGACCTCAGGCAACCCAGCGATCTGAGTGATCTCGGCGACCTGGCGACCTCTTCCTTAATCACCATCTCTTCCCCTTCAAGCTTTGTAATATTTTATTCATGTATCTGAATGTAACTTCAGCTGTAACATAGTTTTTAAATCAATAGCATTGCCCGACGCAAGAGAGACATTCGCCGCAGTGGGTAGATCTGGTCTCACCGCTTGCTCGCTACCATCTCTTTTCTTTCCTTCTGGCTCTTTCACTCGTGGCTCAAAGTAACCGGCTACTCAACAGTTACCCCCCCTCATCCTTCAGCATTGAGCAAATGTGAACTTGGTATATTTTTGATGCCAACAGATATAATACGAAATAATTGTATTATATTAAGTTGGTGCTTTGGGAGAGTACAATGGATGCAAGAAATGCACCACTATGAGAGTAAATTAGCCAACATTCAAGAATTGGTAAAGGAGAAGGGGTCTTTATAAGGACTATATGGCTACAAGTGGTACTAAAGTAAACTTAATGTCATCTGTAATACTAAATAGGAACAAATAGACGAGGACCCATAAATTTGAAATAGTTGTACACGATTAGGTGACGATAATGCTACATAATATTGAGGGTATTTTAATAAAATCCACTAAAGAAGATGGATATTTTCGGCTATCGGTCAATTTGAAAAACAATTTCTAACATTGTAATTACAAGTTGAAGTTTGTCATGGAGAATCTTGTGACGCCGTCCACATCGACTGGTATTAATACATAATTATTATGCACATCAAAATTACGACGTAATTTAATGTAATAATATGCAATGAAAAATGTATTGCGCATATGGAATTACCTCTTAAGGTTGTAACAAAAATGTGTCTGTAAGTAGGAGTGAGAGCGTAATGAAATCAGCGTAATAAATAGGCTTGGATTGCTTTGATTTAAAGAACCAGCTAAGTATAATAAGGGAATTTGCAGGATGAAGAAGAACCAAACGAACCAAACGTAATGAAATCACCGTAATACATTTTTCGTTGCATGCCACGATCGTAATAGGCGGTTGGGTCTATAAGTGGGACTAACGATAAGAAGGAAACAAATGATCTGAGCCGAACGTATCTCTCCCAGTTCTCGCTCACGCCTCCAATGACTTCTCCCGGCCGCAAGCCGACGACACCAAAGTACGCCTCCAATCCGCCAAATTTCAAGGAATCACATCCCCAAACTTAAGGTAATCTCTCCCTCTCAACTCCTTTTCAAGTTTATGTTCTTTTGTGGCTTGAGAGAGGGGATATTGTGATGGCCGAAAAACCCTAAAGTGAGGGATTTTCGTTTGGATAGATTTTAATTCGATATTGGAATTGAATATTGATAAAATTTGTGGAATTAAATATCGGTGACTAATTCCAATTCCAACGTTCGCATGATAAACAATATTGTGGAATATTGTGGATTTAATCAATACTTTTGTTCGTTTGTTAAATAAAATTCAATTTAAGAATTGAAAAATATTACGAAGAAGCTAATATTTATCACATATATCATAAACAAATGCATGTCATGGCGACGACTTTTTCGCCCGGCGGTGATTTTTTCGCCCGAGAATGGTTTTTTCCTCCCGGGTGCAATTTTTTCGCACAACCGCAATTTTTTCGCCCGGGCGCGCATTTTTTTTGCCCGGGCTCAATTTTTCGCCCAGGCGCGATTTTGTGTCCCGGGCACGATTTTTTGCCCGGGCGCAATTTTTTTCCCCAGGTGCGATTTTTCCACCTGCCCGGCCGAAATAAGGTCGCATAGGCGATAAAAGCGCGTCCCAGCAAAAAACCACTTCCCGGTGAAAAAACCGCGCCCGAAAAATAACCCCCGACCAAAAAAATCTCGTTGGGCGAAAAAAACTCGCCTGGGCAAAAAAATCGGTCCAGGGCGAAAAAATTGCGTCCGGGTGAAAAAATTGCGCGCAGGCAAAAAAATCGCCCCCTGACGAAAAATCGCGTTTGAGCGAAAAAATCGCGCCAGGGCGAAAAACTCTCCCCTGGGAGAAAAATTCGCGTCCGGGCGAAAAACTCGCGCCCGAGCGAAAAAATCGCATCCGGGCGAAAAAACGCTCTCGGGGGAAAAATCGCCTTCGGGCGAAAAAGTCGCGCCCGGTCAAAAAACGCGCGCCCGGGCGAAAAACGCACGGCAGGAGAAAAACTCGTGCCCGGGCAAAAAACACGTGCCCGGGCAAAAAATTGCGTGCCCGGGTGACAAAACATGCGCCCGAGCGAAAAACGCGACCCCGGGCGAAAAACGCGTGCCAGGGCCAAAAACACGCTCTAGGGCGGAAAATTTCCGCCCGGGCAAAATTTGGGCGTCCGGGAGAAAAACGCGCGTTCGGGCGAAAAACTCGCGTCCGTGCGAAAAACTCGCGCCCGGGTGAAAATTTGTGCGTCCGGGCGCATAAACACGCTCCCGGGCGAAAAACGCCCGCAAGGGCGAAAAACGCTCGCCAGGGCAAAAAACGCACGCTAGGGCGGAAAATTTTCGCCCGGGCAAAGTTTGGGCGTCCGGGCGAAAAACGCGCGTTCGGGCGAAAAATGCGCGTTCGGATGAAAAACTCGCGTCTGTGCGAAAAACTCGCGCTCGGGCGAAAAATTGAGTGCCCGGGCGCATAAACACGTGCCCGGGCAAAAAACACGATAAATCGAGCGTGCCAGACTCGCCCAATTCCTATATGTCAAGCTAGATTTTGTGCCTAGGTTAAAATCAATTCCATGATATTCAACTCAAATTCCAATTATTAAAGCTACCTAACAAGCGAACGTCGTAATTGGAATTCGACGTCGAATTTCAATTTCAAGTCTTCAATTCCGTCCAAACGAACGGACCCATAACACAAAATCTAGCTTGACATATCGGAATTGGGAGAGTCTGGCATGCTCGATTTATCGTTTTTTTTATTTTTCGCCCTGGAGAGCAATTTTACGCCCGGGCGTGATTTTTTCGCCCAGACGCGCGTTTTCGCCCGAATGCGCGTTTTTTGCCCGGGAGCGCCTTTTTCGCTCGGGCGCGTGTTTTCGCCCGGACGCGGGTTTTTCGCCCAGACGCGCAATTTTCACCCGGGCGCGCGTTTTTTCGCCCGGACATGCAAATTTCGCCCGGGCGCCCATTTTTCGCTCGGGCGCGCAATTATCGACCGAGAGCGCGATTTTCGCCCGGGCGCACGTTTTTCGCCCGTGTGCGCGTTTTTCGCCCGGGAGCACGTTTTGTCGCCCGGGCGCGCAATTTTTAGCCGAGGCGCGAGTTTTTCTCCCGAGGGCACGTTTTTCTCCCGGGAGCGCGTTTTTCACCCGGACGCGCAATTATCGCTCGGGCGCGCATTTTTAGCCCAGGGGCGAGTTTTTTGCCCGGTCGCGCAATTATCGCCCGGATACGCATTTTTTGACCGGGAGCGCCTTTTTCGCCCGTGCGCGAGTTTTTCACCCGGACGCACAATTTTAGCCCGGGCGCGCGTTTTTTGCCCGGACGCGCAATTTTCACCAGGGCGCGCTTTTTTGGCCCGGGCGCGCAATTATTGACCGAGAGCGCGTTTTTCGCCCGGGCGAGCCTTTTTCGCTCGGGTGAGCGTTTTTTCGCCCGTGTGGGCGTTTTTCTTCCAGGCACAAATTTGTCGCCCGGGCGTGCAATTTTTTGCCGGGCGCGAGCTTTTCGCCCGAGCACATGTTTTTCTCCCGGATGCGCATTTTTTGCCTCGGCGGGCAATTATCGCCCGGGAGCGCATTTTTCGCCCGCGCGCGTTTTTCTCCCGTGGGTGCGTTTTTCGCCCGGGCACGTAATTTTTTGCCCGGGAGCGAGTTTTCCGCACGGGCGCACATTTTTCTCCCGGGCGCGCGTTTTTCGCCCGGGCGTGAAATTATCGCCTGGGCGCGCGTTTTTTCGCCCGGGGGCGCATTTTTTGCCCCGACGCGCAATTATCGCCCGAGAGCGCGTTTTTCGCCCGGCGCGCGTTTTTTGCCCGTGGGCGCATTTTTCGCCCGGGCGCACGTTTTGTCGCCCGGGCGCACGTTTTGTCGCCCGGGCGCTCAATTCTTTGCCCGGGCGCGAGTTTTTCGCCCGGGCGCACGTTTTTATCCCGGGCGCGTGTATTTCGCTCAGGCACACGTTTTGTCGCACGGGAGCGCAATTTTTCGACCGGCGTGCGTTTTTCCCCCGTGGGCGTGTTTTTCTCCCGGGCGCGCGTTTTGTCTCCCAGAAGCGCAATTTTTCACCCGGGTGCGCATTTTTCGCTCGGGTGCACGTTTCTCGCTCAGGGGCGCGTTTTTCGCCAGGGGGCGCGTTTTGTCGTCCGGGCGTGCAATTTTCCCCAGTGCGCGAGTTTTTCTCCCGGGCGCGCGTTTTTCTTCAGGGAGTGCGTTTTTCGCCTGGGCGCGCGTTTATCGCCAGGGCGCTCGTTTCTGGCTCGGGGGCGCGTTTTTCGCATTGGCGCACGTTTTGTCGCTAGGGCGCCCAATTTTTCGCCCGAGAGTGGGTTTTTCGCCCGGGCGCGTGTTTTTTGTCAGAACGCGCATTTTTTATTATATATGTAAAAAAATATTAGTTTTTTATAATATTTTTGAATTCTTAGATTGAATTTTATTTAACAAACGAATAAAAGAATTGATTAATTCCACAATATTCAACAATATTATTTATTAGGCGAACGAAGGAATTGGAATTAGACTAATTCCAATTCTGAATATCGAATCCCAATATCAAATTTCAATATCAAATTTCAATTCCGTCCAAATGAACGGGCCCGAAGGGATTTTGGTTTACTTTATGTGGAAAAATTGTGGTGGACGTGCCACTTTCACGTACATGGGAACTTTACATGAATAAGAGGCTTTCTTTTGTAAGCACAATTATCTGGGAGGATGCCTTACATGAATCAATTAAAACATTATCCGTAATATATGGTAGTTGTATATGGTTCATTATCAAGCTTCATATGGATGTCAGCAAGACTATAATAAAAGTTGGATGGTGATAAATTCTCTGGGAGATGACACAAAAAGGTATAGACACTGACTCAAGGAAGGATATAGAGAAAAGAGAAGACTATGGTGAGTTTTTATTTCTTTAGTTTATATTAATTATTTTATGCACAATTATACAAAACTGTGTACTTCATGAATGATGATGTTTATAGATATATAATGATGATAAAAAATTATTCTAAATGCTTTCAACTATCGTACTAACATAATTAACTATATGTTTATAATGCTGATAAACAAATGTTCTAAATAAACATACAAGATAGTCTTAGCATGCTTAAATGATGATGAAGACATATGCTTGTATATCATAGTTTTGGTACGGTTAATGAATAAATGTTACAATTAAATGTTTATAGTTACAAATGATCATATGAATATGTATAATAAAAATGAAGGAGCATTTTAAGTGTATGACTATAATGATGAATAATTATAAATATGAATAAAAGGGGAGGCCCTATGCACAAAGCATCCCCGCGCAACAAGGTCCGCGGAAGGGTCCCACCACAAGGGTGAAGTGTAGGCAAACCTTACCCTGCAGGTTTGCAAGAGTCTGCTTCCAGGACTCGAACCCGTGACCTCAAGGTCACACGACAACACCTCAACCGGTGCGCCAAGGCTCCCCCTTCCAAGTATAAATATGAATATATGATGAAAAAAAGAAAGCAGTATGAAAGATGCATCGATGCAATGGAGTGTGTTAATTGTTAAACCAACCAGGGAGGTGCGGTGAATAACCTCCCGTTATGAAAATGAAAAGAAATATGAATGTGTGAGTCCAAGGGCACGTAATGAATAATGAATGCACGCTATAGAAATGAATGAATAAATCAAATGTCAATTTATCCTTAACATTGCCCAAAATAGAAAATGAAAGAAATGATGAAAAGAACCAAGAGAAGGAAATGATGCAAGGAAGAAAAGGAAAGATAATATGAAAAGAATTGAATAGAAGAGACCTATAAAGGAGAGAATAATCTATAAGAAAAAGTTACGAGGAAACGTAGAAGGAAGATAAAGAATGAAAAGATGAATATCTGATAAATAAAGTAAAGAACTAGAAGAAAATAAGTTGTAAGTGGTATAAAGTATGAATTGAACCCTAAAGTAAATCCATTACAAATGTGAATGTATTTCCTCTTTGTTAATGCTTTTTACATGTTGGCTCTTTGTTTATTATATTAAAACTTCATGTTTTATTAATGATGATGCTTCCTTCACATGACAAGTACTTCAAGAGGTAAGCAAGGTAAGTGCTAAAGAAATAAAAATTCACTTAGTCAATTGTGACTGGCGTTTTATATTTTAATATTTTAGGATAAATAAAAGAGAGAGAAAGACAGTTCTAAAAAATTATCTATTAAAAGGAAGAGTTTGAAATCGAAGTAAGAACTTTTATAAGTATCATATTATGATGTATAGTTTATTTCTTTTTACATTCTAAAATGTTCGGTCCCTTGTAGAAGAGATGGTAAAATTTTGCTATGTAAGTACTGATACATGATCTTATAAATCTACAATACAAATCTATTGGCCTACTCACAAAGCAAAAAAATAAGAATAAATGATACCTAATAAACCCCATTTGTTAATTTTAATTAGTAGGTGTTTTTAATAAATGAGAATCGCTTTATTCATGCAAATGGAAACCTTGTATTTCATAAAAGGCCTTTTGACCAAAAAGTTATTGGAAAAATCCCAATTACTTGAAAAAATAGCTCAAGCATGGCAGTTTTGAATTCAACACCATTACACATGGAGCAAGTTAAAACCTCTATAAGCTGAAGCAATCATGCTCACTATATATCATCCATTGATATCGAGGAAGAGAGCTTGAGCCCTTCCATGATCAACGATTACTTTTGCCTAATCTTTAAATTGAGTGGGTGTTCACTAGTATCACAAATTGGGGCACAACTTTTATAGCATCTCAACCAATTTTGTGGGATCAGATTTATCCTGAAGATTTTAGAAATTTTTCCTCTAATGCGATAAGTATTCAGAAAATACCCCTCCCCCAGCCTCCAAAAAAACACTAATAAGCAGAGGGATGGATTTTTTGTTGCTAAGCATTGCTTGAAATTCAGTTTGACAGTACAATGGAAAAACAAAAACAATATGCAAAATCGTTAAATTACTATAAGCTCAAACAAATTATCTTGGTCAATACCCGGAAGAATCCATATACAGTTAAATAAAAACTAACAGTGAATAGTAGGATAAACCAGTGCAAAAACACTATAATAAATAGAGAAAATATGCCATTTTATACAAGTTACCCAAGTAGCATTATTTTGCCTACCTTCTAAAGTATATACAATTCCTGCTGCAAACAATATCACATAAATCATGGTAGCAACACATACAGAAATCAGTTGAGAATTTAGCTAGAGTGACATGAAAGTATAGTAATATTGGTGAGGGTACTTTTCCCACCAGAAGGGTTATTGATTTCATAAAAAGGAATGCTGCACTGAATTGTTAGCCCAGTTAACATTTGCAGATTTAATGTATCCCGTAAGTTGTTATAGGATAATATGAATGTTATGAACTTCGACCATAACTTGTCGGAGGTGGAGGATAGTTGGAACCTTACCGCGGCATCCAAGGAGGGAGCTCAAGGGGAGCGTCAATCCCAAAATACACTAAAAAAGGAACAAATGAGGTGAAGATGAAACTAACCTTTTTTTAATCATAGCCACAAAGGAAATAAATACAATACACATACATTTGCACCTTAGTCCAAACATCCTGACTGATAGCAAAAATACCCCACATGACATAATTAAAACTTCTAATTACCCCTAAAGAAAGATCTATAAACATGAGACATGATTAACTAAATAATGCAATAACATTTATCTTATAATAAGACTATTAAGTAAAGATGACTCTTAATTAAAGACACCATGATGAAAAATAATTTCTTATGCCCATGCCTTAAAGAACAGAAAATCTTGGAGTGTTTCTTTGAGCCTATGCCCCATGGCCAACAAAGATTCAAGACAACATTAGGGTGCCTAAGGATGAACCTTTGCACTTGTTCATCAACTATTTACAGCACAAGATGAGTAAACGAGAGCTGAAAGGAGGATGAAACAATCAATCTACAATTGTCCTAAACCACACAAGATATAATTCAACAGGGTCCTAAAAAATCTAGGTTAATCACAATAACTTCAAAAACCACCATATAATTGAGAAATGCCCTAGGGGAGGAGGAGATAATGATAGAAGTTAATTGAAGAAAAAATCTCGGAAAATGCATCCCAAATTAAATGAAGTAATATAATATCTAGGAAGCTAAAACCATGCATCCCTGAATCTTAAAGCACAGCTATATAGATCAGCTCATTAGAGTTTATAAGATTTCAGTTTCACAATACTTTACACTGACTTAAGAACTGAACCAGGAAGGGTGAAGTAAAGATACAAATTGTTTGACCTCGGAAGAATGGAAAAGCAATGACCATTTCCCCCAATCTAAAGAAAACAATCTAGGCAGTTGAAAATATTTACTCAAGAACCTTACATCAAAAATATATATGGATATGCTAGAACAATTTTTCATACTAAACATTGTTTAGACTTGCGTGGCTTGGACATGAAATTAACCTCAATAGATCTGAATCAAACAACATGAAATATATGGATGGATCTTTCTCTAAAGGGCATAAATTACACCAGTAGAAATCGAATAATTATATTAGACATCTTAGATGATCTGCTCAAATAATATAGAATAGTGCTGAAAAAAGAGGCAATTTAGGAAACTCAACACTTATAAGCTGGATCCAAGCAAGTAAACCGCATTCTGTACACCGAATAATTTGTATTGCGATGTTATCATTGAAGTATTTAAAACTCCAACTTCCTGGTAATGGAATGCAGCACTGAGAGGAAATGTATGTTGGAGAATCAAAGATAAAAAACTAAAATAGGAAGAGAGGGGAAGATAGAGAAGAACTTTCATAGACTACATTGTTTCAAGTTGAGCTTGCAAAATGAGGAGAATACAACTTCTATTTTAACTGAACTATAATCAGCTCTATATATAGCTGATCCATACATGTATTAAAATATCAAAGCTTGACATTGGAAGTTGAAGTGGGCTGCATTGATTATATTTTGCTTTAAACATCTCATCGGTAACTCAACTTCTATGCAGGGATAGGCTTATCCATTCAACACGCTCCCTTAAGCCCATACCTGCATTAACACAAACTTCTTCCTAGGATCTTGTTGGAGGTGGATGGAGGACGCTACTGAGTAGGAGCAATATGGGACAAATCTCAAACGAGCCACCGGGGATATTCTGCATTTTTTCGGTCCCTCACGTCGCAGACTCGCTAAAATCTGCTCTCCAAAAAAAACTTCTCCATAGTGAGATGAACCATCCAACATGCAACCTTGCTGGGTAGACAATGTAGGACTGAATTCATACGAGATATTGGGGATATTCCGCATTCTTTCGGTCCCTCTCGTCACAGTCTCGTTGAAAATAGCACTCCAACACTCCTCCGCGGCAAGATCAACCAACAAACTAGGAACCTGGGACTTGCTGACTGAACTCAGCGGCATCGAACATGTTAGTCGTCGGCTGGTTAATATTCTGCATTCCGCTGCCTTCACGCTCTTGCTCGTCTTCTGGAGTGGCTTCAACATTCACATTATTCGTTCTCCACTTTGACGACAATCGACTGGACCTTTTTCTATTATATTGATGTTCTGGTCGCGAATCGCGCGGATCTCCGAGGCTTTTCGCCGATTCTCTCTGATGGAAGGAATGAAAACAATTTGTTTCTTTGGATTTGCCGCCTCTCTTTTGTGTAAACATCTTCTTCCAACCCACAGGCACCGAAAGCGCAACTTGATTATCTTCCGACTTCCAGTCTTTTTCACCGCCGACGCCCGAAGCCATCTTCTGGATGCCGAACGGGACCTCCTCTGATACCATGTTGGAGAATCAAAGATAAAAAACTAAAATAGGAAGAGAGGGGAAGTTAGAGAAGAACTTTCGTAGACTACATTGTTTCAAGTTGAGCTTGCAAAATGAGGAGAATACAACTTCTGTTTTAACTGAACTATAATCAACTCTATATATAACCAATCCATACATGTATTAAAATATCAAAGCTTGACATTGGAAGTTGAAGTGGGCTACATTGATTATATTTTGCTTTAAACATCTCATCGATAACTCAACTTCTATGCAGGGATATGCTTATCCATTCAACACCCTCCCTTTTTTTGTTTCAAGCTTCTTTTTGGTATTAGAACAAAATCCCTGCAGCCAAGTTAGCAAGCACAAGTGCAAAGGTATGAAAAGACAAAGAATGGAAGAAGAGGAAGAAATCCCAGAGTAGACAGACCACCGAAAGCTCTGTGATTTGGAAAGGACAAGTCAGCCAACCGCATAACCTGTTATCCGTTCCGCCTCCCAATGCCGGCAGTGTTATCTTTTTTGATTGTCTGTTTTATGTAGTGGGCTAAATATATAAAGCCCCATTTGTTCTGCTTTAAGAAGTAAGTGGTATGTAGTCTTTTGTAATAGCTGAAGTGTATGTTTGATTTGCTTGTTGTGAATGCAAGAGTGGTAGTACCGGCTACCTTTCCCCCGTCTCTTCTCTTTTTCATGTTTTCCTTATTGTTCTAAATCCCAACATGGCATCAGAGGTTGTGTGGTGTTAGTGGGCTATCTTCCATCAGAAATATTTGAGGGGATAGTTATCTTCACCTGGTGAGAGTTCTTTCTGATCCCTCACTGCCCTTCTTCCTGTATTTTCCTCATATGGCTTCATGTAGCAATCCGGCTCAGTCCTTTCTCTATTCCCCAAGTGGTGTTCCCATATTTGAAGGCGAGGCTTATGATTTCTGGCATGTTCAGATGCGCACACTATTTCCGTCCCAAGGTCTATGGGACCTAATTCAAGATGGGTACCCACAACCTACAGCTGATGATACAACAACAACTTGGGATGCCATTAGGCTAAAAGAGCTTTCAGAGAATCAAAAAAGGGATGTAAAAGCTCTCCTATATATCCAACAAGGAATAGGGAGAAGCATCTTCCGAAGGATCATGAGTGCTCAAACGGCTAAGGAAGCATGGAACATTCTCAAGACCGACTTTCAAGGATCAGCTAAGGTAGTGTCCTTCAAACTTCAAAATATTTGGCAAGAGCAATACCTTAAATATGAAAGAAGATGATAATACCCTCTCATATTTCTCAAGGATCACCACCCTTACCAACCAAATTAAAAGCTATGGGGACTGTGTAGAAGAAAAGAATATAGTGATGAAAATTTTAAAAACCCTCACACAAAAATATGCTTATGTGGTTACTGCCATAGAAGAGGCCAAAGACGTATCCACTCTTTCAATGATAGATCTCATGGGGTCCCTTCAGGACCATGAAGAAAGGATGAAAAGATTTGAATAGCAGACCATAGAGCAAGCTTTCCAAAGCAAACTCTTCATCCAACCTGAGAAGAGAATGCAATTCAGCCTTAGAAGAAAAACAGACTAAATCTCCTCAGCTAGCCCAAAAGTTTTGCAACCTATGTAGGAGGAATAACCATGATGATGTAGATTGTTTTTACAAGTGTAAGAAGTATCCCAAGCCTACACACTTCAATAAGGACTGCCCCTTTCAAAAAAACTCCCTCCTCCTATAGAAGAAGTAAATTATGGTGAACAAGAGCAAGATGAAGATTATATGTTCTATACATGTGATAAGAGTGGAAATATATTGGATGACATTTGGTACTTAGATAGTGGATGCTCTAACCACATGACCAACAACAAACAAGCCTTTATCCATCTCGATGAACATGTCAAGTCTCAGGTTATGTTAGGGGACGGAACCTCCAAACAGATAAAAGGAAAGGAACAATAATTGTTAAATCCAAGAATGGACAATGCAGACACATAAAAGATGTTCAGTACGTACCTGAACTTGCTCAAAATCTTCTAAGTGTAGGACAACTCCTACAAAAAGGTTATAAACTAATCTTTGATGACCCATGCTGCATCATTATTGACAAAACTTCTTCCCAAGTTGTTGCGAAGATCACCATGTCTCCTAACATGGTGTTTCCTCTCACTCTCCCACACGAAGAAAGAGGAATGATGACTAAGGTATGCTCAGAAACCATCAAATGGCATCAAAGATATGGCCATCTAAATAATAGAGATCTAAAGAAATTACAGGAGAAACAACTTGTAATTGGTCTCCCAAAAATACAAGAAAAAATAAATGAATGTCATGAATGTGCCATGAACAAAATCCACAAACTTCCTCATCCTCAAATCTCCACTAGAAAAAACTCCAGGCCTTTGGAACTGGTCTATGCTGACATCTGAGGGCCATCAAGGACTCCTACAATATCTTGGAAGCACTACTACCTTCTTATTGTAGATGACTTCACTAGGATGATGTGGATTCAAATCCTAGAAACTAAATCAGAGGCACTAGCCAAATTCATACAGTTTAAAGCTCTTGCTGAGAATGAAGCCAACCAGAAACTTGTATCCCTAAGGACTGACAGAGGAGGTGAATTCATGAGTAAAGCCTTCACAAATTTCTGTCATGAACATGGGATAAAGCCACCCCAGAGCAGAATGGAGTTTCAGAGAGAAGAAATCGTACTATAGTGGAAATGGCTAGATGCATGATGCAAAATAAAGATCTACCTAAATTCTATTGGGGGGAAGCAGTCAATACGGCGGTTTTCATTCTCAACAGAGCTCCTTGCCGAGCCCTATCTTGTTGTACCCCTTATGAAGCCAGGACTGGGAGAAAACCTGATGTAACTCACCTAAGGACATTTGGAAGCATTGCCTACAGCCTTGACAACTCCAAATCCAAAGACAAATTATCTGAGAAAGGAATAAGGGGAATCTTTCTTGGGTATAGCCTCACCTCCAAAGCCTACAGAATCTACAATCCAGCCACTAAACAATTTTTGATTGACAGAAATGTCGTGATAGATGAAACAAGATGCTGGGCATGGGAAGTGGCTCGGGATCAGGTTTACATACCGTCGGTTGCTGAGACTATCCTTGAAGAACCCCATTCAGTGTATCAGCCATCCAGTCCGGTACCCAGTGAAGATGCTTCCAACAATGAAGTAGACACATCTTTTAAAACAGATACATCTCTTCCAACAGATACATCATCTCCATCATCTCCACGAAGGTACATGTTAGTTTCAGAGATATATAACAATTGTCAATTAGCTCTATTTGTCAGGGAACCCTCATGTTATCAAGAAGCTACTAAAGACCACATGTGGATTAAAGCCATGAATGATGAAATCAACATGATTGAGAAAAACCAAACCTGGGAGCTAGGTGAACCCTCATGTGGATTAAAGCCATGAATGATGAAATCAACGTGATTGAGAAAAACCAAACCTGGGAGCTCACTGAACTACCACCAGACAAATCTGCTATCGGCCTCAAATGGTTATTTAAAGTCAAGTACAATGAAGAAGGATCAATTCAAAAGTACAAAGCCAGACTCGTGGCAAAAAGGTACGTACAAAGGGAAGGAGTATATTATTTTGAAACATTCTCACCTGTAGCTCGCTTTGAATCCATCAGGGTTCTACTCGCAATTGCCACAGAAAACCATTTTCCTATCTACCAGATGGATGTCATGTCTGCGTTCCTAAATGGAGAACTACAAGAAGTGATTTATGCAAAGCATCCCCCTGGCTATGAAATTACCGGCAAAGAAACAATGGTCCTGCGCCTCAACAAAACCTTCTATGGTTTAAAACAGGCCCCAAGGGCATGGAACCACAAGTTAGATGTCAATCTTCTGCAAATGGGATTCAGTAAAACCGCAAGTGATCCTGGGATGTATGTTAAGAAAGGAATAAGAGACCTTGAAATTAAACTTCACTATACCAGAGACCTGGTGAATAAGAATCAAATTGAGCTAAGGTACTGCAAATCTAAAGAGCAAATTTCTGATCTCTTTACCAAACCCCTATCTGCCCTAGCATTCATCAAATTAAGGGACATGGTGAAAGTCAGTGGCTGTATGGATTATGGGGGGTGTTAGAACAAAATCCTTGCAGCAAAGTTAGCAAGCACAAGTGCAAAGGTATGAAAAAACAAAGAAAGGAAGAAGAGGAAGAAATCCCAGAGCAGACAGACCACCGAAAGCTCTGTGATTTGGAAAGGACAAGTCAGCCAACCCCATAACCTTTTATCCGTTCCGCCTCCCAATGCAGGCAGTGTTAGCTTTTTTATTGTCTATTTTATGTAGTGTATAAAGCCCCGTTTGTTATGCTTTAAGAAATAAGTGGTATGTAGTCTTTTGTAATAGCTGAAGTGTATGTGTGATTTGCTTGTTGTGAATGCAAGGGTGGTAGTACCGACTACCTTTCCCCAGTCTATTCTCTTTTTCGTGTTTTCCTTATTGTTCTAAATCCCAATAATGTACATGTTACGATCTACGGGGAAGAAGAGAGAAAGAGAGCTATGGCTACAAGAAATTAGGGTTAGGGAGAAGATGAACCTGAATAATACTTCCTTGATGCCTTCTCCAAAGAGGGTCCGGTATTATATAGCACCCGGACCCATGGGGGCCAGCCGGCCCCCATAGGGGCTGAACCGGTGCGGCTAGCCCCACTGCTCCTTATTTAATATTGGTGGGCTGAACTGGATGGTTCAACCCGGTCTTCCTCCACCTTCTCCTTTGGTCGACGTGCACAGTAATCTTCGGAGAATCTGGTAATGACGCCAGGCGTAATATTCTCTCCCCCCATCAAGGTCCAGCTTGTCCTCAAGCTGGAGGCGGAGAGCGTGCGGCTCTTGGAACAAGTTGGCTCTGGCTTACATCTGAGACGAGACCTATGTTGGAGCGGTAGGCTCTGCTCTACTCGTCGTAACGATGGTCATCGTACTATCTGGTGCCCCTAGTCGTTCCACGCTGCGGAGTGAGATCTACTTTACCTGAGATGACTTGAGGCCTTCCAAGCAATACCCCTTCCCGTGCTGGCTGAACTCCATAGCCATCTGGTCCCAATCGAAAGTCACCCGCCGAAGTTGCCGCAGCCACGGTACGCCCAACACCATATGAGAAACCCGGATTGGCAATAAGTAAACATCAATATGTCCAGTGTAACCCTATATCCGGAGCTCCACCCCCTTCATCACTCCCTCACACTGCAGTGGACGTCCATCTGCTACCCTGATGTGGAAAGTTGCGTCGTGATCTATGTCACACCTAGTCTTCTGGGCCACAGCGGGTTGGATGAAGTTGTGAGTGCTCTTGCTATCCATCAAGATCATCATCGTCTCCCTGCCGACCCTCCCGGCTAAGTGTAAGGTCGGAGATGGGGTACCCCCCTTCAGGGCCTATATGGATACTCCAAAGTCTTCAATAGCCAACTCTCCCTCCTCTTCAGTGCGAGGAACATCTTTCGTTTCCTCTTGCAGCATGAATACCTGGACCTTCTGGCATGCGTGCCCTCGGGTGTACTTCTCATCACAATTGAAGCATAACCCACTCTCCTTCCTGCTCTGTAGTTCCTGCCACATCAGTTTTGTCACTGTCGTCCAGCCCTCCGCCGGGGGAGCCTCCCGAGGAGGGTGTACAACCGTAGGAGCTCTCACCATTGTACGGGTTCTCTGCCGATTGAATCTCTCATCCTGTATCCTTGCCAAACTGATGGCATGGCTTAGACTTTGTGGCATATAGGCGTGGACCTCATCCCGCAACTCATCCCGCAAGCCTGATATGAAGCAACTGAGGAGGGTCTTTTCCCCCCAATTGACCTGATTTGCCAGCCGCTCGAACTCCGTGCGATATTCCATCATTGTCCCCTTCTGTCGGAGTTTCTGCAATGTGGCCTCCAAATCCTCATACTCCAAGGGCCCGAAGCGGGCCGAGAATCCAGCTACAAAGTGCGCCCATGGCGCGTAACCATAGTTTCGGATGAACCATTATGCCCACTGGTACGCGTCATCCTCCAAGTGAAACGATGCCAACTGCACCCATTGATCATTGGGGATCTCTTGGTATGTGAAGAACAACTCGGCTTTTTTTACCCATTCCAGCGCGTCGCCACCCCGAAATGTCGGAAAATTCATCCGCATTCATTTTGGCTGCATAAAGGCCCGCTGGTTCGCTCCTCCATTCCTGCCATACTCTGGATCTAGCCCAGCTGGTCTGATTGGTTCCACCACTAGATTCGGCCGCCCATAGTAGTCTTGATAATGTCCTCCGCCGTATCCCCCTCCCATAGGAGGACCCTCCTCGTCAAAAACATGCCTGGGAGGATATCCCCGCCAGTGGTCGCCTTGCCCCATCCTCACCGGAGCCCCTAGTACCGGCGGCCTGGGAAGGATCCCATTTCCAACTCAATTTGAACCCCCCCCCCCCCCCCCCCATGTGCGGCGGCGGCCAAAAAATCTGCTCCTGGGCTCCGAAAGGGTGGCCAACAGCCACTCCGGCGACTCCACCGCCGGCGGCCACCCCTCCCGGGCCGGTCCACCCCCCGGCAACCTACTGGTGGGGTTTTGGTCCCAGTCTGACCCACGGCCTGGTGGCAGGAAAGCCCGCCCCTGGGCTAGGCGGAAACAGGGCCGTCGGCCCTATAGGGCTCGGCTGTGCCGACGGCCCACTGTGGCCGGTTGTCCGGCCTGGTTCCGGACTGGGGCCGTTGTAGGGCATGTAGGGATACGACGCAACCAACTGCACCAAAAGACCAGCCTGTTTCTCAAGGAGCCTACCGCTCCTTTATAGAGTCGGCTATCCTTGGGCGGATCCACGGGGCAGTCAGTTAGACCCATGGGGGACACCCTTCCGCTTCGAATAGCACCGCAGCACCGGAGGCAATTCTAGCACCCCAACAATCCCCCCACAGAAACGACCCCGGGGTTTCGAACCCGTGACCCCCTCTTATACAACTTGTAGGGATACGGCACAACCAACTGCAACAAAAGACCAACCTTTTGGTCAAGGCGCCTACCACTCCTTTATAGAGTAGGCTATCCTCGGGCAGATCCACGGGGCAGTCAGTTAGACCCATGGGGGACACATCCTTCCTATTCGAATAGCACTGCAGCACCGGGGGCAATTATGGAACCCTAACAGGGCATCATACCCGAGCCTCCCGTGGTGCCTTCGGTGGCTGATGGTGTCGCATGTGAAGATTCCCCCGCGTATTCTCCTTGTTCCGTCATTTTTCCTCATAGGGTTTGCGTTAACAATGCCTTGAGTTCATCTGTGCGTCCTTCCATGCGTTCTTCCATATTTTTCGTGGAGGTTTTGACTTGTTCTTCGATCGCTGCCACCAAATCCGCCAACCCTACATAGTTTTCTTCGATGGTGGCCAAGCGCGCATTGTCGGCTTTGGTGCGTATCACCATGGTTGGAGGAAAGATCCTCTGATACCAAATGTTACGATCTATGGGGAAGAAGAGAGAAAGAGAGCTATGGCTATAAGAAATTAGGGTTAGGGAGAAGATGAACCTGAATAATACTTCCTTGATGCCTTCTCCAAAGAGGGTCCGGAATTATATAGCACCCGGACCCATGGGGGCGACCGTCCCTTATAGGGGCTGAACCGGTGTGGTTCAGCCCCACAGCTCCTTATTTAATATTGGGGGGTTGAACCTGATGGTTCAGCCCTGTCTTCCTCCACCTTCCCCTTTGGTCGACGTGCACAGTAAACTTCAGAGAATCTGGTAATGACGCCAGGCGTAACAGTGCACGACATTTTGCATATCATAAAGACAAATGGATTCATTAGCACTGGCAGTCACCAGATAACTAGTTGCTTTGTGAAAATCCATCGAACTGATTCTACCATTCTGAAATGCATATAAGAATTTAAAATACACACAGAAAACTTGTGATAGAAGGCAATGTTTCATGAGATATTACTTAAATATATCAATAATATAATCTTAAGACCAAAATTAAAAATGAAATATTCACCGTGTGAAATGCAATACATAAAAGTTGGGCAATAGCTTTAAAGTCGGTTAGCAATGTGCATACAAAAACAACACTATACTTGACAAGCAGATACACTTAATCTTTAAAGTCATTGCTTTGTTGAGCAGCATAATTATCATAATAGGAAACGCATGTGAAAATGCAGGAGAAGGAACATTGCTCGGTAAATTATTTTAAACAGAAAAAAAAACAATATTTATTCCTATGCACTGGCCGCAAAACAGCCCAATAACATCTTGATCTCTAAAACTCCGCATTTCTGACTAAGAGTTAGTATTCACTGAACCGAATTGGAATTGATTTTGATGTCTAGTAAGTAATTAGTTTGAGGCAAATTAGCAAATCAATCTGTTATGGTCCCTCGCGATTGATGTTAAGCCCCCAGGTAACATCCCTTGTTGTCCCTCATTTTCAGGCTTCGACACAGTGTTATCGGCTTTTACGCTAAGCTGCCTGCCTTCTCCCCATCATTATCAAGCCCAAACATCATTTCATGCCAGGAACGCCTTGTCGAGCTTGCGCTCACACTGTCATTTCCTTTCAGCCTTTTACTACTTCGAGCCACACAACACATTCACGATTTCTATCTAGCTGCATGCCTACTCTAGCACAGTAAAAAGTAGGAATTACTCTGCTATGGTCCCCATCATCCGTCGTCGGTTATGCATATTTCATTTATATGTAGTTATGTATGTTATTTTCGAGTATTAGGGTCGAGTCGTAGTTACGACTAATTAGAGTCATCGTGTTTTATTATTTCGTATTTCGCGCATCTATTTCTATTTGGGGGTTATTTACACTCATGCCATCTTATAAGGTTATAAATAGACAAATTGGGTCATTGTATGGGATATGAAACAATGAATCTTATTTTATTTATCTCTCTCTAAGTTCCCCCCTCTCTTTCTAGTTCTATTTTTTCCTCAATTTCTAGTGTTAGGGTGGAGCAATGCTCCCCTTCTTCCTCTCCCCTCGCATTATCCGCGGGTTGAGCACGGCTCCCCTTGTATCTGTATGCTCACCGCCACCTCTGACGACGTTGCGGCTAGGCTCGTAACATCTTGGTATGAGAGCCTTCGGTCCTCCTCACTCCCACAAACAGTAGCCTCACCGGGTCTTCTTAGTCACGGTTCGAGGTTCCTCCAGCACATTCCTCGGATCCCTGCACCCACTTCAATAGCCATAGTCGATTCCCGCCACTGCGATCATGGTAGCCGTACGCCGACGACCAGACAAATTTAACTTCTTCCGCACCAGCATCCACCGCACTTTCCCCGCGAACCCTGTCGCATCTTCCGTGCCCACAGATTGAGCTCCCAGCTTCTGTCAATCCTGCCGCAACATCTTCAATCGACCGAGCTTCTGTCAGCTATCCTCAGTCGACCTTGCTTCTTCCTTCCAACAATCGTCACACTTCCCCTGCCAAACTTGCCGCATCTTCCCCACCCGCAGTTTGTGCTCCCTATTTTCTCCTTCAAGCAGAGTGCTTTGTCAGGATCGACGCAAGCTTGGTCACTGCCTACCAACCACGCCGTACTGCGCCAAACCTCAGTCTGTATCACTCAGCATGCGTTTTGTCACCCCTCAAGCCGCACGCACACCAGTCTCCCTTCACACCGATTTGCTTCCGTCCCTCAACTGCACCCATGTTTGGTCCTTCCTACAACAATGGATCCATCATTTTTTAATTGCTTGATTACTTATTACTTAAGTTATTAAGTAATTATTATGCATGAAAATAAATGGAAAGGTCCATCCTCCGTTTGATGCTATTGGAGATATCAACGTCCTTTGAAGCCGTACTTTCATGCTTCACTGCTATCCTTTACCGACACTTCGAGGGCCCTCTCCTACCAGTGTCGACACTGCTTCCACTATCGCAACCATCGACCCAACCTACGCTCGAAGTAGCTCCTCCGATCGGCACAGTTATGGTTGCTCCACAATCACCTCTGGTTGTTTCTTCCCCGCAGTTTACACAACCAGCCTCATCGTCGTCGACTCCCACGGTGTTGCCACCTCATTTTGCTCTGTCATCAGTCCCCACAGTCTCCATGTTATCACACCCGACCCATAGTACAATATATTACAGTAGGTCCAGCCGGGACCCCACACTATATAAGGTGAACAAGTAAGAGGATTACGTATTTAGTTACCCAACCAACAACATCTCAGAGTTACAAATAAGCGGAAGCATGAATTAATTATCTTAAACCAGAATACACATATTCATAATAAAAAACATGAATCAATGATTTATATATATATATATATATATATATATATATATATATATATATGAAAGAGTTTGACACTAAGGCCATACATCAAATGTGATTCTCTTATTACATGATTTCCAAACATCGGCACGCAGGCCGACAATACATGAAAGAAAATGACTCAAAACACTTCGGCCTTCAAGGGCCAGCTAAGCGCAGCAGCTAGGGTTCCAAACACGCTATTTCCCGCTTGTCTCGCCAGTACCTGTGAAGCACAAACCACTAAGCGGTGGGAAAACAAGTAACCGGTCAGCTTTAGCAGACCAAATTATAACGACCCCACCCCATGCTCGGGTCGGCGGTTCTCCTTCCTTGCAAGAAAGCAATAGCAGTAGATATTTCACAGGTGCATCTAAGCACCGCATAGTAACAATCACCACACACATCGACTCAGGGCCACATGTATTTTGCACTTAAGGCACGACATCCACAAGTCCTTTTTTACTTGGATGGTCAAATTGAGCTAAGTCGTACACACTTCAACGTTTTCCGGCTGCCGTACATACTTCAACATTTTTTGGCTTATCATCCATAGCCCAGTGCACCGAGGGGCATCCTCTTCACCACGAATATGGGCAGGTTCAGATCAACTAGGCCCAGCTCAATCATCGCAAACACACGATGCGGGTAAGATTTCACCTCGGCCAGTTTCCACTTACAACCTCCTCCGGGTCATCATCACAGCCCCCAGGGCCATTTCCACACGCACCACATGATATTTTGTATCACTACACTAGCGCCGATGCTAGAACTAGCGCGGGCGCTTTCCAACAGAACTCATTTCTGCCAGCTCTTTTGGGTATTTCCTGGAGGTAGCCTCCAGGTCTCCCAACAACACATCACAACACTCAGAACTCGAAAACAAGCATACTGTAAGTTCCCTCTCCCGCACCAAAAGAGCCACCGGATCTTATGCCCAGAACCACCGCCTTATGGTGATGCTAACGCACGAGTTAGTCGCCTCTGCAAGACGTCGATCCTGCCGGCAAGAATGATCAACCAGGCCAACAATGAGATAAGAAGAAAACTAAGTGAAATAAACCAAGTCCGCAATCACACACATATACATATGCCAAAATAGTATATAATACCATCAATGAGTACAAAAGAAAGAGTAAGGGCTTATGCCCAGTACATGTCCGAGTGAAAAGACAACAAAATAACTCTCTCTCTATATATATCTACGCTGAAACTAAACACTCTCATCATCTGGTACCTGTCTCGTGGTAGAAGTAATGCACGACATATGCTCCTCAAGTCTTGTCATCACGTCCTGCTGGTCGTGCGGCTGCTCCAGCTCCTCGAAATCCTATGGTCACAACCGACCATTAGTCATAAAGACTAAGCCAGTTTTGTCCCCGCCTCCCCCCCGCAACTCCTACGCACCGTGCGGGAGGAAGGAAGCGGAGGACAATAAGGGTAATAGAACAAGCAGGTGACATGAATTCTACGCTAGAAGGTATATAAAGTAAAACATGTAAAATACCTAACTAGCAGTATATATGAGCAGGAAGTAAGGCATTAAGTAAAGCTGTAAGTAAGGTAATACAGCGCAAGTAAAGTAAACAAGTAAAGTATACTACCATCACATAAGTATCTTAACTTATGTGAATGCCCATATAAACTTATAAGTTAAGATTTCTGGAATTATAACTTATCCTATAAAAGAGCCCATACTAATTTATATGATAAGGGTCAGCAAATTATGTTCTAAGGTTTACGTATGATATGATATGCATGCTATGATATGATTCATACAAGTGTAACTCACCCACACGACTCTGTGATCACAGACCTGTAGTTCTTTATTTTTGGAGCTAGCTTCACTCTCTATTACCACCATTGTGGCTACGGCAGCAGTGGAGTAGGCAACTGCACTTCCTAGATGGGTATACAAAATACCAGGACTAGACCCTTCGTACGCCTCTGTACACGTCCTAGGTGCACTCTAGTGTCTTGCGTACTTTTTGCTGGTATCCACAAGTCTTTGAGGTCAGGTGTGCGTTTTTGAGGATCGTCCTCCAGACCGCAGTATAAAGAACCTACTGTCCCCTCAAACCCTCACACCCGCCTAAGTCAGGGTACTGCCATCGGTGTGATGACCAGTCCAATACCGAAGACCCGCCACTATTTTTTTCTTATGCACATGCAAGTTATAACCACCCGAGCCTTTAGATCGCATGACCAACTCGTCATGATATACAATCTCCCGGGCCTCCAGCTCGCAGGACCATCCCATCCTGATATACAACCTCCCAAGCCTCCAGCTCGCAGGACCATCCCGTCCTAATATACAATTTCCCATCCTCTATCTAGGGATGGAGTACACCGTATCTCTTAGTTCATTTAGTTAAACTATTCTTGTATAATAATTGTCATACTAGAAATTTAGGGTGAATCCTAGACTTCATGATGTTTACCTGGTGAAGGGCTCGCAGCGGTACTAGGGAATACGATGGGCTGAAACCCAAATTCTCCTTTCCAAGACATTTACTTTTATTGGTGGCTACCCTTTTTTTAAAGCCCCACTCTCCTTATTACTCTTTATAACTTAGATATTTTATGACTTATCCTTCACCCAATTTTTAAGCAAACGTTCTCTTGAACGATGCTCAACACTTAAGATCTCTCATCCTCTAAATGGTGTGGGTCTTATGTAACTCACAATATCCCTAATCACTCTTTAAAGATATGTCATGAATACCTCAACTTGCTATGTGATTACTATGCTCTCAATGTGATGCCTGCCCCTTTATGCATAGTGCGACACGAGTCTAAATTATTCCCTAAACCATAGCGCTAACGTTCTCCAAAAATTCCACAACTTCTAGGGGCTAATATAAATGATATGTTACTGCCATAATTCAAATTTCACTAATTTTCTAAGTGATCCTGCTGGTCAAATCATCACACTAAGTTTTTACTATTCGCAGACCACAATGAGGTTGAACTAAATTTGAGTCCTATGATGCAATCTTGACCATATCATGTCCAAAAGAGTTCTAATTTTTACCATAGGCTCATAATTGATA
This sequence comes from Dactylorhiza incarnata, assembly GCA_033032865.1. Classification (NCBI taxonomy): domain Eukaryota; kingdom Viridiplantae; phylum Streptophyta; class Magnoliopsida; order Asparagales; family Orchidaceae; genus Dactylorhiza; species Dactylorhiza incarnata. The sequence goes on from JAWHQI010000098.1 coordinate 6,429,190, forward strand.
AATTAGGGGTTGACCAGAATTTTGATATATTTCACATAGGTTTGACCTCTATTTAAAATTCATTACTCAAATGTCATCTTCTAGAATGTAAAGGAAGTATCATATCAGTAGTTCTAATCTTACTGAATAAATTTCCAGAGGTGACTTATGACAAAAAAACATGGATTTCAAAATCTCATAATTTTTTAGAAGATTTATGATCATAATTTCCATTTAATATCAAAGGTGTACAATTAGGGTTTTACTCATCAAGTACTAGTCAAGACTTCCAAAAATTCTGAGAAAATTATAGTGGCACTATAATGGCATAAAAGCATCAATTCCAGAGTTTCATAATTTTTCAGCAGATTTATAATCATAATTTCTATTTAACATGAAAGGGTTGGAAACATAACTTTACACAATAAGTATGACCTAAAAACATCTTACCCAAAGTTTCATAATTTTCCAGAGAATTTATAACCATATTTTCTATTTAACATAAAAAGGATGACAAGATGGCTTTACATATCAAGTACTAGATTTTGTCTTCCAAAAATTCTGAGAAAATTACTATAACACTATAGTGAACAGAAAATATCAGTTCCAAAGTCTCATAATTTTCCTTGAGAGTTTCACCATAAATATTTCACAAATAAGGAAGAGTGACAAACTGAATAAGTGGAATTTAACCATAAATAATATCTATAAAAATTCTACCAAAAATTACAGAGGCTCGTAATTAAATTCCTGACCACTTTCCAGAGTTTTAACAATTACTCAGACATTTTGCCTAGTGAATTCTCAATTATTCAGAATTGTGGCATTGGGCAAATTTGATAAATCTTAGAGGAAATTATCTCTAAATTTTTTATTAAAATTTACAGGGGTTCTAAATGGCATAACAAGTGATTATCCAGAGTTTCACATTTTTACTCAAGGTGCCAACCATGAACATTTCATAAATACAAAAGTGTGACATGGATCACATTGATCATATTCTTAAGGTTCTTGATCCTAGAGATCCTAAGTTTTTCTGAAGTGGTGTATTATATCATAAGGAGGGCGTGTGCAAAATTTTAGAAGCTAACTTAAAGCCATTTGAGATAAATACACAATATACCTCTTTTGGCTATTGGCACACCAAATCACCTTTTAAGTAGAGATATGCAAAGGGAATTACCCTACATGTAGAGGTCCAAATGATCTCAAATTTTAAACATGGATTAATATTGCATAAATAAGGGTGACATCCAAATTTGGGGCCAGTTGGAGCTATACAACTCCAAAAATGTCACTTATTTGATTTACCATATTTTGAATAAAACCTTAGGAAAATTATCTCCTAAAAATCTAATTTTTGGATGCAAGAAAGATACAGGGTACATGCATGCATGGCCAAAAATTCATACCCATAAGACCTATTATTTAAGATATATTCACAATTTAATTTCTGGCCTCTAGTTAAACCAGTCTCACCAAATTGGATGCTGGGGGTTCTACAATGCCCCAGATGGGCTGATTTAAATTTCTAATTAAAATAGACATCAGGGTCTAAAATAGCTATCTCAGGATACTTTTCATGAAGAGGCTTCTAAGGGCCTCAAAATCCAGCATGAACATGCATGAGAAAGTGTGACATTAATTTCATTTAATTAAAAGTGGTCTGCGATTATCATCACATACGAAAAAGGGCCAGGATTTAGTCTCCTACCTCTAGCCGACAGCCCAGATTAACCCGTCCTGGGCCATCTTCCACAATGATTTCCTGGCCGCTGAGCCTCCTCCCTGGTCGGCCACCGCCACCACCACCTCTGTTGAGGTGGGGGCTACCAATTGCGGTGGTTTGGCCGCCGGAGGTGGTTGAAAGAATATAGGTATGCTAACTAATTCACCTAGAGGGGGGGTGAATAGGTCTTTTGAGTTTTACTTGATAATTATGGCCTGTTAAAACTACTCTAATCAGAGAATCAAGCAACCCAGAAAGCACACAAGTATGTATAGAGGTTCCTCAAGACAGGGTGTCTTGAGTAGTCCTATTTCCCCCTTCACCTTTCTAACAATGTGTTAGACAAGGCCAACTCCTCCAATCCTCATCTCCAAGAGCTTACAACACAAGTTCCTCAGAACTTCTCAGATCAAATATGATCCTACCTCAGGACAAAAGTCCCTACAACTCAGAGCTATCACCGGCTCCTACCTCAGGCACTGCTGTCCTACAAACTCAGAGGAATACACCTCCTACAGCTCAGGCCAAAAGGCCCTACCTCAGATCAGCACTTGATCCTATAGCTCAGACTAAAAGGTCCTACAACTCAGAGCTTTCACCAGCTCCTACCTCAGGCACAACAACCCTACAAACTCAGCGGAAAACACCTCCTACATCTCAGACCACCTCCTGGTCCTACCTCAGGCAACAAGCCTTACAACTCAGAGCTATCACCAGCTCCTACAATCTCAGGCAAACCAGCCCTACAAACTCAGGCAAAAAGCCTTACAGAAAAAGATGTTTTAAAGAAATTTTCTACAGCAGAAATATTCTCCTGTAGATCCTGCACAGTCTGTGCTTTCCTGTAGCTGAGGATGTTGATAACAGCTACCACTTTATCTTCCTCTTCAATAGAAGGGTGGAAGATCACCTTGCCCCTTTTGGTGGAGGAGCTATCTTCTTCTCTTTCAGTGAGTAGGAAGAAAGATGAGAGCAGCAACCGTCAATGGCGAATTGAGATTTTGCAGGCAACTAGCCGGGGGAATGGAAAATGCCCTAACACTTTCTTTTATACTTCTTTTATCCTCAACGACTCTAATTTGATCTCCCAAGAAGTTTGGGAGAGATCAGTGGTCCCCTGTAGCTTTTCTGCAACTTGCCCTAGCCGCAGGTCCCGCCGCCCTACTTATCTGTAGAGAAGGTCTGTGTTCGACGAACGCGCTTCACTCTGCGTTCGACGAACCCACTACATCTTGCATTCGATGATCTTTCCAAACTCTGCGTTCGATGAACTTGTCAAACTCTGCGTTCGACGATCGGCCTTGTCTCTTCGTTCAACGAGCTGCCTTGTCTCTGCGTTCGACGAACGACACTCTACGTTCAACGAACACGCTATTATCAGTTGTTTCTTCTATCTCGTCTCAGTGGTCGATGAACTTTGTTCTGCATTTGACGAATGGCTCTCTACGTTCGACGAATGGCTCTCTACGTTCGACGAATATGCCCTTTGTGCCTTCTTAGTGGCTCCTTCTATGGTCTCGTCTCAGCGGTCGATGAACTGAGTCCTGAGTTCGGCGAACGACACTATGCGTTCGACGAACACGCTGATTCTCAGCATTTGATGAACTTATCAGCTGAGAAACCTTCTTCTCAGCGAATCCGCTGAGATGGCTCCTCGTCTCAGCGGTTCAGCCAAGACATTTCTGCATCAACTTAGGAGAAGATTTCTCCTAACCTTAGGTCTTGATTAACCCTTTCTCTTGAGTCACCTAAGCCTGTTTAACTTACAAAAACAAAGCTTTATCAAATACAATATGTACTTAGTATTGGAAGTGATGCCTCTTCAAATCAAGGGAACATTGAGGGCAATATTCCCAACAATATCCCCTATTTGAAGAAGGCAGAACATCCCCAATGCTAAGGTACATAGCCAACAAAAACATATCAAGATACCACATGAAGGACATATTATTTAAATGTTCTATAATATAATCCTGATAACATAGCTAACAACTTCATGATACAGCATTGTTAGATAGTGACCCTACCTAGGAGACAGCAACCATAGGTCGACGCTTTTTGCTCACAGGCATCAAGCGATGTGTGGTGGCTCGACGCTTGGTCGACGCTTTATGGTCACAGGCGTCGAGCGATGTGTGGTGGCTCGACGCTTGGAGACCTGGATGAGCTCATCTACCCATTATTAACTCAGATTGAGTAGCATATCATGATAACTAACTTTGAGGGCTAAAACTACTTTGGTCTTAGCAGCTAGCATTCCATCTCCGATTTGCATCTAGCAAGACCAAATTTGGTCTTAGCATTGGCCATCTCCCCCTTTCTGGATTCTTCAACCTCTTTCCCATTAGAGAATAGGATACTTCAGCCTCTACTTTTTTAGGATAACTTACATCCTTTCTGACCTACTGAGCATTAGCTATCTCCCCCTCAACTTATAGCCAACTCCCCCTCAATTTGAGCAGGAGCTTGCTCCCCCTTAATTGGAGCATATCTATTGATCTTATGATTTAAGGGAAACCTAAAACTCAGCTGATCCAGATTTTTCTGATTCAGCTGATCATCTTTCTTTAAAATCAATAGGATTAGAGATACTTACCTTGAGGAGGTAGTCCTCAATTGATGTTGAGTTCACAATGGTTGTGCACAATAGATGTGGACACCTCTTTCTCCATTCTGAGCTTTTGCTCTTCCAGCATCTGGGCTTGTGCTCCCCCTCACTAACACACCCATCTTCTTCTCCATAGAGAGAGCTATGCTCCCCTTCACTCTGGGCATCCATGTTTGGAGAATTCTATCTAGGAGAACCTTGAGGATTTAGTCCTCTACTTAATGTTGAATCTATGATATCAACCTCCTGTCTCTTATGTGCCATTGGCACTCACTGTTCAAGTACCAAATGATGATGGGACTGGTACTTGAACTATCCTGCAAAACAGAGTTTAATGTCCCTTAGGAGCCCAAGATGACTTGAGTCCTTGGTTCTTGTTAGTTTGATGAGATAATCTCACACTAGCTACACTCCTAGTAGGAAAGCTCTTCTTTGCATTAGGTACTTTGGGATTGTACCAACAATCTATGGCAAAGTGTCCCACCTTGCCACAACACCAACAATCATGAATATTGTATCTCCTTTTCTGAACATTTTTCTGAATTGGTACAACACTGTGCACATGTTCAGCAAAAGAGATTGCAACATTCTTCCTATTTCTTTCAGCAATAATCTTACTGAAGGATAATCTGTGAACAGTCTTGCTGCTCTTTGTCCTGATAGCCTCAGCTTGCTTTATCTTGGTATCCATACAAGATCTGATGGAATCAGACACTGGGTAGCAGGCCTTGTCAACAGATTTAACAACAGTTTTGCTTTTTGCTGAAGCTGATTTGGAAGTGCTTGCTTCCTTGTTCTTGACTAAAGGTGCTGAGACACCAAACACAAATGGTCCAAGATTGGGCCATTTGTATTTCCTTATGGGAGCTTTCATTGCACTCAATCCCATGCCCTTTCTTTCACTATGGGAAAGAGTATTTTCCTTCCTATAGGAACTCCCATTCTTCCAGTGACCATAAATGCTTTCATGGTCATACCTGTTGGAAGGAAGTAGCACCTTTTGAAAGGTGGTTTGAGGCTTAGCCTTCTCCTTGCTCTTTACTCCACTCCCTTCTCTTACTTCCATCTTATTGAATCCAAGTCCTCTCCTATTGGTTTGAGAGGAGAAGGTGTCAATAATGATAAGCACAGATTTGGGCTTGGAGAATTGAGCCACCAGGCTCTTCTCTTTCTCCAGCTTCTCCTCAAGGTCCTTGATGACCTTGTTCTTCAGGGAAATAGTGCTCAATTGAGCACTTGTCATACCCTTTAAATGACTTATTTGTCTACTCATCTGGGCCACCAGGGAGGTAGGTCCAGTGTAGTCACTTTCAGTCTTCTTAAGGGAGGCAATTTCCTGGGCTTGCCTCTTGGCAAGTTTCTTGCTATTCTTCAGAGCTTCCAAAAGGACACCATACTTGTCAATCAATTGATTGACATCTTCCTCAGTTTCTGAACCACTTCCACCAATTGATGAAGGTGCTTCTGATTCTAGACATGCAACATGATCAGAGAGAGAAATGGAGGAAATTAATACCTGATCTTTGTCAGAACAATTCTGACTACCTTCCTCATCAGTGAAGGCCATGAGGCCTAGCTGAACACAGTCTTCTTCATCCTCCTCTTTATCACTATCTGAGTGTGAGAGAGGGGCCCTGATTCCAACCTTTGCAGCTGGGCAATCTTCATCAACAGCAACCAGCCCAATAAGGGCTTCTTCCTTTTCAGATTCAGATGAGCTGGAGTCTGATTCACTCCAGCTCCTTTCATTCTTATCTAGAAAGGATTTTTCTCCTTTCTTTCCTTTAGGCTAATGTCCCTTCTTCTCATCCTTCTCTTTTCTCTTGACTGGGCAGTCAGTAATGACATGCCCTGGCTTTCTGCAGCAATAGCAGACAACTTTAGAGGAATTATATTTAGAGTTAGAGCCATACCTATCATTCCTGGAGTGATGCTTTGACTCCTTGCTGTCCTCCTTTTTGTGATATGAGGAAGAGGGCTTGTTCTTCCATTGCCTCCTCTTCATCATCTTCTTGAATTCCCTCAAAAAGGCAGAAAACTCTTCATCAGAGGAAGAGCTATTAGAGGTGCTAGTTTCTGATTCAGCACTTCTCCTTTGAGGAGACACCAACCTGTCCTGGCTTCTCTTAGAGCTGCCAGCTTTGAGAGCTACAAAATTATCCCTTGCTTGAGTCCTTGAAGAGGTGTCCTCTTCCTTTCTTGGAGATAGCTGCATCTCATAGGAGAGCAGCTTCCCAAACAGTGTGTGAGTTGGGGTCTCACCAAGCTTTGCCCCTTCCCTGATTGCACATATTTTTGTGTCCCAATCCCTAGTTAGAGATCTAAGGAACTTGTCATTCAGCTCATAATCAGTGAACACCCTCTCATAGGTTCTTAGTTCATTTATTGAAAGTGCACAGTGAACCACACTAGAATTCTCTAGAGGGGGGGGGGGGGGGGGTGAATAGAGATTTAAAATATTTTGTGCAATTATATATATATATATATATATATATATATATATATATATATATATATATGTGTAGTGATCACAGATTAAGGCTTCCCACACACCAACAAGAATTAAGCAAGTAAAGAAAGTAAATGCAAGAAAAGAAATCACAGCACAATACAAGGAAATATAGTGGTTCCCCAAACTTTGGGTAGTCCACTCTTCTACCCCCTTTGGTAGGAATTCACTATCTTGCACTGAGCCTTTTGATAAGGAGACTCTTAGAACCACCCTGAGTCTTTTGATAAGGAGACTCTTAGAACCAACTGAGTCTTTTGAAAAGGAGACTCTTAGAACCAGTACAACTGAATTTTTTGAAGAGAGATTCTAAAAACTTTTTTATAGTATTTGAGAGTGAAATGAATGTAAAGAAGAAAGAGAAATAATATAAAGACAAGAAGGAATCTTCTTCCTAGCAAGAAGATTGGAAGCACAAGAAGTAGTGAATGAAATCTCTTCTATAGTGAGAAAGAGATTTGTAGCTTTTCTCTCTTTTAGTGAGAGCTATCAGAGTTTGCAGCAGAGTGGCTTCAGAAGCAGGAGAAGATGGAAGCTTGATGATTGCTGCAGGACTATTTCTCAATTTTCTCTCTTTTTCACTTGGGAGCTTTTCCTCTTTTTCAATATGTATATGACTTCTTGTTGTTCTCTGTCGACCTTCTCCTTATTTATAGCACTGTGTATTAAGATAACACTATAGGAGAGAAATCAATTAGTAGACAGAGTATTAGAAAGAGAGAAATATTTCCATAACTATTATATCTATAGAAGGAAAGAATTCATTCTGATTTCAAATAATGTCCATAATGGATTTAATCAAATTAGCCAAGAATCTATTAGAGGAAAAGAATGATTCAGAACGTCTATAAAGAATAAATTGATTCCATATAAATCAGATCTATAAAAGAAGGAAAGAGATCTGCCGATTTTTTGAATTAAACATAGAAATCGATGTGCGTCGATTACTATTCGACGTAAGCGTCGAATTTGTCCTGGTTGGACGTCGAGAGGAGAATAAGGAAGGTGCGTCGACTAAGGTGCGTCGACTTCTCAAGATGCGTCGACTAGAAGTCAGAGCTACGTCGATATAGGATACGTCGAATTCTTCTTAAAGTTACTTCGACTCATTCTGAATGGAACGTCGACACCACTTCGACGTTGCGTCGAATACTATTCGACGCATATTTATTTAACCTTGATTTTTCATTCTTAGAATTCATATTCAACTCATTTTCAGGGGTTAAGATAAATCATTTTCCCAACAATCTCCCCCTATTTGTCTTAACCCTATTTAGAGAGAAATTGTATCAGCATATGATCAATCACAGCAAAGTATTTATATAGGTAAGGAATATATTGAGCAAGTAGAAGAGAAATTAGAAAAGGAAATCCTATAAACAAACTTCATGTTTAGATCAATCAGTTTTCAACCATAAATATATCATTCATTATTTTAAGGCGTTATTCAGGAGGGGTAGGAGGAGTCTTCCTTTTTCTAGTGAATACAACTATTTTAAGAGAGGGGGGTTACTCCTTCTCAGCACCAGGTAGTTCACTCAGCTCCCCCTGAGTTACATCAGTTTGCTCCTCCTGGGATAGAACTTCCTTGGTTGCTTCTACTTCTGCCTCTTCAGTTTCTTTTCCAGTTTCAGCTTCATTCATAGCAGTACCTGGCTCCTGAGCTCCAATTTCAACTATCACAGTACCTAGCTCCCCCTGAGTTTCAACTTCTTTATCTTTTTCTCACCATCTGCCACATCTTCATTTTCAGCTTCATTTTCTGCCCTGCTTGCCTCCCCTTGTATTAGTACCACTTGACTTGCAGCCTCTCTTGCTATATTGAGTATCTCTATTGTTTGTTCTTCAATATGTAGCTCAGGTACTCTCTCATTTCCAATTGACTTGTGGGAGAGAGATTTAGGAGTGGAGGGCTGCTCTTCATCTAGCTTCTCCCCCTTCTTGACCTTCTTGGCCAAGGAGGTTAAGAAAGACCTGGTTACTCTAGAGGAAGAGAGAGAGGTCTTCAGACTTTGCGCAGAGGCACTGACCCCATCTATTTGGGTGTGCATGTGTAGGATGGATGAATGAATCTGGGAGCAGTGCTCATCCAGCATTGCTTGGAATGTTTGAGCTGCTGATGTAATGCACTGAGTGAGGAGAGCTTCAGTGGATGCAGATGGTTCATGTTGTGGTTGGTGATGAGGAGAGAGTGGTGGAGGTGGTGATGAAGCTGGAGAGAAGTTAGTTGATACATGAGGTATGTGTGATAAAGGAGGTGGAGAGGATGAGAAAGTAGGAGGAGGAAGAGATGGAGAAACTGCTGTTTGAGCAGATGTTTGAGAGGAGGTAGGTAGAGGAGGGGTTGTGAGAGTGGTAGAGACTAGTGGAGTAGATGATGGTGGTAGAGAAGAATTGTCTCTTTGAGGAGGAGGAGGAGGAGATGGATGAACATGAGAGTTAGGAGGAGATGGAGTCTTTTCAGGAATGGAACCAGGCTTAGGGATTTGCCTGGTCCATTTGGACAATAGAGCTATTGACATCCTTTTCCCTGGAGGAATAGGGATTCCTTTTGACCTACATAGGTTAGGGAAGGAGTGGAAGAGTACTTGACTCATAATCCTCATATATGCATTTTTTTGTGTGAGTATTTAGAGCTTATCATCTTGAGCAAGCATGTGGCCCAGTCCACCTTCTTCTTCAGCACCAGGGCCCCCATGATATTCAGTTGCTGCTTGGGCACTGCATCATGGGCTGAGGTCTTGCATAGCAGGATTTTTCCTACTATATCTGCTAGCAGTCTGTACTCTTCAGAAAAGTCTATATTCTTTAGATGGATTGGTCTATCCTTTGAAAACTTCATGGTGGTTAGCAGATGCTTGATTTCATCAGGTGTGAGGTCTATAGATTCATAACCTAATAAGGGAGTGATGAAGACTTATTTAGTTATTCTTTAGAAGCTGATTTTCTTTCCCTATTTGCTTTGAACAAAGATAATATTAGGGTGTACCTGATGGAAGATCAAAGATTGTCCTAATGTGTTCTGCAGATATTGAGACAGGTGTCTCATGGATTGTTCCTTGGATTTCTCCTTGTTCAGATATCTGAACATGAGTCATCAGCTCTGTGAGCTCTGTTTTCAGGAGCTTGCATCTTGTGGAGATGAGCTTATCAAGTCCAGCTTCAGTGAACAGAGCAATGATGCTCTTGTAGTTTTCTGCGGCGTCTTGGAAAGATTCAAGGTCAATGTCGAAACAAGAGTTGGTCTTGGGAGCCATTTTAGGTCAGTGAGAGAGAGAGGAAGAAATCGGCTGGACTGAGGAGCAAAAAGGATGAAGGATGCAGAGTAGTGAAGGTTTCTAACTGAAGAGTCTTTTTAAGTCAGGTGAAACGTCGAAATGCGACACTATTCGAGGCTTATTCGGTACTTCAGTGACTGAAAATATTTTAGTATTGCCGCTCGTTTTCATGAAATCGACATTACGTCGAGTGGAATTCGACGTAAGCGTCGATACAACCCGCGTTAAGATGCTAGGGTTTCGTATCGACGTATGCGTCGATTGTAGTCGACGCATGCGTCGATTTCACTTATTGAGTTGAGTCATCGACGGTGCGTCGAATAGAAGTCGACGTGACTTTTAATTTTCCTGAAAAATTCTAGGTGTTTATTTCTTTTTATCTCTTCCTAATCCTAAAGGTTTCTAAGTTAGTCTTGGACTAATTTTCACAGATAGTTTGATTGATTGTGCCAACATTGTTTGGCAAGGTTGCCAGTTTTGTTACATATGTAGCACTTGATTATCTTAGTATTGTGAGAATTTGAGTCTAGAGAGGGATAGAAGTGTTGATTAGGATAATAAGTTTGATTTAGATGGGAATTTTGGTTAGGATAGAAAGTTTGATTTAGATGGGAATTTTGGTTAGGATAGAAAGTTTGGTTAGGATAGAGGTGTTGATTAGGATAGAAGTCATGATTAGGATGAATGGGTCCTGAATAGGGGTTAAGATGGAAGGTTTTTGGAGGATAGGCATTTAAGTTGCTCTGAGTTTTTATGCGTCGATATCTATTCGACGTATGTTGATAGTTGCATTGATTTATATTCGGCGCTTTCTCCAGATTGCGTTGATCTGGTATCGATGCATGAACAATGTTGCGTCGATTGGATGCCGACGTACTTTTATTCAAGCGTCGAGTTGAGGTCGAGGCATCTGAGAGATCGCGTCGAGTAGAATTCGACGCACTATCATTCATATGTCGATATGAAGTCGACGCATCTGTATCTCCATTAATTTTCATTTTCCCTTTTTCTGATTTGGCTCTTTTATGTATTGTTTCTTTTGGCTTAGTTGCTTTTTCAGATGAAGTTTGAGAGTCATCAGCTGAATAATATGATGTTTCATCAAATTGTTTTATTTCCTTGAGGGAGTCTTCTTCCTTATTTATTGAGTCTTTTTCTTGGTTTGATTTGATAGGTTTGGTGAATTTTACAGGGATCATCCAAGCAGGTTTGTTGGATGGAATTTGGCTGGTTGAGGGATCAGCCCCTAGACCAAGATTTTTATGTCTCCTTGTTTGTTGTTCAGTAATTTCCTTGAGAGTTTGGCTTCTCATTTTTATTGATTCTTCAAAAGCCTTTGCCTGGGATACTTTATCCTTAAGGAGCTTGTTTTCTATTCTAGCCCTTTCTACCTCCTTTTCTATGATGTTAGCCCTTAATTCATAATTTTTAGAGCATTTAACTTCTCTATTTCTCTGGTTTTTAGCCATATTAATTTGTTCATTTAGATCCTTAATTTCTTGTTTAGCTTTTAGTTGATCTAGACACATTCCCATAAAATCATTTCTGAAATTATCACTTTGAAAATCTATTTCATCAAAAATGCTTACCTCATCCTTACCCTCAGATTCCTCTATGAGAATAATGATATTTCCTCTTTCATCTTCAGAAGATATGCTTTCTTCTGATCCTGTCTCACTCCATGATTTAGCACCATCATCTTTCTTTGAGCCTTCAAGTGCCATTAAGCATAGGTATTCTTGCTTAGGCTCTTCATTGTCACTCTTAGAAGAGGAGCTGTCCTCAGAGTCTGTTTCACTCCAGGCTTCTGCAATAAAGCCTCTTTCTTTTTTCTTCCCCTTTTTCTTGAGATATTTCTTTTTCAGATATTTCTTTGTCTCAGCATTTTCTGGACATTCTGGGGCAATATGTCCAGGTTTCCTACAAGAATAACAAATAATTTCTTTAGTAGGAGTTTTGTCATACCTTGGTTTTGACTCTCTCCTTCTTGATCCATCTGTCCTGACCCATTTCTTGAATTTTCTGGACAGGAAACTGAATAGTTCTTCTTCAGTGACAGAGCTTCCTTCTTCTGTTGCTTTTAATGCAATGTTCCTGTCTTTTGAAGAAGTTGGGGGTGTTTTCTCTTCACTTCTTCTCTTCTCTGGTTTTTAGCAGTTGCTCATAGGATCTGAGTTTTCCTAAGAGAGCATCTGTTGAAATTTCCCTTTGTCCTCTTGTGTCTCTTATTGCCCATATCCTTGAGTCCCATGAACTTGGGAGACTCATCAGCAATTTGTCATTGATCTCTGTGAGAGAGATTTCTCTATCCAAGTCCCTTAGTTGATTGATGATCAGACTGAATCTGTCAAACATCTCAGAGATGCTTTCTTCATTCTTCTTTTGGAAGTTCTCATATTGAGAGATCAATAGAGTCTTCCTATCTTTCCTTTCATCAGCACTTCCTTCTACCATCTTTATGAGAGCCTCCCAAATTTCTTTGGCTGATTCACATTCAACAACCCTTTGAAAGATTTCATCAGAGAGGGTTGAGACCAGAATATTTACAGCTTTTGCATCACATGTTCCTGCCTTCTTCTCTTTAACTGTCCACTCTGCCTTTGGGACAAGTATTTGAGTCACTTCACCACTTGAGTCTTTTCTATAAGGCTTGGGAGGACCTGTCAAGATAACATTAAATAATTCTTCATCAATAGAATTCATATAAATCCTAATTCTTGTTTTCCAAACTGCAAACTTTTCAAGATTGCACATTGGTGGTCAGGTGGAAGCATAATCTTTGATTTGTGCCATGTGAAAAATAATTTTTAGATATATATATATATATATAAATAAGAGGTAGGATCTTTTTGATCAAGGAGTTAACCTTTTTAGATCAACCTGGCTCTGATACCAATTGAAAGTGCATAGTGAACCTCACTAGAATTCTCTAGAGGGGGGGGGGGGGGGAGTGAATAGAGATTTAAAATATTTTGTGCAATTATATATATATATGTAGTGATCACAGATTAAGGCTTCCCACACACCAACAAGAATTAAGCAAGTAAAGAAAGTAAATGCAAGAAAAGAAATCACAGCACAACACAAGGAAAAATAGTGGTTCCCCAAACTTTGGGTAGTCCACTCTTCTACCCCCTTTGGTAGGAATTCACTATCTTGCACTGAGTCTTTTGATAAGGAGACTCTTAGAACCACCCTGAGTCTTTTGATAAGGAGACTCTTAGAACCAACTAAGTCTTTTGAAAAGGAGACACTTAGAACCAGTACAACTGAATTTTTTGAAGAGAGATTCTAAAAACTCTTTTACAGTATTTGAGAGTGAAATGAATGTAAAGAAGAAAGAGAAATAATATAAAGACAAGAAGGAATCTTCTTCCTAGCAAGAAGATTGGAAGTACAAGAAGTAGTGAATGAAATCTCTTCTATAGTGAGAAAGAGATTTGTAGCTTTTCTCTCTTTTAGTGAGAGCTATCAGAGTTTGCAGCAGAGTGGCTTCAGAAGCAGGAGAAGATGGAAACTTGATGATTGCTGCAGGACTATTTTTCAATTTTTTCTCTTTTTCACTTGGGAGCTTTTCCTCTTTTTCAATATGTATATGGTGGATCACTTCTTGTTGTTCTCTGTCGACCTTCTCCTTATTTATAGCTCTGTGTATTAAGATAACACTATAGGAGAGAAATCAATTAGTAGACAGAGTATTAGAAAGAGAGAAATATTTCCATAACTATTATATCTATAGAAGGAAAGAATTCATTCTGATTTCAAATAATGTCCATAATGGATTTAATCAAATTAGCAAAGAATCTATTAGAGGAAAATAATGATTCATAACGGCTATAAAGAATAAATTGATTCCATATAAATCAGATCTATAAAAGAAGGAAAAAGATCTGCCGATTTTTTGAATTAAACATAGAAATCGACGTGCGTCGTTTACTATTCGACGTAAGCGTCGTTTACTATTCGACGTAAGCGTCGAATTCGTCCTGGCTGGACGTCGAGAGGAGAATAAGGAAGGTGCGTCGACTAAGGTGCGTCGACTTCTCAAGATGCGTCGACTAGAAGTCAGAGCTACGTCGATATAGGATACATCGAATTCTTCTTAAAGTTACTTCGACTCATTCTGAATGGAACGTCGACACCACTTCGACGTTGCATCGAATACTATTCGACGCATATTTATTTAACCTTGATTTTTCTTTCTTAGAATTCTTATTCAACTCATTTTCAGGGGTTAAGATAAATCATTTTCCCAACATTTATTTTCCTAAAGAACCTTTCATAGCACATGGAGATGTTCTCCTGGCTCTGCTGTCTGAAGGCTTCATATTCCTGATTGAGGAGTGATTTTCTATCATCCCTCACTTCAGCTGTTCCTTCCATATAAACAACCAATGTGTCCCACATTTCCTTGGCAGTTGTGCAGTGTACAAAGTTCTGAAATGTAGTGTCATCAATTGCATTAACAATTATGTTCTGGGCCCTTTTGTCCATAGTGTATTGTGCAATTTCATCATTGGACAGATCAGTAAATATCTTGAGTACTTTTCTAGTAGGGTCAATAGTGGAGGCCTTCTCAAAGGTATAAGGACCATTTTTGACAGTTACATAGATCCTTGGGTCTGAGGCTTCCATGAACAGCCTCACTCATAGCTTCCATATGCCAAAGTTTTCTTTGGAGCATATGGGCAACTTCATTGACCCCAACTCCTTCTTCATTCCACTTGAGGCCATTTGATTTTGAATCAGCAATACCTATTTAGGAACTCGTCAGACTGTTAAGTCCTTCTTGACCAACCTCGCTTTGATACCACTTGAAAGAATATAGGTATGCTAACTAATTCACCCAGAGGGGGGGGGGGGGGGGTGAATAGGTATTTTGAGTTTTACTTGATAATTATGGCCTGTTAAAACTATTCTAATCAGAGAATCAAGCAACACAGAAAGCACACAAGTATGTATAGAGGTTCCTCAAGACAGGGTGTCTTGAGTAGTCCGCTTTCCCCCTTCACCTTTCTAACAATGTGTTAGACAAGGCCAACTCCTCCAATCCTCAGATCCAAGAGCTTACAACACAAGTTCCTCAGAACTTCTCAGATCAAAGATGATCCTACCTCAGGACAAAAGTCCCTACAACTCAGAGCTATCACCAGCTCCTACCTCAGGCACTGCTTTCCTACAAACTAAGAGGAATACACCTCCTACAGCTCAGGCCAAAAGGCCCTACCTCAGATCAGCACCTGATCCTACAGCTCAGACCAAAAGGTCCTACAACTCAGAGCTTTCACCAGCTCCTACCTCAGGCACAGCAACCCTACAAACTCAGAGGAAAACACCTCCTACAGCTCAGACCACCTCCTGGTCCTACCTCAGGCAACAAGCCTTACAACTCAGAGCTATCACCAGCTCCTACAATCTCAGGCAAACCAGCCCTACAAACTCAGGCAAAAGCCTTACAAAAAAGATGTTTTAAGGAAATTTTATATAGCAGAAATATTCTCCTGTAGATCATGCACAGTCTGTGCTTTCCTGTAGCTGAGGATGTTGATAACAGATACCACTTTATTTTCCACTTCAATAGAAGGGTGGAAGATCACCTTGCCCCTTCTGGTGGAGGAGCTATCTTTTTCTCTCTGTTTCTTCTTCTCTTTCAGTGAGCAGGAAGAAAGACGAGAGCAGCAGCCGTCAATGGCGAATCGAGATTTTGCACGCAACTGGCCGGGGGAATGGAAAATGCCCTAACACTTTCTTTTATACTTCTTTTATCCTCAACGACTCTAATTTGATCTCCCAAGAAGTATGGGAGAGATCGGTGGTCCCCTGTAGCTTTTCTGCAACTTGCCCTAGCCGCAGGTCCCGCCGCACTACTTATCTGTAGAGAAGGTCTGCGTTCGACGAACGCGCTTCACTCTGCTTTCGACGAACCCGCTGCATCTTGCGTTCGAAGATCTTGCCAAACTCTGCGTATGATGAACTGGCCAAACTCCGCGTTCTACGAACTTGCCAAACTCTGCGTTGGACGATCGGCCTTGTCTCTTCGTTCAACGATCTGCCTTGTCTCTGCGTTCGACGAATGGCACTCTACGTTCGACGAACATGCTATTATCAGTTGTTTCTTCTATCTCGTCTAAGCGGTCGACGAACTTTGTTCTGCATTTGACGAACGGCTCTCTGCATTCGACGAACACGCCCTTTGTGCCTTCTCAGCAGCTCCTTCTCTGGTCTCGTCTCAGCGGTCGACGAACTGAGTATGCCTATGTCTGTACAGCGATCCAGACTCTATATGCAATTTTCTACGGGGATAATCCATATCAACCCGTCAGAAGAGCCTATCCACTAATTAGTGGAAATCTTCCTGCTACTATGCGAATCAAATGACTAGCATCTCTAGAGATTAAGGAGGAGAATCGTTACCCTTGCTGCTCATTTTGGTGCCATCGGACCAGGATTCCTCTCCACGGATTTGAAAACGGCACAAGCACGCAAGAGAACTTCTACCTCGGACTTAGCTAGCCAAACAGATCCTTCCTCTACTTCCCGATGTTTGCTCTTGCTGTAGTAGAGAGGTCCAGAGAGAAACTAAGGCACATACATGTTTTGGACGACTATATATATAAAAACGCTACCGCCGACGCTAGCTCAGAGGCGGTACGATTGAACCTATCCATAGTCGCTTAAGGAATTCGTAGAGACTCTACCGCTAGCACTAGCGCTACCGCCTGCGCTATCTTTCATCGACGAATTTACTTGTTCAACACGATTCGTTGGGATATAATCGTCGGGACATAGTCGTCGAGAAAGCTACCGCTAGCGCTAGCGCTACTACCGGCGCTAGCACTCGACGATGCTTCTTGATGTTTTCGACGATACACACAAGTCCCTTCGTCGATATGCTACTTATTACGATAAGAGCTACCGCCGGCGCTAGCACTAGCGCTCACCGCTAGCTCCTTAGCTTAACACATCGCGAGTTCTTTGCACCTGAACATTGGGGGTCTTACAATCCTCCCCCCTTAAAAGAATTTCATCCCGAAATTCTAACGGTGCAAACTACTACAAAGATACAAAAGTTAGCTCTGTACTGTAACTGAACAACTTAGGGAACTCCTCAAGCATGGTCTGCTCTCGCTCCTACGAAAGCTCCTCACGACCGCAATTGTCCCAGCAGACTTTGACCATTTGGAACGACTTGTACCGTAACTGCTTGATTTCAGTGTCTTCAATCCGAATGAGCTTGACCCTTGTCGCTAGCCCACTTTCGATCGACACTTGAACATCATTTCACAAGAATTTGAGTAGGCTCTTGTACTGCCTTCCTCGATACGGATATGTGGAACACTTCATGCAAACTACTCAGCTCTGTCTAAAGAGCGAGCCGATAGGAAGCTTCACCAACACGCTCCAGTATCTCAAACAGCTCAAGGTATCTGGGACTCAGCTTTTTCAAGCGTCGAATCCTTGACACACCCTTGAACGGTTTAATTTTGAGATAAACCCAGTCGCCTACGACGAACGCGATGTTTCTGTGTCTGACATTATAGTACTTCACTTGCCTATCTTGTGCAACCAGCAATCTCTCCCAGATTGTCTGAATAGTCGAAGTAGCATCTTAGACTTTTTTCGCTTAAACAACTTAGTCTCGCCCAACAGTTGGTGGATTAGCCTCCAATCTTTCGAAGTAAAGTTTCCATCTCGATCACTTACGATACTACGGGGCAATCCATGCAATCATACTATGTTATCAACATATAACTTTGCTAGCTTTTCCACTGAATCGTCCCGCCGATTCAGAATGAAGTGTGCCACTTTCGTTAAACGGTCAACAATCACCCAAATGGCATCATTCCCGGACTGCGATCTCGGCAAACCATGCACGAAATCCATAGTAATATCTTCGAATTTCCATTCCGGAATAGGTAACGACTTCAGGAAATCTCCAGGTTTTTGGCATTCAGCCTTCACGAGCGTGCAAGTGTGACACTTGGCAACGTATAAGGCGATGTCTTTCTTTAAACCCGACCAACAGATTAGCTTCTTCATGTCCTGGTACATTTTTGTGCTCCCCGGGTGGATTGAGTACTTAGTAAAGTTTGCCTCGTACATCAACTCCTCCCGTAATTTACCGATATTGGGGAAGTACAGACGACCATCTTTCCACAAAAGACCGTCTTCCAAGTAGAACTCAGTATTAGACCCATCCAGGATCTCCGCCATATACTGTTTCATGCTTTCATCAAGTTCCAATGCCAATCAGACAATGTACGCAAGGTCGCACTGTACCTCTGTCCAGTTCAAACATGTTATGGCACTGGTTCTTTTATCCACACAGAAAATCTCCAAGGCTTCCAAGTCGCTGATTAGACGCGGATCATTCATCTGAATCCAGCTGGCTTGTGTAGAAGCCCTCCGGCTCAAAGCATCTGCGACAACATTTCCCTTCCCGGGAGTATAGTAAATCTTGAAAGTGTAGTCCCACAGGAACTCCATCCACCTTCGTTGTCTCATATTCAGCTCTTTTTGATCTATTAGGTACTTCAGGCTCTTATGATCTATAAAGATGTCGATCTTTACGCCATATAAATAATGCTGCCAAAGTTTAAGAGCGAATATCACGACCGCTAGCTCCAATTCATGGACCGGATAATTCCTCTCATGCACTTTTAGTTGGCGAGAGCCATACGCAATAAACTGACCATCCTGAAGAATAACGCAGCCTAAGCCGCCCCCTGACGCATCGCTATAGATTTCAAAGCCTTCTGTACCACATGGAGAACATGGGATTGGCGCCGTGGTCAGACGACTCTTCATCTCTTCAAAAGCTCGCGCGCACTCTGGCGACCAAACAAACTTCTGATCTTTCCTAGTCAATGTCATGAGAGGCAGAGCTATCCTTGAGAAGTTCTCTACGAAGCGCTTGTAATAGCCGGCAAGTCCTAGGAAACTCTGGACTTCCGCCACTGTAGTCAACACAGGTCACTCCCATATTACAACTATCTTTGCAAGATCCACTGACCACATGACCGAGGAATGCCACAGAGGATAGCCAAAACTCACACTTTGAGAACTTGGTATACAGCTGACTTCGCCCCAGGGTATCCAATATAATGCGCAAGTGAATAAAATGTTCTTCTTCCGACTGAGAGTATACTAGAATATCGTCTATGAAGACAATAACAAATCGTTCTAGACACTCTCAAAACGTTCGATTCATCAGATCCATAAATACCGATGGTGCATTCATCAAGCCAAACGACATCACTATGAACTCAAAGTGCCCATAACGGGCACTAAACACCATCTTGGGAATGTCACATTCCCGAATCCGCAACTAGTAGTAGCCAGACATCAAATCCAGCTTTGAGTACACAGTCGATCCAACTAACTGATCGAACAAGACATCGATTCGCGGAATTGAATACTTATTCATGTCTGTCAGCTTGTTCAGTTCGCGGTAGTCTATGCACAGACGCAAGCTTCCGTCCTTCTTCTTCACAAAGAGGACCAGTGCACTCCATGGGGATGAGATTGGACGTATATAGACTTGCTCTAGCAACTCCTGCAATTGATCTTTCAAATCCTCCATCTCCTCTGGCATAATTCGGTACGGTGAGCATGTCATAGGTTTGGCACCTGGCAATAGCTCAATAGCGAAGTCTATCTTTTGCTGGGGTGGAGCCCCAGGAAGATCTTTTGGGAAAGCATCTGCATACTCCGATACGATCGGGACATCACACATACTAGGCTTTGGCTCAGAAGTCTCCAATAACGTGAATAACAACTCTGTGCCTTTCCGAACCGACATGAATACTTGGAGAGCAGTCATGAACATCTTGCTCGATCCTCGTAAACCGGTAAATGTAGTCTCGCGTTCAGTATTCTGCCCTAGCATGACCTCCTTCAGATTGTAATCAATGCATACACACTGCTTCGAAAGCCAGTCCATGCCAAAGATCACATCGAACTCAGATATCGACAGCATCGACGCTTCCAAGTCAAACTCATGACTTCCTATATGCACTTGAATGCTACAAACTCTGCCGCATGCATTCGACACCCATTTGGCAGTACGACATCCAGTTTATCCCTTGCCACGAATGAGGGCACTCCAATACGTAGTATGAAGTCCTCAGATAGAAAGGAGTGGGATGCTCCAGTGTCGAATAAAGCTCTCGCCGGACAGTTTTAAATTAGGAAAAAACCTGTCACGACATCTCTCTGCTTAATGGCCTCTTGCTGGCCAAGATTATATGCCCGCAGTTGAACTAGAGTGTAGTGAGATGCAGACGACTCTGCTGCCTTCCCTTTCTCCGCCGCATAAGCCGCAACTGCCTTTTTGTCGCCACGACAGTCCCGAGCAAAGCGTCCCACTTTGCCACAATTAAAACATATCACTGGACCTCATCCAGTAAAAGCTCCAAAAATAGAAGAGGAAGCCAGTTCTGAAACCCTGGACTTCTTTTTGAATCGTAGGGACCTAGACTTTACGGAGCTTGGCACTTTAGATTCCATCGTTGCCACCGCTCGGTCCTTGTTCGCTTGGATCCACTTCAGGTCCTTCTCAAGGGATCTGGCGGTATTGACCAACGTCAGAAAGCCCTGCGTCATCGGGCCTGACAGAAGCACCCATAAGTCATCACGCAGACCTTCATAAAACCGGTTGGTCTTTCACTCTTCATCATCAAAGGAAGAGCCCGCATACCTTCCCAGTCGCGTAAACTCGTGGAGGTACTCATCAACCATTCTATCCCCTTGAGCCAACCTTTGAAACTGGTTCTCCATTTCGATGCGTTGAGCAGAAGGGAGATACCTTGCCAAGAACACTCTCGAGAACTATTCCATCGAGATGTCTGTCAGTTGCCTGCCAGCATACTGATGCCTTTCCAAACCTTCTTACCACAACCTAGCCTCTCCATCCAATTGATAGGTAATGAGGGTTACCTTCTACCTTTCCTCCATCTCTATAGCTGTTAGGGTTCTCTTCACCCGAGACAGTCAATCCTCAGCTTGCGTTGGCATTCCTACCCCTTCAAACGTAGGAGGGTGGAAATTTAGAAACTGCTTCAAGTGAAGGTTGATCGCCCGTGGCACCTCAACCGTTACTGCCGGTACTGGTCTTTCCACAACATGCTCAACTATGTCAACCAGCTTCGGGCCAACCCCAAGAGCAGGAGGCTATACAGGACGTCCTGGTTGCGCATTGATCAAGGCGACCACTCCATCAACAAGCCTTCATATTATTTCATCAGAATGAGGAGGCGTATGCATTTCAGCAGATGCACTACTCTCGGCAGTGCACCGGGGTTTGGACTGCCCCGCACAACTTATAGTCCCCTATAATCATGTCAAACACAATTTAGTGACTAGTAGCACAACAAAATAGCAAGCAAGGAACACGCTGGTTCCACAATTAAGCTAAAACATATATATAATGCATTCCTAAGTGGACATTCTGGTTATTTAAATGAGTTAAACGGTGACGCGCACACGTGCCCACCACCCCTTAAAGGAATTTGACCACGAATTTGCACGGAAGGGAACGAAACCCATAGCTGATACCAAATTGTAACACCTCACCCATTGCACAGTATATAACAGTAGGTCTGGTCGGGACACCATGCCATATTAGGTGAACAAGCAAGAGGGTTATGTATTTAGTTACCCAACCAACAACATCTCAGAGTTACCAATAAGAGGAAGCATGAATTAATTATCTTAAGCCAGAATACACATGTCCACAATAAAGAACATGAATAACTGATATATATATATATATATATATATATATATGAAAGAGTTTGGTATTAAGGTGATAGATCAAATGTGATTCTCTTATTACAAGATTTCCAAACATCGGCATGAAAGAAAACCACTCAAAGCACTTCGGCCTTCAAGGGCCAGCTAAGCGCAGCAGCTGGGGTTCCAAGCCCGCTATTTTCCGCTTATCTCGCCAGGACCTGTGAAGCACAAACCACCAAACGGTGGGAAAACAAGTAATCAGTCAGCTTTAGCTAACCAAGATTATAACGACCCCACTCCATGCTCGGGGCGGCGGTTCTCCTACCCTGTAAGCAAGCAATAGCAGGAGATATTTCCCAGGTACATCTAAGCACCGCATTGAAACAATCACCACACACATCGACTCAGGGTCGCACCTATTATGCACTCAAGGCACGACATCCACAAGTCCTTTTTCAACTTGGATGGTCAAATTGAGCTAAGCCGTACACACTTCAACATTTTCTAGCCACCATACACACTTCAATGTTTTCCGGCTTATCATCCATAGCCTAGTGCACTGAGGGGCGACCTCTTCACCATGACTATGGGCGAGTTCGAATCAGCTAGGCCCTGCTCAATCATCCCAAACACATGATGCGGGTAAGCTTTCACCTTAGCACGCTTCCACGGACAACCTCCTCCGGGTCATCATCACAGCCCCCATGGACATTTCCACACGCACCACGTGATATTCTGTATCACTTGCACTAGCATCGGCGCTAGCACTAGCACGGGCGCTAGCCAACAAAACTCATTTTTGTTAGCTCTTTCGGGTATTTCCTGGAGGTAAACTCCAGGTCTCACTACAGCACATCACATAACTCAGAACCAGAAAACAAGTATACATACTCGGAGTCTTCTCCGGAGTGCAACATAGCATATCAACATCACTAATCCAGACCAACCTGTCCAGATGGGCTTCACAAAGTATGTCTATGTCCATACAACGATCCAGACTCTATATGCAATTTTCTTCGGGGATACTCCATATGGACCCGTCGGAAGAGCCTATCCACTAATTTGTGGAAATCTTCCCGCTACTATGCGAATCAAAGGACTAGCATGTCCAGAGATTAAGGAGGAGAATCGATACCCTTACTGCTCG
The DNA here is from genome assembly GCA_033032865.1 of Dactylorhiza incarnata. Lineage (NCBI taxonomy): Eukaryota > Viridiplantae > Streptophyta > Magnoliopsida > Asparagales > Orchidaceae > Dactylorhiza > Dactylorhiza incarnata. Next base: position 6,452,176 of record JAWHQI010000098.1, read on the forward strand.
TTTCGGTGCCATCGGACCAAGATTCCTCTCCATGGATTTGAACACGGCACATGCACACAAGAGATCTTCTACCTCAGACTTAGCTAGCCAAATACATCCTTCCTCTGCTTCCTGACGTCTGCTCTTGCTGTAGTATAGAGGTCCAGAGAGAAACTAAGGCACATACACATTTTGGACGACTATATATATATATAAATGCTTTCGCCGGCGCTAGCACTAGCGCCCGACGCTAGCTCAGAGGCGGTACGACTGAACCTATCCATATCCGCTTAAGGAATTCATCGAGACGCTAGCGCTAGCGCTAGCGCTACCGCCCGCCCTATGTTTTGTCGATGAATTCACTTGTTCAACACGATTCATCGGGATACAATCATCGGAACACAGTCATCGAGAAAGCTACCGCTAGCGCTAGCGCTACCGCCGATGCTAGCACTCGACGATGCGTCGTGACTGTTGGATCGTGAGGCTCCCTTAGAGCGGGGGGGGGGGGGGTGAATAAGGGTTTTAAAAACTTATGTTATATTTTTAAATATTAGAAAAGATAAGAGATTAATTTAAAGAAGAAATCAAGTAATATAAATGAGAGACATGATTTTATTAACTTGAGATATAAGATTACAAAACTTGATTTCTTATGACGCTAGAAATTGTAGGCGATAAAGTAAAATCTCTTTTTGTTTTCTATACCGACTCGTATCCCCACGAACTGGTTGGATTTAGCCGATCTCTCCCCAGATACGACCTCAAGCCACTCTAGCCTTCCTATCCCCAGAAAGGCCTCGAGCATCCCCTAGTTCTACTCCCTAGACCTAGTCGCCAACACGAGGCGAATTCCTCCCTAAGTCCTACCTAGACCTAGTTGTCAATACGAGGAAAATTCACAAATTGATTACAACGATAAAATATAAATACAAATACAAAAGACATATATAAAATTCCCTATGAGGTAATCTGAAGGAGACGCCGAAGAATCGCTGAAGATCATTGAAGTCCAATCATGCGTTCTTTTCGTTGAGTTAGCATGTTGAGCCAAGCCTCTTTCGATCCCTCCTTTTGAAATTGAGTGGGAGATGTGTTGGTCTAGAAATACGGCCCTCTCAGAGTTTCTAAAGTGCTGGAATGTGGCTCTAATCAATCAGTAGTTGGAGAAGACGAAATCCACCTTTTTATAGAACTGGAAGCTAATGCCGATGTTAAGAGTTAACGCCGGGCATTGACTCAGTATAGAAATAACTTGATGGCTCAGATCTTCAATATATGAAGGAGATTCTGCCTCTTTGGAAACTTTCTTTTTAGGTAACCTTAACGCTGGCGTTGACTCTAACGCCGGGCGTTGAGTCAAATTATTCTTAAATTGCTCCTTCAATCACGGCTGCATTTCTCCTTGCCATAATCATCGATCGTTAACGCCAACGTTAAGTCCTAACGCCCGGAGTTAAACATCTTTCTCATTGTTTTAGTCGGCAAGCCATCTCGTCGATCAGCAAGCCATCCCATCGATCGACAGACCATCCCATCGATCGCTAATGCCCAGCGTTAAGTCCTAATGCCTGGCGTTAGATATCTTTCAATCTTTCTGCTTATGGATAGTACCAGACCAATATTGCAGCAACTTGGTGTCATATCTGTTTAAACCTGCATGCTAACAACACAGTGGCAAACAAGATCAAATACAAGTAGGATTTGTTATTCTCAAATCAAAGGGATGCGGAAAAAATGTGTTCCAACAATCTCCCCCTTTTGATAACAAATCCAATAGAGATAAATCAGATTCATATATAAGATAGATGTGGTTTTAGAAGGATGTATGACACTAAGCAATTATAGAGATATTAATAAGAGTTATAGTTCATTAAAATTGTGCTCCCCCTACTTAAGTGCCCCCCCTTAGTGTATGCTCTCATAGACTAGATTCATGCTCCCCCTTAATCTAGTGAATCCTACTCCTTTAATCATTATGATTTATCATTTTATTCTCTCCCTTTTGTTATTAGCAAAAGAGGGTGGAGTAAAACAAAACTAGAATAAAGAAGAAAAAAGACGGGACATAACTAAGAGAGGATTAAGAGTTTTGTGTAAACATAAAGTAAGTCATGATCAAGCTAAGGAAGAGAGTAGCACAGCGGAAAAAATATATCATAAGCGTGAAAGAATAACATTCCATGATTTTACCAAAGGAATTCTTCCACTCGCTTTTCAAATTGAATTTTAAGAAGAATATTACTTGTGAAAGAAATGCAATATTGTTTGACAAGTACAAGTGAAAGACAAATCCTTAGAAATAAGCATGAGAACACATGGTAAAAACCACATAGTCAAATAGGAATGCAGAAAGATAAAACAAAGTTATTAAGATTTATATTTTTGTAATAGTTTGATCATTTCAATAATATATCTAGACTCTTCACATTTGAGCATTTGAGCATTTGAACTTTGAATTTTTTCATAAATATTGGCAAGCATGAATCAACATATTCAAAAAGATAATAACTACAATGTAATCAATTCGTATTTCAAGTAAAGAAAATATTGTAGAAATCATGCATTGCAATCAAGTACTTTTACTAAAGTTTTTAGAGAATTATGTAATTTTGCATTAGGATCCAATTCTCAGGAGTAGAAGCTTTATGAAAGTCAATGATGTGTGCAAAAAGGTGTTTTGTTAAAAGTATACAATTTGAAATAATCAAAACACATGACATATGTAATGAAATAGTAACACCAACATTAAGAATGTAATCTTATTATTACTTTCACACATCATGTCTAGAATAAAATTTCAAAGCACATAGCGTAAGTACAACTACCAAGGTGCTTCGCCCACACAATTCTCATTAAGACTTATCAGGGAGCGAAATATTGCTTGGGGGATCACATAAGCATTTTTATAAAAAATTTATTTTAGTGATCCGATGTACAAATAGAAGTGATAAAAAGAAATATGTTTGCACAAGACACTTTACAATTCTTTCCAAGGTGCTCAACCTCACAATGCTCATTAAGACTTATCAAGAGGTTGAGTAGTGCTTGGTTGAGTTATCTTTGGCATATTATTAATTGATTTTTTTATTGGGGCCAAAAGTCTCCGAATTCACTTGTTGTTGCAAACATTTATAATTTTGAAATAACACTTCTATGTGTGCAAGAAATTTATTTTTGAAAGACGGTGTTGGTAATTTAGTCATACAACTTAATGTGTTAAAACTATTACACTACATAATCATGCAAGACTAAGATTATGAGCACATGTAGATTACCAAAATAGTGAGTGTATGAATCATTAATTAACATAAAGCATTACTCATACTTAGAGGCATGCTAGGCAATCATACACAAATATCTATAGACTATTTCATTGCACATAATCAGATTAAGGTCATGGCATGACAAAAACAATGTTTAGAAAATTTGAAATTAAAATTAGACATTGAAGAAAATCCTTGTGAGTATGCCAAAATCAATTTCGACCATTTGAAACAAAATAACAAAGATGTTTGCTCTTGTGAAGTCTTATAGTCAAACCATAGTTTTATAAATATTTAAAGTAAAACAAATAACAAAAATATATTTTTGATTATTTTGAATTATTTGATTTTTTTGTATTTTGGAATAAAACAACCAAATTAATAAAAAAATAATTTCAAAAATTGAGAAAAGAAACAGAGAAAGATCATTATAAAATACCAGAAATAGTGTAGAGAAAATAGAATTTCAATTTAGCAAAAATGGCTAACGCCTGGCGTTAACTACTTAATGCTCAATCAGAACTCTGTTTTTGAGATTTTTGCAATTTTTTTCTTTGGAATAGTGAATATGCATATAATCCTTCTTGGTGTAGAAATTTCAGAAAGTTTAAAGATGATTAGAAGGCTCAAAATTGTTGAATACTTTTCCATAAAAAGATTGTGAAATTATTTTTAAGAATGTTAATTCAAATAATGTAAATCAGATTGCATGAAGACTGAACTAAGAGATATATAGATCAAATACTATTCAGCATTATGATATTGGCAATTTTGCACAAAAGGCTAACGCAAGGCGTTAATTTCTAACGCTAGCGTTAGAGACTAACGCCTGACGTTAACTACTTAATGCTGAGACAGTAGATGATTTCATGCATTTTTGAAAAAATGTTTCTTTGTTTTTTAGTTTTATAGAAAGGCCTTCTTAGTATATAAATTTCAGACATTTTGGAGATCATTAGAAGACTCATTAAGCATGTTTTATTTGTTCAAATAAAGTTTTTATATTTTCATTTGGCTTTTAAATACTTGTGTTTTACAAGATCATTAAACCTCAAAAATGATAAAATATAAAAAACACAAGATAAGCATGTTCGATTAAAACAAGAATGCATGAATAATATAATCATAAAGAGTGCATGCAAAATATACAATATAGGAATGTCTTAGATTATAATACCCTAAATATATGCCTACACACTAGCCTCGTACTAAGTGACGGATGGGCATAAGGAGCTGCACACATGTCGTAGGTTGGGGTGTTAATCCCATATGCATACACTAGAGAACGCTCAACCTAGCACTCTTTCCCCCCAGTGCCTCGCAAGGCCCCACTAGAACCCTCCCCGGTTAAGGACAAGACATGACTTAGAGGTTAGGTCTTCTAATGCACACAATCCTATGCCCTTGCTATTATGAGACACATAATGTGGGTGATAGATCATGGACATCCTAAGCATTTTGTCCTATGGAATCAATTTATAAACTATGGCTTTTATGAGAGATTGATTCTAATTATATTATAAAGCAACATAGTCATTATGAGTTTTAACTTTTAATTGTTCTACATTAAGATGGATTCATTATGGTATTATTAGACAACTAGCATGAATAATAATATTTATTAATTGATAATGCTAGAATGATGAGTTTGAATGTAATGTTATGTAATAAGATTAATAGAGTTAATGTTGCATGTATTCAGGAATATTATTTCAATTTTTAGACCTAAAATAAAGTGATGATTCTATTTGATTTGTTCATATTAGTATAAAGATGATTCTAGGGTTTACATATAGGTGAGATACATACACACACAAAAACATATTTCATTCACATTATCATGATCACAAACCATATGTTGGAAGTCGTTATGTTTCATGATTGAATTACACGATCTTTTGATTTGTATGATTATTGTAAGCGATCAGTAGTTTAAACACAGAGAGATTTAAGTACTCATATTTTTATTCAGAATAATGTAAGTATTTAAAATAAAATGATTCATATTCATTCATTTCAACATATTAAGGAGAAAGATTATATGGTGAAAATGAATATAGTGAGAAACTATTTTTGGTTATTTTTGAATGGTTTTATAAATTTTCTCTTTAAATTTTTGAATATTATCAAACCATATATATATATAGTTTTCTGAAGACATGATAATAATTATTTTCTTTTTTGGTCCTTGTAAGAATACACATGAGTCTATAGTTAATTTGATCTTTGCTAGGTTTTAGTTGGACTTAGCAATTTAGAGTGGATCTTGGACTTCCCGAGGACTACCCTGTGAAGGGTTCGCACCGGCACTAGGAGATGTGATGGGGTGACATCCAAACCTCCCTTTCTCAAGATATTTAAGTGTTATTGGTTGCTATCCAAACTAAATATATAAAATTTATAGACTCAAAAAATTGTCGAAAAAAGAAAAATTGAGATAACTTTTAAACGGAATTGAATTTTGGTAATTTTGAGGGTCGAAATGAACTCAAACGAGCGAAGTTGGTTTTCCATTTCATAGATCTTCTCGACCTCATTTCGAAAAGCTATTATGGGCAAAATCTAGACAAGCGGATCAAAAGTTATGTTCATTTGAAGTTTCTATCAAAATCTCACATATTTTTGTAAATTTAATTTTGGTTTTTTGTTTAAAAACATATGATTTTTGCAATTATTAAATTCCGATTTTTTTATTATTATGATTAAACATATTAGAGGCTATCAAATGACATAAGGATATTAAATAAGTAATCAACCACTTGTGCATTTTATACATTTAGCCAAAGACCCCATAATCTTCCTTTTAAATCCCTTTTTGACAATTATTTTATTAGTCTTGATAATATCATATAAGGATTTAGCATTTAATTTATAATGATAATATAAGACTTTTAAAGGTAATAGATTTAAAAAATTAGTAAGGATAGATAAGTCACTTGATAGATTATATGACTTTTATTCAATTTCATTCACTTTGGTTCATTAATGAATTTGTGGCTTAATGTGTGAAAGTCATATCACATGTTATAAAAAGTGACCATAGCATGATGAAAAAAAAAATAAACAAAAAGAAGTTTAAGCATATCATGAAGTAGAGTTGATGATATTAAATATTTAATTATTTCTACTTCATGCATTTGTATGATACTTAATGAATATGAGATTTAGGTATCCAAAGGGGACCAAGTGGGATGGTTCCTTTGGGTACCCAAATACATCGTGTTTTCTTTTGGGGAGAAAAGGATGAATGGACCCTTTCTTTTGACATTAATGCGTCATTCTTAAGTATGGGTCTCCATTCATACCTTGGACAAACATTATTTTTAGTTTTCAAGTTTTCATAGTCATTTACTTGAATATTTGGATAAAAATGATTTTTGAATTTATAATTTGAAGGAAATTTGTTTGCATTTAATTTTGTGTTGGGAGAATAATTATGTTGTAAATGATAATGATGATAAAGTTTTGGAATTTCATTTACAAGCTTTTGTTGCTTTTTATTTCCTATGTATTGCTTGGATAAATTATGAAAAATCATATTTAACTTGCCTTTGGATTTTGCTTGATAATTTGAATTTATGTGTTGAGAATTTTTCTTTATAATTTCCTTAAGCAAGTTAATTTTATTTTCTAATTCATAGTTTTTAACTTTGAGATTATGTCTAGCTTTATTAATTATACACAATTAGATATTCTTAAGAGTGGTAACAATAGAGTCAATATGATTTTGATAGTTATTTCTAAATTCTTTAAATGTTTTATCCATCTCTTTAATTTCAATTTTATAACTTTTACACATAGCACAATCACTTTTTAAAGTTGAATTTTTTAAAGACAATTTTTCATTATGTTCTTTTACAAAAAGAAGTTTCTTTTCAAGTTCCTTGTATTTTTCTTTTAAATCATTAAATTCTATACACAGTGTAAAATTTTTAATTAAAGAGACATGGGTAGAACTAGATAAATTAGAATTTGATTCTTCGTTAATTTTTGCCTTTAAATCTTTATTTTCTAAGCGCAATTTGCAATTAGCATTTTTTAATTTCTTAATTTTGCGCTTTGTAATTTGTAACAATTGTAATGTAGAAATAGAGTTACACACAATAAGAGATTTTGATTTCCTTACAGCGCTTGTGGATGATGCGATATTTGAACATATAGTTCCTTTTTCTTCTTCATCTTCCACATCCAAACAGCAGTTTCCATCATCCCTTCCGCTTGATGTGCATTCCATGGATCCATCATGTGAGTAGTTTTCTTGAACATCCATGCAAACTTGTATGTTCTCCAATTCTTGCGTTTGTTCCATACCTATAGAAGGAGAATCATAAGTTCTTTCATGAAAATTCCAAATTTCATATGCGGTAGGCAAATTATAAATAAGTTTGAAAATATTTTGATTTAACGCACAAAATAGACTATTTATAGATTTTGCATTTAAAACAATTTCGTTTTTAGTTAGTACGCTAGGTGGCTTTTCAATAGTAATATTCCAAATTTCTTCATCTAAAGCTTTATAAAAATTTTCATTAATATTTTCCACCCTTTATAATTTTTGCCCATAAATAAAGGTGGTGATAATACTTTTTCATTTATATTAAAATTTTCCCCACTAGTAGAAGCGAGATCATGATCAAGAGACGCCATTATTCCCTTTGGTAAAACCGTTTTGGAATAACCTATCTCTGATACCACTTGTTGGATCGTGAGGCGCCCATAGAGGGAGGGGGGGGGGGGGTGAATAAGGGTTTTAAAAACTTATGTTATATATTTAAATATTAAAAAAGATGAGAGATTAATTTAAAGAAGAAATCCAGTAATATAAATGAGAGACATGATTTTATTAACTTGAGATATATGATTACAAAACTTGATTTCTTATGACGCTAGAAATCGTAGGCGATAAAGTAAAATCTCTTTTTGTTTTCTATACCGACTTGTACCCCCACGAATCGGTTGGCTTTAGCCGATCTCTCCCCAGATACGGCCTCAAGCCGCTCAAGCCTTCCTATCCCTAGAAAGGCCTCGAGCACCCCTAGATCTACTCCCTAAACCTAGTCGCCAACACGAGGTGAATTCCTCCCTATGTCCTACCCAGACATAGTCGCCAACACGAGGCAAATTCAAAAACTGATTACAACGATAAAATAAAAATACAAATACAAAAGACAAATATGAAACTCCCTATGAGGTAATCTGAAGGAGACGCCGAAGAATCGCTGAAGGACGTTGAAGTCCAAGCGTGCGTTCTTCGCGTTGAGTTAGCATGTTGATCCAAGCCTCCTTTGATTTCTCCTTTTGAAATTGAGTGGGAGATGTGTTGGTTTGGAAATACGGCGCTCCCAATGTTTCTGAAGTGCTGGAATAGGGCTCTAATCAATCAGTAGTTGGAGAAGACTAAATCCACCTTTTTATAGGACTGGAAGATAACGCCGACGTTAAGAGTTAACGCCGAGCGTTGACTCAGTATAGAAATAACTTGATTGCTCGGATCTTCAAAACAGGAAGGAGATTCTGCATCTTTGGAAACTTTCTTTTTAGGCAACCTTAATGCTGGCGTTGACTCTAACGCCGGGCATTGAGTCAATTCATTCCAAAATTGCTCCTTCAATCACGACTACATTTCTCCTTGCCATAATCATCGATCGTTAACGCCATCGTTAATTCCTAACGCCTGGCGTTAAACATCTTTCTCATTGTTTTATTCAGCAAGCCATCTTGTCGATCGACAAGCCATCCCATCGATCGGCAGACCATCCCGTCGATCGCTAACGCCCAACGTTTAGTCCTAACGCCCGGCGTTAGATATATTTCAATATTTCTGCTTGTGTATAGTACCAAACTAATATTTTAGCAACCTGGTGTCATATTTGTTCAAACTTGCATGCTAACAACACAATGACAAACAAGATCAAATACAAGTAGGATTTGTTATTTTCAAATCAAAGGGATGCAGAAAAACTATGTTCCAACAGTGACATTTTCGATGATACACACATGTCCCTTTGTCGATATGCTACCTATCCGACGGTAAGAGCTACCGCCGGCGCTAGCACTAGCGCCCGACGCTGGCTACTTAGCTTAGCACATCGCGAGTTCATTGCTCCTGAACTTTGGGGGTCTTACACACGTTGCAGATTCCGCTCCAGCCAATTGCTCCACCGGCCCCCCTTAAGCTAGTCCTTCTGATGATCTCCCCTGTGTCGATGCTGCCACTTTTGATCATCACAACTCACCTTCACCCAGGGCATCTGTCGCCCTCGTCTATCTGCATTCACCAGAAACAGCCGTCCCGACTCCAGAGCTTTTGTTTGATGGTCTTCCTTCCATACGCCCCTCGGCCACATTAAATCCTTGTAGTCTCTCGTGCCACCTCTGAGCACGCTGCCCCACCACTCATTGTCACCGCCACATCAATGCCCTATCGGGAGTTATTCTAGTAAGAAACCAAGGAGCCCGATGACCCACGCGTTAAAGCCACATTCGAGCTTGAGGACAAGCTCAATTTTAAGGATGAGTGGGATGTTATGGCCCCCATCATCCATCGTCGGTTACACATAATTCATTTGTAGGACCCCCCCCCCCCCCCTCGAAAATTAGGCACGACAAGGGGATCTTATCACACACCACCGCCAATCCAAAACAAAAAAAGGAATAACGGAAGAGTGGAGGTATGAACGTCTTAACCCTCTCTCACCATTCTCTCCTAACGCTACGAAGAGATGATGGTGCTAAGTGAAAAACCATCACACCACATATTTAGTACACTATAAGCAGTAGTAGAAGAAGAACTAGCGGAAGACTAACAACCAAGTAGTAGATCACATAAATGTACGAGTAATAGAAGATCCAGAAAATAACCACAACAATGGCACAATGACCCCACAGTCTAAGTACAACAGTCTATAGAAAGTTCAGGGTCGCACAAGTAAACATGTCAAGCTGGATAAATACTAATATACAAAATACTGTTAAAAATCTATAAACCTACTGAGCTAAATATAGGATTGATGATTATGCTAAGGGTAGCAACACTCCTCTGTAAGTCTTCTATCTGCACGTCAAGTCCACATTATAGCTCCTGGAACACATGGGTGGCAACCGATGGTGAGGGTTAGCAATACTATGAGCACCTAATGTGCTTAAGGGAGCAAATAAATTGTCTTGCAGTAAATATCAGCACAGTGCAATATATATATATATATTTATATAGAAATGTTGGATTGCTACAGTACCTGTCATCGCGTGTGATCATCTGCTATTTGTACAACCACGTATTCGCCGAGTGGGTCCTCGGTGCCTAAGATGTAACTTCCCAGTGCGCGCTAGGCCCCTCATGAGTGTGTTGTGTCACCGGAGGTTGACTCAGACTCGGTAGAAGCCCTAGGACCCTGAGGTGATCAGGTTTGAGTCACGGTCAGCAAGAGATGATTAATTTACTTACCCAATTGGGAGCTTTGTTTGGGCTTGTCTCGTGGCCTATTAGGTGTGCTGATAGCAATTGCTTAAGTTAATCTTTATATGACTGGCTTTTAAGTGGCGGCGGAGGACTTTATTGCTACCGACTTCCTCTTTATTTCTCCCATCTCGGATTATGTTGCTTATGGTTTTTCTTTTGTATTTTTGGCGACGAGATTTTACGGAGGTGTTTAAGTTGGAAAACTGTTAAATCCCTATGATGATAACTTAAAAAAGTGGAATGAATTTAGTGTGCTATTAAAGGCTGCCTCCTTGTTAAATGTGGTGTGCTTATAGGGGTTTTCTTATAGCTGATTTGGGGGTGCTAATAAAGGCTTTATGTGAGCCTAAGGAAATTGGGTCTGGCTTATGGCTGATATTGTTTTAGGCGGTGGAATACTTATATGAGGTATTTTGGGTTTATTATCACTTATTCTCCTACCCGATCTTTCACTTCCCCCTTCTGTCTTGACGGTGTCGCGCTAGGGCGCAACTCCGATCTCCATTTCCAGCCTACTCCTCCTCTCGTAAACCTGTATAGAAGTTGTAGAAATCGGCGGCTAGTTCTGGAATCTGTGGTTTGCTGCTGGGATTGATCTGGATCTTGGTTGGGTGGTTGTTCTTAGTGAATCAAGACCTCGTCTGTTTGGTCCTAAAGCACTGTAAGCTTTCCTTCTTCCTCTCCCCCTCTGAATTCCTAATTTTGGTGTTAGAGTCCATCATAAGATCAAGCACTGGTTTTATTTATGGGAAACTGATTCGGTCTTGTCTTCATGTTGGCTGGTTGTATGTATTTTCTGGGGGATTGGTATTGTTGTGAACGGCTATTACTGCTCCAATTTTATTTACTTGTGGTGGTTGTGTATTAGGAGTCTTGGGACAGATCTTCTGATACGTTTGGTTTCATTTGGGCCAATTGTTGCTGTTCTAGCTTTATCTCATTTCCTTGCTTATGGAGAAATTTCTGTTCAGTGATCTATGCTTAAAAGCTGTTATTCCTATTTTGATTCTTCTTTCCTACTAGAGTTGCTGTTAGGGGATTTGAGTCAAATTCTGTTGGCCGGCTGCTATTCCCCTTTTATTTTGAGTATTGTTGCATGACTTTGGTATGGGATTTCAGTACATGTTGGATCTATTTATGTATGCTCCACTTCAGTTCAAGGAGGATTTGTATGTGTATCACCTTGCTGCCCTTATGTAGTCCAGATTTTCTTTGTGCTATTTCCCTTTTTAGTTTGGGTAATGTTGACTGATCACATGTTGGATATTTCTGTGGATCAGGACCATTTAATCAGTCTTGGCCAACTGCCGCCATGCCGCAGAGGAGACAACCGCGAACGTCGGCCGGAAATTAGGTGACTTCCTCCCCTCTCCTTCGGTGCTAGCGTCTTAGATCACAATCGGAGAGATGAAGACTCAAGAGAGCTTCTCTTGTGAGCTTTAATGGATTTTTCTTAGGAAGAACAAGTCGGAACCTCAAATTTAGGGCACCGTTCGCCGCGAGGTTCTTGGAATCATTTCTTCTCTTCAAGAGGAAGAGATGGGATTTGATTTGGGGCAAACCCACGGTCGTTGAGGGAGAATAAGGGGAGTGATATTTAGGGATTTTTAAAGGTGAATGCTGGAGGAAGAAGACAACCAGCCACAGCCGGATTTTACTTTAGGATCCGTATAATTTTATAGATACAGAAATCTATTTTCTGCGCGTAGCTGAGTTCAAGTCCAGTTTTGGACATGTTCCAGCAGGATTCATGCTTCGGGCTCAACATGGAAGTTGTAGCTCTCGGAAAATACTTCGGGATGAGATGCTGGAAGTTTTCTGGGGAGCCATGTAGCTCCCTAGGTGGCCCTCGAAAAGGGGTTGTGTTGTTGACTCGTGACTTTAGGTTAGTTAGTTGCTATCATGTTTCATACAGCTAGCTTTATGACCGTTATTGAAGAGAATACACTTGGATTTGGACCTCGGTCTCTACATAAAAGTTGTAGCCCTTGGTGTTACCTTTCCCGAATGGGTGGCACGTAATTCGGGGTGGAATAGAACTCCTAGAATTTTAGTTTTGATAATCAGCGTCATTGTAGTTTGAATTGCGTAAATTCCAGGATACTTGTTGTGATTTTGTCAATCATAACAAGCTAGCGGAACTACGGTAGAAGTTTCAGCAAGGCTCGATTTGATATGGGTTCTTTATTAAATATATTGTCGTAAAATATTATGCTGATGAACTCTGTTAGAGACTGAAAATGAATAACCAAGTTGGGCTTGGAAGAACTAAGTGTTATCTTGAAATAGAAGGGCTTGTATTAGAAGTCCTAGTGTACATAGATACACGGATTGTATAGGAGGACTTGGATTAGAAGTCCTGGTGTACGTAGATACACGGATTGTATAGAAGGACTTGGATTAGAAGTCCTGGTGTACGTAGATACACGGATTGTATAGAAGGACTTGGATTAGAAGTCCTGGTGTACATAGATACACGGATTGTATAGAAGGACTTGGATTAGAAGTCCTGGTGTACATAGATACAAGGATTGTATAGAAGGACTTGGATTAGAAGTCCTGGTGTATGTAGATACACGGATTGTATAGAAGGACTTGGATTAGAAGTCCTGGTGTACATTGATACACAGATTGTATAGAAGGGCTTGTATTAGAAGTCCTGGTGTACGTAGATACAAGGATTGTATAGAAGGACTTGGATTAGAAGTCCTAGTGTACGTAGATACACGAATTGTATAGAAGGACTTGGATTAGAAGCCCTGGTGTACGTAGATACACGGATTGTATAGAAGGACTTGGATTAGAAGTCCTGGTGTACGTAGATACACGGATTGAATAGAAGGACTTGGATTAGAAGTCCCAGTGTATGTTGATACACGGATACAAATGGACCCCGCTGGGGAGGATTACTTGTGGCGGGTCTACGGGCTTGCTAGTCGTGACACCGACAGAAGCCGGCGGTTAGACTCTAGAATGGTTGGGTTGGACTCTTGGTGCTCACCTACCCAAGTCCCCTTCTGTGTCCTTGAAGGCTCAGCATGTTGCGAGCAGTACGCAGGGTCTCCGCTGTGTGTTCTTAGCGTCAAGGCATACAAAGGCCTAGGACTGGTTGTGTTCATACCCTCCTAGTAGTGGAGGAGCTCGTTCCACTGTCTCCGTCTGGCCACGACGGGTGATGCCTGAGTGGTTAGCTACCACTCAAAAAGCGAGAACTGAAGGTCTATGTCGACATAGCAAATACGCATGGGTGAGTCATCACATCATAATCATTGCATTGCATTCATCCTTCATAATCATTGCATTGCACCGCATTGGATCCTCATCATATAAACTTGTATGGGCACCTTTATATGATGAGTTACCTTCATGTTCAGATCCTTAACTTATAAGCTTGTATGGGCACCCTTATAAGTTAAGTTTAAATTCGGTTATTATATGATCGACTGCTTATACAGTTTCGTTGATCATGCTTTCTTGTTACTAGTACTTGCTTATATAACCACTTTTATTTATGTACCTGTTAGTTAGAGTTATTGCAAGTACTTGGGTACTTATACAACCGACATATCTGAACAACCATTACTGTCACCTGCTTTGTATATTACTGCTTATATTGTAGCTTTTCATCCTTTCATACCACTTGGTGCCTTGGAGTCGTCGGGGGAGCGGATGGGAAGCCACTTAGTCTTTATGACTAGCGGTTGCTACGTCCCTCTTTTTAGGAGCGCACCCTGGGGCAGCAGCGCACGGTGCTGGAGGTGGATTGTCAGGTCAGGACGACAGGGTAGGTGACTGCGATACCTTTGCTACCGTCGGTGGCAGATGTGAGCACAGTTTGAGATGTAGCCCTTGGGGCATTTAGCTTGATACTTTGATACTTTTGCAGGAGCTCTCGGAGCTTCTTGTTCTTTTGTACTTATTTGGACTCTTAATTATGTGAATATCTTTATATGGCTTCTTGCTTTTACCTTATTGATGGGTTTGCGCTATTCAGTTGGTTTGGCCAGCAGGATACGCGTCTTGTGGGGAGGCTAGCTCGTGTGCTGGCGCTCCCGCAAGGTGGCTGTCCTGGGCATAAGACTCTCCTCGTCCATGTCGTGTGTTCCGGGAGGGAGGTCTTACATAAGATGTTTTTAGGCAAAACAGGTTTTAGCGTTGACCCCAAGCAAGAAGAAGGGGGCGAGCGGTGGAGGCGAAGGCCTCCCGCTCACCCAGCCCGTAGGGGGGAGAGCCAGAGGCACGCGGCCTCCCCGACTCGCCCCACCCCAGCAGGGGGCGAGCCCATGAGGGAGGCGACCTCCCGGATCGCCCCACCCCAGCAGGAGGCGAGCACAGGAGGGGGGCGACCTCCCGGCTTGCCTCTCCCTAGTAGGGGGCGACCCTAGGAGGGGGCGACCTCCCGGCTCGCCCCGCCCCAGCAGGGGGCGAGCCCAGGAGGGGGGCTATTGAAATTGTTGAAGTGAAGTGGAAAGGAGTCCGGCCGGTCTGAAGGCTGGAGACCGCAGAGACCGCGCGGCCTGTGCTGGTGCTCTGGCGGTTTGATTCTGTGATCTCTCCCTGCTATTCTGGCGATCTGCTATGATCGGCCAGTTTGATTCTTGGTTTGGCCGTTGGTTTTTGCGACCTGTTGCGAGTTCTTTCGGTCTTGTTCTGGGCGGCCTGTTCTTGGTTTACCGCAGTGACCGGGCGGCTTGTTTGGGTTGTTCTGGCGACTTGGCTCAAGTCGGCCAGATGTTCGTTCTTGTCTTGGCGATCTCAGGAAGGGTGGTTGTTGTGTCCGCGCGGCTTGTGCGCGGGCTGCTGGTGTCTTGTGGACTTGGACTGAATCTTGTCCAAGTGTTGTGTTCGCGCGGTCTGCCTTGTGAGACCGTTCGCGATCTGACGGGTGGTGACTGTATTCCGATTTGTGCGGTGACGACATTCGTCCACCCGCCTATAAATAGGGGTGCATGGTCCGTCATTCCTAACAAGAACTGTAAGAACAAGAGCCCAGATTCTTTCTTGCGGTCTCAAGTTTGAGTTCGCGCGACTTGGATGCGAGTTAACCGTTGTTGTGTTCGCAGGTTTGCGGTCAGCAGGGTGCGGTCTCCTTCCTTGGTGATTTCTGGAGGCTTGAATAAACAGTTCGTCTGCGGTCTGTCAACGAACTAGGTTATTGTGTTCTTGTGCTGTTCGCAGCAAGCTCAGTGATCAGGCGACCTTCAGCGGTTAGGCGATCAGAGTTGCGGTCTGGCGACAGCTTCAGTTCTTTGTTCAGTTCAATAAAGATTTAGTTCGTGCGGTCTGGGATTGCGGTCTGGCAGTGCAGTTTGTCTGCTTCTGTTCGCGCAGTCTCAAGGTGCTTCTGCGGTCTGACTGTGTAAGCGGTCTGGGTGTACAGCAGAGCTAGCCGGGCGACCTGAGCCTTTTTGCGGTCTGTGCGGTCTCTGCTTTGGCAGACCGCCAGTTTCAGTTTTTGGTGTGTTTGTTCTTCTCATCTCCGTGATTCTTATGAATTATGTCTCGCCATGTATACTTCGCATTGTAAAGCAGTTCTGTTTCAATAAAGATTTCTTGTGTTGCTGTTTTTGGCATTGTGGTTGTTTGGCTATAACTCTTGTTGATACAACTCCTGCTTACTCCTAAACGGTCTTTCAAAAAATTTAACATGGTACCAGAGCAAGGTTCAAGGAGTGGATAAGCAGTGCTCAACTAGAGTTGCCATCGTCTTTGTGAAGAAGAGACCACATAGATTGCCATGGAAGGTGGATACGCAAGAGGTCTTGGTATTGAACTCCTCACATCGACTACTTTTAAAAAGTGGAAGTCGTGTATGGAGAGTTACTTGCTTGGCGAGGATCTATGGGAGGTAGTTGGCAGAGAAGACACACACGAGGTGTTTCTAGCAGGAGATAATATGGCAGAGGTGAGACTTTGGAGGAGGACAAATGCGAAGGCAGAGTTCACTCTCAAAAGGGCTATCTCACCGGAGCTGTTTGATCACATCATCGGATGTAAATCTGCTGCTGAGATTTGGACGTCCTTGGACGGACTGTTCAATAAAAAGAATGCAGCGAGGCTACAATATCTTGAAAATGAGTTGGCGAAAGCCTCTCAAGGTGATCTTTCTGTTTCTACCTTCTTCCTCAAGATGAAGAACCTCACGGCAGAGATTTCTGCATTGGACCCTGATGAGCCAATCTCTGAGGCAAAACTGAAGAGGCATATCATCCGCGGGTTGCGAAAGGAGTATCTTGCCTTTGTGACTTCAGTTCAGGGTTGGGAAAATCAACCATTGTTGTTGGAGCTGGAAAACCTTCTTGCTTCGCAAGAAAGTTTAGCAAGACAGATGGCTGGAGTGTTAAAATTTTTGATTAGACCGTTTAGGAGTAAGCAGGAGTTGTATCAACAAGAGTTATAGCCAAACAACCACAATGCCAAAACAGCAACACAAGAAATCTTTATTGAAACAGAACGGCTTTACAATGCGAGGTATACATGGCGAGACATGATTCATCAGAATCACGGAGACGAGAAGAACAAAACACATCAAAAAAAAAACAAAGCTGGCGGCTAGACAAGCTCAGACCGCACAAGCCGCACCACTCCAGAACTCGCCCGGCTTGCCCTGAGATCACACGAACAGAAACCGGACAGACTGCCAGCACTGCAAGACCGCACCTCAGACCGCACGAACTGGAGCTAATTGGAACAAAGAACTGAAGCTGTCGCCAGACCGCAACTCAGACCGCCTAACCGCTGAAGGTCGCCTGATCATTGAGCTCGCTGCGAACAGCATAAGAACACAATAACCCAGTTCGCTGACAGACTGCAGATGAACTGTTTATTCAAGCTACCGGAAATCACCAAGGAAGGAGACCGCACCCTGCTGACCGCAAACCTGCGAACACAACAAAGGTTAACTCGCATCCAAGTCGCGCGAACTCAAACTTGACACCGCAAAAAACAATCCGGGCTCTGGTTCTTACAGTTCTAGTTAGGAATGACGGGCCATGCACCCCTATTTATAGGCGGGTGGACGGATGTCGTCACCGCACAAACCGGGATACAGTCACCACCCATCAGATCGCGAACGGTCTTAAAAGACAGACCGCGCGAACAGACCTCTTGGTCGATCACCCGACTAAGACGCAGATCAGCAGACAAGATCGCGCACAGGCCGCGCAAACACGAGACCGCGCACAAGTCGAGCGGTCTCAACAACACTCCTTCCTTAGATCACCAAGAGCAAGCTAGAACCATCTGGCCGACTTCAACCAAGTCGCCAGATCACCAATATAGACCGCCCGGGTAGACAGTCATATAGGAACAACCCTCCCGGTCTTCCAACAAGGAAGCCAGGCAAACTAGCAGACCTACTCGGGAACAAACCGCAGCTAGCAAGAACAGACTGGAACAACTAGCAGACCGCCAGAACAACCCGGCAGAGCCAGACCGTCAGATAACCTATACAAGCCGCGCGTTCACCGCGGTCTCCCAAACCAGACCGCCCGGTCTCCTCCACACCACTTCAAAAATTCAACCCTCCTCCTTGAAGTGGGAAGTGGAGACTAGCCCGAGTAAATTCCGCAACCGTGTAAATGGTCCCTTCGCCAGCGGCTTTGTGAAGATGTCTGCGACATTGTTCGCACTCCAAACATTCTCGACCATAAGAGATCCTCCCAACACCTTTTCACGAATGAAATGGTGCTCAATCTCTATATGCTTGGTCCTCGCGTGACAGACTGGATTGTTGACCAGCTTGAGAGCACTCTCATTGTCCCCGCGTAGCATAGTGGGACCTCGAACCTCCTGATGAACGTCCTCTACCAACCTCCTGAGCCAAACGGCTTCCTGAGCAGCCAAGGCCGAAGCCTTGTACTCCGCTTCCATGGTAGATACAGACACCGAGTCTTGCTTCTTGCGGCACCAAGAAATAGCTGTGGGGCCCGCCATAAATACATAACCAGACGTTGATCTCCGATCATCCACGTCTCCCCCATAATCAACATCCATGAAACCATGCAACTCCAAGCTTGAACCTCTCCTATATAGGAGACCCAAATCAGAGGTCGACTTTACATACTTCAAGATGCCTTTTGCCGCCAGAAGATGAGGCTTCCGTGGTTCCACCATGTACCGACTCACCTTGCCTACTGTGTAAGCAATATCTGGCCTTGTGATCGTCAAGTAGATCAAGCTCCCAACCAGAGCTCAGAAAACCAACGGTTCAGATAAGACTCTCCCCTCATCCTTCCGAAGTTTATGATGATGCTCCAGAGGTATAGAGCTGCTCTTCCCTTCCTCCATGCCGAATCGCTGAACAATCCGCTCCGCATAGCCAGCCTGAGAAATGAGCACTCCGCTCTCCCGCCTCTGGACCTCGAGTCCAAGGAAATGGTGGAGCTCCCCCAGATCCTTCATCTCGAATCTGATAGCAAGCTCAGCCCTGAGTCTTGCAACAGCTTCCTTCGAATTCCCGGTGACAATCATGTCATCCACGTACAGCAGCACAATCACCCGAAGCACCCCCTCCTTCTTGATGAACAAGCTAGAATCAGAGTCTGAAGCAACGAATCCGCAGAATAAGAGATACTCTGCAATCTTCCCGTACCACGCCCGAGGCGCTTGCTTCAACCCATACAAGGCCTTCTTCAGCTTACAAAAGTAGTCCGGATACTCCTTCGAGATGAAGCCTTGCGGTTGGATCATGAAGATATCCTTGTCAATCTCGCCATATAAGAAGGCATTCTTCACGTCGAGTTGCCAAATCTCCCAACCACTCAAAGCTGCCAAGGCAATAACAAATCGAACCGTAGTCATCTTTGCCACTGGACTAAACGTCTCATCATAATCTTCTCCGTACTGTTGTGAGAACCCGCGAGCTACAAGGCGAGCCTTGTACCGCTCGATACTGCCGTCAGCTTTCTTCTTCAGCTTGAAGACCCATTTGCATGTCACAGGAGTGGTGCCCTTGGGCTTGGGCACAAGAGACCAGGTCTCATTCTTCTCGAGAGCTGCCAACTCTTCTAGCATATCAATGTCCCACTCCTTCACGCCTCTGGCCTTCTCAAAGCTCGACGGATCCCTTTCATCCAAGGGACCAGCAAAGAAATATGAAACAAAGTTCACCATGTTTCCTCCTGTGTATCGATCTGGTGGTTGAATAGTCCTCTTCGACCTCCTAAGAGGTTGCCCCTGACTAACCACCTCCTCAGCTGCTTCTTCTGTGCAAGCTCCTCTTCCAAATGAACTTGGAGCATCGCTCGCCCTGCTTCCAGAACCTGAAGCCTCCATCTCAGAGCTTGACACAACTGGAGCTCCTGGTGAAACAGGCAACTCCACTTGAAGATTTCCCGCAACTTTTCCTCCTTCATCAACCCTGATCTCTGGTAGCTCAACTCCCGAACTCCCCTTGTAAGAAGTCACTTCATCGAACACCACATCCCGAGAAACAATTGACCTCCGTGTCTCAGGATCCATGCATCTCCATCCCTTCTTCCGCTCATCATACCCAACAAAGACTAGCTTCCTTGCTTTCGCATCTAGCTTTGTCCGAAGAGCATCAGGAATATGCACATAGCAGGTTGACCCGAACAACCGAAGGTGTGCAACACTCGGCTTCTCCTTGAACATCAATTCGTGAGGGGTCTTCATGTTGATAGGACTCAGAGGCAATCTGTTGATGACATAGGGTGCACAAGACATTCCCTCCGCCCAGAAGGACTTTGGGATACTCTTGGCATGAAGCCATCATTTGCACGTTTCCGTCAAATGACGGATCTTCCTCTCGGCAACGCCATTCTACTGTGGAGTATGGGCACAAGTGAGCTCTCTCCGAACGCCGTGTTTCCTGCAAAAACTTGAGAACTCACCAGAGGTGAACTCCCCACCATTGTCAGTTCTCAATTTCTTCACCCGCAGGCCTAGACGACCTTCCACCAGCTCCTTGAACTCCACAAACTTTGCAAAGGCTTCTGACTTCTCTTTCAAGAAATACACCCAGACATATCTGGTGTAATCGTCAATCAACACCAACATATATCTATTGCCTCCAAGGCTTGGGGTGGCGGTCGGTCCCATCAAATCACCGTGGATGCACTCCAACGGCACTTTGCACCTTGTTTGCGATTTGTCAAATGGAAGTCGATGAGACTTACCAAACTGACATCCTTCGCAGACATGACCGTCTCCATAGGAGGACAAGCTAGGCAAGCCATTGACAAGGCCCCTTACCGCCATAGCCTTCAATTTGTCCATGCCTACATGCCCCAACCTTTCATGCCAGATGGTCGCGCCATCATTGGTCCTCGTCTTATCAACATAGGTACTTGTCGATAAAACGAACAAGTCCTTCACCCGTTTGCCGACATGAATAACATCTCCCTTTATCTCCGGTTGAGTTTTGAGAAACTTCACTTCTGTTGGGCCAAACAGAACGTGATAACCGGCATCGACCGCATTGGTCACAGAGAAGAGATTTTTCTTCATACCAGGCACGTGATAAACACTCCTCAACGTGAGTGGACCCTTATCACTGCTCAGAGAGACGACTCCTTCGTGCTCTACTGGATGAATAGAATTATCAGCCGTAATGATAGCATTGTTACCTGAGTAAGGCGCCAAAGAAGAGAACTTTGATCCATCCCCGATGAGATGATGCCCACACCCTGAATCAACAATCTAGTCCTCATCATAGTTGATGAAATCCAAGGCCTTAACGGGCATCGCTGTTATATTAGACGCAAAGGCTCCTCCCCATCCAACTTCACCAGACTTTGGCATCTCCTACTCCACTGCATGTCCCGGCTGAAGATTCACCCAGTAATCTTTCTTGAAGTGCCCGGTCTTGTTGCATCTAAAGAACCTCGGTCCCTCTCCTTTCTTCTGCCCATCAGACTTAGGAGCATAGCCCTTATCTTGCTGACCTGAAGTGGAGGGTCCATCATGACCCGGCTTCTTCTTCTCCCATTTCTTCTTCTTCTTCCCAGAGAACATCACATCACTTTCTCCCCCAGAGATTGAAACCCCCGCCATCTGTCTTGCTAAACTTTCTTGCGAAGCAAGAAGGTTCTCCAGCTCCAACAACGACGGTTGATTTGCCCAACCCTGAACTGAAGTCACAAAAGCAAGATACTCCTTCCGCAACCCGCGGATGATATGCCTCTTCAGTTTTGCTTCAGAGATAGCCTCATCAGGGTCCAATGCAGAAATCTCTGCCGTGAGGTTCTTCATCTTGAGGAAGAAGGTAGAAATAGAAAGATCACCTTGAGAGGCTTTCGCCAACTCATTTTCAAGATACTGTAGCCTCGCTACGTTCTTCTTATTGAACAACCCATCCAAGGATGTCCAAATCTCAGCAGCAGATTTACATCCAATGATGTGATCAAACAGCTCCGGTGAGATAGCCCTCTTGAGAGTGAACTCTGCCTTAGCATTCGTCCTCCTCCAAAGTCTCACCTCTGCCATATTATCTCCTACTGGAAACACCTCTTGTGTGTCTTCTCCGCCAACTACCTCCCAAAGATCCTCGCCAAGCAAGTAACTCTCCATACACGACTTCCACTTTTTAAAGTTAGTCGATGTGAGGAGTTCAATACCAAGACCTCTTGCGTATCCACCTTCCATGGCAATCTATGTGGTCTCTTCTTCACAAAGACGATGGCAACTCTAGTTGATCACTGCTTATCCACTCCAGAAACCTACCTCTGATACCATGTTAAAAATTTTGATTGGACCGTTTAGGAGTAAGCAGGAGTTGTATCAACAAGAGTTATAGCCAAACAACCACAATGCCAAAACAGCAACACAAGAAATCTTTATTGAAACAGAACTGCTTTACAATGCGAGGTATACATGGCGAGACATGATTCATCAGAATCACGGAGACGAGAAGAACAAAACACATAAAAAAAAACAAAGCTGGCGGCTAGACAAGCTCAGACCGCACAAGCCGCACCACTCCAGAACTCGCCCGGCTTGCCCTGAGATCGCACGAACAGAAACCGGATAGACTGCCAGCACTGCAAGACCGCACCTCAGACCGCACGAACTGGAGCTTATTGGAACAAAGAACTGAAGCTGTCGCCAGACCGCAACTCAGACCGCCTAACCGCTGAAGGTCGCCTGATCACTGAGCTCGCTGCGAACAGCATAAGAACACAATAACCCAGTTCGCTGACAGACCGCAGATGAACTATTTATTCAAGCTACCGGAAATCACCAAGGAAGGAGACCGCACCCTGCTGACCGCAAACCTGCGAACACAACAAAGGTTAACTCGCATCCAAGTCGCGCGAACTCAAACTTGAGACCGCAAAAAATAATCCGGGCTCTGGTTCTTACAGTTCTAGTTAGGAATGACGGGCCATGCACCCCTATTTATAGGCGGGTGGACGGATGTCATCACCGTACAAACTGGGATACAGTCACCACCCATCAGATCGCGAACGGTCTTAAAAGACAGATCGCGCGAACAGACCTCTTGGTCGATCACCCGACTAAGACGCGGATCAACAGACAAGATCGCGCACAGGCCGCGCGAACACGAGACCGCGCACAAGTCATGCGGTCTCAACAACACTCCTTCCTTAGATCACCAGGAGCAAGCTAGAACCATCTGGCCGACTTCAACCAAG
This sequence comes from Dactylorhiza incarnata, assembly GCA_033032865.1. NCBI lineage: Eukaryota > Viridiplantae > Streptophyta > Magnoliopsida > Asparagales > Orchidaceae > Dactylorhiza > Dactylorhiza incarnata. The sequence continues at coordinate 6,475,497 of JAWHQI010000098.1, forward strand.
TCGCCAGATCACCAATATAGACCGCCCGGGTAGACAGTCATATAGGAACAACCCGCCCAGTCTTCCAACAAAGAAGCCATGCAAACTAGCAGACCTACTCGGGAACAAATCGCAGCTAGCAAGAACAGACAGGAACAACCAGCAGACCGCCAGAACAACCCGGCAGAGCCAGACCAGCAGATAACCTATACAAGCCGCGCGATCACCGCGGTCTCCCAAACCAGACCGCCCGATCTCCTCCACAGCACTTCAAAAATTCAACATGGAGTTTCTATCTCCGGGGGAGAAAGTGATGTGATGTTCTCTGGGAAGAAGAAGAAGAAGAAATGGGAGAAGAAGAAGCCGGGTCATGATGGACCCTCCACTTCAGGACAGCAAGATAGGGGCTATGCTCCTAAGTATGATGGGAAGAAGAAAGGAGAGGGACCGAGGTGCTTTAGATGCAATAAGACCGGGCACTTCAAGAAAGATTGTCGGGTGAATCTTCAGCCGGGACATGCAGTGGAGAAGGACATGCCAATGTCTGGTGAAGTTGGATGGGGAGGAGACTTTGCGTCTAATATAACGCCGATGCCCGTTAAGGCCTTGGCATCCATCAACTATGATGAGGACTGGATTGTTGATTCAGGGTGTGGGCATCACCTCACCGGGGATGGATCAAAGTTCTTTTCTTTGGCGCCTTACTCAGGTAACAATGCTATCATTACGGCTGATAATTCTATTCATCCAGTAGAGCACGAAGGAGTCTTCTCTCTGAGCAGTGATAAGGGTCCACTCACGTTGAGGAGTGTTTATCACGTGCCTGGTATGAAGAAAAATCTCTTCTCTGTGACCAATGCGGTCGACGCCGGTTATCACGTTCTGTTTGGCCCAACAGAAGTGAAGTTTCTCAAAACTCAACCGGAGATAAAGGGAGAAGTTATTCACGTCGGCAAGCGGGTGAAGGACTTGTTCGTTTTATCGACAAGTGCCTATGTTGATAAGATGAGGACCAATGATGGCGCGGCCATCTGGCATGAAAGGTTGGGGCATGTAGGCATGGACAAATTGAAGGCTATGGCGGTAAGGGGCCTTATCAATGGCTTGCCTAGCTTGTCCTCCTATGGAGACGGTCATGTCTGCGAAGGATGTCAGTTTGGTAAGTCTCATCGACTTCCATTTGACAAATCGCAAATAAGGTGCAAAGTGCCGTTGGAGTGCATCCACGGTGATTTGATGGGACCGACTGCCACCCAATCCTTGGAGGCAACAGATACATGTTGGTGTTGATTGACGACTACACCAGATATGTCTGGGTGTATTTTTTGAAGGAGAAGTCGGAAGCATTTGCAAAATTATTGGAGTTCAAGGATCTGGTTGAAGGCCGGCTTGGCCTGCGGGTTAAAAAAACTTAGAACTGACAATGGTGGGGAGTTCACCTCTGGTGAGTTCTCAAGTTTTTGCAGGAAGCATGGCATCAGGAGAGAGCTCACTTGTGCCCATACTCCACAACAGAATGGCGTTACCGAGAGGAAGATTCATCATTTGACGGAAACTTGCAAATGTTGGCTTCATGCCAAGAGTATCCCAAAGTCCTTCTGGGCGGAGGGAATGTCTTGTGTAGCTTATGTCATCAACAGATTGCCTCTAAGTCCTATCAACATGAAGACCCCTCACGAACTAATGTTCAAGGAGAAGCTGAGTGTTGCCCACCTTCGGGTGTTTGGGTCAACCTGCGATGTGCATATTCCTGATGCTCTTCGGACAAAGCTAGATGCGAAAGCAAGGAATCTAGTCTTTATTGGGTATGATGAGCGGAAGAAGGGATGGAGATGCATGGATCCTGAGACACGAAGGTCAATTGTTTCTCGGGATGTGGTGTTCGATGAAGTAACTTCCTACAAGGGGAGTTCAGGAGTTGAACTACCGGAGAGCAGGGTTGATGAAGGAGGAAAAGCTGCGGGAAGTCTTCAAGTGGAGTTGCCTGTTTCACCAGGAGCTCCAGCTGTGTCAAGCTCTGAGATGGAGGCTTCAGGTTCTGGAAGCAGGGGGAGCGATGCTCCAAGTTCATCTGGAAGAGGAGCTTGCACAGAAGAAGCAGCTGAGGAGATGGTTAGTCAGGAGCAACCTCTTAGGAGGTCGAAGAGGACTATTCAACCACCAGATCGGTACACAGGAGGAAACATGGTGAACTTTGTTTCATGTTTCTTTGCTGGTCCCTTGGATGAAAGGGAGCCGTCGAGCTTTGAGAAGACCAGAGGCGTGAAGGAGTGGGACATTGCTATGCAAGAAGAGATGGCAGCTCTCGAGAAGAATGAGACCTGGTCTCTTGTGCCCAAGCCCAAGGGCACTACTCCTGTCACTTGCAAGTGGGTCTTCAAGCTGAGGAAGAAAGCTGACGGTAGTATCGAGCGTTACAAGGCTCGCCTTGTAGCTCGCGGGTTCTCACAGCAGTATGGAGAAGATTATGATGAGACGTTCAGTCCAGTGGCAAAGAGGACTTCGGTTCGATTTGTTATTGCCTTGGCGGCTTCGAGTGGTTGGGAGATTTGGCAACACGACGTGAAGAATGCTTTCTTATACGGCGAAATTGACAAGGATATCTTCATACTCCAACCGCAAGGTTTTATCTCGAAGGAGTATCCGGACTACGTTTGTAAGTTGAAGAAGGCCCTGTATGGGTTGAAGCAAGCGCCTCGAGCGTGGTATGGAAAGATTGCAGAATATCTCATATTCTGCGGATTCTTCGCTTCAGACTCTGATTCTAGCTTGTTCATCCAGAAGGAGGGGGTGCTTCGGGTGATTGTGCTGCTGTACGTGGATGACATGATTGTCACCGGGAACTCGAAGGAAGCTGTTGCAAGACTCAGGGCTGAGCTTGCTATCAGATTCGAGATGAAGGATCTGGGGGAGCTCCACCATTTCCTTGGACTCGAGGTGCAGAGGCGGGAGAGCGGAGTGCTCATTTCTCAGGCTGGCTATGCGGAGCGGATTGTTCAGCGATTCGGCATGGAGGAAGGGAAGAGCAGCTGTATACCTCTGGAGCAACATCATAAACTTCGGAAGGATGAGGGAAGAGTTCTATCTGAACCGTTGGTTTTCCGAGCTCTGGTTGGGAGCTTGATCTACCTGACGATCACAAGGCCAGATATTGCTTATGCAGTAGGCAAGGTGAGTCGGTACATGGCGGAACCACGGAAGCCTCATCTTCTGGCGGCAAAAGGCATCTTGAAGTATGTGAAGTCGACCTCTGATTTGGGTCTCCTATATAGGAGAGGGTCAAGCTTGGAGTTGCATGGTTTCATGGATGCTGATTATGGGGGAGACGTCGATGATCGGAGATCAATGTCTGGTTATGTCTTTATGACGGGTCCCACAGCTATCTCTTGGTGCAGCAAGAAGCAAGACTCGGTGTCCGTATCTACCACGGAAGCGGAGTACAAGGCTTCGGCCTTGGCAGCTCAGGAAGCTGTTTGGCTCAGGAGGTTGGTAGAGGACGTTCATCAGGAGGTTCGTGGTCCCACTATGCTACGCGGGGACAATGAGAGTGCTCTCAAGCTGGTCAACAATCCAGTCTGTCACGCGAGGACCAAACATATAGAGATTGAGCACCATTTCATTCGTGAAAAGGTGTTGGGAGGATCTCTTAAGGTCGAGCATGTTCGGAGTGCGGACAATGTCGCAGACATCTTCACAAAGCCGCTGGCGAAGGGACCGTTTACACAGTTTAGGGAGTTGCTCGGTCTAGTTTCCACTTCCCACTTCAAGGGGGAGTGTTGAAATTGTTGAAGTGAAGTGGAAGGGAGTCCGGCCGGTCTGAAGGCTGGAGACCGCAGAGACCGCGCGGCCTGTGCTGGTGCTCTGGCGGTTTGATTCTACGATCTCTCCCTGCTGTTCTGGCGATCTGCTGTGATCGGCCAGTTTGCTTCTTGGTTTGGTCGTTGGTTTTTGCGACCTGTTGCGAGTTCTTCCGGTTTTGTTCTGGGCGGCCTGTTCTTGGTTGCCACAGTGACCGGGCGGCTTGTTTGGGTTGTTCTGGCGACTTGGCTCAAGTCGGCCAGATGTTCGTCCTTGTCTTGGCGATCTCAGGAATGGTGGTTGTTGTGTCCGCGCGGCTTGTGCGCGGGCTGCTGCTGTCTTGCGGACTTGGACTGAATCATGTCCAAGTGTTGTGTTTGCGCGGTCTGCCTTGTGAGACCGTTCGCGATCTGACGGGTGGTGACTGTATTCTGATTTGTGCGGTGACGACATCCGTCCACCCGCCTATAAATAGAGGTGCATGGCCCGTCATTCCTAACAAGAACTGTAAGAACAAGAGCCTAGATTGTTTCTTGTGGTCTCAAGTTTGAGTTCGCGCGACTTGGATGCGAGTTAACCGTTGTTGTGTTTGCAGGTTTGCGGTCAGCAGGGTGCGGTCTCCTTCCTTGGTGATTTCTGGTGGCTTGAATAAACAGTTTGTCTGCGGTCTGTCAGCGAACTGGGTTATTGTGTTCTTGTGCTGTTCGCAGCGAGCTCAGTGATCAGGCGACCTTCAGGTGTTAGGCAATCAGAGTTGCGGTCTGGCGATAGCTTCAGTTCTTTTTTCAGTTCAATAAAGCTTCAGTTCGTGCGGTCTGGGATTGCAGTCTGGCAGTGCAGTTTGTCTGCTTCTATTCGCGCGGTCTCAAGGTGCCTCTGCGGTCTGACTGTGCAAGCGGTCTGGGTGTACAGCAGAGCTAGCCGGGCGACCTGAGCCTTTTTGCGGTCTGTGCGGTCTCTGCTTTGGCAGACCGCCAGTTTCAATTTTTGGTGTGTTTGTTCTTCTCATCTCCGTGATTCTTATGAATCATGTCTCTCCATGTATACCTCGCATTGTAAAGCAGTTATGTTTCAATAAAGATTTCTTGTGTTGCTGTTTTTGGCATTGTGGTTGTTTGGCTATAACTCTTGTTGATACAACTCCTGCTTACTCCTAAACGGTCTTTCAAAAAATTTAACAGGGGCGACCTCCCAGCTCACCCTGCCCCAGCAGGGGGCGAGCCCAGGAGGGAGGCGACCTCCCGGCTCACCCCGACCGAGTAGGGTGCGAGCCCAGGAGGGAGGCGACCTCCTGGCTCGCCCCGCCCCAACAGGGGGCGAGCCCAGGAGGGGGCGACCTCCCGGCTCGCCCAGCGCAGTGAGGGGGGAGAACAAGGGAGGAGGTCAGCCCCCTCTCGCCTGGCCCCGGGAAGGTGTTCTGGACTGCGTTTAACACCTGGGAACATCGGGATTTGGCTGTTCGCAGGCCAAATCCGGGGGTAATTTCGTAATCCCGTAGGCCAAAATCTGGCTATTTGCAGACCCGGTACCAAAAACTATAAATAAGCCCAAGGGGGCACCATTTAGAGGAGCTCGGTTTTGCCTCCTCTCCCCCTAAGTTCCTTTGTTGGGTGGAGGGAGCCTCCATAGGTGCCCAAGCTTAACATTGGCTTGGGAGGGGAAGCGCTCTAAGATCTTCCGGGTGTGTGGTGAGACCTCCTCGCTAAGCCCTTGGCCTTGTTCCTAGTTCCTTAGCCTCTTAGCCTAGAGCTCTCCCTTGGGAGGAGTAAGTGTGAGGTCACCCCTTAACTTGTTGAGGGCCCGAACTCCTCGAGAGACCAAGAAATTGGTTTCAACATTATGGTGCGGTGAGCATGGAGAGTGACCGACACAAGAAAATCTCAAGCTGAGCTCCATGTCTGGAGGTGGAGGAGGATCCGACCCAAGCCACTCGCAGCCCCCGGTGGCTGGAGTGACTTTGGAGATGTTTGAAAATTTCAAGCGGGAGGTCATGCAGACCTTGCAGGTAGCCTTCGCCACGATATGCGAAGGCAGGAGAGGAGGTGGTCTGGAGGTCCCGCCCCAGCAAGTAGGTGAGAGACCTCCAGGCCAGCAGCCCATGAAGGAGGTGCCAATGGGGGGGGGGGGGGGGGAGTGTGGAGGCATTCACCCCCCACTCGCCCAGTCCCGTAGGTGGGGGCGAGTGGGGAGGTGCCAGGCCCCCACTAGCCCAACCCTAAGGGGGCTAGTGGGGAGGTGCCAGGCCCCCACTCGCATAGCTCCAAGAGGGCGAGTGGGGAGGTTCCAGGCCCCCATTCGCCCAGCCCCAAGGGGGCGAGTGGGGAGGTGTCATACCCCCATTGGCCCAACCCCAAAGGGTTGCGAGCAAGGGAAGTCCTTTGTGTGAGCTGATCCTCTTGGCCCCGGTTCCAGAGGGGTTCGGAGGGCTGGAGATGTCTTACTACTCCGGCAAGGATGAACCAGTCCTGCACCTGCAGTGGTTTGAGGACATGGTCTCCATCTGGCCCATGTCGGATGCTTTTAAGTGCCGACTCTTCGCAACCACTTTGAAGGAGAAGGCAAGGGATTGGTTCCACCAGCTCCCCGGGGGGTCTATCTATGCATTCGAAGATTTGCGTCGAAGTTTCCTGCTGCGCTTCTCGACGTCAAGGAAGAGGAAGAAGGATGCCGAAGCACTCTTCAAGATCAAGCAAGAGCCAAGGGAGTCACTTGCTCGCTACGTGGATTGGTTCCAGGACGAGGTTCTCCTCACCCAAGAGGTGTCAGGCTACACCCTCTAGCTCGCTTTCATCGTGGGGCTGCGGGGAGGATTCTTCAAGATGGACCTCAAGAGGAGGGCTCCTTTGTCTTTTGAGGAGTTAATGAAAAGGGTGGCGAAAGAAATCGAGAGCGAGGAGGCCAACCCGGTGTTCGCAAGAAGGTTGGCCAAGCTGAGTGAGCCGGAGGCAAGGCAACAGGGGGGAGGGAGGAGGCTCCCAAGAGGAAGGTCAACCAAGAAGAGGGTTACTTCCAGGGAAAGAGGCCCGACCCCCCAGGGTGGAGGCAGGGATCGAAAGCACCCTCTCCACCACCTCAGCAAGCCATGGCAATTGGGGGAGGAAGAAGGAGGAGAGCCAAAAAAGCAGAAAGAAGAGGAAGGAGAAGGGATATTGTTGAGCTACCCTACTGTGACTTCCACGAGGAGGAAGGTCACATGACGTCTGCCTGCCCTGAGTTCTTGGAAATAAGGGAGGCGAGGGGCCCGAGGCAGCAACAACAGCAACCAGAAGAGGTCGAGGAAGACCATGCCTGGGAGTAGGAGACCATGTTTTGGTCTCCATACTTAGTTGTTTTTCTACCCTTAATCCCATGTATCGCGATGTTTCATTTTAAGACTTAGTTTTTCTCGCGTGTATTGTGATGACTAATGTAATGAAAGTTTTTCAAAGTATTTAGCCCCGATACTGGCCCGCTGACCAGGCTCCCATCAAGTTGGAAGGGCTGGGAACCGCTTGGTGGCAGGAAGGAAAGTACTTAGCCCCGATGCTGGCCCGCTGACCAGGCTCCCATCAAGCTACCAGGGCCAGGAACCGCTAGGTGGCCGGATGTTTCAGAAGTACTTAGCCTCGGTGTTGGCCCGCTGACCAGGCTCCCACCTAGCTGGCAGGGACGAGAACCGCTCGGAGGCCAGAAGTTCTCAAAGTACTTATCCTCGATGTTGGCCCGCTGACCAGGCTCCCATCAAGCTGGCAGGGCTGGGAACCGCTCGGTGGCCGGATGTTTCAGAAGTACTTATCCCCGATGATGGCCCGCTGACTAGTCTCCCACCTAGCTGGCAGGGACGGGAACCGCTCAGTGGCCGGATGTTCTCAAGGTACTTAGCCCCGATGCTGGCCCGCTGACCAGGCTCGCATCAAGCTGGCAGGGCCGGGAACCGCTCGGTATCCGGAAGTTCTTAAGGTACTTTGCCCCAACGCTGGCCGCTGACCAGGCTCCCATCAAGCTGGAAGGGCCGGGAACCGCTTGGTGGCAGGAAGGAACGTATTTAGCCTCGATGCTGGCCCGCTAACCAGGCTCCCATCAAGCTGGCAGGGTCGGGAACCGCTCGGTGGCTGGATATTTCAGAAGTACTTAGACCCGATGCTGGCCCGCTGACCAGGCTCCCACCTAGCTGGCATGGCTGGGAACCGCTCGGTGGCCGGAAGTTCTCAAGTTACTTAGCCCCGATGCTGGCCCGCTGACCAGGCTCCCACCTAGCTGGCAGGGCCGGGAACCGCTCGGTGGCTGGATGTTTCAAAAGTACTTAGCCCCGATGCTGGCCCGCGACCAGGCTCCCACCTAGCTGGCAGGGCCGGAAACCGCTCGGTGGCCAGAGGTTCTCAAAGTACTTATCCCCGATGCTGGCCCGCTGACCAGGCTCCCATCAAGCTGGCAGGGCCGGGAACCGCTCGGTGGCCAGATGTTTTAGAAGTACTTAGCCCCGATGCTTGCCTGCTGACCAGGATCCCACCTAGCTGGCAGGGTCGGGAACCGCTCGGTGGCCCGAAGTTCTTAAGGTACTTAGCCCCGATGCTGTCCCGCTGACCAGGTTCCCATTAAGCTGGCAGGGCCGGGAACCGCTCGGTGGCCGGATGTTTCAGAAGTACTTAGCCCCGATGCTGGCCCGCTGACCAGACTCCCACCTAGCTGGCAGGGCCGGGAACCACTCGGTGGCCGGAAGTTCTCAAGGTACATAGCCTCGATGCTGGCCCGCTGACCAGGCTCCCATCAAGCTGGCAGGGCCAGGAACCGCTCGGTGCCCGGAAGTTCTCAAGGTACTTAGCCCTGATGCTGGCCCGCTGACCAGGCTCCCATCAAGCTGGCAGGGCCGGGAAACGCTCGGTGGCAGGAAGGAAATTACTTAGCCCCGATGCTGGCCCACTGACCAGTCTCACATCAAGCTGGCAGGGCCGGGAACCGCTCGTTGGCCGGATATTTCAGAAGTACTTAGCCCCGATGCTGGCCCGCTGACCAGGCTCCCACCTAGATGGCAGGGTCGGGAACCTCTCGGTGGCAAAACATTCTCAAGGTACTTAGCCCTGATGCTGTCCCGCTGAACAGGCTCCCACCTAGCTGGTAGGGCCGGGAACCGCTCGGTGTTCGGAAGTTCTCAAGGTACTTAGCCCCGATGCTGGCCCGCTAACCAGGCTCCCACCTAGCTGGCAGGGCCGGGAACCGCTCGGTGGCCAGATGTTTCAGAAGTACTTAGACCCGATGTTGGCCTGCTGATCAGGCTCTCACCTAGCTGGCAGGGCCGGGAACCACTCGGTGACAGGAAGGAAAGTACTTAGTCCCGATTCTGGACCGCTGACCAGGCTCCCATCAAGCTAGCAGGGCCGGGAACCGCTCAGTGGATGGAAGTTCTCTAAAGTGTTTCTACCCCGAGGTGGCTCCGCTAGCCGGGCTCTCGCTAACCGGCAAGGTCGGAAGGCCTCTCGGGGTGGCTAAGTGTTTTTTCCCCCGAGGTGGCTCCGCTAGCCGGGCTCTCTCTAACCGGTGAGGTCGGAAGGCCTCTCGGGGAGGCTAAGTGTTTTTCCCCCGAGGTAGCTCCGCTAGCCGGTCTCTCTCTAGTCGGTGAGGTCGGAAGGCCTTTCGGGGAGGCTAAGTGTTTTTTTCCTGAGGTGGCTCCGCTAGTCGGCGAAGTCAGAAGGCCTCTCGGGGAGGCTAAGTGTTTTTTCCCGAGGTGGCTACGCTAGCCGGGCTCTCGCTAGCCGGCGAGGTCGGAAGGCCTCTCAGGGAGGCTAAGTGTTTTTTCCCGAGGTAGCTCCGCTAGCCGGGCTCTCGCTAGCCGGCAAGGTCAGAAGGTCTCTCGGGGAGGCTGTGTTTTTTCCCGAGGTAGCTCCGCTAGCCGGGCTTCCAGCACCACTCGCCGAATATGGAGGGTTAGACTTTTCTATCCGAGCGCGTGCCCCGCTCGAAAAGAGCGGGGATTGTATATAACCCCGTATTCGCCGAGTGGGTCCCTGGGGCCTAAGATGTTTTTAGGCCCAATAGTTTTTAGCACTGACCCCAAGCAAGAAGAAGGGGGCGAGCGGTGGAGGCGGAGGCCTCCCGTTCGCCCATCCCGTAGGGGGGAGAGCCAGAGGCACTCGGCCTCCCCGACTCACCCCGCCCCAGTAGGTGGCGAGCCTAGGAGGGAGGCGACCTCCCGGCTTGCCCCTCCCCAGCATGGGGCAAGCCCAGGAGGGGGGCAACCTCCCGACTGGCACCGCCCAAGTAGGGGGCGAGCCCAAAAGGGGGGCGACCTCCCGGCTCGCCACGCCCCAGCAGGGGGCGAGCCCATGAGGGGGCCGACCTCCCAGCTCACCCCGCCCCAGCAGGGGGCAAGCCTAGGAGGGAGGCGACCTCACAGCTCGCCCCGCCCCAGTAGGGGGAGAGCCTAGGAGGGAGGCGACCTCCCAGCTTGCCCCGCCCAAGCAGGGGGAGAGCCCAGGAGGGGGGCGAACTCCCGGCTCGCCCAGCCCAGTGAGGGGGGCGAGCAAGGGAGAAGTTCAGCCCCCTCTCGCCCGTCCCCGGGAAGGTGTTCTGTACTGCGTTTAGCGCCTCAGAACAGCAGGACTTTGCTGTACGCAGGCCAAATCTGGGGGTATTTTCGTAATCCTGTAGGCCAGAATCTGGCTATTTGCAGACCCGGTTCCAAAAACTATAAATAATCCCAAGGGGCACCATTTGGAGGAGCTCGATTTTGCCTCCTCTCCCCCTAAATTCCTTTGTTGGGTGGAGAGAGCCTCCATAGGTGCCCAAGCTTAGCATTGGCTTGGGAGGGGAAGTGCTCTAAGATCTTCCGGGTGTGTGAGTGGACCTCCTCGCTAAGCCCTTGGCCTTGTTCCTAGTTCCTTAGCCTCTTAGCCTAGAGCTCTCCCTTTGGAGGAGCAAGTGTGAGGTCACCCCTTAACTTGTTGAAGGCCCAAACTCCTCGAGAGTCCAAGAATTTGGTTTCAACACTATTCCTATTTTACCACCCCATTTCGTTTGCGTTCGTTCCGCTGGTGTTTGCGTGAGCCAATAGTTAAAAAAATCGATGTCATGGTCACTACTGACGGGGTGACCTAGCCCCATCGCCGGGGTCGCCGGGGTAGCCAGGGTCGCCGACGACCCCGGTGTAGGTTGTCTGGAAATGCTCTTGTAGGGCAACCATCAACGGTGCCCCTAACCCTGAAGTGTCTTTACAAAAATAAAAATTTGCAGTCGTGGCCACCGCCTGCAGTGGAGCCGCTAGCGGGCTGTCCTGACCACACCACCAGGATCGCGGGTCGCCAATAACTCTGGCATAGGTCATACTGCAGCGCTCCGACAGGGCAACCATCGACGGTGGCTCTGACCGTGATCGTGACCCAAACACAGGTCACGGTATGGGCCACCGCCGGCGAAGGCCATATCAGAGCACCTCCAGACGGCCCACGCTGTGGTTGCCAAATTGCAGCGACCCCAGTGGTGGGGCCAGGTCAGCCTGCCGACAGCTCCACCTCAAGCGGTGGCTGAAATTATGGTCCTGACCGTGATCATTCTTAGGAAAGTTATGGAGAATAATAACGATTAGCGGGAAAAGAGAGAATTTTGGATTTGGGTTTGAGAGGAAGAGAGGAAAAATACCTGAAGAGTTCTTGCATGCCCTAACCGAACAAGCCCTAGTGGTATTTATACCTCTGGGCCAAGAGGAGGTCCCCCCCTCCCATGTGGGCTGAACCCACAGGTTCATCCCCAAGACATCGCGGTTTAATTGGGGAGGACTGAACCGGTAGGTTCAACCCTGTTTTGTGTTGTTTCCTTCCGTCGACATGCATATTGCTGACCCGTGAACCGGATGTTATGTGGGTTCATAACATTCCCTCCCCCATTAGTAGCCAGCTTATCCTCAAGATGAAAGTCTAGATAAAGTTTTCAGAACTCGAGCAGATCAACCCATGTGTTGTGCGTCGACATTAAGTTCTTCCATTTAATGAGGATGTCCTGGCGGTACTTGGTACTTGATATTTAATTTGGTAGGTTTTGAAATTTAGTGAAAGGTTGAGATTTTCTCTAAAACTATATCCGATAAAGGCAAGTGTACCTTATCGTCTATAGTATAGGATATTTAGGAATATCAAGGTCGTATTCCACGGGGCGCGTTGATTACTTCTACTTCGAGGAAAATCACTATTATTTTATCGACGAAAATTTGAGGTTTTGATTACTTAGCTAAAAAGAGAAACTAATTGCAAGCTAAATGAGAAGATTAAACATTGCATGAAAGGAAAGAGAAATTGACATTGCATAAAAAGGAAGAAATTACTTAAGGAGAAAGAGAACATGAAAGAGGAAACTAAATTTTTCTTTATTGAAAATAAAAAACGATTACAAGCTTAAAGAGAGATTACAAAGCTAGGAAAGGAAAGTTACAAGCTTTAATTAACTAGTGCAAGCAATAAATAAAAACTAGTACATTACATGAAAAAGAGAACATGAAAGCTTAAGGAAGAACATGAACATGAACATGAAAGACTCACTATCAGCTCTAGCAGCACCTTCCCCACTCTAAAATTCTGAACCCTGGACTCAAGGAGAACCTCTGAATTTATAGGAAAAAATTTCAGATTACACGCCCTTGGTCACGGGCGTGACCAAGGGCATGACTGCACTATTCACATCGGATCCGACAGCGGCGTGGGCTTTCTGGACGGCGCGGCGAGAAATGACATGTCACGGGCGTGACATGTCGGGTCACGGCCGTGACTTTGGACGGCTGCATTAAATGCGGCGTGGGCTGGAATTTGGCGCGGCGGCAAAGCAGAGATCACGCGGGCAAGTCACGGCCGTGACATGTGGGTCACGGGCGTGACTCAAGTTGACTTCTCGACTGCAGCTCCATGTCTCGACGGCGGCTCTACGTGGAAGATTCTAAGATTATACGCCCCCGGTCACGGGCGTGACTTTGGGTGTGACTTGGTGTGGACTGGTTCAAACAGTGTGGCATCGATTCTGGACTGATCTTCAGGTTACACGCCCTTGGTCACGGGCATGACCGAGGGCATGACATGCCATTTTTCCCGATTTGTCCCAAAATTCTGCAAAAATTGAAATTAAGCTAAGTTAGAATCAAAATTACAAAAAGAACTACTTATAACCTAAAATTGACATAAAAAGGAAAATTCATATTAAATATTTACAAAATTTTCTATTAAAAAGTTATAAAAATACTACTTATCAAATACCCCCATACTTGAGGTTTTGCTATTCCAGAGCAAAAGTGTGAGACATAATTTATAAGACATCCTTAAAAATTTTAAATTTAAAACTAAAATTTCATTTAACCAAAAGTTAAATTATGAGTAAATTCAAGGGGGAGTTAAGTCCTAAATTATGATGATGATTTAAAAAGAGGGAAAAATGTTTATGCAAGAACTTCTCAAGAAAATTAAGTAGTTTGACAAAATTGTAGAAATTATAAAACTAAATTAAATTAAAATTATAAGAACTCTACCTTAAAAGAAACTTAAGGAAAAGTAAATTACTAAATATTGCTCTCTCCATAATTTTCAACTAAAACTAGAACAATGATAATTGGCTAAGGGGGATTTCATAAAATTTTGCATAAGAAGAGAAATTTTTGAATGGAGGAAATGGAATTTATCATGAAATTTCCTTTTTTTTTCTTTCTTTCTCTCTTTTTTTTTTCTCTTCTAATAAAACCCAAAAATGTATATGGTTTAGGAGTAATGAATTTTATCCTCTTACTCCATGCCATATAATCTTTTCAAATATTTTGGGTGCATATGTTTTAGGGAATAATGAATTTTATCCTCTTATTCCCATGACATATGACCTTTTAATACCATTTTTTTATGCCATCAAAGGGTGTAGGGTAGGGGAAAATAAATCTAGCTAGCTTTAAATCATATTGAGAGCAAATTCTAGTAAAATTAAAATTCCTAAAATCTAAGAAGTTAGAAGAAAATATAATTGAAATCTAAAGAGGTTTAGGAAATTTACTACAAAATGAAGCCATTTAAAAATAAAAAGAGAAGTCATGCTAACAAAATTCTCTAATCAATTTAAAATCATAAGATGATTCTTAAATCAAGATTACCTCAAATTTAAAATTAACAAACTATGATAAGCAAAATTTTAGCCAATTAAAAACTTAAACATGCTTATAAACATTCTCAACTAGATTTCTAAGAAATCACAAAAACAACAAGGAGGGATATAAGAATTTTTTGAATTTTTGATATTATCTATTTTTTTGAATTTTTGACATTAAAAACTATTTACAAAGAAAGGAAACTAGCTTTAAACCTTAACAATTTTTGCAAGTCTTGGACTTCCCAAGGGCTACCTGGTGAAGGGTTCGCAAGGTACTAGGAGGTGTGATGGGATGAAATCCCAAACGTCCCTTTCGAAGATTTAAATTTTCTATTTTCTAAATTTTTTTGAGTTTTTGGATTTTACAAGTGCTTAAATAAAGGAAATCATAGAAACAAAATTAAAATTTTCTTTTTGTTATTTTTGTGTTTTTTTGAAAATTTTCTTTTTAAAACTATTTACAAATATTTACAAAGGGCTATTTACACCCCCATACTTAAAGTTAAACATTGTCCCCAATGTTTAAAAATAAGTATGAAGTAAGAAAAGGTAAAAAGAAATGCAAAAATGAAAGAAGAGAAGGAAAAAGGGCTTCCCTGATTTTTTTGAAGCTTTTGTGGGGAAGCCGCGATTACCTGCAAAAGTTGTTAAAGAAGAAAAGAAAAGACAAGAGAAAATAACAAAAGATAACTTTGGGGTGCCTCCCAACAGCGCTTTGTTTGAGGTCGCGTAGCTTGACCCACTTGCCGATCATATTATAGGTTGAAATACAATCGAATCACTCTTTTCATTAGTTAACTCTCCCGGAAGATATAATTTAAGGCGGTGGCCGTTTACTTTGAAGGTACCTTTTTCCGGGTGGGAAATTAAAATTGTCCCATAGGACCAAACCTCTTTAACAATAAAGGGTCCAGACCATCGGGATTTTAGTTTTCCCGGAAAAAGGCGAAGGCGGGAATTATAAAGGAGGACGAGATCGCCCGGCGAAAAAGTTTTTGGAAATTTTATATGCTTATCGTGATAAAACTTCGTTCTCTCCTTATATAATTTATTGCTCTCATACGCATTCGCTCGCCACTCATCTAATTCGTTCATTTGGAATTTTCTTTGTTCTCCCGCTAGAGTGGAATCGAGGTTTAAAAATTTAAGCGCCCAAAATGCGCGGTGTTCTAATTCGACCGGAAGGTGGCAAGCCTTGCCATAAACCATTCGATACGGTGTACAACCGATAGCGGTCTTGTATGCCGTTCGATAGGCCCATAGCGCGTCATCGAGCTTTATTGCCCAATCCTTCCGATTGATAGAAACTATTTTTTCTAAAATCCGTTTTAATTCTCGATTAACAACTTCGACTTGGCCGCTCGTTTGTGGGTGATATGCGGTGGATAATTTGTGAGTGACACCATATTTCGCTAAGATTTTTGTAAATTGAGTATTGTAAAAATGGGTGCCCCGATCACTCACAATAGTGCGCGGCGTGCCAAATCGAGAAAATAATTTTTTTAAGAAATTAACGACGACTCGCGCATCATTCGTGGGGAGAGCTTGCGCTTCCGCCCACCTCGATACGTAGTCGACCGCCACTAGAATATATTTATTTGAAAAAGATGGAGGGAGAGGACCAACAAAATCGATACCCCAAAGGTCGAAAATTTCGCATTCTAAGAAAATGTTTTGGGGCATCTCATCCCGGCGGGAGATGTTCCCCGACCGCTGGCAGCTGTCGCAAGTACTCACAAGGGTGTGAGCATCTTTGAAGAGCGAGGGCCAGTAAAAGCCCGCCTCCAGCGCCTTCCTTGCGGTTCGGTTTGAATGATAATGACCTCCGGTGGGTCCCTCATGACAATGACGTAAAATTTTAAGGCCTTCCTCACTCGAGACGCATCGTCTTACTACCTGGTCTGCACATACGCGGAATAAAAAGGGGTCCTCCCAAAAGTAATTCTTTAAATCAGAAAAGAATTTCTTCTTTTGCTGACTCGAGAATTCTTTTGGCAGGACCCGGGCTACTAAATAGTTAGCCAGATCTGCGAACCAGGGGGTAGACGATGAATTAATATTTTTGAGAGTAAGGAGGCGCTCTTCGGGAAATTTATCATTAATGTCAGATTCTATTAATACGTCAGAGGCGGGGTTTTCTAAACGGGAGAGGTGATCGGCCGCCAAGTTTTCGGCTCCCCTTTTGTCCTGGATCTCTAAGTCAAACTCCTGCAAGAGGAGGATCCATCGCAAAAGATGAGGCTTGGCGTCCGATTTGCTTAAAAGATACCTAAGTGCGGAGTGATCCGTGAAGACGATAACTTTCGAGAGGGTGATGTATGACCTAAACTTATCGAAGGCAAAAACGATCGCTAGAAGCTCTTTTTCGGTAGTGGTGTAATTCGCTTGTGCCGACGTGAGTGTTTTGCTCGCATAATAAATAGGGTGGAAATACTTACTCACCCGTTGGCCTAAAACGGCACCAACTGCAACGTCACTCGCGTCGCACATGATTTCAAAAGGGAGCGACCAATCTGGCGCGACTAGAATCGGGGAGTTTATAAGTTTTTCTTTGATAAGTTTAAAGGCCAAATGGCATTCATCACTAAAAATAAATGAGGATTCCTTTTCAAGAAGATGGGTTAACGGCTTTGTGATTTTGGAAAAATTTTGTATAAAGCGTCGATAGAACCCTGCGTGGCCTAGGAAACTCCTAATAGCTTTTACGTTTGTGGGAGGGGGAAGTTTTTCAATTACTTCAATCTTGGCCCTATCGACCTCGATCCCCTTGCCCGAAATTTTATGGCCAAGGACTAGTCCTTCCATGACCATAAAATGGCATTTCTCCCAATTAAGTGCTAAATTCGTTTCCTCACATCGCTGCAACACGCGCTCGAGATTTTTTAAACAGTTTTCAAATGAACTCCCGTACACGGAAAAATTGTCCATGAATACTTCCATCACCTCCTCCACTAACTCGTCAAAAATTGCCAGCATACATCTTTGGAATGTAGCTGGCGCGTTACAAAGACCAAATGGCATCCTTCGATAAGCAAAGGTGCCAAAGGGACAAGTGAAAGTGGTTTTCTCTTGGTTGTCGGGCGAAATCGGAATTTGGAAGTATCCCGACAAACCATCTAGAAAATAGTAGTAAGAGTGACCTGAAAAGCGTTCTAAAATTTAGTCAATAAATGGTAGAGGGAAGTGATCCTTACGGGTGGCATCATTTAATTTCCGATAGTCGATGCACATCCGCCAACCCGTAACAGTACTGGTTGGGATCAATTCGTTATTTTCGTTCGCAACTACCGTGACACCACCTTTCTTTGGCACGACTTGTACTGGGCTAACCCAAGTACTGTCCGATATCGGGTAGATGATTCCCGCGTCCAGAAGTTTTATAATTTCGGTCTTAACGACTTCTTTCATGTTAGGGTTTAGTCGTCATTGAGGCTGGACTGAATTTCGGGAATTAACTTCGAGAAATATTTTATGAGTGCAGAAAGATGGGTTTATACCCTTAATGTCCGATAATTGCCACGCAATTGCGTGGCGGTGCTTTCTTAAGACTATAGTCAACTCAGAAATTTCTGTGTCGTTAAGATCGGATGAAATGATGACGGGTAGCTTAGACTCTTTTTCCAAAAACAAGTATTTAAGGTGAGGGGGGAGTTGTTTCAACTCCAATACGGGTGGTTCTTCATAAGAAGTCTTGATTTTTAATTTTTCTAAAAATAATGGTTCGGGTGGTGTGGGGTGAGAAACTTCTTCTTCATCACAAAAGAGCTCTACGGGCTTGGAATCACTACTCGCCGATGAAACTAACTCGAGGGATGAATCGAACTCACAACACTCTTCTAAGTAAAAACATGAATCGTCATTTTCTAGCGTGTTCCGCATCGAGGAATTTATGCCGAAAGTAACTTCATTGTCTCCAACCCGTAGGAGGAGCTTTCCGTTACTTACATCGATAATAGCGCGGGAGGTGGCAAGGAAGGGGCGGCCGAGTATGAGGGGTACTTCGGCATCCTCTTCGATGTCAAGAATGACAAAATCCACCGGAAAGATGAATTTGTCAACATTGACGAGCACGTCCTCCACTATTCCTATCGGATATTTTAAAGAACGATCCGCTAATTGGATACTCATTCGAGTGGGCCTTGGATTTCCTAGACCTAGCTTTTTGAACAAAGAAAACGGCATAAGGTTGATGCTTGCTCCAAGATCTGCTAAGGCGTGTTTTACTAACGAATTGCCAAAAAGACATGGGATGGAAAACCGTCCCGGGTCATTTGCTTTTTTTCGGCAATTTGTTGAGTACAACCGCGGAGCATTCTGCATTTAAAGAAATATGCGAAATATCTTCTAACTTTTTCTTATTGGAGAGCTGATGAGTCCTGATCATATACACCTTTATGGACTCTTCCGGGCCATTATTCAGTCATTTCACCGCACTTTAGCCGTGTTATAGCTTATATTTGATAGTCCATGCTAGGTGCACTTCTGGGCCCATTCTGGTGTGATCCCATGTTTATTGTCATTAGTTGTGTTCATGCACTGTTAGGTGCCACTCTCAGTGGCTAGATTCGTGGTGGTGCTGGAATTGGAGTCGTGCAGGTGTTCCCGGTGCAATTCTGCACAGGAACACTGCGCACGATCACCGATTCTATTGCGCACGACCACTGGTCGTGCGCCACTGATCGTGTGCACTTAACCCCTTTTTCATGAGTTCTGTTTGGTGTAGTGCGCACGACCATCAACGCCAGTGCGCACGACCACCGGTCGTGCGCCACTGTTCGTGCGCACTTATCATTAAATTTCTGAGTTCTGTTTCGTCTAATGCGCACGACCACCGACGATAGTGCGCACGACCACTGGTCGTGCGCCAATGATCGTGCGCAGTATTTATTCCAGCGCCTATTGAAACGCCTGTTCCGATTTTAGGGCGGGATCCACTTCCGGGAGCGGAGTTCCTGTGCCGTACGCCGCCGACCACCACCTTGGGACGCCTCCACTGCATCTCCCACGCAAGGGGAAGCCTCCTCCATCCATTCCAGGACTTCCTCCATTGTCCGTGAGTGTTCTCCACCATCCGCAAGCCTCCAAGCAGCCATTCTCTCATTTCGCCCGGCGAGAAGAAGAAGAAACCTAAAGTCGAAGACGACGGAGCTACGTAGGGAGATCGTGACAGCTCTCTACGCCGGAAGCATAGTCCGCCCGAGTCCGTAGGTAGCCCGACAACCTACCATTCCGGCCGTGAACGTCCGCTAGTCTTCACCATCGGTTATTTCTTTCTTCTTTCCTTCATTGTACTCGTTGAGCCGTGTAAACTTGAATATTGTGATGTTGTTTGTTGAAATGAATGTTTCCTTGTTGTTCTTCATGGTTTGCTTGTGATTCACTCCGTTTTCCACTCACTCACTCACGCACGCACGCAAGGTGTTTGTTCCGCGTTAGCAAGAGCTAACGGCGGTTGTGAGGAGGTGTTTGCGACCCTCACCTTCTCGCACTTGAGCACGCTCCATCCACCTCTCGAAGCACGGCATCGCGGCCGTTGCATCCATCCCACCTTGCGAAGAGGTGCTTTCGACCCGCATTTCTTTTGCTGTTGTTAAGACTAGGAAAACCAACCAAAAACCCCCTCTTTGTGTTTGTGAAACGCTTGTGTAACAATAGTCACTGCGCGATTCGTTCACCCAACCTGCATTCCTCAAGAGACCGACATCCGGGGATTCCCTTCTCCACAATTATTACTTGACAGCGACCGGTGCACTTGTCGACACGCATCAAGTTTTTGGCGTCGTTGCCGGGGAATGCAGACGTGATGAATTCGTCTGCGTGAAGATTTGTTGCACGAGGATTTTCTTTTTCTTTTCTTTCACCTCTTATGTTCACCTCTGGTATCTCCGTTTCTTTTCGATACGCACTTCTGATTACTTTCGTCTTTTCCATCGTGCGCTAATCGTTTTGGTTGTAAGTATTCGCAGCATGATTTCCATTCAGGAATGTATCTATCAGGGAAGCTTAAATGATTTAAGGGATCAAGCAGAAAGGAACAATCATGACTTCGGGATCTCCTCCGACGTCATTGAGTACATGACTGGGAACTGCAAGTTCAGTGGGGATGAGCATGAAGATGCGGTGCAACACATGCAAGACTTTTTAGAAATCTATTACACATGTGTGTTCAGTGGAGTTGAAAATGACCTGCAAAAGATTTTGGCATTTTCATTCTCCTTGCATAAAAAAGCCAAAAGTTGGTATTGGGATACCCGGAAAAGAGAGGTGATCACATGGAAACAACTCGAAGGGAGATTTTTGCAAGAGTTTCAACACCGTACCCATGCCTTGGACAAGTACATGGAACTCGTAACCTTTGGACAGGGGAAGGAGGAGACGTTAGTTGATGCTTGGGAGCGTTTTCAATCCCTGCATAGGGGATGCTACCGTGAAGATCTTTCAGAAGCTTTTCTAATTCAGATTTTTTATTTCGGCGTGCTGGATAAATTTCGTCTATTATTTGATATAGCGGCTGGAGGGGCCCTGTTTAACAAATCGGGGAAGGACGCGTGGGGAGTGGTCGTGAACATTGTTCACACCAGTCAGCACTGGAGTCATGTCATTCGCTCCCCAAGTACTGCTGCAGTTAATGCCGTGACATTCAAAGGAGCAGCGGATTTTATGCCGCCAGAGCAACCGGAACAGCTTGCAACTTTGGTGGTCGGGGTATTGAATAAAATGAATGACCAATCAGCCGTAATCCAACAGCTTCGCTCTACTATAGGGACTCTGTCCGATGTAGTCTCTGGGCTTGCAAGTCAGCATCCTGAGTCAGTGAACACCATGCGATTGAGAAGTGGGAGAAGTGTTGACAACCCTCCTCTACAGGAACCACTTGCGTGTTCCACTGACAAGCATAATGAAGATACCCCCGAGAAGCTGACTCAGACTCATATTGAGCCGCATCCCGTGAGCGAGGAACAAACCTCAAAAAGTGCTGTTCACCCCCCATTCCCCCACAGGTTGCGAAACGAGAAATCCGAGAGGCAATTCCGCAGATTCCTGGAAATAATGAAAGGAGTGCAAGTGAGCATACCACTGATTGAAGCTATCTCTCAAATGCCAGGCTACTCCAAGTTTTTGAAAGATTTGATTTCGAAAAGGAAGCAGTTGGAGGGTCTCAAAACTATTGATCTCACCGAGGAGTGCTCCGCCATCATTTCCAATATGCCCACAAAGTGTAAAGATCCGGGCAGCTTTACGATTCCTTGCAGGATCGGCCATCACCGTTTCAGCCAGGCACTCTGTGATTTGGGGGCATCAATCAACTTGATGCCGCTCTCTATCTTTCGTGAACTTGGTGCTGGGATCTTGAAGCCAACGCAGGTAATGCTGCAGCTTGCGGATCGGTCGATCAAGAGGCCGTCAGGAATCGTCTAGGACCTCACAATAGTTGTAAACGGTCTCGCCTTTCCAGCTGATTTCATCATTCTCGACATGAAGGTTGATACAAAAGTACCTATTATCTTGGGGCGGCCCTTTCTTGCTACTGCTCGTGCTATTATTAATGTGGAGCAGGGGGAGCTCACACTAAGACTGGGGGAGGATGCTATATCTTTCAACGTCCACAACCCGTCGCAACTCTTTGAAATTACGGAGTGCGAACCGGCAGAGGCGCTTGAAGATGTCGATGGTCAGATCGATGTGGTGTTGTATGACAGCGAGGTGTGTTGGCGGCACGAAGACATGGGAGAAGAGGGTGCACACTCAAACCAGCCCGATTTGTCACATTCAATCGGAGAGCCCTCCAACGATTCTGCTAATCCAAACTCTTGTCCGGCTCTCAAACAACTACCGGATTCTCTCAAGTATGTCTTTCTTGGAGAAAACACCACGCATCCTGTGATTATTTCTGCAGCCCTGTCCGCCGCCAACGAAACTGCATTAGTGGGCGTACTGAGAAGGTACCACAAGGTCTTCGGACATTCTCTTGCAGACATTATGGGAATCAGCCCCACGGTCTGCATGCACAAGATCCTCCTTGAAGATCAGTACAAACCGACAGCACAGCCCCAAAGGCGGCTGAACCCGAAAATGCAAGAGGTAGTGAAGGCTGAAGTGATAAAGCTTTTAGACGCGGGCATCATTTACCCAATCAGCGATAGCAAATGGGTCAGCCCAGTCCAGGTGGTACCAAAAAAGGGAGGGATCACTGTCGTTGCCAATGAAAAGAACGAGCTGCTACCTACCCGAATGATCACCGGGTGGAGAGTCTGCATCGACTACCACAAGCTGAACGATGCGACGCGCAAGGACCATTTTCCGCTCCCCTTCATTGATCAAATGCTAGAAAAGTTAGCAGGGCAGGACTACTACTGTTTCTTGGATGGGTACTCAGGGTACAATCAGATTTTAATAGACCCATCTGATCAAGACAAGACAACATTCACATGTCCCTCCGGCACCTTCGCATTCAAAAGAATGCCATTCGG
Organism: Dactylorhiza incarnata; assembly: GCA_033032865.1. Taxonomy (NCBI): domain Eukaryota; kingdom Viridiplantae; phylum Streptophyta; class Magnoliopsida; order Asparagales; family Orchidaceae; genus Dactylorhiza; species Dactylorhiza incarnata. The sequence continues at coordinate 6,497,825 of JAWHQI010000098.1, forward strand.
ACTGTGTAATGCCCCCGCAACCTTTCAACGCTGTATGCTCGCCATTTTTGCTGACATGGTGGGGGACTTCCTTGAAGTTTTCATGGATGATTTCACTCTATTTGGCAGCAGCTTTGACATTTGCCTCGCAAATTTGGCCAAGACCTTGAAGCGGTGTGAAGAAACCAATCTTGTCTTGAACTGGGAGAAATGCCACTTTATGGTGAGAGAAGGAATTGTGTTGGGGCATAAAGTTTCCTGTAAGGGGCTCGAAGTGGATCAAGCGAAGGTAAGTGTTATCAGAAACCTCCCTCCACCCATGTCAGTGAAAGGCATCCGAAGTTTTCTTGGTCATGTGGGTTTCTATCGAAGGTTCATCAAGGACTTTTCCTCCATTTCAAAGCCTTTATCTCGCCTGCTTGTTAAGGACGTCCCCTTCCACTTCGACGAAGCATGCATGCAAGCCTTCGAAACTTTACGGGGACAACTCATCTCAGCCCCAATTTTGGTGGCACCCGACTGGACTTTACCATTTATTGTCATGTGCGACGTAAGTGATGTGGCCGTAGGTGCTGTACTCGGTCAAAAGAAAGACAAGACTTTTCACACTATTGCGTATGCCAGTCGAACTCTCAACAGTGCACAAGCAAACTATACCACCACGGAGAAAGAAATGCTAGCCGTGGTCTTCGCGTTTGAAAAATTTCATTCATATTTGGTACTTTCCGAAGTAATCGTATACACGGACCACGCCGCTCTCAGGTATCTTTTCAGTAAAAAAGAATCTAAATCGCGTCTGATTCGTTGGATTTTACTTTTGCAGGAATACAATTTGGAAATCAAAGACAAAAAAGGTGTTGAGAATGTGATTGCTGATCATCTCTCGCGTTTGGAGTATGACACTCCCAACACCTTGGTGGAGGAAACGGACGACTATTTCCCGGATGAAAAGTTGTTTGCAATTACTACGTCCTCCCCAACAGCACCATGGTACGCAGATATCGCTAATTACTTAGCTTGTAAAACCTTCTCCCCGAATCTGTCCCCTCAGCAAAGACAGAAGCTTGCCTCTGACTCAAAATACTATTTTTGGGAAGACCCGCTCTTGTTCCACACGTGCAGCGACGACATTATCAGGCGTTGCATTCCGGAAGCCGAGTTTCAGTCTATATTGCAGCACTTCCATGACAGAGAAGCTGGCGGGCACTTCGGGGCCGTTAGAACTGCACGAAAAATTCTGCAATGTGGGTTGTTTTGGCCGACCCTCTTCCGGGATGCCCATGCCTATGTCACCAAGTGCGACGAATGCCAAAGGACCGGAAATATTTCCCGGCGTGATGAGATGCCCCTCAATAACATGCTGGTCTGCGAACCCTTTGATGTCTGGGGGATAGACTTCATGGGTCCTTTCCTAATGTCTCATGGTAAGCATTACATCATCGTGGCGGTTGATTATGTCTCAAAATGGGTGGAAGCTGAGGCGGTTGCCACGAATGATGCCAACACAGTGCTACACTTTATCCACAAGAATATCTTCTCCAGGTTTGGGACACCGAGAACTATCATCAGCGACGGCGGTAGTCATTTTTGCAATAAGCAGTTTGTGCAGCTCATGAAAAAGTTCGGGGTCCATCATAAGATTTCTTTGGCATACCACCCCCAAACATGCGGGCAAGTCAAAGTCTCCAACCGCGAGCTCAAGCGAATAATCGAGAAATCAATCCATTCAAATAGGAAGGAGTGGGCTAAAAAGGTCGACGACGCATTATGGGCTTACCGGACTGCGTTCAAAACACCCATCGGCATGACTCCGTTTCAATTAGTTTATGGCAAGGCATGCCACCTTCCTGTGGAGCTGGAGCATAAAGCTTTATGGGCAACCAAACTGTTGAACATGGACATTGGAGCCGCGGCCGAGGTGCGTCGTTCCCAACTCAACGAGTTAGAGGAGCTCCGTCATTTCGCTAATGAAAACGCTCGCATCTACAAGGAGAAAACAAAGAAATGGCACGATCGGCACATCATTCCTAAGGAGTTCAAAATGGGGGACCAAGTGCTGCTCTACAACTCCCGTCTCCGCCTCTTCCCAGGGAAGCTAAAATCGAGGTGGAGTGGTCCTTTCTCCGTAACCGATGTCTCCCCCTTCGGTGCCATACAAATATCTAGAGGTAAGGGGGACAAATTTAAGGTTAATGGTCATCGGCTGAAGTTATACGATGGCGCCGCTATAAACAAGGAGTGTCAGTTGTTGACATTGGGAGACGGACATCATACAAACGCCGGCAGCTGACTTTCCCCTTCTTTTCTCTTATTTTTGTGAAACTCTCTTTTTCAAGAACTTTTTTTTTTTAATTCCTGCACTTTATAAACAATGCTAATACAAGTATTTGGTCCAGCTTAAGGACGTTAAATGAAAGCGCTACTGGGTGACAACCCAGATTTCCTGATTTCGTATTTCTTTTTATCTAACTTCTTTTAGTTCAGCTTTTGCATATGCTTTTGTTGTTTTGAGTTTTGTGCTTGCAGGTTTTGTGTTCGATGGTGCGGATGTTGCGGACTGCTTTTGATCGTAAACGCCAAGCGTCTGGTATGCTCAATTCTGAGCATAGGGTAACACTTTCTCCCCTCTTTTAGCTTCAAATTTCTAGATATATTGTTTAGCTTAAGTCTGGGGGAGCGGTTGTTGTTATCCACTGTGCACGAGTTGCACTGCATACTAGAAGGTTGCTTTTTATTTATCCTTATCATTATCATTGTTGCATTCTTCCAACACCACTTCACCCACTTGAGTGTGCGCTTATCTTTTTGTTGTTGTTCCGTTTAGACTATTGTGGTTGGAATGTGAAATAGGTTGTTAACATAGGAATTATTATTTGGAGTGCGATGTTGACTCATGTAGTGTTCTAGTCACTTCGCATGTTATGGTAGAATTTGAGTAGAACTAGATTTTCTCTATGCATCTAATTTATGTTTAGTATTTCTGCGTAAATTTAGATTTATTATACTCAAGTGGTGAATTTGAATGAAAATGACGATAACCCGGTGTTGTGGGTGTACGAGTGCTAGTCGTATGTTGCTCGAGTCGGGAGGAAGGTTTACCTTTCTCGTGGGCTAAGAACTTGCCCCAAGCGACTCTCGAAGCATGGGTGAGAGCTACTCGTCGAGCTAAACATGATGTGGGCCACCCTTTGGCTAGTTTGAGCCTTGCTATTCCCTGTCCTTTTCGTTCACCGTTGCAAGCCAAATTTGTGCCTACCAATCCTTTGTTCAGCTCCTCTTCATCCACCAAAGCCTGAAGCCTATCCTACACCCGCAACTAAATTGTTTTTAACTGCGCTCATAATTCTCAACTTGTGTGGTGTGTGGAATCATTGTGTTATGAAGGGAAAATAAAGTCCATCTGCTGATTTTGAACCAACCGGAGGATACATAAAAGAAGTAAAATATGTTAAAAGAAAAAAAAAAGTGCGTATTTTGAAATGAGATCCTTCCGAGCTAAATAGAAAATCTGTTGGTATTTGTGAAGTAGGCCGTGTGCACACCTGGTTTTCATGATAAGTCTGGGGGTGTGTCACACGAGCATAGTTTGTTGGTCTTGTGGGGTGCAGCGTTCCGTTAGCTCACTTGGGTTGCGTAGCCATTGTGTTTAACTTTGAATATCCTACCGTGACCTAAGCCCCATTTTAATCCTAAAAGTCCTACTGATTTGATTTGCGAGTTTGCTAGCGCCGTGGAGAGAGTGTGACCGGGAAAGCGTATGGTTCACGACGTTGATGGATTTCAGCGGAGTTATTCCTAAGCCCCGATCTTTTGCAACACCCGCCTCAGTGTCTCGTCACGTTCATACCGGGCATGATCGTTCAAATTCTTCATAATTCACCAACTGATTATAACTAAATCTTTACTTACGCTTTAATACTTCTGTAAATTAGTTAGCATAGTTAGAATCTTCTTCTACTAGAATCTCTACTCGCATGCGTATGTTACTTCGCACCGTACTCCTTTGTGTAATTCTCTATGTTAATTATCGTTTTCACACTCCGCCGGATTCGTTTGCTCGGGACGCGCAAACAGTTAAGTCTGGGGGTGTGATGAGTCCTGATCATATACACCTTTATGGACTCTTCCGGGCTGTTATTCAGTCATTTCACCGCACTTTAGCCGTGTTATAGCTTATATTTGATAGTCCATGCTAGGTGCACTTCTGGGCCCATTCTGGTGTGATCCCATGTTTATTGTCATTAGTTGTGTTCATGCACTGTTAGGTGCCACTCTCAGTGGCTAGATTCGTTGTGGTGCTGGAATTGGAGTCGTGCAGGTGTTCCCGGTGCAATTCTGCACAGGAACACTGCGCACGATCACCGGTTCTATTGCGCACGACCACTGGTCGTGCGTCACTGATCGTGTGCACTTAACCCCTTTTTCATGAGTTCTGTTTGGTGTAGTGCGCACGACCATCAACGCCAGTGCGCACGACCACCGGTCGTGCGCCACTGTTCGTGCGCACTTATCATTAAATTTCTGATTTCTGTTTCATCTAATGCGCACGACCACCGACGATAGTGTGCACGACCACTGGTCGTGCGCCAATGATCGTGCGCAGTATTTATTCCAGCGCCTATTTAAATGCCTGTTCCGATTTTAGGGCGGGATCCACTTCCGGGAGCGGAGTTCCTGTGTCGTACGCCGCTGACCACCACCTTGGGACGCCTCCACTGCATCTCCCACGCAAGGGGAAGCCTCCTCCATCCATTCCAGGACTTCCTCCATTGTCCGTGAGTGTTCTCCACCATCCGCAAGCCTCCAAGCAGCCATTCTCTCATTTCGCCCGGCGAGAAGAAGAAGAAACCTGAAGTCGAAGACGACGGAGCTACGTAGGGAGATCGTGACAGCTCTCTACGCCGGAAGCATAGTCCGCCCGAGTCCGGAGGTAGCCCGACAACCTACCATTCCGGCCGTGAACGGCCGCTAGTCTTCACCATCGGTTATTTCTTTCTTCTTTCCTTCATTGTACTCGTTGAGCCGTGTAAACTTGAATATTGTGATGTTGTTTGTTGAAATGAATGTTTCCTTGTTGTTCTTCATGGTTTGCTTGTGATTCACTCCGTTTTCCACTCACTCACTCACGCACGCACGCAAGGTGTTTGTTCCGCGTTAGCAAGAGCTAACGGCGGTTGTGAGGAGGTGTTTGCGACCCTCACCTTCTCACACTTGAGCACGCTCCATCCACCTCTCGAAGCATGGCATCGCGGCCGTTGCATCCATCCCACCTTGCGAAGCGGTGCTTTCGACCCGCATTTCTTTTGCTGTTGTTAAGACTAGGAAAACCAACCAAAAACCCCCTCTTTGTGTTTGTGAAACGCTTGTGTAACAATAGTCACTGCGCGATTCGTTCACCCAACCTGCATTCCTCAAGAGACCGACATCCGGGGATTCCCTTCTCCACAATTATTACTTGACAGCGACCGGTGCACTTGCCGACACGCATCAAGAGCAACTCCTTAAGATATTTCGCATATTTAGGCATTTGTAAGATAGCCTCGCAGAAAGGTACATTAATATGGATTTGTTTTAAAACATCTAAAAAAATTTTATAATTTTTTTCGGCGCTTTCATTTTTAAATTTCGATGGATACGGAATATTAGAAGTAGGAGCGCACGGATTTAAAATAGAAGTGTGCGGAGCTATCGTATCGGGCAAATTCGAAGATGAATTAAAAGTAGGAGGAGGAGGAGAGGAAATTACCTTGGGTTCGTCCTGTTTTTGAACCACCTCCTTCCCGCTTCGGAGTGTAATCGCGTGCGCGCTCTCCATTGGATTTTGCTCGGTGTTCCTCGGTAGTGCTCCTTGTTGACGCTCAGAAATCATCTTTGCGAGTTGGCCCACTTGATTCTCTAAATTTTTGACCGATCCGGTAAGGTTCCGGATGTTCGTTTCATTTGTAGCAACATATTTTGCAAAAACCTCTTCAATCGGAGAGAGTTTTTGCTGTTGCGGTGGAAAACCAGGTGGATTATAATTTTGAGAAATCAAATTTGGAGACGGAGTTAAGTTAAGAAGTTGATTCGGGGGAGGTTGATTTAAATTCATAGGACGCTGAGCATTTCCTTGGTTGCTCCATGAGAAATTCGGATGATTCCTATAACCCGCATTGTAGGTGTTATTATACGGAGCGGTGTTCGGGTTATAGGAAGGTCGAGGTGGATTTCCCATGTAGTCAACATGTTCTTCAATTAAAACGTTATTAGTCCAAGGAGGAGTGGCGGAGGAAGCAGACATCTCCGTCACTTGCTTTGTTAAGCGCTCAACTTGTAAAGCTAAATTTGCGTTTGCGTCTATTTCAAAAATTCTGGCCGACTTATTAGGCTGTGCTCGGGGTATGTTCCATTGGTACGCATTTGTGGCCATCTCTTCGAAAAGCTCTTGAGCGGCGATCGGGGTTTTATTATTTAATGTCCCCCAGGTGGCCGCATCAATCATTTACCTCGTTTGGAGATTTAAGCCATTATAAAATATTTGCACTTGTTGCCAAGTGGCAAGTGCATGGTGAGGGCATCGACGCAAAAGCTCCTTGAAGCGCTCACATGTGTCATAGAGAGTCTCCGAGTCGATTTGCATGAACGATGCAATATCCGTGCGCAATTTAGCGGTCTTTGAAGGCGGGAAATATTTATTAAGAAATTTTTCCGCCATTTCGGCCCATGTAGTGATGGATCCCCTTGGTAGGGAGCCCAGCCACTGCTTGGCCTTAGACCGCAAAGAAAAAGGAAAAAGACGTAGCCGAATGGCGTCATCGGTGACGCCATTGATCTTAAAAGTGTCGCAAATTTCAAGAAAGTAAGAGATATGTGAATTTGGATCCTCGTCTAGTTGACCATCAAAGGTCACCGATTGTTGCACCATTTGTATGATGCTGGACTTGATCTCAAAATTATTGTTCGCCACCGTGGGGCGAACAATACTCGATTGTGTGCCTTCCAAATTCGGCCGCGCATAATAGGACATGGTCCGTTGCGCGTCCTCATTAGGATTTGGCTCTTTAAGATTAGGAGGATTAAGATTATGATTCATATTTGCTGCGTTAGTGTCCCCGATCGACTCTTCGGATTCTACTTGATTTCCCTGATCACGAGAATGGCGGTGCCTCAAAAGGGTTCGCTCGATCTCTGGATCAAAAGGAAGAATCGAAGTGCTACCTCGGGTCATACACTAAAAAGAGAAGAAGGGAAGAGGAAAAATAAAATTTTTTTTTTCTTTTTGAAATTTAGAAAAAGGAAAATAAAATAAAAAGAAACATGATAAAATTAATAGCTATCCTCTTTTCAAAATATCTACGCAAAGTTCCCCGGCAACGGCGCCAAAAACTTGATATTTAATTTTTGCGGGTTTTGAAATTTAGTGAAAGGTTGAGATTTTCTCCAAAACTATATCCGATAAAGGCAAGTATACCTTATCGTCTATAGTATAGGATATTTAGGAATATCAAGGTCATATTCCACGGGGCGCGTTGATTACTTCTACTTCGAGGAAAATCACTATTATTTTATCGACGAAAATTTGAGGTTTTGATTACTTAGCTAAAAAGAGAAACTAATTGCAAGCTAAATGAGAAGATTAAACATTGCATGAAAGGAAAGAGAAATTGACATTGCATAAAAAGGAAGAAATTACTTAAGGAGAAAGAGAACATGAAAGAGGAAACTAAATTTTTCTTTATTGAAAATCAAAAACGATTACAAGCTTAAAGAGAGATTACAAAGCTAGGAAAGGAAAGTTACAAGCTTTAATTAACTAGTGCAAGCAATAAATAAAAACTAGTACATTACATGAAAAAGAGAACATAAAAGCTTAAGGAAGAACATGAACATGAACATGAAAGACTCACTATCAGCTCTAGCAGCACCTTCCCCACTCCAAAATTCTGAACCCTGGACTCAAGGAGAACCTCTGAATTTATAGGAAAAAATTTTGGATTACACGCCCTTGGGATTACACGCCCTTGGTCACGGGCGTGACCAAGGGCGTGACTGCACTATTCACATCGGATCCGACAGCGGCGTGGGCTTTCTGGACGGCGCGGCGAGAAATGACATGTCACGGGCGTGACATGCCGGGTCACGGCCGTGACTTTGGACGACTGCATTAAATGCGGCGTGGGCTGGAATTTGGCGCGGCGGCAAAGCAGAGATCACGCGGGCAAGTCACGACCGTGACATGTGGGTCACGGGCGTGACTCAAGTTGACTTCTTGACTGCAGCTCCATGTCTCGACGGCGGCTCTACGTGGAAGATTCTAAGATTACACGCCCCCGGTCACGGGCGTGACTTTGGGTGTGACTTGGTGTGGACTGGTTCAAACAGGGTGGCATCGATTCTGGACTGATCTTCAGGTTACACGCCCTTGGTCACGGGCGTGACCGAGGGCGTGACATGCCATTTTTCCCGATTTGTCCCAAAATTCTGCAAAAATTGAAATTAAGCTAAGTTAGAATCAAAATTACAAAAAGAACTACTTATAACCTAAAATTGACATAAAAAGGAAAATTCATATTAAATATTTACAAAATTTTCTATTAAAAAGTTATAAAAATACTACTTATCAGTACTACACTTCTTCCATTGGGTGAGCAGTACCTCCTCTGGGAGCGGTCACAGTTCGCCACTGTGGGGTGTTTCTGGCAGGGTAGGGCACACCTGTACCGTGTCCTCGATCTTCTTTTTCAGCAAGGATACATGGAAGGTCGGATGAATACGCGATCCCTCTGGCAGAGCCAACGTATATTCAACCTGTCCCACTCTCTGGATGATTCTAAAAAGCCCATAATAGTGTGGTGCTAAATTCTGGTTCATCCTCTGAGACACGAAGATTTGCCGGTATGGTTGAAGCCTGAGGAAAACCTCATCTCCTACTGCAAACTCTCATTCCGTCCTGTGTTTATCTGCTTGAACCTTCATTCTATTCTGAGCAGCCAGGAGGTTTTCACACAGAAGGGCAAGAGTATGATCCCAATTGCGCAGCTCCCGATCAACAACTGGTAGTGTTATTCCCCCTGGCTCATACGTCGTCAAGGTTGGGGTGGAGCATCCGTACACAACTTCAAATGGAGTGAGTTTACTTGCAGTGTGGTAGGAGGTGTTGTAGCAGTATTCAGACCAATGAGGCCAACAGGTCCATCTGCGGGGCGCATCCTTCACAAAACATCGTAAGTTTGTCTCAACCCCCCTCCCCCCCGATTAAACACCTCGGTCTGTCCATCCATCTGAGGGTGGTGGGCAGTGCTCATGCACAGATGAGTGCATTATTGTCAGAATAGATCCTTCCAGAAGTTGCTCACAAACACAGGATCCTGATCTGAGATGATGGCCCGAGGAATGCTATGAAGTCGGAGTATCTCCCACACAAACAAATCGGCTACTGACTCACCCGTATAGGGATGGTTCAAGGCCAGGAAGTGGCCGTACATGGACAGCTTATCCACCACGACTAGGATAACTTCCTTCCCTTGGGATCTCGGTAGGACGTCGATAAAGTCCATAAAAACCGTGTCCCAAATTTGTTGTGGAATCTCCTGGGGATAAGTATGTTGGATCGATTGGCGCCCTTGGGGGGGGGGGTGAATAAGTGAATAAAAATTCTTTATTTTAATGTTATGAAAATTACTAAATTGTTTTATAAAATGAAAAAGGGAAAAATAACAATTTATTTAATATGTGAGAATATCATACAAACCAAGTTTAGGAATAAGTACTACATTGTTTTAAGATGAAAGAGATTGAAATAAACAATTTAGATAAAGTAATTTGAATTGAAGAGTTTGTAACCAATATTTTAGAGATGACGCCAAAGGAGAGAAATCAAGTAAACACAAATAGAGACATGATTGTATTTATATAAAAGAAAGGTGTTTACATAAATTTGATTTCAATATCGCTAGAAATCGGAGGCGTACAAAAGTAAATTTCTTTTCCTTTTCTATACCGACTTGTATCCCCACAAATCAGTTGGCTTTAGCCTATCCTTCCCTGGATAAGGTCTCAAGCCGCTCTAGCCAATCCTTCCCCGGATATGGCCTTGAGCCCCCTAGATCTAATCACCTATAACTAGTCGCCAACACAAGGCGAATTACTCCCTAAGTCCTACCCAGACCTAGTCGCCAACACAAGGCGAATTCTCTAAACGGTTACAAAGAAAGTATGGAATGAAAAATAAAGATAACAATTATAAAAACTTCCTATATGAGATCTTCTGAAGTCGGAGATGAAGGATCGCTGTAGTATGAGCATGGTCAAAGCGATCGTCCTTCGGATGTAGCTTGATGTAGTCCTCCTCCAGAATTCTCCTTAAGCTTTTAGTGGGAGATCCATCTTCGGCAGCATAGCAGCAATAGAATTGTGGCACAAGCACTCTCTCTGGGATGGATCGGCAAAATGATTGAAGTTGGCTCATTTTATAGAACTTGGATATAGCGCCTGCGTTAGATCCTAGCGCCTGCGGTAGCATTCGTGTGGAGCGGTTGTGAAACCGTCGGCGGCGTGGCGCTGTGCACAAACTTGAGATAGCGCCAGGTGGTAGCGCTAGCGCTGGCGGTAGCGTTTGTGTGGAGCGGTTGCGAAACTGTCGGCGTCGTGGAAGAACAAACTTTCATCGAACAAAATTCGTCGAACGAAATTTTCGTCCAACGGAGCTTCAAGTTCGTCGAACGGAAATTTTCGCCGAACGAAACTAAATGTTCGTCGAACCCAGTTGTCGAGCATAAATTCATCGAGCGCAGCCAAATTCATCGAACGGAGCTTCAAGTTCGTCGAACCCAACTTGTCGTGCACAAATTCGTCATACGCAGCCAAATTCGTCGAACGCAGGAATATTCGTCGAACGGAGCTCATCGTTCGTCGAACGGAGCTTCCTTCAGATTTTGTGGAACGCAGCTTCCAGTTTGTCGAACGGAACCTGAGCTAGCGCCTGGCGGTAGCTCTAATGCTGGTGGTAGTGCATTCTTCCAGATTTTTGAATTCAGCTGCTTTCTACCTGTTGAGTATTGCACCTATAGTTCCTGCACACTATAAACACACGACAAGCAAGATCAAATACAATTTGGGATTTGTTATTCTCAAACAAAGGGATGTGACACACATGTCCAACAATCTCCCCCTTTTGATAATAACAAATCCTCTTAGCAAGAAATCAACAAAAGTGTTTATAGTATATGATAAGCAAGATGATAGTGCAACTGTAGTATATGATAAGCATGATGATATGCATACTCTCCCTATATTAATGCTCCCCCTACATAAATGCAATTTATGTTTTACTCCCCCTAAATGATAGATTACATGAATTATTCTCCCCTTAATCTTTTATATTTCTCCTATATAAATTTATTTAAATAATCTCCCCCTTTTGGTATTATCAAAAGAAGGTGGGGTTAGGGTATTAAGGAGGCATTCTTTAGGCTAGTTTATAAATCATGATCGAGTTTTTGTTATATATGAAATGATAAAGAGTTTAAGCATAGTATATATAAGAGATTTCAAATAAAAAGATAAGAGTTGTAAGCAAGCGGAAGATTATAAGAAACATCTTTTTGTAAGCATGAAAGCATAAGTAAAAATATGAGTTTTAGTTCCAAATTGAAAGATATTTTAACCTTTTTGAAATCTCAAAGTTTTTAATAAAGATATCAAGCATGAAATGAACATATCAAAGAAAGATTATACTACAATGTTACTTAATTTTAAGTTCAAGAGATACCAAAACATTGTAGAGATCATGTTATGTTATCTAGTGCATTTCTTATATAAAGAGTAGTATAGATAAAGCATTAGAATCCAATACTCATGAGAAGAAGTGTTATGAAAGATAATGATGTGCACATAAGTGTATTTTGGGTAATGTTAACAATTGATTTAAATCAACAAAATACAAGACATATGTAAAGTAAAGTGCATAATAAAACACAAGTATATTACTTTCACACACTTTAATGCACACTATTTTTATAAAAAATGTTGTATTAATCAAGGGTTGCACAAGATACTTTACTATTCTTTCCAAGGTCCTCAACCTCACAATGCTTATGAAGACTTATCAGGAGATTCAAGTAGTGCTTGGTGGAGTTATAGTTGTCTACATATATAATTTTTTTGTTCACAGTTGTGAGACAACATTCTCTGAATACACTTGTTTTGCAAAACAAAACTTTTTAACTTAACCACTTTTTCTAAATTTCATAAGTGCAATTCAAATGTAGTGTAGGCAATAAACATATGCAAGTTTTAATTCATTGTACAATTACAACACACAAGAAAGCATTTTAGATTTAAACACACATGTTGATTACCAAAATAAGTGAGTGAAATGTATCATTATCAATCATAAAACATTTACTCATACTTAGAGGCATGCTAAGCTTGGTTCTACACATTTTTCAATACAATTGATGCACTTTAAATAGATATATCAAAGCATGATAAACAAAACAATGTTTATAGTAATTTCAAGGAATAAATTTTAACATTGTAAATAATTCTAAATAATAGAATTCATACATGCTTGATATTGGCAATAAAGATCATACAGTTTTTTTTGTTTTATCATTTTTAAATCAATTAAAAACAGAAAATCACATAAACATATTTTTGTAATTTTTGAATTTTGAATTTTTGTAGTAGATTTTTCATAATATGAATAAAACACAAATAACAAAAACATATTTTTGTATTTTTGAATTTTAAACTTTCGTAGTTGATTTTTCATAATATGAATAAAACACAAATAACGAAAACATATTTTTGTATTTTTGAATTTTGAAATTTTGTAGTTGATTTTTTATAATATGAATAAAACAAAAATAACAAATGTCAGTAATACAAATCAAAGTAGTACATATAAACTAACATATTTTTATAGATTTTTAGAAATTTTAAAACACAGAAAAATCTGACACTCACGCTAGCGCCGACGCTAGTGATAGTGTGGCAAACAGTAAGTGATTTTTTGAGAATTTAAATTTTTGATTTTTGATATTGATTAAGTGTCCTTAGAGTAGTTCCATGCTGAAATTTCAGAATTTTTGGAGATCTCTAGGTGGATCAAACTTGCATGAAACTTTGGCTTTTCAAATTCTTGTGTTTTACAAAACCATTTAAACATGAAAATATAAACTATGAAGACGCAAGAGGACAATTTTTTATTAAATAACCCAAAATATGCATGATTTAAGTGATAAGTAAATAAAATGATCATGCGAAGAGTAATATAAATATGTCCTAAGATTATAGACTACCCTGACTAAATGTCTACACCCTAGCCCCGTACTAAGTGACGGATGGGCATGAGGAGCTGCACACATACCGTAGGTTGGGGTGTTAATCCCATATGCACACACTAGAGAACGCTCAACCTAGCACTCTTTCCCCTTAGTGCCTCGCAAGACCCCACTGGAACCCTCCCCGGTGAAGGACAAGACATGACTTAGAGGTTAGGTTTCTAATGCATACAACCCTACACCCCCGCTAGTGTGAGATATGAAGTCATAGGTGAATAATCTTTGTACAACCTAAGCTTTTAAACTATGGATTGATATATAAACTATGGGTTTTATTTAATGTGATGACTTATATAAAGCCGCATAGTTTTTCTACTTTTATGAGATGACGATATGAGATAACTAACACAATTACTAATGTTGCACGTATTCCAAAATAGAGTTTCAAAGTATAGATCTAGAATAGAGTGATGATTAAGCTTGATTTATAATTTCATTACAAAGTTGATTCTAGAGTCTACAAATATGAGAGATACATGCAATCACTAGCAAAGCAGATTCATACATCAAATAATGGAAAGAAATACATAATTCGTATTTTTATCATAAGATTCATAATTCCTAGGTGATAGACATCATTGATTTGAGACATTTCTTGATAGAACATGAATTATGAATTATGATTATAGAGAATTTTGCATAGAATATATGTTAGATCATCAAGATGTATGTGAATTCTATTCCTTCTAGACTTATGACAAAATTATTTGGTGATTTTCTTTTGAATAATCATGTTTGATTTGTAAGTCTAGAAAAAAATGATGATCATCCAATCATACCAAAGACAAAGATCACATATATAACGTTTTGAAATTTATAATAAAATTGCATTGGATAATTAGATTTATTGATCTTTGGTTTTGCTTGATGATATATTGTTTCATGATATATATACTAATGATCAAACCATAAACTATGTGTTTGTTAGAATTTTAGTATTCTATTATAATTCCAAATCACATAGTTATCATCAAATTTAAATAACATTGTACATGTTATACCTAGCATAAATATATAATCATAGACCAAAAAGTGATGCTAGGATGATGAATTTGAATGCAATGTTATTACATAGGATTAATGGAGATAATGTTGCATGTAATATTAGAAGGTTTCAAATTAATTTTCTTTAGACCTAGAATGAAATGATTAAACTTTGATTTGATCTTAATGATACAAGATGATTCTAAGGTCTAAATTACATTCAAATATTGGTGATACACATCACACACATAATATCTAAATTAATATATGAAACAATTATACTAAGGATAGCATGTGATGAAAAATCCATAAACACAGAAATTTCCAAATTAAGCAAACTAAGATAGCTTTTAAAACGGAGTTGAAATTGGGCAAATTGATAGAACCAAACGAACTCAAATGGGCAAGCCTAGTTTGTCGTTGGATGGAGATTTCTGTGCTCTTTCTGAAAATATATTAAACGTGAAAATCAGGCGAGCATATCAAAAGATATGGATGTTTGAAGTTTTGATCGTAAACTCGCATTTTTTGAAAGATTAAACATGCGTTTAGATGAATTTTTGTTTTCAATTTTTCTAGAGAATATTCTTCATTATAAGGGCTATCATATGCAGCAAACAAAAAATAGAATAGAATCAAAAAAAATGTTGCGCATTTTAATTTTTAGTTTAAGCCCTTTAATAAACTATTTAAATCCAATCTTTAAAATAGTTTTTCAATAGTATTGATAATAATTTCAATATTCAATTTCTCATGATAATTCAAGACAATTAAGGGTAAATGATTTAAAAGGATAAAGAACAATCAAAGATGAGAGATAGATCACTTAAAAAATATATGACTTAATGTTCAATTTTAATTCAAATTTGATTTGATAAACATTAGGCTTAATATATAAGAGTCATATTTCATGATATATAAAGTGATCATAGCATGTTTGTTCAAAAATAAAAAATAAACAAAAGAAAAGAGACAATAAGCATTTCATGACGTAGAGTAGTGATATTTCATTTTTAATTATTTCTACTTCATGCAAATGATAGGATACTAATGAATGAGAGATTTAGGTATCCAAAGGTGACCAAGTGGGATGGTTCCTTTGGGTACCCAAATACATCGTGGTGGCTTTTGGGAAGATAATGATGAATGGGCTTTTACAATTAAAGATGATGTGTCATTTTTCTTTACGGGTCTCCATTCATACATTGGTTGTTTATCTGTTAAATTCATATTATGATAATGTGACATCTTTATATGATTATATTTGTTTGAAAAATAATTCATCTGTGATTTATGTTTATTCAAATTATTTTTCAAAATAGATTGATGTTGATAATCATAATGAATTTTATTATATGGATTCTTTGAAAGTTTATAAGAGTGATTGTCTTTCTTTAGAAGTGATTGTTGAAAGAGTGGGTTACAATATGTTTTAAAAGATTGATTATTATTTTGATGATTTTCATTTCCACTCTTTCTTATAGACATACTCTTATAATATGAAGGATAATATTTTGTACTTTGATTTTCATGTAAAGGAGTTTTTATATTTGAGTCATGATTGAAAATATATTGAGACTTATAATAGTGACTCTTAAGAATTTTGTGAGGGTCATAATTCTTTTTGAACATAAACTCCTTTTGAGTTGATATATGAAAATGGTCCTTTTTAGAAATGATTTTGTAAGTTATTTTATCTTTGTTATTCAAAATCTTATGATGAAATTCATTACATGACATTTGAAATTTTTCAACAAAAGATTTTAATTGTAATAACTTACAAGATAAAACATCATTTTCAATTATCAATTTTTCATTATGCCTTTTAGAAATTAAGAGCCATTTTTTAATTTCCTTGAATTTTTCTATTAATAAATTGCAATCAAAACAAGGAATAGGAATTTTAACTAAAGAGCAAGAGAGAGTATTTAACACATCAATATTTGATTCTACATTATCGTTTTCTTTTAAAGATTTATTTTCTAAACGTAATTTGGAATTAGCAATTTTCAACTTTAAAATTTTACGTTTAGCTATTTTAAACATACGAGAAGTAGAAATAGAATTTGTTACAAAAAGAGGAGTTTTAGATTTTCTTACATTGCTATGGGATGAGGCAAGATTTGGACCAACGATTCCTTTGACATCTTCTTTGCATTCCTCTACCATAGTTGCATTTCCGTCTTCTCTTTTGCTTGATGTGTTGCCAACAAATGAGTCCAATATTGTGGCGTTGTGTTCTTCTTCCTCCAAGCATGAGTCCTCATTGATTTCTTCTCTTGGATCCATAAGGAATTCCTCTTGTTCATCATCTGTGGAAGGAAGACTGTAAGAATTCTTAAGAAATTTCCAAACTTCATAAGCAGTATGAAATGTATAAATAAGTTTGAAAATATTTTGATCTAATGCACAATATAGACTATTCATTGATTTGGCATTTTAAAACATTTCATTTCTATTAAGAATACTAGGGGGCATTTTAATTGTAATATTCCATACTTCAATATCCAAAGATTTAAGAAATTTTTCCATAAGAAATTTCCACCCATTATAATTTTTGCCTTCAAATAAAGGTGGTGCTAAAGATTTTTCATTTATAAGAAAGTTTCCCCTATTAGTAGAAGCGAGATCATGATACGCCATTATTCCCAGTTTTTAAACCAATTTGGAATAACCTGGCTCTGATACCACTTGTTGGATCGATAGGCGCCCTTAGAGGGGGGGGGGGGGGGGGGGGGGAGGGGGGTGAATAAGGGAATAAAATTCTTCCTTATAATTTTAAGAAAATTATTTAATTGTTTTATAATATGAGAAAGGCAAAATAACAATTTTGCTAATTTGTGAGAATATCATAATTTTCAAGTTTAAAAATAATTGCTAAATTGTGTTATGATTAAAGAGATTGAAATAAACAATTTAGATAAAGTAATTTGAATTGATGACTTCGTAACCAATATTTTAGAGATAACACCAAAGGAGAGAAATCAAGTAAACACAAATAGAGAAATGATTGTATTTATATAAAAGAAAGGTGTTTACATAAATTTGATTTCAATATCGCTAGAAATCGGAGGCCTACAAAAGTAAATTTCTTTTCCTTTTCTATACCGACTTATATCCCCACAAACTGGTTGGCTTTAGCCTATCCTTCCCTGGATAAGGCCTCAAGCCGCTCTAGTCAATCCTTCCCCGGATATGGCCTCGAGCCCCCTAGATCTAATCACCTAGAACTAGTCGCCAACACAAGGCGAATTACTCCCTAAGTCCTACCCAGACCTAGTCACCAACACAAGGCGAATTCTCTAAACGGTTACAAAGAAAGTATGGAATGAAAAATAAAGATAACAATTATAAAAACTCCCTATATGAGATCTTCTGAAGTCGGAGATGAAGGATCGATGTAGTATGAGCGTGGTCAAAGCGATCGTCCTTCGGATGTAGCATGATGTAGTCCTCCTCCAGAATTCTCCTTAAGCTTTTAGTGGGAGATCCATCTTCGACAGCATAACAGCAATAGAATTGTGGCACAAGAACTCTCTCTGGGATGGATCGGCAAAATGATTGAAGTTGGCTCATTTTATAGAACTTGGAGATAGCGCCTGCGGTAGCGTTCATGTGGAGCGGTTGCAAAACCGTCGGTGGCATGGGGCTGTGCACGAACTTGAGATAGCGCCAGGCGATAGCGCTAGCGCTGGCGGTATCGTTCGTGTGGAGCGGTTGCGAAACCGTCGATGGCGTGGAAGAACAAACTTTCGTCGAACGAAATTTTCGTCGAACGAAGCTTCAAGTTCGTCGAACGGAAATTTTCGTCGAACGGAAATTTCGTCGAACGAAACCTCAAGTTCGTCGAACCTAGTTGTCAAGCATAAATTCATCGAGCGTAGCCAAATTCATCGAACGGAGCTTCAAGTTCGTCGAACCCAACTTGTCGAGCACAAATTCATCAAGCACAGCCAAATTCGTCGAACGCAGGAATATTCATCGAACGGAGCTCATTTTTTGTCGAACGGAGCTTCCTTCAGATTTCGTCGAACGCAGCTTCCAGTTCATCGAACGAAACCTGAGCTAGCACCTGGCAGTAGCTCTAACGCTTGCGGTAGTGCATTCTTCCAGATTTTTGAATTCAGCTGCTTTCTACCTGTGGAGTATTGCCCCTATAGTTCCTGCACACTATAAACACACGACAAGCAAGATCAAATACAATTTGGGATTTGTTATTCTCAAACAAAGGGATGTGACACACATGTCTAACAAAGTAGACCTGCTGGAGATGTTGTTTCATATTTCTACCACTGGCATATCTCAAATAGCTGCACAAATTGCTGACCATCCATTCGGTGGCCCTACTATAAAACGTTGGCTCGTACCATTTGAAGAGTGTGGAGAATGCCCACATGTCCCCCTATCGATGATGAATGAAATTCTTGCAACATGATGATCTTCCATGGTAATGAAGATGGTATGACCACCCTGCCGTGGTAGTATAAGTGTCCATTCTGTAAGTGAAACCCTGAATTGGTTGTCTTCCCTTGTTGAAGCGACTCCATAATTGAGCGCAAGTCCGGGTCCTGAAGGATCTCCTCTCATATGTCATCAAAATCCCTAATCAGTGGCCCTGAGATGTGGTGAAGTTTCCCCTATGGTATGTTGGAAAGTGCGTCTGACACAACATTCTCTTTCCCTTGTTTGTAGATGATCTCGTAGTCGTAGCCCAGCAACCACGTCACCCACTTCTGCTGCAGAGGAGAAGCCACCCACTACTACAAGAAATGCTTCAGGCTCTGGTGATCAGTTCGTACCTTGAAGTGTCTCCCCAAAATGTATGGTCTCCAAAGGGTCATGGCATGCATAATGGCCAGTTTTTCCTCTTGCCAGCTAAATGCATGTAATGCCATCTCTGCCTCCTCTTGCCAGCTAAATGCATCCTTGTGTAGCAGCTGTGTCAATGGTCATGCTATCTTTCCATCCTCCTTCACGAACCATCGGTAGTAGCCTGTTAGCCCGAGGAAGCCGCGAAGGGCTCAGACCGTGCTTGGCCAGGGCCATGTTTGCATGCTTTCAATCTTCTTCTGATCGGCCTAGACTCCTTGTTCCAAGACTATGTGACCCAAATATTCTACCTCTTCTTATCCAAAGGATCATTTGGAGAGCTTGGTGTAGAGCTAGTGTTGACGGAGGATCACAAACACTTGCTCCACATGTTTGAGGTACTCCTCCCAACTGGCATTGTAGATTAAAATGTCATCAAAAATATCAATACGGACTTGTGGAGAAGTGGCCTAAAGATCTCGTTCATCACCGCCTGGAACGTGGATGGCGCGTTGGAGAGTCTAAAAGGCATCACAAGGAACTGGTAGTGGTCATCGTGTGACCTGAAGGCTGTTTTGTAGATATTTTCTTCCTTCATCCTGATTTGATGGTAGCGCGAGCGTAGATCCAACTTCGTGAATAGGCGTGCTCCATGTAACTCATCCAATAGTTCTTCTATCATGGGAATGGGAAACTTGTCCTTGATTGTGGAGTTGTTCAGACCGCAGTAGTCAACACAAAACCTCTATGAGTCATCCTTTTTCTTCACCAGAATGATGGGTGAGGAAATAGAACTGGTGCTGGGTCTGATAATTCCTGCTGCTAGGATCTCCTTAACGCTCTATTCTATCTCCTCCTTTTGTATGTGTCGGTAGTGGTATGGTCGGATGTTAGTCAGCTCAGCTCCTTCCTTGAGGATGATCTGGTGGTCTCTAAATCTCTGTGGCGGTAGTGAGTGGGGCTCCTGGAAAATCTCTGAGTATTGTAATATAAGAGGATGCATTTGCTCTGGCACATCATGTGGAGAAGTACGCCGTGGCGTAAGCTCCATTATTACTGTCATAGGTCCTTCTTCATCCCACAACCTTTCTATGCATCGAAGAGAGATCTCCTTCATCAAAGAGGTTCTGATCCCATTCAAACAGTATTGCCTTCCCTCCTGAGCAAATTCCATGGTCATGCGGTCCCAATCAAAGGTTACCTTCCCCAGTTGACACAACCACTGGACTGCCAAAACCATATCAGACCCACAGATGGGCAATAAGTAAATATCCATCCGGCATGTGTAGCCCTGCACACTACACCCCACTCCCTTCAGCACCCCTTTGCACTTCAACTTATTCCCGTCAGCCACCATCACTTGGAAAGCGGCATCCTTAGTGATCTCATGTTCTAGCTTCTGTGCCACTGTGGGCTAATGAAGTTGTGAGTGCTTCCACTATCAATCAAGATTTTCACCTTCTGTTGGCAGATTCTCCCTACGATACGCATAGTGAGCAGTGTAGATCCTCCCTCCATTGCTTGGATAGATACCCCGAACTAGGTAATATCTAAGCTGTCTCTGTTCTCTCCTGCTTGCTCTGGCTCCTCATCCTCGCCCACCTCTCTTAGAAAATGGAGTATTGAGGTTATGTGCAAGCTCGGCGGAGAAAACGAAATCCATGGCCGGCCGGAGGAATACCCAACGACAAGCACCATTAAGGTCTGGTTTCTCCTCCTCTCCCTCTGTGCTAGATTCTTAGATCCTTAGGAGGTGAAAACCAAGTGTAATTGAAGCTCTATTCATGGTAATTAATGGAGATTTAGGTTAAAAATGCCCATGCTAGAACTTCTTTTCTAGGGCATTATTTTCCATGAAATGTCACAATCAACTCCTCTCATTAAAACAAAGCTATATGAACTTATCTAATGTAAAATTGTGGACAATGGAGGGAGTATTGGCCAAATTAGATTAGAGCTCATCATTCCTGTCGGCTAGAGGAAGAAGATGACCCAAGATCATTGGATCTTGCTTTAAGATGACCCAATCATTGTAGTTGCAGTTGACCACACATATTCTACAATATGGTTTGAGGCCTTCTCTATGAACTCATCAGTCTTGCTCACATAAATCTTGACATAACTCATGTCTTGCTCTGATAGTTCAACTCAAGCCGGTCATGACAGACTTTGAATTTCTTAATTCTGACACCCGGATCAAAAGTTATGGCCGTTTTAAAATTGAATGTATTTTAGGCCAAATCTCGCATCTTCATCGCAACTGTTGTTCATCAACCACTCGCTATCTGAAGGTCACGTGTTTTTGTTGAATCCAAAATTGTCCCCAAGTCCTTGACGCTCGATCCTGGAGGAAAGAAAGGGGGTAATGGTCGAGCAGCTGGTTACTTGAGTCGCAAATGAAGAGCTGAGTGAGAGAGAAGAAGAGAGGGCTGCTAGCTTGCGGAGATGCCAGACTTCGCCCGCCGCGGCAAATGCCACTCCTGCGACGGGCTTTCCCTTTATTTAATAATCTGTATTACAGCTTGCCATTTTTAGTACATGGAAACAGAATGAATACAAGAGAGTAGCAGGTAAGAAAAGAAAGTCGCTCGGGCTGTTTGCTGAGACCGCCCGGACTGCTTGCTGAGACTGCCCGGGCTGCTTGTGGAGGGTGCCTGGACTGCTTCCAGAGGCCGCACAGACTGCTTGCTGAGGTCTCTCGGACTGTTCACTGAGGCCGGCCAGACAGCCCGCAGCTAGGTACGGTCTGGCTGTTTCTAGCCGCCGGTTTTGCCCCTCAACTTGCCTCCCCACTGTTCACGCCGAGGGTCCTATTTATAGGTTCTGGGTCGATGTTGTCACCGCCGGTGAACCGGTGGCTGGATATCTACCCGCGCGGTCTTAACGATGGAGGTCGCCACCTTGGCGATTTGAAGAAGGAGACTGCCACCTTGGGCGGTTTGAAGGAGGAGACCGCCTGACCTGGGCGGTTTGAAGGAGGAGGCCGCCCGACCTAGGCGGTTTGAAGGAGGAGGCCACATGACCTAGGCAGTTTGAAGGGGGAGGCCGGCCGACCTAGGCAGTTTGAAGTAGGAGGCCGCCTGACCTGGGCAGTTTGAAGGAGGAGGCCGCCCGACCTGGGCGGTTTGAATGGGGAGGCCGCCCGACCTGGGCAGTTTGAAGGAGGAGGCCGCCCGACCTAGGTGGTTTGAAGGAGGAGGCCGCCAGACCTGGGCAATTTGAAGGAGGAGGTCTCCCGACCTGGGAGCTTTGAAGGAGGAGGCCGCCCGACCTAGGCAGTTTGAAGGAGGAGGCCGCCCGACCTGGGCGGTTTGAAGGAGGAGGCTTCCCGACCTGGGCGGTTTGAAGGAGGAATCCGCCCGACCTGGGTGGTTTGAAGGGGGAGGCCGCCCCTGCTGAGTGGCATGAAGGCGGAGACCACCCCTACTGGGCTGCGTGAAGGCAGAGACCGCCCCTGCTGGGCGGACAGGAGGTTGCTCATATGGGTTGATCGGTTAGAAGCTGAAGGCCGCACTTTTGTGGGATCTGAACCTCCTTAGGTGCATGACCTGCAGGGGAAACGTAGAAAAACCTCCTCGGAGAGGATCGTCGATTTCTGGGTAAACAAGCAGAGTGGATGCCAAATGGCAGCCTTGGTGAAGCATCCAAGGCTGGCCGAAATCACCTTAATGGCTGCCATGCATTGAGCCACCCTCAGCCTAAATTGACTTCACCATTATCTTCCGAAGGTGGAGAGCATATGAAATCGAGCTTTGGAACACTGCAAATGGAGTATTGAAGTGTTGGAGTTTCCATTGTGATCTAGAAGTGGTCAAACATGTAATCTCACTGCCAACGCGATATGAGCCTGCAGGGTCGCACATAAGAGCATGTGGAGAAGTTGGAAGATTGACTGTGTTGGTAAAGGTTACCAATCACCATATAGAATAGGGAAGTCCAGCAAATGTTGCTGTCTGAATTCGTCGGATATGATTCGTCGGATTCGTCGGGTTTACACGGATTGGATTCGTCGGATATGATTCGTCGGATTCGTCGGGTTTACACGGATTGGATTCGTCGGATATGATTCGTCGGATTCGTCGGGTTTACACGGATTGGATTCGTCGGATTCGTCGGGATTCGTCGGGTCATTCCGTGGAAACTCGACGAACTGTGACAGAGATCCTCCACTCGACAAAGTGTTGTCGTCTGTCTGGATTCGTCGGAATTCGTCGGGATTCGTCGGGTCATTCCGTGGAATCTCGACGAATTATCACAGAGTGCCTTGACTAGGCAATTGTTGCCGTCTGTTGTGATTCGTCGAATTCGTCGGATTGTCCTGTGGAATTCCGACGAATTGTAACAGAAGCCCTTATTCTGATGTGTGGTCTGCGGATAGCGATTCTTCTAGAAGCTGTTTATCCTTTGGGTATAAATAGGACTTCGTTTTAGGGTTCAAGAGAACTGAAAAAGAGAAAGGCCGACGGAAGTGTTCCGCTCTCGCCCGAACCCTAGACGGAAGGAGTTCCGTCGCTCGTTCGCCTCCGCCGACCTCCTCTCCGTCGATTGTCGCCGGCATTGTTCTTCCTGAAGCGGATCTAGCAATTCGTGGAAGTGCAAGGTGCAGCCTTTCTTCCTTCCGAGTTGCGTGCGACGTGACTTGGCGTTCTCCCGGCTCGTGTGGACTTCTGTGGAGACGTAGACATAATTCTACGTGAGAACTCTTCTTGCCACCGACAGGGATCAACTCTTGGAGCATCTTGGTTGGATTTGATCCAACCCCATTGAGGTAATTTTTACCTAGTATTTTATTAACTTCTTGATTCAACATTCATGGCCGATCCAAGCATTTTTGGGTTGTTTCTGTTTATTTCCGCTGCGCCTACATCTGATGTATGGTTCTAGAAAAACCCAACAGTGGTATCAGAGCTAGGTTCTGGTCTTGGATGTTGTTTCAGAAGTTTGGTTATTCCAGTACGTGCAAATCTAGGTATTTAGAAGCGTTCTAAATGTCAAGATTTCTTCCTGGAACATCAAATGTTGATGATTTTAAAAGGGGGTTTTGGAACCCCGCCAGGAACGTCTGGGATTTCGTGGTAATTTCTAATTGTTAGAAATTGTTGTCTCCTTAGCAGTAACCGTCCCTCAAGTGGTTAATGAACCCTTCTATTGTTTTGGATTTTGAATCCAACAATGAGAGACGAGCTTGTCTACTGCTTTAAGTCGAGTTGTCTTTGCCTTTGTCCAATGCATGTAAATCTGAAGATTTGGAAGAGTTTAAATGTCCAGATTTAGCCCTTTAGTCTATCAAAGGTTGATAGTCTTATGTAGTGCACATAAGGGATGCATGAGGATTTTAGAAAGTTTGTTTTTCTGTGGATGTGCACGTTGATCAAATGTTGATCATGGTTAAGTGTTAACCTATTTTTAAAAAATTCCCTTCATCAAATATTAAGTGTTCGGATGCCTTCCGATGGATGACACTCTTCCTGCCTCGATCGATGAAGTGTGGGCTTGCCAAAGCAAGGTGCATTAATCTATCTTGGTAAGGGTGCGAGCGGATAATTGTGATATCCCACTGTCGACATCGGGTCTAACTTAACTAGGTGACCTCAAAGGTTGAGTGCCTAGAGGCATAGGGTTGGCATGCTCCATATGATGGATGCGAATAAGGAGTTATTCACCAGCCATACAAGAATTGCATGAGGATGCAATTGGCAAGCGTTGCCTACCTAAATAACCGCATTATGAGAGGAACGCCAAAGCGGACTCGTGGTGTTGGTGAAATACGGATCTTGTCCACTAAGAGAGTAGCTCGCATGGACTCTCCGAATTGATAGTGAGGGCTATCATTTTGAATAAAATAGTGGGAGTATTTAATTGAAGTCCAAATTAAAATAAATTGTATTTTGGAATTTTGGTACTAATTAGATTCTGCATGAATTCTTGTAGAATTCCATGGCAAGTGGTTCACACTCCACCTTGTCCCTAAGAGCTATCCTTGAGAAGGACAAGCTTAGTGGGACGAACTATATGGACTGGTATAGGAACCTGAGAATTGTTCTCAGGCAAGAGCGAAAGCTCTACGTCTTCAAGAAGAAGCCCCCGAGGTGCCGACCGGGAACTCGTCCCGTGTTGATAAGGATGCTTATAAGAAGTATACCGATGACGCCTTAGACGTCGAGTGCCTTATGCTTGCCACCATGAACTCTGAGCTTCAGAAGCAACACGAGAACATGGGGTGCAAGGAGATTGACGAGCACCTAAAGAAAATGTTTCAAGGGCAAGCTCGTCAAGAGAGGTTCGATGTCACGAAGGCCTTTTTTCAGTGCAAAATGGGAGCTCGAGACTCAGTTGGTACTCACGTACTCAAGATGATTGGGTATATAGAGAACCTGGAGAGACTGGGTTTTCCTCTGGGTCAAGAGTTGGCCACAGATCTTATCCTGCAATCGTTGCCGGATAGTTATGAGCAGTTTGTCTTGAACTACAACATGAATGAAATAGACAAGACACTGCCCGAGCTCCTAGGCATGTTGCGAACTGCCGAAATAAACATGAAGAAGGCCAAGCCTGCTAGTCCCATATTGATGGTACATAAAGGCAAGGGTAAGGCCAAGGGCTTCAAGAAGACGAAGGTGGGACCTAAGTCACATCTTGAGCCCAAATCTTCTGCACTGAAAAGGAAGAGCACCGTGAAGGAAGGGAAATGCCACCACTGTGGCAAGGCTGGTCATTGGAGGAGGAATTGTCCTTCGTACATTGAGGGTCTGCAGAAAATGAAGGGAGGTATGACTTCCGCTTCGGATGTTTACGTTATAGAGATAAACCTTTCTGCTCCTTCATCTTGGGTATTGGATACCGGATGTGGTTCTCACATTTGTACAAATGTGCAGGAACTAGGAAGGAGGAGATTGCTGAGTAAAGGAGAGGTGGACCTACGTGTCGGCAATGGAGCAAGAGTTACTGCTGTAGCCGTAGGGGTTTACCGTCTTTCTTTGCCCAGTGGGCTTGTAATAGAACTTAATAATTGTTATTTTGTTCCGGCCATAACTAGAAACATTATATCCATTTCATGTTTGGACATGATTGGATTTTCTTTTATAATTAAGAACAATTGTTGTTCTATATTTAAGAATGATGTTTGTTATGCTGTAGCTCAATTGTTTAATGGTCTTTATGTTTTGAACCTGGACCATCCGATCTATAATGTAGATAGTAATAAAAGACTAAGAACAAATGACTCAAATCCTACATATCTCTGGCATTGTCGTTTGGGCCATATAAACGAGAAGCGCATATCCAAGCTCCATAAAGATGGACTATTGGACTCATTTGATTATGAATCATTTGAGCGATGTGAGTCTTGTTTATTAGGCAAGATGACTAAAGCCCCTTTCACTGGTTATACTGAGAGGGCTGAGAATCTCTTGGGTGTTGTACATAGTGATGTATGCGGACCCATGAGTTCTATGGCTAGAGGTGGGTATTTCTACTTCGTTACATTTACTGATGATTTCAGTAGATACGGATACGTGTATCTTATGAAGTGCAAATCCGAAACCTTTGAAAAGTTCAAAGAGTTTAAGAATGAAGTGGAGAACCAATTGGGTAAAAGGGTTAAAGCACTCCGATCTGATCGAGGTGGCGAATACCTGAGTCATGAGTTCCGTGATCATCTGAAAGAGTGTGGTATTGTATCACAGCTCACTCCACCTAGGACACCGCAGCATAATGGTGTGTCTGAGAGGAGAAATCGTACTCTGTTAGACATGGTACGGTCGATGATGAGTCATGCAGACTTGCCTGTTTCCTTTTGGGGTTTTGCTTTAGAGACTGCTGCTTTGACACTGAATCGCGCTCCGACGAAAACGATTATAAAGACACCATATGAGATATGGACTGGGAAGCGTCCTAGTATGTCGTTCATTAAAATTTGGGGCTGTGAGGCATACGTACGACGTCAAATGCCTGACAAGCTGGAACCCAAATCAGATAAGTGTTATCTGGTGGGATATCCTAAGGAAACGAAGGGATATTACTTTTACCTACCGTCTGAGGGCAAAGTGTTTGTCGCAAGGACGGGTGTCTTCTTGGAGAAAAAGTTCTTATCAAGAAAGATGCAAAAGGTAGAACTTGAAGAAGTTCAAGAACCACAAATAGTGAATGAACCAGAGTTGGATTCTGAGCCAGGACTACAAGATGTTGTAGCTAGAGAACCTGCTCACGAAACACAAGTCCTACGTAGATCTGGTAGACCAAGATTTGAGCCTGAGAGATATGGATTTCTCGTGTCTCAAATAGGTAATGTGTTGCTTATGGATCATGATGATGAACCAGCAACCTACCAAGAGGCTATGTATGGACCGGACTCCGACAAATGGCTTGAGGCTATGAAATCCGAAATGGACTCCATGTATATAAACCAAGTTTGGAACTTGGTGGAACCACCTGAAGGGGTACGACCCATAGGGTGCAAGTGGGTCTTCAAGAAGAAGACCGACATGGATGGGAATGTACAGACATTCAAAGGGCGACTGGTGGCTAAGGGTTTCAAGCAAATTCATGGTGTTGACTATGATGAGACCTTTTCCCCTGTTGCCATGGTAAAGTCCATTAGGATATTGCTTGCTATTGCTGCTTATTATGACTACGAGATCTGGCAGATGGATGTCAAAACGGCTTTCCTAAATGGAAACCTCCTTGAGGAAGTGTACATGACACAACCCGAGGGTTTTGTATCCCCAAATGAAGCCACTAAAATATGCAAGCTGAATAGGTCCATTTATGGATTGAAACAGGCCTCTAGAAGTTGGAATCTTCGTTTTGATGAGAAGATCAAAGAGTTTGGTTTTGTCAAGAACGAGGATGAACCGTGTGTTTACAAGCGAATCAGTGGGAGCATTGTTGTCTTCCTGATATTGTATGTAGATGACATACTGCTGATCGGGAATGACATACCTACCCTGAAAGTTGTTAAGAACAACCTAGGGAACTGCTTTTCTATGAAGGACTTGGGTGAAGCGACTTACATACTCGGTATTAAGATCTATAGAGATAGATCGAAGAAGTTGCTGGGTTTGACCCAGAGTACGTACATTGACAAGGTGTTGAAGCGGTTCAACATGCTTGAGTCCAAGAAAGGATTTTTGCCCATGTCTCATGGTGTGAATCTCTCTAAGGACCAGTGTCCAAAATCTTGTGAAGATAAGGACCGCATGAAGTTGATTCCATATGCTTCGGCAATTGGGTCAATCATGTATGCAATGTTATGTACTCGACCCGATGTCTCTTTTGCTTTGAGCATGACTAGCAGGTATCAGTCTGATCCCGGTGAATGTCACTGGATAGCCGTAAAGAATATCCTGAAGTACTTGAGAAGGACTAAGGATGTATTCTTGGTGTATGGTGGAGAGGAAGAGCTCGTTGTAAGTGGTTACACGGATGCTAGCTTCCAAACTGATAGGGATGATTCAAAGTCTCAGTCAGGGTTTGTGTTTTGCCTGAATGGAGGAGCTGTGAGCTGGAAGAGTTCCAAGCAAGAGACAGTTGCTGATTCTACAACTGAGGCCGAGTATATCGCTGCAGCTAATGCAGCGAAGGAGGCTGTATGGATTAGGAAATTCATCGGCGAGCTAGATGTAGTTCCTAGCATTGTTGGTCCCGTAGTTCTCTACTGTGATAACAATGGTGCAATTGCACAATCTAAGGAACCTAGATCCCATCAGCGCTCCAAGCACATACTTCGGCGGTTCCATCTTATTCGTGAGATTGTCGAACGAGGAGATGTGAACATTTGCAGAGTGCCGACTGAGGAGAATATTGCAGATCCACTGACAAAGCCTCTCGCGCAGAGAAAGCATGATGGTCATACTAGATCAATGGGTATACGATACCTGAATGATCAACTCTAGTGGGAGTCTTGTGGGTTGCATGTAAAATAAATATTCTGTTGGCTGTTCAAAATTTATTCATATGATGAATTGTGTACCAATTATTTCTTTTTACGATTAATGGCAAGTTCTTTTATTACGATATACTGTTTCTATATGATAGAATAAAATTCGTGATAAATACCCTTAGAATGTTCGCTTCCATAGGACATCAAGTACGAGACTTGAATGTGAGAGCCTATGATTTCGAAGCTTCATTCTTAAAAGGTCCCTGGTCGAGGTATCATCGTAGAAGCTAAGGGTGATGATGATACATTAAGACTAGCATGTGTGTTGACTGATGACCGGTTCTCACAGGTCATGATATTGTGATATCAAGTCATCACATGGGTACTTGTTAGTGAACAAGTTGTACTGGACAGACCCAACCTGAGACTACTTTGTGGATTGTTACTTAAAAGTGTCGCAAGTAGGTCTCATTTGACAATGGTGTTGTGGTCCTTTGACCTGAAGTCACAGCATTCACCGAGTGAGGAAGAGCGTGCTTTGATGTCATCTAAAGTCTTCCTTGAAGAAGGTTGATGATAAGGGTGGTCGTTGGGTACGTTACGAATCATTTGGGTGTTTGGGTGTGAGCAGATATGGGATTTGTCCTCCTATATAACAGGAGTTGCATCCATGGGCCCCTTGATGGAATTGGACTGAGAAATGCATGGCCATGCTTGGTAGAGTCAATATGTGATATTGAGCTCACCATTCTCTGGAAGTCCGTTCTAGATCAAGAAACTTGGATTGAGCTATTATGAGGGTGACACGGTCCATACCTCTAGTTCTTTCCGGATGTAAGGGACAAAGGGACAAAGACAACGCTGGAACATTGGTCATAAAGGCTTATGAGTTATGAACTCTTATTGCTTGGGGAGCAATGATGCATTGCTAGATGCCGCTCATTGTTTGTGAGGTTTTTGGTTTGATACTTTCAAGATCAAGTGGGAGACTGTTGGAGTTGCCATTGTGATCTAGAAGTGGTCAAACATGTAATCTCACTGCCAACGCGATATGAGCCTGCAGGGTCGCACATAAGAGCATGTGGAGAAGTTGGAAGATTGACTGTGTTGGTAAAGGTTACCAATCACCATATAGAATGGGGAAGTCCAGCAAATGTTGCTGTCTGAATTCGTCGGATATGATTCGTCGGATTCGTCGGGTTTACACGGATTGGATTCGTCGGATATGATTCGTCGGATTCGTCGGGTTTACACGGATTGGATTCGTCGGATATGATTCGTCGGATTCGTCGGGTTTACACGGATTGGATTCGTCGGATTCGTCGGGTCATTCCGTGGAAACTCGACGAACTGTGACAGAGATCCTCCACTCGACAAAGTTTTGTCGTCTGTCTGGATTCGTCGGAATTCGTCGGGATTCGTCGGGTCATTCCGTGGAATCTCGACGAATTATCACAGAGAGCCTTGACTAGGCAATTGTTGCCGTCTGTTGTGATTCGTCGAATTCGTCGGATTGTCCCGTGGAATTCCGACGAATTGTAACAGAAGCCCTTATTCTGATGTGTGGTCTGCGGATAGCGATTCTTCTAGAAGCTGTTTATCCTTTGGGTATAAATAGGACTTCGTTTTAGGGTTCAAGAGAACTGAAAAAGAGAAAGGCCGACAGAAGTGTTCCGCTCTCGCCCGAACCCTAGACGGAAGGAGTTCCGTCGCTCGTTCGCCTCCGCCGACCTCCTCTCCGTCGATTGTCGCCGGCATTGTTCTTCCTGAAGCGGATCTAGCAATTCGTGGAAGTGCAAGGTGCAGCCTTTCTTCCTTCCGAGTTGCGTGCGACGTGACTTGGCGTTCTCCCGGCTCGTGTGGACTTCTGTGGAGACGTAGACATAATTCTACGTGAGAACTCTTCTTGCCACCGACAGGGATCAACTCTTGGAGCATCTTGGTTGGATTTGATCCAACCCCATTGAGGTAATTTTTACCTAGTATTTTATTAACTTCTTGATTCAACATTCATGGCCGATCCAAGCATTTTTGGGTTGTTTCTGTTTATTTCCGCTGCGCCTACATCTGATGTATGGTTCTAGAAAAACCCAACATGAAGTTTTGTGCAAGCTCGCCAAAGAAAACGAAATCCATGGCCGGCCGGAGGAATACCCAACGACAAGCACCATTAAGGTCTGGTTTCTACTCCTCTCCCTCTTTGCTAGCTTCTTAGATTCTTAGGAGGTGAAAACCAAGTGTAATTGAAGATCTATTCATGTTCATTAATGGAGATTTAGGTTAAAAATGCCCATGCTGGAACTTCTTTTCTAGGGCATTATTTGCCATGAAATGTCACAATCAACTCCTCTCATTAAAACAAATCTATAGGAACTTATCTAATGTAAAACGGTGGACTATGGAGGGAGTGTTGGCCAAAATATATTAGAGCTCATCATTCCTGTCGACTAGAGGAAGAATATGACCCAAGATCATTGGATCTTGCTTTAAGATGACCCAATCATTGTAGTTGCAGTTGACCACACATATTATTCAATATGGTTTGAGGCCTTCTCTATGACCTCATCATTCTTGCTTACATAATTATTGACATAACTCATGTCTTGCTCTATTAGTCCAACTCAAGTCGGTCGCGACGGGCTTTGAATTTCTGAATTCCGACACCCGGATCAAAAGTTATGACCGTTTTAAAATTGAATGTATTTTAGGCCAAATCTCGCATCTTCATCGCAACTGTTGTTCATCAACCACTCGCTATCTGAAGGTCACGTGTTTTTGTTGAATCCAAAATTGTCCCCAAGTCCTTGACGCTCGATCCCGTAGGAAATAAAGGGGGTAATGGTTGAGCAGCTGGTTACTTGAGTCGTAAATGAAGAGCTGAGTGCGAGAGAAGAAGAGAGGGCCGCTAGCTTGCGGCGAGGCCAGACTCCGCCCGCCGCGGCAAATGCCACTCCTGCGACGGGCTTTCCCTTTATTTAATAATCTATATTACAGCTTGCCATTTTTAGTACATGGAAACAAAACGAATACAGGAGAGTAGCAGGTAAGAAAAGAAAGTCGCTCGGGCTGTTTGCTGAGACCGCCCAGACTGCTTGCTGAGATCGCCCGGGCTGCTTGCTGAGGCTGCTCAGACTACTTCCTGAGGCCGCCCGGACTGCTTGCTGAGGTCACTTGGACTGTTCGCTGAGGCCAGCCAGACAGCCCACAGCTAGGTGCGGTCTGGCTGTTTCTAGCCGCCGGTTTTGCCCCCCAACTTGCCTCCCCACTGTTCACGCCAAGGGTCCTATTTATAGGCTCTGGGTCGATGTCGTCACCGCAGGTGAGCCTGACTGGATCTCTACCTGCGCGGTCTGAACGATGGAGGTCACCACCTTGGCGATTTGAAGAAGGAGACCGCCACCTTGGTCGGTTTGAAGGAGGAGACCGCCCGACCTGGGCGATTTGAGGGAGGAGGCCGCCCGACCTGGGTGGTTTGAAGGAGGAGGCCACCTGACCTGGGAAGTTTGAAGGGGGAGGCCGCCCGACCTGGGCGGTTTGAAGGAGGAGGCCGCCCGACCTGGGCGGTTTGAAGGAGGTGGCCGCCCGACCTGGGCGGTTTGAAGGGGGAGGCCCCCGACCTGGGCAGTTTGAAGGAGGAGGCCGCCCGACCTGGGCGGTTTGAAGGAGGAGGCCGCCCGACCTGGGCAGTTTGAAGGAGGAGGCCCCCCGACCTGGGTGGTTTGAAGGAGGAGGCCGCCCGACCTAGGCGGTTTGAAGGAGGAGGCCGCCCGACCTGGGCGGTTTCAAGGAGGAGGCCGCCCGACCTGGGCGGTTTCAAGTAGGAATACGCCTGAACAGGGCGGTTTGAAGGGGGAGGCCGCCCCTACTGGGTAGACTGAAGGCGGAGACCACCCCTGCTGGGCGTCCTGAAGGCGGAGACCGCCCCTGTTGGGCGGATAGGAGGTCGCTCATATGGGTTGATCGGTTAGAAGCTGAAGGCCGCACTTTTGTGGGATCTGAACCTCCTTAGCCGCATGACCTGCAGGAGAAACGTAGAAAAACCTCCTCGGAGAGGATCGCCGATTTCTGGGTAAACAAGCAGAGTGGATGCCAAATGGCAGCCTTGGTGAAGCATCCAAGTCTTGGCCAAAATCACCTTAATGGATGCCATGCATTGAGCCACCCTCAGCCCAAATTGACTTCACCATTAGCTTCAGAAGGTGGAGAGCATATGAAATCGAGCCTTAGAACACTGCAAATGGAGTATTGAGGTTTTGTGCAAGATCGCCGGAGAAAACGAAATCCATGGCCGACCGGAGGAATACCCAACGACAAGCACCATTAAGGTCCGGTTTCTCCTCCTCTCCCTCTGTGCTAGGTTCTTAGATCCTTAGGAGGTAAAAACCAAGTGTAATTGAAGCTCTATTCATGGTCATTAATGGAGATTTAGGTTAAAAATGCCCATGCTAGAACTTCTTTTCTAGGGCATTATTTGCCATGAAATGTCACAATCAACTCCTCTCATTAAAACAAAGCTATAGGAACTTATCTAATGTAAAATGGTGGACTATGGAGGGAGTATTGGCCAAAATAGATTAGAGCTCATCATTCCTGTTGGCTAGAGGAAGAAGATGACCCAAGAACATTGGATCTTGCTTTAAGATGACCGAATCATTGTAGTTGCAATTGACTACACATATTCTTCAATATGATTTGAGGCCTTCTCTATGACCTCATCAGTCTTTCTCACATAATTCTTGACATAACTCATGTCTTGCTCTGATAGTTCAACTCAAGCTGGTCGCGCCGGGCTTTGAATTTCTGAATTCCGACACCCGGATCAAAAGTTATGGCCGTTTTAAAATTGAATGTATTTTAGGCCAAATCTCGCATCTTCGTCGCAACTGTTGTTCATCAACCACTCGCTATCTGAAGGTCACGTGTTTTTGTTGAATCCAAAATTGTCCCCAAGTCCATGACGCTCGATCCCGGAGGAAAGAAAGGGGGTAATGGTCGAGCAGCTGGTTACTTGAGTCGCAAATGAAGAGCTGAGTGAGTGAGAAGAAGAGAGGGCCGCTATCTTGCGGCGAGGCCAGACTTCGCCCGCCGCGGCAAATGCCACTCCTGCGACGGGCTTTCCCTTTATTTAATAATTTGTATTACAGCTTGCCATTTTTAGTACATTGAAACAAAACGAATACAAGAGAGTAGCAGGTAAGAAAAGAAAGTCGCTCGGGCTGTTTGCTGAGACCGCCCGGACTGCTTGCTGAGACCGCCCAGGCTGCTTGCTGAGGCTACCCGGACTGCTTCATGAGGCCCCCCGGACTGCTTGCTGAGGTCGCCCGGACTGTTTGCTGAGGTCGGCCAGACAGCCCGCAGCTAGGTGTGGTCTGGCTATTTCTAGCCGCCGGTTTTGTCCCCCAACTTGCCTCCCCACTGTTCACGTCGAGGGTCCTATTTATAGGCTCTGGGTCGATGTCGTCACCGCCGGTGAGCCAGTGAATGGATCTCTACCGCGCGGTCTGAACAATGGAGGTCGCCACCTTGGCGATTTGAAGAAGGAGACCGCCACCTTGGGCAGTTTGAAGGAGGAGACCGCCCGACCTGGGCGGTTTGAAGGAGGAGGCCGCCCGACCTAGGCTGTTTGAAGGAGGAGGCCACCTGACCTGGGCGGTTTGAAGGGGGAGGCCACCCGACCTGGGCAGTTTGAAGGAGGAGGCCGCCCGACCTGGGCGGTTTGAAGGAGGAGGCTGCCCGACCTGGGCGGTTTGAAGGGGGAGGCCGCTCGACCTGGGCGGTTTGAAGGAGGAGGCCGTCCGAACTGGGCGGTTTGAACGAGGAGGCCGCCCGACCTTGGCGGTTTGAAGGAGGAGGCCGCCTGACCTAGGTGGTTTGAAGGAGGAGGCCGCCCGACCTGGGCGGTTTGAAGGAGGAGGCCGCCCGACCTGGGCGGTTTGAAGGAGGAGGCCGCCCGACCTGGGCGGTTTGAAGGAGGAGGCCGCCCGACCTGGGCAGTTTGAAGGAGGAGGCCGCCCGACCTGGGTTTGAAGGAGGAATACGCCCGACCTGGGCGGTTTGAAGGGGGAGGCCGCCCCTGCTGGGCAGCCTGAAGGCGGAGACCACCCCTGCTGGGCGGCCTGAAGGCAGAGACTGCCCCTGCTGGGCGGACAGGAGGTCGCTCATATGGGTTGATCGGTTAGAAGCTGAAGGCCGCACTTTTGTGGGATCTGAACCTCCTTAGCCGCATGACCTGCAGGAGAAATGTAGAAAAACCTCCTCGGAGAGGATCGTCGATTTGTGGGTAAACAAGCAGAGTGGATGCTAAATGGCATCCTTGGTGAAGCATCCAAGGCTTGGCCGAAATCACCTTAATGGTTGCCATGCATTGAGCCACCCACAGCCCAAATTGACTTCACCATTAGCTTCAAAAGGTGGAGATCATATGGAATCGAGCCTTGGAACACTGCAAATGGAGTATTGAGGTTTTGTGCAAGCTCGCCGGAGAAAACGAAATCCATGGCCGGCCGGAGGAATACCCAACGACAAGCACCATTAAGGTCCGGTTTCTCCTCCTCTCCCTCTGTGCTAGCTTCTTAGATCCTTAGGAGGTGAAAACCAAGTGTAATTGAAGCTCTATTTATGGTCATTAATGGAGGTTTAGGTTAAAAATGCTCATGCTAGAACTTCTTTTCTAGGGCATTGTTTGCCATGAAATGTCACAATCAACTCCTCTCATTAAAACAAAGCTATAGGAACTTATCTAATGTAAAATGGTGGAATATGGAGGGAGTATTGGCCAAAATAGATTAGAGCTCATCATTCCTGTCGGCTAGAGGAAGAAGATGACCCAAGATCATTGGATCTTGCTTTAAGATGACCCAATCATTGTAGTTACAGTTGACCACACATATTCTTCAATATAGTTTGAGGCCTTCTCTATGACCTCATCAGTCTTGCTCACATAATTCTTGACATAACTCATGTCTTGCTCAGAGAGATGTGGACTTTTGTCCATTGATCTCAGTATTGTATTCTGAGCTACCACAGATTTTTCAGCAAGGTCAAACCACTTGGTCATCTGTTTATTAAGGTAATTAATTAATTTCTTTATTACTTGAATTTCATACATCATCTCACTCTTGACTGAAGAAATGGACTTGTCAATATATTCCTTTATTGATGTCATATGAACATCAATAAGTGTACTGATTGAACATAGGATAAGATCCTTTGAGATTGCAGGGGAGGAGGGTTGTACTTCAGCTACCACATTGGGTATGCTTTTCTCTTGTATGGCTTGATTATCACAATCCTGTAGAGTGGATGTCTCCTTTGCATGCACTTCATGCTCCCCCTCAGTCAGAGCAGGGATACCATGCTCCCCCTCAGCTTAATCATTCTTCTTAGCAAACTTTATATATTGATCAGTGTAATCAGCAGTGATTCCATCTTCACTGTCAATATTGACTTCTTCATCACCTGATAAGTTCTCTTGCTCCTCCCCCTCAGATAGGGCATCCATCCTTTCTGGATCAGTTGAATCCAAGAAATCTGGGGAGTTATCAGGAATTAAACTTATTCTTCTTTCAAGATTAAGAATAATTATAATCTTACTTTGCAAATCACCAGGAGAGTTTGATTGTTCCTCATCATTTCTTTCAGAATCAGCAGGCACATCTTTTGCATTGTTGTCATCTTCTTGAGGATTAGTAGCATCACTTTGAGTATGATCTCCTTCATTGCCATCAGATTTCTCTTCAACAGCAGCATCATCCTCATTCTTCTCATTGTCATGCTCTTCATGAACATCTTGGTATTGGCTGCTGTCAGAACCATGATCATCTGCAACATGGACATTCTCTTCAGCATCTGAATTTGAATCAAAGCATACTATTTTGGCCATCTTTAGTCCTTTGACTAGCTTTCTTTTCTTCTCCTTTATCTCAGAGGGCTGACTCATTGGGATCACCCTTGAGAACCTATCCAGTCTTCTTATGTCAATTCTTTTCAGGCAGTGATGGTTGGATCCTTTGGAGCTATTAAATTCTTCAGGATATGAGTTCAGAAGGTACAGAGAAAGATTTTTGCCTTGGTTTGGTGCCTGCAGACATTCTTTGATCCTTTGGAAGATCACAACAGCCCATGAGGTCTTTTTCTTCAAGACCACTCTAGTCATCAGCTCAAACATAAACATTGAAATAGTATCATGGGACCCTGGTTTGCAAAGTAATGTCTTGCCTACTTTATCTGATAGTAGCTTCCCATTTTGATTGAAATATTTCCTCTTTAGTGAGCCAGTCTTGGCATCACTATACTCACACCATTTGAGGGCTTTTTCTTTGACTTTATCAGACACACTGTCTTCCTCATCAATACTGCATGATGGCAGTTGAAATGCTTTCTCCAGCTTCCTTGGAGATATCTTAATCTTCAAGCTTCCAATTGTGGACTTTAAGGAGGACTTGGAAGATGAGAGCCTTGCTTTACTGTATAGTTCCAGAACTTCAGTTCTGAGAATCACAGATGGCTCTGACAGTAGATATTCTAACCCTTGACCTTCCAGAAGTTGAATCACTTCTTGCCATTTCTGATTATTTCATACCCTTCCAGAAGATCCTTTGAACTCTTTGGCGCCATTGTTGAAGAAAAACGACTCGCTGAGTTGGCGGGAAAGGAAGGGTCATCTCGATGGCTAGATAGGGTTTAGAGAGTGGAAAGTGTGATTTAATCAACATAACACTATTTATAGGTGTAATATAATTTATTCTTAAAGTGAGATGTTGATTAGACTTAATTAATTGATGTTTTAATTTAGCAATCCCATCTCAGAGGATCCGTTGAGTCGAAAAGCTTAACCGCTGGGACAAGGTAAACTTTACCGCTGAGATGACTTAGTTGTTTTAGCGTTAATCGCTGCGACGACTTAGTTGTCTCAGCGGTTCAGCTGAGACTGTCTCAGCTGAACTCACTGCCTAGCAGTGAACCCTTTTAAATTGGAATGTCTTTCTCTCTTATCATGTCACAAAGTGTTTTAAAGCAGACTATCTTATAGCCAAACTTAAGGAATAAAACAACAAACATGATAAACAAAATGAAATGTTGAAGCCTATTCTTAGTTCAACATTCCTAGCTCAATTTTGAAACCATTAAATTTAGCCTCATCCAATGGCTTTGTAAATATATCTGCAACTTGATTGTTAGTGGGAACATGTTCAAGGCCGATATCTTTACATTCTACATGTTCTCTAATAAAATGATACCTTATCTCTATATGCTTAGTCCTACTACAAGAGACAAGATTCATAGCAATAACACTGGATGAGTCACAAAACAGTGGAGAATTACTTACCTTGAGGTTGTAGTCCTCTAGCTGGTGTTATATCCATAGCAATTATGCACAGCAGCTCCCTGCAGCAATATACTCCGACTCAGCTATGGATATTGTCACACTAGTCTGCTTCTTACTGCTCCAAGAGATCAACCTCCTACCTAGGAATTGACAAGTTCCACTTATACTTTCCTATCTTCTTTGCATCCTGCAAAATCTGCATATGAAAAGCTAGTTAGTTCAAAATCATTGTTCTTAGGGTACCAAAGGCCATGATGTTGGCTGCCTTTAAGGTATCTCAAAATCCTCTTTGCAGCTGCGTAGTGAGATTCCTTAGGTCATGCTTGGTACCTAGCACAAACACATGTTGCCTACATAATGTCTGGTCTACTAGAAGTCAGATACAACATGGATCCAATAATACACCTGTATATGGATTCATCAAAGGGTTTTCCCTTCTCATCCTTGTCTAGGGAAATAAATGACCCCATCGGAGTTTTCATGGTGGAAGCAGTCCATCCCAAACTTCTTGATAAGATCCCTAGTATACTTGGTCTGAGAGATGAATATCCCCTCATCAAACTGTTTCACTTGGAGGCCTACAAAGTACTTGAGCTCTCCCTCATCTCAAACTACCCCTGCATAAGGTTAGCAAACATTTTCCAAAGGTTGTCATCAGTAGACCCAAAAATTATGTCATCAACATAAATTTAAACTTGTTCTTGATGAGAAAGCTAGGCAAGGTCTCATACCAAGCCTTAGGGGCTTGCTTTAGACCATATAATACTTTCCTAAGTAAATAAACATGGGAGGTAAGAGTTGGATGTACAAAACCTGATGGTTATTGCACATATACCTCCTTTTTCAAATCTCCATTTAGGAAGGCTGAATTGACATCCATCTGGTATACCTTGAACCCCTTGTGGGCAGCATAGACAAGGAATAACATTATTGCTTCTAACCTTGCAACTAGGCTAAAATTTGATCAAAGTCAATACATTCTTCTTGCCTGTATCCCTTGGCTACCAGTCTAGCCTTATTCTTGATGATGATGCCATTCTCATCTATCTTGTTTCTGTAGATCCATTTGGAGACAATGATGTTGTGTCCTTGAGGTTTTGGCACCAACTTCCAAACTTTGCACCTCTTGAATTGTAGAAGCTCTTCTTGCATGGCTTGAATCCAGAAGGTATCTTGATTAGCTTATTCAAATTTTTTGGGCTCCATCTGAGACAAAAAAGCTCAGGAATAGAGCTTCATTGTGAGCCCTGCTTTTGGTGATCACCCCTTAGTTCTCCTCTCCAATTATCTTGTTCCTTGGATGATCCCTTAGATGACTGGTTGTTGCAGGCAATCTGTCAGCAATCTGCAGCTCTTCTTCTGGAGCAGCAAATTCTTTAGCAGCCTGTCGTTCTTCATCTTCAGGAATAGCAGCCTCTGAATAGATTTTGCTGGTGCTTGGTATGTCTTGGATAGACATTTCTTGCATCTTCTTCTCATTACCTATCAAAATAAGAGAAGTGGACCAACTCTTATAAAGTAGGCTAGTCTCATCAAAGATAACATGCATAGACTCTTCTACTACATGAGTCTTCTTGTTGAATACTCTATAGGCTCTACTATGTGAGCTAAATCCAACAAGATCCCCAACATTGCATTTTTCAGCAAACTTTGTTAGTTGGGATTTTCCATTATTCAAAATATATCATTTGCAACCAAAGATTCTAAAGTATGAAATTGTTGATTATTTGTCTTTCAGAATCTCGTAGGGGGTTATTCCAAGGGCCTTATTGATGGAAGCTCTTTGAGAATATAACAAGCAGTATTGACTGCCTCAGTCCAGAAATATTCTAGATGTGAGGAGTCACTAAGCAATGTTCTCCCAGCTTCTATTAAGGTCCTATAACACCTCTCAGCCACACCATTTTGTTGTGGAGTCCTTGGGGAGGAAAACTCTTGGGTGATACCAAATTCTTGACAAAACTTTGCCATGGCCCAAGATTGAAATTTTGTACTATGGTCAGTTTTAGTTCTGACCATAGTACATTGTAGTTCATTCTGGATTGCCTTGACATGGTTTATTGAGATATCTAAAGTATCATATTTCTTCTTAAGGAAGAATACCCATGTATATTTTAAGTGATCATCAACAATCACTAAAGTATACAACTTCCCACCTAGGCTCTGAATGGGTAAAGGACCAAACAAGTCCATATGCAATAGATATAGACATCTTTCAGTGTCTTTGGATCGAATACTTTTAAAGGTGGTCCTACTTTGCTTGCCAATTTGGCATGCATGACAGGGACCATTTTTAATACATTTCAAATTTGGACAATTCCTAACAAGGTTTTTAGAGAATAGTCTATATATTGTCTTGTAGTTAATGTGGGAAAGTCTCTTGTGCCATTGAATACAAAGAGATTCACTTTCATTAGCTACAAGACATACATGAGATAAAGAATTATTGCAAATAAAATCTAAGCAATAAACATTCTCACTCCTAGTGCCTGAGCGAATGATCTCTAAGTCAATTGACTTTTTGATCAAGCTCTTGTCATTGTGAAATTCAATGACATAGCCCAAGTCACATAGTTGACTTATGCTTACAAGGTTGTGTTGCAACTCTTCAACATAAGCTACCCTTGTTATTGAGACTAGGTCATTTGTGATCATACCATATCCTTTGGTGACTCCTTTTTCAGAAACTCAAAAGATAACTTTTGGTCCATTCTTCACAGGAGTGTAATCCTGCAGAAGACTCCTTGTTCCTGTCATGTGCCTTGAGCACCCACTGTCCAAGCACCATATTTCCCTTAGGCTGGTACTTGAACTATCTTGCAAAATGCAATTCATTTTCCCTTAGGAGCCCAATTGTTTTTGGGTCCTAGGTACCTGTTAGCATAAACAACCACTCTTTCACTCACTGCAACCTTTGCAGGAAAGCTCCTCTTTGCATTAGGCACACTAGTGTTGTGCCAACAATCTATGGCAAAGTGTCCCACTTTACCACAGTACAAACATTCATTGATATTATACCTTCTTTTTTGAACATTCTTTGAGGTGGAAGGAGCATCAGAAAACTTGTGTTCAGTGGAGAAGGTAGCATCATTCTTCCTATTCCTATTAGCAATAACCTTGCCTATTGACTGTCTATAGTTGGTCTTAACAGACTTTATCTGAATGACATCAGCTGGTCTTAGCTTGGCAACTAAGCAAGAGTTGATGACATCAGATACTGTGCTGTTTGACTTGATTATATGCTTGACAACAACCATTTGTTTTGTTAAGTGGGATTTGGAAGAACCAGCTTCGTTATCCTTGAATGAAGGAGCTGAAGTACCAAATACAAATGGTTCAGGATGGGCCATTTGAATTTCATCATTGGGAGCTTTCAAAGCACTCATCCCCATTCCCTTTCTTCTGCTATAGTAAGAAGTATTTTCCTTCTTATAGAAACTTCCATTCTTCCAGTGACCATACATGTTTTCCTGGTCATACCTGTTGGAGGGAAGCAACACATTTTGAAAGATGGTATGAGGCTTAGCTTTAGCCTAGCCCTTTCCACCATTCTCAGCACCTACTGCCACCTTATTGAAACCTAGCCCTCTCCTATTAGTTTGGGAGGAGAAGGTGTCAATAATGGGCAGTATGGATTTAAGTTTGGAGAATTGAGCCACCAAGGTCTTCTCTTTGAGAAGCTTCTCCTCAAGGTCCTTAATGACCTTGTTCTTTTGGCTAATGGCGCTTAATTGAAATATTGTAATTCCCTTCAGGTGACTTATTTCTCTACTCATTTGAGCCATCTGGGTAGATGACTCGGTGCAATCAGGCATTGTCTACTGAAGGGAAGCAATCTCTAGAGCTTGCCTCTTGGCTTGCTTCTTGTTCTTTTTCAGAGCTTCCAAAATAGCACCATACTTGTCAATCAATTGATTGACATCCACTTCAGATTCTGAACCACTTTCATCATTTGATGAGCATGTTTCAGATCCTAGAACTGACTCATAATCAGAAGAGGGAACGAGAGGAGTTGATACCTGATCAGGATGATCCTGATTTTCTTCATCATCAGACATGGCCATTAATCCATAACATTCTTTGTCATCTTCATCCTCCTCAATGTCACTATCTGAATATGATAGAGGGGCCCTGATGCCAACATTAGCAGCTGGATAATCTTCATTCTCTTCAGCTGCAAACAACCCAATGTAGGCTTCCTCTTCTTCTTCTTCTTCAGAATCTGAGGATGAAGACTCAGATTCACTCCAGCTTTTCTCCTTCTTTTCTAGAAAGGATTTTCACCTTTCCTTTCTTTCTGGTGATGAGGCTTCTTATCATCTCTTTCCTTTCTCTTGACTGGCCAGTCAGCTATGACATGTCCAGTCTTGTTGCAGCAATAACATATAACATTATTTGAAATATATTTAACATGTTTAGGATCATACCTATCACCCTTGGGGTGCTGCCTTTCTGATCTGTTGTGTTCCTTCTTGGGATGTGAGGAGGAGGAAGGTTTGTTCTTACACGGCTTCCTCCTCATCAGCTTCTTGAAGTGCCTTGAGAAGGCAGCAAACTCCTTATCTGATGAGTTGCTGTCAAATGTGCTGGGCTCAAAATTTCTTGAGTCAACAACCCTTCTTGGTGGAGAAGGCTTTTTTTCTTTGCTCTTCTTAGAGCTTTCATCTTTGAGAGCCACAACTCTCTCCCTTGCATGAGGCGTGGTGGATGTGTCCTCCTCCATCTTTGTAGACAACTGCATCTCATATGAGAGTAGCTTTCCAAACAGTGTATGAGGAGGAGTCTCACCCAGCTTTGTCACTTCTCTGATAGCACATATCTTTGTATCCCAATATCTAGTTAGAGATCTTAGGAATTTGTCATTCATCTCATAATGACTGAAGACCCTTCCATAGGTTCTCAGCTTATTTACAACTCTAAACAACCTTTCATAGCAGTCAGCTATGCATTCCAGGCTGTGTTACCTGAAGGCTTCATATTCCTGATTAAGGAGGGATTTCCTATCATCCCTCACTTCTTCAGTGCCTTCCATATACACTATGAGTGTATCCCACATGTCCTTGGAATTCTTACAGTGCACCAAGTTCTGGAAGGTGGAATCATCAAATGCATTTACTATTATGCTTTGTGCTCTCTTGTCCATGGTAGCAAGTGCAATCTCATGCTTAGTCTTTTCATCAAATGACTTGGCCACTTGTCTTGTTGGATCTATAGTGGAGGGCTTTGTGAAGACAAAAGGACCCTCCTTGATAGTAATGTTTATCCTAAGGTCTGAGTCTTCCATTAACTGCCTTACCCTTTGCTTCCACATGTCAAAAGTCTCCTTCCCGCATATGGGAAACATCATAGATCACATCTCCTTCTAACCTCCAATGGCATCCATT
Source organism: Dactylorhiza incarnata (assembly GCA_033032865.1). Classification (NCBI taxonomy): domain Eukaryota; kingdom Viridiplantae; phylum Streptophyta; class Magnoliopsida; order Asparagales; family Orchidaceae; genus Dactylorhiza; species Dactylorhiza incarnata. Next base: position 6,541,514 of record JAWHQI010000098.1, read on the forward strand.
GGATTTAGACTTGACTACTCCTTGTAGGATCTGGTCAGACTGCTAAGTCCTTATTGACCAACCCTACCTCACGCTTGATAGTTTGCTAGGTAATAGTCTAATTCCCTAAGGATCTCTCAGGTTTGCTCCAAACCCTACCTCATGCTCAACAGTCCTATATCTCAGAGTACTCTAACTCCTACACCTCAGAAATCCTCCTGATTTCCTACCCCAGTCCTATCAAGAAGCCCTACCTCAGATCTCCCAGAAATCTTACACTCAAGCTAGGAGTACAACTCTACAAGCTCAGGGTCAACAACCCTACACACTCAGGCTCAATAATCCTACAAACTCAGGCTCAACAGCCCTTCCAACATAGGCACAAGGCCCTACACAGTCAGAACAATAATGTTCTTATAGAGGTTATAATATTTGCTTACAACAAGGGACTGTAAAGATATATCCTTCATCAATGTTCTTCTATTGTTGATGCACAACATGTGCAATCTTGAAGCAGGGCTGAATGACAGTAGCTTCAGTCCTTGCTTTTGTTGGAGTCGATGTTCTGCATCTCTTGGTTTGAGAATAACAAATACAGTGTTGTATTTGATCTTATATTTTGTGTGTTTATAGTGTGCAGGTTGTACATGAACAATAAATACACATCCCTATGAGTAGTATGCTAATTGGAGATGATTCTCTAGAAAGAGAGATAACGCCCCACGTTAGCGTTAACGCCACACGTTCACTTATCATCGATAAGGGATGTCGTCGAGAAGAAGTATCATCGAGTGCAAAGAGACAACGCCATCATTAGACTTAACGCTCGCATTGAGTACATGATCTGCCACGAACTCGATGGTTGTACGATCTTAGCCATGATGTGCATGAACCGCTAACACGGGCGTTAACTCTTAACGTCGAGCGTTAGCTCCCGTGCCTATTTAAAGAGCAGCCCCTCTCATTCTACAACAAGCCTTCTATTGCCTCTAAAGCCAGAATTCTGATTCTTGTGAGAGAGGCTCGTATATAACAATTAAGAGATCTCCCTTAGGCTAACATGAGATCTAAAGAGGATTTTGAAGGAGAAGGTCTACAACGTATATTCTATATGAAGGACGAACGCTTCAAGAACGCCAACGTCTACATTGCCTTCATCTTCACCTTAAGAATTTCTTGGGGAGTTTCTCTTACTTTATTTTTATTGCAATCTTTTATTTCTTTTTGTAATGGGTGTGAAGAAATCATTCGGGAAGAACGTCGGATTCAGTGGGAAATTCGCTGCCTTGTTTGTGGCAACTAGGCCTTGTGAGGTTTAAGGGGAATTCACCGCTTTGTGCGTCGTGACTAGGTCGAGGTTAGATCTAGGGGGTGGCTAGAGGCCTTATCTGGGGTAAGACAGTCTATAGCCAACCGGTCCATGGGATAAGGACCGGTGAATCGCAAAAAGGGATTTTTCATATTCTCGCCTTGATTTCTAGCATTATAGAAATCAAACATTTGTATAATAAATTTCTTATGAAATAAAATCATGTCCTTTAATGTTTCATTCAATTGATTTTATTTCCTCTTTAAGAATGTGTTAAATTATATTTTCATCAAAGCATTAAAGCAAACATTTGTGTAATAAATTTCTTATGGAATGAAATCTTGTCTTTTAATATTTTATTCAATTGATTTTATTTCATCTTTAAAAATGTTTTAAATTATCTTTGAAGAAAAGCACTAAAACAAAATATAATGTAAGATTCATTTTGATCGTTAACTTATGGATTTCAACTTGTGTCATTAACGCCTGGCGTTAGCACTAGCGCTGGCGGTAGTGGAGAAAAATTGAATTCCGTCTTCTTTAAAAAAAAGGAATCGTCAATATAATCTTATCTGAGATATTAAAATATATTTTCTTATAAAATAGTCTGAAACCTCGGTCGCAAACTCTGATAAATTTAGATAAGTTTTAAATTCCATAAAACCCTTATTCACCCCCCTCTATGGGCGCCATAAGATCTAACACGTAGTATCAGAGCGTAGGTTATTCCAATATGACTTCACAACCGGGATTAATGGCGCTTCATGATCTCGCATCTTCTAGAGGGGATGAGTTTTATGAAAATGAAAAATCATTATCACCACCATTATTTATGGGTGTAAATTATAATGGGTGGAAAACTCTTATGGAAAAATTTCTTAAATCTTTGGATATTGAAGTTTGGAATATTACAATTAAAATGCCCCCAATTATTCTAAATATAAATGAAGTGTTTTTAAATGCCAAATCTATGAATAGTCTATATTGTGCACTAAATCAAAATTTTTTCAAACTTATTTATACACTTCATACTGCTTTTGAAGTTTGGAAATTTCTTGAGAATTCTTATAGTCTTGCCTCCACAAATGATGAACAAGAGCAATTCCTTATGGATCCAAGAGAAGGAACCGATGAAGACTCATGCTTGGAGGAAGATCTATTGAAGAGAGAGGAATGCAACGTCACAATATTGGACTCAAATGATGACAACACATCAAGCAAAAGAGAAGACAGAAATTCAACTATGGAAGAGGAATGAGAAGAAGATGTCAAAGGAACCTTTGGTTCAAATCTCGCCTCATCCCATAGCAATGGAAGAAAATCAAAATATTCTCTTTTTGTAATAAATTCTAAATTTTGTGTGCTTAAATTTACTAAACGTAAAATTTGAAAGTTGAAAAATGCTAATTCCAAATTACGTTTAGAAAATAAATCTTTAAAATCAAATGCTAAAGTAGAATCATATATTGATATTTCAAATTCTCTTTCATGCTGTTTAATTAAGAATGATAAACCTTGTTTTGATTATAATATTTTAAAGAAGAACTCATGGTTTTGGAATAAGGTCTTGTAACTTCAAAAGAGCATAATGAAAAATTGATTAAAGAAAATGATGTTTTAATAGATAAACTAGAATCATTAAAATTGTTTATTAAAAAATTTTCATGTAATAAGAAATCTCTTATTTCTAATTTATCAAATCATCAAAAGTCCAAAAGCTTAACTTCACATTATAAGAGTAGGTCTATAAGTAAGAGTGAAAATGAAAATCAATAATTAAATAAGAACTTTTTAAATAATGCCCATATTCATTCACTCTTTCAACATTCAATTCGTAAGAATGACCATCACTTTTATAAACTCTCTAAGAATGATTATTCTACAACTCTTTATGATTATCAACATCAATTTATTTTGAAAAATAATGTCAATAAACATAATTCCCAAATGAATTGTTTTTCAACCAACTATCACCACAAAAAGATGTCTTATAATCATAATAAGAATTTGAAAGACAATCAATCAAAGTATGAAACACTAACTCCACCTGTAAGGGCCCATTCATCACTATCTTCCCAAAAGCCAACACAATGTATTTGGGTACCCAAAGGGACCATCCCACTTGGACCCCTTTGGGTACCTAAATATCTCATTGATTAGTATCCAATCATTTGCATGAAGTTGAATCAATTAAAGATGAAATATCAATACTCTACTTCATGATTTGCTTAATTTATTTTTCTTTTTGTTTGTTTTCTTATTTTTGAGCAAACTCGTTATGGTCACTTAGATATATCATGCAATGTGACTTTTTCATTTTAAGCCTAATGGTTAACAAATCAAATTGAATTATATTGAATATAAAGTCATAAAATTTTCAAGTGATCTATCTTTTCTCTATCTAGGTTTTATCCTTTCTAAAATCCTTTGCCTATAAATGTCTTATTTTATCATTATAACTTGAATGCTAAATTTGCTAAATGATATTATCAAGACTAATGTAATTACTTTCAAAATTGGATTTAAATGAGATTTTAGGGGTCTTAGGTTAAAATATTAAATGCACAACTTATTGCATATTTGTCTATTTTTCTTTGTTGCAAATAATAGCCCCTTTAATGAAAAATCATGATTATGAAAAATCAAAATTAAAAAAACTACAAAATTGATGAATATGGTTTCACACACTCCACCATGATCTATTGATATCCTATGCTAAAATTCACTTTTATCATATATCATAATTCATGATCAAGAATTATCTTAAATCAACTATTTCTACCAACCTTAGGAATTATGAAATATATGATGGCTATTAATATTAGAGTTTCATATCTTGTTTTGTGTGTGTGATGTGCATCTCTATTGTTTGCATGTATCTTATTATATTTATACCTAAGAATAAACATGATATCAACAAGATGATATCAAATAGAATCGTCACTTCATTCTAGGTCTATGAAAATTCAAAACTCTATGTTCGAATACTTGCAACTCAATTATATATTTGTCCATCTTTACATAGCTTTGCACCATGTTGTCCTAACTCATCATACTAGCATCAACACTTACCATAAGTAGAAATTAATGACCATGCTAGTTATATCTTGCAATGCTAAAGTAAATTATATTACTAAAATATGAAAATCATAATTTCCATTGTAGTTATTTTCATGAATAATTTTTTTATAAAGTGATTTAAAACCAACAATCTTCGATATAATTGTAAATTCAAAACTAATAATGCAATTATACCATAGTTCATATATTTAAGTCTTACACGCTTAGTATGTCCATAATCATTAAACCTTTGACATGGGTCTCACAATTGCGAGGGTGTAGGATTGTGTGCATTAGAGACCTAACCTCTATGTCATGTCTTGTCCTTAACTAGGGAGGGTTCCAGTGGGGCCCTGCGAGGCACTAGGGGGAAAGAGTACTAGGTTGAGCGTCATCTTTTGTATGCATATGGGATTAACACCCCATCCTACGACATGTGTGCAACTCCTCATGCCCATCCGTCACTTAGTATGGGGCTAGAGTGTAGTCATGTAGTTAAGGTATCTTGATCTTAAATATACTTATATTATATTCATTGAATCAACATCATCTCACTATTTATACTTAAATCATGCATATTATTTTTGTTCTATCTTTGCATCTTGTGTTCGTATATTTTATTATTTTGAGCTTTAATGATTTTATAAAACACAAGTATTTGAAAAATCATCAAAAACATGCTTAATAGAGCCTTCAAATCATCTCTTAAAAGTCTGAAATTTCAATAGTAAGATGGCTTCTTTATAATACAACTGAATTAAAAAAAACATTTTTCAAAAAATAAAAATTTGCAGTTCTGTTTTGGCGTTAGCCCCTTTGCTCCAAAATTTTTTATTTTTGAAAAATCTCCTGTAATTTCTCATGCACTATTTTGGGTTTATTTTTCTGGCATAAAATAGCATTTACTGATAGGCTTGTGAAAGACTTCTATGTTTTCCAAAAAGTATTTGAATTTGAATATTAAACAAATACAAAATTACAAAATAATTTCAAAGAACTAAAATATTGTTTTCTCTTTAAGTGTGTTTATTGTTTTGTACTTATATAAAAATTCAAAAAAAAATTAAAATAAAATACAATTTAATTGTTATTCATTGCCATTGTCAAAGATGATTAAATATATCAATTAAAGATTAAATACAATGTTTAATTTAACTTTCAAGTTTCTTAAAAAACATTGTTTTTTATTTGTCATGACTCTAGATAAACATGTGTATAAACGTTTAGCATGCCTCTAAGTATGAGTAATGTATTATGCTTTATAATGATTTATTCACTCACATATTTTTGATAATCTACATGTGTTTACAATCTTATACTTGCATGATTGTGTAATGTAATAACATAAATAATTATAATACATAAATAGATTACCTACTCAACATTAAATTGGTTATTACAATTCTTTGTCTTTCATGCACTTATTCTTTCGAGAAATGTGGCTTAAAATTAAAATGTTATGTTTGCAAAACAAGTGAATTGGGAGTCCTTAGTCACTAAACTAAAAATCAAATAATAAATGACAAGGAAAACTCCACCAAGCACTACTCACCCTCCTGATAAGTCTTAATGAGCATTGTGAGGTTGAGCACCTTGGCTAAGAATTGTAAAGTGTCTTGTAGCAAATAATTTATACACCACTTCTCTTAGTACACCGGATCACAAAAATGAAAATAAAGCTAACAAGTATAAAAGTGATCCCCAAGCACTACTTTGCACCCTGATAAGTCTTAATAAGCATTGTGTGTGTAGAGCACCTTGGTAGTTGTACTCCATATTTATGTAATTGAAATATTGTGGAAGTAATATTATTTGTGTATTTTAATGTTGAGTTACTTCATTATATATGTCATGTATTTTTGATTGATACATTTGTTTGCTTTATCAAAATACTATTTTGTACACATCATTATCTTTCATAAAACTTCTACTCATGAGAATTAGAACCTAATGCTCATTTACACTATTCTCTACAAACTTAAGTACATGCACTAGATAACAAAGCATGATCACTACAATGTTTAAGTTTACATGATATGCAAATTTTATTACATTATAGTTTTTGTATCTTTTCTTGATATTATAAAATCATGCTTGAAATTTTATCTTAATGGAATAACATCTCTTGAATCTTTAACTCAAACATCAACTTTTCAAATTTAAAACTCATTATCCTTTATATGATTTTATCTTCTAAAATGATGTTTATGTTTAAGAGTGCTTAATATATTCTTCCGCTAAGCTTACTACTTGTGCTCTTTCATGATAATTATTTTTTCAACAAGTGGTATCTTAAAATATGAATGCTTACTTTATCATTTTAGCTATGTTGCTTACAACTTTATGTTCCATCATGCTTATCTTTTTTTCAACAAGTAGTATTTAACAAGCTTTTGATTGCATCCTATTTTTCTTCTCCACATAGATCATATTAATCCTTATTGCATACTCTCATCTAAACCCTCTTTTGATACTACCAAAAGGGGTGAATAAATTGCATAAATCTAATAGTTAGGGAGAGTGCATTATAATAATATCAAACTCAAAAAAGTATCTTTGTAGGGGGAGTAATCTTATAAGAGGTGCATACATTATCCTATGCTCGGTCATGACAATCCTTCAATAAGTGGTTCCTAATCAATCTTAGTAGATATACACTCATACCTACCCACTTTTGATAATAACAAAGGGGTAGAGTAATTTGAGAAATCTAGTAAAATAGATATTTAGGGGGAGTAAATTATAAGAGAACACTTATGTAAGGGGAGGACTTCATATAGAAAGAGTGTGCATTATCACTTTTAAATCTATCATGCTCTTAACCTATTATTCCAGCATATCTTATTATCGCACTTATCTATAAACACAAATTATCTTAATCTCTCTAATTTCTCATTCAGGTATTTGTTATTATCAAAAGGGGGAGATTGTTGGAGTCGATGTTCTGCATCTCTTGGTTTGAGAATAACAAATATTGTGGTATATTTGATCTTATACTTTGTGTGTTTATAGTGTGCAGGTTGTACGGGAACTATAACTACACATCTCTATGAGTAGTATGCTAAATGGAGATGATTCTCTGGAAAGAGAGATAATGACACGTGTTAGCGTTAACGCCCCGCGTTAACTTAGCGTCGATAAGGGATGTCTTCGAGAAGGGAATGGCGTCGAGAAGAAGTATCATTGAGTGCAAAAAGACAACGTTAGCGTTGGAGTTAAAACTCGTGTTGAGTCCACGATCTGCCACGATCTCGACAATTGCACGATCTCAGTCATAATGTGCATGAACCGCTAACGCGGGCGTTGACTCTTAACGCCAGGCGTTATCTCCTGTGCCTATTTAGAGAGCAGCCCCCCCATTCTACAACAAGCATTCTATTTCGTCTAAATCCAGAATTCTGATTCTCTTGAGAGAGTCTCGTCTATAACAAGTAAGAAATCTCCCTTGGGCTAACATGAAGATCTAAAGAGGATTTTGAAGGAGAAGGTCTACAATGCATATTCTATACAAAAAACGAACGCTTCAAGAATGCCAACGTCTACATCGCCTTCATCTTCTCTTTAAGAATTTCTTAGGGAGTTTCTCTTGCTTTTTTTTGTAATCTTTTATTACTTTTTGTAACGGGTTTGAAGAAATCATTCGGGGAGAACGTCGGATTCCGTGAAGTATTCCGTGGGAAATTCATCATCTTGTGTGTGGCGATTAGGACTTGTGAGGTTTAGGGGGAGTTCGTCGCCTTGTGCGTGGCGACTAGGTCGAGGTTAGATCTAGAGGGTGGCTAGAGGCCTTATCTGGGCTAAGATAGGCTATAGCCAATTGGTCCTTTGGAGAAGGACCGGTGAATCGCAAAAAGGGATTTTTCATATTCTCGCCTTGATTTCTAGCTGTTTAGAAATCAAACATTTGTATAATAAATTTCTTATGAAATAAAATCATGTCCTTTAATGTTTCATTCAATTGATTTTATTTCCTCTTTAAGAATGTGTTAAATTATATTTTCATCAAAGCATTAAAGAAAACATTTGTGTAATCAATTTTTTATGAAATGAAATCCTGTCTTTTAATATTTCATTCAATTGATTTTATTTCATCTTTAAAAATGTTTTACATTGTCTTTGAAGCAAAGAAATAAAGCAAAATATATTGTAAGGTTCATTTTGATCGTTAACTTATGGATTTCAACTTCTACCACTAACATTGGGCGTTAGCACTAGCGGTGGCGGTAGTGAAGAAAAATTGAATTTCGTCTTCATTAAGAAAAGGAATCGTCAATATAATCTTATCTGAGATATTAAAATATATTTTCTAATAAAATATTCTGAAACATCGGTTGCAAACTCTGACAAATTTAAATAAGTTTTAAATTCCATAAAACCCTTATTCACCCCCTCCCCCTCTAAGGTTGCCATAACATCCAGCAACTACTATCTGATCTTCTTCTTCAGTAGATGAAGAAAGATCTACTTGTTCTCCTGGATTGAATCAGGAAGAACAATCTTATCTCAGTTGATTGCTTATAGCTTTTGGAAGCTGACTGAGATAATTATGGAAGTCGTCAATAGCACAGTAGCTTTCTTTCAGAATATTTTCCACACCTTCTGTAATGCCATAACATCTTCTTTTATACTCCCTCCAATCTGCAACGGCTCTAAAGAGGGCCCTGACACAGCATGGAAAGAAATAGAAAATGTTTTCTTTGCTTTCCAACCACTTGCGCCAAAAGTAGATCCGGTAAGGCCTTTATTCAAATATGAATCTGTCTCAGCGGTTGGGCTGAGATAGGCTTCAGTCTAAGTGGCTAAGTTGTCTTCGTCTCAGCGGATCTGCTGAGATAGTTAGTCTTCTCAGTGGTTTCTATCTAAATGCATCTCAGCTGAGGCAGACTCCTTCTCAGTGGCTCTGGATGCATCTCAGCGGTTAAGCTGAGACCATGATGCCGTCTCAGCGGTTTTGATAGTAAAACCAGAGAACTATTCCAATGATTGGAATTACCTAACCATGTATAGACATGATGTAAAAGAGGGTTTATCAAATACAATATGTACTTAGCATTGAGTGTGATACTTCTTCAAATCAAGGGAACATTGAGAGCAATATTCCCAACATTGTGTCTAGGTTGTCTAAACTTGAAAGTTTTTCTATTGGTTTTATACGTTCTCTAGACTTATACTTGAAGTTATGTTTATTTTCTATCATTAATTGTCCTTCGGGGCCACCACCTCTTCCGTTGCATTCGTTCATCTCGAGCCAAGTAACAACGACTAGTAGACTAAAAAGTATTTATGTGACAATTATTATCTCAAGCGATCAAATTGTGCTGTGATGCTTCTTGTAGCCCCCCCCCCCCCCCCTCAAAAACTTGACACGATGAAGGGATCTTATCATATACCACCATCAATCCGCAACAAAGAAGGGAATGATGGAAGAGTTGAGGTATGAATGTCTCAATCCTCTCCCATCATTCTCTCAAAACACTACACACTAACGATGGTGCTACGCGAATAATCATCACTCTACATATTAAGTACGCTATAAGCGGTAGAGGAAGAAGTACTAGCGAAAGACTGACAACCACGTAGTAGATCACAAAAATATATGAGTAATATGAGAAGACAAAAAGCAACCACAACAATGATATGATTGACCCATAGTCCAAGTGCAACACTCTATAGAAAGTCCAAGAGCTCACAAGTAAACATGTCAAGCCGGATAAATACTAATATACAAAATACTGTAACTCTATAAACTTACTGAGCTAACTATAGGACCGATGATGTTGTTAAGAGTAGCAACAATCCTCTGTATGTTTTTTATCACATCAAGGCCACGCCATAGCTCCTAGAACACCTGAGGTGGCAACTAATGATGAGGGTTGCAATATTATACATATTTGCTATGTGGTTCTGCCTCTCCCTCTAAGCCCAAATGTGCAAGGGATCCAGTAAATTGCTCTGCAGTAAGTGTCAGCACAGTGCAATATATATATATATCTCTATATATATACAATATGAAGAATTACATATTTAAAGAAGTGCAGTAACAAATTATAAAAGTGTGCGGTAATAAATAATGACAGTAAGTAGACACATCATAATTTTTATCCTACTGGTGTCCACAACATACGCACTCTCGTAACACATTAAATGTTATAAATAAGAATGCAACATAAAGTAATCAATCATATAAAAACACTTAAACAAATTTATATGATTTGGGTCTTGCATAATCTAAACTACATTATCATGTAAAAATGCAACTATTATTTATTATCATAACCAATACAAGCTAAGCAAGTATATCCTCGTCAGAGGAGTGTCACAACCCATAACCAACATGACTCATCGAAGTCACACTATTGTTATCATTACATCCAAGCATGCACATAAATCGACATAGATTCATCATGCATGACGTTGAGACGCAAACACACGATTGTAATTGAGTGCAAACTAACAATTGGGATCACTTATTTGTGGTGTAGCTAGTCCCACAGGCACCACCGTCATGGCAAAATAGTAGCGGTGGCACGTCCTGACCACTTTTAGGGTATTTAAGAACAATCATCCCTAGGCCTTATGTACGGCGGTCCGAGCCCGTACTCATTCTTCACCCATACTAGCAGTGTAAACAAAATAATCGAGGTATAGCACATGTCAAACTCCAAGATGGCTAACACCTAAGCAAACAACAACTAGGCTAGGACGCACGTTGTTGTTCGACCATGATGTTATCCATGAGTCACTGCCCTAATCCTTCAGAGTGTACCGCCGGTGCCTAGTGGACCCGCCAAATATATGCACATGCATTACCATTTCATACAGACATAGTACAATATAATTCATTACCAACTATGGAGGCGATCAACCCGCAACTCAACTCTCTCATGAGAACTAATCATCTTCACATTTGTTAACCCATAATCATGTTATTTGTTACATAATTACATCTAGATCTAAGTATGGTAAAACACATACTATTTCAATTAATTCGGTCTCATAAAAGTATTGAACAAAACTAACAAACTAATTTGGTTATTTAAGAAGAGACCGGTCAATTATACGCGCAACCATTTATATCTCTCTAAATTAGGTGCAGTTAAGTTCCTCAATTGGTAATCGCATTAATCAAAATTCATAACCTCAAGATTGCAATCATTATTTGTACTCGATCCTGGTTTCATCCAGTGTTTTAAATGTTGGCCGAAATGTTTAATTTTAGGGAGAACGATCTATTTTTTCAAATTAATAGGAAAAAATCATTTTTAATTTAATCGGCCGGTCCGATTATTAGTGTTATCGTGCAAATTCTAATCAAGCGGCTTACGGCTAATGTTATTTTTTATATAAATGTAGGTATGACCTAATTCTATTCCCGCGAGTCCTCTGTGAGACCTATGCTGCTTCCTTCTCCCTCATCAAGCGCAGGGAATACTCCATCTTCAGGTCGATCCTCCCTCGTCGAGCGTCGAGAAGTCATATGCGAGCAAGTCTGCTGCTTCCACTGCCTTTGTCGAGCATCGATGCACGATACACGAGTGCCGGGAAGACTACATCTTCAAGCGTCGATACACGATTCTCCTCTTTCACTGTAACTGGCCTTTGAATTGGCTTCTAAGCATCTCTTTTCTTCTAATAGTCTTGAAGAAGTTGGGAAGAGCCAATCTAGGACTACATCTTATATTTTTTATTTTTCTAAATGTCCGATGCGGCTATGCTTCCTCCGCTCAGTAGCATGTCCTCTAGTCTGACATTTGAATCCTTTGAATGAATGCTTCCTCATTTAAGTGAGTAAAGGATTGAATATTCATTTTTATGAAATTCACTTGTCTTCAACGTTTTGTATGTTGTATTGACCAACCTTAATGTATTTAGACTTGTTGATATAAGGTTTGCATTTTTAAGACATTAGAGCATTCTTGCTGTAGTATCACTGTTTTTTCTAATTGTTGAGTGTTTTCCTTAGTTATTCTCTATGTGCAAACATGTTACATTTTTTTATTCATTCTTTAGTAAGCATTTTCCTTAAAAATTGTAGATGCTGTTTTAGTTTTTTTTAATATTCATCATCTTTAGTACATTTTTATAGAATTTAAGTATTAAATCTTGTTATTGATTTCCCCGTCATTTTTGCACTTGTGATAATTTTTTTTACTGATTGCAATTTGCAACATATGCTAGTTTTTTAATCTTTTCATTTTTTTCCTTGTAGAAAAAGAAGACAATGAGATGGATCTTCTTCTTGTGGAGATTATTGGTGATTGGTTCTCTTACTCCAGTTCTGAAGCAGAATGTGCTTGCTTTCTGAAGGAATTATTAGTATACCTTAGAGAACAATGCGCTTCTTCATCTATTATAAATAGACGAGCTCTCTAGTGATCGTTGATATAAGAAAAAGTTCTCTCAGATGTTACTGAGAAAGAGTTTCCCTCTTAAATGTTAGTTTTTCTGAGTCACATTTCTATTTTTTTTAATTTTAAAACACAAACTTGTGGTGAAGGTTCTATTTGAATTAATTAGGTGGATACTTCAAATTGCCAATATTCTATTTTTTTCTACTAGTGTTTTTCTAATATCATTTTAATTTCCAGAATATGGTAACAGGTTCAGCTTTTGGATCGTTCTCATCTTTTAATCAAGTTTGGTAGTGTAGATGGTGGGGTACATTGAAAATCTTGCATTTCGAGCTCAAGCTTTTTCACATGCTTTATAATATTCATTTATTTGATTGTATTGATGAGTTGCTTAAATTTTTTGATTATTAGATTTCCCAAACCACTAACCAACACCATCTTTTTCTTCTACAAGTTATGTACTTCTGAATCAAACAGAAGATCAATTTCATGCACTAAGATAAGACGGGATAACGACATATTGTGCCTTGCATCAGTACACAATAAGAATGAATATATGAACACTCACAAAATAAATCACATAGTTAATATAATTTTGATGATGATAATGTTTTCAAAATTTCTTAATGAAGTTTTGGATGCAAAATTAGGTATAAAATGGTCATCAAAATTGCAGAGTTTTCATTATGAGCCAGTTGCGTCTGCTGGTATAGGGCAGGCCAGTTATTCTCATCTATTTGCTTAAATTTACTCATCCAGTTATTTTGGATTTAATTAGGTTAAGTTTCACTTGCTCGGTCTGCTTAAATTAATATTTTGCTTAAATATTCACTTGTTGTTGTATCTTGGTTAGAATACTTAATTGATGGCCTGAGCAAACATGCAAATAAAAATAGTTAAATAATTGTCTTTTGTTATTTTTTGTCAATATAAATAATTAGAAATAGCCTACATGTAAGACCCTCTCTTTTTTTGCACGCTCCCGGGTCATACCGCCCAGAACCACCATCTTGCGGTGAAACCATTTCTCCAAATGGTCGCTGCCACAATACGCATATTCTGCCGGCTAATCAACATATCCAGGCCAACCACATATCACAGAATTAAAATATTTAAAGAAGCAACTGTCCACAACAAATCACCATATAATTGCAAACTTGTCCAAAATGAGATAAAATATAGCATAGAAGATAGAAATCAGAGTGCTGGTAAATTGAAAAAGGGCTTAAGCCCAATACATCATATTTTTCTTTGCCTCTATCTTGGCAAAAATAAAACACTGCAAACACTAACACAGGGTGATGCCCTCAAGAATGTATAACTCCCTCCTCTAACCCGGGTAGACATGAAGAGTAGGTGTTTGAAGAGAGTCGCTCACCGGTGCTCTCCCAGCAGCTGCCGAGAGACCAAGTCTAGGTCTAGCCACTGTGTACTGCTCCACCCTCTAGTTGAGGATCTGCTCCACTTGGCGCTCATGTTTGTTATGCTACAACCAGCCTTCAGTCTATAAGACTCAGCATGTTCCTCACTATCTCCACCCACGACTCCTAGGCACCATGCGGGAGGAGGAAGCATAGAACAACAAGGGGTAAAAAGGCAAGCAGATGGCATGGACTATCTAACAAGTATATTTATTGTTCTAGCAGTTCTATCATAATAAAGAAGTGACACTATGAAACTGATCAGTATATAAACGAGCATCAATGTGAGTATATGTATGCAGTTATAAAAGAATCTAAGCAGCTAGAAAAGTAAAGTAGAGTAAGTAAAGAGACAACTAGAGCAGCTATGAAAGTAACCTTAACATATGTGTATACACGCAGAAACACATAAGCTAAGGGATCTGGAAAGAAGTAAAATCATCATATAAAAGAGCCCAAACTAATTTTTACGATTAGGTCTTAGTTATGCAATGATGTTATGCTATGCTATGTTGTGCAATGCAGTGATGCAACTCACCCACCCAACTTTGTACGTAGAGACTTTTTGTTAGTTCCCTCTGTTCGAGTGTGTCAACTAAGGTACCCGGTTGAGGAAAACATGGCAGTGGATCAGGCTTGTCCACTTATAGGCTTTTATCACACATCTCCTAGCCTAGACCTTGCGTATGCCCCTAAGAACACATAGGGTATCCGCGTACTATCTAGTAAGCACCACCTCTATCTTGCTTTTCGAGTCTCCGCACATGTACACCCCGTCGAGGCAAACAGGGGCAGTGGATCGGGTCCTCCACTCCTAGGCCAGTATGTCACCTCCCATCCTAGACCTTATGTACGCCACTAAGAACACATAGGGTATCCACGTACTACTTGATACAACAATGCCTCTAAGTGAAACACCAAGCCATTGGCTCGGAGGATTTGACCAGTCCTTTCCTATACTACTGAGCCTACCGCTCGCAGGGCTAACTAGTCCTTCTAGATATACCAAGCCTACTGCTCGCAGTACTTAACCCATCCTTCTAATATACATAGCCTACCGCTCACAGGACTAAACCCTCCTCCTAATATATCAAGCCTACCGCTAGCAGGACTACCTAGTCCTTTTAGACAATACCGAGCCTACCGCTCGCAGGACTTAACACGTCCTTCTAATATACCGAGCCTACCGCTCACATGACTAAACCCCTTTCTCCTAATATACCGAGCCTACCGCTCGCAGGACTACCTAATCCCTCTAGATATAGCGAGCCTACCGCTCGCAGGACTAAACCCGCCCTCCTAATACACCGAGCCTACTGCTCGCAGGACTAACTATCCTTGTACCTTTCCACCCAAAATTTGGGACGAGGTTTACATTTACAAATTCTCCTACTTAGACTACGCTTGTCTATCGTTTAGTTATGCTTAGAAGTTAGGGTGAATCTTGTACTTCAAAAGGGTTACCCGGTGAGGGGCTCACAGTGGTACTAGGTAATGCGAAGGTGGATGATGCTCAAATCCCCCTTTCCATTATATTTACTCTTATTGGTGACTACCCATTCTTATATGCCCACTTGCTCTCCAATTGCTCTATAATCCTAAGGTGAATTACCAATTAACTCAGGTAGACAAGTGTCAATGTTCAATTGAACACTAAACCCTGCCTTTCCTAGTGACCGACTATTTCTTTGTGTTATCTCTCAATCATAACTTGTACCTTCTATTGGGTCACTCCTCACCTCTCCCAATAGGCCGTTGTCAATTCCTGAACTGATAGTTTTACTACACGCACCCGATTCTTTACCTCTGATGACTGCCCTTGCTGATTAACCTTCCAACCCGACAAGGCATATGCAAATCTCTGAGAGTTAATAACTCTAGGGGTGGTGTCCTTATGGGAGGGGTCTAAATTTAATATTTAAGTTCTTAATATTCGCAGCCCAGTTTGCCTTTAAGTGAAACTACATGCCCTACGTGGTTAGTCATATGATTACTAAGTATGAGACCATTTTAATTCCAGAGATTCATATTAATGTCTAAGGTCTATGTACAAATTTCTATGATATTCCAACAATAATAATTCAAGGAATTTATTTCTCAACTTATAAGTCCAAATGCTACTTTGTGAAGGAAGTACGAAGTTTACTCAAAAATTAATTCTAATAAAATTTCCATAGTTTCGTGCTGAAATAAAAAGACTATATTCCAACTTTCATTATAGTCCAGCATCAGAAATTCAGGGAATTAATTTCTCAAGTTATAATTCCAAATGTCACTTTGTGAAGGATGTATGAAGTTTACTCAGAGATTAATTCTAATAAAATTTCCATGGCTTCATACTGATATAAAATGACCATATACCAGGTTTCATAAAAAACCAAAATTAGTAATTCAGGGAATTAATTTCTCAAGTATAGGTGCAAATACTACTTTGTGAAGGAAGTATGAAGTTTTCTCAAAGATTAATTCTAATAAAATTTCCATAGCTTCATACTAATATAAAAAGGCCATATTCGAAATTTCATAACAATCCAGCATCAATAATTCAAGGAATTAATTTCTCAAGTTATAGGTCCAAATACTACTTTGTGAAGGAAGTACGAAGTTTACTCAGAGATTAATTCTAATAAAACTTCCATAACTTCATATTGATATAAAAAGACCATGTACAAAATTTCATAACATTTCAGTATCAATAATTTAGGGAATTAATTTCTTAAGTTGTAGGTCCAAATACTACTTTGTGAAGGAAGTATAAGTTTACTCAGAGATTAATTCTAATAAAATTTTCATAGCTTCATACTGATATAAAAAGACCATGTACAAAATTTCATAATATTTCAGTATCAATAACTCAGGGAATTAATTTCTCAAGTTGTAGGTCTAAATACTACGTTGTGAAGGAAGTATGAAGTTTACTCAGAGATTAATTCTAATAAAATTTCTATAGCTTCATACTGATATAGAAAGACCATATGCAAGATTTCATAAAAATTAAGCATCAGTAATTCAGGAAATTAATTGCTCAAGTTATAAGTCAAAATACTACTTTGTGAAGGAAGCATGAAGTTTACTAAGAGGTTAATTCTAATAAAAATTTCATAGCGTCATACTGATATAAAAAGGCCATATAAAAAAATTTCATAACAATCCAGCATCAGTAATTCAGGGAATTAATTTCTCAAGTTATAAGTCCAAATGTTACTTGTGAAGGCAGTATGAAGTTTACTCAGATATTAATTCTAATAAAATTTCCATAGTTTCATACTGATATATAAAGACCATATACAAAATTTCATAATAATCCAGCATCAACACTTTAGGGAATTAATTTCTCAAGTTATAAGTCCAAATGTTACTTTGTGTAGGAAGTATGAAATTTACTTAGAGATTAATTCTAATAAAATTTCCATAGCTTCATACTGATATAAAATGACCATATACCAAATTTCATAATAGCCCAGCATGAGTAATTCAGGGAATTAATTTCTCAAGTTATAAGTCCAAATGTTAATTTGTGAAGGAAGTATGTTATTTACTCAAGGATTTATTTCTAACAAAATTGTCAGAGTTTCCTACAGATGTAAGAGGTCTATATACAAATTCCAAGACATTTCGGTAAGCTTTGACCCTAATTATTCTCACTTAGGGTCTATGTGACCGAATCATATGGAATCCAGTTTCCTAGGGAAATCAACCCAAAGGTTGATGATTTTCTTCATGGAGTATTGTCCTATGGTCCTAAGTGCATGTTTTAAATTTCATGAGAGTTGACCAAGGGGATTTTCTCAATTCTCAAAATAAGGTTTCTTTACCCCTTTAATGAACATCTTAAAGGTGGTCCTACCAAGTTTCATGTTTGACCTAGATTTGCTTACTTGTAAGGGTCTAAATGACCTAAGATTTTAAACAGATGCTATTATATACCTAACCAACCTCCCAAAGGAGATTTGGAGTGATTTGAGTCCAAATCACCAATAATATACACCACATATGATTTATTGAATTTCTACTAAAACTTTAGAAAAATGTGCCCCAAAAATTATGATTTTTGGGCACATAGTAGATTTAGGGTGCATACACATATGGTCAAATTTTCAACTTCATATACTCTACCATATATTAGTTATTCACCTTTTAAGCATTGTCCTTCTCTAGGACCAGTCCTACCAAATCTGCCCTACAAAGAGCTATAAGACACCAAATGGTGTAGTTTTAGTTTCTACAGACAGTAGACACTAAAACCTACAAAATCTATCTCAGCCTATTTTCCATTTTAAGGCCTCTAAGGGCCTCAATTTTTGAGAGCAAAAGATCTATTTCATTATGGCAAAAACAACCTTTAGTGTGACCTAAACAAAGATTTTTCTATGGTTCATTAAGACATAGATCTACTCAAATGCAAGGATCCAATTGAGTCAAAATATTTATCAGAGACTAATATACACATTTCCAACCACTCAATGGAGATTTAGAGTGATTTGAGTCAAGGTAACTCATAGTATACACCATGCATGAATTAATAAATTTCTGCATAAACATTAGAAACATGTGTCCCAAAAATTCTAATTTTTGGTTAGGTGATGTATTAGATCATCACAAAAGTGTGGATAAAATTTCAGAGACTAAAACCAAGTCAAATGAGCTAGGGTCACATAATACCCATTTAGGTTATATGCACACCACACCTCAACCATGCCAAGACATACATGTGGGTTAGCCCAACATCCAGTGGTCCAAATGACCTTAAATTTCTACCATAGACTATTTTTGGCCTGGTCTATCATCCAGAGAAAATTTGAGTGGATTTGGAACAATATGAGCCTAGATCTAGGTCATTCAAGGAAAATGAAATGCTGATCAAAACCTTAGAAAAATTGTTTCCAAAAATTCACAATTTTTGGCAGGGGTGCTTTAAGGCATAACTCATGCATGTCCCAAATTTCAACTCAAACATTTCATATTCAAATAAATCTAAAATTTATTTGGTGCATTATTTACACCATGGCCCTCAAGGTGAAAATGTTTAGAATTTCATAAAGGGCCTATATAAATTATTAGAAAACTAACGGGCTCCGATTACAAAAATTGAACTATTCGGGGCATCGAAAACATGTCTTTTTCCCCAGAAATGACTCGTGCAATTTAATAGGGGCAAACTAAATAATTATCGAGTTCGTGCAACGTAAAACACAACGAACCCCGAAATTCAGAATAATTGTAAAAACCACAGCTACGAACACGGTGAAACTGAATGAATCCTAAGAACGGAGGTGAGAACGTTGAATGCCTCCTAAGAATGGAGATGAGAACTATGAATGCCTCCTAAGAACGGAGATGAAAACTTGAACTCGATGAACTTAAAGAACCTTGGTGGAGTGCTTAAATCAAAATGCCTTTCATTTCTGTATTTATTGTTCTATGCTTATTGCTCTTTATTTACTGCATCTTTAGTTACTATTGGCTTTATGCTCTATTTTGCATTACCGCCTTCATATTATCCCTATTTAGAGTTAACCTAGAGACGAAACATTTCTCCAAGGTTAATCCTAAATAATGCCCAAACTCGTTCAACTCTCTTGTAAGTAGAGTTGTGCGGTCGAGTTCAATTTCTTAGTCGCTTGCCTAAATTATTTAAATATTGAGTAGAGCAAGAGATCGATTTGAAATGCAAAAGGGTTGTCGAACATCAGAATAGAGCATATTTTCGAAAGACTTCCACTTCTTTCAATTACCTTTCTTATTAACCTTTTATACATTTTACTTATTGTTGGCTAACTCATCATTGGCCCCATAGTGGATCCATGCCTGATCTGCTTTGGAGCCTCGGGATAATCTCTGTCTAGCTCAATTTCAGCCAGTCATCGTCATCAAAATATGTGTTAAGGCTTATTGAACACAAATCATCATTAATTTATTATAGGGTCTTATTGACCTCTCAAAAAATGTCTCATATATGAAAGTTGTGTATAATTTCACCAAAAACTCAAATAAAATTTTCATAAATTGTTATAAAAATATTTGTTATTTATTTAAGGCCAAACAACGATTTATAGTTCAATTTAAATAGAATTCCAGCTTAAAATAATTCTAATAAATCAAGGACTCATTTTAGCACTTGACCCCGATGGTGAAAATTGCTTAAAATTTTATAATGGGTATATATAAATTATTATAAAAATATCGGGCTTCGTTTGCAAAACATGAACTATTCGGGGCTTCGTAAACTCGTCTTACCCTCCCAAAATAACTCGTACTAACTAAGCCACGTTAAATTACTATTTAATCTCATAAATATTATACAATACAATTTAAGAGGAGGAAAATTAAATAATTATCCGGTTCGAGCAAACGTGAAACCCGAAGAAACTTGTATTTCAAAATAATTATAAAATCCACCGCTACGGAAGTGCTAAATTTAAAATGTCTCATGGTAATGGAGATGATAGCTGAAAATACCACCTTGTAACGGAGATGAATGCCTCCTTGAAATGAAGACGAATGCCTCCATAGAATGGAGATGGAAATAGAAACGCAAAGGTCTTGCAGAACTTCAGAACAACATATTTTAGAAGGTCTTTTATTTCATTCATTTACAGATCTTATTTACCTTCTGCACTTTTTATTTACTATTGCCAATTGTTATATTAGGCATTACTGCCTTTAAATTAGCCATATTTAGACTTAACCTGGAGAAGGGACATTCTTCTAAGGTTAACTCTAAATAATACCTGAACTCGATCAACTCTTTTATTAGTGGATTAGTGTGATCGAGTTCAATGTCCTAGTTGCTTGTAGGGTTATTATAATGTCTAGTAGGGCAAGCAACTGCCAGATTCAAAATGCAGTGCTTTGAATCTAATTCAATTCGTGTGTTTATATTGCTTCTTATTTATGCCCTGGAATATGATTGTTGCGGTGCGTCGGTCATGCCCATGAGTTGTTCGTACCGACATGGGAAGGTTGACTACTCTTGGTCAATATAGAGTGTATGAACCCAGGATGTTATCTTTTTTTTATGTTTCCCCAATGGGTGCCTCCATTAGTTAGCCTAATATTATTATCGTCGGATGTCGCTCACATCCCTGAGTACACTGTGTTGTACACAAGGGCCTAGGTACTGAGGTACGACTTACTTAGAAGTGGTGGGGTCGTCCATTGTCACTGTCTTGCCACGACTGTGAGGCTCGCATGATTAGCTACCCCACTGGAATCGAAGGTCAAACTATGTCGACATAGGGAGTTGTAGCGGGTTTTGAATACCTATCATGAATGCATGTTTTTACAACCTGTAATTTAAAAAAATCATGAATTGGGTAAATGTTTAGATTACTTGTACTTTTTATTATCTGCTTAGCCCTGCAATTCTTTCCTGCATTTAATTCCTGCATAAATTACTAATTAATTTTTAAATTATATATGATTTGGCTATTGTATAATATTGCAGAGGCTCACTCTCATCCCCAAGCCTAAGGGTTCTTGGGGAGGGGTGAGAATTCCACTAGTCATATAACTAATGTTGTAGTTGCTCACCTTTTCAGGAGACGACCCAGCCCGAGGCCCTGCTAGAGCTTGAGGGCATTCCAGCAATAAAGCCAACTCCTAACAATGTAGATACGACCGCTTCGCGACCTACCTTATGAGATGTGAGATACTAGATAGTGGTGTTAGCAAAACTTTTGTACTTTTGCTCTCGCCCGGTTAAGACCATTATGTATGAACTCTGGCTACGACCTTATTTTATATATATTAGTTTTCTGGGTTTTTCTTCCGTATATGAATGTTTTATGATGTGATGATGTTCTAATATAGCCTTACAAGGTGATTGTTCTACTCTTGAAGAGCAGTAATGTTTACTCGTTTGGATAGTGTAGGGAGCGCAATGTTTACTCGTTTGGCCAGTGTAGGGCGGCCTACTTAGGCAAAGGTTCCCCTCGGCCCGGTCAAGTTTTGGGGGGAGGGGGGATCTTATAATGGCATCAGAGCATATACCGATCCATTTTTGTGGGGCACCTCAGAATCCCTGCCTTCCCAACTCCGCTCTATGGTTCGGGATGAACCATGTAGTGGAAGCTTGGTGAACCCGTAGGATTAAGGATTTTTTGGCTTACAATTTTTCCACACTCGCGTGCACTATGTTTTCCACGGTAGTAATTTTTGGTAAATTTTATGATTTTTCAAATTTTGACTTCATTCATGTTACTTCCCTAGATACTGGAGTCAAATAATGGGTGAACTTCTACATAAGCTCACTACCACTCATCGACTCCACCACCTCCTCCAATTGCACTTTTGAGGAGATTGAGCTCGGGCAGACCCTTGCAATACTGCTAGGCACATTTCAGGCTAATCTTGGTCAGCAACGACATCAGTTAGTTCAGAAGATAGATTTGCTGACAACATTTTGGGGATTGAGACCCCCAACCTACCATTGATATGAGTCAATAATGCAGACATATGAATTAGTGAAGCGAGTATATGAGCTTCTAGTTGGCATGAGGTGCCCGACTGATTCAGCAGTTTCATTAATTGTTACACTTTTAGAAGGTTACGCTCGGGACTGGTGGTGGGGTGTCGCCTCCTCTACCTCCATAGGATGGTCTCAAAACTCTATAGTGTGGGGGAGTTTACCGACACCTTACTAGAGCATTTCATCTCTGACACCGACTGTACTGAGCCCATGAGCATTTCCTTCAGTTGCAACAGAGAGATAGATTTTTTGCTGAGTACCAGTGGAGTTCACCCACCTAGACCACTTTACAGGTATTTTATCTTTGAGTGATAGAGATGGGATTACTCAGTTCTATAGAGGATTGCAGGTGATCTCTGACAATAATTGATCGTGATTGCATGGACCTTGTTCCACAATATTTCCACACATGTCACAGCCCTATAGTTGGATCAGACGACGATTGCACATAGGCGGAAGATACCATTACAGACACTAGCTGCTACTCCGAGAGACCGGAGAGCTCTTACTCCTAGAGGATGGTTTAGAGATCAACGACAGAATAGAAAACATCGTCCAGCACTTCCACAACCTCAGCAGAAGCAGCAAAAGAGACAACCACCCCATCGACTCCTCAGTAGGGACCTCACAGAGATGTTACTTTCACCGGGAACTGCTATCTGTGCCACCATCATGGGCACATTCGGGCATTCTACCCCCGGGACATTAAGAGACCAGGACTTGGATCTATTAAGAGAGAGGACATTTAGCTAACCAGAGAGTACGCGTTCGTGGTGGACGCAGAGGATATCAGGGTAGACCAGAGCATCAGAGGGATGCTAGGGCAGTACCACATGAGGCGTATGTGTTAGACTTACATTAAGAGCCCGCACATGACATAGTTATTGGAATCCATACTATACCCTGCTACAACATTATTTGACATGGGATCCACGCACTCCTTTGTGTCCCAAAACTTTATATACTCAAAGACCAATGTCACCCAATCTGCCAGAATGTCAATCAAAATCTGACTTTCGGATGGATCGGACATGAACTCAATTGGTAAATGCTCGTTTAAAGCTCTTCTTGGCAACTTGGATTTTGAAGTCTTCACAACTATCCTAGCAATATCAGGATTCGATATCATATTATGGATGGATAGTCTAGAGGGATATAAGGCCCAAATCAATTGCACAACAAGGAAGGTCTACCTCCAAAACTAAGATGGGTAATTTATTACCCTAAAAGGTATACCATCAGTTTCCGAAGTCATTTATCTTCTGCTCAAACCACAAAAGCAACCCGACAAAAAGATGAGGTTTTTATAATATTCTTTGAAATAACTAGAGAATCCATACCAAGAAGTACCTATTATATGAGACTTCTCAGACATCTTCCCACATACTCTTCAAGGACTACTGCCCTCTTTTGCGGATGACTTACAAATCGAACTAGCACATAGAGCCTAACAAGTATCCCGGACACTCTACCGAATGCCACCAAAGGAACTGGCAGAGTTCGAAATTCAACTTCAGAAGTTAGTTGACGTAGGATTTGTCTGCACGGGTTCTTCTTCCTGTGGAGCTCCTATATAATTGTTAATAAGAAGGATGGATCCTTACATCTATGCATCGACTATAGGGAGATGAACCAACTCATAATCAGGAACACCTACCCACTGCCAAGGATCGATAAGTTGTTGGATCAGCTTCAAGGTGCTTACATCTTCTCGTAAATGGACTTGCGATCAGGCTATTGCCAACTTAGGATTCGTAAGGAAGACATACCTAAGACCGGCTTCAGTTCCCGCTATGGACACTATGAGTTCACGGTGATGCCTTTTAGGTTAACTAATACACCATATGCCTTCATGGAACTAATGAACAAATTATTCAAACCCTACCTATATCATTTTGTTATCATCTTTATCGATGTCATCCTCATTTACTCATAAAACGAAGAAGCCCATGTGAAGAATCATATTAAAACAACTATAAATGTCTGAGCAAGATATGTCCTATGTAAAGAATTATGTAAGCAAAATAGATGAGGCTATAGGAAAACCCTCTAATCATATAGAAGAGTATGTCTGGAATACTACCACCATAATGATTAGTAAGGTAGAGAAAATGAAGGATGAGATGAAATCTGATTTGGAAATAGTTCCAGACCATCTTAGGCTCTGTAGCAGTTGCCTCCCAGTCCCTAGAAGCTAAAATAATTGAAGAAGCCAAAAAGGGGGAGGTGGCCAATGCTGAGACCAATTCAGAATTGGCTCTCCAAGTGCTACAAGGAACTAGGATTGCTATAAATCTGCCCCTGCTGGATAATTATAGGAAAGAAGATTTTGACTTTCAGGGGCAGGCCAAAATTGCTCAAAATGATCAATTAGCAAAGAGAAGAAAAAGAGAACAAGTGATGCTAGCTGAAGAATATATGGCTAAGCAAAGGGATGAGCAGGTCAAAGACCCAGATTTTGAATATTGGAATGAGGAATCTAAGAGCATAATCCTGATTGCATGGATAAGCCATGGTCAAGTGTGTAAGGATATTGATAAAATCTATCCAGCTGAGGAGTAGATTAAGCACCTGGAAAGAAACACAAGAAGGGAGAGAATCTTTAAGGAAAACCTAGTAAGAAACCACAAACCAAGAAGGACGCGCTCAAGATTTATTCCAAAACCATATCTTTACTTCAAGAGGCAAGAAAATAAAAAGAAGCTAGCTGAGATAGAAGTAGCAAATGCTGAAAAGGACACCATTGATAAGGATGTTGCTGCTGAAGCCAAGGATGTTGCTACTCCAGAACATAAGGAGGCCACTGCAAAAGGGAAAGAAGTTGTTGCTGACAATGCTGAATGCGCAACATCTTCTAAGAGGAGAAAAATATAGATCTATGTATTTTGTTAAAGACAAATTGTAAATTGAACAATGTTTCAACATTATGACAGGAATGAAAATGAAAGTTTTGCTGAATCTATTGGTTTGTGTTATAGGCTAATCTTAGTCAAAGATTAATATCATTCAGTATTATTGCTCTATATATTCTATGATGCCTAGACATAATTAGTTAACAATGTTATTGTTTTGACAAACAATGTTGTTATGTTGTCATGAAAATAATCTTTCATGGCATTTTTTTCTGTGATGCCAAATGAATGTCAACATTTATATGTTATGATAACATGTTGCTATGTAATTCATTTACATGATATGTTTTTGTTGGTTATGTATCTAAGAATTGGGAAAGTTCTGCCTTCTTCAAATAGGGGGAGATTGTTGGGAATATTGCCCTCAATGTTCCCTTGATTTGAAGAGGCATCACTCACAATGCTAAATACATATTATATTTGATAAACCCTACTGTGCATCAGGAATATGCAGGGTTAAGATATTCCAATCATTGGAATAAGGTCAGGGGTTTGTTGTCAAAACCACTGAGAAGAACTCACTGTCTCAGCGGAACCGCTGAGACGAGGCCAGATGCTGCTGAGAAGGAGTCTGCCTCAGCTGAGATGCAGATAGACAAAATCCACTGAGAAGACTATCTATCTCAGTAGATCTGCTGACACCTAGAAAGCTAAACCGCTAAGATGGAAGTCTGTCTTAGCCCAACTGCTGAGATAGATTCAAATCAGAAAGACGACCCTGAGGGGACTTGCTTTTGGCGCAAACAACTATAAAGTGAAGATAAAGTTTTCTATCCTCTTCCAAAGTGTCAGGGTCGCTTCTTAAGAGTCGTTGAAGACAAATGGAGTATAAAAGAATAACCTAGTGCACTTTCAGAAGGACCTGTTGGTGTGCTGAAAAGGAGAGAGTCATTATCACTGTTCTATTGACGGCGTTCAAGTTTTCTCTCCTTCTGCTAACTGAACCAACAGGAAGATACAAGAAGAGAAGATAACACTTCTATTTATAAGAGCAAGAAGATCTTTAATCCTCTACTGAAGAGAAGGATCGGAAAGAAGCAAGGACTGAACTATTCATTCATCCAAGCTTCAAAGAAGCACCAGCTGTGCAGGAACAACAGAAGACATCATACCACTGCTGTCAACTGTTGTAAGCAGAACATTTACTCACTGTAGGAACTGTGAAGTTTTGAGGTTGTAAGGCATATGGCCTGAGTTGTAGGGTTGGTAAACCTGAGCTATATGGTTGTTTAGCCTGGGTTTGGTAAGGCTGTTGAGCCTGAGATGTAGGGCATTCTTCCTGAGAAGTTGGGTTTCTTGATAGGCCTGAGGTAGGAGGTCAAGATGATCTCTGAGCTGTAGGAGTGGGAGCACTCTGAGTGGTAGGGCTGGTTAGCTTGAGGTAGGGCTTGGAGCAAGCCTGAGAGATCCCGAGAGGTTTATGTTGAAAGCTCTAGGAGCTGAGATTGGTGGAGTTTGCCTTGTCTAACACACTGTTAGAAAGGTGTAGGGGGGAAGTGGACTAACCATAGGACACACTGTCTTGGGGAACCACTACAAACAACTATGTGTTTTATATGTGTTCTTGAGCTTTTATTTACTACTCCTTAACTGCTAGAAATATTTCAGTAAAACTCAAAGACACCTATTCACCCCCCCCCCCCCCCCCCCCCCCTCTAGGTGAATTAGACTACTAACCCATAAATTATCAAAAAGGGGTCCTCCCAAAAATAATTCTTCAAGTCCGAAAAAAATTTCTTCTTTTGTTGACTTGAATAATCTTTTGGTAGGACCCGTGCCACTAAAGAGTTGGCAAGATCCGCGTACCAAGGGGTGGAAAAATTTGTTACCTTATTGATGGCGAGGAGGCGCTCTTCAGAGAATTTGTCTTTTATTTCAGCCTCCACTAGTGCTCCTGTAGCCGGATTCTCCAACCATGAGAGGTGGTCAGCCGCTACATTCTCAAGTCCCTTCTTGTCCTGTATCTCCAAATAAAACTCTTGTAGGAGGAGGATCTATCTTAGCAGTCAGGGTTTTGCATCTCCTTTATTTAGTAAATATTAGAGAGTGGAGTGATCTGCAAAAACAATAACTTTCAAAAGCGTTATATATGATCAAATTTTATCAAATGCAAAAATAATTTCCAAAAACTCTTTTTCCATTGTTGTATAATTTGCTTGCACAGATGTGTGCGTTTTGCTTGCGTAATAAATCGGGTGAAAATATTTATTCACCTGTTGTGTAACAACCCATTTTTTTTTCTTTTATAAAACCCAGGTCTTATGCCCAGAACCGCCGCTTTGCGGTGACACCCTCGCTCGGGAAGGTTGCCACTACAAAATGTCGATCCTGCCGGCCATATCGATCACAAAGAAGTAAATCTTAACAAACTTATATAAGCCAAGTCCATATCACATAGAAAGTAAAACCATCATAAAGAGATGTCCACATCAAATATATGAATAAAAAGTATGATAGTAATAAAGGGGTCATGCCCTGTACATCAATTCCTCGCTACATTATCTCTCGCAGAAGCAAAAATAAGAAAGCTAAATGATGCTCAAGGATCCTGCCAATGGTGCTCCCGTGCTAGACTGTCCCGTCTCTATCTGCACCAGCCTCTGGTGCTGCAGCATCTCCTCGGTCCCCTAAAATGATTAGGTCCACCGACCGTTAGCCAAAATACTAAGCCAATCCCCCACCCCTCCCCCGGAGTCTCCAAGGCACCGAGTAGGAGGAACGAAGTGGAGGACAACAAGGGGTGTAAACAATAGTAGATGACGGGAATGTATTCTACAGGGAATATATACCACTACGCAATATATTTCATAACTGAAGCAGAAAGTAAAGTAGAGTAAGAACAAGTAAAGTAAATAAGTAGAGCAAATATATAAAGATAAGTAAGGAAAAGTAACCGTTGATTTATAGGAATGCACACACAAACCTATAGACCAAGGGGTCGTTTAGCAAGGCCTATCGTATAAGGAGTCCCATAACCAACTTATACAATAGGGGTAGGGGATGAAATGCAATGTATATGCCATGTCATGCAAGGTATGCAGTTAAATGTTATATTCACACAAGTGCAACTCACACACTACGACTCTATGCGCACAGACCTTTAGTTCCCCCTTTTTGGAGCTAGCAAAACTCCCAGGATACTCCCGTAGTGGCAAACGGAAGTGGTGGGTTGTGCCTCGCCCACCTCTAGGTTGGTATTTGCAATACCTAACCTAGACCTAACGTACGCCTCAATGCTAAGAACACAACAGCGAAGCTCCTGCGTACACTTGCTGGTTAGACCACCAGACTTGTCTTGGTAAAGGGTTAACCACTCTTACCGAGCCAAAGTATCAACGTCGGTGCAATGATCGTTAACACTAATGACCCACCACCTTATGCACATACAAAAGTTCCTACTATATCCTGAGCCACAAGGCTACTCGGACTAACCTGCCCGTTATCATAAACTTTCGAGCTAACGGCTCGCCGGACCAACCCGTCCTTACCAACAAGCACTTCTGAGCCACAAGCTCACCAGACTAATTAGTCTGTTGCGACAACTACCGAGCCTACCGATCGTAAAACCAAATCGACTAATGTACCCATGACAATGTGGTGTGATTGAGTATATTACTTAGTTAATCTTATATAACAACTTAGCCCTACAATTTATGGTTAATCTTGGACTTCCCGAGGATTACCCGGTAAGGGGCTCGCTACGGTACTAGGAACTATAATGGGATGACACCCCAAGGCTTCCTTTCTCAATACACTTAATGTTATTGGTATCTACCCATATGCATAACCCTCTTACCATTTCACTTGTATTAATCCTAGGTGGTTTATGACACTTCTAGGGGGAAAGACAATCTTTCGTCAATCCGAAGCACGACCTTACCCTTAACCCACCAAGCACTCCAGTCACATAAGTTCCCTTTTGGTGGCCTCAACTTCTTCAAGCTGACTATATACACCAACTAAACCCCAATTCAACTTAGTAGGTCACTAGTTACCCAATTTTACCATTTTACTATACGCAGACCAAACGAATTATATGAACCTCATAAGTAGATATACTCCAAATATTCACCCACATGACACAAAATTATCACTGGAGGACTATCATGGTATTATAAGACTGAAACCAGAGATTCATATTTTTCCTTAACACTTCAGCATTTATTTTAATTTCTCCAATATTTGCCAGTTATGAAAATGAACATGAAGTGTAAGGTATTCTTATGATAAGGATCCCATAAAATTAAGATAAATCTATCATGTCAAATTAACAGTAAATACATTTTGGGTTCATGATCTCCTTGTCAAAAGATCAGTGGTTCTAAGAGTCTCCTTACCAAAAGACTCATGCACAGTAGTGGCTCCCTACCAGGTAGTAGAAGAGGGGAGTACCTACATTTTGGGGAAACTCTATAAAAATTCTGTGTGTCTTTTGGATTGCTTTTCTGTGTTGTCATCATAGATTAGATTTCATTTACTGTCTTTTATTTCATTACTTAACTACAGTTATTTTATTCTGTTATATATCTTGGTGAAGCATAATACTTAGGTTTATTGTATTTGCACAACTAGAATAAGAATATTTTTAAAATCTCTATTCACCCCCCTCTAGAGGATTCTCAGAGGTACATTGTGCACTTTCAACCTGGGCTCATTTTTTTTGCCTAAAGACGTGCTTTTTTGCCTGAGGGGATATTTTTCGGCCTGGGCGCGCATTTCTCGGAATAGACGCGATTTTTTCAAACAGGCGCCCATTTTTGGCCAAGACGCACATATTTCGCCGGGCGGGTGTTTTTCGCACGAGAGCACATTTTTCTCCTCGGACACAACTTTTCTCGGGCGCGTGTTTTTTGCCCCGATCACGCATTTTGTCCCGGTCATGCATTTTTTCCGAGACCCACGTTTTTCGACCAAATGCGTGTTTTTGCCCAAAAGCGCGTTTTTTGACTCGAACGGGAAATTTTCGCCGGGGCACGTGTTTTTCGGCTCGAAAGCAAATTTTTTGCACAGGCACACATCTTACGCTTAGGCATGCGTTTTTCGTCCCTAACACGTGTTTTTCACATGCCCACATATTTTTGCCTAGAAGCGGGTTTTTTCTGCCCGGACGTGAGTATTTCAAGAAGACACGCGATCACCTGTTAATCTCCGCAAAAGAAAACTCAAAGAATGTATTAATGAATTTAACGCGAGTACCTGAAGGGAACTCGCGATCACATGCTAATCTCTGCAAAAGAGAACTCAAAGCAGGTATTAAAGAATTTAATGCGAGTACTTGAAGGGAACTTGCGATCACCTGCTAATCTCTGCGAAAGAGAACACAAAGCAGGTAAAGAATTTAACGCGAGTACCTGAAGAGAACTCGCGATCACCTGCTAATCTCTGCAAAAGAGAACTCAAAGAAGGTATTAATGAATTTAACACGAGTACCTGAAGATAACTCGCGATCACATGCTAATCTCTGC
Source organism: Dactylorhiza incarnata (assembly GCA_033032865.1). NCBI lineage: Eukaryota > Viridiplantae > Streptophyta > Magnoliopsida > Asparagales > Orchidaceae > Dactylorhiza > Dactylorhiza incarnata. Next base: position 6,572,481 of record JAWHQI010000098.1, read on the forward strand.
AAAACAGAACTCAAAGCAGGTATTAAAGAATTTAAAGCGAGTACCTGAAGAGAACTCGCGATCACCTGCTAATCTATGCAAAAGAGAACTCAAAGCAGGTATTAAATAATTTAATGCGAGTACCTGAAGAGAACTCGCGATCACCTCCTAATCTCTGCAAAAGAGAACTCAAAGCAGGTATTAAAGAATTTAACGCGAGTACCTGAAGAGAACTCGCGATCACCTGCTAATCAATGCAAAAGAGAACTCAAAGAAGGTATTAAAGAATTTAATGTGAGTACCTGAAGAGAACTCGCGATCACTTGCTAATCTCTGCAATAGAGAACTCATAGCAGGTATTAAAGAATTTAATGCGAGTACCTAAAGAGAACTCGCGAACACCAGCTAATCTCTGCAAAAAAGAACTCAAAGCAGGTATTAAAGAATTTAACGCGAGTACCTGAAGAGAACTCGCGATCACCTGCTAATCTCCGCAAAAGAGAACTCAAAGTAGGTATTAATGAATTTAACGCGAGTACCCGAAGAGAACTCGCGATCACATGCTAATCTCTACAAAAGCAAACTCAAAGCAGGTATTAAAGAATTTAACGCGAGTACCTGAAGAGAACTCGCGATCACCTGCTAATCTCTGCAAAAGAGAACTCAAAGCAAGTATTAGAGAATTTAACGCGAGTACCTGAAGAGAACTAGCGATCACCTGCTAATCTCTGCAAAAAAGAACTCAAAGCAGGTATTAAAGAATTTAACGTGCATACCTAAAGAGAACTCATGATCACCTTCTAATCTCTGCAAAAGAGAACTCAAAGCAGGTATTAAAGAATTTAACGCGAGTACCTGAAGAGAACTCGTGATCACCTGCTAATCTCTGCAAAAGAGAACTCAAAGCAAGTATTAAAGAATTTAACGCGAGTACCAGAAGAGAACTCACGATCACCTGTTATTCTCTGCAAAAGAGAAGTCAAAGCAGGTATTAAAAAATTTAACGCGAGTACCTGAAGAGAACTGACGATCACCTGCTAATCTCTGCAAAAGAGAACTCAATGTAGGTATTACAGAATTTAACGGGAGTACCTGAAGAGAACTCGCGATCACCTGCTAATCTCTGCAAAAAAGAACTCAAAGCAGGTATTAAAGAATTTAACGTGAGTACCTGAAGAGAACTCACGATCACCTTCTAATCTCTACAAAAGAGAACTCAAAATAGGTATTAAAGAATTTAACGCGAGTACCTGAAGAGAACTCGCGATCACCTGCTAATCAATGCAAGAGAGAACTCAAAGCAAGTATTAAAGAATTTAACGTGAGTACCTGAATAGAACTCGCGATCACCTGCTAATCTCTTCAAAAGAGAACTCAAAGCAGGTAATAAAGAATTTAACGCGAGTACCTAAAGAGAACTCACGATCAACTGCTAATCTCTACAAAAGAGAACTCAAAGCAGGTATAAAAGAATTTAATTCGAGTACCTAAAGAGAACTCGCGATGACCTGCTAATCTCTGCAAAAGAGAACTCAAAGTAGGTATTAAAGAATTTAACGTGAGTACATGAAGAGAACTCGCGATCACCTGCTAATCTCTGCAAAAGAGAACTCAAAACAGGTCTTAAAGAATTTAGCATGAGTACCTGAAGAGTACTCGCGATCACCTGTTAATCTCTGCAAAAATAGAACTCAAAGCAGGTATTAAAGAATTTAACACGAGTGCATGAAGAGAACTCGCGATCACCTGCTAATCTCTGCAAAAGAGAACTCAAAGCAGGTATTAATGAATTTAACGTGAGTACCTGAAGAGAACTCGCGATCACATGCTAATCTCTCCAAAAGAGAACTCAAAGCAGGTATTAATAAATTTAAAGTGAGCACCTGAAGAGAACTAGTGATCACCTGCTAATCTCTGCAAAATAGAACTCAAAGAAGGTATTAAAGAATTTAACGTGAGTACCTGAAGAGAACTCGCGATCACCTGCTAATCTTTGCAAAAGAGAACTCAAAGTAGGTACTAAAGAATTTAACGCGAGTACATGAAGAGAACTCGCGATCACACGCTAATCTCTGCAAAAGAGAACTAAAAGCAGGTATTAAAGTATTTAATGCGAGTACTAGAAGAGAACTCGCGATCACCTGCTAATCTCTACAAAAGAGAACTCAAAGCAGGTATTACAAAATTTAACGCGAGTACCTGAAGAGAACTCATGTTCACCTGCTAATCTCTGCAAAATAGAACTCAAAGTAGGTATTAAAGAATTTAACACGAGTACCGGAAGAGAACTCGCGATCACATGCTAATCTCTGCAAAAAAGAACTCAAAGCAGGTATTAAATAATTTAACGTGAGTACCTGAAGAGAACTCGCGAACACCTTCTAATCTCTACAAAAGAGAACTCAAAGCAGGTATTATTGAATTTAACGCGGGTACCTAAAGAGGACTCGCGATCACCTGCTAATCAATGCAAAAGAGAACTCAAAGCAAGTATTAAAAAATTTAACGCGATTACCTCAAGAGAACTCGCGATCACCTGCTAATCTCTTCAAAAGAGAACTCAAAGCAGGTAATAAAAAATTTAACGCGAGTACCTAAAGAGAACTCGCGATCAACTGCTAATCTCTGCAAAAGAGAACTCAAAGCAGGTATTAAAGAATATAACGTGAGTACCTGAAGAAAACTCGCGATGACTGTTAATCTCTGCAAAAGAGAACTCAAAGTAGGTATTAAAGAATTTAACGTGAGTACCTGAAGAGAACTCGCGATCACCTGCTAATCTCTGCAAAAGAGAACTCAAAATAGGTATTACAGAATTTAGCGTGAGTACTTGAAGAGAACTCGCGATCACCCGCTAATCTCTGCAAAAATAGAACTCAAAGCAGGTATTAAAGAGTTTAACACGAGTGCCTGAAGAGAACTCGCGATCACCTGCTAATCTCTGCAAAAGAGAACTCAAAGTAGGTATTAATGAATTTAATGCGAGTACCTGAAGAGAACTCGCGATCACATGTTAATCTCTGCAAAAGAGAACTCAAAGCAGGTATTAAAGAATTTAAAGTGATCACCTGAAGAGAACTTGCGATCACCTGCAAATCTCTACAAAAGAGAACTCAAAGTAGGTATTAAAAAATTTAACGCTAGTACCTGAAGAGAACTCGCGTTCACCTGCTAATCTCTGCAAAAGAGAACTCAAAGCAGGTATTAAAGAATTTAATGTGAGTACCTGAAAAGAACTCGCGATCACCTGCTAATCTCTGCAATTTTACAATCAGTAATTGTCCTCTATTTATAATATTTAACCTCTACCCAAAGTTGGAGGTTAATGAAGGAACCATCAAAAATACTTATCCTAAAATTATGGAAAAATTACTAGACCTTCATATCAGTCAGAAAAGTCTACTGGCCAAATTTCAGAATTTATAAAGGCAAATTAACCACATAAATGAATATTCCAAAGAAACCCTTTCTAGGGAAAATTGTGAAGGAACCTACTGTTACAGAATTCCAAAAATTATGAAAGAAATACCAGATCCCTATCAGAAAGGCTTACTGACTGAGTTTCACAATTTATGGAAATCAATTTCTCATTTAATTAAATATTTTAAGAGAATCCCAATTAGGACATGTTGTGAAATAGCCTATTGTTAACAATCTCCAAAAATTCCACAAATATTCACAGAGCTTCCTAGTGCCCTGAAATGTCCTATCACAAAGTTGCAAATTTTTCTAAAGAATATTGGACCCTCAATTATTTTTCTTAAGGCTAAGACAAAATAAGTGCCTTGTGAATGAAGTACTGGTTAAATTACTTAATTAAATACACAAAATTTACCAGAGGTCCATCATGTGATTATAAAGGCACTACCAAGGTTTCATCATCATCCAAGACCATTTGAGCATGTAAATTTCTTTTATATTGAAATACCCTAAAGAGGTTATAACCTAATTTAGGGGGAGTAATGGTTCCTAAAATCCTTTTAAAATTTCCTAGGGCATTATTACCCCCTTTGAACTTGTACACCAAATTTCATGACCATTCCATAACATTTGACCCCATGTCCTTTAGAAAGCTCAAAATGCAACCCTAAGGGTAAATCTAGGGTTTTGGGGCAAATCCACCCCACATTACCCCAAATCACTCATGGAGGTGTTTTCGGTGATCCTAAACCAGTGGCCAAGGTTTCACATCAAGTTGATGAGTTTTGACCACAGAACCCCAAAATGAACACCATACCCTAATTTTGACCTAGTTTGACCCAACTTGGGTTAACAAATTACCTATCCAAATCAGTCCCAATTGGGCTGAATTTTTTACCAGGGTTATGTAATAACCCTAAGGAGCACCCACCAAATTTGGATGGAGTTGGAGGTCATTAGACCCTAAATTTAATTAACATATGAATTACAAAATTAATACAAAAACCTTAAAAAAGTTTTCTCCTAAAATTCCCATCTTTGGGTATGTTAAGGGGGTTGGTATAAATAGCCTAGGTTTCAATTTTTATGCAAATAGCATTTCTCTATCAAGAGTTATTCAAGAAAAGGTGACTGCCCTACCCTAGGGACCAGTCCTAACAAAATGGCTCTACAGGGGGCTACAGTGCCCCTATTGAACTGAAACAAATTTTCATTTAATCTACACACCAAGGGATACAATATTGATGTTGGGAACTTTTTCATTGGAGAGGCTCTACTATTTTTAATAATTAAAACAAAACATTGTTCAAACTGTGACATAAATACATATCATAGCATAATATAAACATTTGATCTCTGCACGAATCTTGGCGCAGATCTGACGACTCCTGGTCGTCTTCTACCTCCAGCCAAGGGCTAGGATTAGCCCATCCTGGGATCACTTCCTCCCCACTTTCCCGGCCACCTGAGCGCCGCCCCGGCCGACCAATGCCACCACCACCTTCGTTGAGGTGGTGGCCGGCGATTAGGAGTGGTTGGCCGGCTGGAGGTGGCTGGAGTGAGGGGTTTTTTGCGGGGGAAAGAGTGCTCGAAACAAGCCCTATCAGAAGCTTTATTCGAGCCCGATTTGGCTCGAATCAATCCCCAATCTAGAAGAAGATCTAGCACTAGAGGAGAGGAAGCGGATCGGACCTGTGTGGGGGCCTGGTGGCGCGTATTCCGGCGAGTCTCCATTGCCGGTGGTGGAGCTTTTGGTTCCATGCCGATCTAGGCCTCCTCTGCATGATTCTCACTGGAAGGTTGGGGGTTTTCCTCCTCTCTGATCACTGAAGGTAATGGGGGCCTCAATTCGAGCTTGGGTGGCTTTATTCTTGAAAGCCATTAATGGCCATTAACTAGGATTTCGATTACTCTTGAGGGGGGATGAATTGGTCATCAATTAAGTTGGGAAGAGGCTGAAAACTTCTCCTCTCCCCAAGGGGAGATGAATGGTGCCATCAATTGCTCAGATTGGGGGTTTCTTCTTCCTCCCCATTAACTCCCCTTTCTTTTTCTCTCTTTCAAATTGGGCTTTCTCTCTCCTGGCCTATTCTATTCAAATTGAATGGCCAACTCAGCAGCATTCAACCCCTATTAGGTGGTGGACCACATCAATTGGGTCTAGCTCAAGTGGGTTGGGTTCAATTTGGGCAAAATAGGTCATTTTGACCCAAATTTAGGATAAGGTTGACTTTGGTCAAATTGACCATTTGGGTTGACCCCAATGGGTGTCTTATGACCCATTGGCCTCCCTTAATGGTTAAGAAGGTCTAGGTGGAGTCAATTTGGCAAGGTGAGGGTGAATTGCCCCTTAATATGGCACTTTGACCAAAATAGGGCTAGAGTTGACTTTGGCAAAATTGGCCAAATTGGAGATCCCATGATGGGGCTTTTTGGTCCATTAGGTCCCTAGTGTCCTTATAAGGGTAGGGGAAGGGTCAATTTGGCATGGTGGAGGCCAATTGACCCTAATTGAGTTAGTTTGACCAATTTAGGGTTAGGGTTGACTTTGGTGAAATTGGCCCCTTTGGTTGATCCCAATGGGTCCCTGGTGCTCCAAGTAGACCCCTAGTGGGTTAGGGATACTATGGTGGGGTCAAGGTTCAAGGTGAGGCCCTAAAGTTCAAACCTAGGCTAGGTATCTGAAACCTGCTATATGCAGACCACTTGGGTTTTCTCCTTCTCACCCAAGCTCACATGATCTTAAGCTCTTCCAATGGTTTTGTCATGACCTAGTCATGACAAAACTAACTTGGGTGTCTAACTGTTTGGGGGATGTTACAAATCCCAATACATTAAAATAAAAATTTTGTCCTCGAAATTCAGGTTAAGCCTGTGAGGTTTCTACTACAAGTAAGAAAATGTAACATCCCAAAAAAATTAAATTATACCTGCTGCAAAGAGCTCCGGGTACTTTCGTTGCATCAGGTCCAGTGGCTCCTATGTATGCTCCTTTTATCCATGATTCCTCCATAGGACCTTGACCAGCGAAACCTTCTTGCGCTGCAAAACTCGCAACTCCGTGTCGTCTATCTGAACTGGCTCCAGGTGAACCGATCGATTGGTAGCTACTGGCCCCTCCGTAATAGATATCTGTTGATCTGGCTGAAGTAGAGTGTCACAACCCGCATTTTCTCCGAATTTAGGAATATTAGAGTAAGAGAAAATACGCGTCATGATGTCACGTCATGCAGGAGACATCTACAGACGCTCAGGAGGAAACCTATTACTTACTTAATCAAAACATGTTTACATTATAGATCATCATTTGAAATCATTTATTAGAGTTTGGGGTTAAGAACTGTGTCTCTCAGTTCGTGGATCAACTAGTCCACCGAGAAAATGTATGTAATTGCAGCGGAAAATACTTGATTTAGTTCACTTGAGCTCCTAGATGCACGTGATTTCATGATATAAAGTAAATGATATGCACATATCTAGGCATAGTATAAGTATAGAAAATATCTTTTAGGCGACTTTAAAGATAAGGATTTCAGTTAAAAGGTATGCCATGTGGATGAAAGAAAAGCCATTTTATAACTATAATGCACCTAGACATAAATCCTTCCCAGAGAGCAAGATACACAAGATCAAAAAAAATGTGGCATTAAACTGGCAAGCAAACTATACAGTATCAAAATGGCACAATGGGCGTCAACAACCTGAGACTAACCCGTTGGCTCCAACTAGTATGTCTGAACACAAGAAGAAAACTAACCACAACTACCTCGCAGCAGCGAGGTAAAATAGCAACTAAAACTCCCGGAGACTCCGGGCTACACCACTAGCAGCTAAGGCCCTGAACCTGAGGCATTCAATAAAACAAAGAACGCCTCAGGAAGGGAATTACAAGTGGTAGAAAACCAAGAAGAAAAGTAAATAAGGCATAAGGGGTACCAACCCAAACCAGATTTACCGAAAGAGAAGCTCCAAACAAAGAGCTAAGCAAAGCACCAAGTGCACCAAAATGCCATAAAGAGGAACAAACAAAGTTCACTTATCTTGTTAAATTTATTTAAAGAGACTGATCAGCTCAAATTAAACGGGGGCGGTCCTTTATCCACTGCCACCCAAAGCCAAAAACGGGTGGGGGTTTCTATCCCCAACCACCCAAACATGGCCCACGGGACCACAGGCCAAGCCTGCAGTTCACCACTAAAATGGCCACCGTGCAAGGGTACAACACTCCCCACTGCCCCCCAAGAACACGACCCACCGTGCAAGGACAAAGGCAATGGTCTTATTAATTAATTTCTTTAATTATGGCATGGGACGAAGCCCGAGAAAAACACTCACCAGGATACCCTAAGGATAGGGTCACAAATGGAGTAAACTCTGTATAAGGCGATGCATAAGGGAAGACATAAATTATCTAACCGCAACGGGTACGAGGGTTCGAAGAGGAGAAGTAATCGGAGGCATAACTCAAGTACTAAGAAGTAGAGGTCATTTCTCGAGGACCCAATGGTAAAAAATACAAGGGTTTCAAGAGAAGTCAAAGACAAGGAACAAGAGGTTCTAGAGAGATCCAAGGGCAGGGACAAACATTTCTCGAGAGATTAAAAGTAGAGGAAAAAGCTATTTCTCGAGAATTAAATTGCAGGGGTTAAGTTTCTCGAGAAGTCAATCGGACAGGGATTAGCTATTTCTCGAAAAGAAAGGGGCAGGGATAACTGTTTCTCGAGAAAATAAAGGCAGGGAACAATGACCTTTTGAGAAATCCCAGACAGGAAAAAGAGCAGGCTCTCGAGAAATCCCCAAGGCAGGATAAATGGCTTCTCGAGAAATTAAAGGTAGGGTCAAGGGATTTCTCGAGAAGTTAAGGGCAGGTAAACTGATTTCTCAAGAATTAATTGATAAAAGGAAGTCGGGGTTCAATAGCTTCTCGAGAAAGAAAAAAACTGCACAAGATGCTCTCGAAGAACAAGCCAAGACACAGCAAGACACAAAACCACAGAAAATAGTGCTTTAAGAAAACAACTAGAAGGAGGGGGATAGCCGCTTGCCTTAAACCTTGCAAACTCGAAGATCTCCACTCCAAAAGTTATGGATCAGCCAAGAACTCACTCGAGCACGAAATCTTGAAACCTTTCGGGTCGAAAAGAAGGATTAGGTCACAACCCTAACTCCAAAAATTCCACGAAACAGGAAAAGCTTACCACTAGAATGAAGATCCCGCCGTGAGCTTTCCAAATCTACTCTCCAAACGCGATTCTGACCACTACAGCCCTCGAATCGCCGGCCGGAAGCTCCACGCACGCCGCTCTCTCTCTCGCCCGACAGACTCTAGGTCAGCCAAAAGGGGAAGGAGATGAAAAGATAAAACCTAAACTCAAAGTATAAATACTAAGCCTCCAGGAGTTCGTCGAACTCAGCCACGAATTCGTCGAACGCAACATCAGCGAGATCGTCGAACGCAGACTGATCCTAGTTCATCGAACGCAGACTCTCTGTCGTTCCTCGAACGCAGAGCCACTGCCGTTCGTCGAATGCAGAGTCACTGCCGTTCGTCGAATGCAGAGCCACTACCGTTCGTCGAACGCAACTCCTCTGTCGTTCGTCGAACGCAGAGCCCAAGCCCTTTGTCGAACGCAGCTCCTCTGTCGTTCGTCGAACGCAGAGCCCAAGCTGTTCGTCGAACGCAGTTCCTCTGCCGTTCATCGAACACAGCGCCAGGGAAATATAATAAATGCAATAATTACATAAATAATTTCCCAAAACTCGAAACGACGCCAACTCTCACACGCTCGATCAAAATTACACACTTAACTATGCTAAGGCCCAAAACTAAACCTAACGAGCTGACGTAATGCTCAAATGCCAAAATTACATCACAGCGGCCATGTAAATAATTAACGAAAATCAGGGGCGTTACAGTCACTCCCCCTAAAAAAAGTTTCGCCCCGAAACTTAAAATCCAAAGATCAAGAAAGATACAGAATCAAATCCAAAGGTTACCTGACAGAAGATTTACCCGAAATCTAAGAGAAGAGGCTAGGATGAGTCTCTCTCATGGCAGACTCCAGCTCCCATATTGCGCTTTCGACACCCTGATTCTTCCAAAGAACCTTAACCATCGAGATCATCTTCCTCCGCAACACACGCTCCTGAGTCTCTAAGATTCGGACAGGCTCTTCAACATACGAAAGATTGGGCTGCTATATGGGCACTGAATCAAGAACAAGCCGATCACTGCGCAGGCACTTCCTCAACTGGCTCACATGAAACACATCGTGAACATTTGGGAAGGAAACAGGCAAATCCAATCTATAAGATGACGCTCTGATGCGCTCAACAATCTGGAAAGGTCCCACATACCGGGGGTCCAACTTGTAGTTCCTTCCAAATCTCTTAACGCCCGACATCGAAGAAACTTTCAAGAATACTAAGTCTCCAACGGCAAACTCAAGATCCATCCTTCTCCGATTGGCATACTTCTCATACCGCTCTAGAGCGATACGAAGCTTCTCGCAAAAAAGAGTCACGACAACACCCATCTCTTCCAAAGCTTCTGGACCTAACAACGAATTCTCACCAACCTCGGCCCAAAACAAGGGAGTTCGGCAACGCCTCCCATATAGAGCCTCAAAGGGGTCCATTTGCAAACTCTCTTGTTAACTATTATTATAGGCAAACTCCATCAATCCAAGACGCTTATCCCAAGCTCCACCATGATCTAGAATATAGCACCTTAACATGTCCTCCAAAATTTGATTCACTCTCTCTGTCTTACCATTGGTCTGAGAATGGTAAGTGGTAAAGTATCTACGGTCAGTGCCCAAAGCTCCCTGCAAACTTTGCCAGAAGTGAGACATATACCTTGAATCTCGGTCCGACACAATGCTCATGGGCACACCATGCAGCCTGATAACTTCATCCAAATAAAGTTCTGCTATTTTCTCCATAGAAAAGCCGGTCTTAAAAGGCACAAAGTGAGCACACTTTATCAATCTGTCAACTATAACCCACACGGAATAATGCCTTCTGGGAGACCTCAGCAAACCGAAAATGACGTCCATTGAAATACTCTCCCACTTCCAGCTTGGAACATCCAACGGGTTCAACTTACCTCCAGGCCTCTTATGATCCGCCTTCACGCACTGGCAAGTTAAACATTCAGAAACATATCTGGCTATATCATTCTTCATACCTGACCACCAAACGATCTGCTTCAGGTCCTTATACATCTTTGTGGAACTAGGATGATAGGAAACACTAGAGTCCTGTGCTTCACTACAGATCTTTGCTCGTATATCTTCTGTTGGGGAAATGATTTATCTTAACCCCTAGAATTAAGAAGAATATAATTTCTAAGAATGAAAAGTTAGTCTAAGTAAATATGCGTCGAATAGAATTCGACGCAACGTCGAAATGTAGTCGACGTTTCTCTCAAAATGAGTCGAAGTAACTCTAAGAAGAATTCAACGTAATCTTTGTCGACGTAACTCTGACTTCTAGTTGACGCATTTAATAAATTCGACGCACCTTAGTCGACGCACCTTCCTTATTCTCCTCTCGACGTCTAGCCAGGATAAACTCGGCGCTTACGTCGAATAGTAATCGACCCACGTCAATTTCTATGTCAAATTCAAAACATCGAAATGTAGTCGACGTTTCTCTCAGAATGAGTCGAAGTAACTCTAAGAAGAATTCGACGTAATCTTTGTCGACGTAACTCTGACTTCTAGTCGACGCATTTAATAAAGTTGACGCACCTTAGTCGACGCACCTTCCTTATTCTCCTCTCGACGTCTAGCCAGGATAAACTCGGCGCTTACGTCGAATATTAATCGACGCACGTCAATTTCTATGTCAAATTCAAATCACGCCAAATCTCTTTCCTTCTTTTTAAAGATCTGAATTTTATGGAATGATTTTATACTTTTATAGCCGTTCTGAATCTGTCCTTCCTTCTAATTGATTCTTGGCTAATTTGATTAATGTTTATTTGGATATTATTTGATATCAGAATAAACTCTTTCCTTCTACAGATGAAATTAGTATGGAAATTTTTTCTCTCTTTCTAATTCTCTGTCTGCTAATTGATTATTCTCCTTTAGCAATATCTTTTCAAACAGAGTTATAAATAAGAAGGAAGTCGACAGAGAATAATAACCAGTGATCCACCATATACATTTGAAAAAGAGGAAGGGCTCCCAAGTGAAGAGTGAGAAAGCTGAGAAAAGAGATAGTGTGCTGCAGCAAAGAAAAAGCCTTCATCTTCTCCTCCTTCTGAAGCCATTCTGCTGCAAATTCTGAAAGCTCTCACAAAAGAGAGAAAAGCTTACAATCTCCTTCTCACTATAGAAGAGAGATTACATTCACTATTCTTGTGCTTCTAATCTTCTTGCTAGGAAGAAGATTCTTTCTTGCTTAAATTACTTCTTCTACTTCTTCTTCTTATCTTCATTTCATTTTCAAACAGTGTAAAAGAGTTTTTAGAATCTCTCTTCAAAAAATTCAGTTGTACTGGTTCTAAGAGTCTCCTTGTCAAAAGACTCACGCTGGTTCTAAGAGTATCCTTATCAAAAGACTCAGTGCAAGATAGTGAATTCCTACCAAGGGGGTAGAAGAGTGGACTACCCAAAGTTTGGGGAACCACTATATTTCCTTGTGTTGTGCTGTGATTTTCTTCTTGCTATTTTTCTCCTTTACTTGCTTAATTCTTGTTGGTTTGTGGGAAGCTTGAATCTGTGATTATTACACACACATATATATATATATAATTGCACCAAGTACTTTTAAATCTTTATTCACCCCCCCTCTAGAGAATTCTATTGAGGTTAACTGTGCACTTTCAATTGGTATCAGAGGGAGGTTGATCTAAAAAGGTTAACTCCTTGATTACAAAGATCCTACCTCCTTAATATATATAGATATTTCTAAAAACTATTTTTCACATGGAATAAATCAAAGATTATGCTTCCACCAGACCACCAATGTGCAATCTTGAAAAGTTTGCAATTTGGAAAACAAGAATTAGGACCTATATGAATTCTATTGATGAAGAATTATTTAATATTATTTTGACAGGTCCTCCCAAGCCTTATAGAAGAGACTCAAGTGGTGAAGTGACTCAAACACTTGTACCAAGGGATGAGTGCACAGTTGAAGAGAAGAAGGCAGGAACATGTGATGCAAAAGCTGTGAACATTCTTGTCTCAACCCTCTCAGATGAAATCTTTCAAAAGGTTGTTGACTGTGAATCAGCCAAAGAAATCTGGGAGGCTCTTACCAAGATGGTAGAAGGAAGTGCTGATGAAAGGAAAGATAGAAAGGCTCTATTGATCTCCCAATATGAGAATTTTCAAAAGAAGAATGAAGAAAGCATATCTGAGATGTATGACAGATTCAGTCTGATCATCAATCAATTAAGGAGCCTGGATAGAGAGGTCTCTCTCACAGAGATCAATGACAAAATGTTAATGAGTCTCCCAAGTTCATGGGACTCAAGAATATGGGCAATAAGAGATACAAGAGGACAAAAGGAAATCTCAACAGATGCCCTCTTAGGAAAACTCAAATCCTATGAGCAACTGCTGAAAACCAGAGAAGAGAAGGAAAGAAGAGGAAGCACTCCAACCTCCTCAAAAGATAGAAACATTGCTTTGAAAGCAACAGAGGAGGAGACCTATGTCACTGAAGAAGAATTATTCAGCCTCCTGGCCAGAAGATTCAAGAAATGGGTCAGGACAGATGGGTCCAGAAGGAGAGAATCAAAACCAAGGTATGATAAAACTCCTACTAAAGAAATCATTTGTTATTCCTGCAGGAAAACTGGACACATTGCACCAGAATGCCCAAAAAATATTGAGAAAAAGAAAGATCTAAAAAAGAAAGATCTCAAGAAAAAGGGGAAGAAGAAAGAAAGAGGCTTCATTGCAGAAGCTTGGAGTGAAACAGATTCTGAGGATAGCACCTCATCCAAAAGTGATAATGAAGAGTCTAAGCAAGAAGACCTATGCTTAATGGCTCTTGAAAGTTCAAAGGAAGAACATGGTGCTAAATCATGGAGTGAGACAGAATCAGAAGGAAACATCTCTTCTGAAGATGATAAAAAAAATAGCCTTATTCTCATAGAGGAATCTGAGGATAAGGATGAGGTAAGCATTTTTGATGACATAGATTTTCTGTGTGATGATTTCAAAGATGATTTTAAGGGATTATGTTCAGATCAACTAAAAGCTAAACAAGAAATTAAGAATCTAAAAGAATAAATTAATGTCATTAAAAACTAGAGAAATATAGAGGATACTTGTTCTAAAAATTATGAGTTAAGGGATAACATCAGAGAAAAAGAAATAGAAAGGGTTAAAATAGAAAACCATCTCCTTAAGAATAAGGTATCCCAAGCAAAAGCCTTTGAAGAATCAATAAGAATGAGAAGCCAAACACTTAAAGAAATCACAGAAAAACAAACAAGAAGACATAAAAATCTTGGGCTAGGACTTGATCCCTCAGCTAGTCTAATTCCATCCAATAAACCTGCTTGGATGAGCCCTGTTAAATTTACTAAACCCATCAAATCAACAAACCAAGAAGAAGACTCACAAAATAAGGGAGAAGACTTCAAGGAAATAAACCAATTTGATGAAACATCCTACTATTCAGCTGATGACTCTCAAACTTCTTCTGAGAAGGCAACTAGGCCAAGAGAAACAACTCATAAAGAAATAAAATCAGAAAAAGGGAAAAATAAAATTTGTGAAAACACAATTGCGTCGACTTCATATCGATGCATGAATGATAGTGCGTCGAATTCTACTCGATGCAATCTCTCAGATGCTTCGACCTCAACTCGATGCTTGAATAAGAGTACGTCGACTTCAAATCGACGCAACTTCTTCCATGCATCGATTCCAGATCAACGCAATCTGGAGAAAGCACCGAGTATAAATCGACGCAACTATCAACATACGTCGAATAGATATCGACGCATACAAACTCAGAGCAACATAAAGACAGAACACTTCCATCATCCAAAAACCTTCCATCTTAACTCCCATTCAGGACCCATTCATCTTGATCATAATTTCTATCCTAGTCAAAACTTTTATCCTGACCAAAACTTTTATCCTAATCAAAATGTTTATCTTAATCAACACCACTATCCCTCTCTAAACTCAAAATCCCATAATCTAAAGATAGTCAGATGTTATATCTGCAATAAAACTGGCCACATTGCCAAACAATGTTGGTACAATCATTCTAATTGATTATAAAAATTAGTCCAAGACTGTCTTAGAAAACATTAGGAGCAGGAAGAAATAATCTCTCAAGGGAAAACCCAAAAATTTTCAGGAAAATGAAAGTCATGTCGATTTTATAATCAACGCACCGTCGATAACTATCAATAATAACTTAAATCGACGCATGCGTCGACTCCAATCGACGTATATGTCGATATGAAACCCTAACATCTTACCTCAGACTGTATCGACGCTTACGTCGAATTCCACTCAACGTAACGTCGACTTCTTGAAAAAGAGCGGCAATACTAAAATATTTTCGGTCACATCCACTGTAGTACCGAATATGCCTCGAATTGTGTCTCATTTCGACGTTTCACCTGACTTAAATAGACTCTTCAGTTAGAAATCCTCTCGCACTCTGCATCTTTCATCCCTCTTACCTCTCAGTCCAGCCATTTCTTCCTCTTTCTTACTAACCTACAATGGCTCCCAAGATAAACTCTGGGTTCGACATTGACCTCGAATCCTTCCAAGCCGCCGCAGAAAATTATAAGAGCATCATAGCTCTCTTCACTAAAGCTGGTCTGGATAAGCTCATCTCCACAAGATGCAAGCTCCTAGAGACAGAACTCACAGAGCTGATGACTCATGTTCAGATATCTGAACAAGGAGAAATCACAGGAACAATCCATGAGACACTTGTCTCAATTTCTGCAGAACACATTAGGACCACCTTTGATCTACCATCAGGTACAGTCCAATATTATCTTTGTTCAAATAGGGAAAGCAAATCATTTTCTAAAGAATAACTAAAATAATTCCCCTATCAGGTGATGAACCTGTGGAATTTACCCCTGATGAAATAAAGAATCTGTTAATCACCATGAAGTTCTCCAAAGATAGACCAATCCACCTGAAGAAAATAGACTTCTCTGATGAGTATAGACTGTTGGCAGACATAGTAGGGAAAATATTACTATGTAAGATATCTGCCCATGATGCAGTGCCCAAGAAGCAACTGAACATCATGGGGGCCCTTGTGCTGAAGAAGAAGGTAGACTGGGCAAGCTGCCTGCTCAAAATGATAGGGTTTAAATATTCTCACAAAGAGAATGCCTACATGAGAATTATGAGCCAAGTACTCTTCCACTCCTTCCCTGACCTATGTAGGTCAAAAGGAATCCCCATTCCACCTGGCAAGAGGATGTCCATATCCCTCTTCTCAAAATTGACCAGGCAAATTCCCAAGCCTGGTTCCATTCCTGAAAGGACTTCTTCTCCCTCTAACTCTCCTGCTCATCCATCTTCACCTCCTCTTTCTCAAACAAACATCCCTTCTCTACCACCATCATCCACACCTTCACAAATACTTACTCAATCTCCTGCTCAACCCTCCAATATTCCTTCACCTTCTCCATCAAATATACCTCATCACAATGATACAGTCCCCTCTCCACCTTCATCACATCCTCCTCCTCCATTATCTCCTCCTCCACCACCACATTTTGAACCATATCCATCCACTGAAAACCTCATCACTCAGTGCATCCAATCCACAGCCCAAAGATTCCAAGCAATGCTGGATGGGCACTGCTCCAAAATTCATTCCTCCATCTTACACATGCAGACCCAAATAGATGGGGTCAGTGCCTCTGTGCAAAGCCTGAAGACCTCTATCTCTTCCTCTAAGGTCACCAGATGTTTCTTAACCTCCTTGGCTAAAAAGGTCAAGAAGGGGGAGAGGTTAGATGAAGAGCAGCTCTCCAGTCATAAATCTCTCTCTCACAAGTCTCTTCCTACTTCAAAAAATGATAGTCTTGCACTGCTCAAGACCATTGGGAATGAAGTTGTACCTGAGCTACATAGTGAAGAGCACCTAACAGAGGTACTCAATATAGCAAGAGAAGCTACTCAACAAGTGATTCTATTACAAGGGGAGGCATGTAGGGCAGAAAATGAAGTTGAAAAGGAAACTGAGACTGAAGGAGAGAAAGAAAATGAAGCTGATACTGTGATGGCTGAAGTAGGAGCTCAGGAGCCAGATGCAGTTAAAACTGGAGCTGGAGATGAAAGAGAAACTGAAGAAGAAGTAAAAGGCTCAAAGGAAGCTCCATCGCAGGGGGAGCAAACTACTTTGACTCAGGGGGAGCAAATTGCTGAGACTCAGGGGGAGCTGAGGAAATCACCTGCTACTGAGAAGGAGCAACCCACAAAAGTATTCACTAGGAAAAGAAAAACTCCTCCTACCCCTGAACAATGATGATATACTCTATTTGAACAATTGTCTATGCTTAAATGCTGATTAGTCAACTGAACATGAAATTTGTTTATATAATTTCTTATTCTATCTTCTTCTGATTATTTAACATATTTCTAACCAATATGAATGTCTTGCTGAGTTGAATAAATACTGATACAATTTCCCTCTAAATAGGGTTAAGACAAATAGGGGGAGATTGTTGGGGAAATGATTTATCTTAACCCCTAGAATTAAGAAGAATATAATTTCTAAGAATGAAAAGTTAGTCTAAGTAAATATGCGTCGAAAAGAATTCGACGCAACGTCGAAATGTAGTCGACGTTTCTCTCAGAATGAGTCGAAGTAACTCTAAGAAGAATTCGACGTAATCTTTGTCGACGTAACTCTGACTTCTAGTCGACGCATTTAATAAAGTCGACGCACCTTAGTCGACGCACCATCCTTATTCTCCTCTCGACGTCCAGCCAGGATAAACTCGGCGCTTACGACGAATAGTAATCGACGTACGTCGATTTCTATGTCAAATTCAAATCACGCCAGATCTCTTTCCTTCTTTCTAAAGATCTGAATTTTTTGGAATGATTTTACACTTTTATAGCCGTTCTGAATCTGTCTTTCCTTCTAATTGATTGTTGGCTAATTTGATTAATGTTTATTTGGATATTATTTGATATCAGAATAAACTCTTTCCTTCTACAGATGAAATTAGTATGGAAATTTTTTCTCTCTTTCTAATTCTCTGTATGCTAATTGATTATTCTCCTTTAGCAATATCTTTTCAAACAGAGTTATAAATAAGAAGGAAGTCGACAGAGAATAAGAACCAGTGATCCACCATATACATTTGAAAAAGAGGAAGTGCTTCCAAGTGAAGAGTGAGAAAGCTGAGAAAAGAGATAGTGTGCTGCAGCAAAGAAAAAGCCTTCATCTTCTCCTCCTTCTGAAGCCATTCTGCTGCAAATTCTGAAAGCTCTCACAAAAGAGAGAAAAGCTTACAATCTCCTTCTCACTATAGAAGAGAGATTACATTCACTATTCTTGTGCTTCTAATCTTCTTGCTAGGAAGAAGATTCTTTCTTGCTTAAATTACTTCTTCTACTTCTTCTTCTTATCTTCATTTCATTTTCAAACAGTGTAAAAGAGTTTTTAGAATCTCTCTTCAAAAAATTCAGTTGTACTGGTTCTAAGAGTCTCCTTGTCAAAAGACTCAGGCTGGTTATAAGAGTCTCCTTATCAAAAGACTCAGTGCAAAATAGTGAATTCCTACCAAGGGGGTAGAAGAGTAGACTACCCAAAGTTTGGGGAACCACTATATTTCCTTGTGTTGTGTTGTGATTTTCTTCTTGCTATTTTTCTCCTTTACTTGCTTAATTCTTGTTGGTTTGTGGGAAGCTTGAATCTGTGATTATTACACACACACATATATATATATATATATATATATATATATAATTGCACAAAGTATTTTTAAATCTCTATTCAACCCCTCCCCCCCCCCCCCCCCCCCCCCCCCCCTCTAGAGAATTCTAGTGAGGTTAACTGTGCACTTTCATCTTCCGACTCAGGAATGCAATATCTACCTCGATACATCAGGGTATCTTTATCATCAATTAAAAAGTCTGGCAGTTCCCCTTTCTCAGTTCTACTCCGAAGATGCTGCAAGTCAGGATCTTCCTTCTGATGCAATCTCGTACGGGTAATCCAAGAAGGCTCTTCATCCTCTAAGCTCGAAGGCGCAGTACAACTACCAAATGAAATATCCATCAATATAAACTCCTCTACCAAGGACTGCACAGAAAGGTTGAAGACATGCGCGGTCTTTCTGCTCAGGGCATCGGCCACCACATTAGCCTTACCCGGGTGGTACAGGATATCAACCTCATTATCCGCAACATACTCCAACCACCTGCGCTGGCGCAAATTCAGCTCTTTCTGGGTAAAGACATACTTCAGACTCTTGTGATCCGTATAAATCTTGCATGACACTCCATACAATAGATGCCTCCAAAGCTTTAAAGCATAAATCACTGCAGCGAATTCTAAGTCATGCGTAGGGTAATTCTTTTCATGAACTTTTAATTGTCTGGACCCATAGGCAATCACCTTTCCTTCTTGCATCATAACACACCCTAGTCCAATGTGAGTTGCGTCCACATAAACAACATACTCTATTCCTTCGATCGGCAAGGCCAACACAGGAGCACTGCAAAAATGCCTCTTTAATTCTTGAAAGGCTTCTTCGCAATTATCGCTCCAAACAAAAGCGGTATTCTTCTGGGTAAGCTTAGTTAAAGATACCGACATCACTGAGAATCCTTGAACAAATCTCCTGTCGTACCCAGCCAACCCAAAGAAACTCCTTATTTCCTTAGGCATTGAAGGCGTCTTCCAATCTAACACAGCAGAAATCTTAGCGGGGTCTACAGTAATTCCATCCTTGTTCACCACATGACCCAGAAAGGATACCGGAGGAAGCCAGAACTCGCACTTACTCAGCTTCGCAAACAACTTTTGCTCTCTATGAGTAGACAATACTAAGCGCAAATGCGTAGCATGCTCCTCAGCACTTCTGGAATAAACCAACACATCATCGATGAATACCACAACGAAATGATCCAGAAAATACTTGAACACGCGGTTCATCATGTCCATAAATGCAGAGGGTGCATTCGTCAAACCAAAAGACATAAATAGAAACTCAAAATGACCATAACGGGAATGAAAGGAAGTCCGGGGAATGTCCGACTCACGGATCCTCAACTGATGGTAGCTTGATCGAAGGTCAATCTTCGAAAACACTGTGCTACCACGCAATTGATCAAACAGATCATCTATCCTCAGCAACAGATACCTGTTCTTGATGGTCACTTTGTTTAATTCTCTATAATCTATTTACAACCTCATGGAACTGTCCTTTTTCACGAACAAAACTAGAGCACCCCAGGGCGAAGAACTTGGCCTAATAAAACCACACTGCAACTGCTCATCTAACTGAGTTCGCAACTCTTCTAACTCGTGCGGGGCTATACGGTATGGGGCCTTAGCGATAGGGCGAGTACCAGGCTCAAGGTCAATAACGAACTTCACATCTCTAATAGGCGGAAGGCCAGGAAGACTGACGGGAAAGACATCGGGAAACTCTCGCACCACCGGAATACCCTCAATACTCGACGATCCAGTAACAGTTTCTACTACAGAAACAAGGTAAGCCAAACAACCAGAAATTAACAGTTTCCGAGCACATGCCGCGGAAATTATCGGAGAACACTGGTACGGAGAACCAAAATGCTCATGGGATGACCGTTGTCCATCACAAAGTGCAGACGCTTTTCCTTGCATCGGATGACCGCAGCATAACTGGACAACTAGTCCATACCCATAATCACGTCAAAGTCTTCTAGGTCCAACACCTTGAGATCAGCACCAGCCAAGAAATCTCCTAAGAGAACGGGGCAACTTCGGACGCACTGGTTCGAGGATACCAAATCACCAAAAGGGAACTTAACAAGGAACGAATCGTTGCCCAGCTCAGGGGTCAAACAGTGATGCTCGATGAAAGCCCTTGCTACGAACAAATGGGTAGCACAAGAATCGAACACAACATGCGCCCAACGATTATTTACCTTAAATCTCCCTATAAGCGCGGAAAAGAAACTAGTCTAATACAGCGAAAAAGGAATCAAAACTTAGCAGCTGGCTTAAGGTCAAACCTACGATCACTTGGGTCGACAACTGCGCTTGCTCCTGGGTCAACACGTTCAGTTTTCCTCTTCCTTTATCCTGATGCTGCGACGGCGGCAAGGCTCGAAGCGGAACTGGCTGCAACGAGGGTTGAACTAGCGGGCATTGAAACTTCATGTGCCCCTTCTGTACGCACTTGAAGAAGACTTTATCTTTGGTCCAACATTGGGGCACATCATGCCCCTTCTGCTTGCACAACGGGCAGAGCACCTCATCCTTTGGAGCACCCTGAATTGCCAGCACTCGCTGCTTCTTCTGAACTCCTTTCCTCTTGAAACACTTTTCAACTGGATGGCCTGGGCGGCAACAGAAACTGCAAACTTCGCCACTCCTTTTCTTTGAAGAAGGGCCAGATACCTTGGGGCTTTCCCCCTCTTCGACCATTCTCTTGCCCTTTCTCATCAACGATCCTCGGTTCTTGGCATTATCAATTGCCTCAACCTTCAGCGCTGCTTCTACTACCTCGGCGTACTTCTCCGACCTGTACGCACTGGCCAGCTGCTGGATATCACTGCAGAGACCACCCAGAAATCTCTTTACTCTTCCTTCTTCCGAGGCTACCAGGGCCGGAGCAAACCTGCTCAACTTGCAAAATTCAATCTCATACTCGCTCACCGAGAGCTGCCTCTAATTCAGATGCAGGAAATCATTCTTCAACCGGTCTTACTCTACCGACGGTAGAAACTTTCTTAACAACATTCCTTTGAAGGTTTCCCACGAACATCCTTCGGAAAGGTCTTCCTTCTCCCTCAACCACCAACTCTTTGCGAGACCCTTAAGCTGGTACGCAACAACCATCACCTTCTGATCCACGGTGATTCCTGAATATGAGAACATCTCTTCAATGGCTATAAGCCAATCGTCCAAGGCCACGAAATCAGCTCGTCCGTCATACGATGGAGGACCCAACCTTTGAAAGTGCGTAATGAAATTCACTACGGGTTGCTGCCTAGCACCGACAGACAACAACGCCTCAACTTGCGATTGCATCGCAACCATTTGCCTAGTTAGAGCCTCATTGCTCTGGCGCAGACTCTCGATCAAAGCTTCACTCTACGCTCCGGATGACTCAACCTCCGACTGAGGAGTCGACCTATTAGCGACTCGCTTGCGTGCCATCTCTGCTAATACGCATAAACCTATAATTAAAAACTTAACCTTACGCTGGAACTACACTGCTTGGTTCAGAACATACATGTACAGATACTTGCCATTGCTACCACCTTTCTATGGGATTTTCATGATGCTATGAGTAATTTGTGGATGATACTACATCACCCCTCTTGACTCATGTGCAAGGGTCATGAATGCATGACTTTTTTGTTCATTTTGAAATTGTGAGTGTGCGTGTGTCATTATATAAGTCTTTAGCTTTGCACGTGTGCTTATGCAATGCTATGTAATGTATGTTGTGCTATGCATTCTAATAAAGGCCTTAATGCATGTTATGAGTGGCGTACACATAAAATATTATGCATCCCATACTACATAATATTGCATGTAACAAAAAAGAAAACGTGCTAATGGGCATCCATGTGATGATGGTTATGCATCGCATACTACATAACCGTCACATGTTGCCACCTATGGTGGATCCATATACAAACACATATTATGCATCCCATACTACATAATATGCCCTGTATACTTCTTATCATGCTATGAGTGTAGTGTTCATGCTTCGGCCAAGACGTACTGATGACACATCAGTGTGTGTATGCAATGAAACCAAAACAACTATACAATATCAGAATTTGTTGCTCGACCGACTTGTCGAACAACCTAGCTCTGATACCAACTGTCACAACCCGCATTTTCTCTGAATTTATGAATATCAGAGTAAGAGAAAATACGTGTCATGATGCCACGTCATGCAGGAGACAACTGCAGACGCTCAGGCGGAAACCTATTACTTACTTAATCAAAACATGTTTACATGATAGATCATCATTTGAAATCATTTATTAGAGTTTTGGGGTAAGAACTGTGTCTCTCAGTTCGTGGATCAACTAGTCCACAGAGAAAATGTATGTAATTGCAGCGGAAAATACTTGATTTAGTTCACTTGAGCTCCTAGATGCACGTGATGACAGGACATAAAGTAAATGATATGCACATATCTAGGCATAGTATAAGTATAGAAAATATCTTGTAGGCGAATTTAAAGATAAGGATTTCAGTTAAAAGGTATGCCATGTGGATGAAAGAAAAGCCATTTTATAACTATAATGCACCTAAACATAAATCCTTCCCTAAGAGCAAGATACACAAGATCAAAAAAATGTGGCATTAAACTGGAAAGTAAATAATACATTATCAAAAGGGCATAACGGGCGTCAACAACCTGACACTAACCCGTTGGCTCCAACTAGTATGTCTGAACACAAGAAGAAAACTAACTACAACTACCTCGCAACAGCGGGGTAAAACAACAACTAAAACTCCCAAAGACTCCAGGCTACACCACTAGCAGCTAAGGCTCTAAACCTGAGACATTCAATAAAACAAAGAACGCCTCAGCAAGGGAATTACAAGTGGCAGAAAAATAAGAAGTAGAGTAAATAAGGCATAAGGGGTACCAACCCAAGCCAGATTTACCGAAAGAGAAGCTCCAAACAAAGAGCTACGCAAAGCACCAAGTGCACTAAAATGCCATAAAGAGGAACAAACCATGTTCATTTATCTTGTTAAATTTACTTAAAGAGACTGATCAGCTCAATTTAAACGGGGGTGGTCCTTTATCCACTGCCGCCCAAATCCAAAAACAGGTGGGTGTTTCTATCCCCAACAACCCAAACACGGCCCACGGGACCACAGGCCAAGCCTGCATTTCACCACTAAAATGGCCACCGTGCAAGGCTACAACACTCCCCACTGCCCCCCCAAAACACGACCCACCGTGCAAGGACAAAGGCAATGGTCTTATTAATTAATTTCTTTAATTATGGCATGGGACGAAGCCCGAGAAAAACACTCACCAGGATACCCTAAGGATAGGGTCACAAATGGAGTAAACACTGTATAAGGCGATGCATAAGGGAAGACATAAATTTTCTAACCGCAACGAGTACGAGGGTTCGAAGAGGAGAAGTAATCGGAGGCATTACTCAAGTACGAAGAAGTAGAGGGCATTTCTCGAGGACCCAATGGTCAAAAATACAAGGGTTTCAAGAGAAGTCAAAGACAAGGAACAAGAGGATCTAGAGAGATCCAAGGGCAGGGACAAACATTTCTCGAGAGATTAAAAGCAGGGGAAAAAGCTGTTTCTCGAGAATTAAATTGCAGGGGTTAAGTTTCTCGAGAAGTCAATCGGACGGGGCTTAGCTATTTCTCGAAAAGAAAGGGGCAGGGATAACTATTTCTCGAGAAAATAAAGGCAGGGAACAATGACCTTTCGAGAAATCCCAGACAGGAAAAAGAGCAGGCTCTCGCGTAATCCCCAAGGCAGGATAAATGGCTTCTCGAGAAATTAAAGGTATGGTCAAGGGATTTCTCGAGAAGTTAAGGGCAGGTAAACTGATTTCTCGAGAATTAAATGATAAAAGGAAGCCGGGGTTCAATAGCTTCCCGAGACAAAAAAACTGCACAAGAAGCTCTCGAGGAACAAGCCAAGACACAACAAGACACATAACCACAGAAAAACAGTGCTTTAAGAAAACAACTAGAAAGAGGTGGATAGCCACTTGCCTTAAACCTTGCAAACTTGAAGATCTCCGCTCCAAAAGTTATGGATCGGCCAAGAACTCACTCGAGCATGAAATCCTGAAACCTTTCGGGTCGAAAAGAAGGATTAGGTCACAACCCTAACTCCAAAAATTCCACGAAACGGGAAAAGCTTACCACTAGAACGAAGATCCCGCCGAGATTTTTCCAAATCTACTCTCCAAATGCGATTCTGACCACTATAGCCCTTGAATCGCCGGCCGAAAGCTCCTCGCATGCCGCTCTCGCTCTCTAGCCCGACAGACTCTAGGTCGGCCAAAAGGAGAAGGAGATGAAAAGATAAAACCTAAACTCCAAGTATAAATACTAAGCCTCCAGGAGTTCGTCGAACTCAGCCACGATTCGTCGAATGCAACATCAGCGAGATCGTCGAACGCAGACTCTCTACCGTTCTTCGAACGCAGAGCCACTGTCGTTCGTCGAACGCAGAGCCACTGCCGTTCGTCGAACGCAGAGCCACTGTCGTTCATCGAACGCAGCTCCTCTGTCGTTTGTCGAACGCAGAGCCCAAGCCATTCGTCGAACGCAGCTCCTCTACCATTTGTCGAACACAGAGCCCATGCCGTTCGTCGAACGCATCTCCTCTGTCGTTCGTCGAACGCAGAGCCCAAGCCATTCATCGAACGTAGCTCCTCTGCCGTTCGTCGAACGCAGCGCCAGGGAAATATAATAAATGCAATAATTACATAAATTATTTCCCAAAACTCAAAATGACGCGAACTCTCACACGCTCGATCCAAATTACATACTTAACTAGGCTAAGGCCCAAAACTAAACCTGATGAGCTGACGTAATGCCCAAACGCCAAAATTACATCACAGCGGCCATGTAAATAATAAACGAAAAACCGGGGCGTTACATAGAGCCTTCCTAAGTGAGGAGACATGGAAAATGTCGTGCAATCCCTCTAACTCTGGCGTTAGCTCCAGTCTGTAACCCAAGGGACTGATCCGCTCCAGGATCCTATAAGGCCCCATATATCTTGGACTGAGCTTCTTCCACCCGCGAACCCACGAGACTCCATGCATCGGGCGTATCTTCAAGAAAACTTGATCTCCTACCTGGAACTCTACCATACGATGTTGAGCATCGTAGTGCTTGGCCTGCCTGCTTTGGGCCTCCAACATCCTGTCTCGAATCAGTTGCACCTGAGCCTCGGTGTCCTCCATGAACTCTGAGCCGAGTGCCTTGGGGTCCTCATCCTGAATCCATGACAGTGGTGTCCTGCACCTCCGTCTGTATAATGCCTCGTAGGGTGCCCTGCCTATACTAGCCTGGTGACTGCTGTTGTATGAGAACTCGATGAATGGCAACAGTCTCTCCTATGGCTCCCCGCGGTCCAAAATGCAAAGGCGTAGAAGATCCTCCAAGGTCCGGTTGGTATGCTCCGTTTGTCTATCTGTCTGGGGGTGGAATGTTGTACTAAAAGTCAACCGGGTGCCTAAGTAAGCCTGCACCACTCTCCACTCATACGACGTAAACCATCCATCTCGATCCAACACAATCGTCCTAGGCACACCATGATAATGAATAAACTGCTCCATGAACCTCCATACCAAAACACCGACCGGAGCATCCTTCCTGACTGGAATGAATCTGGGCACCTTCGTCAATCTGTCGAAGATCACCCAGATCGAGTCATTTCCCACATGAGATTGCGGAAGACCGTGTATAAAGTCCATCACGATGTCGTCGAACTTCCACTCCGGTACCGGGAGTGGCTGCAATAATTCAGATGGGTTTCGGCACTCCGCCTTCATGAGTTGACAAGACTCGCAGTGAGTCACAAAATAGGTGATCTCCTTCTTCATACCCGGCCAATACATGGTCCTCTTCAGATCCCCTGTCATCTTGGTAATACCCGGGTGCAAGGAATATCTAATGGAATGAGCCTCTGTCATAATATCCTCCCAAATTTGGCTCCCTGCCGGTATATACACTCGGCCTCTAAAACTCAACAAGCCATCCTTCAACGAATAGTCTCCAGCTGAGCCTGCCTCCAAGGCTCTGAATATCGGCTCTAGTTTGGCATCCTGCCTCTGCCCATCCCTGATGCAGTCCTGAATGTCATTTGTGGTACTCATCGCCGCTAAGTACTCTTCGTATAGCTCCAGATCGTCCTCGGATACAAAGGAGATCTGCATGTCTTCGAACATCTGTACCAGCTCCATGGCCATCAATATAGGCTCTACTCCTGACGTGGTATCTCTCCTGTTCAGTGCATCTGCTACTACATTCGCCTTCCCTGGGTGGTAATGCATCGTGTACTGATAATCTGATAAGAATTCCACCCATCGCCTCTGTCGGATGTTCAGCTCCTTCTGCGTATCTACGTACTTCAGATTCTTGTGATCTGAGAATATGTCGCAGTGGACACCGTAGAGGTAGTGTCGCCAGATCTTTAGAGCGAATATAACTGCTCCCATATCCAAGTCATGCACCGAGTAATCCGATCGTGATTCTTCAACTAGCGGAAAGCGTATGCTATCACATGGTTGTTCTGCATCAGAACGTCTCCCATCCCCTGGTATGACGCATCTGTGTACACCTGGAATCCGTCCCTCCTTGATGGAAGGGCTAGGATTGGGGCCATAGTAAGTCGACCCTTCAGCTACTAGAAGGCTGTCTCACACTGCGGTGTCCATGTAAAAGTAGCATCCTTTTTCGTCAAGGATGTGAGCGGGAGGGCTATCTGGGAGAACCCCTGCATAAACTTCCGGTAATAGCCGGTAAGTCCTAAGAAACTCCTCACGTCGGTGGCCGTCTTCAACGACGGCCAATCCTGTACTGCCTGGATCTTTGTTGGATCCACTGCTAGGCCAGATCCACTGATAATATGTCCTAGGAAGGCCACCTCCCTCAGCCAAAACTGGCACTTGCTGAACTTCGCATACAGACGGTGCTCCTGAAGCTTCTCTAATGTTAGTGCCAAATGCCGTGCATGTTCCTCCTCTGTCCTCGAATAGATGAGGATGTCGTCGATGAACACGATGACAAAAATGTCGAGATAAGGCTCGAACACCCGGTTCATCAAGCTCATAAATGCTGATGGTGCATTTGTGAGTCCGAACGGCATCACCATGAACTCATATAATCCACCAGCTCCTGTAGCTGGCTTCAGAACTCCACTAACTCCTTCGGGGCTATCCGATAAGGAGCTCTAGACACTGGCTTAGCACCCAGCACCAACTGGATCTGAAAATCCTTCTCGCGGTGAGGTGGCAGCCCTGGCAACTTCTCCGAGAATACGTCGGCAAAATCCGCACTACTGGGATACTAGCTACAGAATCCTTCGCCTCGATCACCTCGAACAGCACCTGGTATACCTCATCTCCCTGTAGGTGGGCCTTGATGGCCTGAATAGATGATAATAAGAGGCGGGAGGTGGGTTTAGTACCTTCGATTACTACCTCACCGTCTTCATACTTTAGTATAATCCTCCTTGCCGGACAGTCAATCTTTGCATGGTTACAGTACAGCCAATTCATGCCCAGGATCAGGTCGCAGTCTTTCATCTTCAGCAGAGTTACCGGGGCCTCAAACAGTCTTCCTCCAATCTCTACGTTCATGTTGCATTTGGCATTTGTTAGAACCTCCGATCCGTCCGGAAATCGTACCCTCCTGTAGATGCCCTCGAAGTGTTGGACTTGGTCCAGGTCATCTACGAATTATATTGAGGTGAACGAGTGCGAGGCATCCGTATCGAATAAGGTGTATGCTGGCTTGCCGCAGATGAGTACTATACCTGGGTGATTTTGTATGTTTTGGTTCAATGCTAAGGTAAGACTAAGGTTGCAAGGTACTAACAATTATAAAAAAAATATCAGAGTACCTGTGGTGACCCTTGCCGGGTCCCAGGGCTGTGCTAGATCCAGGGCATACATCTGCTCCCTGATCTGTCTCCGGTCTTCGCCCTGAAATCCACGGCCTCGAGCACGTCCTCGGCCCCTGAAATGCTGGGCCGGTGGGGCAGCCTGTAGTGCTGGTGGTGTATTCCTCTGAGGGCAGTTCCTCTGGATGTGGCCAGTCCGGTGATAGTGGTAGCACTATGGAGGTGGCCCACCTCCTCCAATCCTTGGCATCTCCCACATCTGTAGAGGCTGAGGAGCCAACACTACCGACTCCCTCTACTCCTGTCTCTCCTCCGGGCGGGGTCGGCCCTCCGTTCTTCTTTCCCCAGCATCTCGACCTCTCGGCTGGTCCCTTCTGCTTCCCCATCCCTGGTCCTCCATCGGTCTCTTCCTTCCACGAACAATTTACTAGTCTACCTCCAGCTTCTTGGCCATCTCCAGGATCTTAATCATACTGCCGTCGGAGACGAAGAGGAGGTCCTGCCTCAGCTCATCACGAAGGCTCTTGTAGAACCTCTTTGCGTATCCTGCGTCATCCTTCTGATACCATACTACAAACTGGGATAGGTGGGTAAACTCACGGTGATACTTCAGAACTGTTCTGCTCCCCTGCCTCAACTGCAGAAATCTGTCCTCCAGCTCATCTCTTGCAGACTACGACACAAAATTCTCAAGCAGTGCTGCCTTGAAATCATCCCAAGAAACATCTGCAGCCTCCAGTCCTGCATATGATGTGTCTAGAAACCTCTTCCACCATCTCTTTGCATGGGACTCCAAGCATGAGACCACTAGTGGCACCTCCATATTTGTCAGGCACTGAATCCCTATCAACATCTCCTCCATGATGTCGACCCACTCCTCAGTCCTCACAACTGCCTCCGTCCCGAGGTATGATTGAGGGGAGAGACCTCGGAAGACGCTCAGCCAATTGGCCCCAGGGTTTTGCTGAGGAACCGGTGCCTGCTGTGCCCTAAATGTCTCCATATGGCAGTCAGTGTTTATCCCATCTCCGTCTGCTGGAACGGAGTAGGAGCCAGTGGTGGTGGAACGACGTTTGGAGTCGGTGGAACTCCATGCTGAGGTGTAGGGTTCGTCGCGAGCTACACAAGAAAATTTTATTCGTAAGGGACTTAGCTAAATAATATTCAGTTAGAAGTGGACTCTTCATGTGATATCCCTTATGGGCACACCATTGCTTCCGCTGTTAGTTTTTCCTCAAACTAAGCTCGCGCGGGGTGGCCCAAGGTTTGTGGACTTCCATTCTTTTCTCTGGATCGTGGTTTCCCTCTGATACCACTTTGTACGACCCCATTTTTTTTCTTTTACGAAACCCGGGTCTTATGCCCAGAACCGCCGCTTTGGGGTGACACCCTCGCTCGGGAAGTTCTCCACTACAAAACTCCGATCCCGCCGGCCATATCGATCACGAAGAAGTAAAGCTTAACAAACTTATAGAAGCCAAGTCCATATCACATAGAAAGTAAAACCATCATACAGAGATGTACACATCAAATATCTGAATAAAAGGTACGATAATAATAAAGGGGTCATGCCCTGTACATCAATTCCTCACTACATTTTCTCTCGCGGAAGCAAAAATACTAAAGCTAAACGATGCTCACGGATCCTGCCGATGGTGCTCCCGTGCTAGACTGCCCCATCTCCATCTGCATTGGCCTCTAGTGCTGCAGCATCTCCTCGGTCCCCTAAAATGATAAGGTCCACCGACCGTTAGTCAAAAGACTAAGCTAATCCCGCACCCCTCCCCCAGTGACACCTAGGCACGGAGCGGGAGGAACGAAGCGGAGGACAACAAGGGGTGTAAATAATAGCAGATGACGGGAATGTATTCTACATGGAATATCTACCACTACACAATATATATCATAACTGAAGCAGTAAGTAAAGTAGAGTAAGAACAAGTAAAGTAAACAAGTAGAGCAAATATATAAAGATAAGTAAGGAAAAGTAACAGTTGATTTATAGGAATGCCCACAAAAACCTAAAAACTAAGGGGTCATTTAGCAAGGCCTATCGTATAAGGAGTCCCATAACCAACTTATACAATAGGGGTAGGGGTTTAAATGCAATGTTTATGCCATGTCATGCAAGGTATGTAGTTAAATGTTATGTTCACACAAGTGCAACTCACAAACTACGACTCTATGCGCACAGACCTTTAGTTCCCCCTTTTTGGAGCTAGCAAAACTCCCAGGATACTCCCGTAGTGGCAAATGGAAGCGGTGTGTTGGGCCTCACCCACCTCTAGGTTGGTATTTGCACTACCTAACCTAGACCTAATGTACGCCTCAACGCTAAGAACACAACAGCGGAGCTCCTGCGTACTCTTGCTGGTTAGACCACCAGACTTGTCTTGGTAAAGGGTTAACCACTCTTACCGAGCCAAAGTATCGACATCGGTGCAAAGACCGTCAACACTAATGACCCACCACCTTATGCACATACAAAAGTTCCTACTATATCCCGAGCCAAAAGGCTCCCCGGACTAACCTGCCCGTTATCATAACCTTCCGAGCTAACGGCTCGCCGGACCAACCCGTCCGTACCAACAAGCACTACTGAGCCACAAGCTCACCACACTAATTAGTATGTTGCTATAACTACTGAGCCTACCGCTCGTACAATCAAACTGACTAATGTACCCGTGACAAAGGGGTGTGAGTGAGTATATTACTTAGTAAATCTTATATAACAACTTAGCCCTATAATTTATGGTTAATCTTGGAATTCCCGAGGATTACCCGATAAGGGGCTCGTTACGGTACTAGGAACTATAATGGCATGACAACCCAAGGCTCCCTTTCTCAAGACACTTAATGTTATTGGTATCTACCCATATGCATAACCCTCTTACCGTTTCACTTGTATTAATCCTAGGTGGTTTATGACACTTCCAGGGGGAAAGACGATCTTTCATCAATCCCAAGCACGACCTTACCCTTAACCCACCAAGCACTCCAGTCACATAAGTTCCCTTTTGGTGGCCTCAACTTCTTCAAGCTGACCATATACACCAACTAAACCCCAATTCCACTTAGTAGGTCACTAGTTACCCAAGTTTTACCATTTCCTATACGCAGACCAAACGAACTATATGAACCTCATAAGTGGATATACTCTAAATATTCACCCATATGACACAAGATTATCACTGGATGACTATCATGGTATTATAAGACTGAACCCAGAGATTCATATTTTTCCTTAATACTTTAGCATTTATTTTAATTTCTCCAATATTTGCAAGGTATGAAAATGAACATGGTGTTAAGTATTCTTATGATTTGGCTCCCATAAAATTAAGATAAATCTATCATGTCAAATTAACAGCAAATATAGAATATCACAATTTTACAATCAGGAATTGTCCTCTATTTATAATATTTAGCCTCTACCCAAAGTTGGAGGTTAATGAAGGAACAATCAAAAATACTTATCCAAAAATTATGGAAAAATTACTAGACCTTCATATCAGTCAGAAAAGTCTACTAACCAAATTTTAGAATTTATAAAGGCAAATTAACCACATAAATGAATATTTTAAAGAAACCCTTTCTAGGGAAAATTGTGAAGGAACCTACTGTTAAATAATTCCAAAAATTATGAAAGAAATAACAGATCCCTAAGATGATCAGAAAGGCTTACTGACTGAGTTTCACAATTTATGGAAATCAATTTCTCATTTAATTAAATATTTTAAGAGAATCCCAATTAGGACATGTTGTGAAGTAGCCTACTATTAACAATCTCCAAAAATTCCTCAAATATTCACAGAGCTTCCTAGTTCCATGAAATGTCATATCACCATGTTATAAATTTTCCCAGAGAGTATTGACCCTCAATTATTTTTCGTAAGACTAAGACAAAATAAGTGCCTTGTGAAGAAGTACTAGTTAAATTACTTAATTAAATACACAAAAATTACCAGAGGTCTATCATGTGATTATAAAGGCACTACCAAGGTTTCATTATCATCCAAGACCATTTGAGCATGCAAATTTCTTTTATATTGAAATACCCTAAATAGGTTATAACCTAATTTAGGGGGAGTAGGGGTTCCTAAAATCCTTCTAAAATTTCCTAGGTCATTATTACCCCCTTTGAACTTGCACACCAAATTCCATGACCATTCTATAACATTTGACCCCATGTCCTTCACAAAGCTCAAAATGCAACCCTAAGGGTAAAGCCAGGGTTTTGGGGAAAATCAACCCCATATCACCCCAAATCACTCATGGGGGTGTTTTAGGTGATCCTAAACCAGTGGCCAAGGTTTCACATCATGTTGATGAGTTTTGACCACAAAACCCCATAATGAACACCAACCCTAATTTTGACCTAGTTTAGCCCAACTTGGGTTAACAAATTACCTATCCAAATCAGTGCCAATTGGGCTGATATTTTTACCAGGGTTATGTAATAACCCTAAGGAGAACCCACCAAAATTTGGAGGGAGTTGGAGATCATTAGACCCTAAATTTAATTAACATAAGAATGATGAAATTAATACAAAAACCTTAGAAAAAGGTTCTCCTAAAATTCCCATATTTGGGTATGTTAAGGGGGTTGGTATAAATAGCCTAGGTTTCAATTTTCATGCCCATACCATTTCTCTATCAAGAGTTCTTCAAGAAAAGGTGACTGCCCTACCCTAGGGACCAGTCCTACCAAAATAGCTCTACAGGGGGCTACAATGGCCCTATTGACCTAAAGCAAATTTTCATTTAAACTACACACCAAGGGCTACAATATTGATGTTGGGCACTTTTTCATTGGAGGGGATCTACTATTTTTAATAATTAAAACAAAACACTGCTCAAAGTGTGACATAAATACATATCATAGCATAATATAAACATTTGATCTCTGCACGAATCTTGGCGCAGATCTGACGACTCCTGGTCATCTTCTACCTCCATCCAAGGGATGGGATTATCCCATCTTGGGCTCACTTCCTCCCCACTTTCCCGGCCAACTGAGCGCCGCCCCGGCCGACCAATGCCACCACCACCTTCGTTGAGGTGGTGGCCGGCGAATAGGGGTGATTGGCTGGACGGAGGTGGCCAGACTGAGGGGTTTTTGTGGGGGAAAGAGGGCTCGAAACAAGCCCTATCGAAAGCTTGATTCGAGCCCGATTTGGCTCGAATCAAGCCCCAATCTAGATGAAGATCTAGCACTAGAGGAGAGGAAGCGGATCGGACCTGTGTGGGGGCCTGGTGGCACGTATTCCGGTGAGTCGCCAT
Source organism: Dactylorhiza incarnata (assembly GCA_033032865.1). Taxonomy (NCBI): domain Eukaryota; kingdom Viridiplantae; phylum Streptophyta; class Magnoliopsida; order Asparagales; family Orchidaceae; genus Dactylorhiza; species Dactylorhiza incarnata. Next base: position 6,605,950 of record JAWHQI010000098.1, read on the forward strand.
TGCCGGTGGTGGATCTTTTGGTGCCATGCCTATCTAGGCCTCCTCTGCATGATTCTCACTGGAAGGTTGGGGGGTTTTCCTCCTCTCTGATCACTGAAGGTAATGGGGGTCTCAATTCGAGCTTGGGTGGCTTTATTCCTGAAAGCTATTAATGGCCATTAACTAGAATTTCGATTACACTTGAGGGGGGATCAATTGGTCATCAATTAGGTCGGGAAGAGGCTGAAAACATTTCCTCTCCCAAAGGGGAGATGAATAGTGCCATCAATTGCTCAGATTTGGGGTTTCTTCTTCCTCCCCATTAACTCCCCTTTCTTTCTCTCTCATTCAAATTGGGCTTTCTCTCTCCTGGCTGATTCTCTTCAAATTGAATGTCCAACTCAGCAGCATTCAACCCCCATTAGGTGGTGGACCACATCAATTGGGTCTAGCTCAAGTGGGTTGGGTTCAATTTGGGCAAAATAGGTCATTTTGACCCAAATTTAGGATAAGGTTGACTTTGGTCAAATTGACCATTTGGGTTGACCCAATGGGTGTCTTATGACCCATTGGCCTCCCTTAAGGGTTAAGAAGGTCTAGGTGGAGTGAATTTGGCAAGGTGAGGGTGAATTGCCCCTTAATAGGGCACTTTGACCAAAATAGGGCTATAGTTGACTTTCGCAAAATTGGCCAAATTGGAGGTCCCATGATGGGGCTTTTTAGTCCATTAGGTCCTAGTGTCCTTATAAGGGTGGGTGCAGGGTCAATTTGGCATGGTGGGGGCCAATTGTCCCTAATTGAGTTAGTGTGACCAATTTAGGGTTAGGGTTGACTTTGGTGAAATTGGCCCCTTTGGTTGACCCCAATGGGTCCTTGGTGCTCCAAGGAGACCCCTAATGGGTTAGGGATACTATGGTGGGGTCAAGGTTCAAGGTGAGGCCCTAAAGTTCAACCCTAGGCTAGGTATCTGAAAACTGCTATATGCAGACCACATGGGTTTTCTCCTTCTCACCCAAGCTCACATGATCTTAAGCTCTTCCTACGGTTTTGTCATGACCTAGTCATGACATAACCAACTTGGGGGTCTAGATGTTTGGGGGATGTTACATGTTGGCCTAAAACAGGCCCTACACCAAAATCATTTGCATCGCACATAATTTCAAACGGTAAAGACCAATTTGGTGCGATTAAAATCTGCGAATTTATGAGTTCATTTTTTAATTTTATTAAACGCTTTTAAGCATTCTTCATCAAAAATAAATGTGGATTCTTTTCTAATAATTGTGTTAGCGGTTTTGTTATTTTTGAAAAATCGCGTATAAATCGCCTATAAAATCTCGCGTGTCTTAAAAAACTTCTAATCGATTTAACGTACGTTGGAGGAGAAAGTTTTTCAAAGACATTGAATTTGGCCCGGTCGACCTCGGTCGCTTTACTAGAAACTTTATGTCCGAGGACTAATCCCTCTTGGACCATAAAGTGTCACTTCTCCTTGTTGAGTGCAAAATTTGTGTCTTAGCATGCATCTCTGGAATGTAGTCGGCGCATCGCAGAGACCAAACGACATCCTTCGATAGGCGAAGGTGCCAGAAGGACAAGTAAAAGTGGTTTTCTCTTGGTCTTCTGGTGCGATTGGGATTTGAAAATATCCCGAAAGACCATCGAGAAAAGAGTAGTAAGAGTGACCGAAGAGACGTTCTAAATTTTGATCAATGAAGGATAATGAAAAGTGATCCTTACGGGTGGCATCATTTAATTGTCTATAGTCGATGCACATCCGCCAACTCATAATAGTATGTAAGATCCCTCTCCTGCACCTGGAGAGTTCCCGGATCTTATGCCCAGAACTGCCGCCTTACGGTGGCGCTAACACACGAGTTAGCCACCTCCGCAAGACGTCGATCCTGCCGACAAGAATGATCAAATAGGCCAACATGAGATAAGAAGAAAACTAAGTAAACAAGTTCACAACCACACATATATATATATATGTATCAAAATAATACAAGTCCACCAAATAGTACAATAAGTAAAAGAGAGTAAGGCTTATGATCAGTACATGTCCAAAAATAGAACAAAATCTCACTCTCTCACTCTACATCTATGTGAAAGCTACAAACTCTCATCAACCTATCGTAGGGTGGTAGTAGTAGAGCGTCAACTGTTCCTCAAGTCTTGCCATCACATTCCGCTAGTCGTGCTACTACTCTGGCTCCTCATACACTTGGTGTTACGGTCACAACCGACCGTTAGTCATAATGACTAAGCCAGTTTTGTCCCCGCATCCCCCCGCGACTCCTAGGAACTGTGTCGGAGGACGAAATGGAGGACAACAAGGGGTAAAAACAAGCAGGTGACAAGTGGCAAAACTAGCAAGGTATATATACTAAATAAGTATTAAAATTGATTCTATGCTAGCACAAGTATGGTATATCAACATTAAATAAAAAGAAGTACTAAAGGAGCAGATATAGTAATAAGGAAGATCAGATACGAAAATAACCTTAACCTATATGGATTCCCATACAAACATATAAGTTAAGGGTTCTGTCACTAAGGTAAACTCATCGTATAAAAGAGCCCATACTAGTTTATACGATGAGGTCTTGTTTATGAAATGATGTTATGTTATGCTATGCAATACAATGATGCAACTCATCCACTCAACTTTGTACGTACAGACCTTGTTAGTTCCCTATGTTTGAGTGTGACAACTCAGGTACCCGGTTGAGGCAAACAGGGCAGTGGATCGGGCATGTCCACTTCTAAGCTTATGTCACACATCTCATAAACTAGACCTCTTGTGCCCCCCTAAGAACACACCGGGTATTCACGTACTATCTGATAAGCACCACCTCTTTATTCCCTTTTCGATTCTCCGCTCAGGTACACCCAGTTGAGGCAAACAGGGGCAGTGGATCGGGTCCTCCACTCCTAGCCTTATATATGAAACTACGTCTGGCCTAAACCTTTATGTACGCCTCTAATAACACACAGGGTATACACGTACTACTTGATACAATAATGCCTCTAAGTGAAACATCGAGCCCTCAACTCGCAGGACACCCCAGTCCATTCTTATATAATATCGAGCCCACAGCTCGCAGTACTTAACCCGTCCTTCTTTATGTAATACGGAGCTTACCGCTCGCAAGACTTAACCCGTCCTTCCTTATATAATACCGAGTCTACTGCTCGTAGGACTTAACCCGTCCTTCCTTATGAAATACCGAACCTACCTCTCGCAGGACTTAACCCATCCTTCCTTATGTAATACCAAGCCTACCGCTCGCAGGACTTAACCCATCCTCTTTAAACAATATCGAGTCTAACGCTCGCAGGACCACCAGTCCTTGTACCATTCCATCCCAAATTTGGGATGAGGTTTACTTATCAAGTTCCCCTACTTACTACTCTTGTCTATCGTTTAGTTATACTTAGAAGTTTAGGGTGAATACTGGACTTCGCGAGGTCAACCCGGTGAAGGGCTCGCAGCGGTACTAGGAGGTATGATGGGGTGACATCCCAAACCTCTCTTTCTCAAGATATTTAATCTTGTTGGTGGCTACCCATTCTTATATACCCACTACCTCAATGATTACTCTAACTTCATGATAAGTAGTATTTTTATAACTTTTTAATAGAAAATTTTGTAAATATTTAATATAAACTTTCCTTTTTATGACAATTTTAGGTTATAAGTAGTTCTTCTTGTAATTTTGATTCTAACTTAGCTTAATTTCAATATTTGCAGAATTTTGGGACAAATCGGGAAAAATGGCATGTCACGCCCTCAGTCACGCCCGTAACCAAGGGCGTGTAACCTAAAGATCAGTCCAGAATGATGTTGCGCTGTCTGAGCTAGCCCACACCAAGTCACGCCCCAGGTCACGCCCGTGACCCAAAGTCACGCCCGTGACCAAGGGCGTGTAAACTTAGAATCTTCCACGTGGAGCCGTCGTCGAGACGTGGAGATGCTGTCGAGAAGTCAACCTATGTCCCGCCCGTGACCCACATGTCACGACTGTGACTTTCCAGCGTGATCTCTGCTTCGCCACCGCGCCGAATTCCAGCCCACGCCGCATTTAATGCAGCCGTCCAAAGTCACGGCCGTGACCCGACATGTCACGCCCGTGACAGGTCACTTTTCGCCGCGCCAAATTCGAGCCCACGCCACTGTCGGATCTGATGTGAATAGTGCAGTCACGCCCTTGGTCACGCCCGTGACCGAGGGCGTGTAATCTGAAAATTTTTCCTATAAATTCAGAGGTTCTCCTTGTGTCCAGGGTTCAGAATTTTGGAGTGGGGGAGGTGCTGCTAGAGCTGTTAGTGAGTTTTTCAATGCAATTGTTCATGTCTTTAAGCTTTCATGTCTTCCTTTTCAATTCATGCAATGTTTTAGTTTAACTTTCATGTACTAGCTCTTTTTAAGCTTGTAATCTTCATTTCCCTAGCTTTGTAATCTCTCTTTAAGATTGTAATAGTTTTGATTTTCAATAAAAATTAGCTTGCTCTCTTTCATTTGCTCTTTCTCCTTAAGTACTTCTCCTTTCATGCAACGTTAAGTTTTCTTTCCTTTTTCCCCTCCACTATGTTGAGCATTAAGTCTTTTTATTATCGTTTTAATCATTGACTAAGTTTGCAAAATGTCTCTTTTTAACTAAGTAATCAAAACCTCCAAAATATCATTAGATAAGATAATAGTGATTTTCCTCGAAGTAGAAGTAATCAATGCGCCACGTGGAATACGACCTTGGTATTTCCAAATATCCTATACTATAGACGATAAGGTACACTTGCCTTTATCGGATATAGTTTTGGAGAAAATCTCAACCTTTCACTAAATTTCAAAACCGAGAAATCTATATCAAGTTTTTGGCGCCGTTGCCGGGGACTTTGCGTAGATATTTTGAAAAGAGGATAGCTATTAATTTTATCATGCTTCTTTTTATTTTATTTTGCTTTTTCTAAATTTCAAAAAGAAAAAAAATTTTAGTTTTTCTTCTTCCTTTCTTCTCTTTTTAGTGTATGACCCGAGGTAGCACTTCGATTCTTCCTTTTGATCCGGAGATCGAGCGAACCCTTTTGAGGCACCGCCGTTCTCATGATCAGGTAAGTCAAGTAGAATCCGAAGAGTCGATCAGGGACACTAACGCAGCAAATATGGATCATAATCTTAATCCTCCTAATCTTAACGAGCCAAATCCTAATGAGGACGCGCAACGGACCATGTCCTATTATGCGCGACCAAATTTGGAAGGCACACAATCGAGTATTGTTCTCCCCACGGTGGCGAACAATAATTTTGAGATCAAGTCCAGCATCATACAAATGGTGCAACAATCGGTGACCTTTGATGGTCAACCGGACGAGGATCCAAATTCACATATCTCTTACTTTCTTGAAATTTGCGACACTTTTAAGATCAATGGCGTCACCGATGACGCCATTCGACTACGTCTTTTTCCTTTTTCTTTGCAGTCTAAGGCCAAGCAGTGGCTGGGCTCCCTACCTAGGGGATCCATCACTACATGGGCCGAAATGGCGGAAAAATTTCTTAATAAATATTTCCCGCCTTCAAAGACCGCTAAATTGCGCACGGATATTGCGTCATTCATGCAAATCGACTCGGAGACTCTCTATGACACATGGGAATGCTTCAAGGAGCTTTTGCGTCGATGCCCTCACCACGCACTTGCCACTTGGCAACAAGTGCAAATATTTTATAATGGCTTAAATCTCCAAACGAGGCAAATGATTGATGCGGCCGCCGGGGGGACATTAAATAACAAAACCCCGATCGCCGCTCAAGAGCTTTTCGAAGAGATGGCCACAAATGCGTACCAATGGAACATGCCCCGAGCACGGCCTAATAAGCCGGCCGGAATTTTTGAAATAGACGCAAACGCAAATTTAGCTTTACAAGTTGAGCGCTTAACAAAGCAAGTGGCGGAGATGTCTGCTTCCTCCGCCACTCCTCCTTGGGCTAATAATGTTTTAATTGCAGAACATGTTGACTACATAGGAAATCCACCTCGGCCTTCCTATAACCCGAACACCGCTCCGTATAATAACACCTACAATGCGGGTTATAGAAATCATCCGAATTTCTCATGGAGCAACCAAGGAAATGCTCAGCGTCCTATGAATTTAAATCAACCTCCCCCTAATCAACTTCTTAACTTAACTCCACCTCCAAATTTGATTTCTCAAAATTATAATCCACCCGGTTTTCCACCGCAACAGCAAAAACTCTCTCCGATTGAAGAGGTTTTTGCAAAATAGGTTGCTACAAATGAAACGAACATCCGGAACCTTACCGGATCGATCAAAAATTTAGAGAATCAAGTGGGCCAACTCGCAAAGATGATTTCTGAGCATCAACAAGGAGCACTATCGGGGAACACCGAGCAAAATCCAAAGGAGAGCGCGCATGCAATTACACTCCGAAGCGGGAAGGAGGTTGTTCAAAAACAGGACGAACCCAAGGTAATTTCCTCTCCTCCTCCTCCTACTTTTAATTCATCTTTGAATTTGCCCGCTACGATAGCTTCGCACACTTCTATTTTAAATCCGCGTGCTCCTACTTCTAATAATCCGTATCCATCGAAATTTAAAAATGAAAGCGCCGAAAAAAATTATAAAAAGTTTTTAGATGTTTTAAAACAAATCCATATTAATGTACCTTTCTGCGAGGCTATCTCACAAATGCCTAAATATGCGAAATATCTTAAGGAGTTGCTCTCCAATAAGAAAAAGTTAGAAGATATTTCGCATATTTCTTTAAACGCAGAATGCTCCGCGGTCGTACTCAACAAATTGCCGAAAAAAGCAAATGACCCGGGACGGTTTTCCATCCCATGTCTATTTGGCAATTCGTTAGTAAAACACGCCTTAGCGGATCTTGGAGCAAGCATCAACCTTATGCCGTTTTCTTTGTTCAAAAAGCTAGGTCTAGGAAATCCAAGGCCCACTCGAATGAGTATCCAATTAGCGGATCGTTCTTTAAAATATCCGATAGGAATAGTGGAGGACGTGCTCGTCAAGGTTGACAAATTCATCTTCCCGGTGGATTTTGTCATTCTTGACATCGAAGAGGATGCCGAAGTACCCCTCATACTTGGCCGCCCCTTCCTTGCCACCTCCCACGCTATTATCGACGTAAGTAACGGAAAGCTCCTCCTACGGGTTGGTGACGATGAAGTTACTTTCAGCATAAATTCCTCGATGCGGAACACGCTAGAAAATGACGATTCATGTTTTTACTTAGAAGAGTGTTGTGAGTTCGATTCATCCCTCGAGTTAGTTTCATCGGCGAGTAGTGATTCAGAGCCCGTAGAGCTCTTTTCTGATGAAGAAGAAGTTTCTCACCCCACACCACCCGAACCATTATTTTTAGAAAAATTAAAAATCAAGACTTCTTATGAAGAACCATCCGTATTGGAGTTGAAACAACTCCCCCCTCACCTTAAATACTTGTTTTTGGAAAAAGAGTCTAAGCTTCCGGTCATCATTTCATCCGATCTTAGCAACTCAGAAATTTCTGAGTTGACTATAGTCTTAAGAAAGCACCGCCACGCAATTGCGTGGCAATTATCGGACATTAAGGGTATAAACCCATCTTTCTGCACTCATAAAACATTTCTCGAAGATAATTCCCGAAATTCAGTCCAACCTCAACGACGGCTAAACCCTAACATGAAAGAAGTTGTTAAGACTGAAGTGATAAAACTTCTGGACGCGGGAATCATCTACCCGATATCGGACAGTACTTGGGTTAGCCCAGTACAAGTCGTACCAAAGAAAGGTGGTGTCACAGTAGTTGCGAATGAAAATAACGAATTGATCCCAACCCGTACTGTTACGGGTTGGCGGATGTGCATCGACTATCGGAAATTAAATGATGCCACCCGTAAGGATCACTTCCCTCTACCATTTATCGACCAAATTTTAGAACGCCTTTCGGGTCACTCCTACTACTATTTTCTCGATGGTTTGTCGGGATACTTCCAAATTCCGATTTCGGCCGACGACCAAGAGAAAACCACTTTCACTTGTCCCTTTGGCACCTTCGCTTATCGAAGGATGCCATTCGGTCTTTGTAACGTGCTAGCTACATTCCAAAGATGTATGCTGGCAATTTTTGACGAGTTAGTGGAGGAGGTGATGGAAGTATTTATGGACGATTTTTCCGTGTACGGGAGTTCATTTGAAAACTATTTAAAAAATCTCGAGCGCTTGTTGCAGCGATGTGTGGAAACGAATTTAGCGCTTAATTGGGAAAAATGTCATTTTATGGTCAAGGAAGGACTAGTCCTTGGCCATAAAATTTCGGGCAAGGGGATCGAGGTCGATAGGGCCAAGATTGAAGTAATTGAAAAACTTCCCCCTCCCACAAACGTAAAAGCTATTAGGAGTTTCCTAGGCCACGCGGGGTTCTATCGGCGCTTTATACAAAATTTTTCCAAAATCACAAAGCCGTTAACCCATCTTCTTGAAAAGGAATCCTCATTTATTTTTAGCGATAAATGCCATTTGGCCTTTAAACTTATCAAAGAAAAACTTATAAACTCCCCGATTCTAGTCGCGCCGGATTGGTCGCTCCCTTTTGAAATCATGTGCGACGCGAGTGACATTGCGGTTGGTGCCGTTTTAGGCCAACGGGTGAGTAAGTATTTCCACCCTATTTATTATGCGAGCAAAACACTCACGTCGGCACAAGCGAATTACACCACTACCGAAAAAGAGCTTCTAGCGATCGTTTTTGCCTTCGATAAGTTTAAGTCATACATCACCCTCTCGAAAGTTATCGTCTTCACGGATCACTCCGCACTTAGGTATCTTTTAAGCAAATCGGACGCCAAGCCTCGTCTTTTGCGATGGATCCTCCTCTTGCAGGAGTTTGACTTAGAGATTCGGGACAAAAGGGGAGCCGAAAACTTGGCGGCCGATCACCTCTCCCGTTTAGAAAACCCCGCCTCGGACGTATTAATAGAATCTGACATTAATGATAAATTTCCCGAAGAGCGCCTCCTTACTCTCGAAAATATTAATTCATCGTCTACCCCCTGGTTTGCAGATCTGGCTAACTATTTAGTAGCCCGGGTCCTGCCAAAAGAATTCTCGAGTCAGCAAAAGAAGAAATTCTTTTCTGATTTAAAGAATTACTTTTGGGAGGACCCCTTTTTATTCCGTGTATGCGCAAACCAGGTAGTAAGACGATGCGTCTCGAGTGAGGAAGGCCTTAAAATTTTACGTCATTGTCATGAGGGACCCACCGGAGGTCATTATCATTCAAACCGAACCGCAAGGAAGGCGCTGGAGGCGGGCTTTTATTGGCCCTCGCTCTTCAAAGATGCTCACACCCTTGTGAGTTCTTGCGACAGCTGCCAGAGGTCGGGGAACATCTCCCGCTGGGATGAGATGCCACAAAACATTTTCTTAGAATGCGAAATTTTCGACCTTTGGGGTATCGATTTTGTTGGTCCTCTCCCTCCATCTTTTTCAAATAAATATATTCTAGTGGCGGTCGACTACGTATCGAGGTGGGTGGAAGCGCAAGCTCTCCCCACGAATGATGCGCGAGTCATCGTTAATTTCTTAAAAAAATTATTTTCTCGATTTGGCACGCCGCGCGCTATTGTGAGTGATCGGGGCACCCATTTTTGCAATACTCAATTTACAAAAATCTTAGCGAAATATGGTGTCACTCACAAATTATCCACAGCATATCACCCACAAACGAGCGGCCAAGTCGAAGTTGTTAATCGAGAATTAAAACGGATTTTAGAAAAAACAGTTTCTATCAATCGGAAGGATTGGGCAATAAAGCTCGATGACGCGCTATGGGCCTATCGAACGGCGTACAAGACCGCTATCAGTTGTACACCGTATCGAATGGTTTATGGCAAGGCTTGCCACCTTCCGGTCGAATTAGAACACCGCGCATTTTGGGCGCTTAAATTTTTTAACCTCGATTCCACTCTAGCGGGAGAACAAAGAAAATTCCAAATGAATGAACTAGATGAGTGGCGAGCGAATGCGTATGAGAGCAATAAATTATATAAGGAGCGAACGAAGTTTTATCACGATAAGCATATAAAATTTCCAAAAACTTTTTCGTCGGGCGATCTCGTCCTCCTTTATAATTCCCGCCTTCGCCTTTTTCCGGGAAAACTAAAATCTCGATGGTCCGGACCCTTTATTGTTAAAGAGGTTTGGTCCTATGGGACAATTTTAATTTCCCACCCGGAAAAAGGTACCTTCAAAGTAAACGGCCACCGCCTTAAATTATATCTTCCGGGAGAGTTAACTAATGAAAAGAGTGATTCGATTATATTTCAACCTATAATATGATCGGCAAGTTGGTCAAGCTACGCGACCTTAAACAAAGCGTTGTTGTTAGGCACCCCAAAGTTATCTTTTGTTATTTTCTCTTGTCTCTTCTTTTCTTCTTTAACAACTTTTGCAGGTAATCGCGGCTTCCCCACAAAAGCTTCAAAAAAAATCAGGGAAGACCTTTTTCCTTCTCTTCTTTCGTTTTTGCATTTCTTTTTACCTTTTCTTACTTCATACTTATTTTTAAACATTGGGGACAATGTTTAACTTTAAGTATGGGGGTGTAAATAGCCCTTTGTAAATATTTGTAAATAGTTTTAAAAAGAAAATTTTCAAAAAAAAATGAAAAGAAAAAAAAAACTACAAAAAGAAAATTTTAATTTTGTTTCTATGATTTCCTTTATTTAAGCACTTGTAAAATTCAAAAACTCAAAAAAATTAGAAAATCGAAAATTTAAATCTTGGAAAGGGACGTTTGGGATTTCATCCCATCACACCTCCTAGTACCTTGCGAACCCTTCACCGGGTAGCCCTTGGGAAGTCCAAGACTTACAAAAATTGTTAAGTTTTAAAGCTAGTTTCCTTTCTTTGTAAATAGTTTTTAATGAGAAAAATTCAAAAATTAAAAAAAAAAAGATAATATCAAATATTCAAAAAAAAAATAATATCAAAAATTCAAAAAAAGATAATATCAAAAATTCCAAAAATTCTTATATCCCTCCTTCTTGTTGTTTTTGTGATTTCTTAGAAATCTAGTTGAGAATGTTTATAAGCATGTTTAAGTTTTTAATTGGCTAAAATTTTGCTTATCATAGTTTGTTAATTTTAAATTTGAGGTAATCTTGATTTAAGAATCATCTTATGATTTTAAATTGATTAGAGAATTTTGTTAGCATGACTTCTCTTTTTATTTTTAAATGGCTTCATTTTGTAGTGAATTTCCTAAACCTCTTTAGATTTCAATTATATTTTCTTCTAACTTTTTAGATCTTAGGAAATTTAATGTTACTAGAATTTGCTCTCAATATAATTTAAAGCTAGCTAGATTTATTTCCCTTCCTTACCCCCTTTGTGGCATATAAAAAAATGAACTTTAAAAGATCATATGTCATGGGAATAAGAGGATAAAATTCATTATTCCCTAAAACATATGCACCCAAAATATTTGAAAAGATTATATGGCATGGAGTAAGAGGATAAAATTCATTACTCCTAAACCATATACATTTTGGGTTTTTATTAGAAGAGAAAAAAAAGAAAAAAAAGAGAGGAAATTTCATGATAAATTCCATTTCCTCCATTCAAAAATTTCTCTTCTTATGCCAAATTTTATGAAATCCCCCTTAGCCAAATATCATTGTTCTAGTTTTAGTTGAAAATTATGGAGAGAGCAATATTTAGTAATTTACTTTTCCTTAAGATTCTTTTAAGATAGAGTTCTTATAATTTTAATTTAATTTAGTTTTATAATTTCTACAATTTTGTCAAACTACTTAATTTTCTTGAGAAGTTCTTGCCTAAACATTTTTCCCTCTTTTCAAATCATCATCATAATCTAGGACTTAACTCCCCCTTGAATTTACTCTTAACTTAACTTTTGGTTAAATGAAATTTTTGTTTTAAATTAAAATTTTTTTTCTAAGGATGTCTTATAAATTATGCCTCACACTTTTGCTCTGGAATAGCAAAACCTCAAGTATGGGGGTATTTGATAAGTAGTATTTTTATAACTTTTTAATAGAAAATTTTGTAAATATTTAATATGAATTTTCCTTTTTATGACAATTTTAGGTTATAAGTAGTTCTTCTTGTAATTTTGATTCTAACTTAGCTTAATTTCAATATTTGCAGAATTTTGGGACAAATCGGGAAAAATGGCATGTCACGCCCTCGGTCACGCCCGTGACCAAGGGCGTGTAACCTAAAGATCAGTCCAGAATGTTGCCGCGCTGTCTGAGCTAGCCCACACCAAGTCACGCCCCAGGTCACGCCCGTGACCCAAAGTCACGCCCGTGACCAAGGGCGTGTAACCTAAAGATCAGTCCAGAATGTTGCCGCGCTGTCTGAGCTAGCCCACACCAAGTCACGCCCCAGGTCACGCCCGTGACCAAGGGCGTGTAAACTTAGAATCTTCCACGTGGAGCCGCGGTCGAGACGTGGAGATGCTGTCGAGAAGTCAACCTAAGTCACGCCCGTGACCCACATGTCACGGCCGTGACTTTCCAGCGTGATCTCTGCTTCGCCACCGCGCCGAATTCCAGCCCACGCCGCATTTAATGCAGCCGTCCAAAGTCACGGTCGTGACCCGACATGTCACGCCCGTGACATGTCACTTTTCGCCGCGCCGAATTCGAGCCCACGCCGTTGTCGGATCTGATGTGAATAGTGCAGTCACGCCCTTGGTCACGCCCGTGACCGAGGGCGTGTAATCTGAATTTTTTTCCTATAAATTCAGAGGTTCTCCTTGAGTCCAGGGTTCAGAATTTTGGAGTGGGGGAGGTGCTCTAGAGTTGTTAGTGAGTTTTTCAATGAAATTGTTCATGTCTTTAAGCTTTCATGTCTTCCTTTTCAATTCATGCAATGTTTTAGTTTAACTTTCATGTACTAGCTCTTTTTAAGCTTGTAATCTTCATTTCCCTAGCTTTGTAATCTCTCTTTAAGATTGTAATAGTTTTGATTTTCAATAAAAATTAGCTTGCTCTCTTTCATTTGCTCTTTCTCCTTAAGTACTTCTCCTTTCATGCAACGTTAAGTTTTCTTTCCTTTTTCCCCTCCACTATGTTGAGCATTAAGTCTTTTTATTATCATTTTAATCATTCACTAAGTTTGCAAAATGTCTCTTTTTAACTAAGTAATCAAAACCTCCAAAATATCATTAGATAAGATAATAGTGATTTTCCTCGAAGTAGAAGTAATCAACGCGCCCCGTGGAATACGACCTTGGTATTTCCAAATATCCTATACTATGGACGATAAGGTACACTTGCCTTTATCGGATATAGTTTTGGAGAAAATCTCAACCTTTCACTAAATTTCAAAACCGAGAAATCTATATCACTTCATAAGGTGGTTAATAAATACTGGGGCAGGGAAGCGACGATATTCAATCGAACATCAATCTTTGCCCTTTCTTAGCGACTAGCTACCCATTCACGTCAGCTCTCAATCTTTATTCAAATGTTCCATCCGGATATCAATCATGACCTCTAGTTTCTGGTAGATCTCTCACATCTCCTATCATATCGATGTCAAATCCTGAATTGATAGATTTCCTAAACGCACCCCAAACCTTACTTATAGTGCATGCCACTAATGTTTAATCCTTTAATCAAGCTATGCCAACACAATAATCAGGGAGTTAATAATTCTATGTGTGATGATCAGGAGTGGTCTAAATCACATAATTCTGTTTTTACTATTCGTCGGTTTGCCTTTAAGTGAAACCACATGTCCTACAAGGTTGACTATATGATTCCTAACTACGTATGAGCTGAATCTAGTTCCAAGAGTTGCAGGAACAGCAACCTTCAAATTTCTAAATTTCCTCATAATAAAAATATATTTGGGCATATTTAAATAATTTTTATAAATCCGGGTGAGGCTAGATTTGAACATGAGGACCTTTTGTCACATGCAAATAATTCCATGAAAAATTCTAGATGTTCATATTGATATCACAAGTCTATATACAAATTCTTAGAACATTCCAGCATCAATAATTCAAGTTATCTATTTTTCAAATTATAATCCAAAGTTTTACTTTGGGAAGGAAGTATAATGACTTCTCAGCAATTAAGGCTCAAATTGGGGGGACTTATTTTCACCTGTCAAGCGCTTACGACCGCATGAACTGGACCTTAATTAAGGTCTGGTTCATGTGGTTGTAACCGCTTGACCGGTAAAAATAAGTTTCCACAAACGGAGCCTAAATCTAACAAAATTTTTAGATGTTCATATAGATATCACAAGTCTATATACAAATTTCTATAACATTCCAGCATCACTATTTCAATATATCTATTTTTCAAACTATATCACATGGTTCTACTTTGCAAAGGAAATATGATGACTTCTCAGTGATTAAATCTAACAAAATTTCTAGATGTTCATATAGATATGACATGTCTATATACAAATTTCTATAACATTCCAGCATCAATATTTCAAGATATCTTTTTTTCAAACTATATCACAAGGTTCTACTTTGGGAAGAAAGTATGATGACTCCTCAGTAATTAAATATAACAAAATTTCCAGGTGTTCATATTGATATCACAAATATATATACAAATTTCAGTAACATTCCAACATCAATATTTCAAGATATCTATTTTTCAAACTATATCACAAGGTTCTACTTTGTGAAGTAAGTATATTGACTTCTCAGTAATTAAATCTGACAAAATACCCAGGTGTTCATATTGATATCACATGTCTATATACAAATTTCTATAACATTTCAGCATCAATATTTTAAGATATCTATTTTTCAAACTATATCACAAGGTTCTACTTTGTGAAGTATGTATGTTGACTTCTTAGTAATTAAATCTAACAAAATTTCTAGGTGTTAATATTGATATCACAAGTCTATATACAAATTTCTATAACATTCCAGCATCAGCTTAACTATGTAGTACTTTCACTTCTCATCACCAATTAAGCTGCGGCTAACTCGCGTGTTAGCACCACCATAAGGCGCCAGTTCTGGGCATACAATTGGGAACTCTCCAGGTGCGGGAGGATGAAACGGAGGACAACAAAGGGGAAATACAAGCAGGTGACAAGTGGCAAAACTAGCAAGGTATATATACTAAACAAGTATTGAAAGTGATTATATGCTAGCAAAAGTATGGTATATCAGTATTAAATAAAAAGCAGTAAAAAAGGAGAAGATATAGTAATAAGGAAGAGCAGCTATAAAAATAACCTTAGCTTATATGGATGCCCAAAGAAACATATAAGTTAAGGGTTATGTCACTAAGATAAACTCATCGTATTAAAGAGCCCATCCAAGTTTATATGATGAGGTCTTCTTTATGAAATGATGTTATGATATGCTATGCAATACAATGATGCAACTCACCCACTCGACTCTATATGTACAGACCTTGTTAGTTCTCTCTGTTCGAGTGTGATAACTCTGGTACCTGGTTAAGGCAAACAAGGTAGTGGATTGGGCATTTTCACTTCTAGGCTTATGGCACACATCTCCCATCCTAGACCTCTTGTATACCCCTAAGAGCACACAGGGTATCCACATAATATCTAGTAAGCACCGCCTCTATATGCTCTTTTCTAGTCTCTGCTCAGGTAGACCCCGTTGAGGTAAACAGGAGCAGTAGATCGGGTCCTCCACACATAGGCTTATAAATGAAACTACATCTGTCCTAGACCTTTATGTACGCCCCCTAAGAACAAACAGGGTATACACGTACTAATTGATTTTAAAATGCTTCTATGTGAAACACCGAGCAATCAGCTCGCAGGACACCCCAGTCCTTTCTTATATAATACCAAGCCCACTGCTCGCAGGACTTAACCCATCCTTCCTTATGTAATACTGAGCCTACCGCTCGCAGTACTTAACCCGTCTTTCCTTATATAATACCAAGCCTACCGCTCGCATGACTTAACCCATCCTTCCTTATGTAATACCGAGCCTACCACTCGCAGGACTTAACCCATCCTTCCGTTTGTAATACCGAGTCTACCGCTCGCAGGACTTAACCCGTCCTCTTTAGAAAATACCGAGCCTACCGCTCGTAAGAATTAACCCATCCTGCCTTATGTAATACTGAGCCTACCTCTCGCAGGACTTAACCTGTCCTCTTTAGACAATACAGAGCCTACCTCTCGCAGGATCACCAGTCCTTGTACCATTCCGTCCCAAATTTGGGATGAGGATTACTTATCAAGTTCCCCTACTTACTACTCTCGTCTATTATTTAGTTATACTTTGAAGTTTAGGGTGAATCCTAGACTTCCCGAGGTCTACCCGGTGAAGGGCTCGCAGCGGTACTAGGAGGAATGATGGGGTGACAACCCAAACCTCCCTTCCTCAAGATATTTAATCTTGTTGGTGCCTACCCATTCTTACATTCCCATTACCTCTCTGGTTACTCTAACTTCATAAGGTGGTTGTTGGGAATTGTATCCACAATTACCTTGATTTGAAGAAGTCCCATTGAACTAAGTTGAATTGAGTTTGTATTTGATGTTGTTGTCTAGTTGTGTGTTTGCGGGTTATAAATGGCTAAATACAAACCAATGTTAGGTTTCAATGGGTCATCAAACACAGGCCTATGCAATGTAATTCATCATTGTGTAGACCAAGGTGTTGACTCATGTGAAATCTCTATATTGGGATATACTTCATATACTATGTGCTGAAGATGAAGGACTGAAGTTGTTGCTGATTTTACTTAAGAAGGAAAAATGGTCTAAGTAAGAATTCAGCTATATGCATTGAAACATATAGTATAATTCGGCTATATGGTTTAAGTGAATATAGACGAATTTGGCTATACCATTTCAAGAAGCTAGAAGAATTCCTTAAGTGAAGTTTAGTCGAATTGATTTAGTCGAATTCGGCTGAAGGGTTTCATCCAATTCGGCTAATGGCATTCGACGAATTCGGCTAAAGACAATCATCGAATTCCTGTTAATGATATTCGTCTATATGGTTTCGACGAATTCGTCTATTTTAGTTAATCCATTCGTCGATTCCTTCCTAATCATTTTGACAAATCAGTCTTCATTGTTTTCATTTGAATCATTTTACGGGTTTCCTTTAGGGCTTCTGCTGTGTTCTGTACACGTGGTCCTTATCCCGCAAGTTGCATATATAGCCGTTGGAGAAGTTCCTATTAGTACCATAAGGGTGATTTTGTTCAACCCTAAGAAAAAGAGAAACAACAAGAATCGCGAATCAAGAAGAAAAGATCGCAAGCGCCGTCGGCCCTGTTCGTTCTTGCAAATCCACCGTTGTTGCCGACAAAGTCTTTGGACATTTCTTCTTGAAGAAAAGAGTTAACTAGATCTCTGATTTTTGATCTCATCAACTTCCTTTCAGATCTAGTTTTCTCCTAAGTGCTCAGATCAAGTTCTTTCAACGCAAGATTTCTTCTTCCTTCTTTCTAGATCCAGATTTCCGATTCATTCAAGGAAGAAGAAGATCTCTCATTTCCAGATCTGATCAAGTCATGTCTCAAGGAGATTTTAAGAAGATTGCCTCACAATCTAAAGTTTTGTAAAATTTCTTTACAATATTTTTGTAGGAGAGTTTGTTCTCCGAGTTGTAGGAAGCTTGCTTCTGAGTGTAGGAGTTTTACTCCAAGTTGTAGGAGAGTTGACTCCGAGCTTGTAGGAAGTTTTTCTTCCGAGTTTGTAGGAGCTTTGTCTCCAACTTGTAGGAGTGGTGACTCCGAGTTATAGGATTATTCATAATCCAAGAATAGTGAAGTAGCCTAGTCTAGCCGGTCATGCTAGATAGGTGAGGTGGATAGTGGACTACCCACATCGGGGAACCACTATAAATTCATTGTGTTGTGTTGTGCTCTTTTGGTTTCAGTGCGCTTTTATTTAAAGTTTTTAATTCCGCAAAAGGCCATAAAATCCACCTATTCACTCCCCTCTAGGTGATTTAGGTCGCAACTAGATACTTTCAATTCATATCAGAGATAGGTTGTTCTCTAAAGGTTAACACCTTGAACAAGATCTCTAAGTCTAGTTGCAAGAGACAGTATGTCTGGAATGGAAAGAACCAAGGATTCCTCTGTGAAGCTGCCCGTCTGCTCTAAGGAGAACTTACCCATGTGGAAGGAAAGAGTGAAGTTATACATGGAAGCCACCGACCAAAGAATTTTTCAGATAGTTGAGGAAGGTCCTCATGTTCCTATGAAACCTTCTTCAATAAATTCAAATATACAAATTGCCAAGAAGATGATGGAGCTCCCTAAAGATGAGATTGCTCTCGTCGCCCTGGATAAGAAGGCGGAGAACATTATTGTCGTTACAGCGGATGACTCAATGCTACAAAATATTATACACTGCAAGTCAGCTAAAGAGATGTGGGATTCTCTAGTTCTTCAGATGGAAGGTACAGAAGAAGTGAGAGATGACCGAAGATCATTGTCGAATCAAGAATATGAAGCATTCAAGCAAGATCCAAGAGACTCCATTTCTGATACTTATGAGAAGTTCTTTAAGATCGTAAATGGTCTTAGGAATTATGATCGAGAATTCACCGTCGAAGAATTGAATGACAAGTTCTTGAGATCCCTGACGAAAGAATGGGATACCAAGGCAATTGTGTAACACCCCAAATTCTGGAAGCAGATTTGGGCTGCTAGTAGCAGTTCATCAAACGGCAGCCTGGCTGCGTTCGACGAACGGCAGCCTGGATGCGTTCGACGAATGGCCGCCTGACTGCGTTCGACGAACGGCCGCTGGCCGCGTTCGACGAATGGCCGCCTGGACGCGTTCGACGAACGGTCGCCTGGCCGCGTTCGACGAACGGCCTCCTGGCCGCGTTCGACGAACGGCTGCCTGGCCATGTTCGACGAATGGCCGCTTGGATGCGTTCGACGAAAGGCCTCCTGGCTGCGTTCGATGAACGGCAGCCCGTTCGACGAATGCCTGTCAGTTAGTCGAACGCTGTCCAGTTCGGTGGTTTTTGTGATACAGATCCGTGATTTATGATCGTGGCCATCAAATCCAAAGGTTGTAGATTCAATCCTTGGGATTTATTCTGGGATTTCTTAGGTTTTGACCAGAGGAGTGTTTATCCTCTTTATTTCTAAATCTGATCTCTCTTCAAGCTCGAGGAAGAAGAAAGCCGAGGAGGAAGAAGAAGACATCTTCTGCCTTTAACGAAGCTCCGAAGCTCCGAATCACGAGCCATTTTCAGATCTGGAAAGAACATCCCATTGTGGTTCTTTCTATCTGAGTGAAATCTCAGATCTATGGCGAACAAGAAAGCTCCAAGGGTAACGATCTTCTACTTGGTGGAGAAAAGGGAGTTTTCTAGCGGGTTGATCATTTTGCCTTTGGTTACTTGCATTTAGCATCCAGAATCGTAGTACGGACATAGGCATTGTATGTGAAACCCATCCATACTGGTTGGTCTGGATTGGTGATGGCTATATTGTCGATTGTGCCGGAGAAGACTCTGTGATCTTGTATGTGTTATTTTCGGGTTCTGCATATTGTTGAATACTGCAGGGAGTCCTGGAGTTAACCTCCAGGAAATACCCGAAGTTGTGGGTGGATCCGTTGATCTATCTCTACCGCCCAGCGTTAGGGCTAACGCCGGCGGTAGCTCCCAATGAGCTGTTTGTTGAGGTGTGATACCTCCTTTTGTTGCTCGGGTTGAGGTAAAGCCATACCCGCATCGTGCCGCTTGATGCCGACGATTTGAGCACGGGCAAAGCTGATCCAAACCCGCTCCCATACCGAGTCGGTGAAGAGGTAGCTCCTCAGTGCACCGTAAGATGTTGGGATTAGTCCGTAAAACAAGATAGTCTTGGCAGTCGAAGCTCATGCGAACTCTTTGTTTAAGGAGTTGTTAGGTGTGGCTCAGGGAGTATACCGTGAGAGTGCCTTGAGAGCACGAAATGTGTGGCTGTGCATGCCAACATTGGTGTTGATCGCTTATACATGTGGTGTTTGAACGCGTCTTGACAATCTATGCCTATACTGTTTGCCTGCAGGAAAGGAGTACCGCCACCCCGTCTATAGGGGTGGGGTCGTTATAATATTGGTCAGCTTTAGCTGACCGGTTACTTGTTTCCACGTTTTGGTGGATCATTGTTGCAGGTGCAGGTGAGCCAAGCGGGAAATAGCTTGCTGGAGCTTATGTTGTGTTGGCCCTCGAAGGCCATCCTCCCCTCTTTTGCTTTCCTTAAATTGCCAGCCTGCGTGCCGATGTATGTTTGAGTTTAAATACATTGTTCAATGTAAGGCTTAAGGTCGTAACTCTATTATTTCATTCCAGGGATGGTGGATAGTTCTAAAAGGTGTTTTTAATCAAATGCTTCCGCTTTTGTTTTATTCACTCTGGTGTAGTTGTAGCTCTTTCTGTTTATCACCTTATAATGCCTAGCTAGTGTGTATTGTATGGCATGGGGTCCTGGCCGGACCTACTGTTATATTATTTATACTGGCAGGGTGTTACAATTTGGTATCGGATTTAAGGTATCGATCCGTAGTTTCATGAATTCGAGGCCGAATTCATTTTAAGGGGTGGAGTGCACGTGTTGTGCGTTCACCTAAAACGATTTCAAAACTAACAAGAATGTCCACTTAGGAATGAAAATCATGCTTGTTTGTGGAACCTGAGCGTTCCTTGCTTGTTTGTTGTTATGTTTTCGGTCCCTAATCTGTGTTTCGCATGATTATAGGTGACTAGGAGTGGTGCGGGGCAGTCTCAACCCCATAACACTGTTGAAAGTAGTGCGTCCGCTGACGTACCAGCGACCACTCCTTCTGCTGAGATGGTTAGAATGGTCACTGAAGCGGTCTTCGCGATGATCAATAACCAAGCTGGAAGGCTTGCACAGCCTACTACTCCTACTCCAGAGGTGGCCCTAGTGCATGTTACTGCAGTGGATCCGAGAGCGGAACCTGTGGTAGAGCCCAGGGTGGAACCGAGAGTGGAACATGTAGTTGTGGGGCAAGCGCGCGACCAACAATTGAAGCACTTTCTAAGCTTCAACCCTCCAACCTTCCTTGGGACCGAGTCCCCAACAGAGGCCGAGGATTGGCTAGCAATAGTAAAGAAGACTCTAAGGGCAACAACAACTAAAGAGGCGATGAAAGTCACCTTAGCCACTTTCCTTCTGAATGGAGAGGTAGGGCTTTGGTGGGAGGAACTGGAAGCGCACAAGTTGGATGATAGAATTATTACAGAGGTCTCGATTGCAGAGTTCACAGGTCTGTTCCTACAGAGGTTTATTCCCTCTGCCCAGTGCCATGCATTGCAAAATCTGTTTCTGCGACTAACTCAAGGCGACCGTTCGGTGGATGACTACATGCATGAGTTCACGAGACTGAGTCGCTATGCGGGATCTTTGGTAGAAGATGAGGAAGATAAGACGAGTAAATTCTATGAAGGACTTCGAGATGAGTTAAAGCTGCATTTGGCAGGCCCTATGAATCATGGTTTTCAGGTTATGGTGTAAACTGCCAGATCACTAGAGCTAGATATGCAAAGAGTGCAACACGCAAAAGGCCTCAGCAAGAAGCCAGAATTTCTCGCGCCGACCTCTTAAGTAAAGCCTGAGTTCAGGAAAAATAAGAGGAAGTCTAGGTTCGCGGAACCAGCTCCTTCTAATGTTTCGGGAGCAACTACTATGCGAGGTCCTATCACATGATTCACCTGCGGGAAGGTGGGACACAAAGCTGCGGTGTGTCGAAGTGGTCCCCCGAAGGCAGGAAATTGACTGGTGGACTATGCTCATGCGGCGGGTTCATCTTATGGGGAGAAAGGCAAAGTTGCGGAGTCTTCTGCTTCCCAGCAAACTCTGACCCAGCCGAGAGTCTATTCACTTGGCCAGCAAGAAGCCATCCGACAAAATGACGTCGTCACAGGTATGAAGTAAAATTTAGCTTTTATAGCTTAACTTGATTTATACTGTATGTACGAATATACCTTTGTTGATGTGCTTTTAGGCTTCGTTCTAATCTTCAACTATCCGGTGAGAGCTCTCTTCGATACGGGAGCATCACACTCCTTCTTGTCTAAGGACTTTGTGTTGCGAATCGGGGTACCGTCTATCCTGGTGAAGGATAGACTGGAGGTAGTGCTGCCCAATGCATCTCGGATGAGCACGGATAGGTTGAGTCGTGTAAAGGTGTGGATTGGGGATTAGGATATCGACTTGGAAGCGTCACTACTACCACTAGCTGAGTTTGACGTAATCTTTGGCATGGACTGGCTCTCAAAGCAGCGAGCATGCATAGATTGCAATCGAAAGGAGGTTACTCTGGGAAAGAACACCGGTGACGAGACCACATTTACGGGTATGCGAGGAGCAAGCAAGACGCTGATGTCTGCTCTCCAGGTGGTCAAGGCGGTGAGAAAAGTTGGGGAGTAGTTCTTCACGTTGTTAGAGGCTTCGACGCCTAAGCCCAGATCGATTTTTGTATCGAGTTGGTGCTAGGTGTCAAACCTGTGGCCCGCTCACCGTACCGTATTGCGCCAAAGGAATTGGCAGAGTTGAAAGTTCAGCTGCAGGAACTGCTAGAGCAAGGCTATGTACATCCAAGTTCATCCCCTTGGAGTGCACCAGTTCTCTTTATGAAAAAGAAGGATGGGAGCTTGCGTCTATGCATCGACTATAGAGAGCTGAATAAGCTGACCGAGAAGAACCGCTATCCGATTCCAAGAATCAATGACTTATTCGACCAACTGGTTGGGTCGACGATATACTCAAAGCTAGACTTATGGTCCAGCTATTATCAGCTTCGTATAAGGGAATGCGATATTCCAAATACGGTGTTCAGTACCCTCTTCGGGCACTACGAGTTCACGGTTATGCCGTTCGGCCATTCCAACACGCCATCGGTATTTATGGACTTGATGAATAGAACGTTCCGAGAGTATTTGGACCGATTTGTGATCGTCTTCATCGACGATATTTTGGTATACTCTCAGTCTTAAGAGGAGCATACAAAGCATCTACACACAGTGTTGAGCACCTTGAGGAGGAGTCAGCTATATGCCAAATTCTCCAAGTGCGAGTTTTGGCTACCATCAGTAGCGTTCCTTGGTCATGTCGTTAGTGGGGAAGGAATAGCAGTCGATCCGTCGAAGATAGCGTCAATCTGAGAGTGGCCTGTGCTGAAAAATGTGGCTGAAGTCCGAAGCTTCTTAGGACTTGCCGGTTACTATAGGCGCTTCGTGGAGAACTTTTCGAGGATCACACTTCCTCTCACTAAGCTGACTAGGAAAGATCAGAAGTTCGCTTGGCCGCCTTAGTGCGCACGAGCTTTTGAGGAACTGAAGAGCCGTCTGACCACGGCGCCCATTCTATGCTCGCCATGTGGAACGGAGGGTTACGAAATATATAGCGACGCCTCAGGGAGCGGCTTGGGTTGCGTTCTAGTGCAGTTTGGTCAAGTGATCGCTTATGGCTCCCGACAGTTGAAGGTACATGAGAGGAACTACCCGGTCCATGACTTGGAGTTAGCGGCCGTGGTATTCATTCTTAAGTTATGGAGGCACTACTTATGTGGCGTGAAGATCGACATCTTTACCGACCACAAAAGTCTCAAGTACATGCTTGATCAGAAGGAGTTGAATATGCGACAAAGAAGGTGGATGGAGTTCCTGGGGGACTATACCTTTGATATTCATTACACTCCTGGAAAGGGGAATGTGGTTGAAGATGCGCTGAGTCGGCGGGCTCCCGCGCAAGCAAGTTGGATTTTGATGCATGATGAGCGTCTAATCCATGATCTGGAATCTCTGGATATCACTTGTGTCGATAAGAGAGCAGTTTCTACTGCATGCTTGAACTAGACAGAGGTTCAGTACGACCTTGCCGACCGAGTTCTCCAAGATTTGGAGCTGGATGAAAGCATGAAACATTATAAGGCAGAGACTTTGGATGGGTCTAGCGCTGAATTCTCTTTCGACGATGGCCTTCTATGGAAAGGTGCGCGATTGCGCTTCCCAAAAGTGGCTAATTTACGGGGAGAATTGATGTACGAGGCTCACTTTACAAAGTACTCAATTCGCCTAGGGAGCACGAAGATGTATATGGATATGAAGAAACTCTTCTGGTGGCCAGGTTTGAAGAAAGAGATTGCTCTTTACGTGGCAAAGTGTCATACTTGCGCGTTAGTGAAGGCCGAATGTCAAAGGCCTAGTGGGTTTCTGAAGTCTCTATCGATTCCGGAGTGGAAGTTTGACGACATCTCGATGAATTTCGTGCACGGGTTGCTGAGGTCACAACATGGGAACGACGCCATTTGGGTGATCGTAGATCGTTTAACAAAGGTATCACACTTTATTCCGAATTGGAAGGACGATTCTATAGAAAAGCTCGCAAAGTTATACGTTGATAGTATCGTACGATTGCACGAAGTTCCCCGTAGCATCATGAGCGATCGTGATGGGCGATTCACATCAAATGATTGGAAACTGATCCACAAACTATTGGGTACTAAGCTGAAATTTAGTACGGCCTTCCACCCGCAAACGGATGGACAGACCGAGAGGACCAATTGGACGATGGAAGACATGGTACGGATGTGCGCCCTAGATTTTGGAAAGAGATGGGAGGATCATCTCTATATGATTGAGTTTGCTTACAACAACAGCTACCAAACAAGTATCAAAATGGCTCCGTTCGAAGCCCTTTATGTTAGGAAATGTTGTATGCCGTTAGCTTGGGCTGAAACGGGCGACACAAAGTTGTTGAAACGCAAGGATGTGGATGAAGCGAATGCGTCAATTCGGGCAATACGAGAGCGGCTGCTAATTGCTCAAGATAGGCAGGCAAAGTATTACAATGCGCATCACCAGAACGTCGAGTTTGCCATTGGTGATTGTGTGTACCTAAAGATCAAACCGTTCAAGGGATTATCGAGGATCCGACGCTTGAAAAAGCTGAGTCCAAGGAACGTAGGACCATTTGAGATTCTAGAATGCATTGGTGAGGCTGCCTATCGGCTTGCTCTATCTGATGAGTTAAGCGGGCTGCACGACGTATTCCACATCTCTATTTTGAGAAAGGCTGTGAAAGAGCCTATGCATATTGTTGTGGTTGACGAGGCGCCGATTGATATTGGGCTAGAGATGAAAGTCAAGCCCATGCGCATCAAAGATACCGAGGTGAAATAATTGCAGAACAAAGCCATTCGAATGGTAAAGGTCCATTGGGACAACTGCAGAAAAGAGGAACTCTCCTGGGAAAGAGAGCAAACCATGCTTGTTGAGTACCCTGAGCTTTTCCTTTCAGGTATAATCTATATTCCTGTACCTTTCTGTTTTTGGAATTTCGGTCCGAAATTATGTTAAGGGGGGTGGAGTTGTAACACCCCAAATTCTGGAAGAAGATTTGGGCTGCTAGTAGTAGTTCGTTAAACAATAGCCTGGCTACGTTCGACGAACGACAGCCTGGCTGCGTTCGACGAACGGTAGCCTGGATGCGTTCGACGAACGGCCGCCTGGTTGCGTTCGACGAACGGCCGCCTGGCTGCGTTCGACGAATGGCCGCCTGGATGCGTTCGACGAACGGCCGCCTGGCTGCGTTCGACGAACGGCCGCCTGGCTGCGTTCGACGAACGGCCGCCTGGCTGCGTTCGACGAACGGCCGCCTGGCTGCGTTCGACGAACGGCCGCCTGGCTGCGTTCGACGAACGGCCGCCTGGCTGCGTTCGACGAACGGCCGCCTGGCTGCATTAGACGAACGGCCGCCTGGCTGTGTTAGACGAACGGCCGCCTGGCTGCTTTCGACGAATGGCCGCCTGGCTGCGTTCGACGAACAGCCGCCTCGCTGCGTTCGACGAACGGCAGCCCGTTCGACGAATGCTTGTCAGTTCGTCGAACGCTATCCAGTTCGGCGGTTTTTGCGATACAGATCCGTGATTTGTGATCGTGGCCATCAAATCCAAAGGTTTTAGATCCAATGTTTGGGATTTATTCTGGGATTTCTTAGGGTTTGACTAGAGGAGTGTTTATCCTCTTTATTTCAAAATCTGATCTCTCTTCAAGCTTGAGGAAGAAGAAAGCCGAGGAGGAAGAATAAGACATCTTCTGCCTTTGACGGAGCTCCGAAGCTCCGAATCGCGAGCCTTTTTCAGATGTGGAAAAACCAGCCCATTGCGGTTCTTTCTATCCGAGTGAAATCTCAGATCTATGGCGAACAAGAAAGCTCCAAGGGTAACGATCTTCTACTTGGACAAGTGAAGTCCTCCTTTTATGGCATGTTTGCATGGAGAATCCCCCACCGATTGGTGGAGAAAAGGGAGTTTTCTAGCGGGTTGATCATTTTGATCCCCTTTGGTTACTTGCATTTAGCATCCAGAATCGTAGTACGGACATAGGCATTGTGTGTGAAACCCATCCGGACAGGTTGGTATGGAATGGTGATTGCTATATTGTCGATTGTGCCGGAGAAGACTCTGTGATCTTGTATGTGTTATTTTCAGGTTCTGCGTATTGTTGAGTACTGCAGGGAGTCCTGGAGTTAACCTCCAGGAAATACCCGAAGTTGTGGGCGGATCCATTGATCTGTCTCTACCGCCCGGCGTTAGGGCTAACACCGGCGGTAGCTCCCAGGGAGCTGTTTGTTGAGGTGTGATACCTCTTTTCGTTGCTCGGGCTAAGGTGAAGCCATACCGTGTCGTGCCGCTTGATGCCGACGATTTGAGCACGGGCAAAGCTGATCCAAACCCGCTCCCATACCGAGTCGGTGAAGAGGTAGCTCCTCGGTGCACCGTAAGATGTTGGGATTAGTCCGTAAGACAAGATAGTCTTGGCGGTCGAAGCTCATGCGAACTCTTTGTTTAAGGAGTTGTTAGGTATGGCTCGGGGAGTACACCGTGAGAGTGCCTTGAGAGCACAAAACGTGTGGTCGTGCATGCCACGTTGGTGTTGATCGCTTATACATGTGGTGCTTGAATGCGCCTTGACAATCTATGCCTACACTGTCTGCCTGCAGGGAAGGAATACCGCCACCCCATCTATAGGGGTGGGGTCGTTATAATATTGGTCAGCTTTAGCTGACTGGTTACTTGTTTCCACATTTTGGTGGATCGTTGTTGCAGGTGCAGGTGAGCCAAGCGGGAAATACCTTGCTGGAGCTTATGTTGTGTTGGCCCTCGAAGGCCATCCTCCCCTCTTTTGCTTTCTTTAAATTACCGGCCTGCGTGTCGATGTATGTTTGAGTTTAAATACATTGTTCAATGTAAGGCCTTAAGGCCGTAACTCTATTATTTCATTCCTGGGATGGTGGACAGTTCTAAAAGGTGTTTTTAATAAAATGCTTCCGCTTTCATTTTATTGACTCTGGTGTAGTTGTAGCTCTTTCTATTTATCACCTTATAATGCCTAGCTAGTGTGTATAGTATGGCATGGGGTCCCGGCCGGACCTACTGTTATATTATTTGTACTGGCAGGGTGTTACAAATTGCCATCCGGGAATTCGGAAAGTTGGTTACTATGGAGCCACAGATTCTATTTGGGAAGTTTCTTTCCCATGAACTAAAGCTCAGCATCAGAAAAGCAGAAGAAGAAGGATGCTCAACCTCTGGAAGGGAGAAGTCTGTGGCACTGAAGGCCAAAGAGACAAGAAGAGGTAAAGCTAGGTCATTTGTCTGGACACAGTCCTCAGATGAAGATGATGAATCCGATGTTTGCCCCTCAAGCTCTGATATGTCTGATGGAGAGTTCTCTTCGCTCCCCAAGAAATTCAGGAGGTTGCTCAAAAAAAGAAGCCAAATGAGAAATCAATCCTCCTCATCAGATCATAGAAGATCAGGGCGTGATGATGAACATCACAAGAAGGGACACATTAACGACAGGTATAAAACTAAACTGAATAAACATATTTCGACTAATATTATTTGTTAGTGTTGTAACAAGCCAGGACATATAAGCACAGAATGTCCGTACAAGAAGAAAGAAGGATCGAAAAAGGAAGACAAGAAATCCTTCAAGAATAAGAGGAAAGAAGAAAAGAGCTTCTTAGCAAAGAAAACCAAGAATCTTAGCGACAGTGACTCAGTCGAGTCAAGCTCGAATGATGAAGCCTATTTTGGGCTTATGTCAAATTCAGATTCAGATAACTACAACACCCCTTATGAAGGGAAGGTACGTAAACTTGCACACTCCTCTTTCTGATTCTAAAACTGGATCCAATGCGAATGAAGGCTATTCTTCGGAGGAAGATTCAGATCTAATAGTTCAGTATAGAGCTTTATTGGTAGGATTTGACAAATGCCGCAAGGTAGTCAAATCTCAAGCAAAAGAGATTGAATCTCTCAAGACGATGGAATCATATTTGAGGGAGGATATTACAAAAATTATCTCCTTTCAAAGATGAAGTCCAAATCTTGATAGAGGAACTTAAAGGCTCAACGGAACTATTACATCATAAGGAGAAGTTTATAAATTAACTAGAAGATAAATTAATGGTGGAAAGGAAGCTCGTAGAAAGCTTCTCGAAGCCAAAGACTATTCTTCCACTCATTGATAAATTTTCTGCTCCTGCGAAGGGTAGTGGCTTTGGTCATGAGGCTGAAAGTAGTAAGGATGCTAAGAAAAGAGCCGTGAAAGGTAAGGGTAAGGCTGATCAAAGTCAACCTTCCTTCAAGAAGGTAGTTTTTCCTACAAACACCCATGACTTTGAAACATCGTATGGTCACTTTACGAGACCAACTCGCGTTGAGTCAAGTAAGAGTAACCAAGGTTGGAGCCATCCCCGAAACTCCGGAACGACTGCTTTGAATGCTCCTTACAAAGAGATAGTCCTCAATGACTATGGTTCATTCGTACATGGACAGTCTACTAAGAAAGCACCAAAGATTAAATCTATTGTTGCTAAGCCTCTTGAAAAGAAGAAGGATGCATGTGTGTGCTGCAACCACGAGGCTTCTACTTTTAAGAATGTTGCTCCTACTAGACCTCCCGTCCAAAAGGTGAAGCAGGAGAACAAGAGACGATAAAATTGATTTGATTGTTGGTGTTGTGGCAAAGTTGGTCACTTCTCCATAGATTGCTGGTTTAATCCTAGAAATTATAAGACTCCACTAGTTAACAATGCAAGGCCGACCACGCGCGAGGTTAACAATCCAAGTGGAAGTCGTCTAACTAGGAACCTAGGACCCAACTCTGTTTGGGTTCCTAAGGGTAATTAATCTGTGATTGCAGGTATGTCCAAAGGCCAACCAAAACTCTAATCGGGCAATTGGACAGTGGATGTTCATAGTACAAGACCAAAATAAGAAGCATATAGCAAGACTATAAAAAGCTTAGGAAATCAGTCCAAGCACTAAAGTTCTAAGGTGGAGAAAAGATTGAGGGGGAGATGATTCAGTGTTTTCAAAGTCTACTCCAAATAAGGACTCCTATGCAGTTGCTGAGGGGGAGAACAATGTTGATCTCTCATGCTTTTTCCTCCCAATCTGAAGTAGTCAGAAAGTGGGAGAGAAGTTGAAGTTGGGAGAGAAGTTGATGTTGAGAGAGAAAGTTGAAAGGGAGAGAAGGTTGAAAAGCTAAGCTTTTAACTCTCCTTATCTCTTTATGTATTTCTCTGTATATTTACTATCTGTGCAATTCAACTCAGTACATAGGTTCTGACTTCTTCAAATAGGGGGAGATTGTTGGGAATTGTATCCAAAATTACCTTGATTTGAAGAAGTCCCCATGAACTAAGTTGAATTGAGATTGTATTTGATGTTGTTGTCTAGTTGTGTGTTTGCAGGTTATAAATCCCTAAGTACAAACCAATGTCAGGTTTCAATGGGTCATCAAACACAGGCCTATGCAATGTAATTCCTCATTGTGTAGACCAAGGTGTTGACTCATGTGAAATCTCTTTATTGGGATGTACATCATATACTACGTGCTGGATATGGAGGACTGAAGTTGTTGCTGATTTTACTTAAGAAGGAAATATGGTCTAAGTAAGAATTCGGCTTATATGCATTGAAACATATAGTATAATTCGGCTATATGGTTTAAGTGAATATAGACGAATTCAGCTATACCATTTCAAGAAGCTAGAAGAATTCCTTGAGTGAAGTTTAGTCGAATTGATTTAGTCGAACTCGGCTAAAGGGTTTCATCGAATCCGGCTAATGGCATTCGACGAATTCGGCTAAAGACACTCATCAAATTTATTTAATGATATTCGTCTATATGGTTTCGACGAATTCGTCTATTTCAGTTAATCCATTTGTCAATTCCTTCCTAATCATTTCGACGAATCAGTCTTCGCTGTTTTCGTTTGAATCTTTTTACGGGTTTCCTTTAGGGATTCCGCCATGTTCTGTACACGTGGTCCCTATCCTGCAAGTTGCATATATAGCCGTTAGAGAAGTTCCTATAAGTACCGTAAGGGTGATTTTGTTCAACCCTAAGAAAAAGAGCAACAAAAATCGCGAATCAAGAAGAAAAGATTGCAAACGTCGTTGGCCCTATTCGTTCTCGCAAATCCTCCGTTGTTGCTGACAAAGTCTTTGCACGTTTCTTCTTGAAGAAAAGAGTCAACTAGATCTCTGATTTTTGATCTCATCAAGTTCATTTCAGATCTAGTTGTCTCCTAAGTGCTCAGATCAAGTTCTTTCAAAGCAAGATTTCTTCTTCCTTCTTTCTAGATCCAGATTTCCGATTCATTCAAGGAAGAAGAAGATCTCTCATTTCCAGATCTGATCAAGTTAAGTCTCAAGGAGATTTTAAGAAGATTTTCTCACAATCTAAAGTTTGGTAAAATTTCTTTACAATATTTTTGTCGGAGAGTGTGTTCTCCGAGTTATAGGAAGCTTGCTTCCGAGTGTAGGAGTTTTACTCTGAGTTGTAGGAGAGTTGTCTCCGAGCTTGCAGGAAGTTTTTCTTCTGAGTTTGTAGGAGCTTTGTCTCCGAGTTGTAGGAGTGGTGACTCCGATTTGTAGGATTATTAATAATCCGAGAATAGTGAAGTAGCCTAGTCTAGCCGGTCATGCTAGATAGGTGAGGTGGAAAGTGGACTACCCACATCTGGGAACCACTATAAATTGCTTGTGTTGTGCTCTGCTCTTTTGGTTTCAGTGCGCTTTTATTTAAAGTTTTTAATTCCGCAAAAAGCCATAGAATCCACCTATTCACTCCCCTCTAGGTGATTTAGGTCGCAACTAGATACTTTCAGTGGTTTATAAATACCGGGGCAGGGAAGCGGCGATATTCAATTGAACAACAATCTTTGCCCTTTCTTAGTGACTAGCTACCCATTCATGTCAGCTCAATCTTTATTCAAAGGTTCCATCCTGGTATCAATCATGACCTCTAGTTTATGGTGGATCTCATCACATCTCCTATCATATAGATGTCAAATCTCGAATTGATACTTTTGCTAAACGCACCCCAAACCTTACTTCTAGTGCATGCCACTAATGTTTAATCCTTTAATCAAGTTATGCCTACATAATAATCAGGGAGTTAATAATTAATTGTCTGATGATCAGGAGCGGTCTAAATCACCTAATTCAGTTTTTACTATTCATAGACCGGATTGCCATTAAGTGAAACCACGTGTCCTACAAGGTTGACTATATGATTCCTAACTAAGTATGAGCCGATCTAGTTCCAAGAGTTGTAGGAACAACAACCTTTAGATTTCTAAATTTCCTCAAAATGAAAACATATTTGGGCATATTTAGATAATTCTTATAAATCCAGGTGAGGCTAGATTTGAACATGAGGTACCTCTTGACACAAGCAAATAATTCCATGAAAAATTGCAGATGTTCATATTGATATCAAAGTCTATATACAAATTCCTAGAACATTCTAGCATCAATTTTTTAAGATATCTATTTTTCAAGTTATAATCCAAGGTTCTACTTTGTGAAGGAAGTATAATGACTTCTTAGTAATTAAATCTAACAAAATTTCCAGATGTTCATATAGATATCACAAATCTAGCTATATACAAATTTCTATAACATTCCAACATCACTATTTCAAGATGTCTATTTTTCAAACTATATCACAAGGTTCTACTTTGCAAAGGAAGTATGATGACTTCTCAGTAATTAAATCTAACAAAATTTGCAGATGTCATATAGATATCACAAGTCTATATACCAATTCTATAACATTCCAGCATCAATATTTCAAGATATCTATTTTTCAAACTATATCACAAGGTTCTACTTTGTGAAGGAAGTATGATGACTCCTCAGTTATTAAATCTAACAAAATTTTCAGGTGTTCATATTGATATCACAAATCTATATACAAATTTCAATAACATTCCAACATCAATAGTTCAAGATATCTATTTTTCATACTATATCACAAAGTTCTACTTTGTGAAGGAAGTATGATGACTTCTCAGTAATTAAATCTAACAAAATTTCCAGGTATTCATATTGATATCACAAGTCTGTATACAAATTTCTATATCATTCCAGCATCAATATTTCAAGAAATCTATTTTTTAAACTATATCACAAGGTTCTACTTTGTGAAGGAAGTATGATGACTTCTCAGTAATTAAATCTAACAAAATTTTCAGGTGTTAATATTGATATCACAAGTCTATATACTAATTTCTATAACATTCCAGCATCAATATTTCAACATATCTATTTTTCAATGCAAACATCAAAGTTCCACTTTGTGAAGGAAGTACCATTAATAAGCAACAATAAATTCCATAAAACTTTCCAAGGGATTCAGATGGTCTCATAAACCCAAATACCCAATTTCATGAAACTATGAATTCGTTAACTTACCTAAAGGTGGGGTGAGGCAAATTGGGGGTAATTGAATAATCAATAAATAATGGTCTCTATTATTTCTAAAAACTTCACCAAAAATCTACAGAGTGTAATCTCACTCTTTCAAGGTAAACCCATAGTTTCATAATATTTCAGAACTTTCTGACCCTAGATTTCTCATTTATGTCAAATGTGACATAAGTACACAAACTCCACTAGCCTAGGGAAATCAACCCAAATGTTATTGGGTTTCCTTGAGATGATATATCTCATAAATCAAAATGCATGTTCCAAATTTGGTAGACATTGACCAAGGGAATAAATTTATATCAACAAAACAGCAAGTGTATAATACACACTCAAATTTTCCAAGTCACCTTGGTCTTGCATTTGGCTTTCCCTCACATGCATGAACCCAAATGGGTTCAAACATTTACTAGTGACTATTTATGGTCTAATTAACATGCCACAAAAGTTTTGGGTCAAGTTGAGTTAATTTAACCATGTAGATTTAGATCTATATTTTGTGCTATATGAACACCAAAAATTTCCCCATTGCATGCATGAGGAATTCCTTCACATGCACAAAGACAATTAGTCCCAAATTTATACCAGAGGCTTATAGTGACCTACACTACCATCTCTCCAAATTTGGGGTCACTTGGTGTTGTCTATCCTTGTACACTACAAATACATGATTTATCAAATTATTGTAAATACTATGGGAAGATTTTTCCCAAAAGTTATGGTTTTTGGACAGAGGGTAAAAATAGGTAATATATATTTAAGGTTAAAATCTCAACCCTATTCACCCAATAATTGGAGAGATATACTCAAAATACTCTCTGTGCTATAAGAACACCATTTCATATACTAGACAAAACTTGCATGTTGAATATATCAACTTGCATAGCTCCAAATGGTCCAAAATTTTGTACAGGGACTTTTATTGTCCTAATTGACCTTCCAGAGAAGATTTGATGGATTTGGAGTTCATAAAAATTAAAAATCAACACATGCTTGAAATATTAAATATTTTCTAAAATTATAGAAACACGTTGTCCAAAAATTCTCATTTTTAGACAGGAGGTGTATCTAGGGTACATGCATGTACACAATTTCAACCTCTTACCATTAGCTATATAAAAGTTATTCCAATAATATGGGATGTTCCCTTCTAGAGACCAGTCCCATTTAAACTTCCCAACAGGGAGCTATAAAGCACAAAATCAAGTGATTCAAAGTTCATTAGGAATTTAAGACCATAATCTACAACTCTTAAACTATACACTTTTCCTAGTTCTGCCCATAAGGTGCTCAAAATGAGCTTGAAACTACTGTATAACATGTGACCGAAATACTTTTAATTAAATATTTTAATATATCATCTACCACACATCTTAAATCTAGATCTGACGATTCTGGGACATTTTCTTCCTCTAGCCGACGGGAATGATGAAATCTAACATATTTTGTCCAATACTCCCTCCATAGTCCACCATTTTTGCATGAGATAAGTTCATATAGCTTTGTTTTAAAGAGAGAGGTTGATTGTGACCTATTTCACGGCAAATAATGCCCTAGAAAAGGAGTTCTAGCATTGACATTTTTAACCGAAGTCTCCATTAATGTACATGGATAGAGCTTGATTTAAGCTTGTTATTCACCTCTTAAGGATAGAAGCTAGCACAGAGGGTGGGGAGGAGAAACTGGACCTTAATAGTGCTTGTCATTGGGTATTCCTTTGGTCGGCCATAGATTTCGCTTTCTTCGGAGAGCTTTCTCAAAACCTCAATCCTCCACCATTTGCAGTGTTTCAAGGCTCGATTTCATATGCTCTCCACCTTCTGAAGCTAATGGTATGCTCAATTTGAGCTGGGGAGGTGAGTATATGGAGTTGCCATTGGAGCAAGGTCGGCCAAGCCTTGGATGCTTCACCAAGTCTGCCATTTTGGCATCCACTATACTGGATTTTAGTTGGGAATGACTGAGGGAGTTCAATGGAGTGTATTGGGAAAGGAATTGGGAGCCAAGTGGCACCCAATCCATGATTTCCTCCTTTGTCCTCTCTTGATTTTGGGGAAAAGTCCAAATTGCCCCCATGCATGTCTCCCCCTTTCAAATTCAGAGGACAAGGGCTGTAAATTGGTCGTTGGGCTACAGAATGGGCCTTGGTTCATGGCCTTATCCCATTGGAATAGGCTTGGGCTTTCATTTCCCCTCTTTGGGCTTAGGTTTGACCATAGTTGACTTGGTCAAAGTGATGGGTTGACTGGTCCAAATTGTTGGTCTTGAGTCCCTTGACACCACCCAATGTTTATTGGGTAATGGCGATGCCCTAATTGGGCCAATTTAGCCAATATGTGTGATTTTGACCAAAATTGGGGGAAAGTTGACTTTGGTCAAATTGGACAAATTTTTGACCACTTGATGGGGCTTTTGAGTCCATTGGGTCCCCTATGATGTTATAAGACTAGGGGTGAACTCAATTTCATGTTTGTGTGTGTGTGTGTGGGGGGGGGGGGGGGGGGGGGGGGGTCAATTGGACCTATTGGTGAAGGATTGACTTATGTTGACCTTAAGGGTACTTGGTCAATTTGGGCCAATTGGTGAGCACTTGTTGGGTCTTTTGAGTCCTTTGGGTCCCCTATGATGTTATAAGACTAGGGGTGAAGTCAATTTCATGTTTTGGGGGTCAATTGCACCTATTGGTGAAGGATTGACCTATGTTGACCTTAGGGTTACTTTGGTCAATTTGGGCCAATTGGTGAGCACTTGATGGGCCTTTTGGGTCACTTGGGTCTCTATTAGGGTTAGGAACCTACCTGTCTGCTCAATTTGAGTTGGTGAGTCCAATTTGAAGTAAATTAGCCCAGGTTGACCTGTGAACTTTTGGGGTGCTTATAGCAATTTTTCCTAAGTTCAAGTTGACCTAGGGTCATACCATGCCCACTACTCACAACTCAAGTCCTAACCCTAGTCCAAGGGATCTATAAGGAATAGGGATGTCACATAGTACGAGTTGGAATAATTTCATTATTTTCGTTTAAAACTACCGTTATTCCGCCCTTCTTAGGCACAACTTGCACTGGGCTAACCCAAGTGCTATCCAAAATCAGGTAAATAATACCCGCATCTAATAATTTTATTATTTCAACCTTAATGACGTCCTGCATATTGGGGTTGAGATGTCATTGAGGCTGCACGGTGCGGTGGGAATTTTCCTCCAACATTATTTTGTGCGTGCAAAAAGAGGGATTTATTCCCTTTATATCAGAAATTTTGCCATGCAATTGCATGGCGATGATTATTTAAAATTTTTGTTAATTCGGAAATTTCCAAATCAATTAGCGCAGAAAAATAATCATGGAAATTTAGAGTTTTCTTCTAAAAATAAATATTTTAAATGGTCCGAAAGTTGTTTTAATTCTAGACTCGGTGACTCTTCATAAGATGTTTTAATTTTAAAAGTATTTAAATTTATTTGTTCAAATTTAAACTGCCGAGTCATTTCTTTGAAACAAAATAGAGTTTCTAACTCCGGATTTTCAAAAAGAGGAGAAATTATTTCAGAAAAGGACGACAATTCTTCTTCAAAATTTGATTCTATAGGGAAACAAGAATCGTCGTTAGGAAGCGCATTTCTTATTGATTGATTTACGCTAAAAGTAACTTCATCATCCCCAACCCGAAGGAGAAGTTTTCCCTTACTTATGTCAATTATAGCATGAGCGATGGCTAGGAAGGTTCGGCCGAGTTTGAGGGGTACTTCGGCGTCCTCTTCGCTTTCGAGGATGACAAAGTCTACAAGGAAGATAAACTTGTCAACCTTCATTAGCACATCCTCTATGACCCATATTGGGTATTTAACGGACCGATCTGCTAGTTGGATGCTCATATTAGTTGGGCTTGGGGAGCCCAAACTGAGCTTCTTAAACAAGGAGAATGGCATCAAATTTATGCTAGCTCCTAAATTGGCCAAGGCATGTTTGATTAATAAATTGCCGAACAAACACGGGATGAAAAACTGACCCGGATCATTTACTTTTTGCGGCATTTTATTTAAAACAATCGCCGAGCATTCTGCGTAAGAGAAACGCTCGAAATATCTTCAAGTTTTTTTTTTTTTGACAAAAAATTTTTCATAAATATTTCACATATTTAGGCATTTGAGAGAGTTCCTCTCATAATGGAACGTTAATTTGTATTTGTTTTAAAATATTTATAAATTTTTTATATTGCTTCTCATTGTGCTCATTTTGAATTTTAAAAGGATAAGGAATAGAAGGAGCTTGAACATTGCACAGAGCTTGAACATTGCGCGGAGCTAAATCAGAAGAAATTAAATGTGGAGGTGGGGTTTAAACATTTACCTCAGGCTCGACCAATTTTGAAGATTTTACCTCCTTTCCGTTGTGGAGGGTTATTGCGTTGGCGCCCTCCCTATTGCCTAGTAGAGCTCCTTGTTGGAGTTCGGAGAACATTTTGGTGAGCTCTCCAATTTGATTTTCCAAGCTTTTAATAGCTCCGGAGAGATTCCGGATATTGGACACATTGGAGGCAATATATTTAGAGAATGTAACACCCCAGGGCAGGCCGACAACCTCATCCTGCGTGTCCGGGCTGTAGCCCATGTGCAACCCCAACCCCTCTCCGCGTCTATTTCTCAGCGTGTTGGGTTGTTGAGGGGGGATTCGATCCCGCCACCTCCTAGATAAGAACTCCTTCAACCGAGTCTCATCACCAACTGA
Source organism: Dactylorhiza incarnata (assembly GCA_033032865.1). Lineage (NCBI taxonomy): Eukaryota > Viridiplantae > Streptophyta > Magnoliopsida > Asparagales > Orchidaceae > Dactylorhiza > Dactylorhiza incarnata. The sequence goes on from JAWHQI010000098.1 coordinate 6,643,452, forward strand.
GCTGATAAGAACTCCTTCAACCGAGTCTCATCACCATCTGAGCTGCAGCTCAGTTGGTGATGAGACTCGGTTGAAGGAGTTCTTATCCAGGAGGTGGCGGGATCGAATCCCCCCTCAATAACCCAACGCGCTGAGAAACAGGCGGGGAGAGGGGTTGGGGTTGCACATGGGCTGCAGCCCGGACACACAGGATGAGGTTGCCGGCCTGCCCTGTGGTGTTACAAATAAAAAGTGCATCCCCCCTCAATAACCCAACGCGCTGAGAAACAGGTGCGGAGAGGGGTTGGTGTTGCACATGGGATGCAGCCCTGACACACAGGATGAGGTTGCCGGCCTTCCCTGGGGTGTTACAGAGAAGACCTCTTCAATTGAAGAGGGCTTCGAGGGTAGTGGCGGAAATCCAGGTGGATTCATATTTGGGGGGCGGTGAGCATTATTGTGGTTGCTCCATGAGAAATCTGGATGATTACTTAAGCCTGAATTATAAGTGTTATTAAACAGAATACTTTACGGGTTGAAGGAAGGATGATATGAATTTCCCATGTAGTCGACTTGCTCTTCAATTAAAATATTATTATTAGTACTATTATTCACCCAATTAATGGTGGCGGAGGAAGCAAACATCTCTGCCACTTGCTTAGTTAATCTTTCTACTTGAGCGAATTCCGAGGTTTATTATTTATAGTACCTCTGGCGGCCGCATCAATCATTTGCCTCGTTTGGAAATTCAAACCATTATAGAAGATTTGAACTTGTTGCCAATTAGCAAGCGCATGGTGAAGGAATCTCCGCAAAAGTTCCTTGAAGTGCTCCCATGTATGGAACAAAGCCTCCGAGTCAATTTGTAGAAAAGACGCAATATCGGTGTGCAGTTTAGCAGTTTTGGCGGGAGGAAAATATTTCATTAAGAATTTTTCCGCAATTTCGGCCCATGTAATGATGGATCCTCTAGGAAGAGAGAACAACCATTGCTTGGCCTTTGACCGCAATGAGAAAATAAATAAGCGCAATCGAATGACGTCATCAGTAACACCATTTATCTTAAAAGTTTCGCATATTTCAAGAAAATTAGAGAGATGAGAATTCAGATCTTCGCCCGGCAAACCATCAAAGGTTACCGATTGTTGTACCATTTGGATGATGCTAGACTTGATCTCAAAATTATTATTTTCCACTGTAGGGTGCACAATACTTGATTGTGTCCCCTCCAGGTTCGGCCGCGTATAATAGGACATGGTCCGTTGCAGGGCCTCTTCCTTATTTGGCTCTCCCAAAATTTCTACGTTCGTGACTCCGATAGATTCTTCGGGAATAATTGGTAGTTCTTGATCACGGAATCAGAGGCAATGCCATAGGGTGCACTCTATTTTCAGATCGAAATAAGATTCATGATTATTTGAAAATTTTCCTTGGTTCATACACCAAAAAGAGGAAAAATAATAGAAATTAAAATCGTAAGAACAGAAGAAGGATAAATGAAAATGAATAATTTATTATATTAATTATATATATATATATTTATAATTTATTTGGTGTTTTAAGATTAGTCTTGGACTTCCCAAGGTCTACCCGGTGAAGGGATCACAAAGTACTAGGAGATGTGCTAGGATGACAAGCCCAAACCTCCCTTTCCAAGAATATTGTTGCACCCTTTTTTTTAAATAAAATAAAATGAAGAAAGGAAACGATAAAATTAATGGATATTTGTTTTTTCGAAATATCAACTTATGTCCCTGCCAACGACGCCAAAAACAGGGTGGGATCAAAGCTATGCCTGCAAATGACAACGACGTACCGTGTCGGAAGTAGTATAGGTTTATAGAAACCAATGTCGTATAAAAATCTGGGCGAGTTGAATACTTTTACATTGAGAAAATCTCAATTATTCTATCAATAGAACTTTGGGTGGTTTGTTATAAGAAAAGCATGGTGAATTAAAATAAAGATTAACATAATGATTTAGAAGGTTAACACTCGATCTTGAATCAATTTAGAATGAAAATACAATAGAAAAAACAAAGAATTCTAATTCTCTTAAGAAAATTGCTTCGAACGTGGAGGTTCCCAAATTCCAAACACACCTCTGTCGAGGATACATTCAACTGAGTTTAGGTTGATCAACCGAACTTTCATTCTAGAATCGAAACCCCTAAAACTCACTTTATCGTGGTGAACCCCTCTATTGTATTTGACTCCAATCCAGGAGATTTATGTCGTCCTCTCTCGAGGGTTGCATGCAACTCTCTTTATCCTTGAATGATCAATTCGCATTATGAGCCGTTCGGGTAATTAAAATACGAGAATAAGCATGAGAACTATATATCAAAAATATAATCTCATTATATTAAAATAATGGATAAATCTTAAGCATTCTAAAGAAGAGAAAGAGAAAATCTAAATTAATTCATGACTTATATCATTCCTTGGATCATCTCGATCGAGTACTAATAAGGATTTATCTACTCATTGAGATTAAGGAATCAATAAAAATAAAAGAGTGCATGATGAAAATAAGAATAGAATAAGAAGAGAAATAATAACTTTTATTGATTTTCGCATGAGAATTACAAGCTAATGAATTGAAAATTACAAGTGCAGAGAAGAAAGACAAGTACAAGAACTACTAGAAATATGAAAACAATACAAGAATGAAGAATTAAACTTTCAAAATTTGTTCTTAGTGTTCTGGTGAAGCTGCCTTTAAATAGGTGAAAAGTTATGGTTACACGCCCTTGGTCACGCCCGTGACCAAGGGCGTGCAAGGGCAAGTACGAAGAAGTTGCCGGAGAGACGCCTTCTAGATCGATTGCAGGTGTTACGTGTGCATCACACCCTTGGTCAAACCCGTGATCAAGGCTGTATAAACTTTAAAATATAGCTGGCGGAAAATCTTTTGTGGGCAGGCGCATCATTCTGGCGACAAGGAGTTACACACCCATGACATCGAAAGTACACATGCGTGACATTTGCGAATCATCCTCTGGGCGTGATCTGGGTTGGGCGTGCGCGGTATTAATCGAACACGGGTCTGACTTTAAAAGTAACGGGTGTGTACTTGGCAAAATGCACGTCATGGCCATGGAACACGTTCTAATGTGCAGGAGGCATGGTTTATGTTGACACGCCCTTGGTCATGCCCGTGACCTAGGGTGTAAACTTTGCGATTCTTCTCAGAATGAGCCCAGGATTGCAACAACAAGCCTGGAACACATCTTAGGCTGCCACGCCCTTGAACACGCCCGTGACCTTGGGCGTGTACTTTCAATTTTTGCTCAAAAGTCCATAAAAACCTAAAAAACATAAAATAAGCTTAAGTTAGTTCATAGAAATGAAAAGAAACAATTTAAATGAGATAATTCATATAAATTATACAAATTCATATTAAAACTATACTAAAAGATGAGTATATAAACTATTCATCAATGGTCTTCTATAATTCAAGCACATGATATTTATCCCCGCCGCTAGGGTAATCAGGGAGGAAATTCTACTTGAAGCACATCAGTCTAGGTACTCTATACATCCTCGAGTAGTTAAGATGTATACCGGACTTCATCACACAGTTTACTGGCCAGGACTAAAGAAGGATGTCGCAAATTATGTAGCACATTGCAGACTTGTCAGATGGTGAAGGCTAAGTCTCGAAACCCCGTAGGATTATTATTGTTTTTACCAGTGTTGGAGTGGAAATTCAAAGATATCTCCATGGACTTCGTCCATGAATTACCTCTATCTCGTTCAGGAAATGATTCTATATCGGTAGTAATAGATTGCCTCACCAAGGCTGTGTTGTTTATTCCTAACCGACAAGGTGATGGTGTGGATATTCTAGCTAGACTCTTAATTGAGCAATTCATCTACTTTCATGGAATACCAAAGACGATTTTCTCAGATTGAGATGGACACTGTACATCCTAGGAGTGGAGAAGGGTGCAATCCTAATTTGGCACTAAACTATCCTTCAACGCGGCATTCTAGTATCAAACTGATGAACATACAGATAGAACAAATCAAACCATGGAGGACCTTCTTTGTCTCAGCGTTGTAGATTACAATGAGCCCTAGGATTAACTCTTACCATTGATATATTATTCATATACCAACATTTATTAGTTCTGTATCAATATGACATGAATGAAACTCTTTATGGACGACAATTCTGGACACCCCTATCATGGGTACAGGATGAGTATCATGAGGCATTAGGTGTTACATACATAGATGACACCACTACAGCCATAAGATTGATTTAGGAGTGGATGTTGGAAGCACAGAGTAGACATGCTACATATTATGACACTCATCACCGTCCTGTGGAATTCAACGTTTGAGATTTGATATTCTTAAAGAATAAATATGTACACGGTATCTCTCAGATCAAGTAGCAGAAGAAGCTTAATCCCTGATATTTGGGGCCTTATCCAATCACAGAGCAAATTTGACCCATAGCTTATCGTCTAGCGTTACCACCAGAATTAGGGAATTTGTATGATGTTTTCCACGTCTCCTCACTACGACGTGTTTTATGGCAACTAGAGCACCCCCACCAACACCTATACAATCTGACAGATCATGCAATTAGAACTTGTAATGATTATCGACACCAAGACTCCGGAGGTGTGGAACAAGACACTTACCATGGTTAACATACTATGGTCAAACTGTGGATGCAACGAGTACACATGGGAATCAGAGAATCTTGTCAGAGAGAAGTATCCAAAACTTTTCCACAAGGTAACATCACCTCTTCCTTAAAACCTCATACTCAACGCAATTTTCAGGACAAAACTCTTCTTATATTTATTGGATTGTAACATCTCAACTTTTATTTGGGTAACTAGGTAGCTAGCCCAATTAAGGCAACCCGATCACCCATTAGGTACCCTAGATCTTGGGAGACAACCCAAAAATATGATTTTGAGCAAATAAGCTCAGAACTGACCCCGGTAAGTTGTATTAAACTCGTATGATCCATATAAATGCAACGCAACTCGTTTCATTAGAATCTGACGTCGTTTAGTGAAATCGATAGATTTAGGTCGCATTGTTCGACACAACCACCACAAAATTTCAATTTATGCAATTGAGCTTAGAATTGACCTCAATCAGTTGTATTAGACTCTTATGATCTATACGAGTTCAATGCAACTCATTTCGTTTTAATCCAATATCATTTAGTGAAATCAACCAATTTAGGTCATGTTGTTTTACACAACAACCCCGAAATGTCAATTTGAGAAAATGAGCTTAGAATTAACTTCAGTCAGTTGCATAAGACTCGTATGATCCATACAAGTGCAGTTAGTTGGGAAACAACCTTCGCTTCGTGTTCATCCAACATCCTAGGAACAACGGATAGGTGGTGGCAACGAACAAAACCATTGTCAATTTGTTAAAGAAAAAGGTAAAAAATTTGAAGGGTAACTGGGTGGAGCACCTTGTTTTGTTCAAATCTGACGTCGTTTAGTCAAGTTGGCTAAAATGGGTTTCGTAAAATAATATGTTTCAACAAGCGTGAACGTTTGAAATACCACCCCGTCACATCAACATTGACTCATCACACAATGACTAGTACCCCCAAGGACATTGACCCATATGGGGGACTCACCTCAGGGTCGACCTTGGTCAAACCATCCTTAAAAGAGGTTTCATGCAATTTTGAACCCCGTCCACTCAACCCCACTCAACTAAAACCCACCCAATGGCACTCAATTTGGTGGGCATTAATCCCAAGGCCACTCTCTGGTTGGATGTCATATAAACCAAGGTATCCATTTGATTAGCTAAGGGTTAACCTAATAAAAACCCTCCCACTAACCCCAAATATTAACCCTCCCCTAACCTTAAGCTAACCTTGGTACAGCTAACCTGACCCATGCAACTCTAACCCAACAAGAACACCCAGCCATTCCAAAAGACCCAGTTGTCCCAAGCCAACTTAAGTTGGCATAGCTCAACCTTACTTGGCTAAGGAAGAAGAAGAGGGAGAGGGGGAAAGGGGTCTCGAGCTCCTCTATTTAAAGCCCCCCCAGGCTTTAACCTAATCCCACACATCCACCAGACCCCAAACAAAACCACCCCTGCTAGGGTGAAGCCTTGTCGATGCCGGAAGAGATAAACACTAGTGCCACCAATTTTTATCATCCCCAAACATGTCGCCTCAACTTAGGCAGGCCAAAAGAACCCCAACTGAGGTGGGATCTCCCCCTCACATCCTTCCCTCACTTCTGGACGTCATGCATGGGCACTCCGGCCGTCGGAGCGTCACTATCACCCAAGCTCTATTTTGAGCTCGGGTAGCCGGCCAAGCAGGGAGGGCTCCCCAGGGCCGCCTTAGACCTCTGTGGAGCCTCACCTTATTGGATAGGACGCGGAGACCCTCTTTGAATATCCTAAGGCAGCGGTAACGCCAAGGAGCAGATCTTTGATGGTGCCTTATTGTTGGGAACAGTGCCCAACAATGTTCCTGATTTGAAGAAGTGCTCAGGTCAATAATAAGAGCATTATGTATTTGATGGTGTGTTCAATTTATGCTTGCAGAAGTTAAACAATATCTCCAGTACTTCTCAAACTTCAATAAGTACAATATCATCGAAAAGCACTGGACATATCATCCAAAGCTCTAGTACATCGTCGAGAATGAATATAGAGATAAGCTGAAGGATCACGACAGTTATCGTCGAAACAACATGGACAAATCGACGATATCGTCGTAATGTATAAAAAGATCCATTCAAGTTAAATATCACCGTATCAATTCATATCACATGACGATATCGTTGAAAGCCTTAAAGAATTCAGGAATGTCGACGACATTGTCGTAAAGAAGTCTTGTTGCTGAGAAGACTAAGAAAGAATGTGTAAAGGCAGCTGATAGAAGAAGAATGGATTGTCGTCAAAATGATCAAAGCAATATCGTCGAGAAATAAGAATGAACAAGACGACATCGTCAAAATGACAGTATGCTCTCGACGACATCGTTGAGAAGATCTCAAATCAACATCAAGTTTACGACGACATCTTTCAGATAACCTTCATGTTGTTGTAAAGTAAAGTTCAGCCTAGATATCTCGTATCGTCGAGATATGGTCCTATGAAGAAGACTTGAAGATTTACACAAGTCTAAGGTGGATCATTGTATCAACATGTCTTGTCGTCGAAATATTGACAAAATCATCAAAACATTGAATATGTCGTCGAGACGGGTTGAGACAATTCAAATCGCACTGTCTGTATTTAATGTCTCCGCCTGATGGTCCAATCAGCGCATGCTATTAAGGAATGGGCCACTGACACTTAAGGTACATTCTAGGAGACTGTTAGCTGGCTCCTCAGAGGTATAAATAGAATAAGTGTCTGCCCTAATAAATTACATAGAATACACGCTAGCATTTTGATAGAACGGTAATACGGCTGCGTGAGGAAGGAACAAAAACCAGAGAACGAAAAAATCTTCATCAAGTTCTCCAAGTTTCAGCCTAGAAACATCGACTGATAAGAAGTATTCTAGAAAGGATTGAGGAGAAATCTGTGCTGTCCAAGGAAAGATCAAAAGCATTCTCTTCAACCCTGAAAAGCCAATCTTCATCTGGCTAAAGAAAGTTCTTGTACTTTTTCCTTTGTTTCTTTGTAAGGCTTGAGGGCCTGAGACTTGTAGGGCTTGAACTTTGTAGGGCATGCAGGCCTGAGCTATAAGATCTATTTCAGATCTGAGATTGCAGGGATTGAGGGCCTGAGTGTAGGGCTTGAGGTCCTAAGATTGTAAGGCTTGAGGGCCTGAGTATTTGGTGGTGTTTGCCGACCCTAGCACACTGCTAGAAAGGCATAGAGGGAGAGTGGACTACTCAAGACACCTGATAGTGCTAAATCTAGTTAGTTTAATTAGGTTATTTTTAGGTTATCTACTCTTAATTTTTGCTTATTATTGTCTCTCTAAATGCAATTTTTGGTCATTTTCCTATTTTTAGTGCTAACTTAAGTTTTTTGAATTTTTAGGTCAAAAATGCAAATTTTCCTAGGTCACGCCCTAGGTCAGGCCCGTGACCTGGGGATCACGCCTGTGACCTAGGGTGTGTAAGTTGCTGTTAGCAGTTAAGTTGTTTCCGTCATAATTCAGAAGTTTTGGTCAGACACGCCCAAAGTACGCGGGCGTGACACACAAGTCACGCCCGTGACCAGCCCGTGACCAGCTCACCGCGCAATCAGATTCCCCCAGCCACAAAAAATGGAGGACACGCCTATGTTACATGGGCGTGCTTCCAGTCACGCCCGTGACTGCCACGTCAGCCAGCCGACAGTGCCCAAGATCACGTGCCAGCGCCCATGACCAGCTGACCACCGAATTAGCCACGCCCCCAAGTCACGGGCGTGACCTGGGGGCGTGACCTGGGGGCGTGACCCATCAAATCACACCAGAATCGTGTGCCGAACCTGATCCAAGCCGCAGAATTGATTAAACAAGTCACGCCCCCAGGTCACGGCCGTGTCCTAGGGCGTGGCCGAGGCAGAAAAATTTCTATAAATTGGGATGACCTCCAAGCTTTCACTGATCAGTTTTTGGAGAGAGAAAGGGTGCTACTACTTTATTTTTAGTAATTTTCATGTTATTTTTGTATTCTCTCTCTCTCTTATTTCAATGCACTTCTCTTTTTAGTTTTCATATGAATGTTGTAATGCCTTTGTAATTTCCTTTCATAGTGTATTGCTAATGCTTAGTAGGGTTTCCATGCAAATGTATCCTCAGTTGAACTCTCTTTTAATAAAAATCATATGTTTTTGTTCTCTTAATATCTTCCTCATTTCTCTCTTCTACCCCTCCACCATGAGTAACTAAATCCTCATAGTACTCGATCTTGATGATCTGAGGATGAGTTGATTAAGTTATGATCCTTTAGCTCTCTTTTACTTACTAAAGTCTTGGGCGTTAGATTTACGCTTAATCAAAATTTAGTGGAGCTATAATATCGATATATAGTCCCCACCTCTGCTTTCATTCTTGGCTAGCCGAATCAACGGTTCACCACTTAAAGCGAGTTTTAGGTATTCGAATAAGGGACGAGAGTTCGGTCGGATTTTCCTAAACTCAGTTGGGCATATCTTCGAGAGAAGCATGTTCAAACTATAGGAACCCCCACGGTCAAGCTGCCCTTACTTTATTAAGTTTTAAGTTTGCTTTTGAATTTTGATCAACTTAAGCCAATGTAAGTCAAGATCGAGTGCTATTTCTTAATCATCATTTAGTCGTACTTTTATCCAGCTTTTATTTCAACTTAGCAAACAAAACCTTCCAAAAAATTATTAAGATAAAATAATAGTAATTCGTTCGAGTATAAGTAATCAACGGTTCCCGAATTTTAATACGACACTTGTGTTCCTATACTACAGTTTGATAGGTATACTTGCCTTCTCGGATTGCTAGTTCGGATTTTATTTCGTGCAAGTGGAATTTTAATCACCAAGTTTTTGGCGCCGTTGCCGGGGACTCGCTTTTTGTTGATATTTTGAAAGAACGAATCTATTACTTTTATCACCTCTTTTCTCTCCTCTTTCTTGAAAAAAAAAATTAATGTAAAAAAAAAATAGAGAGACCTTTTCTTTTTCGAATTTCTCAATCTCATTTTCCCTTCTCTCTTTCTAGTTTATGACCCGAGCAAATCCGTCAGAACTTGTAGACTTGGAGCAAGAACTTGAGCGTACTCTTCGGAGAAAATCGCAAGTTCAAGATCCTACATTCCAAGAACTGGCTGAGGATTCGGAGTTGGTTGTTAATATGGGCGAACCAAACCAAAATGAAGTCCCCAACATGGTTGCGGCCCCTGAATGGACTATGTCCCATTATGCAAGGCCTAACTTGGAAGGGACGGAAACTAGTATAGTCCGCCCTGCCGTAGCTAATAATAATTTCGAACTAAAGCCCAGCATAATTCACATGGTGCAGCAATACCTGCAGTTCGACGGATTACAAGATGAAGATCCGAATGCACATATTGCTAGCTTCCTTGAAATCTGTGACACCTTCAAAATAAATGGTGTTACGGATGATGCAATTAGGCTAAGACTCTTCCCATTTTCTTTAAGAACAAAGGCTAAGCAGTGGTTGACGACTCTACCTAGAGGTTCTATCACCACTTGGGCCCAGTTAACTGAAAAATTTCTAACTAAGTATTTTCCACCTGCGAAAACTGCTAAGCTTAGAAATGATATTTCTTCTTTTTGCCAAATAGCTTCTGAAATGTTATATGATACCTGGGAAAGGTATAAAGAATTCTTAAGACGTTGCCCTCATCATGCTCTGCATGTATGGTTACAAGTGCAGACGTGTTATAACGGGCTAAATCAATATACAAAGCAAATGATAGACGCCGCTTCCGGTGGTACCTTAAATAACAAAACCCTGGAAGCCGCTCTTGAGCTATTTGAGGATATGGCCATGAACACCTATCAGTGGAATGCGCCAAGATCCCGCCCAAACAAACCTGCAGGTATGTACGAGGTGGATAACGTCTCCCAGCTGGCACTACAAGTGGAAATGCTTAGCAAAAAGATATCGGAAATGAATGCTCCTTCCGCACCTCGGGTTTGGGAATTTGCAAAAGCCACCTCCGAACAAGCTGATTACGTAGACTATAGAAATGCTTATAATAATTATTCTGCTGCTTCTAATTTTCATGCACCTGGTTTTCAATTACCGAATAATTTTAATCCTGCGCTGCGTAATCACCCGAACTTTTCTTGGAGTAATCCTGCAAACACAACTCGCCCGCCTCTACAAAATGAATTTACACCACCTCCACCCCCTGTTAACTTTCAAAAACCTCCATCTTTGGAGGAAAAGTTTTCAAAATATATAAGTACGAATGAAGCAACTATCCGGAACTTAACCGGATCCGTTAAAAATCTAGAAAACCAAATCGGGCAGCTCGCCAAAATAATATCCGAGCGACCGCCCGGGACTCTTCCCACTAACACCGAGCCCAACCCGAGAGAGCACGCGAAAGCTGTAACTCTTCAGAGTGGGAAGCAAATATCCGGTCCGGTTAGCGAAGAGCCCGAGGCAAGATCCGCCCATATTTTAAAAACACCACTCACTCAAACAGATTTTACCACTCCACCTCCTATTTTCAAAAACAACCCCGCCCCGCCTTATCCTTCTCAACTCAACAAGAAAAAATTAGATGATCAATATCATCGCTTCCTGGAAATGTTTAAGCAAATACACATCAATTTGCCCTTCCATGAAGCGATATCACAAATGCTAGAAAAAGCTAAGTACTTGAAGGATCTTCTAACTAATAAGAAAAAGCTAGAAAATCTATCACACGTAACTTTAAACGCTGAGTGTTCCGCCGTCCTAAAAAATAAATTACCGAAAAAGGCTAACGATCCGGGTAGTTTTTCTATCTCGTGCCTCTTTGGTGATTTATTTGTTAAGAACGCGTTGGCCGACTTAGGTGCGAGCATCAACTTGATGCCATTCTCCTTGTTCAAGAAGTTAGGAGTGGGCACCCTTAGCCGCACACCTATGAGTATACAACTAGCAGATAGGACGATAAAATATCTGCTGGGAATTGTGGAGGACGTGCTCGTAAAGGTAGACAAATTCATCTTCCCGGTGGATTTTGTCATTTTGGACATTGAAGAGGATATCGAGGTTCCCCTAATCCTTGGCCGCCCCTTCCTTGCCACCTCCCGTGCTATCATCGATGTGAGTAATGGTAAGCTCTTCCTCCGAGTTGGAGATGATGAAGTGACCTTCTCCATAACACCCTCTATGAAAAATACCCTAGAAAATGATTATTCGTGTTTTTTCTTAGATGTGTTAAGAGAAGACCCTTCTTTTTGTATTTCTGAAAATTCTTCTTCTTTTTCAAGCACCTCAACTGAAATATTACATGAAATGGAAATGGCCATTGCTCCCACCCCCTCAAATTTTCAAAATAAATCAAAAATTTTTGAAGAGATCACTTTTGAAAAAGAAAAATCTTTCAAATCTTGGTACGAGGAACCTCCCACATTAGAACTTAAAGAACCACCCAATCATTTAAGATATGAGTTTTTAGAAAAAGACTCTAAGTTACCAGTAATAGTGCCGGCCCATCTAAGTGAATCTGAAAATGCCAAATTGCTAAAAGTTTTACAAAAGCACCGCCAAGCAATTGCTTGGCAGATTTTTGATATTAAGGGCATAAGTCCATCTTTCTGCACGCACAAAATTCTAATGGAAGATAATTCACATAATTCTATTCAACCTCAACGCCGATTAAACCCAAACATGAAAGAAGTAGTATAGTTTGACGTCGTGAAATTATTAGACGCAGGAATTATCTATCCAATTTCAGATAGCAAATGGGGGAGCCCCGTCCAAGTAGTTCCTAAAAAGGGAGGGATCACGGTAGTGTTAAACGACAATAATAACTTAATCCCAACACGGACGGTGACTGGGTGGTGTATGTGTATTGATTATCGCAAATTGAACGACGCCACCCGCAAGGACCATTTCCCATTACCATTCATCGATCAAATCTTAGAACGATTATCCGGCCATAGCTTTTATTGTTTCTTCGATGGTCTCTCGGGCTACTTCCAAATTCCCATCTCGCCCGAGGACCAGGAGAAAATGACGTTTACTTGTCCTTTCGGCACCTTCACCTATCGAAGACTGCCGTTTGGCTTATGTAATGCGCCGGCAACATTTCAACCGTGTATGTAGGCCATTTTTGACAAGTACATAGAAAGTATTATGGAGGTCTTTATGGACGACTTCTCCGTGTTTGGTGATTCCTTCGATTTTTGTTTACAGAATCTAGAAAAAGTGTTAGAACGATGTGAGGAGAACAATCTCGCCCTGAACTGGGAAAAATGCCATTTCATGGTGCGGGAGGGATTGGTTTTAGGTCATAAGATAGCAGCAAGAGGAATTGAGGTTGATGAAGCAAAAATAGAAGTGATCGAAAAACTGTCACTGCCAACCAACGTTAAGGCCATAAGAAGCTTTCTAGGACATGCCGGTTTTTACCGGCGATTTATAAAAGATTTTTCGAAAATTACCAAACCCCTCACTCATCTTTTAGAAAAAGACACTCCATTTATTTTTGATGATACCTGCTTATCTGCTTTTCAATTAATCAAAAACAAGCTAATAAATGCGCCAATTATGATAGCTCCAGTCTGGGACCTTCCATTCGAAATCATGTGAGATGCAAGTAGCTTTGCGGTGGGAGCTGTTTTAGGACAACGTATATCTAAAAACTTCCACCCTATTTTCTACGCAAGTAAAATGCTTACATCCACACAAGAGAACTATACCACAACAGAGAAAGAATTATAAGCAGTTATTTTTGCGTTCGACAAAATTCGATCTTATATTACGCATTCAAAAATTATCGTTTTTACGGACCACTAGGCCCTCAAATATTTACTTTCTAAACTGGATGCCAAACCACGCTTACTTCGCTGGATCTTACTCCTCCAGGAGTTCGACTTGGAAATCCGAGATAAAAAGGGAGCTGAAAATTTGGCCGCCGAGCATCTTTCACGATTAGATAACCCGTTTATTGAAAATTTAAATGAACAAACTTTTAACGATTATTTTCCCGACGAGAAGTTATTTTCAATCAACACTACTCCTTCTCCTTGGTTTGCAAACTTCGCCAACTACTTAGTAGCTCGAGTCCTCCCAAAAGAATTCTGTATAAGCAAAAGAAGAAATTCTTTTCTGACCTGAAGAATTATTTTTGGGAGGACCCATATCTGTTTCGATTTCGTGCAGACCAAGTAGTAAGGAGATGTGTTTCTTTCGAAGAAGGACAAAATATTTTAAAACACTTACATGAAGGACGGACCGGTGGGCTCTATCAAGCCAATAAGACCACTCACAAAGTACTAAGTGCAGGCTTTTATTGGCCTAGCCTTTTTAAAGATGCCCAATCCTTTGTGAGTCGGTGTGATAGCTGCCAACGGTCCAGCAATATCTCTAATAAAAATGAAATGTTGCAAAATTATTTCCTCGAGTGCGAAGTTTTCGACCTTTGGGGAATTGATTTTGTAGGTCCTCTTCCTTCTAGCCATGGGAATAAATACATCTTAGTTGCGGTAGATTACGTATCTCGATGGGCAGAGGCCCAAGCTCTTCCTACCAATGACTCCCGAGTCGTTATTATTTTCTTAAAAAAATTATTTTCTCGATTCGGTACTCCTAGGGCCATCGTTAGTAATAGGGGTTCGCACTTTTGTAATGCACAACTTTCAAAAACACTTTTTAAGTATGGCGTTATACAAAAGCTTTCAACTGCATACCACCCCAAAACTAACGGCCAGGTCGAGGTAGTAAATAGAGAAATCAAACGTATTTTAGAAAAGACTGTTTCCACCTCACGTAAGGACTGGTCATATAAAATAGACGATGCTTTATGGGCTTACCGAACAGCATACAAGACCACCACCGGTTGTACACCATATCGGTTAGTATATGGGAAATCATGCCATTTACTGGTCGAATTAGAACATCGTTCTTTCTGGGCCCTTAAATTTTTAAATTTTGATCCCCACTCCACCGTCGATCTTCAAAAATTCCAACTCAACGAACTCGACGAGTGGCGCTCCAATGCGTATGAAAATAATAAATTATATAAGGAACGAACGAAATTCTTTCACGATAAAAATTTAAGGCACCCGAAAACATTTAAACCAGGAGACCAAGTATTGCTTTATAATTCTCGTCTACGTTTATTTCCTGGAAAGTTAAAATCTAGATGGTCAGGTCTTTTCAATGTAAAGGAAGCTTATCCGTATGGAACTGTTTGGATATCACACTCAGATAAGGGTGATTTCAAGGATAATGGGCAGCGTCTAAAACTTTATTTTTCTGGTGACAATGTTGACATGGACAGTGAAAAACTTCTTTTTTCTGGACTGTAATAATTTGGACTTACTTTTGAACTATATTCTTTTAGCGAGCTCAAATGACATTAAACAGAGGGCGCTCTTGGTAGGCAACCCAAGGATTTTACAAATTTGTTGTTTTAATTTTTCTTTGGCCCTGGGCGGCTCTGATACTGTCATCTTCGGCGATCGCCTGCTTCAACATTGCTGATTTCAAGAAAAATTCAAGATGATATTTCATGAAGATCCAATGCGCCAACAAGGGGGAGCGGCATCACACATCCTTTCAAGCCCATAAATCCAGGGAAGTGCCTGTTTCAGTTTTTCCGTTTTAGTTTCTTTTCTTAGTTGCCCCTTCCTTCACTCTCCTTTTCCATTGAGGACAATGTTTATCGCAAGCTTGGGGGAGAATGTCTTCTTTTCTATTCTTTTGTTTTAATAGTATAAATTAGATTTTGGTAAAATCAATAGTACCCCTTGCTTTATATTTTGTTTTCCCCAAAATATTTCATATAGCCTCAGTTAATTTCAAAATTTCTAATCCAACTTTTTAATTATGTTTCACAAGTAAATTGTTGACTCATGTAGTGTTCTAATTCCAGGTAGCATGTTAATGTGAAAAGTTTTTCTAAAATCTTGTACTTTCCTTATCGTTTTCTCTTTTATCTTCTTTACTTTCTTACAAATTCTTCATCCACTATTTTCCTCTTCATTTTTAGAAATATTTTGCAAGGTTAACTTTTGATTAGTGTAGTAAATGTGAATAATCCTAGACGCTTATTATTCTTATTTTCAGGATAAGTTCATTAGACTTTATTTAATATCTAGGGCTTACTTTTTGAAATCCTTCAAAACTTATGCTTTAAATAAATTTAGGAGCAATGAAAATTATTTAGGCCATTTTTTTTGTTTAAGTTTGAGCCTTCATGCCAACCCTTAAAAAGTAACCCTTTGTTAGCCTCTTTTGAGCCTTTTCCCATGTTTTATTGTCACCTCCACTTATCAAATTTTTCACCAAAGCCAAAATTTCCAAACCTATTTAAATCACACTAACACTTTGAGTTTTATTTAAATTTTTAAATAGTGTGATTAGTTTATTGCATGGAGAGCTTCAAAGAAAAGAATTTGCTCAAAAAGAAGATATTTGAAGCATATTTGTATCAGCTATCTTTGCCAAAATTTCAAAAAAAATAAAATAAAATAAAATAAAATAAAAAATAAAATAAGAAAATGGCTATGAAAGAGAAAGAAAGAAAAATATGTTATATGCTTATAATGAAGGATTTCCTCTTATCATTCATTTCGATTTTTTTATAAAACTCATGTTTATGGCTTAGTGTGACTATATCCACCACTTTTATCTTCGATTTCCATTCCAAATCATATGCCTAAACCAAACATTTCGGTCCTAATAAAGTCCTCTTGATTCATGCTCCTAAATTTGCTTTAGCTAAGTAAAGAAGAAAAGTAGAATAGTTAAGTTTTGGGTATGAATTTAGATCCTTGTTCTTAGAATGATATAATTATAATTTGTCTCTTAGGGTTTAGTAACAATTCAATGCACTCTCTCACTTGTTACTTTGCTTAATTTTATTTAAAAACTTTTTAGTTAAAATTTTGGATGATTAATTTTTGTTAGTAAAGGGTATAAAAATTAAGCTTAAATAAAGTACTAATTTTAGGTTTCCTTTTCACTATTCTCCCTACTTAGAATTTTGTAAGGTACTCGTGTTTAGCATAATTAAATCTTTTTGATTAGTCACCATTTTATTAGCTAATGCATATTTCTTTGCTTGGGGACAAGCAAAGTGTAAGCTTGGGGGAATTTGATAGTGCTAAATCTAGTTAGTTTAATTAGGTTATTCTTAGGTTATCTACACTTAATTTTTGCTTATTATTGTCTCTCTAAATGCATTTTTTGGTCATTTTCCTATTTTCAGTGCTAACTTAAGTTTTCTAAATTTTTAGGTCAAAAATGCAAATTTTCCTAGGTCACGCCCTAGGTCACGCCAGTGACCTGGGGATCACGCCCGTAACCTAGGGCGTGTAAGTTGCTGTTAGCAGTTAAGTTGCTGCCGTCATAATTCAGAATTTTTGGTCAGACACGCCCAAAGTACACGGGCGTGACACACAAGTCACGCCCATAACCAGCCCGTGACCAGCTCACCGCGCAATCAGATTCGCCCAGCCGTAAAAAATGTAGGTCACGCCTATGTTACACGGGCGTGCTTCCAGTCACGCCCGTGACTGCCACGTTAGCCAGCCGTCAGCGCCCATGATCGCGTGCCAGTGCCCATGACCAGCTGACCACTGAATTAGCCACGCCCCCAAGTCACGGGCGTGACCTGGGGGCGTGACCCATCAAATCACGCCAGAATCGTGCGCCGAACCTGATCCAAGCCGCAGAATTGATTAAACAAGTCACGCCCCCAGGTCACGGGCGTGACCTAGGACTTGACCGAGGCAGAAAAATTTCTATAAATTGGGATGACCTCCAAGCTTTCACCGATCAGTTTTTGGAGAGAGAAAGGGTGCTACTACTTTATTTTCAGTAATTTTCATGTTATTTTTGTATTCTCTCTCTCTCTCTCTCTCTCTTATTTCAATGCACTTCTCTTTCTAATTTTCATATGAATATTGTAATGCCTTTGTAATTCCCTTTCTTAGTGTATTGCTAATGCTTAGTAGGGTTTCCATGCAAATGTATCCTCAGTTGAACTCTCTTTTAATAAAAATCGTATGTTTTTGTTCTCTTAATATCTTCCTCATTTCTCTCTCCTACCCCTCCACCATGAGTAACTAAATCCTCATAGTACTCGATCTTGATGATCTGAGGATGAGTTGATTAAGTTATGATCCTTTAGCTCTCTTTTACTTTCTAAAGTCTTGGGCCTTAGATTACGCTTAATCAAAATTTAGTGGACCTATAATATCGATATATAGTCCCTACCTCTGCTTTCATTCTTGGCTAGCCGATAGGCCGATAGTCTGAAGTGAGCACTTAAGAGTAAAGAGAGTTAAACACATTTCTCGAGAGAGAATGACGTAAATCTCCTGGATTGGAGTCAAATCCAATAACGGGGTTCACCACTTAAAGCGAGTTTTAGGTATTCGAATACGGGATGAGAGTTCGGTCGGATTTTCCTAAACTCAGTTGGGCATATCTTTGAGAGAAGCATGTTCAAACTATAGGAACCCCCACGGTCAAGCTGCCCTAACTTTATTAAGTTTTAAGTTTGCTTTTGAATTTTGATCAACTTAAGCCAAAGTAAGTCAAGATCGAGTGCTATTTCTTAATCATCGTTTAGCCGTACTTTTATCCAGCTTTTATTTCAACTTAGCAAACAAAACCTTCCAAAAAATTATTAAGATAAAATAATAGTAATTCATTTGAGTATAAGTAATCAACGGTTCCCGAATTTTAATACGACACTTGTGTTCCTATACTACAGTTCGATAGGTATACTTGCCTTCTCAGATTGCTAGCTCGGATTTTATTTCGTGCAAGAGGAATTTTAATCACCAACACCCTGTCTTGAGGAACCACTATACAATTATTGTTTCTCTGTGTGGTTTTTCTGTGACTGCTTGGTATTCTGTGATATTTTAATTTAAACCTTTGTGCATAAAATAAAATAACAGGCATATCACCTAACCCCCCTAGGTGATAGTTCCATAACTAATAAGTTGCATCGGAGGTAGGTTGATCAAAGAGTGACTTAACAGTCAGATCTAGATCTTGGAACTATTCACTATGGCTGATTAACACAGAGAGATGAGATCCATGAAGCTTCCAACCTGCACTAAAGAGAATTTCTCTATCTGGAAGGAAAGGGTAAGACTTTTTATGGAAGCAGCTGATCCCAGGATTTTTATGGTTGTTCAAGAGGGTCCTTCCATCCCCATAACTGCATCCCCTATAGATCCAACCCAAAGGGTGCCCAAGAAGTATGATGAAATGAAAAAGGATAAGCTTGCACTAGTAAGCCTAGATAAGAGGGCCCATAATGTTATTGTAAGTGCCATTGATGACTCAACCCTTCAAAATCTCATTCACTGTAAAACAGCCAAGGAGATGTGGGACTCCCTAGTTGTATATATGTAGGGGACTGAGGAAGTAAGGGATGATAGAAAATCCCTTCTAAATCAGGAGTGTGAGGCCTTCAAGCAAGGCAAGGATGAAAACATCTCTAACTGCTATGAGAGATTTTTCAAAATAATAAATGCGTTGAAAAACTATGGATGGGAGATCACAAACTCAGATTTAAATGATAAGTTCCTTAGATCACTCACTAAGGAATGGGATATCAAAATCAATGTTATTAGAGAAATGGGTCAACTCGGCAATATGGAGCCCAAGAACCTGAATGGAAAACTGCTCTCCCATGAGCTTCAGCTCAACACCAGAATGGCTGAAGAAGAAAGCTTGAAGGAAAACACCAGAGAAAGATCTGTGGCTCTCAAGGTTGAGAGCATGAGGAGATCCAAGGATAAGACTCTAGTATACTAAGACAGATCTGAGAGCAGTGATGGTTCTGGTACCAGAACATCAGAATTTGACACTACTGACAGAGAGATGGCTCTCCTCTCAAAGCAGTTCAGAAAACTGATCTCCAGAAGAAGAAGAGACAGCTACAGACCCTCCTCTTCAAGGTCCAGAAGATCTGGTCATAATGACAGATCGAACTCCTCAAGGGACGACAAGCAAGAACTAGTAAATTTGATTTAACTAAAACTGTTTCCTATTCCTATAATAAAGCAGGACACATGATTGCTGATTGCCCTTCCAAGAAGAGGGAATCAAGGAATCATGAAGACAAAAAAAGATCAAGAGACGAAGAAATCTGAGAAAGGGTTTCTGGCAAAGAAGATCAGAACCTTGAGTGATTCTGACACTAGTTCCTCAAAAACTGAAGAGGAAACCCTCATTGGTCTTATGGCCATAATTGAAGAAAACCAAGATGAAAATAACTCTCCTGGAAAGGTACAAATCAGAGCTCCTTTATCTGCCTCAGATTCTGAATCAGTGGAAGATTCTCTGCATGATGATGAGGGTGAGTCTGCTACCAATAACACATCCTCAATATCTCATTATGAGATTGAATCTGAACAGATTCAGCAATATGATACCTTGTGGAAAGCTTTCAATAAAAATAAGAAACTCCTTAAAGCTCAAGCTAAGGAGCTGGACTCCTTGAGACCTATCCACTTTGAGCTCTAGGAGACATCTGAGAAGCTGGTTGTTGTGAGCAAGGAAATGGACAGACTCAAAGAGGCCACAAAGCTCAAGAGTGCTGAACTAGCTCAAAAGAATAAGGTCATCAGGGACATTGAGGAAATATTGCTGGCTGAAAAGAAGATTATTGCCAGCTTTTCAAATCCCAAGACTGTCCTACCCATTATTGACAGTTTTTTTGCACCATTCAGAGCTGGTGTATGATACAATAGTGAGACAATCAAGGGTAAATCCTTTGAAGAGCAACCCTCTTTTAAGAAGGTGTTGCTAGTATCATATCCCTTTGACCAGGAATCTTCATATGGTCATCTGACCAATGCCTGATCACCAAGTTGCAGTAAGCTCTCTATTACCAATAAAAGAGCAGGCTTTGGGATAAGTGCTCTCAAGGCACCCCATGAGGAGATTCAGATGAAGAATCTAGGTCCCATTGTGCATGGACCTGCAGCAGCAACACTCAAAAGCAAAGGAAAGGTTGCTCCTACAAAGCCTATTCCCAATAAGGTGAACCACAAGGTGGTGAGACCAGCTCCACTTCACACTCACACCTGTGAGGTTCACCCAATACCTGTCAGGCCAGTTGCTCCCTCTCCTGTAAACCATCATTGTCATCCTACTCAGTTGGTGAGGAAGAAGAGAAGATATAATAGATTTGAGTGCTGGTGTTGTGGGATGATTGGTCACTTTGCCCTGGACTATTAGTTCAACCCAACAGGACCTAATGCAAAGAGAGTGCAGACCACCCAGTGGTGTAGTGTCCCATTTTATCTCCCTAACAGAAACCAAGGGCCCAAATCAAATTGGGTACCTAAGGGAAAGTAACTTTTCTTGCAGGTGTGTCCAAATGCCAACAGTTCTCCCATTTGGTATTTCTCCCATTTGGTATTTGAACAGTGGCTGCTCCAGGCATATGACTGGAATAAGGAGCTAGCTAAGAAACTTCACCCTTGTGGAGAATGGACCAACAGTGATATTTGGAGGTTCAGAAAAAGGTGTAACCAAAGGCTATGTCAACATCTCAAATGGGTTAGTTATCATCACAAAGGTATCTTATGTGGAGGCATTGAACCACAATATCATAAGCATAAGTTAACTTTGTGATCTTGGTTATGTCATTATATTCCACACGGATATGTGCCTAGTTAAGAAATCCTTGGACTCTTAGGCTACCTTAACTGGCACTAGGAATGGAAATGTATATTTCTTAAATTTCCTTCAATCAAATTTTTCCATGCCTCTTTGTCTTGTAGCATATGAGAAAGAGGCTCTATGCATTCAATGGAATAAGAGACTTTCTCACATTAATTACAAGACCATAGACAAGATTTTCTCTCTAGACCTAGTCAGAAATGGTCACAGTCATAAGTGCATTAAGGAAGGTCCCTGTCATTCATACCAACTTGGCAAGCAAACTAGGACAAGCTTCAAAAGCGTCTCCCTTAAAGACTCTTCTAGGTGCCTATTTCTATTGCACATGGATCTGTTTGGTCCTATGTCAGTTTTCATCTTAGGAGGGAAGGCTTACACTCTTATTGTTGTTGATGATTATTCAAGTTTCACTTGGGTATTCTTCCTTAAAAAGAAGTCAGATACCTTAACCATCTTGAAGAATTTTGTCAGGCAAATCCAGAATGAGATGAGCTGCACTATGGTCAAATTCAGAAGTGAACATGGTACAGAATTTCAATCTAGAGCCATGACAGAATTCTGCCAAGAATAGGGTATCATCCAAGAATTTTCCTCACCTAAAACTCCTCAACAAAATGGAGTTGCAGAGAGGAAAAACAGAACCTTAATAAAGGCTAGCAGGACAATGCTTAGTGACTCCTCCCTACCAGACTACTTCTGGGCAGAGACTGTCAACACAACTTGTCATTTTATAAACAGGGACCCTATCATCAAAGATCACAAGAAAATTCCCTATGAGCGAAGAAACGTAGAAAACCTACATTATCCTACTTCAAAATCTTTGGGAGCAAATGCTATGTACTCAACAATGGAAAATCCAAACTAACTAAGTTTGCTGAGAAAAGCAGTGAAGGTATTTTTGTTGGCTACAACTCCTATAGCAATGCATATAGGGTGTACAACATTAATACCCAAGCAGTTGAAAATCTATATATATTATATTTGATGAGACTAACCTTATTCATAATGATTGGTCTAGTTCTTTAGTGGATGCAGGTTCAATAGAAAGAATGGAGAAACTATCCATTGAGGATAAGGATGAAACCTCGGGAGGAGACAAAGACCATCCAATGACAATTGAGATGGAATATGATGTTGTAGAAGGATTAGAAACATCTGAAGAGGTAAAACCTGAAGAACCTGCAATAGAAGATATCCCAAGAAGACTGCCTACTGCACTTAGACAAATCAGACATCATCCTCAAGAGCAAATCATAGGGGATGTCAATTAAGGAGTGATGACAAGGAGCAGAGCTCTAAATGAAGCACTATATTTAAGTTTTCTTTCTCAAATTGAACCCAAGAAATTTGAGTAAGCAAATCAGGACCAATTCTGGATTGCTGTAATGTAGGAGGAACTAAACTAATTTAAAATATGTAAGGTATGGATCTTAGTTCCTAGACCCCAAGGACACAACATTATTGGAACCAAGTGGGTCTATAGAAAAAAGTTGGATGAGAATGGGGACATTACTAAGAATATAGCAAGGCTGGCAGCAAAGGGCTACAAATAGGAAGAGGGCATTGACTTTGATCAGACCTTTGCCCCTATTGTAAGACTGGAGTCTGTAAGATTGTTCCTAGCCTATGCAGCCTATAAAGGATTCAATGTTTACCAGATGGATGTGAAATCAGCCTTCCTGAATGGTGACCTCAAGGAAGAAGTATATGTAGAACAACCCTCAGGTTTTGTTGATTCTACTCATCCTGACTTTGTTTATTTCCTTAGAAAGACATTATATGGTTTGAAACAGGCTCCCAGAGCCTGGTATGAGACACTGTCAAGCTTTCTCATTGAAAATAAGTTTTCAAGGGGGAAGATTGACAAGACATTGTTCCTAAGGGAAGTAAAGGGCAAGATCTTGCTAGTGCAGATCTATGTGGATGACATTATCTTTGGCTCTAGAAATGACTATCTCTGCAAGAAATTTGCTAATTTAATGTAGGGAAAGTTTGAAATGAGCAGTATGGGAGAGCTCGAATAATTCTTAGGACTCGAAGTGAAACAATCTGCAGATGGTACATTCATCTCTCAGACCAAATTCACTAAAGATCTAGTCAAGAAATTTGGGTTGGAGAGTGCTTCTTCTACGAAGACTCCCTTGGGATCCAATGTTTCTTTAGATAAGGATGAGAAGGGAATTCCCTTTGATGAAACCAAGTATAGGTGCATGATTGGGTCTTTGCTCTACCTAACTGCAAGTAGGCCTGACATAATGTTTGCCACATGTGTCTGTGCTAGATATCAGGTGCACCCCAAGGAATCTCATCACACCTCTGTCAAGAATATTTTAAGGTACCTGAAGGGTACACCTAATCTTGGTCTATGGTACCCTAAGAACATTGACTGTGTACTAACAGGGTATTCAGATGAAGATTATGCAGGGTGCAAAGAGGATAGGAAGAGTACTACAGGGACTTGTCAATTCCTTAGAGGAAGACTGATCTCATGGAGTTGTAAGAAGCAGAAACGTGTGGTAATCTCCACAACAGAGTCAGAATACATATCTGTAGGAAGTTGCTGTGCTCAGCTCCTACGGATCCAGCATCAACTTGAAGACTACAATCTGAAGAAGACCAAAACACCCCTGTTTTGTGATTCCTCAAGTGTTATCTCAATTGCTAAAAACCCTGTCTCACACAGCAGGACTAAGCATATTGAGATCAGGTATCACTTCATTAGGGAGCATTTGGAGAATGAAGATATCACTCTTGAGTTTGTCCACATAGACAAACAAGTTGTTGATATATTCACAAAGCCCCTAGATGAAGCTAAGTTTAACTTCTTCATATTCCAATTGGGGATGTTAAACTTAGAATATCTTCTTTAACTTATATTTCCTACTAATCATTTCGTCCTTGGAAACAGGTCAAGCTAGGTACTGAAGATGTCTCTCATAAGGGCTGAACATGAGCTAAGTCAAACAAGAAACTGAAGAAGCTTATCGTCGAGACACCTCATAGTTTCGACGACACAATCCACTATCTCAATGACATAAGTCCTATTTTGATATCAAAACAATCTGGTTGAAAAGCAGCATAACGACGACATGTTTCGACGACACACTGACATATCGTCGAAACGGGACTCGGATACTTATCAAGATATTAGATAGCCTAATCTAGGTCATCCATCAAATCTTCAGAACACACTATCAGGTATGCGCCTCCTCATCTACCTCCACTAAAAATAGAGTGAATGCTTAGGATAAAAATGACGTTCTCATTTGCCCTAAGTCATTCCCACGAAAAAAACTTTGTTCTGCCTCCGACAACTGACATTTCTTCTAATACTCCTGCCATGGCTCCCAAGAAGGAAGAAAGTTTAGTAGTCTCAGGTTGTGTGCTCCAGCGAGGAGGCCTCAATGCTTCTTCAGAGGAAATTAGGTCAGTAATAGGACTGCTAGAGTCCGCAGGACTTGAATACCTGCTAAGTGAACCTTGCATTCTTCCCCACCGCTAACTACTAGAATTTTATGAAAATGCAAGACTCTACAGCTCCTCAACCTCCGTGAAGTCCGTGGTTGCTGGTAAGAAAGTGAAGATCAATGTAAAGAGCCTGGACAAAATGCTACATCTTCCTCGATTGACAGCAGAAGAATTAGAGGTGGAAGTATCCCCTGAAGACCTCTCAGCAAGTTAGACCTGGTGTGGACACTCAGGAAAGACCTACGGGCCTATTAAATGGGCAGACTTCAACCAGAGAGGAAAGCTTCTGGCTGATATCATTGGCAAAGTTCTGCTCTACAAGTCAGGTTCTCATGACTGGATTTCCAAGGAAATGTTTCAAGTGATGAGCCGAGTCATACTGTCCAAAAGGACAGACTAGAGGGAGCTCCTGTTTCACAAGATTAAGAGCACTTTACAGAACCATCCTTTGGATGAATTCTATGCATCTACCAACTAAACTCCCTTCGGGAAGTGCTCACCAGGAAGATGGGAGTGCCCTTACACTACTCCAAAAGGCTAGACTCCAAGATGCTGGACAGATGGGATAGGTAAATCTCCAAAGGACCTCGGACCTCCTCTTCTGTTCAGTAGAAGAAATCTAAGAAGGATAGCAAGGAGGCTGCCTCAGAGGAGGAAGAGAACTCCAGCAGCTCTGAAGAGGGAAGAGACACAACTCAGCAGACCACTACACAGACTGAGGGGGAGACGCCCCTGCCCCCAGCTCAGCAGACCCCTACACAGACAAAGGTGGAGACGCCCCTGCCCCTAGCGGCCTTCGAAAAAGAAGCAGCACATGCTAACAAAGAGGTGCCTGAAGAAAGAAGAAGCCCAATTCAAGCAAGTGCTCTAGTTGAGGGGGAGACCCATTCTGGGTACTCAGCTCAAGACACTGAGAAAGGTGAGGGGTAGACCCATCTGGGGTCCTCCACCATGGAAGCACTAGAAGAAAATATCCCCCTCGATATCATCCTAGACACACCATCTGATAGTCCAAGAGAAGTTCCAGTAGCATTTGAAAATCTTGAGCCCTCCATTGGGGCTAGAACTAATTCTGGCCAGCAAGATAGTACTAATAGCAGAACCTGAGCCACTAAAGGTTCCCATTCCTAAGAAATCCATGGTTCAGAAAAAAGATTATCCTTATGACAGTGGCCATGAAGAAGCCCCAGCAGAGAGAACTGCCCCCTGAGGTTGATGAGAATTATGTTGGACCATCCTCTACTCAAATGGGATCCATGTTTCACAAGATCTCCAGTTTACTCAACGCTCAACGACAAAGGATGGAAGAATTCATTCTACAAACTGTAGATGGATTGCAGCAGGAACTGAAGGCTAAGATGTGCACATTACAGAGGGAGATACTTCATCTCAATACCCAACATACTCACTTCTTTCTCTTAGCTGCACCAGCAATGGAACAGGTTGGTGAAGAGGTCAACAGGGTTGGCCATCAAACCCATGAGATCATGCAGAATCAGCTGACATTCGCAAGGAATGTGGAGGATGCATTTGGGGAAGTAGATGAATCCATCCATGCTAACAAAGATCTTATTCTGAACAACATAAATGCGAATACAACCACTCTGGATGCCCATCTACTAGAAGTTAGAAATAATCTGGATGCAACTGAACAACAAATTCATGAATAACTACTTTCAGTTCAGGAAAACTTTGCTGACAGGGTTATTGAAAAAGTCCTAAAGGGGGAGAAGGTAGTGATAAGTGCAGGTTCACATCAAGCAATGTGGATTGCAAGTCAATTCAAGCAAACACTGCAGAAGTCTCCCGCAGAGTATGGATTAGCTACACCATCAGAAAGCACTGACTCAGGAGAATATGGCATTGAATTTGGAGAATCTGCCACTTCAAGGAAGAGAAAAAGAATTCTGAGCAGGAAGCATAGGCGGAATAGGTTAAAGGAAATTGACAAGATCCACAAGCAGGAATTTGGAGCCCTACCTCCAAGGAGATAATTTCAGATAGCTGGATAGAATTTGGATATCCTCAGGACTGCACTGAAAGAGCGTATTATTTAGCTGACTGGAACAGCAATATCAAGTAATTGGAGAAGAGGAGAACTCACAAGATGGCATTCCCTCATGGCCCTCCTCCATCTCCAAAGAAAATTCCCAAGCCTATCCACTTCCATGAAAGGCAGAAGAGAAAGTGCAAGGGCAGCAGAGTTTGAATGCCACCATCAGAGGATGTTTTTGTCTAAATACAGCATGGGTAAATGATTGCTAATTATTATCTTAAAACTTTCACTTTTTTATGTGATGCTGTGTAGATAAATCAAAGTTAAATTTACTTGAATCCTATTTCTTTTTCTGTGTATGGCACTTATCTTTGAATGAGTTATGACTTCTTCAAATAGGGGGAGATTGATGGAAACAGTGCCAAACAATATTCTTGATTTGAAGAAGTGTTCAGGTCAATGATAAGAGCATTATGTATTTGATGGTGTGTTCAGTTTATGCTTGCAGAAGTTAAAAAATATGTCCAGTACTTCTCAAACTTCACTAAGTACAATATCGTCGAGAAGCACTGGACATATCGTCGAAAATCTCTCATACATCATCGAGAATGAATATAGAGATAAGCTGAAGGATCACGACAGTTATCATTGAAACAACTTGGACAAATCGACGATATCTTCGTAATGTACAAAAAGATCCAATTAAGTTAAATATCGTCGTGCCAATTCATATCACACGACGATATCGTTGAAAGCCTTAAAGAATTCAGGAATGTCGACGACATCATCGTAAAGAAGTCTTGTCACTGAGAAGACTAAGAAAGAACATGTAAAGGCAACCGATA
The DNA here is from genome assembly GCA_033032865.1 of Dactylorhiza incarnata. Lineage (NCBI taxonomy): Eukaryota > Viridiplantae > Streptophyta > Magnoliopsida > Asparagales > Orchidaceae > Dactylorhiza > Dactylorhiza incarnata. Next base: position 6,671,026 of record JAWHQI010000098.1, read on the forward strand.
GAAGACGAATGGATTGTCGTCGAAATGATCAAAGAAATATCATCGAGAAATAAGAATGAACAAGATGACATCATTAAAAAGACAGTATGCTCTCGACGACATTGTTGAGATGATCTCAAATCAACATCAAGTTTGTGACGATATCTTTCAGATAACCGTCACGCCGTTGTAAAGTAAGGTTCAGCTGAGATATCTCGTATCGTCGAGATATGGTCCTATGAAGAAGACTTGAAGATTTACACAAGTATAAGGTGGATCATCGTATCGACAAGTCTTGTGGCCAAAATGTTGATAACATGTTGGTAAGGAATGGTCCACTGACACTTTAGGTACATTCTAGGAGACCGTTAGCCGGCTCCTCAGAGGTATAAATAGAATATGTGTCTGCCCTAATAAATTACAAAGAATACACGCTAGCGTTTTGATAGAACAGTAATACGGCTGCATGAAGAAGGAACTAGTACCAGAGAACTACAAAATTTTCATCAAGTTCTCCAAGTTTCAGCCTAGCAACATCGACTGATAAGAAGTATTCCAGAAAGGAAAGAGGAGAAATTTGTGCTGTCCAAGGAAAGATCAAAAGCATTCTCTTCAACCCTGGGAAGCCAATCTTCATCCAACTAAAAATAGTTCTTGTACTTTTTCCTTTGTTTCTTTGTAAGGCTTGAGGGTCTGAGACTTGTAGGGCTTGAGCTTTGTAGGGCTTGCTGGCCTGAGCTGTAGGATCTATTTTAGATCTGAGATTGTAGGGCTTGAGGGCCTGAGTGTAGGGCTTGAGGGCTTGAGATTGTAAGGCTTGAGGTCCTGAGTATTTGGTGGTGTTTGCTGGCCCTAGCACACTGCTAGAAAGGCGCAGAGGAAGAGTGGACTACTCAAGACACCCTTTCTTGAGGAACCTCTATACATTTATTGTTTCTTTGTGTGGGTTTTTTGTGACTGCTTGGTATTCTATGATAGTTTAATTTAAACCTTTGTGCATAAAATAAAAGAACAGGCATATCACCTAAACCCCCTCCTCTAGGTGATAGTTCCTTAACTAACACTTATTTTATTAAATCTTTATTTACTCCTCCTGATGGTCGTCGGAGATGCCAGGTCGCCAGACCACCGCCAGAAGGAGTGCCTGCCTCTGGCAAACCAGTCGGAGGTGGTGGCATGACGGATCGGTTGCTAATCTTTGGTGGCAGAGGCCTGAAACTCTTCTACCACCGTCGGCATATAGATATCATCCGATCTCGATCATGATATCGGACGACCTAGATAATCTCAAACTCGGTTAACTCATCATTGGCTCCAGGTCGGATTTGCAACTGATCCGATGTGGAGCTGTGGGACAATATCTGTCTGGCTCAATCTCAGCCAAACATCATCATCAAAATGTGGCAAGGCTTAGTGAATAGAAATCTTAATTAATTTATTGGAGGTTCTTACTGACCTCTTCTAAAAATGTCCCATATAGGAATTTTGTGTAGAATTTTACCAGAAACTCAAATATAATTTTTATACATTTTTATAAAAACATCTGCTATTTATCTAAGTCCAAACAGTGATCTATAGTTCAATTTAAATATAATTCCAACTTTAAATAATTCTAATAAATCAAGGACTCATTTTTAGCCATTGGCCCCCAAATTAAAAAAATGTTTAAAGTTTTAAAACGGGTCTAAATAAATTATTAGAAAAATATCGGGCTCCATTTGCAAAAATTGAACTATTCAAGGCATCATAAACTCATCTTACCCTCCCGAAATAACTTGTATTAACTAAGCCCCGCTAAATTATAATTCAATCTCGTAAATATTATACAATACAATTTAATATGGGGCAAATTAAGTAATTATCAGGTTCGAGCAAACGTGAAACCCGACGAACCATGGAATTCAAAATAATTATAAAATCCACCACTACGGAAACACTGAATTTAAAATGTATCTTATTAATGGAGATGAGAACTAAAAATACCTCTTGGAACCGATATTAATGCCTCCTTGCGACGAAGATGAATGTGTCCTTGAAACGGATATAGAAATTGAAACACAAAGGGCTTGCGGAACTTCAGAACAGAGCACATTTTAGAATGTTTTTAATTTGTTTCATTTACTGCTCTTATTTACCTTCTGCCCCTTTAATTTACTGTTGGATATAGCCTATTGTTATATTACGCAGTACTGCTTTTAAATTAGCCCTATTTAGAGTTAACCTGGAGATGAGACATTCCTCCGAGACTAACCCTAAATAATACCCAAAATCGATCAACTCTTTTATTAGTGGAGCAGTGCGATTGAGTTCGGTGTCCTAGTTGTTTGCTAGGTTATTATAATATTTAGTAGGGCAAACAACTGTCGGACACGAAATGTAGGGATTTGCATCTAATTCAATTCTTGTTCTTATAATGCTTCTTATATATGCCCTAGATTATTGTGGCGGGTCGGTCATGCTCATGAGCTGTTTGTATCGGTATGGGAGGGTTGACGACTCTTTGATACTATGGAGTGTATGACCTTAGATAGGTTATCTTTATTTTATTGCCCCATTGGGTCCCTCCACTAGTCAGTCAAATATTATTATCACTGAATGTCACTCACATCCCTGAGTGCACCGTGTTGTACACAAGAGCCTAGGTATTGAGGTACGATCTTACATAGAAGTGGTGGGACTGACCCCTGTCATTGTCTTGACATGACTATAGGGCCCACAGGGTTATCTACCCCGCTATAACCAAATGTCAAACTATGTCTACATAGGGAGTTGTAGTGGATTTTGAATGCCTGTTATGAATGCCTATTTTTATTACCTGCAAGTTAAAAATGTAAGAATTGGGAAAATGCTTAGATTGCTTGTACTTTTGTATTACCTGCTAAGCCCTGCAATTATTTCATGTATTAATTCATGCATAGATTACTAATTAATGTTTAAATTATATATTTTTGGCTATTGTATAATCTTGCAAAGGATCACTCTCATCCCCAAGCCTTAGGGTTCTTGGGGACGGGGTGAGAATTCCACTAGTTTTATGACTAATATTGTTGTTGCTCACCTTTTAAGGAGACGACCCAGCTCGTGGCCCTGCTAGAGATTGAGGGCATTCCAGTGATAGAGCCAGCTTATGGCACCGTAGATATGACCGCTTACCTTCCAAGATGTGAGACCGTAGATAGTGGTGTTAGCGAGACTTTTGTACTTTTGCTCTCACCCAATTAGGGCCATTATGTATAAACGCTGTCTACGACCTTGTTTCATATATTAGTGTTATGGGTTTTGGTTCCGCATATGAATATTTCTAGATGTGATGATGTTCTTATATAGCCTTTCAAGTCAATCATTCTATGCTTGAAGAGCAGGCACATTTACTTGTTTGGATACCGTAGGGCGGATACCTTGGACATAAGGCCCCTCTCAGCCTAGTCTAGTTGGGGGGCCTTATAGATCTATCCCCCACTACACAAAATTCCATGTGCTTTGGAGTGGCATAAGGCCGACGGGGGGCTGATGAGAGACATTGGTATGGAGCTCATAGATTTTGCACTTTCGAACAAAATCGAGGGTATCCTTTTTTAGAGTGGGTCAGTAGAGTCCTTGGTGCAAGGCTTTTAGCGTTGGAGCTTTACCCTGTAGATTTTCCCTGCATATTCCTTCATGAATTTCCCTCATGGTGTAATCTGCTTCAGTGGCTCGCAAACACTTTAGGTAGGGCCATAAGAAAGAGTGTTTGTAAAGCTTATTATCGATGGTTGAGAATGATGCATCACGTATCCGCAATCGCCGTGCCTCTAGCCAATCTTCTGGCATCCGCCCCATCTCAAGGTAAGCGATGATGGGATCCATACAATAGGTCTCGCCTTAGTTATAGTGGCAACCTCACGCAGACAACTGATGCTATGGACCATTAGATCTTCAACTCGGCGATGCTTTGACTTGTATCCGGTAGATGAGGTTGTAGGCTTGGAGAGTGTGTCTGCTCTGGTGTTCTGATCCCTAAGAATGTGGAGAATCTGATGAGCTTGGAGCTTTGCGAGAAATGACCTAGTAAGCTGGAGGTACTGTGCAAGCAGCTCATTCTTGGCCTCATAGTCTTTCACGACCTATGATACCACTAACTGAGAAACTATATTCATGGTCAAGATCTTCGCTCTACAGTCAATGCCCAAGCGAAGGCCAGCAATCAAGGCCTCATACTCGGCAATGTTGTTGGTTGCTGACAACTTCAACATGAGCCCATACTCGAGTGTGGCTTCTTTGGGGCTTATTAGAAGCAATCCTGAGCCCTCCCCCTTGGCCCCGGCCGCCCCATCGATGTACAAGATCCAGCAGACAGGAGTGGATCCACCGAGGCTGAGAGCGGCTTCTAAAGGGATAGTGCACTCTACCACAAAAGTAGTTAATACTTGCGGCTTGATGTCGGTCTTGGGCAGAAACTGGATGTCGAATTAGCCCAGCTCTACTGCCCACTTAACCAGCCTTTCAGACACTTCTAACTTTGAAGGATCATCAGGAGCAGTAGTTGGGTTAGCAACTTGATTGTGTGGTCTTGGAAGTATGGCCAGAGATTTCTCGCGAAAAAAACCAGGGCCATGGTTGTCTTATCGGCCATGGGGTATCTAGTTTCGGTGCCGGATAGGAACTTACTGAGGTAGTACACTAGGTGCTTGAACCCTCCTTCATATTTGACCAAAACTGAATTGAGTGCATGAAACAATATGGCTAGGTACAAACACAGAGCCTCTCCGGCGACAGGCTTCGAGAGTAGTGGGGGAGAGGCCAAGTACTAGAGCCGGTATTTGTCCCCGCAGATAGCTTTGAAGAATGGGAGGTACTTGTCACCTAGTTGGGCTAGGAATAGGGAGAGTGTCGTTATTCTTACATTGAGATGTTGGACATCCTTAGTGGTGCGAGGGGAGACATTTCATCCAATGTCTTGATCTTTTCGGGGTTGGCCTCAATTCCTTGATGTGTTACCATAAAACCCGAGAATTTTCTTGTTGTTACACCGAATGCACATTTGGAGGGATTGAGGCGCATTTCGAAGCGACGTAGAAGCTGAAAACACTTGTCCAAATCTTCCAAGTGATAGTTGCAGTGAATGCTCTTCACTAACATGTCGTCTAAATACATTTCAATGGTTTGTCCGATAAGATCTTTGAACACTTTATTCATTAGCCTCTGGTATGTTGCGCCAGCATTCTTAATTCGCAATGACATCACCTTATAGTAGTATACCCCCCAGTCTGTTCTAAAGGTAGTGTACTCTTCATCAGCGGGATTCAATCAGATTTGATTGTACCCGGAGTAGGCATCCATGAAACTAAAGAGCTAGTGGCATGTGGTAGCGTCGATGACCTGATCAATCCATGGGAGAGGGAAACTGTCTTTTTGACATGCCTGGTTAAGGTTGTTATAGTCGATGCACATTCTCCACTTTTCGAAGGCCTTTTACACCACCATCATGTTGGACAGCTGGTGCGTGTCGGCAAGTGCACCGGTCGCTGTCAAGTAATAATTGTGGAGAATAAATTCCCCGGATGTCGGTCTCTTGAGGAATGCAGGATGGGTGAACGAATCGCGCAGTGATGATTGTTACACAAGCGTTCAACAAACACAAAGAGGGGTTTTTGGTTGGTTTTCCTAATCTTAGCAATAACAAAAGAAATGCGGGTCGAAAACACCGCTTCGCAAAGTGAGGTGGATGCAACGGCCGCGATGCCGTGCTTCGTGAGGCGGATGAAGTGAACTCAAGTGCGAGAGGGTGAGGGTCGCAAACACCTCTTCACAACCGCCGTTAGCTCTTGCTAACGCGGGTCAAACACCTTGCGTGCAGGCGCGAGTGAGTGAATGAGAACGGAGTGAATCACAACCAAACCATGAAGAATAACAAAGAGACATTCATTTAAACAAATAACATCTCAACGATCGAGTTTTACACGGTTCAAAGAGTACAACGAGGAAAGAGGAAAGAAATAACCGATGTTGAAGACTAGCGGCCGTTCACGGCCGGAATGGTAGGTTGTCGGGCTACCTCCGGACTCGGACGGACAATGCTTCCGGCGTAGAGAGCTGTCACGATCTCCCTACGTGCTCCGTCGTCTTCGACTTTAGGTTTCTTCTTCTTCTCACCTAGCGGAATGAAAGAATGCTTGCTTGGAGGCTTGCGGACGATGGAGAACACTCACGGACAATGGAGGAAGTCTTAGAATGGATGGAGGAGGCTTCCCTTTGCGTAGGAGATGAAGTGGAGGCGTCCCAAGGTGGAAATCGGTGGCGTACGGAATAGGAATCCCGCTCCCGGCATGAACCATCCGCCCTAAAATCGCAACAGGCGTTTAAATAGGCGCTGGATTAAATACTGCGCACGATCATTGGCGCACGACCAGTGGTCGCGCGCACTGGAATTCTGCGATCGTGCGCACTGCCTGGGTGGAACCTGCAAGATACGAAATTATAAAATAAAATGTTCGCACGACTAGTGGCGCACGACCGGTGGTCGTGCACACTGGAGTTGATGGTCGTGCGCACTACAGCAAACAGAACTCGGAAATTAAATGGTAAGTGCGCACGAGCAGTGGCGCACGACCAGTGGTTGTGCGCAATATAACCGGTGATCGTGCGCAGTGTTCCTGTGCAGAATTGCACCGGGAACACTTGCACGACTCCTATTCCCGCACAACCACAGATCTAGCCACAGAAAGTGGCACTTAACAGCACAAGAATATACTAAAGACAATAAACACGAAAATCTCTCCAAAGTGGGCCAAGATGTGCACCTAGCATGGATTATCAAATATAAACTAAAACAAGGCTAAAGTGCGGAGAAATTACTAAATAATGGCCCGGATGAGTCCATAAATGTGTATATGATCAGGACTCATCAACAGCCAAGTGGGTACTCTACTTCTCATTAGAACTGCGCCCCCGAGACTTTTTCCACCTCCTCTTCGATGTCCTAGAGTCATTTTGGGGCAAATTTATGCCTCATCTAGATTATAGGCCTACATGTGGGTCCACCCTGGGCATGTCCTCAGGGCTCCGTGCAAACATGACCTAATTCACGCGGAGGAAGGCTACATACTCCTCTTGATCCTTGGGGAACATAAGTGACCTGATTTGTATTGTATAAGTCAGATCTCCTATGATGAGTGGAACTTCTATGAGGAATTCCACCGGCTTGGCTCACTACTATGTGGCCTCGTACCGAAGGTTGAAGTTGTCGATGTGGAGGGTCGTGCCCTGCCTTGGGTGAGCTTATCTTGGATAGCAAGCCTGTGTCGCCTCCTGATCCCCTCATATAATTCCCACGTCGCTAGGGGTTATAAACTTCATCGCCAGGTCTGGAATAGTGAATATTGCTCTGAACACTTCTTGGAGAGATCTTCCAAAGGTAGCATTGTAGGCGGAGCTGGACTCTACAACCATAAATTGAATGTTGTTAGTTGCTTATTGTAACACCTATATAAGTTATGGGATGTCTAACTTCACCTAGAGAGGGGGTGAATAGGTGATGTCTGCTTTTTAAAACTATTTGCGGAATAATAAGAGAATTAAAAAGACTATCACAAAAAGCACCACAAACACAGAAAACTATATTGGTTCCCCAAGATAGCTACTTCCACTTTCTCCCTTCGCCTATCTATCAGTGTGCTAGTCTCGACAAACTCTACCAAAAACTAAGATCTTCTTGATCTTACAACTCAAAGTGCAAGACTCCTATCTCAAAAATACAAATTGATTCCCTACCTTAGATCCCCATCCTCGGGACCCTACGCTCAGATTCACAAAGAATCCTACAACTCAGGTTTATAGCAAAACCCTATGTTGTTTATTAGGTGTCAACTTATCAACTAGATGGGGCGAGGGGGGGGGGTGAATAGGTTTTTCAAATTACTTTAACCCCTTTAGATGTTCTTGATTTCTGATTAATAGATCTATAACTAATAAAGCACAACACAGAAAAGCACACAAGAACTTATAGAGGATCCTCAAGATAGGGTGTTTTGAGTAGTCCTCTTTCCCTCTGCGCCTACCTAGCAGTGTGCTAGGCTCGGCAAACTATGCCAAATCTTCAGGCCCGCAAGCTTTACAACACGGACCCGCAAGTCCTACAGCCTAGGCCCGCAAGACCCTACTACACCCGAGCCCGCAAGCTCGACACTCAGGCCCTCAAGCCCTACACAACACAGACTCGCAATCCCATGCCTACAACCTAGGCCCACATGCCCTTACTGCACCCAAGCCCTCAAGCTTGACAAATTCGGACCCACAAGTCCACTGCCCTGGCCCTCAAGCCTCACAGCTCTCCAGTCCTCAAGCTAGACGGTATCGGACCCGCTAGTCCACTGCCCTGGCCATCAAGCCTCACAGCCCTCCAACCCTCAAGCTAGACACTTAGGCCCTCAAGCCTTACAACAATAAAGGTTTTACAGTAATAAAAACTGATTCTTCTGCCTGATGAAGATCGGCAACTTAGCCTGATGGAGATCGGCTTCTTAGGCTTGAAGAAGATGCTTCTTGATTTGTCGCTTTTAGCACTGGATCTTCTTCAGCCTCCTCTTCTTTTGCCTAATGTTGATCAGCTTCTTATCAGTCAATGGAGATGACTGGTTCTTCTGAGAACACTTGATTCTTGTTCTCTAGTTGTTCTTCTTTTTCTCCGCTAAATGTACTGTTGTATTGAGAAGAATCGGCGGAATTCTTTCTTTTTGATTCTTGTCTCTTTTTCGAAGATTACTTTTTCTAGGGCATCACTATTCCTTTTTATAGGACAGAAGAGCCGCTTAATGGTCACATATAATGTCCTTTAATGTCAGATGCCCATTCCTTAAGAGCACGCGTTGATTGGACAATCAGGCGGAGGCATTAATTGCTGACAGCGCGTCTGCAATTTTGAATTTCGTCTCGACGATATTTCCAGCTTCATGCCGATACTGACCGCTTTACGACAATATGGATAATATCTCGACGACGACACTTTGTCGATGCCTTAGGCCTTGGAAGATCTTCAAGTCTTTTAGCTTCTGCCTCTGACATTGATATCTCGACGATACGAGATATTCTGGCGTTTCTACATATACGGCGATATGTTATTTCTGATTATGTCACCGTGATCTTCTTTCTTGTAGACTGTCATCGTAATCACTTTGTTCTTTCGGCGACATGAGCGATATCATGTCGACAGACTATGCTTTAGCAACTGCTTGTCTTCAGCTGTCCTTCTTCAGTCTTCTCGACGACAAGGCTTCTTTGATGATGTCGACGATACTGCATCTTCTTGTCGACATTCCTTCCTCTTGAAACTGTCTCAGTGGTTGGGCTGAGATGGCTTCCTCTTCACAGCGGATTCGTTGATCTGTAGAGAAGTTTCTGCGTTCGACGAACTGCATTCTTCGTTCGACGAATAGCATGCTGTGTACGACGAAACTCATTCTTCTGTCCCGTCTCTGCGATCGACGAACTTCATTCTTCGGTCGACGAACAGCATTCTGTGTTCGACGAACAGCATTCTGCGTTCGATGAACTCGCCAAGTCTCAGCTTTTGCTTGCCCATCATCATGACGATAAGCATACTTTGTCGACGACATCTCCTATTCTTCTCGACGATATAGTACTTAGTGAAATAACTAAAGTACTTGTCATATTGTCAATTTCTGCAAGCATGAACTAGATGCAACATTAAATACAACTTGCACTTATCATTGAGCTGAGCACTTCTTCAAATCAGGAACACTGTTGGGCATTGTTCCCAACAATCTCCCCCTATTTGAAGGAGTCATAACCCACTCAATGATAAATGCCACTCAAATAAAAGGTTTAATATTTTAAGCAAACAAGCATATAATGATGACATTGCAGCTATAGTTGAGTGAACACAGAATTTGACAAATATTAATTCAATTATAAATAGTGCCAAATGTTTTCAAAAGTTTTGACATTTCTACATTTAGCCCCCTAAAGATTTAGCCATCTATTTCTCTGGTGACCTCATAGAAGCTTCACCCTTTGCTTTCTTGGCACTGGCTTCTTGTTCGTTTTCAGCTTGTCTGATGAAGTACTCAAACGGTTTAGGATGACACTTTGGAGGTTCAGGAGTGTTAGCTGGAATTCTTCCTGCTTGCTTATCCCTTCTGTATTCTCTCCTTACTTCTTCTTGATCTTCATGCTTAGCCCATTCTTGAGGACTGTACACTTTGTACCCCTCGCCTTTATTAGTTTTCATTTGCTCCCATGCTTTTAGAATGATGGTCCTGGATATGGGACTCCATCTTTCATAGTCATCCTTTTTCTCCATTTCCTCCCTGTACTTTCTCTTCCTCATTTTTATTTCTTCATCCTCCAGTGCTTCCTTTTCTTTACCCTTATCAGTATCAGGAATATCTGTATGTTGCTCTTCAGCATGCTCGTCATAATGTAGAGGAGGGAGATCCATTGCTTGCCTGATGGTGTTTGTGGTCCAGATGGCATGATCACCACTAGCCTTTATCATTGATCTCTCCCCCTTTATGACTTCTTCAGATATCCCCCTTTGGAGATTCTCCTCAGAGGCCAATATATTGTTTTTGAGCATGTGGATACCTGCTTCCAAGTGATTCTTGGTCTCAAGCAGATGACTGTCAAGATCTTTATTATGGTGATCTAGACTTTCTTGGAGATCAGTTTTGTGTTCAGCAATCTTCTTGGTGGATGCGATGTAGGCCTTTTCAATGCTACTGACAATCAATGTCTGATTAACCCCTAGGTTAGATATTCCCTTTTGGGTACGGGCAGTGTATTCTTGCAGATTTTTCACATCATTTCTTAGGCTTGCCGTTCCAGCAGACAGTTCCCTTCTTAGCTCATTGATAGTAGAGGTGACATAGCTTTAAATTTTTAATCTTTGCTCTTCCAGGAGCATCTTTATCTGAGATAATAGTGAGAGCTCCACTGGTCTATTCTCTGGTTGTGAACTAGCTTCTTCTTGTTCCTCTCCTTCATCCCTTTCTATTATTGTAGATAGAGATTTTCTTATGGGTGAATGGTTTGGCTCATTTTCCTTTTTAGGACTTTGCTGATCTTTGCTAGTCTCATCAGCAGGGTTCTCTTGGTTGACCTCTTGCATTTCTGGTTCAGAATGACCATCATCCTCAGCCCTTATGATCTTATTGATCACTTCTTCCACTTGAGCAGGGAGCTCACTGTTCTTCTCCCCCTCAGTTTCAGCATCCTCTTGCTCTGTTCCTGCTGTTACCATTGTCTCGGATCCCAGACTTAGAGCAGAGGCCTGGAGGGCTATTATCCTTGTCTCCACAGGTACTTAAGAGTCAGACGGAGGTGAGCTGTTGCCTGACTCACTGCCTTCAGATGAGCTTTCTCCCTTCCTCTTCAAATCTTCTGCTATCTTCAACTTCTTGGGAGGCTTAGTCAGAGTTTTCTCCCATCTGTCAAGGATCTTGATGTCCATCCTTCTCATGTGATGAATTTTTACTCCATACTTTTTGTTAAAGCTTTCAGGGTAGGATAGCAGAAGATATAGTGATAGAATTCTTCCCAGATTTGGAGCTTGAAAGCTTTCTTGTATCCTCTTGAAGATTTGCTGACCCCAGTTGGTCCTTTTACTTAGGATTATCCTTGCCATTATCTCAAACATGGGCTTGGATATCCTATCATGCGACCCTACTTTGCAGAGGAGAGCTTTACCTACTATATCTTCCACAAGTTTTCCTTGTTGATTGAAGCTTTTCCTTTCCAGAGACCCATAGGTCTTGCTGGAGTGGCTGCACCATTCCAGAGCCTTGTTGAGATCTTCCTGGGTGACCTTTTCATCTTCCTCCCCCTTGGCAAAGGCCGACAATTGAAGAGCCCTGTTCAATCACTTGGGATTCACCTTGGCCTTTATCCTATTGATTATGCTCTTCATAGATGTTCCTTTTGAGCCACCCTTGGCATTCAAGTAAAAATCCAGCACTTCTCTTTTGAGTATCACTGTTGGTTCGGAGAGGGCAAATTCCAGACCGACAACGTCCAATAGCTTGATAGCATTTTGAATCTCTTCAGGGCCTTCCACAAAACCCTTCCTCACCACTTCACTTCCTTCAAAGAGGAATCCTTCCTTCTTTGGCGCCATCTTTTGCTTGATCCAATAGGATTCCAGCATTATCGACTCATCCACACTTAGAAGGCATGGAGAACACGACGACTTTTTAGGGCTATTGTAGAGAGTGTTTTAACCTTAAAACATTTGACCTTATTTATAGTGTCCGAGTTGGAAGTCGAAGTGTCATTTGTTAAATGTCTGATTAACTCAAGTTTAGTTGTAATGATTGGTTAAGCACAGGTTTATTTAAGAGTCCGCTGATGATTGGATATCGTCGTGATGCAGATTTGATGTTGAGGAGACATTTCGACGATACCAATCATCATTTCGACGACATGGTTTTGGTTCACTCTTTTATATGACCAGTGCAATGCTTTTAGCAGTGCCATACATATGTGCTCCTTGAATGATAACTTTTACTTACTTGAGTGAAAACTACTTTTACAGAATGATAAAGATGAGGTTATGTATTGAGCATCAACATAGTTACCTTCACCTTAGCTTGTAAGTTTTCTTGAGCTAATAGCTCCTCCTTGATGGGATGTCCACTTATCTTTTCTTTTAGCTCCCCCTTGATCAGTGCACCTTTGCATGTGGTGAGTTTTTCTTAGTCTAGAGTTGAGCTTGGAGCACTTATTGTCCATTAGGCCTTGTTTGCTTTTTATTGGCTAAATGGACTACCCTTCAAAACAGATTTTAATATCCCTTAGGAATCCAATGTGACATGGGTCTTAGGTTCTTGTTAGCATAATAGAGAATTCTTCTACTCACCTCAACCCATCAAGGATGTCTCTCCTTTGAATTAGGCACACTAGGGTTGTGCCAACAGTCAATGGCAAAGTGTCCCACTTTGCCACAGCACCAACATTCATGGATGTTGTACCTTCTTTTCTGAACAGCTTTTGAAGTATGTTCAGTAGAGAAGGCAGCAACATTCTTCCTACCTTTCACAGCCATGAAATGACTAGCTGCTCTAGTATAATTATTTCTTCTTGACTTTATCTATTTTTCAGCAACAGATGTCAGCTTCTTATCTGGAAGAGATTGGGAAGATGTTGCTCCTTTATCCTTGAAAGTGGGGGCTGGGACACCAAACACAAATGGTCCATGATGGGCCATTTGGATTTCCTCATGGGGAGCCTTTTATGCACTCATCCTCATGCCCTTTGTCTTCCCATAATCGGGAGCATTTCCATGACTAATGGAGCTTCCATTCATCCAGTGACCATGGACACTGTCCTGATCATACCTATTAGAGGGAAGCACTACCTTCTAAAAGGTGGTATTTGGCACTGCTTTAGTTTTTCCCCTTTCTCCATTCCCAGCATCTATTGCCCCTTCATTGTAACCCAATCCCCTCCTATTTCCATAGGAGGAGAAGGTATCAATGATGGGCAGTACAGTTTTGGGCTTAGAGAATTGAGCCACCAAGCTTCTTTCCTTAAGAAGGTCATTCTCAAGTTTCTTGATAAGTTCTTCCCTTTGGCTTCTTTCATCATAAAGCTTGTCTATGATAATGTTGAGCCAATAGGAGTTGGTGCCCTCATTGGGGAACATACCCATTTCCTTATTCATCTCAGCCTTAATAGGCCTGAGTGATTCTAGCTCCCTAGCTTGCTTCTTAACAAGCTTCTCGCTCTTTCTCAGAGCTCCCAAGAGATCACCAAACTGTTCTATTAGATCAGCATGGTTCTTATTGTTGCATGATGAGCAGTCTTCTGCATAATCTTCAGAAGATAAACAATCATCTGATGCACTCTTGGTCTTCTTAATTGAAGCAGGTAGTAAAGGTGTGTGAGTGGTGCTTACTTGATCATGATGTGATTCATCATGATTTTCTTCAACTGATGGAGCCTTCATCCCATGATCCTCTTCATCCTCAGAATCAAAGTCTGTGATAGTCAAGGGTGCACTTATTCTTTCTCCTGCTCTAGTGCATTCTTCATCATCTGATTCACTCTCTGAAGTAGTCAGTGGAGCTCTGATGCATACCTCTTCATGAGGGGTTTCTACTTCAAGATCTTCCTTTGACCCTTCCATGAGGACTCCTAGGGAGTCCCACATGTCCTTTGCTATTGTGCAATGACTCAGCTTCTGGTGTGTTGCCAGATCTACTCCACCAACTAGAATACTTCTGGCTTCTTTGTCCAAGCTGGCTAGAAGAGTTTCATCTTTTAACATTGTCATGGAGGGTCCTTCTTGAACAATTAAAAACATTCTTGGATCCATTGCCTCCATGTATATTTTAGCTCTTACTTTCCAAAAGAAAAAGTTCTCTCTGGAGCAAACAGCTATTCTTGATTCCATAGCCATGATATATGGACACCCACGGGCAGTTCTGTTCAAGCTGTTAAGCTTTTCTTTGAACAACCTTGCTTTGATACCACTTATTGTTTATTGTGTGTCAACTTATCACCTAGAGAGGGGGGGGGGGGTGAATAAGTTTTTCAAATTACTTTAACCCATGTAGATGTTCTTTATTTCTGATTAATAGATCTATAACTTATAAAGCACAACATAGAAAAGCACACAAGAACTTATAGAGGTTCCTCAAGACAGGGTGTCTTGAGTAGTCCTCTTTCCCTCTGCGCCTACCGAGCAGTGTGCTAGGTTTGGAAAACTTCGCCAAATCTTCAGGCCCGCAAGCCCCTAGTGCACCCTAGCCCGCAAGCTCGACACTCGGGCCCTCAAGCCCTACACAACACAGACCCACAACTCCTGTGCCTACAGCCTAGGCCCTCAAGCCCTTACTGCACCCAAGCCCTCAAGCTCGACAAATTCAGACCCGCAAGTCCACTGCCTGGCCGTCAAGCCTCACAGCTCTCCAGCCCTCAAGCTATACGGTGTCGGACCCGCAAGTCCACTTCCCTGGCCCTCAAGCCTCATAGCCCTCCAGCCCTCAAGCTAGGCACTTAGGCCCTCAAGCCTTACATGTAAGACCCTCTTTTTTTTTGCTTTTAAACCGGGTCTTACCGCCCAGAACCGCCGTCTTGCGGCGAGACCATTACACCTGATGGTCCCCGCCACAATACGCCGATCCTGCCGGCTAATCAACATCATCCAGGCCAACCACAATTCTTAGTAATAGAAGCAATTAGAAGAAGCAAGTCCACAATCACATTAAATATACAAAATACACGCTTACAATGTCCTTGATGAGAAATGAACTAAAAGAGAGAAAGGGGCTTAAGCCCAGTACATATCCAAGCAAAGTATATAAACTTTCTCACTCTACATCTATGCGGAAGCAAATCAATTCTCAACTCTCGAACACCTGTATTGTAGTAGAAGTAACGCGCGGCATAAGTTCCTTGTGTCCTGTCTCCTCTTCTCGGGGGTTCCATCACCTCGTGTACCTACGGTCACAACCGACCGTTAGTCATAAAGACTAAGCCGATTTTGTCCCCGCCTCCCCCCGTGACTCCTAGGCACCGTGTGGAAGGAGGAAGCGGAGGACATCAAGGGGTAAATCAAAAGCAGGTGACAGTGGCGAGACTAGCAAGTATAAAGGTACTAAACAAATAATGAAAGCATATCTACCCAAGCAGGAGTATGTATATAAGCAAAAGTAGAAGCAGTATAAGTAATAGAGCAGTATAAGTAAAAGAGCGGTATAATTAAGGAGCGGCTACGAAAGTAACCTTAACTTATATGCACATAAAATATCACATAAGCTAAGGGATCTGGCAAGAAGTAAACTCGTCGTATAAAAGAGCCCACACTAATTTATACGATGAGGTCTCAGTTTGTGCAGAAATGCTATGCTATGAAGTGCAATGCAATGATGCAATGTTTGTATTATTATTTCATACACATGCAACTCACACACACGACTCTGTACGTACAGACCTTTAGTTCCCACTTTTCGGAGGTAGCTAACCTCTCGGGCACCTCCCATCGTGGTCAAACGGTGGCAGAGGAGCGGGCGTCTCCTCACCTAGGTGGGTAAGTCACACTACCAGACCTAGGCCCAAACGTACGCTGTGATACCGGTACCCGGTACTCACGAGCTCCTGCGTACTAAACTGAAATGGCCAGGCAGGGTTTAGGGAATTCGTCCCATCGGACGCGCAGTAAAACAACCTGGCCTTAATAAACCTCTAGCACTGCCGAGTCAACGAACTGCTGTCGGTGTGACGACTAAGACAGATCCGGAGACCCACCACATCTCATTCACAAGCAACATAAGTTAGCCTTTTACAACCGAGCCTCCAGCTCGCACATCTACATCAGCATTTATAAATTAGAGCCTACAGCTCGCTAGACTTCACTAGTCTATATACAAACTACGAGCTTACCGCCCGCCAGACTACACTAGTCTTATATAAACTACGAGCTTACCGCTCGCTAGACTACACTAGTCTTATCTATGATTTAGTTGAACTTAGAAGCTTAATGGTTAACCTTGGACATCCGGAGGGTTACCCTGTGAGGGGCTCGCAGCGGTACTAGGAAGTGTGGCGGGCTGACACCCCGAACTTCCTATTCCCAAGGCACTTAATCTTGTTGGTGTCTACCCCTTTTTACTTGATCCCCATTTTCCTCTCCAATTACATTACGTCTCTAAGATGAGTTAAATTTGGCAATTAGGAGTGGGGGAGTTCCTTGAACTCCAACACCTCCAGCTGTGACCGGGTGCTGACTCTCCCGTCGTCACATTTTAAACTCGAGTCCCCTTTCTTCACCGAGGAACTGCTCACATTCAAATAACATTCTCAACCTTACTTGGACCCACACTCTTATTCTTCGTCATCCTTAATCCAGGGTTTGCCTTAGATACTTCTCGACATCTCCCTCGAGTATTACCTTAAAATGGCTCCCCGGCTAAGGGTAGTTTTACTTCCATACGATCGTTTAACACTGATGAGTTGAGTGTGTGGGGCCCTTGATGAGGTCTAACCTCCTTTTCATACCACTGTAAACTCACACACCTATAGCTTTGCTAAACGCGCCCCAATCCTTATTTCCCAAGATGCCCTTAGAGATGCTCTTCCAAATAACCTGAGCCTTCATAATTACTAAAGAGTTAACAGTTCTACGTGTGAAGGTCAGTGGTGGTCTAATTCATGTAAATCAGTTTCACTATTCGCAGACCGAAACAAGGTTGATCTAGATTAGACTCCTATGGTGCGATCTTGATCACATCATATCCAAACGAGTTCCAATTATCACCATAGGTTCGCAATGAGTGGTGATCTCAAATCCTAATTTCATAAATTCTCCAGGGAATCTTAAGTCATAGTTTCTATTAAAGATAGGAGGTGTGCAAATAGAGATTTACACATCAAGTATTAGATTATGATCTCAATAATCTCAGGGAAAATTACCATGACATAACGCTGGTCTAAAAACACTAAAACCTAAGTCTCATATTATTCCAAGTAATATTTACCCTTAATTATCATTTATTACATTTGGTGTGCGTATAAGGGTTTACACTACAAGTGCTATGTAAGACTTCAATAAATTCTGGGAAAACTATTATAGCACCATATTAGTCTAAAAGCACCAGATCCTAAGTCTCATACTATTCCAAGTTCATATGACCGCCTTTTTATTTTATAACCTAAATTAGGGGTAATTTAGTAAATTCCATATCTTGGGATTTTTGTACCCAAAAATCCCAAATAACTTTTGGGAAGGCATATTGCTGCCAAGGATCCATGTCCAGCATTTCAAGCCATTGGGTCAACCCCAAGGCATAGGGCTCACTTCCACCCAAATTTGCTAATAGACATAAAGAGCAGTCCTAGAAGAATGGCTCTACAAGGAGCTGTAGAGCTCCAAATCACTTGATCTCAAATCCTAAAGAATGTAGACAACAAGAGCTACAAAAGTTGTCTCTGGCAACTTTTCATTATATGGCCTCTAAGGCCTTCAAAAATAGCATGTAAACTACATTAAAATCTAGGCAGGATTATGTGGTTTGCTAATAGACAAAATGAGCAGTCTTAGTAGAATGGCTCTACAAGGAGCAGTATTGCTCCAAATCACTTGATCTCAAATCATAAAGAATGTAGACAACAAGAGCTACAAAAGTTGTCTCTGGCAACCTTTCATGATATGGCCTCTAAGGCCTTCAAAAATAGCATGTAAACTACATTAAAATCTAGGCAGGATTATGTGGTTTGCTAATAGACAAAATGAGCAGTCTTAGTAGAATGGCTCTACAAGAAGCAGAATTGCTCCAAATCACTTGATCTCAAATCCTACAGAATGTAGACATCAAGAGATACAAAAGTTGTCTCTAGCAACTTTTCATGATATGGCCTCTAAGGCCTTCAAAAATAGCATGTAAACTACATTAAAATCTAGGCAGGATTATGGTTTGCTAATAGGCATTATGAGCAGTCTTAGTAGAATGGATGCCCTGGGGTCCACATTGCACCAAATTAAAAGTTTAAGGTGGAAAATGAAAGTAGACCCCAAGGGCTACAAATGTTGTCTCTGGCAACCTTTCATGATATGGACTCTAAGGCCTTCAAAAATAGCATGTAAACTACATTAAAATCTAGGCAGGATTATGGTTTGCTAATAGGCATTATGAGCAGTCTTAGTAGAATGGATGCCCTGGGGTCCACAGTGCACCAAGTTAAAAGTTTAAGGTGGAAAATGAAAGTAGACCCCAAGGGCTACAAAAGTTCTCTCTGGCAACTTTTCATGATATGGCCTCTAAGGCCTTCAAAAATAGCATGTAAACTACATTAAAATCTAGGCAGGATTATGGTTTGCTAATAGGCATTATGAGCAGTCTTAGTAGAATAGATTCCCTGGGGTCCACAATGCACCAAATTAAAAGTTTAAGGTGGCAAATGAAAGTAGACCCCAAGGGCTACAAATGTTGTCTCTGCCTATTTTTCATGTTATGGCCTCTAAGGCCTTCAAAAACAGCATGCAAACTGATTAAAAATCTAGGCAGAATTAATTATGGTCTGCTAATAGAGATCAAGGAGACGAAATCAACGGCTGTGATTTCGTCTCCTTCCTCTAGCCGACGGCCCAGAGGAAAACTGCCTTGATCCCGGCCAACCACCACCCTCCCCGGCCATCTGCCGCCGCCACCACCTCCGTTGAGGGGTTGGCCGTCGATTGGCGGTGGAATGGTGGCCGGAGGTGGAGGTTCCCGGCGATCTCTGGAGGAAGCCCGATCGGAGTTCGGGAGGGAAAAGGCGCATGGCTGACGGCTCAATTGAGCTCGTCTGACCTTTCTAGGACCTTAGATCACTAGCACAGAGGGAGGGGAGGAGAAATCGTACTGCAGGGCGGCGTGGCAGCGGCTCCGGCAGGTGTTCACCATTGTTGGTGGCGGCGGCGGCGGCTTAGGATCGATTCCTTGATTCTTCAGCGAAAGACGACTTCTAGTAGTCGATTTTGACTGCCGTGGGGGTTCTGAGAGTGATGGTGAGGAGAATTGGAGGCAAAGGGGGGTATATGGCTGGATGCCCTCAATGGTGGTTCGGCCACCCCTTTAGCCGCCCGAATTGGCCACTCCTGGACCCTCTCTCACTGCCCAACACTGATGGAATTAAATCCTCAGTCCAGAGGAGGGCTTGGGGAAGGGAAATGGGGTGCCATTTGGCATTCATTCCTCATTTCCCTCTCCCTTGTCTCTTCCCAAGCTAATACCTCCAAAAATCTTGGTAAATCAGCCCCAATTTCGAATTTCTGAAGGCTTGGGGGGCTGGTCATCATGTGGGCTACCATTTTGGGTCATGGGGTTGGGTTAAGTCCAGCTAACTTGAGTTTGGGCTCACTTGACCCAATAGGCCAAATTGGGGATCTTTGGGTTTGGGCTTGACCCAAGACCACCCAACCCAATGTGACTGACCCACATTGCTTCCTTGTACCTTATGGACCTATTCCAAGAGGAATTCAATCATGGTGGGGGCATAAGGGGCTTAATTGCACTTATTTGCTTATAGGGGTAGTTTGGGTATTTTGGTGTTTTTGCCTTAATTCTCCAAATTGAATGTGCACCTTGGCTTGCTTATGTCTCACTCACTTCCCTTAGTGTTTGGGTAGGGTTGTGCTAGGTCAATTTGGCCAATTTGGGGCAAATTAGAAGCCAAAGGGGTGTAATTGGTAATTTGGGGCAAATTGGTAATTTGCCCAATTTCCTCAAAATTGGCTTACACCAAGGGTCCAATGTGGGGCCATTAGACTCCCTAAGTGGCCCAAGAGTGTTAGAGGTGATCAATTTGATCACAATGGGTCAATTGAAGTTCAATTTAAGTTTTTAGTATTAATAGGTCAATTTGGGGCTTTTTAGTAATTGGCCCATTTTCCCCAAATTGATGGCCCTATGATGGGGCTTTTGGGTTCATTAGGTCCCCTAGGGAGGTTGCCATAAGAGGGTGGGTCCAATTTGATCATTTGGAGTTTAATTGCCCTTATTCATGGAGGTTTGACCTAGGATAGCTCAAAGTTGACTTTGGTCAATTTGGCCAATTTGGTTGACCCCAAGGGTCCCTAGTGGCCTACTCACCTCCTTGGATGGTCATAGGGGTCATGATGAGGTTATGTTGACTTGTTGGAGGTATATTGGTCAACCCTAAGCTAAGCCATCAAAATTGCTAATTGCACCCCAATGTGCATTTCTTCTTAATTTATGGAAATCATGGGGCCTCCTTGGCCCATTTTGTCTTCTTGGAGCAATGTCATGACCTTGTCATGACAAAATGCATCTTAGGGGTCTGGTTGTTTTGGGGATGTTACATTACAACAATAAAGTTTTATAGTAATAAAAACTGATTCTTCTGCCTGATGAAGATCGGCAACTTAGCCTGATGGAGATCGGCTTCTTAGACTTGAAGAAGATGCTTCTTGATTTGTCGCTTTTAGCACTGGATCTTCTTCAGCCTCCTCTTCTTTCGCCTGATGTTGATTGACTTCTTATCAGTAAATGGAGATGACTGATTCTTCTGAGAACACTTGATTCTTATTCTGTACTTGTTCTTCTTCTTCTCCGCTAAATGTATTGTTGTATTGAGAAGCAACGACGGGATTCTTTCTTTTTGATTCTTGCCTCTTTTTCGAAGATTACTTTTTCTAGGGCATCAATGTTCCTTTTTATTGGACGGAAGAGCCGCTTAACGGTCACATATAATGTCCTTTTGATGTAGGGGTGCTTGAGACTACGTGTACGTTACGCTAACGGAATGACATTCATCACAGAATTTAAAATAACATGGGAGGGCTCTGACAAAAAGCGAACGAAAAGGGGTCGGTTGGCTCTCCAAATCCGATAGATAAAAATATGCGGGACTCGATACAACGTCCTTAGTACCTACCTCTCCAACAAGCACACAACTCACCGTAAGCCGGACTCGATACAACGTCCTTAAGACCTACCTCACACAACTCACCGCACCTACACAAGCATCTATTCTTCAACTTGAGCCGTTTCAAACACAGCAAATAATTTATTTCGAAGCGGCGGCAAACGATTAGTAGCGGTCAAAATTATAGTTGAGATTAATTCCCTTGTTAGCACAAATTGTGCCAATCTTGGAGAGCAAGTCAAGGCAAGGCCGAGTTTTGCTCCCGCAACGGATCTTCCCAATCTGGATCACAAGAGATTCAATAACAACGAATTGAAATTAGAAGTTGCAAGCGATGCGTTTTAAAATCACGGAAAAGATGGTTCGCATAAGCCTCCACAAATCTCACAGAAAGAAATCACAAAATGAGAAGGGATTACCCAACCAAGAAGATGAACACACACAAGATAATGTGGGAGATTCACTCTCTCCACGGATCCACCGGCATCACACCGAATGGGGTTGCAACCTTCTTCCTTGGAGTCGCACCGAAGGAAGCCACGCCGGAGTCGCACCGAAGCGGATGGAGGAAGCGGTCTTGGAGTCACACCAAGGGAGGGGGCGGCTAGGAGGAGGCTCCAAGCATGGCCGAAATTCTCAAGGGAGAAATTAGGGTTTGTAATCTTCAATATTCTATTCCCTCTCATCAAGGCCTCCTTAAATAGGAGTTACAACAAAATCTTAACCATCCAAGATGGAGATGTAATCTCATCCATCCATAAGGTTAAATACACACCAAAATAATAAAATAGTTCAAAATTAAAATTACAACCAACTAATGAATATAAAACAATCATCAAGCATGAAATAATTTTATATTCATTAATATAAAATAAAAGTGCATAAATAAAAGTGCATAAATAAACTTTAAATTTTCACGGCAGTTTTGGCACGCCGCGGACGGAGATTGTAAGGCGGACTTCCTTCAGCATCATCATGGCACCTCAGATATTTGTGTCGCAGCGCCTCGGCAACCGGGTCATCATCAAGGAGTGTCGGAGGGGCCGCGCCATCACCTTTAATGTCAGACGCCCATTCCTTAAGAGCATGCGCTGATTGGACAATCAGGCGGCGACATTAATTGCTGACATCGCGTCCGCAATTTTGAATTTCGTCTCGACGATATTTCCAGCTTCATGCCGATACTAACCGCTTTACGATGATATGGAAAATATCTCGACGACAGGACTTTGTCGATGCCTTAGGCCTTGGAAGATATTAAAGTCTTCTATCTTCTGCCTCTGACATTGATATCTCGACGATACGAGATATTCTGGCGTTTCTGCATATACGGCGATATGTTATCTCTGACTATGTCGTCGTGATCTTCTTTCTTGTAGACTGTCGTCGTAATCACTTTGTTCTTTCGACGACATGAGCGATATCATGTCGACAGACTATGCTTTAGCAACTGCTTGTCTTCAGCTGTCCATCTTCAGTCTTCTCGACGACAAGGCTTCTTTGATGATGTCGATGATACTGCATCTTCTCGACGACATTCCTTCCTCTTGAAACTGTCTCAGTGGTTGGGCTGAGATGGCTTCTTCTTCTAAGCGGATTCATCGATCTGTAGAGAAGTTTTTGCATTCGACGAACTGCATTCTTCATTCGACGAACAGCATGCTGCGTTCGACGAACCTCATTCTTCTGTCCCGTCTCTGTGTTCGACGAACTTCATTCTTCATTTGATGAACAACATTCTGCGTTCGACGAACAACATTCTGCGCTCGATGAACTCGCCAAGTCTCAGCTTTTGCTTGCCCATCATCATGACGACAAGCATACTTTGTCGACGACATCTCCTATTCTTCTGGACGATATAGTACTTAGTGAAATAACTAAAGTACTTGTCATATTGTCAATTTCTGCAAGCATGAACTAGATGCAACATTAAATACAACTTGCACTTATCATTTAGTTGAGCACTTCTTCAAATCAGGAACACTGCTTGGTACTGTTCCCAACACCCTACCTTAGGTTCGCCCTTGAACCATATCTCAGATCTCAAAGACATTCCTACACTCAGATTAACAAAGATCCTACAACTCAGGTTTATAGCCAAATCCTACCTCAGGTTCACCCATGAACCCTACCTCAGATCTCAAAGAGATCATATAATGAAGATGAGAGAAAGGTTTTATTACCATGATTCTTAGACTTAATAAAGATATATCTTGATAAGTAGAGTCTTCGTGGGTTGGATGAAAATAGCCTTCCTGGATCAGCAACGGATCTTTATAGAATGTTCCTTGAAAGCTTGATCTGAACTTGGGAATCAGATAAAATGTCTTGCTCTTGAGAGATTTGAGAATGAATAACTTAAAGCAATCTTAGAAGCACTTGAGTTGATCTTGTGAAAGTCTCCTTCTGAATATTTTCTCTGAACTTAGAGTTTGCGATTGTTCTTTAGAATACTATTTAAATGATTCGAAATTCTAGGATTTGGGTTTTCCCTTCACTTCTCATAGGTATTATTGGGAAAAACACACTCTTGATTTACCTTACATATTATGTAAAAGTGATTTCATTCTCTAGGATTTATTACCCATGTTGTATAGTGAGGGTAATATGGTCTTTAGATGTCCTAGGATGTCATTTTCACCTTAGAGTGTCAAAGCCTAGTCAAAAGGTGATCAAAGACCAGTTGAGTTAAATCTCCGTCGAAAGAAATTCGGCGCAACTTTGATTGAAAGTCGAAGTATCTTCGAATAGAAATAAAGATAACTCAGGCTGGCAGTCGACGCTTCATTGGAAGTCGACGCAACATCGAATGGTATTTAATGCAGAATTCAGAATTTGAAGTCTACGTTCTTTATCTCCACAGACATGTCGATAAAGAATCGATGCAACGTCGATAACATAGTTCAATTCAAAGCTGAGGTTTTCTGGAGAAGATCTGGACGTAGCTTCTAATGGAATTCTAAGGTGCGTCGATATGAAGTCAGAAGGCATTCGACGCAACATCGAATACAGTCCAAGAATGGATACTCCGTGGAATTGATTCAGAACATTATAACAGACCACATATATTTATATATATTATTTGAATCCTAACGGGTCGCAACAGGATATAAAGAAAGAAATGCATCAAAGACTCAGAGGTGATATAATTGCAAGATATAATAAAGATATGTATGGGCTGTCAATAGATATAGATGGAAAGCTACAACTCTCATTCTATACTTTCAATTGAAGAGTCGATTATAAGGAGAAGTAATTCGATAGAAGATTATATACACAAAGAATTCAAATGTGATTAAAAATGAGTCTGCTTCTTTCTCTCTCCCTCTCTCTATGACTCTACCCGACAGATCTATGTACAACAGTTCTTCTTCCACAAGCTGCAGAAAGCTTCTTCCTACTTCATCTCTAAAAGGAGCTAACCAAAGATATAGAGATCAATCTAAGAAAATGGATGAGTGATTATAATCCTTGCATCTTCTTCTAAGAAAGGATTCATCATCTAATAAAGGATCCATAACACTTAGTACCTAGAATCCTCAGTGACTGCTGAAAGGGGATTCAAATAAGAAGATTACACTTCATCTTCTTCATCTTCTTTTTACTCTAATTTTCATTTATGTAAACTGAGTAAACAGTTTTATGAATCCCTCTTTAAAGGATTCAGTCTTTGTTCAAGATCTCCTTATCAAAAGATTTGGTTTGTTCTAAGAGTTTCCTTATCAAAAGACTCAGTCTCTGGTTCTAAGAGTCTCCATATCAAAAGACTTAGTGTTTCTAAGAGTCTTCTTATCAGAATTCTCAAGCACTGTGATAATGTATTCCTACCAAGGTAGTAGAAGAGTGGACTACCCAGATTTTGGGGAACCACTATATCTTTTGTGTCTACAGTGTTGTGCATTTTTTGTGATTGTCGCTTGTCCTTTTTTATTATCCTGTGATTGTTTTAATTTTTGTTGGGATCATGGATGCTTAGGAATTAGACTTAATTTTCTATACACTCCTATTAAAAGTTTATAAATCTCTATTCACCCCCCCCCCCCCTAGAGAATTCTTAGGGGTGTTATTATGCACTTTCAATTGGTATCAGGGGTAGGTTGATCAAAAAATGGTTAACACATTGATTAAAATATCCTCTCACTCATGTTTTGATATTTCAAAAGTATTTTATGAAAATGAGTTGTAAGGACTATGCATCCACTAGACCACCAGTGTGTAATCTGAACAAGTTTACACTCTAGAAGACCAGAATAAAACTATACATGAATTCTATTGATGAAGACATTTTCAATTCTATTTTGATAGGACCACCAATGCCTTTCAAAAAGGATGCCAGTGGGAACTCAACAGTTGAACTTGTTCCCAGGGCAGAATGGACAGAAGGAGAAAAGAGAAGACTGGGATGCCAAGGCAATGAATATCTTGGTATCCGCTATGTCAGATGACATATTTCAGAAAGTAGTTAAATGATAATCTGCAAAAGAAATCTGGGATTCACTGTCCAGATTAGTTGAAGGACGTTATGTTGAAAGAAAGGACAGGAAGTCCCTTCTCATATCCCAATATGAGAACTTTCAAAAGAAGTCAAGAAAATGTTGCTGAAATGTATGAAAGGTTCAGCATCATAATCAATGAGCCCAAAGGACTGGATAAAGAGATCTCATTGATTGAGATAAATAACAAGCTATTCATGTGCTTCTCAAGCACTCAGGACTCAAGGATCTGGGCCATCAGATAGTCTAGATGCCAGAGAGAGATCTCCACAGATGCTCTTATTGGCAAGCTGATGTCCTATGAGCTGTTGTTGAAGAGCAGGGCTGAAACTGAAGCCAAAGAAAAAGCTTCAACTCCCTCAAGCGAAAGAACCATTGTATTGAAGGTAGTTGAAGGTGAGCCTTCAACCTCTGAAGAAGAGATGTTTAATCTCTTAGCAAGAAGGTTCAGAAGGTGGGTCAAAACTGAAGACTCAAGAAGGAAGGATAAGATCTTATGTAAGACCAGGTTTGATAAGTCTGCCAAACAAGAGGTCAACTGAATTGCCTGTAGAAAGTCAGAGCACATTGCTCTTGAATGTCCTGAAGAGAAAATGGACAAAACTAATAAGAACGAGTACAAAAAGCAGTCCGTCAAAAAGAAGGACAAGAAGAAATGAAGTGGTTTCATAGCTGAAACCTGGAGTGACTTAGGATCTATGTCAAGTTCCTAATCTGAAAGTGAGGAAGAAACTATTGCTGAAGAAGCCTGCCTGATGGCTTTGGAAGATTTCTCTCAAGAAGATATGGTATCATATTTTGATGATTTTGATTTCTCTTCAGATGAATTTAAAGAATGTTGTAAAGAATACTATAATGATCATCTAGAAGCTCAGAAAGAAATTAAAATTCTCAGAAAAAAATTAGAAGATCTTAAGGAAGAAGATAGACATTCTGATAACTCTGAATTAAGAACTGAAATATCCCAGATGCAAAAAGAATAGATAAATTAACTGCTAAAAATTTACTAATAAATGAAGAGCTTACAAAGGCAAAGGCCTTCGATGATTCACTCAATGGGAGGAGTCAAAAGCTAAAAGATATCTCAGAGAATCTATCTAGTAGAATCAAATATCTTGGATTAGGAGCAGATTCATCAATCAATAATGGATCTTCTAGCAAACCTGCATTGGAGAATCCAGTAGTATTTGTTAGATCTAAGGAGAATTAAGTAAATGAAATCAGTGAAAATTGTGAAGAATTAAATAATCATCCTAATAAAGTTACTATATTTAATAGGGTGAACCCTAATAATCAGAAAAGAAATCTAGGCAAACATCCTTTAGAAAAACCAATAAACAACAATCTAAATTCTAAAATCAAAAGAAAGATCATCATGCATTCTGCTGATTTATTATACAAAAATAAACTGTACACAAATTTCTAGTACCAAGCTAACATGTCTTGGTTTGATAGATCAATTCTCTTCCATCCAAAAGGGTGCAATAAATGATTTCATATCACCCTACAATGGTAGAAGCAAAGGGCCCAAGGTAACCTGGTTCCTCTCTAATATTTGAATTTTATGTGCAGGTAAACTTAAGGTCCCTTTCTCAGAGACAGTTTAGAAATAGGGAAATTAACTCATCAATGTGATAATCAAAGGGGTGATATCTTCTCTAAGCCTATTGGTGGAGCTTTCTAGTTCAGCCATATTATCTAGTAAATCCAATTTTCAATAAAAAAACTATTGCGGGGAAAAAGCAGCAAAATTCTTTGAAGAAAATTCAAATGTTTATTCAGAGCCGCGTCGAATAGAATTCAATGCACCGTTGATTTCTACTCGACGCCAGCTTTGAGAGCTATCTGGGATTGTTAATTTGAATAGCACTCGACGTAGCATTGAATTCATATCAACGCATGCGCGACTTAATAGTTCTGAAGTCACGTCGATTGCCACTTGATGCAATATTGACATGCCGAGCGCGCACAAACTTTTCTTCTAGAAGCTATTTAGACTTATTTTGGCGTGATGCATCTATTTCTTTTCAACGTTGCTTTCAATAAAACCCTAAGCTATGATGAACCGATTTCTTAAAGCAACATAGTCGTTAGATCTTTTCACACTTTCGAATAATCTCTCTATTGCTCTCTTGCTTTCTTGTCCCCCTTCTTTCTTCTTCTATGGTTTTTGTAGGTACTCTTTAAGATTCAATAGCTCCTTCAAAGGTGAATTCAGTGTTCGATGTTGACTGACAAAAATGATTTCTACAAGAAGCAAAATATATGATGTAGAATTAATTGAGCTGAAAAACACTATCAGTATCGATAAGGATGGGTCCCTATGAGCGAAAATTTCTTGTACCGACATCCACATCATAGAGGAATTAATGAACCTCGCATTTGATTTACCAATAGGCGAGGAGGAATCTGACCTTTCAGCACATGAAATCCAACAAGCTCTGCAAATCATGAACTTCAATAAAGAAAAAGGCAATCAATCTAAAGAAGAATGACTTTTCGGAAGAATACAGATTTCTGACAAACATAGTAGGCAAAGTTTTACTATGCAAAATCTCTGCACATGATGCCATACCAAAACAACAACTGCAAATAATGGGGATTCTGGTTCTGAACAAAAGAATCAACTGGGTAAAATGTCTTTTGAAACTTATTGGACATAAGTATGCTCATAAAGAGAATGCTTAAATGCGGGTTATGATTCAGGTGTTATATCACCACTATCGCGTGGTGTGCAGATCCAAAGGAGTACCCATTCCTCCTTGAAAAAGAATAAATATAAGGATGTTCTCAAAGTGGACTCTGATAATTCTGAAGCTAGGTCAAGGTCCTCTGTCTCTTCCCTTTTATCCAGTTGCTAAAGACCAAGGAGCATCCATACCTGATATGCCAGCCGATGTTCAACCAGACCAAACTTCCCATCAACAACCACTGTGAGACATTCCTCTCCAACCTACTCCTGCATCAACTCTTCCTGATTCTGCAGAACAAGCTTCTCCTCCAACTTCTTCCTCCAATGCAGCCCCACCCATTGATATTGATCGGGCAATATCTAGAGTAGTGGATCTGGCCACTGGAACATTCCCTGAGCTGCTACAGATTCATTCTAGGAAATTTCAAAGAAAGTATTCTCATATGGAAACTGAAATGAAAGAAACAAAAGAGTTAATACAGGAAATCAACACACTGATATCTTCCTCCAAAATAATAAGATCATTCTTAACCTCGCTAGCCAGTAAGGTTTAAAAGGGGGAGATTATTCAGGAGGAAGTGCCTGCCCCAGATGTTTCAGTGGTTCTTGCCCCAGATGTTTTAGTTCCTAACCCAGAAGTTCCTGCACAGATCTAGGGGGAGCTGCCTGGACAAACTCAGGGGGAGCCTCTCATAGTTGATGAACAAATTCAAGAGGAAATTACTACAATTGCTCATGAAGCTGTCTTCACTTTTGAAAATATTGCATCAACTCAGGGGGAGCTTCAAAAGGATGCTGACAAGACTGCTGAGGAAGAGGAGGAGGAGACACTCCAATTTCCACAAAGAAATAAGCCAATAAATTTTTTTCTAGAAAAAGAAAAGCTTCTCCAAAATACAAAGATCAATCACAGTTAAGTGAGAAGAAATTGTAAAACTACTCTTGTACTCTTCAGTGCATATATTTGAGAAACAATTATAGTGGACAATCATTTTCTTTATTCAGAAGTTTCTCAATTTCATCTCAAAAGATTCTTAGTTTATGTTGTTGTCTTTTAACATATGCTTTTATGCATATTATTTCATTTTTCAATATGTTGAAATCACTTAAGAGTCTGTAAAATTTGTTAAGATAAATAGGGGAGATTGTTGGGAAAAACACCCTTTTGATTTACCTTACAAATTCTGTAAAAGTGATTTCATTTTCTAGGATTATTTACACATGTTGTATAGTGAGGGTACTATGGTCTTTAGATATCCTATGATGTCATTTTCACCTTAGAGTGTTAAAGCCTAGTCAAAAGGAGAACACAGACCAATTGAGTTAAATCTGCGTTGAATGGAATTCGACGTAGCTTCGATTGAATGTCGAAGTAACTTCGAATAAAAAATAAGATAACTCAAACTGGTAGTCGACACTTCATTGGAATCCGACGCAACATCGAATGGAATTTAACGCAGAAGTTAGAATTTGAAGTCTACATTCTTTATCTTGACAGACACATCGATAAGGAATCAACGCAATGTTGATAACAGAGTTTAACTCAAATCTGAGGTTTTCTGGAGCAGATCTCGATGTAGCTTCTAAGGGAATTTGAAGGTGCGTTGATATAAAGTCATAAGGTATTCAGCGCAATGTAGAATATAGTCTAAGAATGGATACTCCTTGGAATTGATTCAGAAGATTATAACAGACCTCTGTACAACAGTTCTTCTTCCGTAAGCTGCAGAAAGCTTCTTCTTCTTCCATCTCTGTAAGGAGCTAACCAAAGATACGTAGATTAATCTGAAAGACTGGATCAGTACTTATAATCCTTGCATATTCTTCTAAGAAAGGATTCATCATCTAATAAAGGATCCAGAACAGTTAATTCCTAGAATCCTCAGTGACTGCTGAAAGAGGATTCAAATCAGAAGATTACACTTCATCTTATTCTTCTTAGTCTAATTCTCATTTCTATAAACAGAGTAAAGAGTTTTAAGAATCCAGTCTTGGTTCATGATCTCCTTATCAAAAGATTTGATTTGGTTCAAGATCACCTTATCAAAAGATCTAGTTTGTTTCTAAGAGTCTCATTATCAAAAGTCTCAGTCCATTGTTCTAAGAGTCTCCTCATCAAAAGTCTTAGTGGTTTTAAGATCTCCTTATTAAAAGACTCAGGCACTGTGATAGTGTATTCCTACCAAGGTAGTAGAAGAGTGGATTAGCCAGATTTTGGGGAACTACTATAGCTTTTGTGTCTTCTGTGTTGTGTATTTTCTGTGATTGTCTCTTGTCCATTTTTATTATCATGTGATTGTTTTAATTTTTGTTGGGATCTTGGATGCTTAGGAATTGGAGTTAATTTTCTTTGAACTCCTAGTAAAAGTTTTTAAATCTCTATTCACTCCCCCCCCCCTAGAGAATTCTATGGGGAGTCAGTGTGCACTTTCAGGCATTTAAATGAGAGTCAATCCTTAGCGGTCGAAACTAGGAATACTTCATGTCAGATATACTTTTCCTAAAAGATCTGATCTTATTGGCACAATCGGCAGTGGCGATCTTTTGAATTTCCGCAACTTTGAACTATCTCAATGATATTCATGTTATCTCGACCACATTTCATTTTGTCTCAATGATATTTGAGTATTCAAGCCGATATTAACCCCTTCAGACTTTAAGTTCACTTCTAATAAGATGTAAATCCATCAAGCCGATAAAACCTCATCTCGACGATACTTGTGGTATTCAAGACGATACCTGAATTCAACACAACCACTGTCTTCAAGTCGATTGTTAAGCTTATCAAGATGATTTTTCAGCTTATCAAGACGATAAGGCTTATTTTGTAGATCTGACTCTTGGACTATCAAGAGGAGGGCATATCTAAATGATAAGAACCCAAGCATTCATCATTTCAATATGCTTCTTGAATTATCGTATAGACTTCTCGATGATATTTTAACTGGTCTCGACAATAATTGACTTAAGCAAATTTACCTTCACCCAAGCCTTTAAGACGATACCACAACTTCAACATGATTTATATTTAGTACTTCAGATGTCCTACTTGAGTTATTGAATTAGCTGAACTTCTTCAAGACATGGCAGAAATTCCTAAAGACATAGCTGAACTTCTTCAAGGCGTAGCTGAACTTTTGTAAGATGTAGTTAAACTTCTTCAAGACAATATTTGCCTGTCTGAGCTTCATCAAGACAATATTCTGTTGAATGAGCTGATCCTTCTTATCAAGATAATTTATGACTTTAGTTGTGTATCTTCAAGAGGATATTGGCTTGAAGCTTAAGGTTATCAAGTTGATATTTCATGACCCTATGAACATTATCAAGACAATATTTGACTTAGACAAATTCTGATCTTCCTAAAATTTGATCATTTGCCCCATCCAACTTTCTAGATCTTTCATCCTGATATTTATGAGTGAGTGACAAGTCTAACATAGTCTAGATCTTAGATCGACATGGTGTTTTGCACAATGAGGGATTACATTGAAAAACTATGTCTGATGACACTAAATCTAGCCATATGCTAGGCTTGCCCTATCTAATACCTGAAATCAACACAGCTAAACACATGCATCAAATAAAAAGTGAGTTTATCCTTGACTTGAGGACTTCTTCAAATTAGGAACATTGTGGGTAAAGTTCCCAACAATCTCCCCTTATTTGAAGAAGTCAGAACCTCAAACAATGATAAACTACACACAATAAAATATATCAAAAATAATAATCATGTGTAACATCTAAGGTGGTTCAGAATACCTCACATTTTTACCTTCTCCCCCATTCTGACTCTTCAATTTCTGATTTTCTGGAGGATAGGAGCCTCTTGTAATATTTTACTCCTTTTTAACTTCTTAATAAGTTGATTGAAGAATGTATTCTTGTACTTGATCATCTAAGGCGGATGACTCTAGATGAGTCTCCCCCTCAACAGCAGATAGTCCTTCCAGACTTCTTTACAGTGTCTTGGGCTGAGAGCTCATCATGAGTATTCCCCTCAACTGGAGCATTTCCTACAACACAGGTTCTGTCCAACTGAACTTATGATTTCTGATAGTGTAATCTCATCCACGACAGTAGACTCTTCTTCTTGAGGAACATCAGCACTAAGATTTTTAGCAACCATGGATTCTCCCAATAGTTCTGTCATTTGGTCAGGAATAACATTTGGAGCTCCCTTCCCCTCAATTTGTGCAAGGAATTGATCAGTGATCAGTCCTTTATATGGCTCCCCATCAATGTTTGCAGGGGGTTGAGATTAGATGTGTGGGAATTCTATCTAGACAATAAAGTCTCCATGTCGTCTTGACATCTGCCTGATACATACTTTATGTCATCTTGATATCACACCGACATAGTCAATACTTAGAGATTTCTCCTGCATTTTTCTAAAGAACTTCTATAGCCTTTAGTAATATCTTTCAGTTGTCTTCTTGTTCCAGTCATATGCCTGGAACATCCACTGTCCAAGTTCTAGATAGGATTTTTGTTGGCCTTTGGACTATCCTGCAAAACAGAATTGTTTACCTTAGGAACCCAAACCATCTTTGTTCATAGGTTCTTGTTAGTTATAATCACATGATGCTTCACGACAACACTATTGGCAAGCTTCATGTTCATTGCCCTAGGCACTGTTGGACCAACAGTCTATGGAAAATGGTCAATCTTACTACAGCACCAGCACTCAAATCTATTATACCTTCTCTTTTGAGTCACCTTTTGAGTGGAGTGAGGATGTTAATGACTAGAAGAACAGGTTGCAGCATTCTTAGCATTTCTAAGATATATCTTGTGGTTGTGTGCATGATGGAATTGGGGCCGCATAGTCACATGATTTTTCCTTGGTATAGGCTTTTGTAGAACAACCTTTCCTTTCCCTTTGACTGATGGTGTTGTTGAACCAGTCACAAATGGTCCATGATTTCTCATCTAGATTTCCTCATGTGGTGATTTTAAGGCACTTAATCCAATGTTTTCTCTTTTTCTGAAATTTTGTGGCACTTTTGTTCCACTTGTAGAGCACTCATTGGATAGATATTGATAAGAGAGATCAAGATCATAAGAGTCAGATGGCAATATGACCTTTTTGAATATGGTCTGATATTCAAGAGTCTTACCATTGTCTGCCTCTTTAAGATATCCTACACCACCTCTATATGGTGCAGAAAATCTGTTTATAATGAACAGAACAGTCTGTGGCCTAGAGAATTTAGCCACAAGCTTCCTCTCAATGAGGAGCTTTTCCTCAAGATCTTTGTTGATCTTGTTCTTCTGACTTAGTGTTCCAATTTGAATCTTTGAGATCCTTCTTAGCTTGTTGAGTTCATCACTCACTTGAGCTAGCTTCTCAGCTTTCTGAAGGAGTTCAGATTTAGCAAGCCTGATGGATTCAATCTCCTCAACTTGTGCCTAGACAAGCTTTTTGCTTCTTTTTAGAGCATCCAACAAGACACCATATTGATTCACTATATCAGCTTCATCCTCATGATCAGACTTAGATGTGGATGATCTTTTAGAATCTGTCTCATAACAAGATTCTACTTCTAATTCAAAATCAGTAGCAGATAAGGGAGCTCTGATTTGTACCTGAGCAGGAGAATTATATTCATCCAGACTTTCTTCTTCTGATAGAGTTATAAGCCCATTGTTGGCTTCTTCAACTAAATTGGAAGAACTTGTGATAGTATCACTTAGGGTCTTATCCTTCTTGGCTATGAAGCATCCCGGGAGTCTGAGATAGAGACATTCTTGTCCTTCCTGAAGGCTTCATATTCCTGGTTGAAAAGAGATTTCTTGTCATTTCTAACATCTTCAGTTCCATACATGAATAAAATCAAGGAGTCCCATATCTCCTTTGTTGTTTTGTAGTGAATCAAATTTTGAGAGGTTGAATCATCCACAACTCTGACCAAGATGTTTGAAAGAGACTACTTGTCTAACTAAACCTCCTAGAGAGGGGTGAATAGGTGAGTCCTGCTGCTTTTAGCAGAATAAAATTATCTAATAAAATAGAGCACACAGAATAAGATCAAACACAGCAAAGACACACAGATTTATAGTTGTTCACTAGAATGGGTACATCCACTTTCCCACCTCGCCTATCTGGCACTTCAGGCTAGACTCGGCTACTTCACCAAACTCAGAATATCTCTAATATTACAACTTGGAGTCTCTCACTCCTACAAACTCAGAGCACAATGTCTCCTACACTCTATCCTTCCAAAAAGGATCTACAAAACTCGGAAGTAGACAATTTCTACAAGATGTAAAGGGGTTTTTATAAGAAAGTAGATTGCAAACAATCCTCTTAAAGCTATGAAAGCTTTTCTTCATATCTGAGAGAAACTTCCTTCTTCTTCACATGAAAGCTTTTGACTTGAATCTTGATGAAGAAGGCTTGAATCTGTTTGAAAGTAGATCTGAACTAAGTCTCAACTTGATCTCTGAATGTACAAAAGATTCTGAGCAGTAGGAGATTGGTTGACACTTTTCTTGTGGAAGGGATTGCGAAAATCAAACTTCTGTCGGCGTGTTCTTCGCAAAATATGAGTTTAGATTTCGATAGAATACTTACCAAAATGCACGATTAGGATTATTAAAATTATCCCATGACTATTTATAGGAAATTCCTCCACCAATAATTAATTTCAAAATCATAAGGAAGCTCCACATGTACTGTACATGGCGCATTGACCTAATCTGAAAAGCTGTCAAAATAGAAAACTGAAACGCAACTTCTAAGTCCATTCAGCGAGTATATGAAGGACTTCTCGAAACATCTCGATGAATTAACAGAGACCACTTGACAAATTATTGAGACTTCTCCACAAATTATACTTAGCTGAGCAGCTTGCACCTTTCTAGAAACTTCAATCAGAGCTATTGAGTCTTCTCGACGATCTATATGAGACCTCTCAACGAATTACTGAGACTTCTCGAGA
This sequence comes from Dactylorhiza incarnata, assembly GCA_033032865.1. NCBI lineage: Eukaryota > Viridiplantae > Streptophyta > Magnoliopsida > Asparagales > Orchidaceae > Dactylorhiza > Dactylorhiza incarnata. The sequence continues at coordinate 6,706,494 of JAWHQI010000098.1, forward strand.
GTACTCGGCGAATTAGTCAAGTATACATAAAACCATACGACGAATTCACTGAGATAACTTAGAAATTTATTCTCTAAAAATTTTGAGAGCACTCGACGAATTCTTCGCGTACATCCACGATCACTCGACGAATTTGTTGAGTGTTTGCGAGTTCTCTCGACGAATTTTACTTATAAAAATTCTTGGACTCTTCACAGCAAACAACAACAAGCTTTCCCCCATTTGCATAATATTGATGTACTCCCCATTAGAGAGATTACACATGAGTCAACACAAAGGTCAATGCATTGAGTAGTTACATTGCATAGACTTGCGCTAGAGGACCCATTGTAATCTGACAATGGTTTGTACATAGCAATTAAGATCTGCAATAATCATAACTAAAAAGTCACATCAAATACAAACTCAATTCATCTTAGTTCAAGGGGAACTTCTTCAAATCATGGCTATTGTGGATACAATACCCAACAATCTCTCCCTATTTGAAGAAGTCAGAACCCTATATACTAAGCTAAATTGCATGGAGATTATAGTACAATGAATGAGCATAGAACAAACACAATAAATTGAAGTCAATTAATAGATCAACAAAGTATTTATATTTATATAATTGTTTCCATAAGAGCATACATAAATATTAATATTTAAAAAAATCTTCAGGGTCTACTTTGCCTCTTCTCATACTGCCTGCCAAAATAAGCTTTTGGCTTTGGATAATACTTGGAAGGAGCAGGAGGTGAATCAAGGTAATTATAACCATGCTTTCTAAAATGTATCTTCCTTTTTAACTTTGCAGCTTCATGCTTATTCAGTTCTTCCTGACTGTAATAATTTTGAGGCAGCTCATTTGAAATATTGATTAAATTGTATGTGTCCAGAATAATTCCTTTTGAAATAGGACTCCATACTACATCAACTTCTCTTCTCTAACTTGGATATGATCTGTGAGCAGAAGGACCTTCTCCATATTTCCTTTTCTTTGGACGAGTGACTTCCACCTCTAAATCAGACCAAAATTATCTTACAAAACTGGAGGATCATATGGTTCTGCCTGTGGTTGCTCTGAGGGAGAAAACAGAGCCTTCCATTTTAGCTCACCATGTAGTCGTGAGAAGTTGTGTACATCACTATTTAGTGGATCCATTTTACCCAGAAGCTTTTCCTCCCCCTTTCTGACTTCTTCATTTACGGTTTGGATGGTCTCTTCCTTGAAAACTCTCATTTCATAATGAAGATAAACCCAATTAGATTCCACAAAATGCAACAACATATCTTGCCCTGCAGATAGTTGACATGCTTTATCATACACCATACCCATGCCTGTGTTGGCATGGTCAATGGATTTTCCTCCTTGAGCTATCCATTCAATCAGGTGATCCTTCACTTTGTCTATTTCAATTCTAAGTTCAGTCAGACCATTGTTTACATCCTTTTCAACTTCACTCACTTTGAAATAGACTAGCTTTAATGAGTGATCAAAGAGATCTTTTTGCTTAATAAGCATAGCTTCTATCTGCTGTAAAAGAGAATCATCTGAAATAGGGTCACTTGCACCCTGAGACCTAATAATATCATCATGATCAGAAGGCATTTCAAATTGACTAGAAGTAGCCTTTTCCGAAGAGGAGTGATCTTTTAGCAGCAAATGGGAACTATGGGGATCTTGGGCAGAGTTCTCTGAGATTTCCTCCCCCTCACCAGCAATTCTAACTGCACCTAGGTCCTCTTAGGAAAAGCTTTTTCCTTGTAGCTCCCCCTCAGCCTCTACTGGTGGATCTTTCTCTGCAACTTCCTCGGAGTCTACTCTATCATCAGTGTGAAGAGGAGAAGATACATGAGCTTCACATCCAACACTGAAACATCTGCAGCCACCAAACTCTCCCCCTCTGTACTTGTACACAAGTTCTCAGGTGCTTCATTGGGGGTTGGGGATTTCATCCTTTGCTTGTCAGAATCCTTATTTACAACTTCTCTCACAACCCCTGACCGAGGAATTCTTCTTTCCCAGTGGCTGAAGATTGAAGAATCTATCTTCATAAGATGATGCACTAAAGTTCCTGAAGACATATCAAACTGATCTGGATCCAGTTGATTGAGATATAGAGAGGTAATTCTGCCAAAGTTTGGAGCTGCAAACTAGCTTTAATGTTCTCAAACAGAATAGCTCCCCAATTCACCTTCTTCCTGCAAATAATTTATGTCATTGACCTGAACATATCTCCTGAGACGTAGATATGAGACTCAGTCTTGCAGAGCAGCACCTTCCATTAATATAAGTCAGCAATTTCCTTCATCTCGCATTCCCTTTCTCCTTATAGAAGAGGACATCCTATTCAAACCACAGAAGGAGAGTGCCCTTCTGAAGTCACTATCTTCCAAATCATCATCTTCTTCTACTGCAGACAATCTCAAGAATTTGTTGAGGGCTTTTGCATTCATCTTCACAGAAATGTTTTGAACAGAGCTTTTGATTAAAGTACCCTCCCGCTTGAGTGTTTTATTCTTGAAGAACTCCAGAACCACTCTGTCGAGAACCTTGCATTCATTTTTCAAAAACAAAGGACAATCCGGTGGTTTCAAGCATTAAAATGACATTCCTAAATTCGTCTGAAGAGTTTGCAAAACCCGAACACACGAGTTCTCCCCCTACCTGAAGACTTCCTGGACCTCTCATTGCCATTGCATAGAGATTGGAGTCGAAATCGAATGAGAAGATTAAGGAAATGTTGATCGGCAGTCGACGAAACCCGGATATTCGACGGACAAACTTGTTGAAGATGAAATGTCGCACTCGAGGAATAGTCATGATATTTCGTGTATGCTCTTGAGGTTTTTATATAGAATTTGTTGGGAAAATGATTTCTCTTAACCCCTGAAAATGAGTTGAATATGAAGTCTAAGAAAGAAAAATCAAGGTTAAGTAAATATGCGTCGAATAGTATTCGACGCAACATTGAAGTTGTGTCGACGGTCCTTTCAGAATGAGTCGAAGTAACTTTAAGAAGAATTCGACCTATCCTATGTCGACGTAGCTCTGACTTCCAGTCGACGCATCTTGAGAAGTCGACGCACCTTAGTCGACGCACCTTCCTTATTCTCCTCTCGACGTCCAGCCAGGACGAACTCGACGCTTACGTCGAATAGTAATCGATGTACGTCGATTTCTATGTTTAATTCAAAAGTCGCCAGATCTCTTTCCTTCTTTTATAGATCTGATTTATATGGAATCAATTTATTCTTTATAGCCGTTCTGAATCATTCTTTTCCTCTAATAGATTCTTGGCTAATTTGATTAAATCCATTACGGACATTATTTGAAATCAGAATGAATTCTTTCCTTCTACTGATATAATTATTATGGAAATATTTCTATCTTTCTATTTTCTCTGTCTGCTAATCAATTATCCTCCTATAGTATTATTTGAATGGACAGAACTATAAAATAACAAGGAGGTCGGCAGAGAAGACCAACACAAGTGATCCACCATATACATATTGAAAAAGAGGAAAAGCTCCCAAGAGAAAAAGAGAGAGAATTGAGAAATAATTCTGCAGCAGCCATCAAGCTTCCATCTTCTCCTGCTTCTGAAGCCACTCTGCTGCATACTCTGATAGCTCTCATAAAAGAGAGAAAAGGCCTACAATCTCCTTCTCACTATAGAAGAGAGATTTCATTCACTACTTCTTGTGCTTCTAATCTTCTTGCTAGGAAGAAGATTCCTTCTTTTCTTTATATTATCTCTCTTTCTTCTTTACATTTATTTCACTTTCAAATACTGTAAAAGAGTTTTTAGAATCTCTCTTCAAAAAATTCAGTTGTACTGGTTCTAAGAGTCTCCTTTTCAAAAGACTCAGTTGGTTCTAAGAGTCTCCTTATCAAAAGACTCAGGGTGGTTCTATGAGTCTCCTTATCAAAAGACTCAGTGCAAGATAGTGAATTTTCTACCAAGGGGGTAGAAGAGTGGACTACCCAAAGTTTGTGGAACCACTATATTTCCTTGTGTTGTGCTGTGATTTCTTTTCTTGCATTTACTTTCTTTACTTACTTAATTCTTGTTGGTGTGTGGGAAGCCTTAATCTGTGATCATCACATATAAATATATATAATTGCACAAAAGATTTTAAATCTCTATTCACCCCCCCCTCTAGAGAATTCTAGTGAGGTTAACTGTGCACTTTCAATTGGTATCAGAGCGAGGTTGATCTAAAAAGGATAACTCCTTGATCAAAAAGATCCTACCTCTCTTATTTATATATATATATATATTTCTGAAAAATATTTCTTTCCACATGGCACAAATCAAAGATTATGCTTCCACTAGACCACCAATGTGCAATCTTGAAAAGTTTGCAGTTTGGAAAACAAGAATTAGGATTTATATGAATTCTATTGATGAAGATTTATTTAATGTTATCTTGACAGGTCCTCCCAAGCCTTATAGAAAAGACTCAAGTGGTGAAGTGACTCAAACACTTGTCCCAAAGGCTGAGTGGACAGTTGAAGAGAAGAAAGCAGGAACATGTGATGCAAAAGCTGTAAATATTCTGGTCTCAACCCTCTCTGATGAAATCTTTCAAAGGGTTGTTGAGTGTGAATCAGCCAAAGAAATTTGGGAGGCTCTCATAAAGATGGTAGAAGGAAGTGCTGATGAAAGAAAAGATAGGAAGGCTCTATTGATCTCTCAATATGAGAACTTCCAAAAGAAGAATGAAGAAAGCATCTCTGAGATGTATGACAGATTCAGTCTGATCATCAATCAACTAAGGAACTTGGACAGAGAAATCTCTCTCACAGAGATCAATGACAAATTGCTGATGAGTCTCCCAAGTTCATGGGGCTCAAGGATATGGGCAATAAGAGACACAAGAGGACAAAGGGAAATTTCAACAGATGCTCTCTTAGGAAAACTCAGATCCTATGAGCAACTGCTGAAGACCAGAGAAGAGAAGAAGAGAAGAGAAAACACCCCAAATTCTTCAAAAGATAGGAACATTGCATTAAAAGCAACAGAAGAAGGAAGCTCTGTCACTGAAGAAGAACTTTTCAGTTTCCTGGCCAGAAAATTCAAGAAATGGGTCAGGACAGATGGATCAAGAAGGAGAGAGTCAAAACCAAGGTATGACGAAACTCCAACTAAAGAAATTATTTGTTACTCTTGCAGGAAACCTGGACATATTGCCCCAGAATGTCCAGAAAATGCTGAGAAAAAGAAAGATCTGAAAAAGAAAGATCTCAAGAAAAAGGGGAAGAAGAAAGAAAGAGGCTTTATAGCAGAAGCCTGGAGTGAGACAGACTCTGAGGACAGCTCCTCTTCTAAGAGTGACAATGAAGAGCCTAAGAAAGAAGACCTATGATTAATGGCACTTGAAGGCTCAAGGAAAGAAGATGATGCTAAATCATGGAGTGAGACAGGATCAGAAGAAAGCATATCTTCTGAAGATGAAAGAGAAAATAGCCTTATTCTCATAGAGGAATCTGAGGATAAGGATGAGGTAAACATTTTTGATGAAATAGATTTTCAAAGTGATAATTTCAGAAATAATTTTATGGGAATGTGTCTAGATCAACTAAAAGCTACACAAGAAATTAATGATCTAAAAGAACAAATTAATATGGCTAAAAACCAGAGAAATAGAGAGGTTAAATGCTCTAAAAATTATGAATTAAGGGCTAACATCATAGAAAAGGAAGTAGAAAGGGCTAGAATAGAAAACCAGCTCCTTGAGGATAAGGTATCCCAGGCAAAAGCTTTTGAAGAATCAATAAAGATGAGAAGCCAAACTCTCAAGGAAATCACTGAACAACAAACAAGGAGACATAAAAATCTTGGTCTAGGGGCTGATCCCTCAACCAGCCAAATTCCATCCAACAAACCTGCTTGGATGATCCCTGTAAAATTCACAAAACCCATCAAATCAAACCAAGAAAAAGACTCACTAAATAAGGAAGAAGACTCCCTCAAGGAAATAAAACAATTTGATGAAACATCATATTATGCAGCTGATGACTCTCAAACCTCATCTGAGGAAGCAACTAAGCCAAAAGAAACAATACATAAAAGAGTAAAATCAGAAAAAGGGAAGAAGAAAAATTATGAAGATACAGTTGCGTCGACTTCATATCGACGCATGAGTGATAGTGCGTCGAATTCTACTCGACGCAATTTCTCAGATGCCTCGACCTCAACTCGACGCTTGAATAAAAGTACGTCAACATCAAATCGACACAACTTTGTTTATGCATCGATAACAGATCAATGCAATCTGGAGAAAGGGCCGAATATAAATCGACGCAACTATCAACATACGTCGAATAGATATCGACGCATAAGAACTCAGAGCAACGTAAATGCCTATCCTCCAAAAACCTTCCATCTTAACCCCTATTCAGGACCCATTCATCCTAATCATGATTTCAATCCTAACCAACACCTCTATCCTAACAAAACTTTTTATCCTAACCAAAATTCCCATCTAAATCAAACTTTCTATCCTAATCAACACTTCTATCCCTCTCTAAACTCAAATTCTCACAATACTAAGATAATCAAGTGCTACATATGTAACAAAACTGGCCACCTTGCCAAACAATGTTGGCACAATCAATCAAACTATCTGTGAAAATTAGTCCAAGACTAACTTAGAAACCTTTAGGATTAGGAAGAGATAAAAAGAAATAAACACCTAGAATTTTTTAGGAAAATTAAAAGTCACGTCGACTTCTAATCGACGCACCGTCGATGACTCAACTTAATAAGTAAAATCGATGCATCCGTCGATACGAAACCCTGGCATCTTAACGCGGGCTGTATCGACGCTTACGTTGAATTTTACTCGACGTAACGTCGATTTCATGAAAATGAGCGGCAATACTAAAATATTTTCGGTCACATCCACTGAAGTACCGAATAAGCCTCGAATAGTGTCGCATTTCGACGTTTCACCTGACTTAAAAAGACTCTTCAGTTAGAAACCTTCACTACTCTGCTCCTCAGTCCAGACGATTTCTTCCTCTCTCTCTCACTGACCTAAAAATGGCTCCCAAGACCAACTCTGGTTTCGACATTGACCTTGCATCGTTCCAAGCCGTCGCAGAAAACTACAAGAGCATCATTGCTCTGTTCACTGAAGCTGGACTAGATAAGCTCATCTCCACAAGATGCAAGATCCTGGAAACAGAGCTCACAGAGCTGATGACTCATGTTCAGATATCTGAACAAGGAGAAATCCAAGGAACAATCCATGAGACACCTGTCTCAATATCTGCAGAACACATTAGGACAACCTTTGATCTTCCATCAGGTACACCCTAATATTATCTTTGTTCAAAGCAAATAGGGAAAGAAAATTAGCTTCTAAAGAATAACTAAATAAGTCTTCATCAATCCCTTATTAGGTGATGAATCTATAGACCTCACACCTGATGAAATCAAGCATCTGCTAACCACCATGAAGTTTTCAAAGGATAAACCAATCCATCTAAAGAAAATAGACTTTTCTGAGGAGTACAGACTGCTAGCAGATATAGTAGGAAAAATCCTGCTATGCAAGACCTCAGCCCATGATGTAGTGCCCAAGCAGCAACTGAATATCATGGGGGCCCTGGTACTAAAGAAGAAGGTGGACTGGGCCACATGCTTGCTCAAGGTGATAAGCTCTAAATACTCACACAAAGAAAATGCATATATGAGGATTATGAGTCAAGTACTCTTCCACTCCTTCCCAGACCTATGTAGGTCAAAAGGAATCCCTATTCCTCCAGGGAAAAGGATGTCAATAGCTCTATTCTCCAAATGGACCGGGCAAATCCCTAAGCCTGGTTCCATTCCTGAAAAGACTCCATCTCCTCCTAACTCTCCTGTTCATCCATCATCTCCTCCTCCTCCTCCTCAAAGAGACAATCCTTCTCTACCACCATCATCTACTCCTCTAGTCTCTACCACTCTCACAACCCCTTCTCTACCTACCTCTTCTCAAACACCTGCTCAAACAGCAGTTTCTCCATCTCTTCCTCCTCATACTTTCTCATCCTCCCCACCTCCTTTATCACCCATACCTCATGTATCAACTAACTTCTCTCCAGCTTCATCACCACCTCCACCACTCTCTCCTCATCACCAACAACAACATGAACCATCTGCATCCACTGAATCTCTCCTCACTCAGTGCATTGCATCAGCAGCTCAAACATTCCAAGCAATGCTGGATGAGCACTGCTCCCAAATTCATTCCTCCATCCTTCACATGCACACCCAAATAGATGGGGTCAGTGCCTCTGTGCAAAGTCTAAAGACCTCTCTCTTCCTCTAGAGTAACCAGGTCTTTCTTAACCTCCTTGGCCAAGAAGGTCAAGAAGGGGGAGAAGCTAGATGAAGAGCAGCCCTCCACTCCTAAATCTCTCTCCCACAAGTCACCCCCTACCTCAAAAACTAATAATCCTGCACTGCTCAAGACAATTGGAAATGAGATAGTACCTGAGCTACATATTGAAGAACAAACAATAGAGGTACTCAATATAGCAAGAGAGGCTGCAAGTCAAGTGGTACTATTACAAGGGGAGGCAAGCAGGGCAGAAAATGAAGTTGAAAAGGAAGATGTGGCAGAAACTCAGGGGGAGCTAGACATTGTGATAGGTGAAATAGGAGCTCAGGGGCCAGGTACTGCTATGACTGAAGCTGAAACTGAAAAAGAAACTGAAGAGGCAGAAGTAGAAGCAACCAAGGAAGTTCCATCCCAGGGGGAGCAAACCTCTTTGACTCAGGGGGAGCAAATTGTTGAGACTCAGGGGGAGCTAAGGGAATCAACTGCTACTGAGAAGGAGCAACCTACAAAAGTATTTACTAGAAAAAGGAAAACTCCTCCTACCCCTCCTGAGTGATATGTTGAAACAATGATGATATACTATATGCTTAAATACTGATTGGTCTGAACATAAAACTGGTTTATATATGCTTTCTTATTCTAATTTCTCTTCTGATTGTTTACTATATTTCTTATCTGTACAAATGATGTGCTGTGCTAATTATATGCTGATACAATTTCTCTCTAAATAGGGTTAAGACAAATAGGGGGAGATTGTTGGGAAAATGATTTCTCTTAACCCCTGAAAATGAGTTGAATATGAAGTCTAAGAAAGAAAAATCAAGGTTAAGTAAATATGCGTCGAATACTATTCGACGCAACATCGAAGTGGTGTCAACGTTCCTTTCAGAATGAGTCGAAGTAACTTTAAGAAGAATTTGACGTATCCTATGTCGACGTAGCTCTGACTTCCAGTCGACGCATCTTGAGAAGTCGACGCACCTTAGTCGATGGACCTTCCTTATTCTCCTCTCGACGTCCAGCCAGGACGAACTCGACGCTTACGTCGATTTCTATGTTTAATTCAAAAGTCGCCAGATCTCTTTCCTTCTTTTATAGATCTGATTTATATGGAATCAATTTATTCTTTATAGACGTTCTGAATCATTCTTTTCCTCTAATAGATTCTTGGCTAATTTGATTAAATCCATTATGGACATTATTTGAAATCAGAATGAATTCTTTCCTTCTACTGATATAATTATTATGGAAATATTTCTATCTTTCTATTTTCTCTGTCTGCTAATCAATTATCCTTCTATAGTATTATTTGAATCGACATAACTATAAAATAACAAGGAGGTCGGCAGAGAAGACCAACACAAGTGATCCACCATATACATATTGAAAAAGAGGAAAAGCTCCCAAGAGAAAAAGAGAGAGAGAATTGAGAAATAATTCTGCAGCAACCATCAAGCTTCCATCTTCTCCTGCTTCTGAAGCCACTCTGCTGCATACTCTGATAGCTCTCACAAAAGAGAGAAAAGGGCTACAATCTCCTTCTCACTATAGAAGAGAGATTTCATTCACTACTACTTGTGCTTCTAATCTTCTTGCTAGGAAGAAGATTCCTTCTTGTCTTTATATTATCTCTCTTTCTTCTTTACATTTATTTCACTTTCAAATACTGTAAAAGAGTTTTTAGAATCTCTCTTCAAAAAATTCAGTTGTACTGGTTCTAAGAGTCTCCTTTTCAAAAGACTCAGTTGGTTCTAAGAGTCTCCTTATCAAAAGACTCAGGGTGGTTATAAGAGTCTCTTTATCAAAAGACTCAGTGCAAGATAGTGAATTTCCTACCAAGGGGGTAGAAGAGTGGACTACCCAAATTTTGGGGAACCACTATATTTCCTTGTGTTGTGCTGTGAATTCTTTTCTTGCATTTACTTTCTTTACTTACTTAATTCTTGTTGGTGTGTGGGAAGCCTTAATCTGTGATCATCACATATAAATATATATAATTGCACAAAAGATTTTAAATCTCTATTCACCCCCCCTCTAGAGAATTCTAGTGAGGTTAACTGTGCACTTTCAGAATTTATATTTTGAAAGTAACGAGGAGAGGCATACATTTTAGAAGAAATAGATTTGACTTTTCGGATCCAATTAATTAACAAAAAATTTTTGGCAAGTAGACTCGTCGATCAGATTCGTCAAGCAGAAATTATCAGCAAGCAGATTCGTCGAGCAGATTCGTAGAGACTACTTGTGATCATTCGATGAATTTCCGAGTGCTTGAAATAAATCCTAAAAACTTGGAATTTTTCTTCTTTGGCATATTTCTTCAATATTCTTCAGCACTTGAAGATTCCTTATTGAGAATTCCAAGTTCCATTTTGAAGAATGAAAACTTGGCATCATCTTGCAGCTTCATGAATATGTCTGCAACCTGCTTGTCCATTGAGATGTAGCTAAGGTTGATATCCTTATTCTCCACATGCTCTCGGATGAAATGATAGCGTATCTCTATATGCTTTGTCCGACTGTGAGAGATTGGATTGTTGGCTATTGCAATTGCACTTGATGAGTCGTAAAACATCGGAATCTCCTTCAACTTCATGTTGTAGTCTTCTAGCTAATTTCTTAGCCACAAAAGTTGTGCACAATAACTGCCTGCAGAGATATACTCCGACTGATGCTGGCTATGGTCTCCGACACGATCGCTACAAACAAACACGCGTTCCCTCTCAACGCTCCAAAATTTTATGTTCGCAAAAAAATACTCGCAACGTACGCGCAACACAATAATTATCAATTAGATGATAACATACGGGTACTCACGCCGTTAGAGGTTGAATAGATGGCTATATGCCATTATTCTTCCCGACTAAATGGACCCACCCTGTCCGAATGAGCTTGAGTTGTATCAAAAGAGATCTACCAAAAATTACGATTCAAAAAGTGTAGATCTGTTGGGAAAATGACCCTCAATGTTCCCTTGATTTGAAGAGACCTCACACTCAATGCTAAGTACAAGTTGTATTTGATAAACCCTATTTCTATCTCATAAGTATGCAGGACAAGGGCACACCATGGTGTAATGTATGATCAGCTGAGACAAGCTCTCTGTCTCAGCTGAACCGCTGAGACAAGACCAGAGGCCGCTGAGAAGGCATCTGGGCAAGCTGAGTTGTAGGTAGAAGAAACCGCTGAGACAACTGTCTATCTCAGCGGATCCGCTGAGACGGTTCAAACATGATCTGGCGGGTTCTTCTTTTGTCGCAAGGTGTAGAAATGCATATTGGGGACCACCAATCACTCCCATACCTGTCAGGAGGACAACTAAGAGCCGTTGGGGGTCATTTATGTATACAAGGAATAAGTTAGGGTTTAACAAAGAACTTTTGCTATTGATCTTTCTCTCCAGCACACAAGAAGCAGAAGCATACTGTTCCATTGTCGGCAGCCAAGAACTGAGTTCACACAAGGCTGCAAGGAGAAAAGAGATTGCTTGTCTTGATTCATCTCAAGATAGAGCAAGTAGATCAGGTCCATCATCTGAATGGCTGATCAAGAAGAATTAAGTTGGAGTTGCACTTCTCCTCCCTGGTTCAAGTCTGCAACAACAGCTGTGAAGAAGAAGAAGAATAAGGCTTGATCTTTTCTTCCTTCAATCTATAATCTTATTATATCATTTGTAGGAGTCTTTGGGTTTTGAGACTGTAGGGCTTTATTGCCTGAGTGTGTAAGGCTGATTGGCCTGAGTTGTAGAGCTGAGAGGTCAGCTTAAGGTAGGACCAGGAGGTGGTCTGAGTTGTTAGAGGTGGATTCCTCTGAGGTAGGGCTGCTGTGCGTGAGGTAGGGTTTGGGAAAACCTAAGAGATCCTGTGGGATCTGTGCTGTAGGATCTTGGAGCTGAGTTTGGAGAAGTTGGCCTTGTCTAACTCATTGTTAGAAAGGTGAAGGGGGAAAGAGGACTACTCAAGACACCCTGTCTTGAGGAACCTCTATAAATCTTTGTGTGTTTCCTATGCTTGATACTTTACAATCATAAAATCAGAAAACACTAAGCCTAAAACAAAAGAAACCTATTCACCTCTAGGTGTTTATTACTACATCCTACATAAACTATCAAAGTTGTATTAGAGCTAGGTTGGTCAAGAAGGACATAACTATCTGACCAGATCCTATAAAGGAATAGTCTTATCAATCCAATGGCTTCCTCTGGATTGCAGAAGGAGATGGGATCCATGAAGTTTCCCATATGCAACAAAGAAAACATTGGCATATGGAAGCAAAGGGTTAGATTGTTTATGGAAGCATCTGACCCAAGGATCTACATAACTGTAAACCAAGGGCCTTTCACCTTTCAAACTGCCTCAACCATAGATCCAACAAGAAGAGTACCCAAGACCTTCAATGACTTGACCAAGGATGAACTTGCATAGTTCACCATGGACAAAAGAGCCCAGAACATCATAGTTAATGTTTTTGTTGATTCCACATTTCAAAACATAGTACACTGAACTACTGCCAAGGAAATGTGGGACACATTAGTAGTATATATGGAATGGAGAGCTGAAGTGAGGGATGATAGAAAGTCACTCATTAACTAAGAGTATGAAGCCTTCAGGTAGCTCAGCTAGGAGAGCATCTCTATGTGCTATGAGAAGTTCTTTAGAATAGTTAATGAGCTGAGAACCTATGAGAGAGTGTTCACTGATTATGAGCTGAATGATAAGTTCCTTAGATCTCTAACAAGGGATTGGCACACAAAAATCGGTGCTATCAGGAAAGTGGCTAGGCTTGGTGAAACCCCCACTTATACACTGTTTGGAATGTTGCTCTTTTATGAGATGCAGATGTCTGCAAGAAAGGAAGAGGACACCTCAACAAGGGCTTAGGCAAGGGAGAAATCTGTAGATCTCAAAGCTGACAGCTCCAAGAAAAGCAAGGGCAGGATGGTGTCTCCTCCAAGGAGAAGTGCTGAATCTGAAAAATCTAAAATCAGCACCTCAAATAGCTCTTCCTCTGATGAAGAGTTTGCTGCCTTCTCAAGATAGTTCAAGAAGATGATGAGGAGGAATTAATGGAAGAACAAGCCCTCCTCCTCATCACACTCCAAGAAAGACAACATAAAACCTGAAAGACAACACCCAAAGGGTGACAGGTATGATTCCAAATCTAGTAAACATGTTTCAAATAACATAATTTGTTATTGCTGTAGCAAACCTGGACATGTCATAGCTGACTGTCCAGCCAAAAGAAAGGAGAAAGGTGATAAGAAGCACCATCACCAAAATGATAGGAAGGGTGAAAAATCCTTCCTAGCAAAGAAAGAAAAAAGCTGGAGTGAATCTGAATCCTTAACTTCAGATTCAGAGAATGAAGAAGAAACCTACATAGGGCTATTTACAGTAGAAGAAGATGAAGATTATCCTGTTGCCAAGGTTGGAGTCAGGGCCCCTCTATCTCACTCAGATAGTGATATAGAGGAGGATGAAGAGGACAATGTTCAGCTAGGCCTCATGGCCATCACTGATGAGGAGGACAATCAAAACATCTCAGAAAATGAATAGGTATTAATTCATTCCTTATCCTCATCTGATTATGAGACTGGCCCAGAATTTGGAGGACCTTCATCAATTGATGGAAGTGATTCAGAAGCTGAGGTGGATGTCAATCAATTGATTGAGAAGTATGATGCTCTCTTGGAAGCTCTAAAAATGAGCAAAAAGCTAGCCAAGAGGCAAGCCCAAGATATTGATTCCCTTAAGATGGAAAAACAAGAATGCACTGAATCTTCTACCAAGATGAGTAAGATGTATATGGAAATTAGCCATCTGAAGGGGATAACTATCACCCATATGAGCACCATATCCCTGAAGAACAAGGTCATCAAGGATCTTGAGGAGAAGCTTGTGAAAGAAAGAAGCCTAGTGGCTCAATTCTCCAAGCCAAAAACTGTGCTCCCTATTATTGACTCCTTCTCTTCTCAATCCAATAGGAGAGGAATATGATTCAATAAAATGGAAGCGGGAGAAGGGAGTGGAGAAAAGAGCAGGGGTAAGTCTAAGCCTCAAACCACCTTTCAAAAGGTATTACTCCCTTCCAACTGGTATGACCATGAAAGCATGTATGGTCACTGGAAGAATGGGAGTACCTATAGGAAGGAAAACACTCCTTCCCATAATAGAAGAAAGGGTATGGGATTGAGTGATATGAAGGCTCCTCATGAGGAAATTCAAATGCCCCAACTTAGACCATTTGTATTTGGTACATCAGCCCCTTCAATCAAGAATAAGAAAGCAAGCCCTTCTTGTTGGATCATGCGTTCCGCACTCGTCCGATTTGAGAATAATAAATCCCGAATGTATTTGATCCTATTTTTGATTAATGGTGTGCAGATAACAGGTGCAAGAATAACATGTTTTCAACTGGAGCAAAATACCAATTTTCCAGAAATTGGAGCTATCGGATTTCCAAAAACAGTACCGTATTTTCGATAGCGCACAATTTCTTCTGTTCTCCGATCTCTACTCAGCGGTTTAGAGCTAACGGATTTCTGATAGTGTTATCGGATATCCGACAGTGCACGATCTTCCCGCAACTCTACGACGTGCAGTAGTTACGCAAGCTAACGGATTTCCGATAGTGATATCGAATATCCGACAGCCCACGTCTCAACCACGGCCTCCACTTCGCGCAGAAACTTCGAATTAGTGGGACACGTGGCAGCCTCTGGAGATATCAGATTCTGGCGATACCTAGCTAACGGACGGCGACAACTCTTTTTTATTAAAAGGGTTCAGAACTTCGTGGATTTCATGCTTTCAGACTTTCAAGCCTTCTTCCTGAGTGTTATCGTCTAGAGAGCTCCAGAGAACGAAAATCCCCATCCTTAAAGAAGAAAAGAGAGAGCGAAGCCGAAGATTGTACACGCGTTCCAAGGAGATTTTCTCAAGGATTCTTCACTGCTTTGGTCCAGAAATTTTAAAGGGGGTTTTTATTTTGTATTTCATTTATATTTACATTCATCTTGTAATCGTTGTAGAAATCGTCGTCTTGCGTGCAATGTCTAAGTCCGTGTGAGGCTTAGGGGAAATCATCACCTTGTGTGTGGTGTTAGATCCTTATGTGGTCTAGGGTAAATCATCGTCTTGTGTGCGTTGTCAAGTCCTTGTGTGGCTTGGGAGAAAATTGCCGCCATGTGTGCTGCGTCTAGATCAAGATTTGATTTAGGGGGAGGCTAGTGTCTATATCTGGGAGATATAGGCTATAGCCAACCGGTCCTTAGGAGAAGGACCGGTGAAAATAGATAAGAGATTTTATTAATTGTAAGCCTTTGATTCCAAGCTTTATTGGAATCATTTCTACTCATTATCTTTGATGAAATAAAATCTTGTTTTAAATTCAATTATTTGTCTCTATATTCATATATTGTTTCATTTTTTACAAAAAATATCAATGATTTAAATTGCCCTTATTCACCCCCCTCCCTCTAAGTGCGCCACAATTAACCACCTGGAATTATGGCGCACCATGATCATGCATTTTCCGAGGGGCAAGGAATAACTAGACCACCATTATTTACGGGTTCCGATTATAATTATTGGAAAACTAGGATGAGGTGTTTTTTAATATCATTAGATATTGAAGTATGGAATATGGTAGAAACAAATTATACTCATCCTACTTTTACAATTGGTGATATTGTCATGGAGAAACACAAAGATAAATGGGATGACCAGGACAAATTAAAATGCAAAAATAATGCAAAAGCAATGAACGCATTATTTTGTGCTCTTGATAAAACTGAATTTAATAGAATCTGCGCATGTCAAACTGCATATGAAATTTGGAATTTATTGGAAATTACTCATGAAGGTACCTCGCAGGTAAATGACTCAAACCTTTTCCATCTGGATTCAGAATTCGAAAAGTTCAGGATGGAGGTAGATGAGGATGTGGATACCATGTACACAAGATTCACTAAGATAGTAAATGACTCAAAAGATTTAGGAAAAAATTTCTCAAATGGTGATTTGGTAAGAAAACTTCTTAGATCTCTCCCCCCTAAATTCAATCCCAAAGTGACGGCTATTTCTGAATCTCATGATCTTAAAGCTCTTAATATTGAAAGCCTGATTGGGAACTTGAAAACTCATGAAGTTGAATTGAAAATTCAACAACAAGAGTATATGGAGCAAAAGAAGAAGGGATTGGCTCTAAGATCTAAGAAGGAGAAAAGTGGTGATTCTGAGGAGGAAGAAGAAGATGAGGAAAGTTTATTTGTTAGAAAGTTTAGAAAATTTATGAAAAATCCAGAGAGGAGGAATTTATTTAAGAAGTATTTTAAGAAGGAGACGTTTAGGAAGAAAAAAGGAAAGGAAGACAATGAGGAGGAAGAGAGACCGCCACCGGAGTGATATCACTGCAAAAAGTTAGGACACATCCGAAGCAGGTGTCCAAAGTACTTAAAAGAACTTAAAGAAAAGAAGCACAAAGGGACGAAGAAGGTGCTGAAGGTGGAAACATGGGATGATACTACTTCTGAGGATGCAAGCAGTTCAAGCTCAAGTAAAGAATAGGAGGCCAACATGTGCTTAATGGGAAAGAGCGTCATATCTGATGATGAATGCAGTGTCCAAAGTGACATTGAGGTAACTCCTCCAACCTACGATGAATTTTTCTGAATTTTTAAAGACTTGCAAATTTTTTGAAAAGAGTTTAAAAGATAATGATCTTCTTAAATCTGAAAATGAAATTTTGCTTAAAGAAAACAAAAAATTGTTAAATGAAATTAAGACTATTGGAAAAGAAAAAATTTCTTGCCAAGAGTGTGATCACTTTTTGGGAAGAATTAAAGAACTTGAAGAATCTCTTTCCAAATCTCATTCTATAATAAAAATTCTTACTAAAAAGAATGAGATTTTAGAGAGAGATCTGAAATCTTCAATTTCCAAAGTTCATGAGGGAAAGAAATCTTTTGAACGTAGATGTGTAAATCTAGTATCCGAGAATACAGAAATGAGAAACCAGATTCATGACTTAACGCTAGCCATGAAAAAATTTGGAATGGGCCGAAGATCACTGGATATGATCTTAGGATACCAATGCCATGGATCTGGAAGGTCTGGACTCGGATACACGTCAGGAAGCTATCGCCCGGCGATAGCCACTGTCGCCGGCGACAACGAAAAATCCAAAAAATCTACTTTTAAAATTTCTGAAGTTAATAAATTGTCTAATACTGCATCCTTATCCAGTAAAAGTCCAGAAAAATTATACTCTTCTCAATACATTACCTGTGCCAAATGCAATAGATTTGGTCACACTACGGACTCTTGCTGGAGGAAAGGAAAAAGTAAAATTAAACAAATCTGGGTGCCTAAGGCTTCTACCTATACTATGGGTGGAACCACTTGGGTAAGCAGATCTTTACTCACCTCTTCTTTCTAGGTGTGTTGGCAGGCTAAGGACAAAGAATACGTGTGATACTTGGACTCGGGTTGTTCAAAGCACATGACGGGCAATAAAGAGAAGTTCCTTAGCCTGGAGATGAAAAAAGGAGGAGTTGTTACATTCGGAGATAATGGAAAAGGAAAAATCATCGGCATCGGAGTTGTGGGTAACAAAAATTTTTCAATTTCAAATGTTTTATTTGTAGAAGGATTAAAGCATAATCTGATTTCTATTAGTCAATTTTGTGATAAGGGTTTAGATGTTTTATTTGAATCTTCTATAAATTTGTGCAAAATTATTAATTCTAAAACAAATGAAATTATTTTTACCGCACCTAGATGTCATAATGTATATATGATTAAATTTCTTGATTTTTCAAATTCTACTTTAAAATGTTTTTTATTAAAAAATGATGAATTAGAATTATGGCATAGGCGACTTGGACATACTAGTGCCAAGTTAATTACAAAACTTTCAAAAGATAAATTAATTAAAGGTTTACCATTGTTAAATGGAAATTTATCTTCTTCATTATGTGTGCCTTGCCCAAAAGGAAAATTTTCAAAATCATCTTTCAAAAGTAAAAATATTATTTCTACCACTAGGCCACTTCAATTAATACATATGGATTTATTTGGGCCAATTGGAATTTCTAGCTTAGGAGGTAGAAAATATACATTTGTATTGATTGATGATTATTCTCGTTTTTGTTGGACTTTATTTCTAACCTCCAAATCCGATGCATTTTTAGAATTTTCAAAATTATGTTTGCGTATTCAAAATGAATTTGAGTTAAAAATTAAACGCATACGATCGGATCATGGAGGAGAATTTGAAAATGAAAAGTTTATTTCTTTTTGTACGGAGTTAGGAATTAAACATGAATTTTCCGCTCCACGCACACCACAGCAAAATGGTGTAGTGGAGAGGAAAAATAAAACTCTTCAAGAGTTAGCCCGTACGATGCTATCTGAGTTTAAATTACCAAAATCTTTTTGGGCTGAAGCGGTTAGTACGGCATGTTATGTAATTAATAGAGTAATGCTTCACCCTATTTTAAAATTAACTCCTTATGAATTAATTTTTAGTAAAAAACCAAATGTTTCTTATTTCAATGTTTTTGGCTGTAAATGTTTTATTTTGAATTCTAAAGATTCCTTAGGAAAATTTGATGAAAAATGTGATGAAGGTATTTTTATTGGCTATTCTTCAACTAGTAAAGCTTATAGGATTTTTTAATAAATGAACAAAAATAGTTGAAGAATCTATTCATGTTAGGATTGATGAGTTTGTTTCATGTGTAGAAAAGAAAATTATAGGAAAAGAAGATGAACCCTTTCCTTCGGTGGAGAATGATGATGAAGAACTTGGAGAAAATGAAGAAGAAAAAGAAGAAGAGAGAGAAGGAGAAAGAGAAGAAGATAGAGAAGGAGAAGAAAGAGAAGAATATGTGCCTCCAAGTGAATTGAGATTTTCAAAGGATCATCGAAAGGAGCTTATCATTGGAGATCTGCAAAAAGGGGTTAGTACTCGTTCATCGTTACATGTGTTATTTTCAAACCTTTGCTTTGTCTCTGAAATAGAACCAAAAGATGTTTCCACCGCTTTAAATGATGAATTTTGGTTTTTAGCTATGAATGAAGAACTTAATCAATTTGAACGTAATAAGGTTTGGAATCTTGTAGAACGACCCAAAAATCATCCTGTAGTCGGAGTTAAATGGATTTTTAAAAATACTCTGGATAATGAATCTAGAATTGTTAGAAATAAAGCCAGATTAGTTGCAAAAGGTTATGCATAAATTGAAGGGGTAGATTTTGATGAAACTTTTGCACCCGTAGCAAGATTAGAAGCGGTTAGGATATTTCTTGCATTTGCTTGTTTTAAAAGATTTAAATTATATCAAATGGATGTCAAAACCGCATTTTTAAATGGCTATATAAAAGAAGAGGTTTATGTAGAACAACCCCCTGGCTTTATAAATGAGAAATATCCAAATTATGTTTATAAATTAGATAAAGCGTTTTATGGATTAAAACAAGCGCCTCGTGCTTGGTATGATCGATTAACTCAATATTTGTTAAAGCACGATTATAAAATAGGAAGTGCCGATTCTACACTCCTCATTAAGCAAATTGATCATGATTTAGTTATTTTGCAAATTTCTGTTGATGATATTATTTTTGGAGCCACTAATGAAGAGTTGTGTAATGAAGTAGTTCAAATTATGAAAAATGAATTTGAAATGAGCATGGTAGGAGAACTTTCATATTTTCTAGGTTTTCAAATTACACAAAACCATGATGGTATTTTTATATGTCAATCCAAATATATTCATGATATGTTAAAAAGATTTGGATTTGAAAATCTTAAGCATGCAAACACTCCTATGAGTGCTTCACTAAAATTAGGAAAAGATGAAAGTGGAGTTTCAATTGACCAAACCCTTTATAGAAGCATGATAGGATCTTTATTATATTTAACCGCATCTAGACCTGACATTATGTTTGTCGTTTGTTTATGTGCTAGATTTCAGGCTAATCCTAAAGAGTCACATTTAAAAGCGGTGAAACGCATCTTTCGATATCTTATAGGAACATCTAAATTAGGATTATGGTATCCTCATAATGATTCCTTTATTTTACATGGTTTTTTGGATTCAGATTATGCGGGATGTTCTTTAGATAGAAAAAGCACTAGTGGCACTTGTCATTTTATCGGCCCTTCACTTATTTCATGGTCGAGTAGGAAACAGAATTCTGTTGCCCTCTCTACTACCGAGGCCGAATATATTGCACTAGGTAGTTGTTGTGCCCAAGCTCTTTGGATGTCACAAACATTACAAGACTTTGGCATGCAACAAAGTAGTGTAGAATTAAAGTGTGATAATAAAAGTGCTATAGACTTAACTAATAATCACGTACTTCATTCAAGATCTAAACACATTGATGTGAGACATCATTTTATTAGAGATCATATTAAGAATAACCACATTAACTATTTCAAAGTAAATATTAGCCCTTATTCACCCCCCCCCCCCTCTAAGGGCGCCGCAAGATCCAACACTTGGTATCAGAGGGAGGTTTGATGGTCGTGGAGCTGTCGTCGATGACATCGATGTCAGAATTCTGACAGTAGATATAACAGTCGTGCGAAACATGCCCGTTGTTATGCTGACGTCATTTTCGCTGTCGGATTCCGACATCTAGATGTCGGAATCCGATAGCTCCTCTTCATTTTTGCCGTCCGAAACTTCTCCAGATTGTAGATGGAGTCGTTCTCATC
Source organism: Dactylorhiza incarnata (assembly GCA_033032865.1). Classification (NCBI taxonomy): domain Eukaryota; kingdom Viridiplantae; phylum Streptophyta; class Magnoliopsida; order Asparagales; family Orchidaceae; genus Dactylorhiza; species Dactylorhiza incarnata. The sequence goes on from JAWHQI010000098.1 coordinate 6,727,542, forward strand.
TCCAAAATGGGGTGGACATTCCGTAACTCTTCCTGGATTGAAAGTTATGGCCATTTTAAGATCAACACACACAACTCATCCTTTTGCTTTTTTCTGAAGTGTACACACTCTTGGATCATGCCCATGAACGAGGACTTGTCTCCTCATTCAACCTGTACAACCTGGACACTATAAACACACAAAAGACTAGATCAAATATATCATGGTATTTGTTAATCTCAAACCAAGAGATGTGGAATGCAAGATCCAACACTTCTAAGGTTGATTCAGCCAAGAACATGACTGCTGTCAAATCAGTGGACATGTATAATTGCTCAGTGTCTAATGCCATCAAAACTTGCGTTGCCCAAAAGCCAAAGCAAGTTGATGTCATTAATACAAAGACTACTAAGATTGTCCACAGATTGACTTTCAGCCAAATCCTTGCTGAAAGAAACAAGAGAAAAGTTGTTGTCTCTCCTCCTGAACATGTGGATTGTACTGCACACCCCTCAAGGAATGTTCAGAAGAGGAGATACAACATTCATGAATGTTGGTGCTGTGGTAAAGTAGGACACTTTGCCATAGACTGTTGGCACAATCCTAATGTGTCAAGTGCAAAGATGAGCCTTCCAGCAAAGGGTGCAGCTAGTATAAGGTCATTTCATCATGCTAACAAGTACCTAGGACCCAAAGATATTTGGGCTCCTAAGGATAACTAAACTTCTTCTTGCAGGTTAGTTTAAGTACCAGCCTCAACCAAATTTGGTACTTGGACAGTGGGTGCTCAATGGCATAATCATAAAGAACAAGGCAAGGCTGGTAGCCAAGGGGTATAGATAGGAAGAAGGGATAGACTTTGATCAAACCTTTGCTAGTGTTGCAAGGTTGGAAGCAATTAGGCTATTCCTTGCCTATGCTGCCCACAAGGGGTTCAAAGTGTATCAAATGGATGTCAAATTGGCCTTCCTCAATGGTGAATTGAAGGAAGAGGTATATGTTGAGCAACCATCAGATGCAGATTTTGCAGGCTGCAAAGAAGACAGGAAAAGCACAAGTGGCACTTGTCAATTCCTAGGAAGAAGGTTGATATCATGGAGCAGCAAAAAGCAGACAAGTGTGGCTATCTCCACTGCTGAGTCTGAATACATTGCTGGAGGGAGCTGTTGTGCACAGCTATTGTGGATTCAACACCAGCTAGAGGACTACAACCTTAAGGTAAGTAACTCTCCTCTTTATTGTGACACATCCAGTGCTATCTCTATTGCTAAGAATCCTGTCTCCCACAACAGGACTAAACATATTGAAATAAGATATCATTTTATAAAAGAACATGTAGAATCTCAAGATATCTGCATTGAATTTATCCCCACTGACAATCAAGTGGATGATATCTTCACTAAGCCATTGGATGAGGCCAAACTTAATGCCTTCAAGATTGAACTAGGAATGTTAAATGTAGAATAGTGTAAAACACTTCAGTCCTCCAATCTTGATTTGATATAACTCAAAATGTTGACACATCAACCTATGAGATACATGATAAGGCATTCAAGTAATCCTATCTCTAATGATTTTAAAGTAGTATGATCAGCTTAACCAGAACAATCTGTTTCTGCTGAGCTTAAGGTTACAATTAGTCGGCTGCGAAAAGTCTCAGTTCGACAAACTCTTTCCTGGGTTCGACGAACGTCGTGTCTCAGTTCAACCAAATTGCTCCCCAGCTCGACGAAATCAGACTTCCAGCCAGTTCAGCAGATTATGTCTTCAGTTCGACGAACTTCAGCTTTGTGTTCGACGAACTCATCTTTGTGTTCGACGAACTCATCTTTGTGTTCGACGAACTCAGCTTTATGATGTAGTTTCAGATGAACTCAGCTTTGAGTTCGACGAACTCAGCTTTGTGTTCGATGAATTCAGTTTGAGTTTGACGAACTCAGCTTTATGATGTAGTTTCAGATGAATAGCTTTGTGTTCGACGAACTCCAGTTTGAGTTCGACGAACTCAACTTCGTGTTCGACGAACTCAGTTTGTGTTGGATGAACTCAACTTATGATGTCGTTTCATTTACACTTATAATTATAAGAGCAATCAAATCCATTACTAGGTTTAATTTTACCTAAATCTTAAGCCATATAAATAGCCAATCTGATTAGTGAAAAGCACACGACCCTTCTCTTCCAGCCGCCGAGACGAAAAACCTACTCTTCTGTCCCAGCGCATTCCTCCACCACTGCAATGGCTCCTAAAAGCTCTAAAGATCTTCTTGAAGGATATGAGATAGTAAGGCATGGGTTTGCCCATGCTCCAGAAGATATTAAGGGAGTGATTCTACTCTTAGAATACCAAGGCCTGGAATTTCTACTATCTGAACCCTGTGTCATTCTCAGAACTAAAGTTCTGGAATGGTTTGGTAATATCAAGTTGTCCACCTCCAAACACACCCTCAAGTCAAAGATTGGAGAAGATAGAATCACGATAACCCTAACAAAACTACAAAAAGCATTACATCTTCCATCCTGCAGTCCAAGTGAGGAGGATGACATCTGAAAGTCGAGTGTTTTAGTTCTTATTCTTCTTATTAAAAGATCTTGTTTAAGTTTTACTTCCAAAATAATGATATATAAATATATAAGAGTGCTGATTGCTGTAGGAGTAATATACACAAACAGTTGAAGTGCATAAATAATAAACAACAAAAGAAATAAAGCAAACAAACAAGAAGCACAATCCAGATGACACAAGATATATAGTAGTTCCCCTCAACTGGGTACATCTACTCTCCCACCCACTGGTAGGAATCCACTATGAGGTTGTTGATAAGGTGCCCTCACACCAGGTGAGCTATTGATAAGGTGCTCTAACCAAACTGTAGGTTTTTGCTAAGGTGCCCTGTCACCGAGATTAACTTTTGAGGGAGTTATAACCCTGTACAAGAGAGGAAGGAAAAAGAGTAATGAAAAACAGAAAATATAATGTTCTTCTCTGTATGAGAAGACTCTTGAAGATCCTGATATGGTGTTGAATGGATCTGAATATTATGTTGAAGAGCTCCCCCTGTCTGATATAGAATGATGACAGTTCTGGAGGTCTCTCCTTTTGATTGTACATAGTTTCTTTCCTTTTGTGCAGTGATGATCCTGAGCAAGTAGTTGTGATTTGTGTCTCAGGATGTATGTAATCTGCAGGAAAGTGTTAGCAAAGAAAAGAATAGATTTTTGCTCTCTGTGTTTCGGTCGTGTGTGTCCTTCATATTATTTTCTTTCTCCTTTCTCTTCTTCTTTATAATCTGAGGACCCTTGCCCTGAATTTGAATTCTTCTCTCGGGAAGAAGGAAAGAGCTTAGGTCTCCATCAATGATTTGACTCCTCGAGAAGATAACCTGCCGTTTCTGTTCATTAAAGCTGATCTGCAACGGCTATAGTATTTATTGAATTGCAACGGCTAAGTTAAATATTATTAAGAAACATAGCAAAATAAAATATTAGTCGAGCTCTGGCTAGAATTTGTCGAGCACTGAACGGCATTTGTCGAGCGCCTTTCTGAAGATTTGTCGAGCGCCTTTCTAAATTGCTGAGCAATTGTCTTCACTTGTCGACCGCTGAGACTGGCTGGATTGAGTTTGTCGAGCGTCGTTCGCTATTTGTCGAACGCTGTTCTGATGAATATTTGTCGAGCGCTGTCAGGCTATTTGTCGAGCGCCGTTCGACATTTGTCGAACGCAGAGAACTTATGTTATTTGCTTAAGTATATTCTCCGATTCGATCGCATCATATTTAATTTGTGTTAATTTAGATTGATCTAAATTATTAGATTTAACAAAAGGATGGATCCTAACTCAAATCAAAAGCTATGGTTCCAACAATCTCCCCATATTTGAGTTGGGATCAAATCAAAAGTAGTGACCTGGTAATCTTAAAATGGCTTTTAGAATTTTCAGTTGCAGCAGCTCATTTCTTGAAGTTAAATTTTTTAATTTCAGCCTATTTAAAATTTTTAATTGCAGCAACCTTTATACAGATTTAAGTCTTGTTTGAGATTTGTGTTTCTCATTTTCTCTCTCACTTGGCTTCTCTGATGTTCTCCTTTTCTCTCTCACTTGGTTTTAGTTTTCAATTTTCTTCTGTAGACTCTTTAAATTATTTTATTTAAGCAACTCATTTGATCTAGATTTGAGTTAATATGTTTTTAATATCTTGAATTGCTACAGCTATTAATGGATTTTAAGGAATGCTTTAGATTATAAAAACATTGCAGACATTTTCTTTCTCATAGAATCCCCTTATCAGAAGAGACTCACACTCAGTGCTATGATCAATACTGATTAATGCAGCTTCAGTAGAATGCTCAAACTGACTTGGAGAAGTCTGTAAGAATACAAAGTTGTCTTAACATAGTTTTTATGATGGAAACAATCCATGTAAATTTTAGATTTGCTGTTTGAATTGGGATGGAGTTTAATGGTGAGAAACTTATTAATTAGAAAACTTCTTTGAATTTTATTAGAGTTGAAAGGTTTAGCATATATTAGCCTTTTTATTTCATTAAAATATAAATTTGATTTTTTAAGAATTTGTTCAAACCTTTTGGCTTGCATTTTGAGATTTCTCCCATTAGTTGTGCTTGCCCTGAAAGATTTGTTTAAAATTTTTATTTCTGTTATTTCTTTTAAGATTTCTTTTTCAGAAATGGTTATTTTAAAATTAGATTTGAAAGTAATAGAGGTAGAGTTGGGAGTTAATTTTACCTGATTTACCTTTTCTGATTTAGCTTCTGTATCGGGGATTTGATGTGAACCACCATATATGGCCATCATGCAGAAAGCTCTAGCTCTAAGTTCTTCTTCTTCTTCTTCACTTAGGTTTGTTGATGGTTCTGCATCAAAAATACAATTAGTTGAAGAGATGAAAGAAGGTTTATTTACCATCCTGGAGAGGGAGGTCCAGATTCCTCTTGCAGAGGTGCAGTCTTCAAGCTTTTGAAGAATGCCTTTTGACACTGACTGAGCCAAGATCCGCATGGCTTTGGCATCTGCTTCTGAGGATGGAGAAAGTTCTGTAGATGGGGAAGGTTCTTTATGTTTATCAGTCTGCCCATCATAAGTACCAGCTTTGAATTTATCTGGCTTCATTTTGCAAACACGGGCAGTGACATCAGTTTCTCTGTTGCCACATTTTATTTCAGTAGTTTTCTTTGAAGAAGATATATCAGCGCCAACATAAACAGGCCCTGTCAAGATAGATTTGTAAATTTCTTCATCTATGGCATTCATATATAACTTAATTCTAACTTGCCATAAAGAAAAAATATCCAAATTAAGTATAGGTGGATCTGAAAACAGAAATTTTACTTGTATCATTAAATAAAACTTTTTAGAGAAAATTTAAGAACTAAGTGATCTTTGTGATTTCAGGTGTTAACCTGTGTGACAAATCAACTTCTCTAATACTAATTGAAACAGGAGTTTTTAATTTTGAAAGTATTAGATGCTAGAAATTGAAATGGTAAAATCAACACCCTCTGATACCAATTGAAAGTGGAGTGTTTTAGTTCTTATTCTTCTTATAAAAAGATATTGTTTAAGTTTTACTTCCAAAATAATGATATATAAATATATAAGAGTGCTGATTGCTGTAGGAGTAATATACACAAACAGTTGAAGTGCATAAATAATAAACAGCAAAAGAAATAAAGAAAACAAACAAGAAGCACAATCCAGATGACACAAGATATATAGTAGTTCCCCTCAACTGGGTACATCTACTCTTCCACCCACTGGTAGGAATCCACTATGAGGTTTTTGATAAGGTGCCCTCACACCAGGTGAGCTGTTGATAAGGTGCTCTAACCAAACTGCAGGTTTTTGCTAAGGTGCCCTGTCACCGAGATTAACTTTTGAAGGGAGTTATAACCCTGTACAAGAGAGGAAGGAAAAAGAGTAATGAAAAACAGAAAATATAATGTTCTTCTCTGTATGAGAAGACTCTTGAAGATCCTGATATGGTGTTGAATGGATCTGAATATTATGTTGAAGAGCTCCCCCTGTCTGATATAGAAGGATGACAGTTCTGGAGGTCTCTCCTTTTGATTGTACACAGTTTCTTCCCTTTTGTGCAGTGATGATCCTGAGCAAGTAGTTGTGATTTGTGTCTCAGGATGTATGTAATCTGCAGGAAAGTGTTAGCAAAGAAAAGAATAGATTTTTGCTCTCTGTGTTTCGGTCGTGTGTGTCCTTCATATTATTTTCTTTCTCCTTTCTCTTCTTCTTTATAATCTGAGGACCCTTGCCCTGAATTTGAATTCTTCTCTCGGGAAGAAAGAAAGAGCTTAGGTCTCCATCAATGATTTGACTCCTCGAGAAGATAACCTGCTGTTTATGTTCATTAAAGCTGATCTGCAATGACTATAGTATTTATTGATTTGCAACGGCTAAGTTAAATATTATAAAGAAAGATAGCAAAATAAAATATTAGTCGAGCTCTGGCTAGAGTTTGTCGAGCACTGAACGGCATTTGTCGAGCGCCTTTTTGAAGATTTGTTGAGCGCCTTTCTGAAGTGCTGAGCAATTGTCTTCACTTGTCGACCGCTGAGACTGGCTGGATTGAGTTTGTCGAGCGTCGTTCGCTATTTGTCGAACGCTGTTCTGATGAATATTTGTCGAGCGCTGTCTGGCTATTTGTCGAGCACCGTTCGACATTTGTCGAACGTAGAGAACTTATGTTATTTGCTTAAGTATATTCTCTGATTCGATCGCATCATATTTAATTTGTGTTAATTTAGATTGATCTAAATTATTAGATTTAACAAAAGGATGGATCCTAACTCAAATCAAAAGCTATGGTTCCAACAACATCTCTGAAAAAGACAAGAAAAAGGCTCTAAAATGGACTGAGTACAATGATGCCAAAATTGGCTCATTGAAGAGGAAATTTTTCAACCAAAAGGGAAAACTTCTATCAGATATTGTGGGAAAAGACATTCTTTGCAAACCAGGGTCCCATGATACAATCTCAAAATACATGTTTGACCTCATGATAAGAATAATTCTGAAAAAGAAAACCTCTTAGGGAGAATAAAGGAATCAAGGAATGCCTTTAGGCACCCAATATGGGACGAATTCTCTCCTTATACCTCCTGCAAACCCACCCTGACAAGTTCAGCACATCCAAAGGAGCAAATCTTCACTATCTCAAGAGAATGGACATCAAGACCTTAGAAAGGTTCACCAGGGTATTACCTATGAGTCAGCCCTCTGAAACTAGAGGAAAAGAGAAGACAACCCCCTCATCTTCTAAGAAAACAAGGCTGATCATGTCCAGTTCTGAGTCTGATCATTCAGACAAAGATGAAGATGTTGGTGTTGACATTGGGCCACACAGTATTCTTGACAAAGAGGCTACCCCAAAAGACCTACCAACTGAACCTGTCCATCCACAACAGTTGAACAAAGTCATAACTTCTGATCCTCAACACCTGGTGTGTGCTTTATCTGAGGGGGAGTATCAACAAGAACCATCACCTCAAAATTTACAAGGTTAGATTGACATAATTATCTTTAGTCTTGAAGAAAGAATAAGAAACATTCCTGAAAATGCACCAGCCATGTGGTCATTACCTTCAGAAGATTCATCTGATGCTCCATCTGAGGGGGAGCAGCCATAAGAGCCATCAGCTGATGAAGATCAAGTTACAGGTAAGCCCTAAAAACCCAGCCTAAACATTCAGAATATTAAAATCTAACTTTACAATTCTTGTTCTAGAATTCCTATATTCGTCCATTCAAATTGATTTATCTGAGGAGGAGGTGCAGAATGCTCCTCCTGCATAGAAAGATGATGTTCTAGGTAAATCTTACATTACTGTCCTTAGAACCTCTAAGTAGTTCAATCTAACTCCAACTCATTATCCCAGCATTCCTGGACTCAACAGAAAAGAATGCTCTATCTGAGGGGGAGGAGGATGAAAATGCTGATGATGTTAATCTGAGTGATCATCAAGATGCTAACAATAACAATGAGCAGGATGATGCCCCAGCTGCTGTTATCAACATTCAGCAAGACTCATCCTCCACCTCACTCAATGAGGCTCCTCTCAGTGCCATAAATGTGCTACTACAGTCCCATCTCACCATCATACAGACATATGTAGATCAATCAATAACATCTATCTGGGGATACATTGATCAGTACATCTTGAATGTGAAAGCTGAGATCATGACTGAGGTCAAAGAAATAAAGGAAAACACTGACATGCTCAACAAACAGATGACCAGGTGGTTTGACCTTGCTGAAAAATCAGTAATTTCTCCTAATACCATTCTAAGATTCATGGACAAAAATCTCCAGCTGTCTGAACAGGACATGGGATATGTCAAGAATTATGTGAGTAAGACAGATGAGGTGATAGAGAAGTCAACCAATCATCTTCAAGAATATGTCTATTCAACTGCTATGCAGTTAAATGAAGAAGCTGACAGGTACAAGGAAGAGCTGAGAGCAGAAATTGCAACTGTCTCTCAATCCATTGCTATAAGAGCAACCTCTTCCCATATGAATGAAGAAGTAGGCAAGTTAAAAGATGTACTTCAAGATGACCTTGAGAATGTATTCCAAACTCTCTCTGGCACAATAACAACAGCTAAGCAAGACCTCCATCAACAGATCTTTAAAGAAGCCAGAAAGGGGGAGGATACAAATGCAGTCATCAATTCTGACCTCACACTGAAAGTCCTACAAGGTACAAGGATAGCTCTGAATCTTCCTATATTTGATGTTAATAGGGCAGAAGACTGGGATTTTCCTCATCAAGAGGCAATAACACAAAATGAGAGATTGAAAAAGAAAAGAGAAAGAGGGCATGTGTTGCTCACTGAGGAATTCATGGCCAAACAAAGGGATGAAAACAGTAGAGAACCTAATTTTGAATATTGGAGTGATGAGTCAAATGAGATAATCCTAAATGCCTGGTTAAGCCATGGCCAAATAAGCAAAGACATTGATAAGCTATATCCATCTGAGGAATGGATAAAGCATTTAGAGTGGAACACAAAAAGAGATAAAGTATTCAAAGCAAACCTTGTAAGAAAAGATAACCCAAGAAGACTGCCATATAAATACATCCCAAAGCCATTCATGTATATTAAAAGGCAAGCGAATAAGAGGAAGATAGTTGAGATTGAAGCAGCAAATGCTGAAAAGGACACATCCACAAATTTGCCTAAAGACATGGCTGTACCTGCTAAAGATAAGGAGCCTCCAGTCCAAGATGAAGTGGTTGATGAAAACATGGATGCTGAAGATAAGGAGCTCCCAGCACAAGAAGAAGTGGTTGCTGAAGACATGGATGTTGCAGCAGACCAACTGGTCTCAGTTAAAGGAAAAGAAGCAGCTGCTGATATTCCTGAGTGTTCCTCTTCTAAGAAAAGAAAATTCTAAATGAATGTATAAATATCTTATGAACGGCTGGATGATAATTGAACTATAATTTGTCTGAAATGTTTTATGAATATGTGAATGCAAATTGAACTATGATTTATTACCCTATCTGAATTGTTAATCTGAGATTTATCTAAATTTTACCCTGGTATTATTGGTTAAATTAATCTGTGTTGCATTGTCATGTTTATCAAATCACACTGATGGATTGATTAAACTCTGTAGTAATATGACTTTCAGAAACATTATCTATTATAAAATTTTTGATACAATGAGCATGATATGATGAATTCATTATTGCAATAACACATATCAAGAATTTATGAGTTATGTACTCTAGCATTTGAGGGTGTTCTATCTTCTTCAAATAGGGGGAGATTGTTGGGAAAATGACCCTCAATGTTCCCTTGATTTGAAGAGACCTCACACTCAATGCTAAGTACAAGTTGTATTTGATAAACCCTATTTCTATCTCATAAGTATGCAGGACACACTACTAGAAAACAGATTTTTTGCCAGGGCAATTTGTCGTGGCAAAAGGTCCAAAACCGTGGCTAAAGATCTTTTGCCACGGTTTAGCCACGGAAAAAATTTGTGGCTAAAGGTCGCGTGGAGAAAGAGTTGTAGCCACGGATTGGCCGTGGCTAAAGGTATTTGGCACGAACAAAAAAATCGTAGCTAATACTTACAGTTTTAGCCACGGTTTCTCCTCGTAGCAAACGTATTCCAATGTATGTATTTGGTTCTTTTGCCACGGTATAGTGCCATGACAAATGTTATGATTATTAGCCATGGTACTATGTCGTGGCTAATAGTATTTTCGATTTTTTTTAAACTATAGCCATGGTTTAAAACCGTGGCAAATGTTGTTTTTGATTTTTTTTTTTTAAAAAGATGCTACATGCCATCACAGTTTCATGGATGTGGAAACAAGTACTACAACCATCACAATATCAAGAATAAAAATAAGTGCTTGATGGAAAATTAGAACTTACAAAACTGACATCATAATCATTCATGGATCGAACCCATTCAGAACCTATAAATGCTATAAAATCCTATTTCAAGCCAAATCATGGAATTTTTTTTGAATAAACTAGCAGCCTTACAAGTGGTTCTCATTGCACCCATCCACAAGACATGAGACCTTCAGGCCACCGCTGCTGCTCAATGCCGCCCTGGGTCGCTTAAACGAGCACCCCTCGGCACCACCGGCCGGAGACGGCTGCGCCATGGAAGCTCTTCTATGCTCCTTCCAGTTATCAGCCAATCTGAAATCCCCTAAACCCCCCAGCTTGAGATCAACGGAGCAGCCCAGGTCTTCCTGGAACAATCTACAAATTTATGTTGAATCACTGAGGGGCAATGAGATGAATCTATAAAAGTATGATTAATTAGAAGGAATCTTAGATGAAGAGGAGCATATCAATCCTAGCAAAATCAAAATTATTACTATTTATTTCAGAAATCTCAAGTAAATAAGCGTAGGATGACAATCCTTGTGCAATAAATTGATCAGTCGCACCTCTCAATTAATTGACGTATCGAGCAGCTTTCTACTTGAAGATGAGATCCACCATAGCTTTAACTGCACCGGCTTCAGTACTGGCCATCTAAAAAAAGAACCAATTTTTACATTTTACAGGATGAAATCAAAAGAAAAAATTTACAAAAAGGAGTTGCAACACCTTGTGCCTTACAAAAATTGTTCCTATGTTGAATCCATAAATAAATACAGGAAGAGTTGGAGACGGACTTTAAAGCCTTCTCCTTGGCTATATATAGAGAGTGCTCTACCTTGGTCAATAGGATCCCCCAAAAAGGTGAATTGCATGTGTTTAATATCAATATTATAAGAGAACCGTTGAGCCTGCATATGAGATTTCAATTATATTTTCTCCAGAAAATAAAATATGTTTCCCCATTAACTCTAAATTCTTGAATAAATGACAGTAAAAAAACTAAAGACTTGGTACAGAAAGTAATTTTAGAACAACAAAAGAACTTAAAACAGATTAAAAAAATTATAACCTGGGTGTGAACCGCTCGGCTGCTGGTCAAGTAAGAAACAGGGACAAAGTTTCATGTGAGGAATTTTAAGCGCACGTATGAGGTTGATCGACAGATGGAAGGAGTTTTAGATTGATCCGACGGAGAGGATGCGATGGTCGGCCAAGTTACACCATAAGTGAATATCTTTATATATTAGTATAGATATACTCATACTCTTATGGTAACATATTGCCTGGATATCCAGGAATCATACTGCTAATGGTAGCAACTCATTTAATCGTCAAAACATGATATGTACTAAATTTAATTTAGAACTGTCCCTCAAAAGTTAAAAATATATATAAAGTATTTTATAACAACTATGCTCATTTGCAATATAAAAACTGGGGCTTTCCCAATGGGTGATACCTGGTACAATCTGTCAATATACAATAGATATGTTAGACATTCCTTGGATTGATCTCGATATAGTGTAAAATTATAATTAAAACACTAATAAGATAAGATTTTGCTATATAAAACCAAAACTTTCCTAAAGAAAGAGCCATTGGAAGAAGGTCATTCTCAACCTGTATGTTTTCCTGCATTGAAAAAAGATTGAGAATCATGGTCATAAATATCTCCTTTAGAAGGAGATCAAGAAAATACACATAATTAATTACCTGGTAAGATATGTAGTTCCAGTCTCCAATGAGGAGATCAAATTCACCGTCCAATTTATGTTTTTCATATAATGCAATTTAGTTGCCCTGACTGTACAAAAATAGTAATGAACCATGTTTTAGCAGTGTGAATTCCAAATTAAATCAAGTATTTAGTAAGCTTAACTAGTCAACAAGCATGTTCTATAGGTGTATCAAACAAGTGACTTAGAAAAATATATGCATAAGAAAAATATAGTTGTCCGGGCTATGTGCTGCTCGTCCTCATGAAGGCTTATTCACACCTTCGCATATTCATCTTATTCACAACTGAATACATCCCCGGCGCCACCGATGTCTTTGCACTTGAATAGGGAGAGAGTGGGAGGGAGAGAGCGTCGCCGCTGGATACAGCCCTATCGCGACCAGATTTTTTCCTGGGCGGTCCGGATTGGTTATTCGCATGTTCGCATATACAGTTTATTCGCACCTGATCGCAACCCATATATATACACACTCTATTTTTCACCAGCTGGAGGATGCTAGTCTAGTAACAAAAATGCTTAGAGCATTTACACCTCCACTTAGCCACCATGGTTGACTGAATGGGCCCAAGTCAGTGAACGCTTTTGTTCCTATGTTCAATCCTCTAATGCACTAATTCCATATTTGCACTATATGTTACAGCAGCAATTCTAGTTTGATGGAGAATTCTGCATAAGACTCCAAAATTGAATGTTTGTAAGAGAAATCTAAGAAAAAATAACTCGTATTCCCATAGAAAGACAGTCAAAATTAATCGAGAAAAAATACATGACGTTAAATCAGATTTACTAAACAAATAGGTAAATTTTGGATCAAAATAAAACAGGAAGAAACAAGAAGATTTATGTGGTTTTATGTTTGGACCGACGATGCAGGAGGTAGACCTGTGTTGCATGTCCCCTCTGTAGCTCCAACTGAATAAACATTTTTTGGCATTTCTCACAAATAAACATAAATTGCACCCTTGTAACATGGAAGGAAATTCATGTAAGTATATAGATCCCTACAGATTCCACCTACAAACAAATGATTTTGGATTGAATGCATTTGTTCTAACATGAGCTGCATCAAATATTATTCCCATTTACATTTTCTTTTTGCAAACTATTTTAGCTGTAGTGATTACCCAAACAATCATTCCAAATTATTCCCGGACCTCATTTTGCAGGTGCTTCCATCTTTTGCACCATATTTTACTACTTGTCCTTGGTAAATGTCAACTCTATACTTAGTCATGTACACTAATAATAGAAGCAAAAAAATTACCAAAAGAAGACAAGATTTAGTAAAACTAAGGGATTTTAGAGTCATTGCCTCTATTACAGAAACAGTTGTCTTGGACTTGGCAATGTTAAAATTATGATATGGAGTAGAGATTCGACGGAGGAATGCAGGGAAAATTAAGCAGATTAGTAACACCACTAATGTATACAAAATTAAGCTATCAAGATCTATAAAGCACTCCAGCAAGTGAGCAACATGCAGTTTTATAAAACTGCAATATGCAGTTTTTATAAAACTGCAACATGCAGTTTTTATAAAACTGCAACATGCATTTTTTATAAAACTGCAACATGCATTTTTTATAAAACTGCAACATGTAGTTTTTAATAGCAGCACACACATGCATAAACAACACACCAAATTAGAACATCATGATGTTTGGATCAAAATTGACCTTACGTGTTGTTCATTCTAACAAAGTAAGAAGAGCTCCATTTATAGATTGTCTTCTCGTTCAACTTAATGCTATAAAAAATGCAAGTGAGCAACTCTTCATATATATTACGAATTTTGGTTTTGTACGAGGGAAAGAATTTTGGATTAGCCCCATCATGATTAAGCAAATTCAATTGAATTGCTCAAAATAAATTCACCACACAAAAGTGAAATCAAAAGTGTTTCAAAATATTGAAATTATTTATCATAAGTGGATCAACATTAAAGTCTTTAATTTGGGTAGTGCAACATCTGCTGAAATTCCGCATCTTCGTGAGCGCTATTTTCATCCCCAAACTAAAAAATTCTACATTAGAGATATGTTAAACATATTAATAATTAAATGAGTAATAAAAAATACTACTTACTTGTCCAGTGCTAGAAGGTATCGAAGGATCTGCTCGGCTTCTAGAAGAGGGTGTTGTCGATGTCAATGGATAGCCAACACGGGCCAAATGAGCTTGCATCTCTTGTTGTAGGCGTGCCATCTGTTCTTCCATTTGAACTTTAACTTGTGCCTCCATTTCTGTCATCATTTGGGCAATTTGAACATCAAACTGAGATTGCATTTCCTCTCAAAGCTGAGAACGGATTGACTCAACCGCTTCATGACTAGGTTGTAAATTAAGATCTTTTTTCCTCATTAATCCCCACGTATGCAAATGACCATGTCCATCCTCTCCCATCACCTGAGTGAAGCATGAATCTCTATATTCTGAGGTGCGCTCCTCTTCAGGCACCTTTTCAAGAAGCATGTTCATATCTTCCTGTGGTATTTAGATATAAAAATAAGAAATGTTACCAATATTTTTACTTTATTTTGAAATTAGTTATGAGAAAAAAGAAATGGGAACATACAATGGCCTCCTGAGCTTCAAAATCAATTTTGCCCTTCTTATCTGATTGTGTTCTTATAAAAACATTAATTCTATCTACATGATGTTACCTTGTTTCTCCATCTAAAACAATAACAAAAATTAAAAAATTGTGATATCATATATGCATTATATAAATATATTTTAGATTTTACCTCCAATCAAACAGAGTGAAATGAGGTCCTCCCCATTTTATGGTATCCTCCAAGATTTTCACGGTTGATTGAGTTTTTCTTTGATACCACTCTAACAGATTTTTGTCCCCAATATTGGACAAGAGTTCTCCATTGATTAGAAATAACACGATCTGGAACAATGGCAAGGCGCTCCTCATCATTCGTTTATATATCATAGTTATCACGCTTAACGTGATATTTCCACTCTCTCCACCGCATTCCAATTTTATGCAAGCATTTACTTCGAAAATCCAGAGGAACATCTTTATTTTCCTAAATTTACTCAAAGAAAAGGAATTAAATAAAATTGAGTTTACTTTAAATGTGACATTCATTAATGAAAAAAATAATAAAGTAACATACCTGCACCTCTCTCCATATAGAATCAAGAATGTCATCGGGTATATCCGTCCATCGTGGATATATGAGTGGCAGTTTAAACCCATTTCTACCTAATATACCGAGTTGGCTAACAAATGGTTGCCCGCTCTTGCCTATAGGGTACCCAAATCTATCAAAATCAACATGAAATCGCTCACCTGTCCCCCACATTGGGATGCCATATGCATGGCCTTGAACTCTCTTTTTATTAATACTCTCACAAGAATTTTGAAGATCTGTATTAAAAAATCTCAATAACTAAATTAAGTTACAATAATACAAAAGTAAAAAAAAATTATGATTCGAAATACCTGCATTCTCAAGTGAATGTTGTTGGAACATGGTCTTCCGCATCTCCTAGGTTTGAGAATAACAAATCCTATGTGTATTTGATCTTGTGTGTTTAAGTGTGTAGGAAATCAAAGTCCACATGACTCAAGGATGGTTGTCCCCAAAATTGAGGCCAGAATTCCAACATGGCCACTAGCGCCGGCGGTAGCGATAGCGCCTGGCGCTAGTGTTGATTAGCGAAATTCCGGCAGTGTTTTTAGGAGCTAGCGCCCGGCAGTAGCTACTAGCGCTGGCGGTAGCGTGGTGCACAAGAGGCATAGAGCAAAATGTTGCCGCGAATTGAAGATCCTGCCGCGCAAAATGTTACTTAATGAGGGATAGGGCCGGCGGTAACGGTAGCGCCGGAGGTAGCGCTGAGGCTATAAAATGGACACTTTGGCTCCGTCTTTATAATCCTCTAGAGATCCCAAATTCCAGAGCCTCGTTCCACAGCATAGAGAGGAGAGTTCGGAGAGATACTCCCACAAATCCATAAAGCCATAAGGAGATCCGTGGAGAAGATTTCAACATGCATCATCATCATGACGAAAGACCGCATCGACTACGATCATACTCTGCGGGCCTTCATCCACTTCTCCAAGAGATCCATATAGGGAGTTTTTATTATTGATGTCTTCTATTTTATTTCTCTTTTTCTTTGTAAATGGTAGTGAATTCGCCTCATGTTGGCAACTAGGTCTGGGGTAGGACTTAGGGCTGAAATTCGACTCGTGTTGGCGACTAGATCTAGGCTAGGTCTAGGGGGTGCTCGAGGCCACATCCGGGGAAGGATTGGCCGAATCCGGGGAGGAGAAGGCTAGGGCCACCGGTTCGTGGGGAAGCGAGTCGGGATAGAAAACGAAAAGAGCTTTTATTATTCGCCTCCGATTTCTAGCGTCATTGAGATCAAGTTTTGTAAAACTTATTTAATATCAATAAAGCTTGTCTCTTTTTTGTTTTACTTGACTTCTTGTTTTAATATTGCAATATTCCAAAGTTTTTCTAAATAAAATCTAAAGTTTTTGAAAACCCTTATTCACCCCCCCCCCCCCACCCCCCTCTAAGGGCGCCGACCGATCCAACAAGTGGTATCAGAGGGAGGTTATTCCAAATTGGCTCAACAACCGGGAATAATGGCATCTCATGATCTCGCTTCTACTAGTGGGGTAAATCTTTATGAAGAAGAAAAATCTCCTAAGCCACCTTTATTCGAAGGGAAAAATTATAAAGGGTGGAAATTATTAATGGAAAAATTTATTAAAAGCTTAGATATCAATGCATGGGATATAGCAATAGTTAGACCAGCGGATGAATTAAATAAAAAAGAACGTCAACTAAATGCAAAAGCCAAACATTTTTTATTTTGTGCTGTATCAAATGAAATTTTCAAATTAATATATTGCTTTTCTAGTGCATACAAAGTTTGGCAATTTCTTGAAGAAATGTATGATTTTCCTCTCGCAGGTATAGATCAAACACAGGAGTAGAGGAACATACAAGCATCCACTACTATTCAAGAAGATCTCTCTCGCTGCAAAGCCATGGAAATCATGGAAACTAACTTAGAAAAAGAGAGCAATACATCAAAAGAAAACGAAGATGAAAATTCATCTATGATGGAGGAAGGCACAAAAGATAATGAAGGAACTTCATGCACACATTTTGCCTCTACCAAAAGCGCTGTAAGAAATTCAAAATCTTCTTCATGTGTGATAACTTCCATTTCTAGTTTCAATATACTAAAAACTGCTAAACATAAGATCAAGAAATTGAAAATTACTAATAAAAATTTACGTTTAGAAAATAAGAGATTAAAAACTAATGTTAATTTAGAATCTAATTGTGATGTGGTTTCACCATCTTGTCCTTTACTTGAAAACACAAAACCTTGTTTTGATTGTGATAATTTTAAGGAAAAACTTAAGGAACTTGAAAAAGAAATTATGTGTATAAAAGAACATAATGAAAAATTATCTTTAGAAAATTCATCTTTAAAAGGTGATTGTGCTACATGCAAAAGTTATAAAATTGAAATTGAAGAGATGGATGAAACATTTGAGGAATACAGAAATGAATACCAAAACCATATTGATTCAATTGTTTCTACTCTCAAAAATAGCACAATTGCGTATAACAAAGCTAGACATAACTTGAAACTTAAGAACAATGAATTAGAAACTAAAATTATCTTGCTTAAGGAAATCTTAAAGAAAAATTCTCAATATCAAACAAACTCTAAAAGCAAGTTAAATATGATATCTCAAAATATGAATAAACCAAACAATGGGAATAAAAAAAACATCAAAAGATTGTAAATGAAATTCCAAAACACTATCATCATCATCATTTACAATATCAATCTTCTCCCAACGAAAAATTAAACGTTCACAAATTTCCTATGAAAAATACCTTCAATAATCATTACAGTCATAATCATCAATATAAAGATTATCATAATGGAAATTTGACATATAAGAATAACATTAAACCAAAGTATGATTGGAGACCCATTCTTAAGAATAACACACTAATGTCAAAAGAAAGGGTCCACTCATCACTATCTCCCCAAAAGCAAACATGATTTATTTGGGTACCCAAAAGAACCGTCACACCCGGTCCTCTTTGGATACCTAAATCTCTCATTCATTAGTATCCCATCATTTGCATGAAGTAGAAATCAACTAAAAATGAAATATCACTTCTCTACTTCATGATATGCTTAAACTTTCGTTTTGTTTATTTTCTTTTGTTTTATTTAAACTAACATGATATGATCACTCTATATATCTTGTGATATGACTTTCATAAACCATAATTCATAAGTGAATCAATAAAAGTAAATTAAAGTCATATCATTCTGTTTAGTGATTACTTATCCTTTTTATTTTTACCTTCTAAATCCATTACCTTTTAAATGTCTTGAATTATGAAATTATTGCCAAGACTAATGATAATATTTTAATGGATTTAAATGGTTTATTAAAGGGCTTAGGCTAAAGATTAAAATGCGAAATGTGTTGATCTTGTTTTGTTGATTATGCTAGCCCTTATAATGAAGAAAAATATTTTTCACAAAATGCATGATTAATCTGCATCCAAACTCATCATCCTAGCATCACTTTTTGGTTTATGCTTGTGTATTTATGCTAGGTACAACATTTATGATGTTATGTGATTTGAAATCATAATAGAATACTAAAATACCATCAAACACATAGTTTATGGATTAATCATTAGAACATATATCATTTGGCTTAATCAAACATGATATCTTGTGCTTACATTTCCTATCAGTTTCAATTTACATTATACTGATAAATATGAGTCTTAGAAAAATGAAAATGAAAATATAAGAAAATATACATCATGCGTTGACAAGTCATACACTAAATCGCTAATGTTTCATGCAATTTGCACTATCTAAACATCTCCAAAAAATCTGATATTTCAGCATGGAACTGTTATTGGGACACTTAATCAAAATTAATAATTAAAATATTCAAAATCACAAAAAATCGTTCAATGTTTCCCGCGCTAGCGCTACCGCAGGCGCTAGTGTCCTTGTTCAATTTTTTGTGATTTTAAAATTTTGGAAAATTTCTAAAAATATTTTAATCTATATTTTCTACTTAGTTTTGCACTTCTATTTTTCTTTATTTTTTGAAAAATCAAATATAAAACTACAAAAACCAAATTACAAAAAATATGTTTTTTCCTGTTTTTGTTTTTGTTGTTTAAAAGTCTATTTTTATGCAAAAATCAAATACAAAAATATAAAAGCAAAAATTACAAAAATATGCTTGTATTTGCTAAAATCAAAATACAAAAATATAAAACACTAAAACTATCAAAAATACTGTATGGACTTTCCTGTGATAATCAAGCATGATTTAGTCTATTATTTAGAAATTCTACAATGTTGCAATTTATCTTTTCAAACTACGTTGAACATTGTTTTCATCATGCTTTGATATATCTATTAATATGTGCATCAATTATATTTTAAAGGTTGTATAGAACTAAGCTTAGCATGCCTCTAAGTATGAGTAAATGTTTTATGTTCGATAATGATATTTATTCACTCACCCTTTTTGGCATTGTCTACATATGTGTTTAATCTAAGAATACTTGTGTATGTTTTGTATTAGTACAATGAATTAAAATTGCACAAGTATCTTACCTACACTCCTTATTTTGCACTCTTAAAAATTAAGAAAAGTGGTTATGTTTTTCATAAATTCTATTGATTTGCAAAACAAGTGTATTCGAAAAACTTTGTACAAAACAAAATTATAAAATAAATGACAAAGATAACTCCACCAAGCACTACTTGAACCTCCTGATAAGTCTTAATAAGCATTGTGAGGTTGAGCACCTTGGAAAGAATAGTAAAGTGTCTTGTGCAAATCAAATCTTTCTTTCAAAAATAAGAAAAACCACTTACTCTTAAGTACACCGGATCACTAATCTCAAAATTCAAAATAAAATATGTGATCCCCCAAGCACTACTTTGCTCCCTGATAAGTCTTAATGAGCATTGTGTGTGCAGAGCACCTTGGTAGTTGTACTTTTTATTGTGCATTCAAGTGTATGAAAGTAATCTTATTTGTGTTTTATTGTGCTATTACTTTACATATTTCTTGTATTTTTGATTAAAACATTTGTTTACACTACTCAAAAATACACTTATGTACACATCATTATCTTCCATAACACTTCTTCTCATGAGTATTGGATCCTAATGCTAATTCTATATTACTCTTTACTTATGAAATAGACTAGATAACCTAGCATGTTTTCTATAATGTTTGGTATGATTTGAAATTGTGAATTGAAATAACATTGTAGTAATCTCTTTGTGATAATATTATTTCATGCTTGGTTATTTTTGTCAACCATAAAAGTTTTTCATTGAAACATGATTTACATAAACATCTTCTTTTTGAAATTAAACTCATATATCTTTTTAGGGATTATTCTTGATTACAATAAGATGTTTCATGTATTTTTACAAGTCTTCCGCATCATCACCATATAACTTTTACCTTGCACTTTCATGCTTATATCAAGTCTTAAATCTCAATTTCTTTTCTTAAAAACAAGTGGTAGACTTGCTTGGTAGAATTTATATTGGTTGTTCTAACACGCATATCATTTTTATAGTAACAAACTTTGATTTATTTCAATATAAACGTGTATGCTAAACGCTCTTCCAACAAGTGAAACATTGCTAAAAGGATGTTGTTTCTTTCTTCCAAAATGCTTCAACTCTTATCTTTATAACGTTAGTTTTGAAACTCAAAAACATCTCCTTTTTTAACATAAACTCTTATTTAGTATTATGGTGTTTCTTTTTCGAAATCTTCCACAATGCTCAAACTTTGATACATTCATGAATTTCAATATAGCTAAGTAAGTTTTATTTCAAAAAAATTCAATTATGATTCTTCCCATTAGATTTAAAAGCTTCATGTTTCAAAAAAAACTATTATCCGTGACTTCATATCTCACCATAGCGGGGGCGTAGGGTTGTAGACATTAGATAAACTTATCTTTAGTCATGTCTTGTCCTTAACCGGGGAGGGTTCCAGTGGGGCCTTGCGAGGCACTGGGGGGAAAGAGTGCTAGGTTGAGTTTTGTCTAGTGTTTGCATATGGGACTAACACCCCAACCTACGGCATGTTTGCCGCTCCTCATGCCCATCCGTCACTTAGTACGGGGCTAGGGTGTAGACATATTGTCTGGATAGATTGGTTATTTGGAAATCCTTATTTTTATGCTTAAAACTTTTATATAAAGGGAAAATCATTACTTTTTTTATGCTAAAAACTCTGATTTCCTTCTATGAAAAATTTTGTAATGCTTATAACTCTGATCTATTTAAATGAAAAACAATTCTAAAACTCCTTATCATTTACTCTAAAAGCTCGATCATGCCTTATTTTCTACTTACAAACTTTTTTGGTGCTTTGTTTCCCTACCCACTTTTGCTAATAACAAAAGGGGGAGATCTAACATGATAAATATAACCCGCTATCAAAAACCCAACATGACCAATTAAGATGATAGCTTACATATTGGGGGAGCATTCACTTAGGGGGAGCATGTATTTAGGGGGAGCAATTCTAAATGCTAAAATCAAGAATTATCCTAAGTCATCACTCTCACACACACACAAGTATAGTTTCATCATGCTTATTTATTAATGCTTTGATTTATCATTAATGGATTTGTTATTATCAAAAGGGGGAGTTTGTTGGAACATGGTCTTCCGCATCTCCTAGGTTTGAGAATAACAAATCCTATGTGTATTTGATCTTGTGTGTTTAAGTGTGCAGGAAATCAAAGTCCACATGACTCAAGGATGGTTGTTCCCAAAATTGAGGCCAGAATTCCAACATGGCCACTAGAGCCGGCGGTATCGATAGCGCCTGGCGCTAGCATTGATTAGCGAAATTCCGGCAGTGTTTTTAGAAGGAGCTAGCCCCCGGCGGTAGCTACTAACGTTGGCGGTAGCGTGGCGCACAAGAGGCATAGAGCAAAATGTTGCCGCGGATTGAAGATCCTGCCGCGCAAAATGTTACTTAATCAGGGATAGCGCCGGCGGTAGCGGTAGCGCCGGCGGTAGTGCTGAGGCTATAAAATGGACACTTTGGCTCCGTCTTTATCATCCTCTAGAGATCCCAAATTCCAGAGCCTCATTCCACAGCATAGAGAGTTGAGTTCGGAGAGATACTCCCACAAATCCATAAAGCCATAAGGAGATCCGTGGAGAAGATTTCAACACGCGTCATCATCATGACGAAAGACCGCATCGACTACGATCATACTCTGAGGGCCTTCGTCCACTTCTCCAAGAGATCCATATAGGGAGTTTTTATTATTGCTGTCTTCTATTTTATTTCTCTTTTTCTTTGTAAACGGTAGTGAATTCACCTCGTGTTGGCGACTAGGTCTGGGGTAGGACTTAGGGCTGAAATTCGCCTCGTGTTGGCGACTAGATCTAGGCTAGGTCTAGGGGGTGCTCGAGGCCACATCCAGGGAAGGATTGGCTAGAGCGGCTTGAGGCCGAATCCAGGGAGGAGAAGGCTAGGGCCACCGGTTCGTGGTGAAGCGAGTCGGGATAGAAAATGAAAAGAGCTTTTATTATTCGCCTCCGATTTCTAGCGTCATTGAGATCAAGTTTTGTAAAACTTATTTAATATCAATAAAGCTTGTCTCTTTTTTGTTTTACTTGACTTCTTGTTTTAATATTGCAATATTCCAAAGTTTTTCTAAATAAAATCTAAAGTTTTTGAAAACCCTTATTCACCCCCCCCCCCTCTAAGGGCGCCGACCGATCCAACAAATGTGATGTGTCAATGGGTTGGGAAATTGGTGTAGGTTGTGCAGTTGCACATGAAATTGAATATAGAGTGGTGACTGGTTGGGATATTGGTGCAGGATTTGTATTAGGCTGGGAGATTGAATGTGCGGCGACGGATTGAGAGAGTTGCAACTTGTCATTCAAAGTTTTTCCTCGAGTATTTTTCTTCGCCATACCTATACAAAGTTTATAAATCAAATTATATTATTTAATTAAATATAATTCTAAAGAACTACATATTAAATGACTAAGTATAGTAATTTGTAAATCTAAAAAATTAAGATAACATACAATATTACTCTTCATTAGTCATTTCATCATCAACTTCTAAAAGCATATCATCAACAACATCACCATCAACTCCTTCCCAAACCCAATTAGTATCATCATCGCGTACACATATTGTTTCTTCCAAATGTTGTCGGCTTAATGGTTCTACTTGAGGTTCAACATCAAATGAATCTCGAACTGCCACATTCATAACGACTTCCCAATCTGGTTCCAGAGGATCTTTGATGTAACAAACTTGCTCTACTTGAGTGGCTAATATGAAAGGCTCGTCTATCATTTTATTTTGTTAATACATCAAATGATTGAAGTTCACAAGAGTGAAACTAAATTCATCTAGCTTTTTCCCAACTTGAGGGTCAACCCAATCACACTTAAATAGGATGAATCTAAAATCATTACTATAACGAATCTCAAAAATATCCGTTAACCTTCCATAGTAAGTGACACCCCCAACACGTGGGTTTTTATCTTTGGAGCTAGCATAACTAGTTGTACTTGCTTTAAGCACCACGCCACTATTTTGGGTAATTCTTTTATGATCTTTGTACTTTGTGCGAAAACGAAATCCATTAATAAAATATCCATCATATCTCCATGCCCAATTATCAGGACCTTCACTAAGATGTTCAACTTATTTGGATAGATTGATGTCAATAGACCTAACCTGCAGAGATAGTCAAAACTTGAAAGAAATTAATGAAATGATTCATTAAAAATTTGATCTCCATTAATATATTGAAGAACTTACATATTGTTTAAACCATGAATGAAATGATTCATTATGAGCTTTATCAATTTGATGTTCGGTCATATGAGGCATTTTCTTTTTAAGTTCTTCGATGTGCTTCCTATATAAGAAGACATTTTGATATTAAAAAAGTAACATCAAAGTAGATTGATAGGAAAAATATGACAACTCACTTTAGAAAAGGTGTGATTGCATCTGTGTTGAAAAGAATACAACGACACACCATGGTGTAATGTATGATCAGCCGAGACAAGCTCTCTGTCTCAGCTGAACCGCTGAGACAAGACCAGGATCCGCTGAGAAGGCATCTGGGCAAGCTGAGCTGCAGATAGAAGAAACCGCTGAGACAACTGTCTGTCTCAGCGGATCCGCTGAGACAGTTCAAACGTGATCTGGCGGGTTGTGCTTTTGGCGCAAGCTGCAGAAATGCATATTGGGGACCACCAATCACTCTCATACCTGTCAAGAGGATTGCTAAGAGCAGTTTGGGGTCAGTGATGTATAAAATGAATAAGTTAGGGTTTAGCAAAGAACTTTTGCTATTGATCTTTCTCTCCAGCACACAAAGAAGCAGAAGCATACTATTCCATTGTCGGCAGCCAAGAACTGAGTTCACACAAGGCTGCAAGGAGAAAAGAGATTGCTTGTCTTGATTCATCTCAAGATAGAACAAGTAGATCAAGTCCATCATCTGAAGGGCTGATCAAGAAGAATCAAGTTGGAGCTGCACTTCTCCTCCCTGGTTCAAGTCTGTAAAAGAAGCTGTTAAGAAGAAGAAGAATAAGGCTTGATCTTTTCTTCCTTCAATCTGTAATCTTATTATATCATTTGTAGGAGCCTTTGGGTTCTGAGACTGTAGGTCTTTATTGCCTGAGTGTGTAAGGCTGATTGGCCTGAGTTGTAGAGCTTAGAGGTAAGCTTCAGGTAGGACCAGGAGGTGGTCTGAGTTGTAGGAGGTGGATTCCTCTGAGGTAGGGTTGTTGTGCCTGAGGTAGGGTTTGGGAAAACCTGAGAGATCCTGTGGGATCTTTGTTGTAGGCTCTTGGAGCTGAGTTTGGAGAAGTTGGCCTTGTCTAACTCATTGTTAGAAAGGTGAAGGGGGAAAGAGGACTACTCAAGACACCCTGTCTTGAGGAACCCCTATAAATCTTTGTGTGTTTTCTTTGCTTGATACTTTACTAACCTAAAATTAGAAAACACTAAGCCTAAAACAAAAGAAACCTATTCACCCCCCACCCCCCCTCTAGGTGTTTAGAGTACATCTTATAAGAACTATCAAGATCTCTCCCAACAAAAAGTCAAGGTTCGCCAATCCTCTTCGAAAATTAAAAGAAATAAGAAGATCGCACAAATCAATCGAAGAAAACAACAATTATCCAAGTGATTCAAAGATCACGCCAAAATTTACCACCACAAGAAATAACAAGAGGGAAAATCTCACGAGTAGAAATTTTGTTACCCCGCTTGAGATGGGATTATCCTCAAGCATGCACTCGCCCGATTCATTCTTCAACGGATCCACCGGAACCACATCGAATGGAGAGAAAGTCGTCCGCCTTGATTGCTTCACGCCGGATCTTGGTTTCCCGGGGCCACGACCCGTTCTTCTTCCTTCTTCACCTTGGCCGAAACTTCTCAAGAAGACGAAGTATGATGGGCGGCTATGAGAGGGGGCTGAAGTTAGGGGAGAAAAGAAATAGGGGGAAGGAGAAGTGGTGGCCGGTGGCCAAGAGGAGGGGGGAAGAGAGATGGGCGGCCAAGACGGGGCCGAAAACCAATGAAGGAAGAAAGAGAGGGGGGCGGCTAGGATAGGGAGAAACTCAAGAGGGAAATTTAGGGTTTAGGTTTTTTCTTATCATTCAATTATAAAATCTAATGCTCATCGCCTTTTAGAGGCTAGCCAACAAACATGGCTAAAAGCAGTCCGAAATTAAAATAAAACATGAGCAAGGCTAAACGCAGTCCAAAATTAAAATAAACATGGAAATAAACAAGTCCAAAAATAAAAGACAAAGCTAGATAAAATTTTAATTAATAATTATAATTATTAATTATTAGTCTTGCGCCGCGGACGAAGGTTGTAACGGCGATGGCGTTCGTCATGACGGTGCGGCGATGGCGTTCTTCAAAATGGTTGTCGCGGCGATGACGTACACCATGATTGTTGTTGCGGCATCGTCCATCTGAGTCTTCAAATTTAGTGTTGCGACAGTGATCAATAATGCGTTGAGTCGGCGTCGTCAAGGAACTGGTCACAAACATATGGCGGGGCGTCATCGCCATCAATCCTCCCCCACTCAAAATTACTCATCACCGATGAGTTGTCCTGAAGGTAGCGGTGGAGAAGAGCATCATCCAAAAGAGCCACCTCCGATTCTGAAATCCACGAGTCATCGGAGGCCGGACGATCACACCAACGAATCAATTAGCGGTGACTGTCACCAGTAGGAGAGGAGAGCACTTCATCTCTGAAGATCAAGTCAGGCACAAAAGTGGTTCGGGGGAACCTTGGAAAAGCATTAGGCAAATAAGGAGAACAAGTTCCGCCAGCAATATTCAACATACCTCCAGTAGAACCGAAGAAGAGAGCGAACCGAGCACAAGCTCACCCCCAACCCATTAGAAAATGTAGTGGAACCAAACAGACAGTCCGTTAATTCAAGTGGTGGAGAAATATATGATGTTAAATCCGGAATATTGAAAATAGGGGAGATTCCCCAATCAGTGGGTAACTCCAAAAGAAAAGCTTTTTCTCCTAATTTTGTTAAAATTTGGAATGGACCCGCTCGCCGATTTGCCAACTTTTTTACGGTGCCCGAAGGCTACCGTTCAGGGATGAGACGCACCATAACCAAATCACCAACTTTCAAGTGAGACGCTCTCTTTTGTACGTTAGCATAATATTGATAAGATGCGTATTGAGTAGCTAGCGTGCCCTTGATGTACTTGTGTAAATTATGAATGTGAGAGGCAAAGTCTTGTGCAAATTGACTTGACTTTTAAGATGAAGGTAATATAATCAAGTCAAGTTGCACTGGTGCCTTATAACCGTGCATGATTTCATTCGGCGATAAATCCGTTGATCTATTTTTAGAATTATTATTCGCTAACTGAGCATGAGGAAAAAGTAAATCCCAAGTACCCATGTGGTCAGCTAAAATCATAGACATGTGTAGGTGAATGTGGTAAATAACTGGAGGAAAAATATGCGCAACTAGACCGGATGAGTAAGTACGTCATGAAGAAACTAAGTCCAGGGGTACAGTCGCCATAGAATCAAAATCGCTCGCGACGGCCAACAAATCCGTAGACGGGCACTCAAAAAAATTGTCAATCAAAGGTGACGCGTAGTCAGATATATGAAGGGTGGTGAAAAGAACGAGCACAAAATCTAACAACTCAACAAAACATGTCTGACGGGACATGGACAACGGAGGAGCTAGTAATATAGGAAAAATCGACTGGCTAGGATGAGGCATAAGAATTTCATGTCCTAGAAATTTCACAGGTCGAGTCCATGGGTCAGGATGGAGGACCGACAAAATTGAACATGACAAAATTTCTAATTCACAATGAGTTTTAGGCAATGGTGATAACATTAAAGAAATATCTTTCGGGTTCTCAACGTCAAAGTCACCCAAAGTTAACCTTTCCTCGCAAGGTAAATCTTCCAATGCACTAGGTATGTCCTCCAAGTCAGAATCATCCGACAAATCTAAAACCGGATCAGAAGGGAGGTCCTCTTCCATATCACTAGGGTAACCAATCTCCTCATCTTTGCTAAGTTCTTCCTTAATAACGACATTGCCCTCAGCAGTAGGCTCAGTCAAGGGCACATACTCAGTATTGTCAGAAGGTTCAAAAACTATATCAGGAAGTTCGAGAGGAGACATTCCCGATGCATTGTGTTTAGAAATTATGGGAGGAACCTCACTAACTGGAATACTCTCACCGCATGGGCTCATGGTATCCCTAGCCGTAATGATAACCGAGTTCGAGTTAGTGGACCGGAACTTCCCCTTATCTTTCAGGGATAACGGGGGGGGGGGGGGGGGGGGGGGGGGGGGTCCTAAGATGGACTTGCCCTTCTGAAAATAACGAGACTTAGACTTGTGAGCAAGATGCTTCTCAATATCCAACGCGGCATTATAGGCGGTGCTTAAATCTGTGTGTTCATAACGAAGGAGTTTACCTTGAATGTCGGGGTTAAGCCCCTTACGAAACTGCAAAAGGGTGACCTCAGACATCTCCCTAACAACGCACCTAGCCATCATGTCCTTCAGGAGGCCCATGTACTCTGCAACTGATCGAATCCCTTGTCTAAGGGAAGATAACTCGTCAAACATTTGCGTTCGATGGTATGAAGACAGAGGAGGGGTTCGGTTGGCTGAAAGTTGGGCCACCATTTCCCGAATATCCCCCAGTTGTTGAATCACCTCACGTCGAAAATTATCAACCAGCGAGTGGTTTTGATTTGGTTGTCGTACGCCACGAGGCAAAGTTGGGGTGCGATTAGCCATAACTTTGGCATACAAGTAATCTAGACCGGAACATAAACGTCATGATCCATACCCGATGAGTAGGTGTGTACACGGGACCAGAGCTAGTGAACAAGCAATGATAGAAAATTTTTGAATCTGAACTAGACAGATTTATAAAAGAGAATTATATAAGGAGAAAAATTGTGAAATTCCAGAAAAATTTGAATTTCCAGAAAACTTTCCTTTAAATTTTTGCAGAAAATTGAGAATTTTCAAATTTGAATTTTGAATTTCCAGAAATATTTGAATTTCAAAATTTGGAATTTTGAATTTCAAAAATTTGAATTTTGAATGTAAAAATAAAAATTTGAATTTCAAAAAATTGAATTTTGAATTTGAATTTTGAATTCCAAAAATTTGAATTTTGGATTTCAAAATTTTGAATTTCAAAAATTTGAATTTGACTTTCCAGAATTTAATTTTTTTTTTCACAGAAAGATAAAAATTTTCGGCCGCTATTTGCAGACTAGAAATTTTAAACATGTTAAAATTTTATGAAAGATAATTTTATTCCCATTTAATAACTAGGGTAATTAAAATATTTTTTTGATTTTCTTACTTAGAAAAATATGGAGAATTTCCAGAATTTTTTTTTTATTTTCGCAGAAAAATGAAAAATTTTGGCCGCTATTCGCAAACCACAATTTTTTTTTTTTTTTTTTGATATTTTGAACATGAAATCGTGTGAAGATTGTGTATGCCGGCGTTCTAAGATAATTTTAGGAATGCGTCAATTAAGAAATTGACACGAACCTCGCTTTGATACCAAATTGATGCAGGCTGCGGTCTCCGACACGATCGCTACGAACAAACACGCGTTCCCTCTCAACGCTCCCAAATTTTACGTTCGCACAAAAATACTAGCAATGTACACGCAATGCAATAATTATCAATTAGATGTTAACGTACGGGTTGTCACGTCGTTAGAGGTTGAATAGATGGCTATAGGCCAATATTCTTCCTGACTAAATGGACCCACCCGGTCCGAACGAGCATTAGTTGTACCAAAAGAGATCTACAAAAAATTACGATTCAAAAAGAGTAGATCTCTCCCAACAAAAAGTCGAGGTTCGCCAATCCTCTTCAAAAAAACTAAAATAAATAAGAAGATCGCACAAATGAATCAAAGAAAACCGCGATTATCCAAGTGATTCGAAGATCACGCCAAAATTTACCACCACAAGAAATTAACAAGAGGAAAAATATCACGAGTAGAAATTTCGTTACCCCGCTTGAGATGGGATTATCCTCAAGCATGCACTCGCCCTATTCATTCTTCAACCGATCCACCAGAACCGCGTCGAATGGAGAGAAACTCGTCCGCCTTGATTGCTTCACGCCGAATCTTGGTTTCCCGGGGCCACGACCCATTCTTCTTCCTTCTTCACCTTGGCCGAAACTTCTCAAGAAGAGGGAGTATGATGGGCGGCTATGAGAGGGGGCTGAAGTTGGGGGAGAAAAGAAATAGGTGGAAGGATAAGTGGTGGTCGGCGGCCAAGAGGAGGGGGAAGAGAGATGGGCGGCCAAGAGGGGGCCGAAATCCAATGAAGGAAGAAAGAGAGAGGGGGCGGCTAGGATAGGGAGAAACTGAAGAGGGAAATTTAGGGTTTAGTTTTTTTCTTATCATTCAATAATAAAATCTAATATAAGATGGTCTTTTATAGGCTAGCCAACAAACATGGCTAAACGGAGTCCGAAATTAAAATAAAACATGAGCATGGCTAAACGCAGTCCAAAATTAAAATAAACATGGACATAAACAAGTCCAAAAATAAAAGACAAAGCTAGATAAAATTTTAATTAATAATTATAATAAAAAAATCATAATTATTAATTATTAGTCTTGCGCCGCGGACGAAGGTTGTAACGACGATGGCGTTCGTCATGACGGTGCAGCGATGGCGTTCTTCAAAATGGTTGTCACAGCGATGACGTACACCATAATTGTTGTTGCGGCATTGTCCATCCGAGTCTTCAAATATAGTGTTGCGGCAGCGATCAAAATAATGTGTTGAGTTAGCATCGTCAAGGAACTGGTCAAGAACATATGGCGGGGCGTCATCGCCATCACCGACTCAGCAGTTGAAATTGCCATATAATTTTGCTTCTTGCTACTCCAGAAGATAAGCCTTCTTCCAATGAATTGTCATGTCCCGGAAGTGCTTTTCCTGTCATCCCTGCTTCCTGCAAAATCAGCATCAAAAAATCAAATTAGCTTGCATTCATTACTTCTTGAGCACCATATGCCAAGATTTGTTGTGCCTTTAAGATATCTCAAGATCCTCTTTGCAGCGGTATAGTGTGATTCCTTAGAGTTCACATGAAATCTAGCACAAGTACATATTGAGAACATTATATCGGGTCTACTTGCAGTAAAGTATAGCAAGGATCCAATTATGCTTATGTACTTGGTTTCATCAAAAGATTTCCCTTTCTCATCCTTATCCAAAGAAATAGCTGAACACATTGGAGTCTTCATAGAGGTTGCATTCTCCATTCCGAATTTCTTAAGCTACTCCTTGGTGAACTTCGTCTAAGAGATGAAAATTCCATCATTAGATTGCATCATCTGAAGCCCTAAGAAATACTTCAGCTCACTCATACTGTTCATGTCAAATTTCCCTTGCATCAAGTTAGAAAATTTTATGCAAAGGTGGACGTCTGTAGAACCAAAGATAATGTCATCGACATAGATTTGCACTAGCAAGATCTTGTCTTTTACTTCCCTAAGAAATAAAGTCTTATCTATCTTTCCCCTTGAAAACTTGTTTTCAAGAAGGAATCTAGATAGTGTCTCATGCCAAGCTCGAGCAGCTTGTTTCAAGCCATATAACGCTTTGAGTAGAAAGTAAAAATAATCAGAGGGATGAATAAACAAAACCTGGGGGTTGTTCTACGTGATCTTCCTCTTTTAAATTACCATTAAAGAAGGCTGATTTCATGTCCATTTGATAGACTTTGAATCCCTTGTGAGCAGCATGCGCTAGGAACAACCTGATCGCTTCTATTCTGGACACTGGAGCATAAGTCTGATCGAAGTAGATTCCCTCTTCTTGTCGGTAACCTTGAGCTACAAGTCTGGCCTTGTTCTTTATGATAACTCCATTCTCGTCCAACTTGTTTCTAAAGAGCCATTTTGTCCCTATAACATTTTGACCTTTGGGCCATGGTACTAGCTTCCACACCTTGCACCTTTCAAGCTGATTGAGCTCCTCTTGCATTGCAATGATCCATGAGGCGCCCTTGTTAGCTTCTTCAAATTTCTTCGACTCAACCTAAGACAGAAAACATAAGTGCAAAGCTTCGTTAGCTGTACCTCTTCTTGTCTTGATTCCTTCACTTGGATCTCCAATTATCATATCAACGTGCTGATCTCTCGAGTGTCTGATCATGATATTCCTTGCAGTCCCACTAGAAGTTTTTGTTGGATCGGTAGGCGCCCTTAGAGGGGGGGTGAATAAGGGTTTTAAACTTTTCTTTATATTTTGAAAATATTAAAATAATAAGTGTGTAAGATGATGAGAAAATAAAAACACACAAAGTAAAATCAAATAGAGACATGTTTTATTAATATGAAATATGAGGTTTACAAAAGTTGATTTCTATAACGCTAGAAATTGGTGTCGAATAATAATAAACTCCTTTTGTTTTCTATCCCGACTCGCATCCCTACGAATTGATGGCCCTAGCCTATCCTTCCCCGGATTCGGCCTCAAGCCGCTCTAGCCAATCCAACCCCGGATATGGCCTTGATCACCCCCTAGACCTAACCTAGATCTAGTCGCCAACACGAGGCGAATTTCAGCCCTATGTCCTACCCAGACCTAGTCGCCAACACGAGGCAAATTCTCTAACGATTAACAAGGAATATGAAAAGATAATAATAAAAACTCCCACTTGAAGAACTTCTGAATTTGGAGACGAATATCTGATGTAGAGTAAGCATTGTAGAAGTGGACATTGTTTGGATCCGGCGTGAAGAGATTCTCCTTCAGAAATTCACAGACGTTTGGAATGAGATCAACCTTCGGCCAAATCAGGCTCTACAATTCTAGCACTCAACCTCTCTCTCTGATGTGTGTCCAAAACAAGAGAAGAGGGGTCCTATTTATAGCCTCAGCGCTAGCGCAACCGCCGACGCTATCCCAGATTAGGCATTATTCTGCCCGGGGGAATCTTCAATCCGAGGAAACATTTCCATCCTGCCTCTTGTGCTCCGCGCTACTTCCTCCGCTATCCGCTACCACCAGGCGCTAGCTCCTTCTAAATGTACTCCCGGGATTGCGCTAATCATCGCTAGCGCCGGGCTCTATGTGCTACCGACAGCGCTAGTGGGCATGTTGGATTTGTTGGCTCAATTTTGGGGGCAACCATCATATGTTATCCTTGAGTTATATGGACTTTGTATCCTGCACACTTAAGCACACAAGATCAAATACACATATGATTTGTTATTCTCAAACATAGGAGATGCGGAAGACCATGTTCCAACAAACTCCCCTTTTTGATAATAACAAATCCATTAATGATAAATCAGAGCATTAATATATAAGCATGATGAAACCTACTTGTGTGTGTGAGAGAGTGAAGACTAAGGATAAATATTGATTGTAGAATTTTAGAATTGGTCCCCCTAAATACATGCTCCCCCAAAGTGAATGCTCCCCTAATATGTAAGCTATCATCTTTATTAATCATGTTAGTTTTTCGTTTTGGTAGCGGATTTTATTTATCATATTAGATCTCCCCCTTTTGTTATTAGCAAAAGTTGGTAAGTAAGCAAAACACATAAAAGTTTTGATTATAAGTTAAAGGCATGATCGAGCTTGGAGAGAGAAGAAAATGATAAGGAGTTTTAGAACAATTTTCATAGAAGTACATCAGAGTTTTTAGCTTTAAAAATGAATAATATAGCATTTACCATGCATTTTAAAAAAAAATTGAGTTAAGCATGAAAAGAATACAAGGTAAATGTAAAGTTGCAGAAGACTTATAAAAATACAATAAACATCTTTGTGTAAGACATGTTGAGTCATAAAATGAAAAAAGATGTTTTTGTAAATCATTTTTCTTTGAAAAGATTATCATGAAATAACCAAGCATAAAAGAGAGGTATGAAAAAGAGACTACTACAATGTTATTCTAATTCATAAAGTCAAAACATACCAAACATTGTAGAGAGCATGCTAGGTTATCTAGTGCATTTAGATATAAAAAGTATTATAGAATTAGCATTAGAATCCAATACTCATGAGAAGAAGTGTTATAGAAGATAATGATGTGCACAAAGTGTATTTTGAAAAGAGTAAACAAATGTTATAATCAAAAATACAAGACAAATGTAGAGTAAAGTGCACAATAAAATATAGATAAGATTACTTCCACATACATTTTATGCACAAACAATGTACAACTACCAAGGTGCTTTGCACACACAATGCTCATTAAGACTTATCAGGGTGCAAAGTAGTGCCTGGGGATCACACTTTTTTTTTTAGTTTTGTTTTTGATCCGGTGTACTTAAGAATAAGTGGTATTTTTTTTAAGAAATGAAGGTTTGCACAAGAGACTTTACTAATCTTTCTAAGGTGCTCAACCTCACAACGCTTATTAAGACTTATCAGGAGGTTCAAGTAGTGCTTGGTGGAGTTAACTTTGTCACTTTATTTCATTTTTTTGTTTTGTACAAAGTTCTCCGATTACACTTGCTTTGCAAACCAATTAGATTTTTAAAGTACAACCACTTTTCTTTATTTTAATACTGCAAATAGATGTAGTGTAGGTAAGATACTTGTGCAAATTTAATTTATTGTACAATTACAATACACTGGCAAGTATCTTTAGATTAAAACATAAGTAGACTTAGCCAAAAAGTGCGTGAAGAAATATCATTATCAACCATAAAATATTTACTCATACTTAGAGGCATGCTAAGCTAGGTTCTACACTACTTTTACAATATAATTGATCCACATATGAATAGATATATCAAAGCATGATAAGAACAATGTTCAAAGTATTTTGACAAGATAAATTGTAACAAGGTAGAAGTTCTAAATGATAGATTATATTTTGCTTGATTCTCACAATAAAGTTCATGCATTTTTTTTTGTTTGATAATTTTGATGTTTTATATTTTTGTATTTGATTTTGCATTTAGAAGTAGAATTTAAACAAATAAACAAAAAAATCTTTTTTGTAATTTGGCTTTTGTAATTTTGTATTTGGATTTTTCAAAAATGAAATAAAGTCAGAAGTGCAAAAAAAAAGTACATATAGACTAATATATTTTTAAGAATTTTTCAAAATTTTAAAAATAAAGAAAAACAGATAGGTGCGCTAGCGCTAGCGCGGGAAATAGTACATGATTTTTGATGATTTTGAACATTTTAATTGTTGATCTTGATTAAGTGTCCCAATAGTAGTTTCATGCAGAAATTTCAAAATTTTAGGAGATGTTTTAGATGGTTAGAAATTGCATAATTGCGTTTATGAATGTGTTTTAACTCGAAAGATCTAGGACACCTAACTCAAGTCATAATAATCGAAATCTTGCATCGGGAAGAGGTGTAGTAAATATGTCAGCGAGTTGAGAGTTTGTACCAATGAAGCTTACTTTTACATGCTCTTTCTTAATGTGATCCCTATTGAAATGATGGCGAACATCTATGTGTTTGGATCTAGAGTGGTGTACGGGATTATGTGTAAGGTCTATGGCACTTTTGTTGTCACATTTAAGGTCAATGTTATTGAGATGAAATCCAAAATCCTCTAGAGTTTGGCTCATCCATAATGCTTGTGCACAACAACTTCCTAGTGTGATGTATTCTGCCTCCGTGGTGGAGAGTGCAACCGAAGATTGTTTCCAACTAGACCAAGCAACTAATGAGGGTCCTAAAAAGTGACAAGTACCACTAGTGCTTTTGCGATCTAGTGAACATCCAACATAATCCAAATCGAAATAGCCGAGAAGTGTAAATGAATCTGTGAAGTGTAAATGAATCATTGTGTGGGTACCATAATCCTAATTTAGGTGACCCTAATAGTTAACAAAAAATATGTTTTACCGCTTTTAAATGAGATTCTTTTGGATTGGCTTTAAAGCGAGCACATAGACATACGACAAACATTATATCTGGTCTAGATGCACTTAAGTAAAGAAGAGATCCTATCATTCCTCTATATAAAGTTTGATCAATGAAAATTCCAGATTCATCTTTTCCTAGTTTTAACGAAGCACTCATAGGAGTAGAAGCTTGTTTAAGATTTTCAAATCCAAATCGTTTAAAAATATCGTGAACATATTTTGTTTGGAAAATAAAGATACCATCAGTTCGTTGTGAAAGTGGAGGTCAGATCTTAAGTTACTCTAGAGGGGGGGGGGTGAATAGAGTATTAAAAACTTTTCCTTAGTTTTTATAGCGGAATTAAAATAGTATTATATATAAGTGTAAGCTGTGTGAGAATTATATAAACAGAAAAATTAAGTAAATGTAATCACAAAAAAAACAGCACAAGCACAGAAAATAATCAAACACAGAAGACACAAGGAGATATAGTAGTTCCCCAATAATTCTGGGTACGTCTACTCTTCTACCACCTTTGGTAGGAATCCACTAGGAGGTTGTTGATAAGGTGCCCTCACACCAGGTGAGCTGTTGATAAGGTGCTCTAACCAAACTGCAGGTTTTTGAAAAGGTGCCCTGTCACCGAGAGTTAACTTTTGAAGGGAGTTATAACCCTGTACAAGATGGGAAGGAAAAAGTTTATAGTGTTCTTCTCTGTCAAGATGCTGAGAGAAGACTCTAGTGGATGTTGTTGTAAAGCTCCCCCTGTCAGATTGAAGTGTTTGACAGAATGAAGAAGCTTTCTCTTGAAAACTAAGATCTCCTGTAGCAGTTTGATCTGGAAGAACAGGTTCTTCAGATTGCTTGTTGCTCTTTTAGAAGATCTGAATTTGCAGCAGATTCTGAGTGAATGCTCTTGAGGATGATGTTCTCAGAAGTTTTTGTTTGCTGCTTGTAGAAGAAGAAGATCAACAAAAATACTTTCTGAGATGTCTGTCTGTATATCTACTTCTTCTTCTTTAAGCTATATATATATATCCTTTTTATTCTGTAATAGAACGACGTTTGAATTCTGTCCACTCAAACGATTTTGGCAGGTCCTTTTATTTTTGACTGTGAAAAGATCCCTTTTCATTAAATGTCAACGGCTATTGCTGCCTTGGAAAAAGGAAAGAAGGGAATATATTAACTGAGTTTAATATCCTTCCTTATCTGTCAGAATATGTCCAAAGGATATTAAATAGATTTGTTATATTCGTCGTTTTGCTGTTAGGATAGATAGAATAAAGTTGATAACAAATCTGGACTTCAATAAATGATCTGTCGAACGCTGGCTATAATCTGTCGAGCGCTGTTCAGAAAATGTTGAACGATGGCTGGAGAACTGTCGAGCGCTGTCAACAAAAAAACTGTCGAACGCTGGGAGCAATCTGTCGAGCACTGCTAGCCATTTGTCGAACACTGATTAGAGAATGTCGAGTGCTGGAACTGGCTGTAATACTTTAGTCTGCTGAGAACAATTTGTTGAACGATGCTAGACATTCGTCGAACGCCACATGCCATTTGTCGAACGCTGCTAGCCATTTGTCGAGCGCTGGGAACCTTAGATTTAATCTTAAGTTCTAGCTAATTTATCAGCCTACAGACTTGACCCTTAAACTATACAATGGGGTCAACTGATCCTAATCAGTACATAGTGATCCTAGCCCAAAACAGTAAAAGGGTTGTTCCAACAATCTCCCCCTATTTGGGTTAGGATACTATTTGACAAGAAAAATTAAATAGATACAGCAGAAAGTATAATCAATAGAGCAACAATGAAATGAAATATATCTGATAGATTAAAATAGATCATCAGATAAGATAAAAATAAATGCTCTGAGTTTAGAAACTTTACATTCATAACCAAGCAATTTATTTAAGGCTTTTTGTCCTGAGAAGGTGGCTTGAATATGATTTTCCTGTTGGGGTCTTCT
Source organism: Dactylorhiza incarnata (assembly GCA_033032865.1). Taxonomy (NCBI): domain Eukaryota; kingdom Viridiplantae; phylum Streptophyta; class Magnoliopsida; order Asparagales; family Orchidaceae; genus Dactylorhiza; species Dactylorhiza incarnata. The sequence continues at coordinate 6,765,125 of JAWHQI010000098.1, forward strand.
GATTTCTTTTTGCTGATAAACAAATCTTGAGCACCAATGATTTTCTGTTCTTTGACATGAGGGATAAATGCTTCTGGGTGCATATCAATATATTCCTCAGTATTGAATGCTTTAACTGTTTTGTATTTTTCAAGTTCTTTTCTTCTGTATTCTGACATGGTTGAGAAACTTGAGAAGTCTTTGCCTTCTGCTTTAGCCTTTTTAATCTGTGCATATGCAATTGTTTCTTTCAGTCTTGCCATCTGATAGATTTTCTCTTCTTCTGGATCTGGAAAGTAATAAATATCTTCTGAATCATTTTTGTCTTGAGTGACCTTTTGAGGTACTCTATCTCTGTGAAGAGATCCATCAGAAATGTGAAGTTTGTATTCTGAAGATATTTGAGAAGAGGAAAAGGTTTGTCTTCCTTGAAAGATAGGAGCTGATTTCTTAGAGGAAGGAGCACTGGCTGATCCAGAGGCTTGAGAACCACTAGAACTACCAGGTCTCCTTGAATGTTGAGAGCTTGGCTTCTGAGAGGAAGATGATACACCTGCTGATCCTGTTGCACCAGCTGCTGGAGGAGGAGGAGAAGGAGGAGGATGATTGTGCTTGACTGGTTTGTCAGGGATGTAGCCAGTCTTCTTGAATTTCTTCCTCCTATTGTTCTCATTTCTGGAGAGCTTCATCCTGTGAGGAGTTTTCTCATCAAGAGGGACATTATACAAAATGTACAGAGGAATGTCATTATTTAGATTTGGGGGCTTGGGAGCAGCCTTTGACTTAGATGTTCTTTTCTTTCTTTTCTTTGAAAGTGTATCATCAGAATCACTGTTGTCATCATCATCATCAGAGTCAGAAGATGAGATTGGCTTATTGTACAGATCATCAATTCTCTTGATTGCTTCACGAGCCTTTAATCTTTCTTCTTTAGCTTTGTCAAACTCTGCATCTGCTTCTCTCCAGATTTCGTCAAAGCTTGGCATTGGTTCTTCATTCCATACAGGAATTGGAGGTGAAGAAGTAATTTGTGGGGCTGTTGTATCATCAAGGAATTCTGCAAGATCATCTTCATATTCTGCAGAATGATCCTTTATTTGAATGTCTTGAATAGTGGATGAAGGAATAGAGGATATGTAATTTTGTATGATATCAGAATGAGTTTTCTGAGGAAGGCAAATCAGAGCCTTTGATAGATCCTCTATGTATACCTTTGGTGATACCCTTGAAGTATATGTGACATCAAATTTTGATAATAAGCTATATAGATTACAGGATGGATGAATGCATATATTATTTATTTCTTCTATAACTTGTGTAACTTCTGTATCTTCTTCTGGAGTTTCTTCTATTTCTGGAGCTTCTTCATAGGACATCTCCCCCTGCCTAGCTTCAGGACAGCCTGAATCTAGGCCCCTGGTAGAAGGGACAGCAGTGGAGGGAAGAGAAGCTATCTTAGTAGATAAAGTAGAAAGTGCCTGAAGAATTGGAGCAAGTTTTGCATCCAGGAGCTGGCTTATTTTAGGAAGGATAAGATCAAAAACTTGATCAGCAATAGAGGAGAGGTTGAGGGATGGATAATCTGGTGGATGGCTAGTGGATGGTTGTGAAGTGGATGGTTGTGAAGTGGATGGAGATGATATTGGAGGAATGATATTGCTGATGTTGGTGGTATGTGTGGAAATGTCTAGATGGATTGGACTAGAAGAATGAATAGGTGAATGATATTCATTGTGTATTGGAGAGGGAGGTGTGGTAGGTAGTGGTTCTGAAGATAGGGGTGGAGGTGGAGCATGACTGATGTGGGCAGTTGAGAGTGGAATATCATTGATGGGTGACATTGCATTTGAAGGAGGGGATGAAGAATGAGAATGTGCAGGAGATTGTTGAGCAGGTGGAGAGAGGATATGAGAGGAAGGAGGAACTGAGGAAGGATCTTCTAGAAAGGTAGAGGGAGTGACCTGATCAGTCCTTGTGTCCTCAGAAGCTTTCCTTTTTCTGGAGGCCTCAGCTCCTGTATTCTTCTTGGTAATCACTCTATCCCATTTAGCAAAGATTGCTGAGGTCAGCCTCTTGCTGGCATTTATTGTTACTTTTGGTGACACCAGAAGCTCTGGATGCCTTTCCTGCAGAAAGATTCCTAAAATTCTTCCAAAGCATACATTCTCTGTAGAGTTTTTCTTTTTAATTAGGTCAAAAAGAATTGATCCCCAGTTGACTTTCTTCTTCTCCATTAAGGCCACCATTAACAGAAATTGGTGCCTACTGATATAGTCATGTCCAGAAGTCTTGCTCAGCAAGACTTTTCCAACAATATCTGCTAAGAACTTGTAGTCCTGAGACAGATTCTTTTTCAGAATGTGGCCAGGGTTTCCAGTCAAATGGCCCATTTTGACTAAAGCTTCATCAAATTCATTTGAGCTTATGTCTAACTCATCTTCACCATTTTCAAGACCAAAGATTTCAGAAAGGATGGTGGGAGAGAGAGAGACATGATGACCTGAGATTGTTCCCGACAAGCTTTCATCGACTAGTTTTGCAGTGAAAACCCATTCTTTTATCTCTGCAACAGCTATCTTCTGCCTGGTGCTTAGAAGCTTCCTTAGTTGTCGTTCATCCATCATTTGAAGAATATCCTTGAAGATTTGGTCAGACTGTGCAAACGAGTCCATGTCAATGTCAAAACCTGCGTCAAACTTCATTAGGTGTAGAGAGGCCTGAGGAATCGCCATTGTTCCTGGTGGTTGTTCCACATAGACTTCTTCCTTGATATCTCCATTTAGGAATGCACTTTTTACATCCATTTGATATACCTTAAATTGTTTGAATGCAGCAAATGCTAAAAATATTCTGATAGCGTCAAGTCTTGCCACAGGTGCAAATGTTTGATCATAGTCTATGCCTTCTTCATGTGAATATCCTTGAGCTACTATCCTTGCTTTATTTCTCACAATATTTCCTAGATCATCAAGTTTGTTCCTGAAGACCCACTTGGTGCCAATGACTGGATGGCCTCTTGGTCTTGGAACCAAATCCCAAACTTTGTTTCTTTCAAACTGGTTGAGTTCTTCTTGCATTGCAAGAATCCAATTTGGATCTTGTTCTGCATCTTTTATGGTTTGAGGTTCAACTTGTGATAGAAAGCAAGTATGCATCTGATTTTGGTGTAGTTGATGTCTTGTCTGAACACCTGCTGAAATATCACCAATCACTTGTGAATTTGGGTGATCTCTAACTGTGATGTGGTCAACAGTTGGAGTTAATTCTGCAGTGGTATTTATTTGGGGATTTTGTTCAGTAATTGTATCCTGTGGAGGATGTTCTATTGTTGCTTGATTCTGATAATCAACAAGATCTGGATGATCTTCTTCTTCACTATCTTCAAGGTTTTGAGCTAATGGTTGCATTGAATCTCCTGACTGTAGATTTAGTTCATTAAGCTTTTCACATAGAGCTGGTACCTGCAAAGCATTCTTGGTAGAAGAGTTCTTCTCCTTGTAAGACATGTTAGTTTCATCAAAGGAAACATGCGTGGATTCTTCTATCTTAAGAGTGGATTTGTTAAATACCATATATGCTTTGCTAACTATTGAATATCCTAAGAAAATTCCATCTTCAGATTTTGGTTCAAATTTTCTAAGATATTTCTTATCATTGTTATGAACAAAACATTTACAACCAAAAATTCTGAAATAGTCAATTTTAGGTTTCTTCCCTTTAAGTAATTCATAAGGAGTTTTACCCTTAAGTTTGTGTATCAAACTTCTATTCAGAACATAGTTTGTTGTGCTAACAGCTTCTGCCCAAAAGGATAGTGGCAAATTAGCATCTGCAAGCAATGTCCTTACTGATTCAATTAGGGTTCTATTTTTCCTTTCAACTACCCCATTCTGTTGAGGAGTTCTAGGAGCTGAGAAGAAATGCCTGATACCTTCCTTCTCACAGAATTCTTGCATATGAAGAGACTCAAACTCAGTGCCATGATCACTTCTGATCAATGCAACTACAATAGAGTATTCAATCTGTATGCTCTTAAGAAAGTCTGTAAGAACTTTAAAGTTATCTGACTTTTCTCTCAAAAAGAATACCCAAGTGAATCTAGAGAAGTCATCTACAATAACTAGAGTGTAAGACTTCCCTCCTAAACTCTTTATTGCTATAGGTCCAAAAAGGTCCATATGTAGCAAAAATAAGATTCTAGGTGAATCACTTTTAGATAAGGATTTAAAACTGTTTTTGGTTTGCTTACCTAGCTGGCATGCCCTACATAGACCTTCTTTCTTATATGATCCTGATGGTAGACCTCTAACAAGATTATCTTTAGATAGTTTGGCAATTGTTCTAAGATTTACATGCCCTAATCTTTTATGCCATAATTCACTAGGTTTGCTTAGCTCATTAAACAGGCAAATTTCTGATTTAGAGGAATTGAAATTTACTAAATATATATTACCCATTCTAATACCTGATAAAACAATGACATTATCAGATGACTTGATAATGCATTCTGATTTATTAAAGGTTACCTGATAACCTTCATCACATAACTGACTTATGCTAATGAGGTTGTGCTTCAGACCCTTCACATAGGTGACTTCCTTGAATGTTACTGCTCCAACCTTGATTTGACCAATGCCTTTGGTTTGACCATGGTTGGAGTCTCTAAAGATCACTTTGGGTCCAAGCTGTGCCTTGTAATTTTTTAGATTGGCCTTGTCTCCTGTCATGTGCTTTGAGCAGCCACTGTCCAAGTACCATTTTTGATTTAATCTTGGATGGCCGTGTACCTGCAAAGACAAAAACATAAACTAGTTGTTTTTGACCCAGACTACCTTGGGTCCTTTTGTGTTACCACAAAATTCAGAAATAAATGACATTTCAGGCTGGTCCTTATAGCCTTGTGGATGATATCTCCTTGGAGGTATTATCCATTCAGTGAAAGGATTTTTAGTTTGTTTGGAATTAAGATTTCTAGTATTTCCTGTATAGTATCTGTTCGACAAATTTGGATAAATTGGTCGACTATTGTTCATCTGATAACTATACTGAAAATCCATTTTCAGACTTCGTCGAGCTCCGTTCGACAAATATGAACCTTTTTGTCAATCTCCGTTCGACGAATTCTTTTGAATTCTTTTATCCTTAACAAGCTTGCTTGAAATATCTTTATCTCTTTTTGCAGCTTATTTGCCTTTAGCAGAAATAAATTTTATAGGTGAGGAGAGGATATTTCTCTTAATCAGAGATGGCTCACTTGGTGAGGCACCCAGGCCCAGTTTGCTATTATTAAGTCTAGCATTGACTAAGCTTGTGATGTCCATCAGTTTGATACTTCTCCCATTTAGGGATTCTTCAAATTTTTTGGCCTCAGAAAGTTTATTCTCAATGAGAACAATGTGTTCTCTGGAGGCAGCCAGATCTTTCTTAAGATTTGCATTTTCTTCACTTATCTTTTTCATTTCAGCTAACTTACATCTGAGTGAGATTATTTCTTTCTCAGAGTTGAGTAAGTCTGAGCAAAGGACTTTGAATTCAGCCTTGAATTCATTTGAAGTAAAATCAAAACCAGATATTACCTGATCTGCATTATTTTCTTCTTCTGATTCTGAATTTTCTTCATCAGATTTGCTGGCTGAGGCATTGATTGCCATCATGCAGAAGTTCTTTTCTTCTTCATCATCACTGGAGCCTGATGAAGATTCATATTGTGACTCACAGTCTGAGTCATAAATTGCCAGTAGACATTGGCTATTCTCTTTTGTTTCTTCTTCATCAGAAGAACCAGATGAAGATTCTGATTCAGATTCTGTTTCACTCCAGGATGTTGCTACAAATCCTCTTCCCTTCTTTTTGTGTGAGTGGGAGGAAGATTTGCTACAACCTTTCCTTTCTTCCTTTTCTCTTTTTCTCTCCTTTCTGTCCTTTTTGTTTTGATTCTCTTGACATTCAGGAGCAATATGTCCTGGCTTCCTGCAACCAAAACATATAATTTCATTAGAGTGATTTTTGTCATACCTTGGCTTGTCATAGCTTCTGGATGACTTCTTCTTGAAATCCTTCTTAGCCATATTATAGAATCTTTTGGCTATGAAGCTCATCAACTCCTCTTTGGTAGGCGTTGGTCCTTCTTCTTCTGCAGCCTTGAAGGCTATGCTTTTCTCCTTCTTGAGTGCTGGGGATGAAGTGGATTCTTCAGCTTCCCTACTTTTGATGAGCTGCTCATAAGATTTGAGCTTGCCCAACAAGGCTTCAGTGGTGATCTCATTTAAGCTTCTGGCTTCTTTGATTGGCCAGATTCTGGAGTCCCATGTGCTGGGAAAGCACATAAGAATTTTGTCATTGATCTCTGTGAGTGAGATCACTTTGTCCAGAGACTTCAGCTCATTTATTAGGAGGCTGAGCCTATTGTACATATCAGCAACATTTTCTGATTCTCCCTTCTTGAAGTTCTCATATTGAGAGATCAGGTGAGATCTTCTATCTTTCCTTTCATCTGCTGAGCCTGCCACCATGTTGTTGAGAGATTCCCAGATTTCTTTTGCTGAGGTGCACTCAACTACTTTCTGGAATATGTCATTTGACATAGTTAAGGCCATAATGTTCATTGCCTTTGCATTTGCATTTCTCTACTTCTTCTGAGCCTCAGTCCACTCAGGAGGTGGAACAGCAGTGTTGTCTGTTGTTGCAATAGTGTTGGTTGTTGCTGTAGGTGCTGGAGGTCCTGTAAGAATAATATTGAAAATCTCCTCATCAATAGAGTTCATATAAAGCCTAATCCTTGCTTTCCATAGTGCAAACTTATTGAGATTGCACATAGGAGGTCTTGTGCTAGAATATTCCTTGTTTTGTGCCATGAGTTTTGAATGATATAAAATTCTTAGATAAAGAAGCTCTTAGACAAATTAAGATCTGGTTGATTTTTGTGATTCAGATGTTAGTCTGTAAAGAATCAACACTCCTCTGATACCAATTAAAAGTGGAGGTCAGATCTTAAGTTACTCTAGAGGGGGGTGAATAGAGTATTAAAAACTTTTCCTTAGTTTTTATAGCAGAATTAAAATAGTATTATATATAAGTGTAAGCTGTGTGAGAATTATATAAACAGAAAAATTAAGTAAATGTAATCACAAAACAAACAGCACAAGCACAGAAAATAATCAAACACAGAAGACACAAGGAGCTATAGTAGTTCCCCAATAAATCTGGGTACGTCTACTCTTCTACAACCTTTGGTAGGAATCCACTAGGAGGTTGTTGATAAGGTGCCCTCACACCAGGTGAGATGTTGATAAAGTGCTCTAACCAAACTGCAGGTTTTTGAAAAGGTGCCCAGTCACCGAGAGTTAACCTTTGAAGGGAGTTATAACCCTGTACAAGATGGGAAGGAAAAAGTTTATAGTGTTCTTCTCTGTCAAGATGCTGAGAGAAGACTCTAGTGGATGTTGTTGTAAAGCTCCCCCTGTCAGATTGAAGTGTTTGACAGAATGAAGAAGCTTTCTCTTGAAAACTAAGATCTCCTGTAGCAGTTTGATCTGGAAGAACAGGTTCTTCAGATTGCTTGTTGCTCTTTTAGAAGATCTGAATTTGCAGCAGATTCTGAGTGAATGCTCTTGAGGATGATGTTCTCAGAAGTTTTTGTTTGCTGCTGGTAGAGGAAGAAGATGAACAAAAATACTTTCTGAGATGTCTGTCTGTATATCTACTTCTTCTTCTTTAAGCTATATATATATATCTTTTTTATTCTGTAATAGAACGACGTTTGAATTCTGTCCACTCAAACGATTTTGGCAGGTCCTTTTATTTTTGACTATGAAAAGATCCCTTTTCATTAAATGTCAACGGCTATTGCTGCCTTGGAAAAAGGAAAGAAGGGAATATATTAACTGAGTTTAATATCCTTCCTTATCTGTCAGAATATGTCCAAAGGATATTAAATAGATCCGTTATATTCGTTGTTTTGCTGTTAGGATAGATAGAATATAGTTGAAAACAAATCTGGACTTTAATAAATGATCTGTCGAACGCTGGCTATAATCTGTCGAGCGCTGTTCAGAAAATGTTGAACGCTGGTTGGAGAACTGTCGAGCGCGGTCAACAAAAAAACTGTCGAACGTTGGGAGCCATCTGTCGAGCACTGCTAGCCATTTGTCGAACACTGATCAGAGAATGTCGAGTGCTGGAACTGGCTGTAATACTTCAGTCTGCTGAGAACAATTTGTCGAACGATGCTAGACATTCGTCGAACGCCACTTGCCATTTGTCGAACGCTGCTAGCCATTTGTCGAGCGCTGGGAACCTTAGATTTAATCTTAAGTTCTAGCTAATTTATCAGCCTACAGACTTGACCCTTAAACTATACATAGTGATCCTAGCCCAAAACAGTAAAAGGGTTGTTCCAACACGTTGTGAGATTTGAAAACTAAGAAAATATGATAGTTCTCCTACAAGACTCAATTCAAATTCATTTTTCATTACTAAGACTACTTCATTACACAACTCTTCATTAGTGGCTCCAAAAATGATACCATCAATATATATTTGAAAAATAATTAGATCATTATTATTATGCTTAATGAAGAGTGTGTTGTCGACACTTCCCATAACATAATCTGGTTTTAACAAAAATGATGTAAGTCTATCATACCATGCACGGGGCGCTTGTTTTAAACCAGAAAGCGCTTTTTCTAATTTGTAAACATGATTTGGAAATTTTTCATTTATAAAACCGGTGGGTTGTTTAACATAAACTTCTTCTTTTATAAACCAGTTTAAAAAAGCACTTTTAACATCCATTTGAAATAATTTTATTCTTTTAAAACACGCAAATGCCAAAAATATTCGTATATATTCTAAGCGAGCAACGGGTGCAAAAGATTCTTCAAAATCTACCCCCCTCGATTTGAGAAAAACCTTGAGCAACTAAGCGTGCTTTATTTCTGTTAATCCTAGATTCACCATCAAATTTATTTTTAAAGATCCATTTAACGCCAATAACAGAATGATTGGATGGTCTATCTACTAGATTCCAAACTTTATTTCTTTCAAATTGATCTAACTCTTCATTCATAACCAAAAACCAAAATTCGTCATTTAAAGCGGTGGATACGTTTTTAGGTTCGATTTCGAAGTAAATATTTGAAAATGTTTCATGAATAGAGGATTGAGTTCTTAACCCAGTAGAAGGTTCCCTAATGACTAGCTCTTTTGGATGATTTTTTGAGAAGTTCAAGATGCTTGGGGGCACATATTCGTCTTCCTTGGCCTTCTCCTCCTCTTCTTTGGAAGGTTCCTCTTCATCGTGCTCCAAAGATGGCACAGGTTCATCATTTGTACCCGTAGGAAGTCTTTCTGCACATGGAATAAATTCATCAAATTTAACATTAATAGACTCTTCAACCTTACTCGATCTTTTGTTAAATATTATATAGGATTTACTGGTTGAAGAGTATCCAAGAAATATTCCTTCATCACACATTCATCAAATTTTCCTAACTAATCTTTTGTATTAAGAACAAAACATTTACAGCCAAATACTTTAAAATATGATACGTTAGGTTTCTTTTGATAATATAGTTCATTCGGTGTGAGATTTAGAGATGGGCGAAGCATGACTCTATTCATTACATAGCATGATGTGCTTACGGCATCGACTGAAAAAGACTTAGGTAATTTATATTGAGATAACATAGTGCGTGCTAGTTCTTGGATTGTCCTATTCTTTCTTTCTACAACACCGTTTTATTGAGGTGTGCGTGGAGCGGAGAACTCATGCTTAATACCTAACATTTCACAAAAAGATTTAAATTTTTTTTTAAATTCTCCTTCATGATCTGAGCGAATGCATTTTATTTTTAAATCTAGTTCATTTTGAATACGAGTACATAATTTTGAGAATTCGCAAAATGCATCAAATTTGGAAGAGAGAAATAAAGTCCAACAATATCTCGAGAAATCATCTATTAGAACGAAAGTATATATTCTACCACCAAGACTTGTGGTGCTAACGGGACCAAAGAGATCCATATGAATTAATTGCAATGGTTTTGAAGTAGAAATTTCATTTTTGCTTTTAAAAGATGATTTTGTAAATTTTCCTTTTTGGCATGGAGAACATAGTGAAGATAAATTTCCATTCAATTTAGGCAATCCTCTAATCAATTCCCTTTTTGCTAGTTTTAAAATGAGTTTTGTACTAGTGTGACCTAAACGTCTATGCCATAGTTCTAATTCATCATTTTTTGTTATAAAACATTTTATAGATGACTTGGAAAGATCATGAAACGAAACTATGTAAACATTGTAAATTCTAGGTGCAATTAGTAACACCTCTTTGTTTTAGGATTAAATATTTTACAAAGATTAGTGGATGATTCAAATAATACATCTAATCCTTAATCACACAGTTGGCTTATAGATATTAAGTTATGTTTTAATCCTTTTACATAAAGAACATTTGAGATAAGAAAGGATTTGTTACCCACTATACCTACTCCCATGATCCTTCCTTTACCATTATTACCAAATGTTACGATCCCTCCTTTCTTCTTTTCTAGGCTAAGAAATTTTGCTTTGTTGCCTGTCATGTGCTTGGAGCAGCCTGTGTCCAAGTTCCACACGTCCTCCATTTCCATAGCCACTTTTCACTCAAAAGCTCAATCATGCCTTTATTATCCAACTTTTCTGCGATGCATCCCTACCCACTTTTGCTGATAACAAAGGGGGAGAAATAACATGATAAAATGCAAAAGGGGGAGAACTAACATGATAAATATAATCCGCTATCAAAATAAAAACCCAACATGATTGATTAAGTTGATAGCATACATATTAGGGGAGCATATATTTAGGGGGAGCAATTCTAAATGCTAAAATCAATAATTATCCTAAAGTCATCACTCTCACACACACACAACTATAGTCTCATCATGCTTATTAATTAATGCTTTGATTTATCATTAATGGATTTGTTATTATCAAAAGGGGGAGTTTGTTGGAACATGGTCTTCCGCATCTCCTAGGTTTGAGAATAACAAATCCTATGTGTATTTGATTTTGTGTGTTCAAGTGTGCAGGTTTACTAGGTTCACTTGACTTAAGGAGTACACATGATCACTGCCCCCAAAATTGAGGCCAAAATTCGAACAAGCTAACTATCGCCGGCGGTAGCGATAGCGCGCGGCGATAGCATTGATTAGCGCCATTTCGGAAGCAATTTAAGAAGGATGTTAGCGCCTGGTGGTAGCGGATAGCGCCGGCGGTAGCGTGACGCACAGAAGGAATATAGCAAGATGTTGCCGCGGATGGGAGATTCTGCCGCGCAATTTGTTACTTAATCCGGGCTAGCGCCGGCGGTAGCGCTAGCGCCGGCAGTAGCGTGAAGGCTATAAATTGGATGCCTTGGCTCCGAACTCTTCATCCTCTTAAGATCCAAAAACTCCAGAGCTTCGTGCCACAATAGAGAGAGGAGAGATCAGAGAGATACTCCCACCAAAATCTTAGAGAAGGAATTTCTGAAGGAGGATTTCTTCATGCTTCATCCGACAGGCGACCGCCTCAACAAACGCTTATACTACAGCGGTCCAACGTCTCCTACTTCAGAATTTCTTAGAGGGAGTTTTTAATATTGTTGTAATTTCAGTTTAGTTCTCTTTTTCTTGTAAACGGTTCATTAATTCGCCTCGTGTTGGCGACTAGGTCTGGTTTAGACTTAGGGGGTAATTCGCCTTGTGTTGGCGACTAAGTCTAGGGTGTAGATATAGGGGGTGCTCGAGGCCTTTCTGGGGATAGATTGGCTAGAGCGGCTTGAGGCCGTATCTGGGTAGAGATCGGCTAAAGCCAACCGGTTCGTGGGGATACGAGTCGGTATAGAAAACGAAAAAGAACTATAATTATTCGCCTCGATTTCCAGCGTCATAGAAATCCATTTTTGTAATCAATTTTATTAATAGTAATCATGTCTCTATTTTTGTAATAAAATTGATTTTGTTCTTCATTCATCTAAATTGTTTATTATCCTCTTTTTCATCATAAATCAATTTAGATAGCTATTCAAAAATATTACTTTAATCTTGCAATAATTCAAAGTTTTCTAAATATTTACTTAAGTTTTTGAAAACCCTTATTCACCCCCCTCTAAGGGCGCCGACCGATCCAACAATTGGTATCAAAGCGGTTTTATTCCAATCGGCTTAACAACCGGGAATAATGGCGTCTCATGATCTCGCTTCTACTAGTGGGGGGAATTTTTGTGAAGAAGAAAAATCACCTACACCACCTTTATTTGAAGGGACAAATTATAAAGGATGGAAAATCTTAATTGAAAAATTTATTAAAACTTTAGACATCGAAGTTTGGAATTTAGCAATAGCAAGACCTGCAAATGAATCAAATAAAAAGGAACTTCAATTAAATGCAAAAGCTAAACATTATTTATTTTGCGGTCTATCTAATGAAATTTTCAAATTCATATATTGCTTTTCTAGTGCATACAAAATATGGCACTTTCTTGAAGAAATGCATGATCTTCCTCTCGCAGGTGTGGAACAAACACAGGAGGAGAAGAACGTACAAGCATCCATTATCATTCAAGAAGATCTCTCTCTCGGAGCAAAGCCATGGAGAATATTGAAATAGAGAAAGAGAACAATACATCAAAAGAAGATGAAAACTCATCTGTGATCGAGGAAGGACCAAAAGATAACGAAGGAACTTTATGCACACATTTTGCCTCTACCAAAAGCGTTGTAAGAAAGTCAAAATCCTCTTCTTATGTGATAACTTCCATTTCTAGTTTCAATATACTAAAAACTGCTAAACGTAAGATCAAGAAATTGAAAATCACTATTAAAAATTTACATTTAGAAAATAAGAGATTAAAAGCTAATGTTAATTTAGAATCAAATTGTGATGTGGTTTCACCATCTTGTCCTTTACTTGAAAACACAAAACCTTGTTTTGATTATTATAATATTAAGGAAAAACTCATGAAACTTGAAAAGGATTTTATTTTAGTAAAAGAACAAAATGAAAAATTATGTTTAGAAAATTCTTCCATGAAAAATGATTGTGCTAAGTGCAAAGATTTTAAAATTGAAATTAAAGAGATGGATGAAACATTTGATGAGTTTAGAAATGACTATCAAAATCATATTGACTCTATTGTATCCACTCTTAAAAATAGCACAACAGCTTATAATAAAGCTAGACATAATCTAAAGATAAAGAATGATGAATTAAAATCAAAAATCAACTTGCTTATGAAAATTATAAATACAAATTCAAAACATACAAATTTAGAAAATCAAGCAATATCTAAAAGCAAGTTGAATACAAATATCTTAACTAAACCTAATAATGGGAATAAGAAACAAAATGTTTTTTCATATCAAAAACCAAATCATCATTATTTACATAATCATGTTTCTCCAACTTAAAATTGAAATTACACAAATTTCCTATAAATGATAATTTCAATTATAATCTTCAAAGGAAAGAAAATCATCATGGAAATTTGATAAATAAGAATAATATTAAACTAATGTTTGAATGGCGGCCAAAAGTTAAAGATGAAACACACACTCAAATCAAAAGGGCCCATTCAATCACATCTCCCCAAAAGCAAAACGGTGCATTTGGGTACCCAAAGGAACCGTCACTCCCGGTTCTCTTTGGATACCTAAATCTCTTATTCATTAGTATCCCATCATTTGCATGAAGTAGAAACCTAATAAAAATGAAATATCATTATTCTACTTCATAATTTGCTTAAACCTTCTTTTTGTTTATTCTCTTTTGTTTCTTCTTAAACTATCATGCTATGATCACTCTATGTATCTTGAAATGTCATATCATTTTGTTTAGTGATCTACTTATCCATTTTATTTAAATTCATTACCCTTAAATGTCTTGAACTATCATTATTAATTAAATATTAAAACTATTATCAAGACTAATGAAATTATTTTAAATGGATCTAAATAATAAAGGGCTTAGGCAAACAAAAAAATTAAAATGCACAATGTGTTGATTATTATCTATCTTATGTGATGAATATGATAGCCCTTATATTTGAGAAAATTTACAATAACTCTTCAAACTAACCAAAAATAGCTTCTCACTTCTTTCATATTCACTATTCACCTCACAATCTTTATTTAAAATATTCTGAAAAATGTTGAATATGACTTGTGCTACATGTTTCACCATCATGTAATATCAAAAGATCTGTAAATTCAAACATTGCAAAAGATCCACTTAGTTCTAACATTTGATTGGTGATCATAATAAGTACATGAATGAATTAATGAAGTATAATAAAATAAAATTGAACGATAAAATAACAATGTGACTTTAAATTGTTTCCATTGGACTAAAATGCTTATGAATGTGCATGATATTCTTTTTGCATGAACATTATTTTCTAAATCACTAAAATTATGCATATTTGTTCCTTCATGTCTTCTCGTACTTACATTTCCTATCATTCTTCAAACTACATTAGATTGATAAAAGTCTAGAAAATTTTGAATTCATATACATTATGATAATCTATCTTATAGCTCATGCAAGATCTCGTTTGTCACGACTTGAGATAGGTGTCCTAGATCTTTCATGTTAAAACATGCTTACAAATGCAATTTTCTTCATTTTTAACCATCAAAAACATTTCCAAAAAATTCTGCAAATTCAGCATGAAACTACTAATGGGACACCTAATCAAGTTCAAGCATCAAAATTTTCAAAAACCTAAAAAATCACTTACTGTTTCCCGCGCTAGCGCTAGCGCCGGCGCTAGCGTCGAGGTTCATTTTTCTGTAATTTTAAAATTTTGAAAAATCCCTAAAAATATATTAATCTATGGGTACTATTCATTTTTGCATTTTTGCTTTTATTATATTTTTGAAAAATCAAATACAAAAATAGAAAATCCAAATTACAAAAAATATGTTTTGCTTTCTTTTTTTTGTCATTTGCTTAAAGCCTATTTTTTCTTAAAAATCAAATACAAAAATATAAACCAAAAAAAAATTATCAAAAAATTGTTATTTTTGAACTTAACTTTTTACTTGTATCTTGCGAAAGGGTGATTTGGGCTATCATCCCATCATATCACCTAGTACCGGGCGAACATCTCACAAGGTTGTCCTTGGGAAGTCCAAGATCAATTTTATAAGTTCAAACTTTAAATAAAGATTATTTTTCAAAAATATCAAAAAAATATTGTATGGACTTTATTGTAAAAATCAAGCATGATTTAATATATTATTTAGTACTTCTATAATGTTGCGATTTATCATCTCAAACTACTTTGAACATTGTTTTCATCATGCTTAGATATATCTATTAATATGTGCATCAATTATATGTTAAAGGTTGTGTAGGATCTAGCTTAGCATGCCTCTAAGTATGAGAAATGTTTTATGTTTGATAATGATAGATATTCACTCACTTTTTGGCATTGTCTACATATGGTTTAATTTAAGAATGCTTGTGTATGTTTATGTATTAGTACAATGAACTAAAATTGCACAAGTATCTTACCTACACTCCTTTATTTGCACTTGTAAAAGTTAAGAAAAGTGGTTATGTTTTTCATAAATCCATTGGTTTGCAAAACAAGTGTATTCGGAGAACTTTGTACTAAACAAAAATCATAAAATAAATAACAAAGATAACTCCACAAAGCACTACTTGAACCTCCTGATAAGTCTTAATAAGCATTGTGAGGTTGAGCACCTTGGATAGAATAGTAAAGTGTCTTGTGCAAACCATATCTTTCCTTCAAAATAAGAAAAACCCCTTACTTTTAAGTACACCGGATCACTAGTCTCAAACAGTAAAAATAAAATCTGTGATCCCCCAAGCACTACTTTGCACCCTGATAAGTCTTAATGAGCATTGTGTGTGCAAAGCACCTTGGTAGTTGTACATTTTTTTTGTGCATTAAAGTGTGTGGAAGTAAAATTATTTGTGTTTTGTTGTGCTTCTACTTTACATATCTCTTGTATTTTTGATTAAAACACTCGTATACTCTACTCAAAAATACACTTATGTGCACATCATTATCTTCCATAACACTTCTTCTCATGAGTATTGGATCCTAACGCTAATTCTATGCTACTATTTATTTATGAAATGCACTAGATAACCTAGCATGCTTTCTACAATGTTTGGTTTGTTTTGAAATTGTGAATTGAAATAACATTGTAGTAATCTCTTTGTGATAACATTATTTCATGCTTGGTTACTATATTGTCAAAATAAAATATTTTTAAATACAAAATGATTTATAAAAACATCTTCATCTTTGGAATTTAACTCAAAAACATCTCCTTTTTGAACTTAAACTCTTATTTAGTATTATGATGTTTCTTTTTCGAAATCTTCCGCAATGCTCAAACTCTGATTCATTCATGAATTTCAATATAGCTAAGTGTGTTTTATTTTCAAATAAAAATCCACATGCTATGAAATTTCCTATTAGATTTAAATGCATAATGTTTCCAAAAAACTATTATCCGTGACTTCATATCTCACCATAGCGGGGGCGTAAGGTTGTAGACATTAGATAACCTTATCTCTAGTCATGTCTTGTCCTTAACCGGGGAGGGTTCCAGTGGGGCCTTGCGAGGCACTGGGGGGAAAGAGTGCTAGGTTAAGTTTTGTCTAGTGTTTGCATATGGGACTAACACCCCAACCTACGGCATGTTTGCAGCTCCTCATGCCCATCCGTCACTTAGTACGGGGCTAGGGTGCATTGTCTGGGTAGATGGGTTACTTGGAAATCACTATTTTTTATGCTTAAAACTCTTATATAAAGGGGAAATCATTACTTTTGCTCAAACTAAAAACTCTGATATATTTATACAAAAATTATTCTAACAAATGGCTCTAAAAACTCCTTATCATTTCCTTCTCACTCAAAAGCTCGATCATGCCTTTATTATCCAACTTTTCTGCGATGCATCCCTACCCACTTTTGCTAATAACAAAGGGGGAGAACTAACATGATAAAATGCAAAAGGGGGAGACCTAACATGATAAATATAATCCGCTATCAAAATAAAAACCCAACATGATTGATTAAGTTGATAGCATACATATTAGGGGAGCATATATTTAGGGGGATCAATTCTAAATGCTAAAATCAATAATTATCCTAAAGTCATCACTCTCACACACACACAAGTATAGTCTCATCATGCTTATTTATTAATGCTTTGATTTATCATTTATGGATTTGTTATTATCAAAAGGGGGAGTTTGTTGCAACATGGTCTTCCGCATCTCCTAGGTTTGAGAATAACAAATCCTATGTGTATTTGATCTAGTGTGTTCAAGTGTGCAGGTTTACTAGGTCCACTTGACTTAAGGAGTACACATGATCACTGCCCCCAAAATTGAGGCCAAAATTCGAACAAGCTCACTATCGTCGGCGGTAGCGATAGCGCCCGGCGATAGCGTTGATTAGCGCCATTTCGGAAGCAATTTAAGAAGGATGTTAGCGCCTGGCGGTAGCGGATAGCGCCGGCGGTAGCGTGACGCATAGAAGGAATAGAGCAAGATGTTGCCGCGGATGGGAGATTCTGCCGCGCAATTTATTACTTAATCCGGGCTAGCACCGGCGGTAGCGCTAGCGCCGGTGGTAGCGTGAAGGCTATAAATTGGATGCCTTGGCTCCGAACTCTTCATCCTCTTAAGATCCAAAAACTCCAGAGCTTCGTGCCACAGCAGAGAGAGGAGAGATCGGAGAGATACTCCCACCAAAAGCTTAGAGAAGGAATTTCTGAAGGAGGATTTCTTCACGCTTCATCCGACAGGCGACCGCCTCAACAAACGCTTATACTACAGCGGTCCAACGTCTCCTACTTCAGAAGTTCTTAGAGGGGATTTTTATTATTGTTGTAATTTCAGTTTAGTTCTCTTTTTCTTGTAAACGGTTCGTTAATTCGCCTCGTGTTGGCGACTAGGTCTGGGGTAGACTTAGGGGGTAATTCGCCTTGTGTTGGCGACTAGGTCTAGGGTGTAGATCTAGGGGGTGCTCGAGGCCTTTCTGGGGATAGATTGGCTAGAGCGGCTTGAGGTCGTATCTGGGGAGAGATCGGCTAATGCCAACCGGTTCGTGGGGATACGAGTCGGTATAGAAAATGAAAAAGAACTATAATTATTTGCCTCGATTTCCAGCGTCATAGAAATCCATTTTTGTAATCAATTTTATTAATAGTAATCATGTCTCTATTTTTGTAATAAAATTGATTTTGTTCTTCATTCATCTAAATTGTTTATTATCCTCTTTTTCATCATAAATCAATTTAGATCGCTATTCAAAAATATTACTTTAATCTTGCAATAATTCAAAGTTTTCTAAATATTTACTTAAGTTTTTGAAAACCCTTATTCACCCCCCCTCTAAGGGCGCCGACCGATCCAACATAGCCTTCCTGCAAATATAGAAAGTAGATGAGAGTAAAGATCCGGATACCCAAGAGGTACCACCCATAGAGTAAGTGGATTTCTTAGGTACCCAGATTTGTTTTAACGATCGTTGTTTTATATTCCTGCAAAAGCTAAATGTGTGTCCAAACTTAAGACAATTTGCACACGAAATAAAGGGGGTTGAGACCCTTTTTTGAATTTCTACATTGCTCTTGATGGATGGTGTTTGAACTTTAGAAAAATAGGAGATTTTTTAACTGTTGAGCTACCGCCGGCGTTAGTTGCTAGCGCCGGGCGATAGGGCTCATTTTGATATCCAAGCCTAAACTTTCCAGAACCATAACATTGGTTTCCCAAAATCATATCCAGGGATTTTTGTCCAATCCCGAATTTTTTTATGGCCATATTGAGGCTATGATTTTGTTTTTTAAGAGATGTATTTTCTTGTACAATCATTACACATTTATTTTCAAACCCCTTTTTGTTATTTTCAATTTGTAAGCGAGAGGTTTTTAGTTTTCTTTCTAAGTCCCTTTTTTCTTTTGTGATAGTTTTGATTTGTGAGAGGGCCTTAGAAAGAGAAATTTCAAGTTCATTTATTTTACATAAGTAGTGCTCACACTCTTGACATGAAACCTTTCTCTTTTCAAGGGAAATTAATTTTTTAGTAAGTTTATGATTTTCTTTAATGATTGATTCATTTTCACGATTTAAAATAATATTATCTTCTACACTTTTATCATAGGCTTTGCAAGTTTGAACAAATTCATCATAGAGTTCTTTGAAGGTGGGAGGAGTTACCTCAGTGTCGCTAAGAACACTGAGTCATCATCGTTTCTTTTTGCCATTGAACATAGGTTTGCTTCCTCCTCACTGCTTGATTCAGATTCGCTTGATTCTTCAGAGGAAGAATCATCCCAGGTTGCGTCTTTTAATACTTTCGTTGTATCCTTCACTTTGTATTGTTCTTTTTGCTCCTTTTGATACTTCGGGCACTGGCTCCGAATGTGCCCGGTATTTCTGCAGTGGTAGCACTCCGGTGGTGGTCTTTCTCCTTCGTCTTCGCTTCATTTTTCTTTCTTTGATGAAGAGGAAGATCCTTTTCGTCGAGCATCCCTTTGGAAGTATTTCCGGATGGTGTTCCTCCTCTCCGGATTCCTAATGAACTTCCTGAAGTTCTTCACCAAGAGACCTTCTTCATCTTCATCATCATCTTCGTTGCTTTCCTTCTTTGACTTTTGTGCCAATGCCTTTTTCTTTGGCTCTTCGTTGTATTCATCGTGTTGAATCTGGAGTTCTACTTCATGGGTTTTGAGATTCCCAATAAGGTTCTCGATCTGGTGCATTCTTAGGTTGTGCGACTCTGAGATGGTCGTCACCTTTGGATTGAACCATGGAGGTAGAGAGCGAAGAATTTTCTTGACCAAGTCCCCGTCTGAGTACACCTTTCCAAGTGCTTTTGAAGCATTGACGATCTTGGTGAAGCGAGTGTACATCGAGTTTATGTCCTCATCGGTATCCATCCTGAATTGTTCATATTCAGACTCGAGTTGGAATAGCTTTGCATCTTTTACCTGCGATGTACCTTCATGAGTAACTTCCAATTGATTCCAAATAACATAAGCAGTTAAACATGCAGAAATTCTATTAAACTTAGTTTTATTTAAAGCGCAATATAAAGCATTCATTGCCTTAGCATTATTTTTGCACCTTAGTTTATCGTTATCATCCATTTATCCTTAGGTTTTAGTAGCGTTGCCTCTCCCACTACAATTGTAGGAGGAGAGTACCAAACTTCTACCATGTTCCATACTTCCACATCCATGGTCATAAGAAAACACATCAATCGATTTTTCCAGTAGTTGAAATCTTACCCTGAAAAAAGTGGTGGTCGACTTACACCCTAACCCTCCAGAGAAGCGAGATCATGAGACACCATTATTCCCAATTGTTAAGCCAATTGGAATAAAACTGCTCTGATACCACTTGTTGGATCGGTAGGCGCCCTTAGAGGGGGGTGAATAAGGGTTTTGAACTTTTCTTTATATTTTGAATATCTTAAAATAATAAGTGATTAAGATGATGAGAAAATAAAAACACACTAAGTAAAATCAAATAGAGACATGTTTAATTAATATGAAATATGAGGTTTACAAAAGTTGATTTCTATAACGCTAGAAATCGGTGGCGAATAATAATAAACTCCTTTTGTTTTCTATCCCGACTCGCATCCGCACAAACTGGTGGCCCTAGCCTATCCTTCTCTGGATTCGGCCTCAAGCCGCTCTAGCCAATCCAACCCCAGATATGGCCTTGAGCACCCCCTAGACCTAACCTAGATCTATTCGCCAACATGAGGCGAATTTCAGCCCTATGTCCTACACAGACCTAGTCGCCAACACGAGGCGAATTGTCTAACGGTTTACAAGGAATATGAAAAGATAATAATAAAAACTCCCTCTTGAAGAACTTCTAAAGATGGAGACGAAGATCCGCTGTAGAATAAGCGTTGTAGAAGCGGACGTCGTTTGGATCCGGCGTGAAGAGATTCTCCTTCAAAAATTCGCAGAGGTTTGGTATGAGATCAACCTTCGGCCAAATTAGGATCTGCAATTCTAGCACTCAACCTCTCTCTCTGATGTGTGTCCAAAACGGGAGAAGAGGGGTCCTATTTATCGCATCAGCGCTAGCGCTACCGCCGGCGCTATCCCGGATTAGGCATTATTCTGCGTAGGGGAATCTTCAAACTGAGGAAACATTTCCATCTTGCCTCTTGTGCTCCACGCTACCGCCTGCGCTATCCGCTACCACCAGGCGCTAGCTCATTCTAAAGGTACTCCCAGGTTTGTGCTAATCATCGCTAACGTCGGGCGCTAGGTTCTATCGCCAGTGCAAGTGGGAATGTTGGATTTGATGGCTCAATTTTGGGGGCAACCTTCATATCTTATCCTTGAGTCATATGGACTTTGTTTCCTGCACACTTAAACACACAAGATCAAATACACATAGGATTTGTTATCTCAAACCTAGGAGATGCGGAAGACCATGTTCTAACAGTTTCTACTACTTTTGGTGCGCATTCTTCATCTTGATGCTCTTCTTCTTCCATCAAGTTTGGAGAGTTGATGTTGATGGAGCTTGGAACATCTTCTTTGACTCCTTCTAATCTCAATAGTTTTAGCTGAGCACCTGCATCTTCAACAAAGATACTTGACGAACTACTATGGATCATGCTCGTCTAATCAAATATAACATTAATTGATTCTTCTACACCCAAAGTTTTCTTATTGAAAATCCTATATGTCTTACTATGACTACTATATCCTATGAAGTACCTTCAAAATATTTTTCACTAAACTTTGTTTTATAATACTTCTCATTATTAAGTACAAATCATTTGCCTCCAAAGATCCTAAAATAGGACACAGTCAGTTTCCTACCTTAAGAAGTTCATACGGTGTCTTACGATGGTCCTTGTGAATTAAGGCTCTATTTTGCATGTGACACGCAGTATTTATTGCTTCAGCCCAGAGGTACTTTGGTAATGAAGAGTCATTCAACATTGTTCTATATGGCTCAATGAGTGTTCTGTTCTTTCTCTCGGTGACTCAATTTTGTTATGGAGTGTGAGGAGAGGAAAACTCATGAAATATACCATGGCTTGCACAAAACTCTGTCATGGAACCAGATTCAAATTCTGTTCCATGGTCACTTTTGATTTTGACCACAGAGTAGTTCAATTCATTCTGTATTTTCCTGACAAAGGTAATGAAATAGTCAAAGGTGTCTGACTTGTGTTTTAGAAATAATACTCATTTAAAATGTGAGTAATCATCAACAATAATCAAGGTGTAAGATTTACCTCCAAAACTACGAACATCCAAGGGACCGAATAAGTCCATATGAAGCAGATATAAACATCTAAAAGAATCTTTAGTAGCAATGCTTTTAAAGGTGGACCTTATCTACTTACCCATCTGGCATGCGTGACACATCCTCTCTTTATCGCACTTAATATCGGGAGCATCACACACTAAGTTATGGGAAAATAACATATTTATTGTTTTAAAATTAATATGTGCTAATCTCTTGTGACATTGATCACAAATAGATGCACTATCTCTTGCCAAAAAGCACACTGGTGTAGAAGATTCTAAACATAAAAAATTAAGACAAAATATATTTCTACTCCGAGTGCCTGTTAAAATAGTTTTAGAATTAGAAGGCGATTTTATCAGACACTTGTCCTTGTAGAATTCAACAACATACCCTTTGTCACAAAATTGACTTATGCTGATGAGACTATGCTATAATCCCTTAACATATGCCACATCTGTGAAAGAGATGATACCATTAGTAATCATATCGTATCCTTTTGTGATTCTTCTGTCAGATACGCCAATAATAACTTTTGGACCATTTTTGACTGAGGTATAATCTTGTAGTAGGCTTCTTGTACCGGTCATATGCCTGGAACATCCACTGTCCAAATACCAGATAGAATTTTTGTTGGCTTTTGGACATACCTAGATTCACAGATTAAATACCCTTAAGAACCCAAACAGATTTGGGTCCTTGGTTCCTTAGACGAACACCACTAGGGATGTTAACATTGCAAGGGGTCATTCTTGCATTGTTAACTCGCGGAGTGTTATAGTTAATAAAATTAAACCAGCAATCTATGGCAAAATGACCAATCTTGCCACAACACCAACAGTCAAACCTGTTGTATCATCTTTTCTTCTCCTGCTTTACCTTTTGAACGGGAGGTCTAGCTGGAGCTACATAATTAGAAGTGGCTCCTTTGTCTCATGTGGCTTTGTAGCAATAGATTTAACCTATGGTGCTTTCTTACCACTCGGTCCATGAACTAATTGACCATAATTCTTCAAGACAATCTCTTCATGAGGTGCCTTGAGAGCACTCATTCCAAAATCTCCGGGACGGCTCCATCCTCGGTTATTCTTGTTAGGAGCAACATACGTTGGTCTAGCAAGATGATCGTAGGAAGTTTCAATGTCATATTGATTAGTTGCAAAAACTACCTTCTTGAAAGAAGGTTGACTTTGAGGAGCCCTCCAATTTCCCTTAGCAGCATTATGTGCAATGCCACCCTTCTTTGAAGCAGAAAATCTGTCAGTAATAGGAAGGATAGTCTTTGGCTTCGAGAAGCTTTCTACAAGCTTCCTTTCAGCCACTAACTTTTCTTCCAATTCATGTATGTCTTTCTCTTTCATACTTACTAGTTCAGTAGAGCATTCCAAATCCTCTTTTAAAGATTGAATTTAGTCGCTGAGAGGAGTCAATCTTTCAATTTCCTCCCTCAGTTCAGATTCCAATGCCTTGAGAGAGGCAATCTCTTTGGCTTGAAATTTGACCGCCTCGCGGCATTTGTCAAATACCTTAAGTAATGCTCGGTGCTGAAACATTAAGTCTGAATCCTCCTCAGATGAGTCGTCTTCATGACCGGTGGGGCTAGTATCTGATTCAGATAAAGTTGTTTGAGAATTTACCTTCCCATTATATTGCGAGTCACAGTTCTCATCATTAGAATGTTCCATTAGCCCAAAGTAAGCTTCTTCATCGGAGCTTGACTCACTTGAGTCGATGTCGCTTATGGTCTTAGGTTTCTTCACGATGAAGCTCTCATCTTCTTTCTTTTTACCTCTAAAGGATATCTTCTCTTCTTTCTTTGATCCTTCCATCTTCTTGTGAGGACAGTCGGTGATCACGTGTTCTGGCTTATTACAATAATAGCAAATGACGTTAGAAGAAATATATTTATTCTATTTCGATTTATACTTGTCATTGCTGCTGGAGCTCTTCTTGTGATGATCACCATCACGACGTGATATTCTGAAATCAGATGAGGATGGCTGATGTCTCATTTTCTTCCTTTTGATGAGCATCCTCTTAAACTATTTCGAGAGTAGTGAGAACATTCCATCTGATATTTCAGAATTGGAGGAGCTTGCATCTAATTCATCATGTTCATCTGCAGCCTGTGTCCTTACCGGTGACACAACTCTACTTTTTCTTGACCCTTCTGCCTTCAGTGTTGTGGACTTCTCTTTTCTTGAAGTCATGCTTCGCTCTTCTTCTGCTTTTCTGGTGTTTAAATGCAGCTCGTGGGAAAGCAACTTCCAAAACAAATTCTATGGTTCGATGTTGGGCAGTTTACCAAACTCCCTTATGGAAATAACCTTGCTATCCCATTCTTTCATCAGGGATCTCAAGAACTTATCATTAAGTTCGCCATTAGTAAACTCACGATCATAGTTTCTTAAGTCGTTGACGATCTTAAGGAACTTCTCTTAGCATTCAAAGATAGCATCTCTTTTGTCATGTTTGAAGGCTTCATATTCCTGATTCAGGAGGGATCTCCGATCATCCCTAACTTCCTTCGTTCCTTCCATAAGAATAATCAAGGAATCCCACATTTCCTTTGCGGACTTACAGTGGATTAAATTTTGTAGCATTGAATCATCCACCGTACTATCAATAATGTTCTTCGCCTTCTTACCCAGAGAGACGGGAGCAATTTCATCCTTATTTAGATCCATCATTTTCTTAGGAACCATCACATTTGGATTTAGGGTTGTTGTAGTCTTTGGAATATGAGGACCCTCTTCCACCACTAGGAAGAATCTCAGATTTGCAGCTTCCATGAAGAATTTTACTCTTTCCTTCCACATAGGAAAGTTTTCCTTGGAACACACTGGCAACTTCATCAACGACATATCCTTGCTTATTTACATTAAAGACATGTTTTTTCTTTTTACAACTTGAAAAGGATATGTTCAAGGTGTTAGCATTATAATGAACAACCTGCTTTGATACCAATTGAAAGAGACTAGTTGTCTACCTAAATCACCTAGAGGGGGTGAATAGGTGAGTCCTGCTACTTTTAGTGGAATAAAATTATCTAATAAAATAGAGCACACAGAATAAGAGAAAATACAGCAAAGACACACTAATTTATAGTGGTTCCCCAGAATGGGTACATCCACTTTCCCGCCTCACCTATCTAGCACTTCCGGCTAGACTCGCCTACTTCACAAAACTTAGATTATCTATAATCTTACAACTCGGAGTCTCTCACTCCTACAAACTCGGAGCACAACATCTCCGACACTCGATCCTTCCAACAAGGATCTACAAAATTCTGAAGTAGACACTTCCTACAAGATGTAAAGGTTTTTTTACAACAAAGTAGATTGCAAACAATCTTATTAAAGCTATGAAAGCTTTTCTTCATATCTGAGAGAAACTTCCTTCTTCTTCACATGAAAGCTTTTGACCTGAATCTTGATGAAGAAGGCTTGAATCAGTTTGAAAGTAGATCTGAACTAAGTCTCGACTTGATCTCCGAATGTATGAAAGATTATGAATAGTAGGAGATCGGTCGACACTTTTCTTGTAGAAGGGATTGCGAAAATCAAACTTCTGTCTTCGTGTTCTTCGCAAAATACGAGTTTAGATTTCAACAGAATACTTTCCAAAATGCACAATTAGGGTTATTAAAATTATCGCTTGACTATTTATAGGCAATTCCTCCACCAACGGCTAATTTGAAAATCATAAGGAAGCTCCGTGTGTAAAGTATATGGCGCATTGACCTAATTTGGAAAGCCGTCAAAACAGAAAACTAAAATGCAACTTCTAAGTCCATTCGTCGAGTATATGAAGGACTTCTCGAAACATCTCGATGAATTAACCAAGAGCACTTGACGAATTATTGAGACTTCTCCACGAATTAAACTTAGCTGAGCAGCTTGCACCTTACTAGAATCTTCAATCCGAGCACTTTAGTCTTCTCGACGAACTAACTGAGACCTCTCGACGAATTACTTAGACTTCTCGAGAGTACTCGACGAATAAGTCGAGTATACATAAAACCATACGATGAATTCACTGAGATAACTTATAAATTTATTCTCTGAAAGAACTTGAGAGCACTTGATGAATTCTTCGAGTACATTCATGATCACTCGACGAATTCATTGAGTGTTTGCGAGTTCACTCGACGAATTTTACTTAGAAAAATTCTTGGACTCTTCACAGCAAATAACAACAAGCTTTCCCCTTTTGCATAACATTGAAGTACTCCCCATTAGATATTTTACACATGAGTCAACACAAAGTTCTATGCAATTACGAGTTACAATGCATAGACTTGTGCTAGATGACCCATTGTAATCTGACAATGATTTGTACTTAGCAATTAAGATCTGCAATAATCATTACTAAAGAGTAACATCAAATACAAACTTAATTCATCTTAGTTCAAGGGGAACTTCTTCAAATCAGGGCTATTGTGGATACAATACCCAACAATGTTCTTTGCCCTTTTGTCCATGGTCACCAAGGTGATTTCATCCTTTGACATATCAAAATATTCCTTGGGCACCTGCTTTGTAGGGTCAATTGATGACATTGTCATAGGGACAAAAGTTCCTTCTTCTATGGTGATTGTTGGAACAACCCTATTACTGATTTGGGATAGGATCACTATATGTTGATTAGGATCTGTATTGACCCCATTGTATAGTCTTAGGGTCAAGTTTTAGGCTGATTAGATTAGTCAGAACTTAGGAAAATTCAAGCTCAACAAATGGCGAGTGGCGTTCGACGAATGACCAGCTTCGTTCAACAAATTGTTTCCAGCAGACTGAAGAATTATAGCCAGTTCCAGCACTCGACATTTTCTGAGCAGCGCTCGACAAATTTCTGAGCAGCGCTCGACAAATGGCTAGCAGCGCTCGACAAATTTCTGAGCAGCGCTCGACAAATGGCTAGCAGCGCTCGACGAATTCTAGCCAGCGCTCGACAAATTCCTGTCTGAAGCTCAGAATAATATTTTCAGTTGGATATTAGTTCTCTGAACACAAATCGACAGAATAAGCGATATATTTATTTCTCCTTGGACGTATTCAGTCAGCCTTGTAAGGATATCTTTCTTATTTATTATATCCTTATATTCTTTCTATTCCAAGAAAAAGAATAGCCATTGACATTTAATGCCAAGGCATCTTTCTCGTCAAAAAGGAATTGAAAGGGCCTGCCAAAATCGTTTTTGGGTGGCTACCTAGTTCCAAGAAGGATTTAAGTCAGAAAAATATATTCCTTAAAAGCAGAAGATTTGAATTTGAATAGAGAAAAGTTATCAGAGAAGAAAATTAACAACTGAGACAGTCGATTTTCTCACAGAGAACAGAGAAAAACTTCACCATCTCTCAGTCTCTCTGTTATCACAGAACAAGGAGAACAGAAGAAGTATTAGAGAAAGAAGAAGAAGACAATATACTATTCTTACCAGCTTTCTTCCCTATCAAGGCAGCATCCTCATCATTCTGAGAACAAGATTGAATTTCTCAGATCTGCTGCAAGATAAAGTCTTTCAAAGAGCAACAACAATCTGAAGATTAATTTCTTCTAGATAATCTGCTACAAAGACTTCTGATTCAGAAAGCTCTGTCCACAAACTGTCATCAACTCTCATCAGACAGGGGGAGCTTTCTGCTTCAACACCATTTGTCTTCTCTCAGATCATTGACAGAGAAGAACATTCTGAACCTTTTATCTCATCTTGTATAGGGTTAATTCTCCCTCCAAACGTTTACCCAGTGGTGGAAAGACACCTTATCAAAAAATCCTTGTGTGGTTTTTAAGCACCTTATAAAAAGCTTATTGGTGTGTGGACACCTTATCAAAAACCCCTTGGTGCATGGGCACCTGATCAACAATCCTAGTGGATTCCTACCAAGGGTGGTAGAAGAGTAGACGTACCCAGATTTATTGGGGAACTACTATAGCTCCTTGTGTCTTCTGTGCTTGCTTATTTCTGTGTGCTTGCGCTGTGTGCTTTTTACTGTTTCTGTCTTCATCTTTAACTCTCACTGATTACACATATACTTAAACAGTATTTTAAATTCCACTATAAAACTAAATAAAAAGTTTCAATACTCTATTCACCCCCCCCCCCCCCTCTAGAGTAATTTAAGATATGACCTCCACTTTCAATTGGTATCAGAGGCAGGTTGATTCTATACAGGCTAACACCTGAATTACAAAGATCAACCAGATCTTAATTTTTCTAAGAGTTTCTTTCTCTCTACTTTTATCTTACTTAAAACTCATGGCACAAAACAAGGAATATTCCAGCACAAGACCTCCTATGTGCAATCTCAATAAGTTTGCACTATGGAAAGCAAGGATTAAGCTCTATATGAACTCCATTGATGAAGAGATTTTTAATGTTATTCTAACAGGGCCTCCAGCACCTACAGCATCAACTAGCACTGTAGCAACAACAGACAATACTGCTGTTCCACCTCCTAAGTGGACTGAAGCTCAGAAGAAGCAGAGAAATGCAGATGCAAAGGCCATGAACATTCTGGCCCTAACTATGTCAGATGACATATTCCAGAAGGTTGTTGAGTGCACCTCAGCAAGAGAAATTTGAGAATCTCTCAACAACATGGTGGCAGGCTCAGCAGATGAAAGAAAAGATAGAAGATCTCATCTGATTTCTCAATATGAGAACTTCGAAAAGGGAGAATCAGAAAATGTTGCTGATATGTATAATTGGCTCAGCCTCATAATAAATGAGCTGAAGTCTCTGGACAAAGTGATCTCACTCACAGAGATTAATGACAAAATTCTTATGTGCTTCCCCAGCACATAGGACTCCAGAATCTGGCCAATCAAGGAAGCCAGAATTCTCAATGAGATCACCACTGAAGCTTTGTTGGGCAAGCTCAAGTCTTATGAGCATTATCAAAGCTAGGGAAGCTGAAGAATCTACTTCATCTCCAGCACCCAAGAAGGAAAGAAGCATAGCCTTCAAGGCTGCAAAAGAAGAGGGAAAAATGCCTGATAATGAGGAGTTTATGAGTTTAATAGCCAAAAGATTCTACAAAATGGCTAGAAAAGATTTCAGGAGGAAGTCATCCAGAAGCCATGACAAGCCAAGGTATGACAAAAATGACTCTAATGAAATTATATGTTTTGGTTGCAGGAAACCAGGACACATTGCTCCTTAATGTCCAGAAATTCAACACAAGAAGGACAAGAAGGAAAGAAGAAAAGAAAAGGAAGAAAAGAAGGGCTCCAACAAATCTTCCTCCCACTCTCACAAAAAGAAGGGAAGAGGATTTGTAGCAACATCCTGGAGTGAAACAGAATCTGAATCTGAATCAGAATCTTGTTCTTTTGATGAAGAAGAAACAAAAGAAATTAGCCAATGCCTAATAGCTATTTATGACCCATACAGTGAGTCACAATCAGCATCATCATCCAGCTCTAGTGATGATG
The DNA here is from genome assembly GCA_033032865.1 of Dactylorhiza incarnata. NCBI lineage: Eukaryota > Viridiplantae > Streptophyta > Magnoliopsida > Asparagales > Orchidaceae > Dactylorhiza > Dactylorhiza incarnata. Next base: position 6,794,855 of record JAWHQI010000098.1, read on the forward strand.
AAGAAGAAAAAAATTTTGCATGATGGCAATCAATGCCTCAACCAACAATTCTGATGAAGAGAAATCAGAATCAGAAACAGAAGATGATATTGATCAGGTATTATCTAGCTTTGATTTTACTTCTATTGAATTCAAAGATGATTTCAAAATTCTTTGCCAAGACTTAATAAAATCTGAGAAAGAAGTAATCTCTCTCAGAAATAAGTTAGTTGAAATGAATAATATAAGTGAAGAGAATGCAAGTCTTAAGAAAGAGTTGGCTGCCTCCAAAGAACACATTATTCTCATTGAGAATATGTTGTCTGAAGCCAAGAAATTTGAAGAATCTCTCAATGGGAGAAGCATCAAACTGATGGACATCACAAGCACTGTCAATGCTAGATTTAAAAATAGCAAACTGGGCTTGGGTGCTTCATCAAGTGAGCCATCTCTGATTAAGAGAAACATCCTCTCCACACCCATAAAATTCATTTCTACTAAAAGCAAAGAGGCTGCAGAAAGAAATAAAGATATTTCAAGCAAGTCTGTTAAGGATAAGAGAATTCATAAGAATTCGTCGAACGAAGCTCGACAAAAAGATTCAAATCTGTCGAACGGGGTTCGACGAAAACTGAGAACAGATTTTCAGTATAGTTATAATATGAACAGTAGTCGACGAATTTATTCAAATTCTTCGAACAAGCACCATACAGAAAACTCTAAGAATTCTAATCCTAAATATACTAAAAATCCTTGTACTGAGTGGACTATACCTCCAAGGAGATATCATCCACAAGGCTATAAGGATCAGCCTGAAATGTCATTTATCTCGGAATTTTGTGGTAACATAAAAGGACCCAAGGTAGTCTGGGTCAAAAACAACTAGTTTATGTTTTTGTGGTTGCAGGTACACAGCTATCCAAGATTAAATCAAAAATGGTACTTGGATAGTGGCTGCTCAAAGCATATGACAGGGAACAAGGCCAACCTAAACAACTACAAGGCAAAGCTTGGACCCAAGGTGATCTTTGGAGACTCCAACTGTGGACAAACCAAAGGCTATGGCCAAATTAAAGTTGGAGCAGTGACATTCAAGGAAGTAACCTATGTCAAGGGTCTGAAACACAACCTCATCAGCATAAGTCAATTATGTGATGAAGGTTATCAGGTAACATTCAATAAATCAGAATGTATTATTAAGTCTTCTGATAATATTATTGTTTTATCAGGTATTAGGAAAGGCAATATATATTTGGTAAATTTCAATTCATCAAAATCAAAAATTTGTCTATTTAATGAGTTAAGCAAACCTAGTGAATTATGGCATAAAAGATTAGGACATGTAAATCTTAGGACCATTGCCAAACTATCTAAGGACAATCTTGTTAGAGGTCTACCATCAGGATCATATAAGAAAGAAGGTCTTTGTAGGGCATGTCAATTAGGTAAGCAAACCAAAAATAGCTTTAAATCATTATCTAAAAGTGATTCACCTAGAATCTTATACTTGCTTCATATGGGCCTTTTTGGACCTATAGCAATAAAGAGTTTAGGGGGGAAGTCTTACACTCTAGTTATTGTAGATGACTTCTCCAGATTCACTTGGGTGTTCTTTCTGAGAGAAAAGTCAGATAACTTTAAAGTTCTTACAGATTTTCTTAAGAGCATACAGATTGAATACTCTACTATAGTTGCATTGATCAGAAGTGATCATGGCACTGAGTTTGAGTCTCTTCTCATGCAAGAATTCTGTGAGATTGGTGATTAAAATTCCGCTTGCAAGAAATAAAATCCGAACTAGCAATCCGAGAAGGCAAGTATACCTATCGAACTGTAGTATAGGAACACAAGTGTCGTATTAAAATCCGAGAACCGTTGATTACTTATACTCAAACAAATTACTATTATTTTATCTTAATAATTTTTTGGAAGGTTTTGTTTGCTAAGTTGAAATAAAGGCTGGACAAAAGTACGGCTAAACGATGATTAAGAAATAGCACTCGATCTTGACTTACTTTGGCTTAAGTTGATCAAAATTCAAAAGCAAACTTAAAACTTAATAAAGTAAGGGTAGCTTGACCGTGGGGGTTCCTATAGTTTGAACATGCTTCTCTCGAAGATATGCCCAACTGAGTTTAGGAAAATCCGACCGAACTCTCGTCCCGTATTCGAATGCCTAAAACTCGCTTTAAGTGGTGAACCCCGCTATTGGATTTGACTCCAATCCAGGAGATTTACGTCATTCTCTCTCGAGAACTGCGTGCAACTCTTTTTACTCTTAAGTGCTCACTTCAGACTATCAGCCTCTCGGATAGCCAAGAATGAAAGCAAAGGTGGGGAATATATATCGATAATATAGCTCCACTAAATTTTAATTAGGAGTAAATCTAAGGCCCAAAACTTTAGAAAGTGAAAGAAGACTAAAGGATCATAACTTGATCAACTCATCCTCAGATCATCAAGATTGAGTACTATGAGGATTTAGTTACTCATGGTGGAGGGGTAGGAGAGAGAAATGATGAAGATTTTAAGAGAACAAAAACATACAATTTTTATTAAACAAAAGTTCAACTGAGATTAAATTTGCATGGAAAGCCTACTAAGCATTAGTAATACACTATGAAAGGAAATTACAAAGGCATTACAACATTCATATGAAAACTAGAATAGGAAATGCATTGAAATAAGAGAGAGAGAGAGAAAGAGAATACAAAATAACATGAAAATCACTGAAAATAGAGTAGTAGCACCATTTCTCTCTGCCAAAACTGAATGGGGGAAAGCTTGGAGGTCATTTCAATTAATAGAAATTTTTCTGCCTCGGTCACGCCCGTGACTAGGGGCGTGACATTGTTTAATCAATTCTGCGGCTTGGATCAGGTTCGGCGCACGATTCTGATGCGATTTGATGGGTCACGCCCTAGGTCACGCCTGTGACTGAGGGTGTGACCATTTCGGTGGTTAGTCCGGTCATGGGCGCTGGCTGCGATCATGAGCGCTGGCGGCTGGCTGACGTGGCAGTCAAGGGCGTGACTGGAAGCACGCCCATGTAACAGTGGCGTGACCAATTCGGTGGTCAGCTGGTCAAATCTGAGCTGTTCACGGGCTGGTCATGGGCGTGACTTGCGTGTCACGGGCGTGACTTGTGTTTCACGACCGTGTACTTTGGGCGTGTCTGACCAGATCTTCTGAATTATGGCGGCAGCAGCTTAACTGGAAACAGCAACTTACACACCCTAGGTCACGGGCGTGACCTAGGGCGTGACTTAGGAAATTTTGCATTTTTGACCTGAAAATTCAGAAAACTTAAGTTAGCACTAAAAATAGGAAAATGAACAAAAATTGCATTTAGGTAAACAACAATAAGCAAAAAGTAAGAGTAAATAACCTAAAAATAACCTAATTAAACTAACTAGATTTAGCATTATCAGAGATGGAAGGTATCAGGCATTGCTTCTCAGTTCCTAGAACTCCTCAACAAAATGGGGTAGTTGAAAGGAAAAATAGAACTCTAATTGAATCAGCAAGAACATTGCTTGCAGATGCTAACTTGCCCCTATATTTTTGGGCAGAGGCTGTCATCACAGCAAATTATGTTCTGAATAGAAGTTTGATACACAAACTTAAGGGTAAAACTCCCTATGAATTGCTTAAAGGGAAGAAACCTAAAGTTGATTATTTTAGAACTTTTGGATGTAGATGTTTTGATTATAACAATGATAAGAAGTACCTTAGAAATTTGAACCAAAATCTGAAGAAGGAATCTTCTTAGGATATTCAATAGTTAGCAAAGCATATAGGGTATTTAACAAATCCTCTCTTAAAATAGAAGAGACTATGCATGTTACCTTTGATGAAACTAACATGTTTTACAAGGAGAAGAATTCTTCTACCAAGAACACTTTGCAGGTACCAGCTCTATGTGAAGAGCTTAAAGGGTTAAATTTACAGACAGGAGATTCACTGCATCCATCACCTCAAACTCTTAAAGACAGTGAAGAAGAAGATCATCCAGATCTTGTTGACAACCTAAATCAAGTAACAGCAGAACATCCTCCACAGGATGTAATAGCTGAACAAATTCCCAATGTGGATACTGCTGCTGAACCAACTCCAACTGTTGACCACATCACAATTAGAGATCATCTAATTTCACAAGTGATTGGTGATATCACAGCAGGTGTTCAAACAAGGCATCAACTACACCAAAATGAGATGCATACTTGTTTCCTATCACAAGTTGAACCTCAAACCATAAAATATGCAGAACAAGATCAGAATTGGATTCTTGTAATGCAAGAGGAACTCAACCAGTTTGAAAGAAACAAGGTTTGGGATTTGGTTCCAAGACCAAAAGGCCATCCAATTATTGGCACCAAGTGGGTCTTCAGGAACAAGCTTGATGATCAAGGCAATATTGTGAGAAACAAGGCAAGATTGGTAGCTCAAGGATATTCACAGGAAGAAGGCATAGATTATGATCAGACATTTGCCCCTGTTGCAAGGCTTGAAGCTATAAGGATTTTCTTGGCCTTTGTTGCATTCAAAAAGTTCAAGGTGTATCAAATGGATGTGAAGAGTGCTTTTCTCAATGGAGACATCAAAGAAGAAGTCAATGTGGAACAACCACCAGGTTTCATCTCTCCAACTCATTCCTCCTATGTATTTAAGCTTAATAAAGCTCTTTATGGTCTCAAACAAGCTCCCAGTGCATGGTATGAGACTTTAGCTAATTTTCTCTTGGAAAACAATTTCTGTAGAGGCATAGTAGACAAAACCTTATTTTACAATGTACATAAAAATCAAACTCTACTAGTTCAAATATATGTAGATGACATTATCTTTGGATCTACTGATTCAAATTTGTACAAAAGATTTTCCAATCTAATGCAATCAAGATTTGAAATGTGTAGTATGGGTGAATTATCATACTTCCTTGGTCTTCAAGTGAATCAAACCCCATTAGGAATCTTCATTTCCCAATCTAAGTATGCTAAGGAATTTGTGAAAAGATTTGGAATGTCTGATTCTTCTACTATGAAAACACCCATGGCCTCTAATGCTGTTATTAATACTGATGAATCAGGGAAACCTGTTGATCAGAAAGTGTATAGGGCAATTGTTGGCTCTCTACTCTATTTAACAGCTAGTAGGCCAGATATAATGTTTGCTACATGTATTTGTGCTAGGTTTCAAGTTAACCCTAAAGAATCTCATCTTACTTCTCTAAAAAGAATTTTAAGATATATAAAGGGTTTCCCTAATCTAGGACTTTGGTATCCAACAGCATCTGAATTTGAATTAACTGGATTCTCAGTTTCAGATTATGCTGGATGCAGGGTAGACAGGAAAAGCACATCAGGAACTTGTCAATTTCTTGGTGATAGGCTTGTGTCTTGGTTTTGTAAGAAACAAACATCTGTATCTACATCAACAGCTGAAGCTGAATACATAGCTGCTGGCAGTTGCTTCTCACAGATATTGTGGATACAAAATCAGCTCCTAGACTATGGTGTCAACTTAAATAATTCAATTATATTTTGTGACAACACTAGTGCAATATCTATAGCAAAAAATCCAGTTCTCCATAGTAGGACTAAACACATAGAAATTATGCACCACTTCCTTAGGGATAATGTGGATAAAAACAAAATTTGCCTACAATTCATTTCTACTGATTTGCAAAGAGCTGATATTTTCACCAAGCCCTTGGATGAAAAGAAGCACATCTTCTTTATAAATCAACTAGGAATGATAGATGGAGACTCAATCTATTAAAAATTAAAAATTTCTATTTATCCCATAAATTCGTCGAACGAAGAACGACGAATTTGAACCATTTGTCGAACGGTGGTCGATGAAACCTCTTAACCGCAGAATCAGTTAAGGCAATCTCATTTGTCGAACGATGGTCGACGAAAAATATGTTCTCGTCGAACGCATTCAGACAAAGAAATAAAGCCTTTTCGACTTCTAATTTTATTAGGTTTTGACGAACAGTGGTTTACGAATGCGCCCTCAGTCTTCGACCCTTCTATATAAGCTTTATTTTATCTCTCTCTAAAGTTTGCGCCTACAGAAATTGTCTTTCCCTCCAGTTCCCCTCTGCACTTGATCTTCATTTTCTTTGCAGGAACAATCGTGATTCCTCAGGCCTCTCTGCACTTAATGAAGTTTGACGCAGGTTTCGATATTGACATGGACTCTTTTGCACAGTCTGACCAAATCTTCAAAGATATTCTTCAAATGCTGGAAGAACAACATCTAAGGAAGTTTCTAAGCACCGGGCAAAAGATAGCTGTTGCATAGATTAAAGAATGGGTTTACACTACAAAACCAGTAGATGAAAGCTTGTCTAGAACAATTTCAGGTCATCAAGTCTCTCTCTCTCGCACAATTCTTTCTGAAATTTTTGGTTTTGAGAATGGTGATGATGACTTAGACATAAGCTCAAATGAATTTGATGAAGCTTTAGTCAAAATGGGTCATTTGATTGGAAACCCTAACCACCTTCTGAAAAAGAACTTGTCTCAGGACTACAAGTTCTTAGCAGACATCGTTGGAAAAGTCTTGTTGGCCAAGACTTCTGGGCATGACTATATCAATAGGCACCAATTTCTGTTGATGGTGGCATTGATGGAGAAGAAGAAAATCAACTGGGGATCAATTCTTTTTGAATTGATTAAAAAGAAAAATTCTAAAGATAGTGTAAGTTTTGGAAGAGATATAGGTATTTTCCTGCAGGAAAGGCATCCAGACCTTCTGATGTCACCAAAGGTGACCATAAATGCCAGCAAAAGGCTGACCTCAGCACTCTTTGCTAAGTGGGATAGGGTAATCCCCAAGAAAAATACAGGGGTTGATGCCTCTAGGAAAAGGAAAACTTCTGAGGTCACAAGGACTGACCAAGTCACTCCCTTTAACCTTCCAGAAGTTCCTCCCTCAGTTCCTTCTCCTTCTCATATCCCATCTCCACCTGCTCAACAGTCTCCTGCACATTCTCATTCTTCACCACCTCCTTCAACTGACATATCACCTATCAATGATATTCCACCTCTATCTCCAGAACCCTTACCTACCACACCTCCATCTCCAATACATAATGAATATCAATCACCCACTTATCCCCCTAGTCCAATCCATCCAGACATTCCCACGCATACTACCAACATCAGCAATATCTATCCAATTACTCCAATCTCATCTCCATCCACTTCACAACAATCCTCTACTCATCCACCAGATTATCTATCTCTCAACATTACCTCTATTGCTGATTAGATTTTTGATCATATCCTTCACAAAATAAGCCAACTCCTGGATGCAAAATTTGCTCCAGTTCTTCAGGCAATTTCTGCTCTATCTGCTAAGATAGCTTCTCTTCCTTCCTCTCTTGTTGTCCCTTCTTCTAGGGGCCTAGATTCAGGCTGTCCTGAAGCTAGGCAGGGGGAGATGTCCTATGAAGAAGCTCCAGAAACAGAAGCTACTCCAGAAGATACAGAAGTTACAGTTTTTGAATTAGATAATTCTGATATAGTACAAAATAAAGAAGATTCAATTTCAGTTTTTGATATAGATATGGTTGATTCTTGTATAGTATCAGATACACAAGTTATAGAAAAAATAAATAGTATATGCATTCATCCATCTTGTGACCTATATAGTTTATTGTCAAAATTTGATGTCAAATATACTTCAAGGGTATCACCAAAAGTGTACATAGATGATTTATCAAAGGCTCTGATATGCCTTCCTCAGAAGACTCATTCTGATATCATAAAAAGTTACATCTCCTTTATTCCTTCAATCACTGATCAAGACATTCAGATGAAGGATCTTTCTGCAGAATATGAAGATAATCTTGCAGAATTCCTTGATGATATAGAAGATCACCCAACTCCACCAGATACAATAGTCTCAAAAATTGTTTCCTCACCTCCAATTCTTTTATGGAATGAAGAACCAAATGCCAAGTTTTGATGAAATCTGGAAAGAGACAGATGCAGAGTTTGACAAAGCTGAAGAAGAAAGATTAAAAGCTCTTGAAGCAATCAAAAGACTTGATGATTTATATAATAAGCCAGTTTCTTCTTCTGACTCTGAAGATGATGATGATGATGATAACAGTGATTCTGATGACACATTATCAAGGAAAAGAAAGAAAAGAACAGCTAAGTCAAAGGCTGTTCCCAAGCCTCCAAATCCAAAGAATGACATTCCTCTTTATATTTTGTATGATGTTCCTCTTGATGAGAAAACTCCTCACTGGATGAAGCTCTCTAGAAATGAGAATAACAGGAGGAAGAAATTCAAGAAGACTGGCTACATCCCTGACAAAACTGTCAACAACAATCATCCTCCTCCTCCTCCTCCTCCAGCAGCCAGAGCAGCAGGATCAGCAGGTGTATCATCCTCTTCTCAGAAGCAAAGCCCTCAATAATCAGGGGGACTTGGTACTTCTAGTGGTTCTCAAGCCTCTGGATCAGCAAGTGCTCCTCCTTCTAAGAGATCAGCACTTGCCTTACAAGAAAGTCAAGCCATTATTTCACCTAAAATATCTTCAGAATACAAACTTCATATTTCTGACGGATCTTCTCACAAAATCAAAAATACTCAAAGTGATCCTCAAGATCAAGATGATACTTCAGAATATGTTCCTTATCTTCCAGATCCTGAAGAAGAAAGATTATTTCAAATGGCAAGACTCAAATAGTCAACTGCTCTTGCACAGATTAACAAAGCAAAATCAGAAGGTAAAGACTTCTCAAACATTTCTACTATGTCAGAATAGAGAAGGAAAGAACTTGAAAAGTACAAACCATATAAAGCATTCAATGCTGGGGAATATATTGATATGCACCCAGAAGCATTTGTTCCTCATGTCAGAGAACAGACATTCATTGGAGATCAAGATCTGTTTATCAGCAAATAGCAATCAGAAGATCCTAACAGGAAGATCATATTCAAGCCATCTTCTCACGATAAAAAGTCTTAAATCATTGCTTGTTTATGACTGTAAAGTTTCTAAACTCAGAGCATCTTACTTTTATCTTATCTGATGATCTATTTAATTCTGTCAGATATATTTCATTTTATCTTGCTCTGTTGATTATACTCTCTGTTGTATTTATTCAATTACTTGTCAAATAGTATCCTAACCCAAATAGGGGGAGATTGTTGGAACAACCCTATTACTGATTTGGGCTAGGATCACTATATGTTGATTAGGATCTGTATTGACCCTATTGTATAGTCTTAGGGTCAAGTTTTAGGCTGATTAGATTAGTCAGAACTTAGGAAAATTCAAGCTCAACAAATGGCGAGTGGCGTTCGACGAATGACCATCTTCGTTCAACAAATTGTTTCCAGCAGACTGAAGAATTATAGCCAGTTCCAGCACTCGACATTTTCTGAGCAGCGCTCGACAAATTTCTGAGCAGCGCTCGACAAATGGCTAGCAGCGCTCGACAAATTTCTGAGCAGCGCTCGACAAATGGCTAGCAGCGCTCGATGAATTCTAGCCAGCGCTCGACAAATTCCTGTCTGAAGCTCAGAATAATATTTTCAGTTGGATATTAGTTCTTTGAACACAAATCGACAGAATAATGGATATATTTATTTCTCCTTGGACGTACTCAGTCTGCCTTGTAAGGATATCTTTCTTATTTATTATATCCTTATATTCTTTCTATTCCAAGAAAAAGAATAGCCGTTGACATTTAATGCCAAGGCATCTTTCTCGTCAAAAAGGAATTGAAAGGACCTGTGATGGCGCAAATCTCACACACCGCTATAGGCGGTAGCTCGACTGCGACACGAAACGGCAGTGTACCGATCGTTCAAGTAATATAAAACGAGGAGTAATCCCCGAGTATCGAATCTCTCAAGGAACACAGTAAGGTGGAGTTAGGTTTCGAGGAAGGACTTGAGATTGAAGTCCTAAAATCGGATGGAATGCGGGGGAGTTGGGTTGGCTTTTGGAAAATAAAAGAAAACACTACAACTACTCCTATGCAATGCCGCTATGCAATGCTTCTCTTGGCGGGATGGAGACTAGGCAGGCCTTGAGCGCGCTGCGTCGCAAGGGCGGATGGATGAGAAGGCAAGCGGAATTGAACAATGCAGGCCTTGAGCGCGCTGCTTCGTAAGGCAGGATGGAATACGGGCCGCGATGCCACGCTTCGGTAAGCGGATGGGCGAGTGGGCTAGCGGAATGAGGGTCGTAAGCACCTCTTCGACAAGCACGCCACTAGCAATTGCTAGTGCGGCACCGGACACGGTGGTGGAGTGGAAAAGGGATGGTGGCGCTCCTCAAGCAACTCAAATAACAAGCATTTCACAAATACAAGAAATATATGGAAATACAAACTAGTTCAAGTGCAACTTTATCAACATACATAGATCTAGCTATTACAACAATCAATAAAAGGAGAACAAGGCAAGAAATCGACCGAATCCGAAGGCTCGTTGAAGATTCACGGTTGGAATCGCCGTGTTGTCAATCCGCGTCCAAGCTCGGTCCACAACTACGTCCGGGGTAGAGAGAGCTGTCACGACTCTCCAATGGACCCGTCTTCTTCGTGTCACGATCCGGTAGAGGTTGCAAACTTCCTCTTGCTTGACGGTAATGGCGGCTAGGTCTTCCTTTGGAGCTCTTGGATGAAGGAGGAGGCCGAGAGGAAACTCCGGCTCAAGATTGGCGTGAAGAGCAAGCCCGGAGCACCTCCATATGGTGGGCGACGGTGGAGGGGCGAATCTGGATGGAACCGGGCGGAAAACGGCGGCTGAAATTCGGGGTCCGACCTAAAATCGCGAGCAGGGAAATTTATAGGCACTGGAATAAACAGTGCGCACGGTCATTGGCGCACGACCAGTGGTCGTGCGCACTAGAATCCTGTGATCGTGCGCTCTGCCTGGATGGAACCTGCAAAGACAGAAATTGTGAAATAACATGTTCGCACGACCAGTGGCGCACGACCGGTGGTCGTGCGCACTATCGTTGGTGGTCGTGCGCATTAGACAAAACAGAACTCAGAAATTTAATGATAAGTGCGCACGAACAGTGGCGCACGACCGGTGGTCGTGCGCGCTATCGTAGATGGTCGTGCGCACTGCACCAAACAGAACTCATAAAAAAGGGTTAAGTGCACACGATCAGTGGCGCACGACCAGTGGTCGTGCGCAATAGAACCGGTGATCGTGCGCAATGTTCCTGTGCAGAATTGCACCGGAAACACCTGCACGACTCCTATTCCAGCACAACCACGAATCTAGCCACTGAAAGTGGCACCTAACGGAGCATGAAAACTACTAAAGAAGAAAAGCATGAAATCACACCAAAATGGGCCTAGAGGTGCACATAGCAAGTGATAATAAATATAAGCTAAAACGAGGCTAAAGTGCAGTGGAATGACTAGATAAACGGCCCAGATGAGTCCATATATGTGTATATAATCGGAACTCATCACACCCCCAGACTTACCTGTTTGCGCGTCCCGAGCAAACAAATTCTAAGCGAACGGGGAAAGAAAAGTAGATGGCTTAAAACTACAATATAGAGTACCATGCGAAGTCGCATACTCACGTGCATAAGAAGAACAGTAGAGAAGATTTCTGATTATATAAACAGTTTATATATTTCTAAAAGAGTAAAAGCATATTACAACTACTCAAAATGGTGAACTACGGTGAATCATTCGGTCACGCATACGGAGAAAGTAATCTAAACGCTGAGATGAGCATTGCTCGAGATTGGGGTGCCGGATAAACTCCACCGAAATCCATCGGTGTCGGTGACCATAGGCTTGCCCGGTCACATTCTCTCCACGGCACTGGTTTGACTCAAATGCGTGAATCAATAGGACTTTAGGTTTTAAATGGGGCTTGGGTTTAGGTGAGGTGTACAATGATAAAGACGATGGTTCAAATACTAAACCCAAATGAGCTAATGCAGGAAACTATCCTCATTCACCACACAAACATGCGGGTACACAACACCCCCAGACTTGAACTTAGACGCATGGGTGTGTGCAACGCCTACTCCCAAATATAAATCTCAAACAGATTTTTTTTCAATCAAACTTTTCATTCTTCTTTTTCTTTTCAAATCTTTTTCTTCTTTTCTTTTTCTTTCTTTAACAATTTCAGCAAATTTTTAAAGATGCACAACCACATTTTCACAATGTACTACCACAATCAACACCACCAATTTGAAATTTAAACAAAATGCTTGCTTTTTGGGTGTGCGACTAGGATTGGAGTTTAGGCTTTGGTGAACAATAGTGGGGCTGAACCAAAAGAATGGGGTAGGCACAACTGGGCTAGCGAGGAAATGATAATAGGAATGGCACAAAGGCTCAACCGGGCCAAGATGATGGCCTATATCACATTCACACAATTGACTAACCGTATACCCATGCTTCAAGAATCGCTTGGGGCAAGTTCTAGCCACCAAGAAAGATTCTCCTTTCTCCCGACTCAAGCAATACGAATCTAGCGATCGTTTACACACATCCCTATGCTACCGTTTGATTCACACCGGATTCACCATTTGAGTAGAGTAAACAACATTTACACTAATAGAGAAAAAATATAAAACCATAGTATAAAAAGAGATCTAACCTACACAAATTCCTATGCAACCGAGCACTCGACTAGGAGCACTACGGGAGTCAACATTTTACTCTGCTACATAGTCCTAAGCCATCACCTAGACTTTCCCAAATAAGCAGAAGAATTAAATTCACAACAGAGCAGGCAAACAGATGAGTACGCGCTCAAGTGGGTGATGTGGTGTGCAATGAAAATAAACAAAACATTTTAAATGAAATCTTCTAGAATGCAGTGCAATAGTGCACGTGAGCGGATAAACAAAATTACTCTCCCCCAGACTTAAACTAAACAATCCACAGAATATATGACATGAAAATCAGAAAAAGCTAGGGAAAGAGAGTACCCAGTGCTCAGAAATGAGCACACCAGAAGATTGGCGTTTACACCACGACTAAGCTGCAGCATCCGCCATCCAGAAGAAGTACCTGCAGGGGTCAGCTCCGCAAAACAAAAGAAACAGAAAAAAATAAACTACAATACTACAGCTAACTAAACAGGATTGAATAAAATAAAATGCATGAAAAGTAAGATAACTACTGGGGTTATTGTCATCCCAGCACGACTTATTCAGATTTTGTACAGTTCTAGCTTATAGGCCTATGAAAAGAAAAGTGCACAGGTAACTGTTCTAATATGCGCATCGGTAGCGGGTACCGATACGGAGACAGAGCAGTCACCCCTCTACCTAAATATAGATACCTGCTCCTCACAGGTAGAGGGTAGAGAATGTAAGAAAAGGAGGAGGCCTGGTCCTCACTCATCTCACAAAACACATCCTTGCCTAGCAAGGTATCGTCCACAACAGGACCGCAGGAGGAGAAGGCAACGAATGAGGCTTCCTTAATGGAGGAGGGATCAACCTCCTCGCATAAAAAGACACACTCATCATTGACTTGAGCAAAAAGCTCCAAGTCCTCCTGAAGTACCTGTGGAGACTCATCCTGCACAGGCTCAGATATAACAGAAGGGGGGTCAAGAAATAAAAGAGAAGAGGAAAAACGTGAATCATCAACAATCTGGGGAGTGATCCCGGTTTCACTCCCAGCAAGATCCAAGGGTAGATCACTATCATCATCGTAAATATCATAGCAAGGGGGACTTGAGAACTCAGGCGCCTCAGTGGTGATTTGGACCTCCTCGTCCCATGAAGAAGTGCAAGCCTCCTCATCAGAGAGAGTATCCTCCTCATCCCACCGAGGTGCATCATCGTGTTCAAAGTATTCATTCTCCCCCTCAGGGAAAATGACATCCTCATCCCACTTTGGAGCACCCTCCGAGTCAGAAGCATCACCCAGCTCCTTTACTTCGACAGGATCATAAAGAATATGTGTAGAAAAATCTTGCAAAGAAACTGGAGAGACAAAAATATTCAGTTCCTCCGCAAAAAGATCTGCTAAAGCCTCCCCGATGGAAAGAATAATTTCCTCATCAAACTCAGGTGCATCAAGGAGCTCCCATTCCTCTCCGTGTTGGCTAACAGATGAGTGATCATCATCACTGGGAGTGAAGCCATAAACAGGAAGTGAGGAGTCCGTGCACGAGACAAGCTCAGGGGTAGAGGGCACAATTGCCTCCATGGGTAAAGAATGAGTGATAGGGACAATGTCGTCATGAGTGGAGGAGCGGCGGTCGGGATTGAAAAGACGCGGACAGTCCTTCAATTCATGACCCTCTCCTCGACACAACAAGCAAACAATGTTCCTACACTGCCTAGCATTTAACTCATTCATTTGGTCCAAATAATAAACCATCTTGTCATTAAAACTAGGTGAAATATCCCATGACGACATTTTCAAAATTCAAAGCAGATAAAAAGAAACTGAAATTCTTTGCAAGGAAATCTACACAACTAGAAAAAAAACTCCTTGAATAAAACTTGCCTAAAACTTTAAAATAGGGGATGAAGAAATAAAAACAAACAAAAGATAATTAAAAGGCAAACAAAAAATAAAAAAGCGGCTATACACACTGGAAGAACTACTATCTCTCGGCTCTCCCTCTCAAGAAAACTCACACGACTGTGTTCCCCGGCAACGGCGCCAAAAACTTGATGGCGCAAATCTCACACACCGCTATAGGCGGTAGCTCGACTGCGACACGAAACGGCAGTGTACCGATCGTTCAAGTAATATAAAACGAGGAGTAATCCCCGAGTATCGAATCTCTCAAGGAACACAGTAAGGTGGAGTTAGGTTTCGAGGAAGGACTTGAGATTGAAGTCCTAAAATCGGATGGAATGCGGGGGAGTTGGGTTGGCTTTTGGAAAATAAAAGAAAACACTACAACTACTCCTATGCAATGCCGCTATGCAATGCTTCTCTTGGCGGGATGGAGACTAGGCAGGCCTTGAGCGCGCTGCGTCGCAAGGGCGGATGGACGAGAAGGCAAGCGGAATTAAACAATGCAGGCCTTGAGCGCGCTGCTTCGTAAGGCGGGATGGAATACGGGCCGCGATGCCACGCTTCGGTAAGCGGATGGGCGAGTGGGCTAGCGGAATGAGGGTCGTAAGCACCTCTTCGATAAGCACGCCACTAGCAATTGCTAGTGCGGCACCGGACACGGTGGTGGAGTGGAAAAGGGATGGTGGCGCTCCTCAAGCAACTCAAATAACAAGCATTTCACAAATACAAGAAATATATGGAAATACAAACTAGTTCAAGTGCAACTTTATCAACATACATAGATCTAGCTATTACAACAATCAATAAAAGGAGAACAAGGCAAGAAATCGACCGAATCCGAAGGCTCGTTGAAGATTCACGGTTGGAATCGCCGGGTTGTCAATCCGCGTCTAAGCTCGGTCCACAACTACGTCCGGGGTAGAGAGAGCTGTCACGACTCTCCAATGGACCCGTCTTCTTCATGTCACGATCCGGTAGAGGTTGCAAACTTCCTCTTGCTTGACGGTAATGGCGGCTAGGTCTTCCTTTGGAGCTCTTGGATGAAGGAGGAGGCCGAGAGGAAACTCCGGCTCAAGATTGGCGTGAAGAGCAAGCCCGGAGCACCTCCATATGGTGGGCGACGGTGGAGGGGCGAATCTGGATGGAACCGGGCGGAAAACGGCGGCTGAAATTCGGGGTCCGACCTAAAATCGCGAGCAGGGAAATTTATAGGCACTGGAATAAACAGTGCGCACGGTCATTGGCGCACGACCAGTGGTCGTGCGCACTAGAATCCTGTGATCGTGCGCTCTGCCTGGATGGAACCTGCAAAGACAGAAATTGTGAAATAACATGTTCGCACAACCAGTGGTGCACGACCGATGGTCGTGCGCACTATCGTTGGTGGTCGTGCGCATTAGACGAAACAGAACTCAGAAATTTAATGATAAGTGCGCACGAACAGTGGCGCACGACCGGTGGTCGTGCGCGCTATCGTAGATGGTCGTGCGCACTGCACCAAACAGAACTCATAAAAAAGGGTTAAGTGCACACGATCAGTGGCGCACGACCAGTGGTCGTGCGCAATAGAACCGGTGATCGTGCGCAATGTTCCTGTGCAGAATTGCACCGGAAACACCTGCACGACTCCTATTCTAGCACAACCACGAATCTAGCCACTGAAAGTGGCACCTAACGGAGCATGAAAACTACTAAAGAAGAAAAGCATGAAATCACACCAAAATGGGCCTAGAGGTGCACATAGCAAGTGATAATAAATATAAGCTAAAACGAGGCTAAAGTGCAGTGGAATGACTAGATAAACGGCCCAGATGAGTCCATATATGTGTATATAATCGGAACTCATCAACCTGCTAAAATCATTTTTGGGTGGCTACCTAGTTCCAAGAAGGATTTAAGTAAGAAAAATATATTCCTTAAAAGCAGAAGATTTGAATTTGAATAGAGAAAAGTTATCAGAGAAGAAAATTATCAACAGAGACAGTCGATTTTCTCACAGAGAACAGAGAAAAACTTCACCATCTCTCAGTCTCTCTGTTATCACAGAACAAGGAGAACAGAAGAAGTATTAGAGAAAGAAGAAGAAGACAATATACTATTCTTACCAGCTTTCTTCCTCATCAAGGCAGCATCCTCATCATTCTGAGAACAAGATTCAATTTCTCAGATCTGCTACAAGATAAAGTCTTTCAAAGAGCAACAACAATCTGAAGATTAATTTCTTCTAGATAATCTGCTACAAAGACTTCTGGTTCAGAAAGCTCTGTCCACAAACTATCATCAACTCTCATCAGATAGGGGGAGCTTTCTGCTTCAACACCATTTGTCTTCTCTCAGATCATTGACAGAGAAGAACATTCTGAACCTTTTATCTCATCTTGTACAGGGTTAATTCTCCCTCCAAAAGTTTACCCAGTGGTGGCAAGACACCTTATCAAAAAATCCTTGTGTGGTTTTTAAGCACCTTATCAAATGCTTATTGGTGTGTGGACACCTTATCAAAAACCCCTTGGTGCCTGGGCACCTGATCAACCCTCCTAGTGGATTCCTACCAAGGGTGGTAGAAGAGTAGACGTACCCAGATTTATTGGGGAACTACTATAGCTCCTTGTGTCTTCTGTGCTTGCTTATTTCTGTGTGCTTGTGCTGTGTGCTTTTTACTGTTTCTGTCTTTATCTTGAACTCTCACTGATTACACATATATTTAAATAGTATTTTAAATTCCGCTATAAAACTAAATAAAAAGTTTCAAAACTCTATTCACCCCCCCCCCCCTAGAGTAATTTAAGATCTGACCTCCACTTTCAGTGATGAATATCCTTGGATCAGATGCTTCCATATATAGTCTGACTCTTTCTTTCAATATAGGAAAGTTTTCTTTTGAACAAATGAGGATTTTCATTGAACTCAGCTCTTTGTAATTTTCTCCCGAAGTCATGGTGGTTAGACTTTGAATCCTTTTTGAAGATCTTGTTCAAGCTATTAAGCTCTCTTTGAACAATCTCCCTGTGATACCACTTATAATTTATGGGATGTCTAACTTCACATAGAGGAGGGTGAATAGGTAATGTCTGCTTTTAAAAATTATTTGCAGAATAATAATAGAATTAAAATGACAATCACAGAAAGCACAGCAAACACAGAAAACTATAGTGGTTCCCAATATGGGTACGTCCACTTTCTCCCTTTGCCTATCTAGCAGTGTGCTAGCCTAGACAAACTCCACCAAAAACTCAGATCTTCCTGATATTACAACTCAGAGTCCAAGACTCCTACCTCTGGAATACAAACAGATTCCCTGCCTCAGATCCCCTTCCTTAGGATCCTATACTCAGATTCACAAATAATCCTACGACTGAGGTTAATAGAAAATCCCTACCTCAGGTTCACCCTTGAAACCTACCTCAGATTGCATAGAGATCCTACACTCAGATTCACAAAGAATCCTACAACTCATGTTTATTGCAAAACCCTACCTCGGGTTCACCCTTGAACCCTACCTCAGTTCTCAAAGAGATCCAACAATGAAGATGAGAGAAGTGTTTTATTACAATAATTCTTAGACTCAATAAAGATAGATCTTGATAAGTAGAGTCTACTTGGGCTGGATGAAAACTGCCTTCCTGGATCAGAAATAGATCTTGATAGAATCTTCTTTGAAAGCTTGATCGGATCTGAAGTTGGGAATCAGATAAAATGTATTGCTCTTGAGAGATTTGAGAATGAATAACCTAGAGCAATCTTAGGAGCACTTAAGATTACTTGTGAAAGTCTCCTTCTGAATATTTTCTCTGAACTTAGAATTTACGACTGTTCTTTAGAATACTGTTTGACTGATTCAGAATTCTAGGAATTGGGTATCCCTTTACATATCATAAGTATTTATTTGAGAGTTAACCCTTAACGATCGAAAGAAGGAATAATTTATGTCAGATATTCTTCTCCATAAAGGTCTAATCTGATTAGTGCAATCGGCCGCTGTGAGCTTTTGAATTTCTGCAACTTAGATCTGTCTCTGAGATATTCATGTTGTTTCGATGACATTTCATTTTGCCTCAACGACATTTGAGTCTTTAAGTTGATACTAACCCTTTCAGACTTTAAGTTAACTTCCAATAAGATGTAGAACCATCAAGCCGATAAAACATCATCTCGATGTTGCTTGTGGCCTTCATGACGATATCTGAATTCAACATAACCACTGTATTCAATTCGATTGTTAAGCTTATCAAGATGTTATTTCTGCTTGTCAAGAAAACAAAACTTATACTTTAAATCTGACTATTGGACTTTCAAGAGGAGGTCATATCTAAATGATATGAACTCAAGCATTCATCATTTCAATATCCTTCTTGAATTATCATCTAGACTTCTCGACGATATTTTAACTTGTCTCGATGATAATTGACTTAAGCAGATTTACCTTCACCCAAGCCTTCAAGATGATACCACAGCTTCAACACGATTAATACTTAGTACTTGAGAGCTCCTACTTGAGTTATTGTATTAGTTGAGCTTCTTCAAGATGTAACACCCCAAAAATCTCTATTCGGCGATGTAACGCGATGTGGGAGTGCTACACTCGGTGTCGGGCTGGTTTTGAGCCTGAAAGGCCACTGGTCATGCCAAATCCTTCTCGCACGATCAGGCGCACGACCACTGGTCGTGCGTTAAATCCATTTCCTAACAGAGCGATTCGCACGACCACATACCTTCTTCGTGCACAACCACTGGTCGTGCGCAGCTGATCGTGCGTTTCGTTGGCTTGTCGAAACTGCTACAGAATGACTCGCACGATCAGGGGAAGTTCCTCGCGCACGAC
The DNA here is from genome assembly GCA_033032865.1 of Dactylorhiza incarnata. Classification (NCBI taxonomy): domain Eukaryota; kingdom Viridiplantae; phylum Streptophyta; class Magnoliopsida; order Asparagales; family Orchidaceae; genus Dactylorhiza; species Dactylorhiza incarnata. The sequence goes on from JAWHQI010000098.1 coordinate 6,814,169, forward strand.
CAGTGGTCGTGCGCCGCTGCTCGTGTGCCCTGTTTATTCTGCTCCGTATCGAAATGCGGAATCGCCGATCGGAGCGGTCAAATCCTTGACCGTTTGATCCAACGGCTGAGGGTTTTTGAGGGAGGCTATTAGGGCTTTGGAGAGGAGTTCTATCCTCTTAAGTTTGAGAGCTTTCTCTCTTCCAAGATTGAGAAAGAAGAGAGGCAAGGAGGAAGAAGAAGGCACTTTCCGCCATTAACGGAGCTCCGAAGCTCGGAATCGCAAGGCGTTTCCAGATCTGGAAAGAGCAGCCCAGTGCAGTTCTTTCCCTCCGATTGGAATCTCTGATTGATGGCGCCAAGGCTTCCAAGGGTAACGATTCTTCCTCCCGGTCTTTGGACGTGTTTTTTTCCTCTCATTCCTTTTATATGCTTGCATGAGGAATCCCTTTCACCAAATGGGTGAAGTGTAGGATTTCCTCTAGTTCTTCGGAACTTCCGGTCGATTGTGTACGTCCCCGGCATATTGCATTTAGAAATCCGGTAGTCGTGCAGATTTAGGCATTTTGTGTGAAGCCTATTCGTGACCCTGAGCTCGGATCGGTGATGCTTGGATTGCGATGTTTCATTTAGGTTAAGCCTAGAATGCGTGCCGGAGAATGTCTCCGTGAGTTCTTCTATTATGTTGCGGAAGGCTGTAAAGGAGCCAAATCTTGTTGTTGCGGTCAGCGAAGTGTCGGTAGATGGTGGGCTAGCGACGAAAGTCAAACCCATTGGCATTGAAGGCACTGAAGTGAAGCAGTTGCGGAACAAGTCCATTCGGATGGTGAAAGTCCGTTGGATTAATTGCGGGCGAGAGGAACTCTCTTGGGAAAGAGAGCAGTTGATGCTTGCAGAGTACGGGGAACCCTCGGGTGAACCCAACCAACATCATGAGCATGCCTAGGTTCCCTTTTCTTTGATGTTCAACCTAGAAGATTGATTTTTCTTGAAACCTCACCTTGTGTAGTTTGCACTTTCCTTATATTATTACATGTTGCTAGTACGGCTTGTTTGCAGGGAAGAAGCTCCTCCACCTCGAGAAAGGGGTGGGGTCATTATAATTTGGTCAGCTGTGCTGACCGTTGCGTTATTTACCACCTCTTGGTGGAATTTTCTTATGCAGGAGCAGGTGAGCCTAGTGGGAAATAGCGGGCGGTGGCCCTTGGCGGAGTTGGCCCTCGAAGGCCAGCCTCTTTTCTGCTTTTCATGTTTTGCCGGCCTGCGCGCCGATGAATGCTTTGAGTTTAGTACATTTGGTAAATGTATGGCCTTAAGGCCGTAGCTCTACACTTTATTGTTTCATTCCTGTGATAGTGGACTATTCTAAAAGAAATGTTAAATCTTTATGCTTTCGCTTATGTTTAGTATACTCTGGTGTAGTTCTTTTCTGTATATCTCTTTTTAACGCATAGCTAGTGTGGTTAGTATAGCGTGGGGTCCCGACCGAACCTACTATTATATTATTCATACTGGAAGGGTGTTCTAATTTGGTATCAGAGGTTAGGGCGTCGATCCGTAGTGTAGCGAATTCGGGACGAATTCCTTTTAAGGGGTGGTGTGCACAGGATGTGGATTCACCTAAAATGACAAAAACTAATAAGAATGTCCACTTAGGAATGGAAAACAAACTTATTTGCGGAACCTGAGTGTTCCATGATTGTTGTTTGCTATGTTTTTGGTAACTAAATTGTGTATTGCACGATTATAGGTGACTAGGAGTGCTGCGGGACAGTCTCGACACCGCAACACCGCTGAAAGTAGTGCGTCGGCTGAGGTGCCAGCGACCACTCCTCTTGCTGAGATGATCAGGATAATCGCTACAGCAGTTTTAGCGATGATCAACACTCAACCTCAAAGGCTTGCACAGCCTGTTATGCCTACTCTGGAAGTGGCCCTGGTGGCAGCTGCCGCAGTGGAGCCTACAGTGGAACCAAGGGTGGAGATCCCTGTACCAATGGATGCAGTGGAACCTGCGGTGGAGCCAAGGGTGGAATGTCGAGTAGAGCGAGTAGTTGTTGCGTGAGCGCGTGATCAACAACTTCAGCACTTTCTAAGTTTCCATCCTCCAACCTTTTCGGGGACTGGATCCCCAACAGAGGCGGAGGACTGGCTGTCAACAGTTAGAAAAATGCTAAAGGCGACAGCAACGGAAGAAGCTATGATGGTCACCCTAGCCACCTTTCTCTTTAACGGAGAAGCAGAGCTTTGGTGGTCCGAACAGGAAGCGCATAAGTTTGAAGGTAAGGATATTACCGAGATCACATTAGCGGAGTTCTCAAAGTTGTTTCTTCAGAGGTATATTCCTTCTGCCCAACGAATTGCGTTGCAGAACCAGTTATTGAAGTTAACTCAAGGCGATAGCTCGGTGGACAAGTACTTGCACGAGTTCACTAAATTGGGCCGCTATGCGGGGTTTTTGGTGGAAAATGAGGATATGAAGACGAACAGGTTTTATGAAGGTCTTCGGGATGAGTTAAGGTTGCTCCTTGCAGGCCCAATGACGTTTGGCTTCCATGTGATGGTGCAAAGCGCCAGATCTCTGGAGTTGGACATGAAGAGAGTGCAAGCAAAGGGCATGGCAAAGAAACCTGAATTTCATGCGCTGACCTCTCAATCCAAATCTGAGTTCAGGAGGAACAAAAGGAAGTTCAAGTCTGCGGAACCAACTCACTCAAATGTGTCAGGAGCTACGACCACACATGGTCCAATTACATGTTTCACTTGCGGAAAGGTGGGACACAAAGCACGGGTATGTCGCATTGGTCCCCCGAGGCCAGCGAACCGAGCAATGGACTATGCTCGTGCTGCAGGTCATGCGGAAAAGGGTAAAGCTGCGGAGTCTTCTGCTTCCCAGCACATTCCGACCCAGCTGAGAGTTTACTCGCTTGGCCAGCAAGAAGCCATACGACAAACTGATGGCATCACAGGTATGAATTAAATGTTTGCTTTTACATAGCTATATGTGATTGATACCGTTGTGCGACCTTATGTTTTATTTGTGTGCAATTAGGCTTCGTCCTAATTTTCAACTATCCGACGAGAGCTCTTTTTGATACGGGAGCATCGCACTCTTTTCTATCTACGGACTTCGTGGTGCGAATTGGAGTGCCATCAGCCTTAGCAAAAGATAGATTCGAGGTCTTGCTACCTAATGGGTCTCGCATGAGTGCGGATAGGAAGAGCCGTGTGAAGGTGCGGATCGAAAATCAGGATTTCGACTTGGAAGCGTCGTTATTACCGTTAGCTAAATTTGATGTGATCTTCGGCATGGACTGGCTCTCCGAGCAGCGAGCATGCATAGATTGCAATTTAAAGGAGATCACTCCGGGAAAGAACACCGAAGACGACACCACGTTCGCAGGTATGCGAGGAGCGAGCAAGTCACTAATGTCTGCTCTCCAAGTGGTTAAGGAGGTGAGAAAAGGCACGGAGTTGTTCTTCACCTTGTTGAAGGCCTCGGAGCCAAAGCGCAGTTTGAGTGATGTCCCAGTTGTAGCGGAGTATGTCGATGTGTTTCCTAACGAACTCCCTGGGGCTCCGCCTCAGCGAGAGATTGATTTCTGTATTGAGCTGGTGCCAGGTGCCAAACCTGTGGCCCACTCACCATACCGGATAGAGCCAAAGGAATTGGAAGAGCTGAAGGTTCAATTGCAAGAGCTGCTAGAGCAAGGCTACGTAAGTCCAAGTTCATCGCCTTGGAGTGCACCGGTCCTCTTTGTGAAAAAGAAGGACGGGAGCTTGCGTCTATGTATCGATTATCAAGAGCTGAATAAGCTTACCGAGAAAAACCGTTATCCGGTTCCGAGAATCGGCGACTTATTCGACCAGCTGGTTGGGTCGACAGTATACTCTAAGCTAGACTTAAGGTCCGGCTATTATCAGCTTCGTATTCGGGAGTGTGACATTCCAAAGACAGAGTTTAGTACCGGCTTTGGGCACTATGAGTTCACAGTTATGCCGTTCGGTCTATCTAATGCACCGTCGGTATTCATGGACTTAATGAACAGAATGTTCCGAGAGTATTTGGATCAATTTGTGATCGTCTTCATCGACAATATTTTGGTATACTCTCAGTCGGAAGAGGAGCATGCAGAGCATCTGCGCGCAATTTTGAGCACCTTGAGGAGGAATCAGCTATATGCCAAGTTCTCCAAGTGCAAGTTTTGGCTATCGTCAGTAGCATTCCTTGGTCATGTTGTTAGTGGAGAAGGAATCGCAGTCAATCCTTTGAAGATAGAAGCAATCCAAGCATGGCCTGTGTTGAAAAATATAGCGGAAGTCCGAAGTTTCTTAGGACTTGTCGGCTATTATAGGCGCTTTGTGGAAAACTTCTCGAGGATTGCAATTCCTCTCACTAAACTGACTAGGAAAGATCATAAGTTCGTTTGGTCGCCCGAGTGCGCACGAGCTTTTGAGGAGCTGAAGAGCCATCTGACCACGACGCCCATTCTATGTGCGCCATGTGGTATGGAAGGCTACGAAATTTATAGCGACGCCTCGGGGAGTGGTTTGGGTTGCGTCCTAGTGCAGTTCGGTCAGGTAATTGCCTACGGATCCCGTCAGTTAAAGGTACATGAGAGGAACTACACGGTCCATGATTTGGAGCTAGCGGTCGTGGTTTTCGCCTTCAAGCTTTGGAGGCACTACTTGTATGGCGTGAAGATCAACATCTTTACGGACCACAAAAGCCTCAAGTACCTGCTCGATCAAAGGGAGTTGAATATGCGTCAGAGGAGGTGGATGGAGTTCCTTGGGGACTACACCTTCGACATCAAATATACTCCCGATAAAGGAAATGTGGTTGCGGACGCGTTGAGTCGTCGGGCTCCTGCACAGGCAAACTGGATTTTGATGCATGATGAGCATCTAATCCGGGAGCTAGAAGCCTTGGAGATCATTTGTGTCGATAGAAGAGCGTCTCCTTCAGCATGTCTGAACTGGATGGAGGTTCAATATGACCTGGCCGACCGAGTTCGACAAGCTTTGGTGCTGGATTCGAGCGTGAAGCGTTATAAAGCGGAGACCATGGATGGGTCAAACGCTGATTTCTCCTTCGAAGATGATCTTATGTTGAAGAATGGCAGATTCTGCGTCCCAAATGTTGGTACGTTGCGGGCAGAATTGATGTACGAGGCTCACAATAGCAAGTACTCGATCCACCCTGGGAGCACGAAAATGTACATGGATATGAAAAAACTCTTTTGGTGGCCAGGAATGAAGAAAGACATTGCACTCTACGTGGCCAAGTGTCATACTTGCGCGTTGGTGAAGGTTGAATTTCAAAGACCTGGTTGGTTTCTAAAGTCTTTACCGATCTTGGAATGGAAGTTCGACGATATTTCGATGGATTCCGTGCACGGATTGCCGAAATCGCAACATGGAAACGACGCCATCTGGGTGATCGTGGACCGATTGACGAAGGTATCGCACTTTGTTCCGAACCGGAAGGATGATTCTGTGGAAAAGCTGGCAAAGTTGTACGTCGATAACATCATACGGTTGCACGGGATTCCCCGTAGCATCGTCAGTGATCGCGATGGGCGGTTCACATCAAATGATTGGAGTCTGATTCATCAATTATTGGGTACCAAGCTAAAGTTTAGCACGGCCTTCCTCCCACAAATGGATGGACAGACCAAAAGGACCAATAGGATGATGGAGGGCATGCTGAGGATGTGCGCCCTGGACTTCAGAAAGAGATGGGAAGACCATCTCTATATGATTGAGTTTGCTTACAACAACAGCTACCAAGCAAGTATAAAGATGGCCCCTTTCGAGGCTCTTTATGGTATGAAGTGTCGCACACAGTTATCTTGGGCTGAAACGGGCGACACTAAGTTGTTAAAATGCAAGGACGTGGATGAAGCAAATACATCAATCCGGGCAATACGAAAGCAGTTGCTCATTGCCCAGGATCGGCAGGCAAAGTATTACAATGCAAATCATCGGAACGTCGAGTTCGCCGTTGGTGATTGGGTTTATCTCAAGATCAAACCGTTCAAAGGAGTATCGAGGATCTGACACTTGAAAAAGCTAAGTCCGAGGTACTTAGGACCGTTTGAGATCTTGGAGCGCATTAGTGAAGCTGCCTACCGGCTTGCTCTATATTCAGAGTTGAGCGGGCTGCATGATGTATTCCACATCTCTGTGTTGCGGAAGGCCGTAAAGGAGCCAAATCTTGTTGTTGCGGTCAGCGAAGTGTCGGTAGATGGTGGGATAGCGACGAAAGTCAAACCCATTTGCATTGAAGACACTGAAGTGAAGCAGTTGCGGAACAAGTCCATTCGGATGGTGAAAGTCCGTTGGAATAATTGCGGGCGAGAGGAACTCTCTTGGGAAAGAGAGCAGTCGATGCTTGCAGAGTACCCCGAGCAATTTCTCTCAGGTAATTTTTAGTTGTAATTTCTGCTGCTACTGTTTTCGTAATTTTGGGACGAAATTCTTTTAAGGGAGGTGGAGTTGTAACACCCCAAAAATCTCTATTCTGCGATGTAACGCGATGTGGGAGTGTTGTGCTCGGTGTCGGCCTGGTTTTAAGCCTGAAAGGCCACTGGTCGTGCGAAATCCTTCTCGCACGATCAGGCGCACGACCACTGGTCGTGCGTTTAATCCATTTCCTAACAGAGCGGTTCGCACGACCACATACCTTCTTTGCTCACGACCACTGGTCGTGCGCAGCTGATCGTGCATTTCTTTGGCTCGTCGGAACTGCTACAGAATGACTCGCATGATCAGGGGAAGTTCTTCGTGCACGACCTGTGGTCGTGCGCCGCTGCTCGTGCGCCCTGTTTATTCTGCTCCGTATTGAAATGCGCAATCGCCGATCGGAGCGGTCAAATCCTTGACCGTTTGATCCAATGGCTGAGGGTTTTTGAGGGAGGCTATTAGGGCTTTGGAGAGGAGTTCTATCCTTTTAAGTTTGAGAGCTTTCTCTCTCCCTAGCTTGAGAAAGAAGAGAGGCAAGGAGGAAGAAGAAGGCACTTTCCGCCATTAACGGAGCTCCGAAGCTCCAAATCGCAAGGTCTTTCCAGATCTGGAAAAAGCAGCCCGGTGTGGTTCTTTCCCTCCGATTGGAATCTCGGATTGATGGCGCCAAGGCTTCCAAGGGTAAAGATTCTTCCTCCCGGTCTTTGGAAGTGTTTTTTCCTCTCATTCCTTTTCTATGCTTGCATGAGGAATCCCTTTCACCAAATGGGTGAAGTTTAGGATTTCCTCTAGTTCTTCGGAACTCTGGGTCGATTGTGTCCATCCCCAGCATATTGCATTTAGAAATCCTGTAGTCGTGCGGATTTAGGCATTTTATGTGAAGCCTATTCGTGGTCGTGAGCCCGGATCGGTGATGCTTGGATTGCGACGTTGCATTTAGGTTAAGCCTAGAATGTGTGCCGGAGAATGTCTCCGTGAGTTCTTCTATTATGTTGCGGGACTTGAGTTTTAGGTGCCTTTTGAGAGCCTAACGAAAGCCCCTTGCTTGGGTGGTTGAATGCAAACCTTCGCCACTAAACTTGAAGAGGTGTGGTCTTGGACCTCCTTCTTGGTTGTTATTTGCGAAGTCTAAGTCCGCGTGAAAGGATTAGATGCGTAGCTTGATTATGTGGGCACTTGATGTGTTAAACCCTTACGGGCCGAGGTGAAGCCGTACCCGCATCGTGTGATAGATCACGACGGTTAGAGCACGGGCAAAGCTGAACCGAACCCGTTTCCATGCAGATCGGTGAGAGGTCCCTACCTCACGTAAGCCGTGTGATCATGGGAGAGGTCGTGGAAGGTGTCTTACCTAGACCGACCAAAAGCTCTTTTCCCCCACCTAAGGCTATGTCCTTAGGGTGGAGTGTTTGTGATGAATTGATGTTATGATAGCCTCATGCGGTTGCTTAGGCGGTTGTGGGGAACCCTCGGGTGAACCCAACCAACATCATGAGCATGCCTAGGTTCCCTTTTCTTTGATGTTCAACCTAGAAGATTGATTGTGCTTGAAACCTCATCTTGTGTAGTTTGCACTTTCCTTATATTATTACATGTTGCTAGTACGGCTTGTTTGCAGGGAAGAAGCTCCGCCACCCCGAGAAAGGGGTGGGGTCGTTATAATTTGGTCAGCTGTGCTGACCGTTGCTTTATTTACCACCTCTTGGTGGAATGTTCTTATGCAGGAGCAGGTGAGCCTAGCGGGAAATACCGGGCAGTGGCCCTTTGCGGAGTTGGCCCTCGAAGGCCAGGCTCTTTTCTTCTTTTCATGTTTTGCCGGCCTGCGCGCCGATGAATGCTTTGAGTTTAGTACATTTGGTAAATGTATGGCCTTAAGGCCGTAGCTCTACACTTTATTGTTTCATTCCTGTGATAGTTGACTATTCTAAAAGAAATGTTAAATCTTTATGCTTTCGCTTATGTTTAGTATACTCTGGTGTAGTTCTTTTCTGTATATCTCTGTTTAAGGCCTAGCTAGTGTGGTTAGTATAGCGTGGGGTCCCGACCGGACCTACTGTTATATTATTCGTACTGGAAGGGTGTTACACAAGACGTAGCTGAACTTCTTCAAGATGATATTTGTTTGCCTGAGCTTCATCAAGATAATATTCTGCTGAATGAGCTGATCCTTCTTATCATGACAATTTGTGACTTTTATTGTGTATCTTAAACACGATATCGGCTTGAAGCTTTAGGTTATCAAGCTGATATTTCATGACTCTGTGAACCTTATCAAGATGATATTTAACTTACAAAAATTTTGATCTTTTTGAATTTTGATTATTTGCTCTATCCAACTTTCTATATCTTTTTTCCTGATGTTTATGAGTGAGTGATAAGTCTAACATAGTCTAGATCTTAGGTCAACATGTGTTTTGTACAATGAGGGATTACAGTGGCAAAACTATGTCTGGTGACACTAAGTCTAGCCCTACGATAGGCTTGCACTATCTAATGCCTAAAATCAACACAACTAAACACATGCATCAAATACTAAGTGATTTTATCCTTGACTTGAGGACTTCTTCAAATCAGGAACATTGTATGCAAAGTTCCCAACAACCTCCCCTGCAATAACCATATAGTATGGGTTCGATCGGTTCCCCATAGCTTAGAGTCACCACAGAATTAGCAGTATAAAGCGATATAGGAAACAACCCAATCAATATACGATGAAAGCACAACGGAAACACTAAACCCAACCAACTGATCTCATCCACATCTAAAAGGAGAGTTCTGACCTCATGGCCTTATAAAACATGTGTCCAAACAACATTCATCAAAGGAGATCAAGCATAATAAACTTTTAAGCTACCTCAGCAGGCAAGCTGGAACAAAAGCTAATGAAAGTGATAAAGAGAGAAAGGAGACACATCATGAGGTTTGGCCTTTTCGGTCGGCTAGCTAGCTCCAACTTGAAATCCTTTCCCTAAAACCAACACAAAAGAAGCGGTACACGAGGTTCATCCTGGGCTGACCATAACTACGTAACCACACCCATCCTCCCGGCCTCCCTAGCGGACCCCAGGGAATTTCATCACCCTACAAGTCAGCACTTCATATGCAATATTAACAAAAGTATATAAACAAGCACGCCAAGCTATAATCTATATGTCACAAGCATCAAAAATGTTTCTATGTTGAGCAAGGGGTAATGAGGTCTAACAATGCATCATTTATGACATCCAGGTTTCACCTAAGGCTCCCTATTGTGTGTATGAGACTAGCACATCATCAATACACAAACACATCACATCGATCATCGGGGTGCTCACACCCCTCAAGGCACACCAACTGATTCTAAGAACCCTAGTTGGGTCCCCTACCCACACATGGACCTTCACTCCATGGCGACTCATCCACCAGCATAGTTGATCTTATTAGTTTACCAAAAACATAACTGATACTAAGAACCCCATCTGGAACCTATACCTGCACATGGGTAATATCTCAATGGGGACTTGTTAAACAGCATGGTTGTTCTCGTTAGTTTCTCACACTCCATGGGGTCTTACCCACACATGAACATTTATGTCATGGGGACTGACAATTGTGCTTGAAGTTTCCATATAAGGGGACTTATCACGTCGGGACACCTACCGCACGTGAATGATCCCATCATGAGCTAGTCAATCGATCATCGAGATTATGCTACGCCTTAAGCATTCAATTTCATAACAGTGACAAGTGAAATCACATACCAAACCATAAGAATTTTTCATGTGCGCTCCTCACCATAAAATTCTCATCTACTAATCTCACAGAATTTGACCATTACAATGGCTTCTTCGCCGCAATCGCACGTCTAGCAAAAACCCTAAATGCACGTCAAATAAAAATCACCAAATCGGGCTACCAGTCATGAGTTCAGTTTCACCCACCATGCCTAATCTATTAAATGAACATGGACTTCTGATGAAATTATGTTAGGGACGAACTCAATCGACCTGGTGGTTCTCAATGAACCAAGGCTGCATTAACCCCTCTAATTAGAGGAATATGGTGTCATAAAGTAGAAATCAAAGCATGGAAAAATAATTAATGCAAGCACACATCCTAAAATTTGGAGAAGAAATGTCGTTACCCTATGAGACTTCTTCCTCTCCATCGAAAGCTTGAAGTGCACAGATGAAAATGAATGCCATTGGGTCCTCTCCGTGTTTCCAGTCTCGGATCATCGATCGGAGATCCGAAACTCCTCTAATGGCGAGGAAAATACCCCCCCCCCCCCCCCCCCCCTCCTCTTAAACTCCTCTAACCTATGAGAGAGATAGGGAGAGAACAAATGAGCTCAAACCTAGCCCCAAACTGACCTAAATCCCTTTAGGATGAATACCCCCGTCGAATCTTCAAAGATCAGATTGAGCGTCTAAGAAAACGAGCATGAAAAATTGATCACCACCCCATACATAACTTTGCACATGGTCGTGTACCATGTCGTATCACTACACTAGAACACCTGGAGCTGGACATGGTTGTCTTCAAATCTGTATTGGCAGACATGGCTACCAACCAAACTCGTGTCACAAGCCATGACCCTCTCTGTCTCCAAACGAGCTGGAAAAACTAGGACATGGCTTGTGACACGCCCGTGTCCCAAGCTGTGTAGAACATAAACCTGGCCAAAACACTCCAAATGCCACCCAAACAGCCCCATAACTCCATGGGACTCCCTTAAAGGTCTTAGAGACCTCAAAACCTTCTTAAATTGGGTTTTTGGGGTGATACAGTAGTTGGATCTGTAGGCGCCCTTAGAGGGGGTGAATAAGGGTTTTAAAAACATTTAATATTCTTTATATGACTTGAAAATCTAAGAGATCAAAATAGTGAAAAACCAAACAACTCAAGTGAAATAAAATAAAGACATGATTTTATTAACTTGAAATAGTAGATAAAAAAACTTGATTTCTTATGATGCTAGAAATCGAAGGTGAAAAAGAAAAATCTCCTTTTGTTTTCAATCCCGACTCATATCCCCACGAACCGGTGACTTTAGCTTATCTCTCCCGGATCCAGGCTCAAGCCGCTCTAGACAATCCTCTCCCGGATATGGCCTCGAGCACCCCTAGACCTACTCTAGATCTAGTCGCCAACACGAGGCGAATTCCTCCCTAAATCCTACCCAGACTTAGTCGCCAACATGAGGCGAATTCACTACACGATAATAAGAGTTATGAATTGAAATAAGCAACAACAATATGAAAAACTCCCTCCAAGAAACTTATGAAGTCAAAGACGGATGATCGTTGTAGAATAAGCGTGGTTGAAGCGATCGGAGGTCGGATGCTGCGTGAAGAAGTCCTCCATCAAAAACTATCAGAACTTTTGGTGGGAGATCAACTCTCGGCAGAATAAGTCTCTGGAATTTAGGCACTAGAATTCTTTCAAGGATGTGTGTGAAAAACAAGAGAAGAGGGCTCCTTTTACAGGAGAGAAAGCTAGCGCATGCGCTATCGCTACCGTCGGCGCTAGGTTGAATTAGGAATTATTCTACATGTGAGAATCTTCATTCCAAGGAAAGCTGGCCGAGATTCCTTTTGTGCATCGAGCTACCGCCTGCGCTATCCCTACCGTCGGAGCTATCTCAGATTAGGCAATATTCTGCGCGTGAGAATATTTCATTTCGAGGCAAGCTCCATCATTCCTCTTGTGCATCAAGCTACCGTCGGCGTTATCCGCTACCGTCGGCATTAGTATCCATGTTGGAGTTTTCACTTCAAACTTGGGCGCAACCTTCTTATGTTATCCTTAAGTCATATGACATTGTTTCCTGCACACTTAAACACACATGATCAAATACACATAGGATTTGTTATTCTCAAACCTAGGAGATGTAGAAGACCATGTTCCAACAAACTCACCATTTTGATAATAACAAATCCATTAATGATAAATCAGAGCATTAATACATAAAGCATGATGAATCATATTTGTGTGTGTGTGAGAGAGAGATGACTTAGGATAATTTGCGATTTTGGTATTAAGAAGTGCTCCCTGTAAATGCATGCTCCCCCTATGTGAATGCTCCCCTTATAAGTAGGCTATCATCTTAAAAATTAATCATGTTAGTTCTCTCCCATTTGATAGCAGTTATTATTTATCATGTTAGTTCTCCCCGTTTTGTTATTAGCAAAAGTGGGTTAAGGAAGCAAGAGACATAGAAAGAAGCTTTTTGATAAAAAAAAGGTAAGGCATGATCGAGCTTTTATTAGAAATGTAATGATAATGAGTTTTTAGCATAAAAAAGATTTTTTTTAAAGGTCAGAGTTTTTAGCATAAGATAGAAAGTATGCATGTTAGAACAACTAACACAAACTTTACCAAGCAAGTCTACCACTTGTTGAAGAAAATGGAATTTTGAGATTCAAGATAAAAGTAAGACTTGAAATAAGCATGAAAGCTCAAGGTAAAAGTTATAATATAATATTGCGGAAGACTTATAGAAATATAAGAAACACCTTTTTGTAAGCATGATGATCTATAAGAAGAAGTATGAGTTAAACTTCAAAAATAAGAAGATGTTTTTGTAAATCATTTTTCTTTTAAAATCTTTAAGGTTTACAATAAATTAACCAAGCATGAAAGAAAGATATCAAAAAGAGACTACTATAATGTTATTTTAATTCACAAATTCAAGACATACCAAACATTCTTGAGAGCATGCTAGGTTACCTAGTGCATTTATATATAAAGAGTAGCATAGAATTAACATTAGGATCCAATACTCATGAGAAGAAGTGTTATGGAAGATAATGATGTGCACATAAGTGTATTTTGATGAAAGTAAACAAATGATTTAATCAAGAAATACAAGGCATATGTAGAGTAAAGTGCACAATAAAACACAAATAAATTTACTTCCATATATTTCAATGCTTAAAGAAAAATTGTACAACTACCAAGGTGCTTTGCACACACAATGCTTATTAAGACTTATCAGGGTGCAAAGTAGTGCTTGGGGGATCACATATTATTATTTTTCAATAACGATATTTTTTGTGATCCAGTGTACTTAAGAATAAGTGGTGTAGAAAAAAACTAAGGTTTGCACACGACACTTTTCTATTCTTTCCAAGGTGCTCAACCTCACAATGCTTATTAAGACTTATCAGGATGTTCAAATAGTGCTTGGTGGAGTTATCTTTGTCAATTTATTTCATGTGTTTTTTTTTTGTTTTGTATAAAGTTCTCTGAATACACTTGTTTTGCAAACCAATGTAATTTTGAAAACACAACCACTTTTCTTAATTCTTAAGAGTGCAACTAAATATAGTGTAGGTAAGATTCTTGTGCAATTTTAATTCATTGTACAATTACAACACATAAGCAAGCATTCTTAGATTAAAAACACATGTAGACTTGCCAAAATAAGTGAGTGAAGAAATATCATAATCAATCATAAAACATTTACTCATACTTAGAGGCTTTCTAAGCTTGGTTATACACAAATTTTTTCAATACAATTGATGTACATATATTTAGATCTATCAAATCATGATGATAAGAAGCAAAAAAATATTCAAAGTAGTTTGAAAGGATGAATGTCAACATTGTAGAAAGTTCTAAATGAAAGATTAAATCATGCTTGATAATAATAAGAAATTCCATACAGTTTTTTTTATATATTTGTGTAAAAAACATTAAAAGAAATGATTGAATGTTGAACTTTTATAATTGATCTTGGACTTCCCAAGGTCTACCCTGTGAGGGGTTCACACAGGTACTAGGAGTTGTGATGGGGTGATATCCCATATCTCCCTTCCACAAGATACATGTAAATAGAAAGAGTTAAGTTCAAAAATAGTGTTTTTTGTAAGTTTTTTGTTTTATAATTTTGTAGTAGATTTTCTGCATATAAGGGTAGAAATCAAACAAATAAGCGAAGAAAAAAAGAATAAAATAATTTTTTTGCAATTTGGCTTTTGTAATTTTTTATTTTAGTTTTTCAAAAATCAACCAATGGCAGAAATGCAAAAATAAGTAGTATGTATAAAAGAACATATTTTTAGTGATTTTGTAAAATTTCAAAACACAGAAAATCGGAGAGTCGAGCTGCGCGACAGACAGTGAGCAAAATTTTGGGATTTTGAAAATTTTGTTTTTCGATCTTGATTAAGTGTTCAAAGATTAGTTTCATGCAGAAATTTTAGAAAGTTTGGAGATGTCTAGATAGAAGAAAAATGCATAAAACATTTGTGTTTTTGTATGTGACTTATCCCGAGAGGTCTAGGACACCTAATTCTAGTCTTTTCAATTGAAATCTTGCATCAGGAAGAGGTTTAGTGAATATGTCAGCAAGTTGGGAGTTCGTACCAATGAAACTTACTTTTACATGCTCTTTCTTAATATGATCCCTAATGAAGTGATGGCGAACGTCTATGTGTTTGGATCTAGAGTAGTGTACCTGATTATTTGTAAGATCTATGACACTTTTATTGTCACATTTTAAATCAATATTTTTGAGGTGAAAACCAAAATCCTTTTGAGTTTGGCTCATCCATAAAGCTTGTGCACAACAACTCCCAAGTGCGATGTATTCGGCCTCTGTGGTGGAGAGAGCAACTGAATATTGTTTCCTACTAGACCATGCAACTAATAAGGGTCCTAAAAAGTGACAAGTGCCGCTAGTGCATTTTCGATCTAGTGAGCATCCTGCGTAATCTGAATCGGAATAGCCGTGTAGTGTAAATGAGTCATTGTGCGGGTACCATAATCCTAGTCTAGATGACCCAAGTAGATATCTAAAAAGTTGCAAGCACTGGAATCAAAAAGAATGCGCGCCATAAGGTTCTTTACCTTAAAATCTCCTATAAAAGTGGATACATAACTAAACGAGCGAAAGCAAACTAGGCAAAAGCTGAAAACTAAGAGTTTGATTAGAATCTAACTTGATATCAATTGAGTGGAGGTCTGAGCTTCCTCCCTCGTCATCATGTTCAGTTTTCCCTTTCCGTTATCCAGATTTTGCGGCGGCGGCGGCAAGGCCCAAAGTAGAGTAGGTTGCAATAGGAGCTAGTTCTTTGGGCACGCAGACTTCATGTGTCCTTCCTGCCCACACTGATAGCAGACTCTGTACGTCTTTCAAAAAGCACCTGCTCAAATCATGACTTTTCTTCTCCCTGATAGTGCACAAAATTTCTCCCTTGGGTGCGCCCTGATTGGAGCGCACCCGCTGCTGCTTTTGAGCTCTGATACTCTTGAAACACTTTTCATAGGGGTGGCCAGGGAGCCCACAGAAACTGCACGCTTCCCCACCTCTCTTCTTTAAAGCGGGGCCAGATTCCCTGGAACTTCCTTCATCATCACCTTTCCTCTTTTCTTTCCTCATCACAACACCTAGATTCTTGGCATTATCAATCGCCTCAACTTTCAAAGCAGCTTCCACTGGCTCAGCATAGTTCTTTGATCTATAAGTACAAGCTAATTGTTGAATATTGTTGCAAAGTCCTCCGAGGAATCACTTCGCTCTTGCTATTTCAGAGGCGACTAGATCTGGAGCAAATCGGCTCAACTTGATAAATTTGACTTCATACTCACTAACAGTGAGTTGCCTCTGCTTCAGATGCAGAAAGTTGTTCATCAGGCGATCTTGCTAGACCGACGACAGAAATTTCTTTAGCAACATCTTCTTGAAGGATACCCATGAACATCCACCTATCAAGATCTCCTTCTCTCTTATCCACAAGCTCTTCGCAAGACCCTTCAGTTGGTACATGATGACCATCACATTTTGGTCGGCAGGAATCCCAGAATAGGAAAAAATTTCCTCAATAGCGATAATCTAGTCGTCTAACACCATGAAATCGGCTCTCCCGTCATAGGTGGGAGGTCCTAGTCGCTGAAAGTGCGAGATGAAATTCATCTCTGGCGGCAATAACACTGGGGGCACCAGAGGGGCAAGGGGAATGGGTACAGATTGACCCACAACAGGGTCTTTCACCAGGGCCTACTGCCCTGCAGTGGTAATCAACAGCGATTGAATCTGAGATTGCATCTCAATCAACTGCCTCGGCAGAGCTTCATTGCTTTGTCGCAGTCCTTCAATCACAGCTTCACTCTGCGCAACTGATGAGTCGCCCTTGGACTGGGAGTTGACCTCATTGCAGGACACTTTGTCTGCATTTCTAAGAGAAAACACAAACAAACAACTCATTAACACAGTAGCTTAACACTAGGACTACACAACTTAGTTCAGACCATACACGAATAGACACTTTCTTTTGTTGCTAACTTGCTCTGGGATATATAAATGATATTATGCATAACTTGGGATGATACTCTGTCATCCCCTTAGACTCTTGTGCTTATCCGTTGAATGCATGAACTTCTTATACCCTTGTTTTAAAATCATGTGTGAACGGGTGTCATCATGTAAATCTTTAGCTTAGCATGTGTGCTTATGCAATGCTATGTAATGTATGTTGTGCTATGCATTCTAATAAAGGCCTTAATGCATGTTTTGAGTGTCGTACATATGAAATATTATGCATCGCATACTATATAATATCTCATGCAATGAAAGATAAAAAATCTAATGTGCATCCATGTGATGATTGTTATGCATCACATACTACATAACAGTCACATGTTGCCTCCTATGAGGATCCTTATACAACCATATATTATGCATCTCATACTACATAATACGCCTCGTATACTTCTTATCATGCTTATGAGTGTAGTGTTCATGCTTCAGCCAAGACGTATTGATGACACATCGGTGTGTGTATACAATGAAACCAAACAACTAAACTATATCAGAATTAGTCGTTCGACCAACTTGTCGAACTAACCTAGCTTTGATACCAATTGTCACAACCCATTTTTTCCGTGTATTAAATAATATGTCAAAGTAAGAGGAAATATGCACCGTGATGCCACGCCATGCAGTGGACAACTACAGTCGCTCAGGCAAATCCTACTCCTATTATTTATTATGAAAAATCCATGAGTTAAAGTTTAAAAAATGATTTAAATAAAATTTATTATCCATGTCCCTCGGTTCAGTGGATTGACTAGTCCACGAGTAACGGTGTAAGTAAAAAAAATACGCAGCAGAAAATACTAGTTTTATTCATTTAGTACCCTATATGAGCATGATAATCCCATAATAATACATGATGTGCAGACTTCTAGGTTTAGTATAGGAATGAAATGAGCTTTTTATAACCTTTAAAATAAAGTGATATTCGCTTTAAAAAAGGCTATGAAATTATAGTGCAAGTTATTTTATATTTCAAATATCTAACATGTAATCCTAGCACAAAACTTCTCAAAGAGCAAGTAAACTACTCCAAAAATAGCAAGAAAACTACTAGCAGCTAGCAAGGTATCTAATAACAATAAACATTGCGGGTGTCAACAGCCTGACACAAACCCACTGGTCATAATAGTATGTCTGAGCTAAGCAAAACAAAACAACAACAAACTTCCTCTCGACGTAAGGAGAAAAGGTCACAACAGCAACCATACCGCTGAAACACCAGCTCTAGCTCCACGCCCACTACTGCTCTGAGTCTGAGGCATTCAAAAGAAAGAACGCCTCAGCAATAAGGTACAAGGGGCGGCAGGAAACAAAATAAAGTAAACCACGCTCAACGGGGGTACCAACCCAAGACCGGCTATACAGAAGGAAAAGTACAGTAAGTAAACTAAGTAAGCAACAGAAAACACTTACGTGCATAATCACGTATACATGACTTTACCAAGCGCGGTGGAGAAAGCAGGGCTAAAATACCTGGCTATAATATGAGCATAAACAACATTATAACAATTCTAGAAATAAAATATTTAGCAAACAACACCGGTAAGTATCTGGTGACTGTGGGGGGGATACCTCCGCCAGCACACCCACAAAACAATCTCCACAGGGGCCAAAGGGTAAGGTGGTCTCATAGCCCGACACACCTGCACTGGAAAATATACAGCAACTGCGATGGGAGATACCTCCGCCAGCACACCAACAGTAAAACAAACAAATAATAAACAACCCAACTCGGGTAAACTCCCATAAACTATCCAATTTAAGTGTAGGGCACTGTGGCGGTGGTTTTAATCCACCAACACCAACAACCCCAAATCGACTACCTATAACTCGAGAATGGCACGACTGACTGGAATAGAAACCACTAGTCTTAAAGCACTGAACTTACCATGGCAATCGTGCCTTGTCAAATAACCAACTAGACTCGTCGAACAAACTCGTCGCACAAACTTGACTAAACTGAGGCCCACTCTGAGAGTGATCAACCTCTTTGACGAATTCAAAGACTAAATCATCGGATTTTAAAGACTTATACAACAAATACGAAAGGACTGATTCGACGAGCGGAACTCGAGGACGAAGCATAGCACGAACTTTGGCAAGGTTACACGATTGATTTAACATTAATAAGTCAAAACCTCAATGCCTCGACTCAACGGGTTAGAAAAACAAGTGGATATCTACTCACACATACATATAGATCGGACTTGGGCAAAATGAAACGGCCAACGAAAATCAAGTGGCGAGAACTTTCACAAACGCGTCATATGCAAAACAAATCTCAAGTAAATGAGAATTAAAATGGTGTAGAAATGTTATACCACATTAGAAATGAGGAGGAAAGAAGGAAAACCACCACTTGCCTCGATTTACCCGGATCCGACCTCTGAAATACATCACGTCGTAGATCGGTCCAAAAGATGGCGCGGCAAGCCAAATCTACAGAAAAAATGACCAAAATGGTGTTAGGGCTGAAAACCCTATCGCGAAAAGGTCCAATAAACGAGAAATACATACCACGCACGCGAAGCTCTCGTCGAGAGCTTTCTGAATCTATGCTCGGACGAAGATTTCGTGAACCAGAACTCCTGTGGCGGTGATTGGAAAGCTCACGATCAAGAAAGCTCTCCGCTCTAACTCCCGTGTCTGGTTCGGTTCGTATTGGAAAGGGAGAAGGGTTATATTTATATATAAATAATAATAATAATCACTATAGTTATAAACGAGAAGGGGGGGTCGATTCGTCGAGTGAACCAAGGGCTTTCAACGAATTGATTTTATATAATATTCTAATAATTAAAAAAATTAGCCAATTCGTCGATAGCTCTCAAGAGCTCTCGTGGGATTTCATTGAAAAATATAGATATTATAAATATTAGTAGTAATAATAATAATAGTAATTAATAATATAAATATTATATTATTACGAAGGGCTAAACACACGCCGATTCCAATGAAAATTTCACCGAAGGCGAATGCTGACGCTACGAATCCAACGGTGAAGTCAAAACCAAAATCCGACGAGCCATTCTCGAGAAATAAGCTTTTAAGGTTTACGGCGAACATAAATTCTACAAAAATTTGAAAATGCGTCAAGGCTCCAAAATGGCCCGGATCGCAACGAAACTTGACGGGCAAGTCTAAAATTACACAACCTGATTTTTCGAAGTAAACTTTTTCACTTTCAATACAAATCCCAAAACCTGGTCGGCTAGACCTAACGGACGCGAAAATGGACTAACAGCGGCGCGTCGTCAACTTGGCATTAAAAGTAACGCTCTGACTTCATAAACACGTCATCACTGAATTAAATAATTACCGGATAATCAGGGGCGTTACACTCACCCCCCTAAAAAGAATTTCCATCCCGAAACTTAACACACAACTCAAAACCAAAACAACAAGAATAATTAAAGGCTAACAAACAAAAGACTTACCATAAAACTAGGAGAAAATATGCGGATGAGATTCCCTCATCGCTGACTCCAACTCCCACATCGCGCTCTCGACATCTTAATCCGCCAAAGAACTTTGACCTTGGGGATTGTCTTTCTTTGCAATACTCGATCCTGAGTCTCCAGAATATAAACATATTCTTCAGCATATGAAAGAGTAGGCTGCAACTGGGGCACTGAGTCAAGGACGTGACGATCACTAAGAATACACTTCCGCAACTGGCTCACATGAAACACATCATGGATGCCAGGGAAGGTAACAGACAAATCCAGCCTATACGCTGACACTCCGATGCGCCCAACAATCTGGAAGGGTCCCATATACCGGGGATCCAATTTATGGTTCCTTCTAAATCTTTTAACACCAGGCATCAGAGAAACTTCAGAAAAACCATATCCCCAACTGCAAATTCTAGCTCAACCCTTCGCTGATTTGCGTACTTCTCATAACGCTCCTGAGCTACACAGAACTTTTCCGGAATATGAGTTACAACAATGCTCATCTCTTCAAGGGCTTTCAGACCTAGTAATGGTCTCTCACCAACCTCATCCCAAAATAAGGGAGTCCTCCAGGGCCTCTCATACAAAGCATCGAATGGGGCCATCTGCAAACTTTCTTGATAATTGTTGTTATACGCAAACTCCATAAGTCTGAGATGCTTGTCCCAAGCTCCACTGTGGTCCAAGATGTAGAACCTAATTATATCTTCCCCGATCTGATTAACTCGCTCCGTTTGACCAATGGTCTGCGGATGATATACCGTCAAAAACCTGAGGTCGGTGCCCAAAGCTCCCTGCAAGCTTTGCCAGAATCGCGACATAAACCTGGAGTCTCAATCTTACACGATACTCACTGGCACTCTGTGCAAACGGATGACCTCATCCAAATACAACTCTGTTATATTCTTCATAGAATATCTGATCTTGAAAGGTACGAAGTGCACACACTTCGTCAATCTATCAACTATGACCCACACTGAGTCATGCACTTGGGGAGATCTTGGCAAACCAGTAATAAAGTCCATCGATATACTATCCCACTTCCAACTCGGTATGTCCAAAGGGGTCAACTTGCCACCAGGACTTCTGTGATCTACTTTGACACGCTTGCAGGTGAAGAACTCAGACACAAACTTAGCTATGTCATTCTTCATTCCATACCACCACATGATCGATTTCAAATCTCTATATATTATCGTAGAACCAGGGTGGTAGGCCACACTAGAACCTTGTGCTTCATCACAAATCCTTGTCTGAATATTACCCACAATGGGGATAGAAAATCTACCTCGGTACTTCAGGGTACCGTCTTCGTCTATAGAGAAATCAGGCAATTCTCCCTTCTTTGTCCTTCATCAGAGATGCTGAAAATCTGGGTCTTCTTTCGGATGTACCCTTATGAGGGTGATCCACAAAGGCTCTTATGCCTCCAAGCAATAGGGCCCGACACTACTGCCGACTGAAAGGTCCATCAAAAGGAACTCCTCAACCAAAGACTGCATGGTAAGGTTGAAGATCTGTGCGGTCTTTCTGCTCAATGCTTCAGCTACCACATTAGTCTTGCCCGGATGATACAGGATTTCTACATTATAATCTGCAACGTACTCCAACCGCCTACGCTGGCGCAAATTCAGCTCCTACTACGTGAAGACGTACTTCAATCTCTTATGGTCAGTATAAATCTTGCACAAGGCGCCATACAGTAAATGTCTCCAAAGCTTCAGGGCGTAGATCACAGCCCCAAAATCTAGATATTGTGTAGGATAATTTTTTTCATGGACCTTCAAATGTCTCGACCCGTAGGCAATCACTTTACCTCCTTGCATCAAGACACATCTGAGTCCGATGTGCAATGCATCTATATAGATAGCGTACTCCATACCTTCAGTGGGTAAGGTCAACCCAGGAGCAGTGCACAATCTCCTTTTTAATTCTTGAAAGGCTCCTTCGCACTCATTACTCCACATGAATATTGTGTTCTTCTGCGTGAGATTAGTCATCAAAGCAGACAATACTGAAAATACTTCCACAAACCTCCTATAATAACCTGCCAACCCATGGAAGCTTCTGATCTCCTTGGTGTAGTAGGTCTCTTCCAATTCATAATAGCAGGAATCTTCTCTGTATCCACAGAAATTCCATCCTTACACACTACATGACCCACAAAGGACACCTCAAGAAGCCAGAACTCACACTTGCTTAGCTTCACATATAACTTATGCTCCCTCAAGGTTGTCAAAACTAATCGCAAGTGCTGAGCATGCTCCTCGGCGCTCCGAGAATACATGAGAACGTCATCTATAAACACGACTACGAAATGATCCAAGAAATCTTTGAACACTCGGTTCATCATATCCATGATGGCAGAGGGTGCATTCATCATTCCAAAGGACATCACCAAAAACTTAAAATGCCCTTGCCGAGATCGAAAAGCTGTCTGTGGAACATCTGACTCACAGATCCTTAACTGGTGGTAGCCTGCACGAAGATCAATCTTTGAAAACACTATGCTACCATGCAACTGATCAAACAAATCATTTATCCTCGGCAATGGATACCTGTTCTTGATGGTTACTTTGTTCAATTCCCAATAATCAATGCACAGACTCATAGAGTCATCCTTTTTCTTTACAAACAAGACTGGAGCACCCCAAGGTGAAGAGCTTGGCCTAATAAACCCACACTGCAGCAACTCATCGAGCTAAGTATGCAACTCCTCCAGCTCATGAGGGGCCATACGGTACGGTGCCTTAGCAATAGGGAGAGTACCATGCTCAAGATCGATAACAAACTCCACATGTCTCTCCGGTGGAAGACCAGGAAGACTAACCGGGAAAACATCCAGAAACTCCCGCACCACAGCAATATCCTCATCACGCGGTGAACCACTAGCAATTTTTGTAATAGAAATGAGGTAAGCGAAACAACCGGAATCTAAAAGTTTCCAAGCACATACTGCGAAAATAATCAGGGAATCCTGATGTGGGAAGCCACACACTCTCATAGGGTGGTCGTTGTCCATCTTGAAGTCCAAGCGCTTAACCTTGCACTGGATCACAACATCATAACAGGACAACAAGTCCATGCCCAAAATAACATCAAAGTCTTCTAGATCCAGCATCTTCAAATCGGCGAACGCTAAGAAATCACCTGAGAGGATAGGACATCTCTGGATGCCCTGGTTCTACACCACCATATCACCAGAGGGAAACTTTACACGAAAAGAAGCACCAACTTGATCGAGATTCAACTGATGATGCTCTACGAAAGTCCTAGCCACGAACGAGTGGGTAGCACTGGAATCGAAAAGAACGCGCGCCATACAGTTCATTACCTTAAACTTTCCTATAAAAGCGGATACGTAACTAAACGAGAGAAAGCAAACTAGGGCAAAAGTTGAAAGCTAAGAGTTAGATTAGAATCTAACCTGATATCACTTGAGTGGAGGTCTGAGCTTCCTCCCTCGTCATCACGTTCAGATTTCCCTTCCCGTTATCCAGATTTTGCGGGGGTGTCGGCAAGGCCCGAAGCGGAGCAGGCTGCAATGGGAGCTAGTTCTTCGGGCATGCAGACTTCATGTGTCCTTTCTGCCCACACTGATAGCATACTCTTTCTTTCAACCAGTGTCTGCTCGAATCATGACCATTCTTCTCATAGATAGTGCACACCAGTTCTCCCTTGGGTGTGCCTAGAAAGGAGAGCACCCGTTGCTGCTTCTGAGCTCTAATCCTCTTGAAACACTTTTCATAGGGGTGGTCAGGGCGCCCACAGAAGCTGCATGCTTCCCCACCTCTCTTCTTTGAACCGGGCCAGATGCCATGGAACTTCCTTCATCATCACCTTTCCTCTTTTCTTTCCTTATCGCATCACCTCGATTCTTGGCGTTATCAACCGCCTCAACTTTCAGAGTAGCTTCCACTGCCTCGGCATAATTCTCTGATCTATAAGCACAATCTAATTGTGGAATATCGCTGCGTAGTCCTCCCAGGAATCGCTTCACTCTTCCTATTTTAGAGGCGACTAGATCTGGAGCAAATCGGCTCAACTTGCTAAAGTCGACTTCATACTCACTAACAGTGAGTTGCCTCTACTTCAGATGCAGAAAGTTGTTCATCAGGCGGTCTTGCTCGACCGACGGCAGAAATTTTATCAGCAACATATTCTTGAAGGATTCCCATGAACATCCACCTGTCGGGTTCTCCTTCTCTCTTATCCACCAGCTCTTCGCAATACCCTTCATCTAGTACACGTCGACCATCACCTTTTGGTCGGCAGAAATCCTAGAATAGGAGAACATTTCCTCAATAGCGATAATCCAGTTGTCTAACGCCATGAAATCGGCTCTCCAGTCATAGGTGGGAGGTCCTAGTCGCTGAAAGTGTGAGATGAAATTCATCTATGACTGCAACAACACTGGGGGCACCAGAGGGGCAGGGAGGACTGGTGCAACTTGACCCACAGCAGGATCTTGCACTAGGGCCTGCTGCCCTGCGTCAGTAGTCAACAGCGACTGAATCTGAGATTGCATCTCAATCAACTGCCTCGACAGAGCTTCGTTGCTAAATCATAGTCCTTCAATCACAGCTTCACTTTGCGCACCTGAAGAATCGCCCTCGGAATGGGGAGTTGACCTCATCACATGACACTTTGTCAGCATTTCGCAAAGAAAACACAAACAAACAACTCATTATCACCCTAGCTTAACACTAGGACTACACAACTTAGGTCAGACCATACACGAATAGACACTTGCTTTTGCTGCTAACTTGCTCTGTGATTTATAAATGATGCTATGCATAACTTGGGATGATACTCTGTCATCCCCTTAGACTCTTGTGCTTTTCCGATGAATGCATCAACTTCTTATACCATTGTTTTAAAATCATGTGTGATGGTGTCATCATGTAAATCTTTAGCTTAGCACGTGTGCTTATGCAATATTATGTAATGTATGTTGTGTTATGCATTCTAATAAAGGCCTTAATGCGTATTATGAGCATCGTACACATGAAATATTATGCATCCCATACTACATAATATCTCATGCAACGAAAAATAAAAAACTCTAATGTGCATCAATGTTATGATTGTTATGCATCCCATACTACATAACAGTCACATGTTGCCTCCTATGAGAATCCATATACAACCATATATTATGCATCCCATACTACATAATATGTCTCGTATACTCCTTCTCATGCTTATGAGTGTAGTGTTCATGCTTCAGCCAAGACGTACTGATGACACATCGGTGTGTGTGCAATGAAACCAAACAACTAAACTATATCAGAATAAATCGTTCGACCAACTTGTCGAACTAACCTAGCTCTGATACCAACTGTCACAACACGCATTTTCTCCGTATTAAATAATACGTCAGAGTAAGAGGAAATATGCGCCGTGATGCCATGCCGTGCAGGGGACAACTGTAGGAGCCCAGGCAAATCCTACTCCTATTACTTATGATGAAAAATCCATGAGTTAAAGTTTTAAAAACATGATTTAAATTAAATCTATTTTTTGTGTCCCTCGGTTCAGTGGATTGGCTAGTCCACGAGTAACAGTGTAGGTAAAAAAAATGCGCAGCAGAAAATACTAGGTTTTATTCATTTAGTACCCTATATGAGCATGATAATTCCATAATAATACATGATATGCAGACCTCTAGGTTTAGTATAGGTATGAAAAGAGCTTTTTATAACCTTTAAAAATAAGTGATATTCGCTTTAAAAGAGGTTATGAAATAGTAGTGTAAGTACTTTTATACTTCAAATATCTAACATGCATTCATTGCACAAAACATCCCAGAGAGCAAGTAAACTACTCCAAGAACAACAAGAAAATAACTAGCAGTTAGCAAGGTGTCTAATAACAATAAACACTGCGGGTGTCAACAGCCTGTCACAAGCCCATAGGTCATAATAGTATGCCTGAGCTAAGCAAAACAAAAGAACAACAAACAACCTCTCGACGCGAGGAGAAAAGGTCACAACAGCAACGGCAACACCGAAACACCATCTCTAGCTCCACAACCCACTACTGCTCTGAGCCAGAGGCATTCAAAAGAAAGAACGCCTTAGAAACAAGGTACAAGGGGCGGTAGGAAACAAAATAAAGTAAACCACGGTCAACAGGGGTACCAACCCAAGACCGGCTATACAGAAGGAAAAGTACAGTAAGTAAACTAAGTAACAGAAAACACTTGCGTGCATAATCACGTATACCTCACTATACCAAGCGTGGTGGAGAAAGCAAAGGATAAAATAATGTGCCATAATATGAGCATAAACAACATTATAACATGTCTAGAAATAAAATATTTAGCAAACAACATCGGTAAGTATCCGGTACTGTGGGGGGAATACCTCCGCCAGCACACCCACAAAAGAAACTCCACAAGGGCCCAAGGGTAAGGTGGTCTCATAGACCGACGCACCCGCACTGGAAAATATCCAGCAATTGCGGTGGGAGATACCTCCGCCAGCACACCAGCAGTAAAACAAACATACAACAAACAATCCAACTCAGGTAAACTCCCGTAAAATTTCCAATTTAAGTGTAGGGCACTGTGGCGGTGGTTTTAATCCACCAAAACCAACATCCCCAAATTGACTACCTATAACTCGAGAATGGCACGACTGACTGGACTTGATACCACTAGTCTTAAAGCACTGAACTTACCAAGGCAATCGTGCCTTGTCAAAACAACCAACTAGACTCGTTGAACAAACTCGTCGCACAAACTTGACTAATTAAACTGAGGCCAACTCGGAGAGTGATCAACCACTTTGACGAATTCAAAGACTAAATCATCGGATTTTAAAGACTTATACAACGAATACGAAAGGACTGATTCGATGAGCGGAACTCGATCGATGAAGCATAGCACAAACTTTGGCAAGGTTACACAGTTGATTTAACATTAATAAGTCAAAACCTCAATACCTTGACTCGACTGGTGAGAAAAACAAGTGGATATCTACTCACACACTCATATAGGTCGGACTTGGGCAAAATGAAATGGCTACTGAAAATCAACTGGCGAGAACTTTCACAAACGCGCCTTATTCCCGATAAATCTCGAGTAAATGAGAATTAAAATAGTGTAGAAATTTTATACCACATTTGCAATGAGGGGGAAGAAGGAAAACCACCACTTGCCTCGATTTACCTAGATCTGACCTCCGAAATGCTCTACGTCGTAGATCGGTCATGACAAGACGAAATCTACAGGAAAAATGGCCAAATAGGATTAGGGCCGAAAACTCTAGCGCGAAAAAGTCCAAGAAATGAGAAATACATACCAAGCATGCAAAGCTCTCGTCGAATCTATGCTCGGACGAAGATTTCCTAAACCAGAACTCCCGTGGTGGTGATCGGAAAGATCACGATCAAGAAAGCTCTCTGCTCTAACTCCCGTGTCTGGTTTGGTTCGTCTTGGCGAGGGAGAAGGGTTATATTTATATATATAAAATAATAATAATAATAATTACTATAATTATTAACTAGAGGGGGGGGGGGTCGATTCGTTGAGTGGACCAAGCGCTTTCAACGAATTGATTTTATATAAGATTCTAATAATAAAAAAATAGCAAATTCGTCGAGAGCTCTCAAGAGCTCTCCTGGGATTTCAATAAAAATGTAGATATTATAAATATTAGTAGTAGTAGTAGTAATAATAATAATAATAGTAATTATAATAATATAAATAATATTTTATTAAGAAGGGCTAAACGCACGCCGATTCCAACGAAAATTACACTGAAGGCGAATGCCGGCGCTACGAATCCAATGGCGAAGTCAAAATCAAAATTCGATGAGCCATTCTCGAGATATAAGCTTTTAAAGTTTACGGTGAACATAAAGTATACAAAACTTCAAAAATGCGCCGAGGCTCCAAAATGGCTCGGATCGCAACGAAACTTGACGAGCAAGTCTAAAATTACACAGCTTAATTTTCCAACGTAAAATTTTCCACTTTTGATGCAAATCCCAAAACCTAGTAGGGTAGACCTAATGGATGCAAAAATGCACTAACAATGATGCGTCGTCAACTTGACGTTAAAATAATGCCCTGACGTCATAAATACGTCATCACTGAATTAAATAATTACCGGAAAATCAGAGGCGATACAAGCACCCCCTAGACCTACTCTAGATCTAGTCGTCATTACGAGGCGAATTCCTTCCTATATCCTACACAGACTTAGTCACCAACATGAGGCAAATTCAGTACACGATTACAAGAGTTATGAATTGAAATAAACAACAACAATATGAAAAACTCTCTCTAAGAAACTTCTGAAGTCGGAGACGAAAGATCTCTGTAGAATAAGCGTGGTTGAAGTGATCGTCGGTCGGATGCTGCATGAAGAAGTCCTCCATTAGAAACTATCAGAACTTTTGGTGGGAGATCAACTCACGGCTGAATAAGGCTCTGGAATATAGGCACTAGAACTCTCTCAAAGATGTCTGTGAAAAAAGAGAGAAGAGGGCTCCTTTTATAGGAGAGCGAGCTAGCGCATGCGCTATCGCAACCACCGGCGCTAGGTTGAATTAGGAATTATTCTGCGAATGAGAATCTTCATTCCAAGGAAAGCTGACCGAGATTCCTTTTGTGCATCGAGCTACCACCTGCGTTATCCCTATCGTCGGTGCTATCCCAGATTAGGCAATATTCTGCGCATGAGAATCTTTCATTTCATGGTAACCTCCGTCATTCCTCTTGTGCATCAAGCTACCGCCGGCGCCAGTGGCCATGTTGGAGTTTTGGCTTCAAACTTGGGTGCAACCTTCTTATGTTATCCTTATGTCATATGGCATTGTTTCCTACACACTTAAACACACATGATCAAATACACATAAGATTTGTTATTCTCAAATCTAGGAGATGTGGAGGACCATGTTCCAACAACAACTACACCCCCTTAAAAAAAAAATTGTCAACGAAATTTAAAGCATTACGAATACATAAAATGCATACATGATACAAAGAGTTCTGGGTACTCTTCCCGCAGTGTTTGCTCTCGCTCCCAAGAGAACTCATCTTTCCCGCAATTTTTCCAATGCACTTTCACGAGTCTGACCTCCTTATTCTACAATCTCTGAATCATCTATGCTCACTAGATGCACTACCAATCTCAAATCTTCCGCTACCGGCATCGTTGCCGACTCAATCGCTTCACTAGGCTCCACTAGAACTTTTCACAATATCGAGATATGGAGGACATCGTGCAATCCACTTAACTCTGCAAATAACGATGGTAGATAAGCTGCATCATCTATGCACTCTGTGATCTCGAACGGTCTCAAATGTGTGGGAATTAACTTTTTCAATTGTCGATTTCTCGAAACGCCCTTAAACGGCTTGATCTTCAGATAAACCATGTCACAACTACAAAATCCATATTTCTGTGGTGCGCATTGAAATAGTTCACCTGTTGATCCTAAGAAATCTTCATATGCTCATGGATCATTCTCGCGAGCTCGCAAGCATCAACCACCACCTCCTTTCCCAAAAGCTAGGTGCCACCCTCCTCTATCCAAGACATCAGCATTCGGCATCGCCTCCCAACAAAGCTTCGTATGGTGCCATCTTGATACTTGTCTGGAAGCAGTTGTTATACGCAAACTCCACCATGAAGAGCTGATCTTCCCATTTCTTACCAAAGTCAAGAGCACACATGCTGAACATATCTTCCATCCTACGATTCATTCTCTATATTTGACTGTCGTTCTGTGGATGAATTGTCATACTGAACTTGAATTTTGTTCCCAAACTCTTCTAAACGATCCTCTAGTCCTTGGACGTGAATCATCCATCTTTTTCACTAACAATACTCTTTAAAATCTCATGCAACCGCACAATATTATGAACATGCAACTCTACTAACTTCTCGACGTTATCATCCTTCCTATTCAGAATGAAGTGATCCACATTAGTCAGGCGATCAACAATCACCCAAATCGCATCATTACCATGCTAGGATCGGGGCAAACCATGCATGAAGTCCATGGAAATGTCGTTGGACTTCCACTAAAGAATCAGAAGAGGATTTAAGAACCCACCCGGCCTTTGGCATTCAGCTTTCACAAAAGCACATGTCTGACACCTAATAGCAAATGAAGCCACATCCTGCTTCAACTAGACCACCAAAAAGATTTCTTCAAATCCAAGTACATCTTCGTACTTCCTGAATGAATGTAGTACTTCATGAAGTGAGCCTCAAACATCAACTCCTCGTGGAGCTTACCAAAGCGCGAAATGCACAATCTCCCGCTCTTCTTCAAGAGATCGCTGACAATCCCCAAGACACTACTCTCACTATGCCAATCTTCCAACACCAATGGTTGAAACTCTTCATCTACACTAGTCGCCTCCCAAATCCAGTCTGCTAAATCGCACTACAACTCGATCCATCTCAAAAATGCTACAGTAGCATATCCCCTAGCAACATAAGTAATAGCAAGAGACTTAAAATCTTTCACTAACTGATCGGTGTGTGCCTCAATCCAGTTGCCCTGCCCAGAGTACTTCCTACTCAACACATTAGACATAACATTTGACTTGCCTTGCATATACTGAATCTCTACGTCATTGTCTATAAGGAACTCGACCCACTTACATTGCCACATATTCAGATCATTTTGGTCCAAGAGATACTTTAGACTTTTATGGTCTGTGAAGATCTCCACCTTCGCACTGTAAATGTAGTGCCTCCACACTTTCAATGCAAAGATTGTCACCGCCAACTCCAAATCGTGAATTGGGTAGTTGTTCTCATGAGGCTTCAGCTGCCTCGACCCAAACACAATCATGCTACCATACTACACTAGTGCGCAGCCCAAACCGTAACCTGAAGCATCGCTAAAGATCTGAAATCCTTCAGTCTGACTAGGAACACTTAGGATTGGAGTAGTCATTAACCTATCTTTCATAGTTTTGAATGCTCGGTCTCACTCTGACGTCCAAACTGTAACACCCTACCAGTACAAACAATATAACAATTGGTTTGATTAGGACCACATGTGTAAGATCCCCCTCCTCCTTACCAGAGAGTTCCCGGATCTTATGCCCAGAACCACCATATTACGGTGAGCCCAACTCACGGGTTAGCTGTCACCATTCAGCGCCGATCCTGCCAGCTAAATTGATCATATCACAGGACAATTGCAAGAAGTAAGAAGTACAAATAAGACCATTCCACAACCACAACACGCATATATGTATATATATAAGATAGTGCAAATAGTACACAATGAAATCAAACTAAGAGAGTGCAAGGGCTTAAGACTGGTAGAGATCCAAAAGTAACTAATAAGAGTAAATCACACTCTCACTCTACACTATGCGGAAGCAACACAAAACACTCTCCAACCTATCGTCATGTGGAAGTAGTGATGCGCAGCATCTACTCCTCAGTGTCAACCATCTCGTACCGCTTGACGTACTGTGGTACCTGCTCCTCAATCTCCTGGTGTTACGGCCACATCCGACAGTTAGTCAAAAAGACTAAGCCAATTTGTCCTTGCATCCCCCCACGACTCCTAGGTACCGAGCGGGAGGACAAAGCGGAGGACAACAAGGTATAAAAGAAGGTACAGGTGACATGTAGTATACTAATAGTATAATGAATGAGCGGGCAGAAAGAATAGCAGTAAAATAAAACAACAGTAGTAGGTAAATAACGAGCATTAAGTAAGTAAAAACAGCGCACGTGAAGTAATAAGGAAGACTACCATACAATCATCTAGAGTACCTTAACTTATATGAATGATCATACAAACTTATAAGTTAAGATTTCTGGAATTATAACTTATCATATAAAAGAGCCCATACTAATTTATATGATAAGGGTCTGCAAATGTATGTGTCATTATGATGTTATGAATGTAATGATATGTTATACAATGTTCATACAATGTAACTAACTCAAATGACTCAGCGCGCACAGACCTTTAGTTCCCGCTTTTCGGAGGTAGCAAACCTCTCAGGTACTTCTGTTGTGGCAACAGAATCAGTGGATTAGGCACTCCACTTCTAGGTGGGTATACACACGACCAGACCTAGACCTTACGTACGATGTTGTACACGTCCTAGGTTCACTTCTATGAGCCTTTGCGTACTTTTGCTGGCATCCCGCCAGACTTTTATGGTCAGGACTGGGTTACTAGGGATTGCCTTCTAGACCACAGTAAAGTAACCTACTGGCCCTCTAACTCACCACTGTTGGAACATGGTTTTCCGCATCCCATTGATTTGAGAATAACAAATCCTACTTGTATTTGATCTTGTTTTCCATTGTGTTTTTAGCATGCAGATTTGGACAGATATGACACCAGGTTGCTGAAACAATGGTCTGGAACTAACCACAAGCTGAAGGATTGAAAGCTATTTAACGCCATGAGTTAAGCTTAACGTTGGGCGTTAGTGCTTGATGAAAGCTGCGTTCGACGAAATGAAAGCTGCGTTCGATGAAATGAAAGTTGCGTTTGATGAACTGAAAGCTGCGTTCGACGAACTGGCGTTCGACGAAATGAAACCGCTGAAATGCAAACTGCTGAGAAGGAAACCACTGAGAATGGAAGCTTCATTCGACGAAATGGAAACTGCGTTTGACGATCTGGCATTTGATGAAATTGCGTTCGACAAAAGAAGAAGCCCGTTCGACGAAATGTGTTCGACGAAATTTTTTGTTCGATGAAATGGCGTGCCAGCTGATTAAAGATGAAACTCAACGCCAGTCGTTAGACCTTACCGCCGGGCGCTATCCGTTCGACGAAAATGGCATTCAACGAAATAAATTATCGTTCGACGAATTGAGCTGTTGTTCGACGAAATGGTGTGCCAGTTGATTAAAGAAAGAATCTCAATGCCAGGCATTAGTCTTAACGTCGGGCGCTATCTAGTCGACGAATTTGGCAAGGAGAAAGCAGCCATGATTGCAGGAGGAACTTTAGGAATGATTTGCCTAACGTCCCGCATTAGCCTTAACGCCATTATTGATATTGCCTAAAATAAAATAATTCCTAAAGTGCAGAATCTCCTTCCTCTTCTGAAGATCCGAGCCATCAATATGTTACTATACATGGTCAACGCTCGACTTTATGGCTTAACGCCGACGTTATCTCAAAGTCTATAAATTGGATGATTTCAACGTCACTTACAACTGATTGCCAAGAGCCCTATTCCAGCACTTCAGAAACTTTGTGAGGGCCGTATTTCCAAACAAACACATCTCCCACTCATATTTCAAAAGGATGAATCAAAGGAGGCTTGGATCAACACGCTAACTCAACGCGAAGAACGCACGCATGGACTTCAACGATCTTCAGCGATTCTTTGGCGTCTCCTTCAGATTACCTCATAGGGAGTTTTATATTTATATTTTGTATTTTGTCCTTTATTTCATCTTTATAATCTGTTCGTGAATTCGCCGCGTGTTGGCGACTAGGTCTGGGTAGGACTAGGGAGGAATTCGCCTCGATTTCTAGCGTCATAGAATTCAGATTTTGTAATCAATTTTATAAATGATAATCATGCCTTTTCATGTTAAATAAAATTGATTTCATTATTTCAATCTCTTCACTCTTGATTTAACTTACTTCAACATGAAATATCAAAAGTTTTCTATTAAATATTAATGTTTTCTAAAACCCTTATTCACCCCCCCCCCCCCTCTAAGGGAGCCTCAAGATCCAACAAGTGGTATCAGAGGGAGGTTATTCCAATTCGGCTTAACAACCAGGAATAATGGCGTCACTTGATCATAATCTCGCTTCTACTAGAGAGGAAAATTTTAATATAACTGAAAAAGTATTAGCACCACCTTTATTTATGGGCAAAAATTATAAAGGGTGGAAAATATTAATGAAAAATTTTCTTAAGGCCTTAGATGAAAAAGTTTGGAATATTACTATTGAAAATCCACCTAGCGTACTAACTAGGAATGAAATTGTTTTAAATGCAAAATCTATGAATAGTTTATTTTGTGCGTTAGATCAAAATATTTTCAAACTTATTTATATTTTACCTACCGCTTATGAGATTTGGTATTTTCTTGAAAGAACTTATGATTCTCCTTCTACAGGTATGGATGATGAGTCCTGATCATATACACATTTATGGACTCATCCGGGCCGTTATTTAGTCATTTCTCCGCACTTTAGCCTTGTTTTAGTTTATATTTGATAATCCATGCTAGGTGCACATCTTGGCCCACTTTGGTGTGATTTTCGTGCTTTTTGTCTTTAGTAGTATTCTTGTGCTGTTAGGTGCCACTTTCAGTGGCTAGATCTGTGGTTGTGCGGGAATAGGAGTCGTGCAAGTGTTCCCGGTGCAATTCTGCACAGGAACACTGCGCACGATCACCGGTTCTATTGCGCACGACCACTGGTCGTGCGCCACTGATCGTGTGCACTTAACCCTTTTTCACGAGTTCTGTTTGGTGCAGTGCGCACGACCATCGACGACAGTGCGCACGACCACCGGTCGTGCGCCACTGCTCGTGCGCACTTACCATTTAATTTTCGAGTTCTGTTTGCTGTGGTGCGCACGACCATCGACTCCAGTGCGCACGACCACCGGTCGTGCGCGACTGGTCGTGCGAACATTTTATTTTATAATTTCGTATCTTGCAGGTTCCACCCAGGCAGTGCGCACGATCACAGGATTCTAGTGCGCACGACCACTGGTCGTGCGCCAATGACCGTGCGCGCTGTTCAATTCAGCGCCTATATAATGACCTGATCGCGAATTAGGTCGGGAGAACGCATTTGGACTCCGTTCCTTCCGCCGTTTTCGCCATTTTCAGAGGGTTTTCATCCCCTAGGCCTCCTCCATCATCCAAGGGCTTGCAAGAAGGGATCCTACACTCATTTTGATCGCTAAGGAAGAAGTTCTTCGCACTAGACGTGACCGGATGGTAAATCGCTGGAGAAGACGGGTCCATTGGGAGTTGTGACAGCCCTCCTCTACCCCGGACGCAGTTGGGACCGAGCTAGGACGCGGATTGACAACCCAATGCTTCCTACCGTGAATCTACAACGAGACTCCGGATTCGGTCGTATTTCTTGCCTTTTTCTTCTACTTGTGTGGTTATATTTGTTGTAATCTCTTTATTTAGATGATGAATGCTATGAACCATGTGTATTATTGCTTATTTCATGATTTTGGAATTATCTAGTTCATTTGTGTTAGTGAGGTGCGCCCTATTCCATCTCCCACTCCACCACCGTGACCGGTGTCGCACTAGCAATTGCTTGTGGCGTGCTTATTGTTGACGAGGTGCTTGCGACCCTCACTCCGCTTGCCTTCTCGCCCATCCGCCCTTTCGACGCAGTGCGCTCAAGGCCTGCTCAGTCTCCATCTCGCCAATCGAAGCATTGCATAGCGGCATTGCATAGGAGTAGGCGTAGTATTTTATTTTATTATTCGCAAACCAAACCAACCATCCATTGTAACACCGACCAAGGACTTCGATCTCAAGTCCTTCCTCGATATTAAATTCCACCTTACTGTGTTCCTCAAGAGACCGACACTCGGGGATTTTCCCCATTTTTATTACTTGCGCGACCGGTGCACTTGCCGACACGCATCAAGTTTTTGGCGCCGTTGCCGGGGAACACAGTCGTGTGAGTTTTTTTTTGAGAGGGAGAATCTGAGAGAGAAGCCCTTCCATGTGTTTATCGCATCTTTTATTTTATTTCTGTTCTCTTTATTCCATTTTCTTGTTTTATAGTAGGTTGCTTTAGTAAATTTTTGTTAGGTGTAGTATTTCGCACAATAGTGTTATTCTTTTTGAATCGTTTTATCTTCACACTATGTGGGCTCATCTCAATTTCCGTTGCCGTTGGTGTGGAGCTACCTCCCACTCTAGTGATGAATGCCCTACGGAGAATAGTAGGCATAATTCTTATAGCCAAGCATATGGAGCACCGACTTCGTCTGGTACTCCATATGGTGCGCGTAAGTCTTATGGCTACTCTGCTGAGCCTTTACCGTCGTACTTCTTTTCGGCTCCAGCTCCCGCTGTGCCAAAGGAGCCCGCAAGGCAGTGCCGGTTTTGTCAGAGCACTGATCATGTCCTGAAGGACTGTGCTGAGTTTCTTCGCCAATTGGACGAAGACGACGAGCCGGATATCCGGATCGTTCCAACTCCTAACTCTGGCGGCACACCTTCAACATCCGGTTATGTGTCTTTGTCACCTTCGCATCTTGAAGGGTATGGCATGGACACGGTCACCAGATGTGCGGCTGATCTGGGCACCGACATTTCTGAGCCTATTCTCCCAGTGCATCCACCACCCCTATTGGATTCGATTCTTTGTGAGGAATCGGTGCTCGACTTTTATCCGAGCACTATTCCTCCCCCTGTTGTGCATACTACTTTCGTCTCTGACGACATTGTTAAGGATGTGTCGCGGGATGAGGCTGGCGATTTATGTGTTATGCCTGCCCCTATGGAGGAGGACAACCTACTAGGTGAAGAGGAGCTTTCCTCAACACCGGTGGAGGAAGTCCAAACCTTGGGCATGGCCACTGTCGATCCCGCTGAACTTTGCGGCATTGATGACAATGCCAACATTATTTTACTTCCCCATCCTGCTGGGAGTGAGACCGGGACCACTCCCCCGCTGTTTGATTATTTATGTCATTCTTCTCTTTTATTTCCTAACCCCCCTTCTCCATCTGAGCCTGTGCAGGTTGAATCTTCACAGGTACTTCAGGAGGACTTAGAGCTTCTTGCCCGAGTCAATGATGATTGCATCCTCATATGCGAGGAGGTTGACCCCTCCTCCGTTAAGGAAGCCTCATTCGTTGCCTCCTCCTCCTGTAAACTTGTTGTGGACGATACCTTGCTAGGCAAGGAGGTGTTTTGTGAGTTGAGTAAGGACCAGGCTGCCTCCTTTTCTTACACTCTCTACCCTCTACCTGTGAGGAGCAGGTATCATTATTTAGGTAGAGGGGTGACTATTCTATCACCGTATCGGTACCCGCTACCGACACGCATATTAGAACAGTTACCTGTGCACTTCTCTTTTCATAGACCCATTAGCTAGGACCTTTTTGTTTTCAAATAAGTCGTGCTGGGATGACAGTAACCCCAGTAGTTATCTTTATTTTCCCTGAAATTTTATTTTATCTGATTTAGTTGAGTTTTTGTTAAGGCTATGAATGTCTCGCTGCGTGTGCTGACTCCGGGTTGTGCGTAAATTGCACGGTGGATGGAGTTTTTACTAAAATTTTGGCCGCTTGGAAAATTCCTAAGGCACACGATCACTGGTCGTGCGCACTACTTATCGCGCACGACCACTGGTCATGCGATCGGCCCAGATTTTTATAAAAAGCCCGTCCGCCCGAGCCTTTCGCGCACGATCTAGGGTTTTCATTCGTCGACGTCCGTGCGCCGTTTCTGCCTGCTTGCCGCCGATCGTGCGCCTCCTTCCCTTCCGGTGAGCCCTTTCCCTATTTCTCCTCCTTCCTTTGCCCTCCTACCACCATGAGCTCCAGAGATCGTCAAAAGGTCTACCAACGCTCCGGCCGCTCTTCCGCCTCTCCTGCTCAGATCCTCGCTAGGATGGCGACTTTTTCCAAGAATTCGCATACGCGGCGATTCAATTCTCTTAAGGAGAAGCCATTCCTATCACAGCGTCTCGTGGATTGGAACGAGTTGAACTCTATCGGCGACAATGGGGAGTTGGGGGAGGCCGTCCGCCAGCGCTATTATTTCGATCATTGGAGCGGGGTGTTCGAGTGCAATGACCTCGGCTACCGGGAGCTCACCTTGGAATTTCTTGCTACGTTTGAGTGGGAAGTGTTGCCCTCCGGTCAACGTCCGGGAAAGTGCTCTTTCCGAATTTTGGGCAAGGTTTTCACTCTCTCCTTATCCGAGTTGGCGGTGTGCGCTGGATTTTACACCGAAGCCGAGGCCACGACGATCCCTTTTCTGGATTTGGATGTCTCCTTCCCTGATGGTGTTACCCCGCGTGCCGCGTGGTGTGCCCTCACGGGTCGTGATGAAGAATATGTGGCCAGAAAAAGCAAATCCACATGGATCGTCGCGCCTGCTCTCCGATACCTGCAGCACGTCCTTAGCCACTCTCTTGTCGCCCGTGCCCTTAGTCAGAATGTAGTGGGGTGGCAGGATCTGATCTCCCTCTATAGTATGGAATTTCGGCAGCCCTTGCATCTCGGCTACATGTTGGCCTTCTTCTTCCATCACGAGGCTACCTACGGTCTCACATGTGCCATTGGTGGTGCCTACTATATCACCCGCATTGCCAAAAGCTTGGGGGTCTGGAGTCATCTGCCTCCGATGGTGCAGGTGACTGCACCCTCATTCATCACGCGGGCCACCATGGTGAGTTTCCATCTATTACGGGTCGTGGGGAAGAAGAGTAGTAGACGCTTTGTGGTCGTGATGCCGGGAGATGCGCCTAGGGAGAGGCAAGGCGACGAGGAGCACGGAGAGCCGGCTGAGCCGCCAAATACTCACCGCGAGGTAGCCCTTCTGCAGCCGCGAAGGCATTCATTTCAGCAGGAGCGGAGAGCCAAGGAGGAGGGCAGTTCGTCAAGAGCGCCGGAGGTGCCAAGTTTCGATCGGCGCCTCTCCGATTTGGAGGCAAACCAGTACTGGCTTACGGATTTCGTATATCAGCAAGCACTGCGGGGAGGGCTAAACATCCCCCCACCTCCGGGTCGGGCCGCGTCATCTTCCAGACGGTCGCCGTCCGTTGTGGTGTTAGATAGCGACAGCGACGACGAGTGATCTTCCTCCCTGCATGCGAGATATTCTAAGCCGTGCTTTCTGTTTAGTTTCTTTTGTTGAGTCGTTTGAACTCCTTCTCTTTTGATGTTTGTAATAATAACATTTTGTTTGTGGAATGCTCTTCTGGGCATAGTTTTATTTATTCAGCTTTTTCTGTTCCCTTATTTTGTGTGCGAGTGCTCAATATTTATTGCAGGAACAAGTTCACTCCCATGGGTGATAACTTAGAATTCTTGATTTTTTGTGCTCTCACATGTTTAGTCCAGTTTTTACTATTTTTGTTGCTCTAGTGTATAACTTTCAGGTGGCCTTTGTTTCTCATGAGAGCGGATGCTGCGGACTATTCTTGATCATTTACGCCAATCGTCTGGTATGCTCATTTCTGAGCATTGGGTAATACTTCCTCCCCTCTTTTTGCTTCAATTTCTAGATATACCGCTTAGCTTAAGTCTGGGGGAGCGGTTGTTGTTATCCAATGTGCACATGCTGCACCGCATACTAGAAGGTTGCTTTTTATTTATCATTTTCATTATCATCGTTGCATTCTTCTCACACCACTTCACCCACTTGAGTGCGTGCTTGTCTTTTTGTTGTTGTTCCGTTTAAACTAGTTTGGTTGGAATGTGAAATAGGTTGTTAACGCAGGAATTATTATTTGGAGTGCGATGTTGACTCATGTAGTGTTCTAGTCACTTCGCATGCTATGGTAGAATTTGTGTAGAACTAGATTTTCTTTATGCATTTAATTTATGTTTAGTATTTCTGCGTAAATTTAGATTTAATATACTCAAGTGGTGAATTCGAATGAAATCGACGATAACCCGGTGTTGTGTGTGTGCGGTTGCTAGTCGTGTGTTGCTCGAGTCGGGAGGAAGGTTTATCTTTCTCGTGGGCTAAGAACTTGCCCCAAGCGACTCTCGAAGCATGGGTGAGAGCTACTCGTTGAGTCAAGCATGATGTAGGCCACCCTTTGGCTAGTTTGAGCTTTGTTATTCCATGTCCATTTCACTCACCTTTGCAAGCCAATTTTGTGCCTACCAATCCTTTGTTCAGCTCCTCTTCATCCACCAAAGCCTGGAGCCTATCCCACGCCCGCAACCAAATTGTTTTTAACTGCGCTCATAATTCTAAACTTGTGTGGAGTGTGGAATCCTTGTGTTATGAAGGAAAAATAAATTTTGTCTGCTGATTTTGAACCAACCGGGGGTTACATAAAAGAAGTGAAATATGTAAAAGAAAAAAAAAAGAGTATTGTGAAAAAAAAATCCTCCCGAGCTAAAAACGGAAAATCTGTTGGTATTTGTGAAGTAGGTCGTGTGCACACCTGGTTTTCAGGATAAGTCTGGGGGTGTGTCACACGAGCATTGTTCGTTGGTCTTGTATGGTGTAGTGTTCCGTTAGCTCACTTGGGTTGCGTAGCCACCGTGTTTAACTTTGAATATCATACCGTAACCTAAGCCTCGTTTTAATCCTATAACTCCTACTGATTTGATTTGCGAGTTTGCTAGCGCCGTAGAGAGAGTGTGACCGGGCGAGCGTATGGTTCACGACGTTGATGGATTTCAGCGGAGTTATTCCTAAGCCCCGATCTTTTGCAACACCCGCCTCAGTGTCTCGTCACTTTCATACTGGGCATGATCGTCAAATTCTTCATAATTCACCAACTGAGTAGGACTAAATCTTTACTTACGCTTTAATACTTATGTAAATTAGTTAGCATAATTAGAATCTTCTTCTACTAGAATTTCTACTCGCATGCGTACGTTACTTCGCACCGTACTCCCTTGTGTAATTCTCTATGTTAACTATCGTTTTCGCGCTCCGCCGGATTCGTTTGCTCGGGACGCGCAAACAGTTAAGTCTGGGGGTGTGATGAGTCCTGATCATATACACATTTATGGACTCATCCGGGCCGTTATTTAGTCATTTCTCCGCACTTTAGCCTTGTTTTAGTTTATATTTGATAATCCATGCTAGGTGCAGATCTTGGCCCACTTTGGTGTGATTTTCGTGCTTTTTGTCTTTAATAGTATTCTTGTGCTGTTAGGTGCCACTTTCAGTGGCTAGATCTGTGGTTGTGCGGGAATAGGAGTCGTGCAAGTGTTCCCGGTGCAATTCTGCACAGGAACACTGCGCACGATCACCGGTTCTATTGCGCACGACCACTGGTCGTGCGCCACTGATCGTGTGCACTTAACCCTTTTTCACGAGTTCTGTTTGGTGCAGTGCGCACGACCATCGACGACAGTGCGCACGACCACCGGTCGTGCGCCACTGCTCGTGCGCACTTACCATTTAATTTTCGAGTTCTGTTTACTGTAGTGCGCACGACCATCGACTCCAGTGCGCACGACCACCGGTCGTGCGCGACTGGTCGTGCGAACATTTTATTTTATAATTTCGTATCTTGCAGGTTCCACCCAGGCAGTGCGCACGATCACAGGATTCTAGTGCGCACGACCACTGGTTGTGCGCCAATGACCGTGCGCGCTGTTCAATTCAGCGCCTATATAATGACCTGATCGCGAATTAGGTCGGGAGAACGCATTTGGACTCCGTTCCTTCCGCCGTTTTCGCCATTTTCAGAGGGTTTTCATCCCCTAGGCCTCCTCCATCATCCAAGGGCTTGCAAGAAGGGATCCTACACTCATTTTGATCGCTAAGGAAGAAGTTCTTCGCACTAGACGTGACCGGATGGTAAATCGCTGGAGAAGACGGGTCCATTGGGAGTTGTGACAGCCCTCCTCTACCCCGGACGCAGTTGGGACCGAGCTAGGACGCGGATTGACAACCCGGTGCTTCCTACCGTGAATCTACAACGAGACTCCGGATTCGGTCGTATTTCTTGCCTTTTTCTTCTACTTGTGTGGTTATATTTGTTGTAATCTCTTTATTTAGATGATGAATGCTATGAACCATGTGTATTATTGCTTATTTCATGATTTTGGAATTATCTAGTTCATTTGTGTTAGTGAGGTGCGCCCTATTCCATCTCCCACTCCACCACCGTGACCGGTGCCGCACTAGCAATTGCTTGTGGCGTGCTTATTGTTGACGAGGTGCTTGCGACCCTCACTCCGCTTGCCTTCTCGCCCATCCGCCCTTTCGACGCAGTGCGCTCAAGGCCTGCTCAGTCTCCATCTCGCCAATCGAAGCATTGCATAGCGGCATTGCATTGGAGTAGGCGTAGTATTTTATTTTATTATTCGCAAACCAAACCAACCATCCATTGTAACACCGACCAAGGACTTCGATCTCAAGTCCTTCCTCGATATTAAATTCCACCTTACTGTGTTCCTCAAGAGACCGACACTCGGGGATTTTCCCCATTTTTATTACTTGCGCGACCGGTGCACTTGCCGACACGCATCAATGGAACAATCAAAAGAACCGTAGAATATGCAAGCTTGCACATGTCTTCAAGAATGCTCCTCTCATGACGGATCCATGGAGTGCACATCAAGTGGAAGAGAAGAAGAAATACTATCTTTGGAAGAGGAGTGCCAAAAGAATGTCAAAGAAACTATATGTTCAAATCGTGCCTCTCCCAAAAATAATGTAAGGAAATCAAATCCCATTTTCTGTACTTCTATTTCTACTTTACAATTGCTTTAAACTACAAAGCGCAAAATTAAGAAATTAAAAAATGCTAATAAACATTTGCGCTTAGAAAATAAAAATTTAAAGGCAAAAATTAATGAAGAATCAAATTCGATTTCTACCCATGGCTCCTTAGTTAAAAACATTACACCTTGTGTAGAATATAATGAATTAAAAGAAAAACACAAGAAACTTGAAAATGAACTTCTTTTTATAAAAGAACAAAATGAAAGATTATGTTTAGAAAATTCATTTTTGAAAAATGATTGTGCTAAGTGTACGGACTATAAAATTGAAATTAAAGAGATGGATGAAACATTTGATGAATATAGAAATATCTATCAAAATCATATTGATTCAATTGTTTCCACTCTTAAAAATAGCACAATCGCATATAATAAAGCTAGACATAATTTAAAGATCAAGAATGATGAATTAAAATCAAAAATCAACTTGCTTATGAAAATTGTAAATACAAATTCACAATATCAAACTATATCTAAAAACAAGTTGAATATGAATATGAACATCTTAACTAAGTTTAATGATGGGAGTAAAGAACATAAAGGATTTGTAAATCAAAATCAAAATCACCATTATTTACAAAATCATGTTTCTCCCAACCTAAAATTAAATGCAAACAAATTTCCTTCAAATTATAAATTCAAAAATCATTTTGATCCAAATATTCAAGTAAATGATTATGGAAATTTGAAAACTAAAAATAATGTTTGTCCAAGGTTTGAATGGAGACCCAAAGTTAAA
The DNA here is from genome assembly GCA_033032865.1 of Dactylorhiza incarnata. Taxonomy (NCBI): domain Eukaryota; kingdom Viridiplantae; phylum Streptophyta; class Magnoliopsida; order Asparagales; family Orchidaceae; genus Dactylorhiza; species Dactylorhiza incarnata. The sequence continues at coordinate 6,857,511 of JAWHQI010000098.1, forward strand.
GATGAAACACTAACTCCACTCAAAAGGGCCCATTCATTACTATCTCCCCAAAAGCAAACACGATGTATTTGGGTACCCAAAGGAACCGTCACACCCGGTCCTCTTTGGATACCTAAATCTCTCATTCATTAATATCCAATCATTTGGATGAAGTAGAAATCAACTAAAAATGAAATATCATTATTCTACTTCGTGATATGCCTAACCTATTTTTGTTTATTTTCTTTTTTGTTGAACCATCATGATATGATCACTTTATATAACTTGTGATATGACTTCCACATATTAAACCAAAATTCATAAATAAATGAAATTGAATAAAGTTGAATAAAAAGTCATATCATTTTTCAAGTGATCTACTTATCCTTTTATTTTTATCCTTCTAAAGGCATTTCCTAAAAGTCTTATAAAATTTGAAAAACTAAATTTGTCATATGATATTATTAAGACTAAATGAAATAAGTGTCAAAATGGATTCAAAAGGTGCTTTTAGGGGTATTAAGCTAAATTTATAAAATGCGCAAGTTTTGCTTAGGTATGTAATATATTTGTGTTATTTTTTATTACCCCTAGTATGTTTAATCAAAATCATGTCAAACCGGAATTGAAAAATTGCATGAATATTATTTCACTTATTTATGATCATTTCATTCATGCATATGTTGTGCAAAACTCAAGAATTAAGGTTTAATGAATATGGAGCTTTAATGAATATGAAACCCATGCACTAAAATTTTAACTTCCGCAACTTTTTGGGATTTCTTCTCATCTCTTCACTTCATTAGACAGGCCTTACATTGCACAAACATAATTAAGCAAAATTGGAAGCAAAATCGAAGAAAATCTAGGCTATATGATTAAAATAAGCACTCTTTGTGAGCTAACGCAGGCACTAGGACCTAACGCCGACGCTAGCTCAAGTATCCGATTTTGTGTAATCTTAAAATTCTGAAAAATCACTAAAAAATGTGTTTTTGTTTAATATTTAAAAACCAAAGAGAAAATTTATAAAACCTTTCAAAAATAACCAAAAAATAGTTTCTCATTGTATTCATCATTCACCTTGCAATCTTTCTCTTAAATATTTTGAAAAGGTTGAATATGAATTGTTGTATATATTTCACTTACAATAATTAATAATGAGCATCAAAATCTCTATGTGATAAAATTAATGATCATAATTATATTATGTAATATCAAAAGATCTTTTAATTCAAACATTACACATAACTACACAAGATCATTTTGGTTCTTTCATAAAATTGGTGATCATGATAATTATATGAATAAATTATGTATTGTGATTGCATGCACCTTACTATATCTAGACCTTAGAATCACCTTGACATCAATAACATCAAATCATATCATCACTTAATTCTAGGTCTTCAAATTGGATTTCTATCAATATAAAAGACATGCAATATTCTTATGGCATAATATGAACTCATTATACTAGCATTATCAACTAATAAAGATTGTCATTCATGCTAGTTATCAAATAATGCCATAATAAATCCATCTTAAAGTAGAAAAATTGAAAGATAAAATGACTATGTGATGTTAAATTGTTTCCATAGGACAAAATGCTTAGGATGTCCATGATCATTCACCCACATTATGTGTCTCGCAATATAGAGGGCGTAGGATTGTGTGCATTAAAAGACCTAACCTCTATGTCATGTCTTGTCCTTAACCGGGGAGGGTTCCAGTGGGGCCTTGCGAGGCACTAGGGGGCAAGAGTGCTAGGTTGAGCGTTCGCTAGTGTGTGCATATGGGATTAACACCCCATCCTACGGCATGTGTGCAGCTCCTCATGCCCATCTGTCACTTAGTACGGGGCTAGTGTGTAATCATATAGTTAGGGTATTATTATCTAAGACATTCCTATATCGTATATTTTGCATGCACTCTTTATGACTATATTATTCATGCATTCTTGTCTTGATCGAACATGCTTATTTTGTGTTTTGCATATTTTATCATTTTTGATCTCTAATGATCTTGTAAAACACAAATATATGAAAACCAAATAAAAATATAAAAACCATTATTGAACAAATAAAACATGCTTGAATAGCCTTCTAACCATTTCCAACGTCTCTGAAATTTCTACCTTAAGAAGATCTATATATATACTATCTATGACAAAAGAATTTTTTTCAAAAAATCTCCAAAATCGAGTACTATATCGGCGTTAACTACTTAACGCCAGGCGTTAGCTATTTTTGCCAAATTGAATTTTTGATTTTTCCAAAATATTTCTAATATTTTTCTAATGATTTTTCTCTATTTATTTTCTCATATTTGAAATTATTATATTATTAATTTGATTAGTTTATTCCAAAATACAAAAAAAAATTTAAATAATTTAAAATGCTCAAAAATATGTTTTTGATATTAGTTTTACTTTAACTCTTTACAAAATTATAGTTTGACTATAAAATTTCACAAGAGCAAACATCTTAGTTATTTTTGTTTCAAAAGGTCAAAATTGTTTTTTGGCATACACTTAAAGATAGCCTTCAATGTCTAATTTTAATTTCAAATTTCCGAAACATTGTTTTATCTTCATGCCTTGACCTTAATCTGATTATGTGCAATGAAATAGTCTATAGATAATTGTGTATGATTGCCTAGCATGCCTCCAAGTATGAGTAATGTTTTATGCTTATCAATGATTCATACACTCACTACTTTGATAATCTACATGTGTTCATAATCTTAGTCTTGCATGATTGTGTAGTGTAATAATTTTAACACCTTGAGTTGTATGTCTAAATTACCTACACCATCTTTTAAAAATAAATTTCTTGCAGACATAGAAGTGTTGCTCCAAAATTTTAAATGTTTGCAAGAACAAGTGATTTCGGAGACCTTTTGGCTATTAACAAAAATATGAAATAAAAAGCCAAAGATAAGTCCACCAAGCACTACTCACCCTCCGGATAAGTCTTAATGAGCATTGTGTGGTTGAGCACCTTGGAAAGAATTGTAAAGTGTCTTGTGCAAATATATTTCTTTTTATCACTTCTATTTGTACAACGGATCACTAAAAAAATTTTTTATAAAAAATGCTTATGTGATCCCCCAAGCAATACTCCGCTCCCTGATAAGTCTTAATAAGCATTGTGTAGGTGAAGCACCTTGGTAGTTGTACGTATGTTATGTGCTTTGAAATTTTATTCTAGATATGATGTGTGAAAGTAATTATATGATTACAATCTTAATGTTGTTACTATTTCACTACATATGCCATGTGTTTTGATTATTTCACTTGTATACTTTTATCAAAACACCTAATGTACACATCATTGATTTTCATAAAGCCTCTACTCATGAGAATTGGATCTTAATGCAAACAATACATAATTCTCTAAAAACTCAAGTAAAAGCACTAGATTGCAATGCATGATTTCTACAATGTTTTCTTTACTTGAAATACGAATTGGTTACATTGTAGTTATTATCTTTTTGAATATGTTAATTCATGCTTGCCTATTTGTTATAAAAAATTTCAAAGTTAAAATGCTCAAACGTGAAAAGTCTAGACATATTGTTGGAATGGTCAAACTATAACAAAAATACTACTCTTATTTATTTTGTTTTTGTTTTCCGCATTTCTCTATCTAATTATGTATCATTATATCATGTGTTCTCATGCTTATTTCTACATTTTGTTTTCAATTCTGGTTTGTAAAACACTATTGCATCTTTTCAACAAGTAATATTCTTCTTTACAAATTAATTTGCAAAGCAAGTGATTACATTCCTGTGGTATAATCTTTGAATAATGTTCTTTCTTGCCTATCATATATTTTTCTGTTGTGCGACTCTCTCCGTTAGCTCGATCATGACTTACTTTTTCTTTACACAAAACTTTTAATCCTCTCTTAGTTATGTCCTAACTTTTGCCTTCTTTATTCTAATTTTGTTTAACTCCACGCTCTTTTGCTAATAACAAAGGGGGAGAATAAAATGATAAATTGTAATGATCAATGGAGTAGGATTCACTAGATTAAGGGGGAGCATGTATCTAGTATATGGGAGTATACACTAAGGGGGAGCATATTTGTAGGGGGGCACTTTTAAATGATCTATAATTCTTATCATTATCTTATAATTGCTTTGTGTCATATATCCTTATAAAAACACAAATTCTTTATCTATGAATCTGATTTATCTTTATTGGATTTGTTATTATCAAAAGGGGGAGATTGTTGGAATATGGTTTTCCGCATCCCTTTGATTTGAGAATAACAAATCCTACTTGTATTTGATCTTGTTTGCCATTGTGTTTTTAGCATGCAGGTTTGGACAGATATGACACCAGGTTGCTGAAACAATGGTCTAGCACTAACCACAAGCTGAAAGACTGAAAGTTGTTTAACGCCAGGCGTTAAGCTTAACGTTGGGCATTAGCGCTTGATGAAAGCTGCGTTCGACGAAATGAAAGTTGCGTTCGACGAAATGAAAGTTGTGTTTGACGAACTGAAAGTTGCGTTCGATGAACTGGCGTTCGACGAAATGAAACCACTGAAATGGAAACCGCTGAGAAGGAAACCGCTGAGAACGAAAGCTCCGTTCGACGAAATGGAAACTGCGCTCGACGATCTGGCGTTCGACGAAATTGCGTTCGATGAAAGAAGAAGCCCGTTCGACGAAATGTGTTCGACGAAATTTTCTGTTCGATGAAATGGCGTGCCAGCTGATTAAAGATGAAACTCAATGCCAGGCATTAGAGCTTAATGTCGGGCGCTATCCATTCGACGAAAATGGCGTTCAACGAAATAAATTATCGTTCGACGAATTGAGCTGCTGTTCGACGAAATGGCGTGCTAGCTGATTAATGAAAAAATCTCAACGCCAGGCATTAGTCTTAACGTCGGGCGCTATCCGGTCGACGAATTTGGCAAGGAAAAAGCAGCCATGATTGCAGGAGGAACTTTAGGAATGATTTGCCCAACGCCCCGCGTTAGCCTTAACGTCGGCATTGATATTGCCTAAAATAAAACAAGTCCTAAAATGCAGATTCTCCTTCCTCTTCTGAAGATCCGAGCCATCAATATATTGCTATACATGGTCAACGCTCGGCGTTATGACTTAACGTCAGCGTTAGCTCAAAGTCTATAAATTGGATGATTTCAACATCTTTTACAACTGATTGCCAAGAGCCCTATTCCAGCACTTCAGAAACTTTGTGAGGGCCATATTTCCAGACAAACACATCTCCCACTCATATTTCAAAAGGAGGAATCAAAGGAGGCTTGGATCAACACGCTAACTCAATGCGAAGAACGCACGCTTGGACTTCAACGATCTTCAGCGATTCTTCGGCATCTCCTTCAGATTACCTCATAGGGAGTTTTATATTTGTATTTTGTATTTTGTCCTTTATTTCATCTTTGTAATCGGTTCGTGAATTCGCCGCGTGTTGGCGACTAGGTCTGAGTAGGACTTAGGGTGGAATTCGCCTCGTGTTGGCGACTAGGTCTAGGGAGTAGATCTAGGGGGTGCTCGAGGCCTTTTTGGTGATAAATTGGCTACAGCGCCTTGAGGCCGTATTTGGGGAGAGATCGGCTAAAGCCAACCGGTTCGTGGGGATACGAGTCAGTATAGAAAACGAAAAGAGTCTTTCATTATTCGCCTCGATTTCTAGCGTCATAAAATTCAGATTTTGTAATTAATTTTATAAATGATAATCATGCCTTTTCATGTTGAATAAAATTGATTTCACTATTCCAATCTCTTTACTCTTGATTTAACTTACTTCAACATAAAATATCAAAAGTTTTCTATTAAATATTAAAGTTTTCTAAAACCCTTATTCACCCCACCCCCCTCTAAGGGCGCCTCAAGATCCAACAACCACCCCCGCCAAGGTCAACGTACCGCCATTGGTGTGACAAATGGACTCATACCGAAGACCCGCTACTAGTTTATGCACATGCAAGATTTATCACATCACCCGAGCCTTCAGCTCGTAGGACTAACTACTCTTGAACCGTTCCGTCCTCTTTAATAGGATGAGGTTTACTTTACTGAACTTGTCTAATTTAGGGATTACTCTTGTTTGTTATTTAGGCGGCCATAAAAGTTTAAGGTGAATTCTGGACTTCCCGAGGTCTACCCGTGAAAAGGGCTCGCAGCAGTACTAGATGGTATTCAGGGGTGACATCCCAGACCTTCCTTTCTCAGAATATTTACTTTTATTGGTAACTACCCTTCTTAAAGTTATCCTCATGGTTGCTCTAGATTGCTTAAGAATGACTTAGACTTTTGATAGGTAACTTGACAAACTCTTATCGGTGCGTGGTGCAAATTCTTAGGTATTCATCTACGTGACCAACACTAACCTTGAATCATCATGATCATATTACCACTCCAAAGGTCACTATAAGTGTTGCATATAAGAAACTACCCAAATACTCCAATTGCTCACTGAGACGTGCTTCCCGTTTACTATTCTCTATTGGGTAGAGGTCCTCCAACAACTCTACAACTTATATGGGTTGTAGTTATGTAAGTCCTACTATTTTGCTCCAAATTTCATTCCATTTCTACATGTTCTGGCTAGCCTAAACACTACCCCAAGTTTTTGCTAATCGCAGACCAACTCAACATTGAACTAATTTGATCTCTATTATGTGAACATCACTAAAACAAGACCAAATATCTTAAAAATTTTACCATGGGTTACACATGACCTAATTAGAAGATGGTCAGAAATTCATTATTTTTCCAACTATTTGGGCCATTTATAAATATACTTTAATGATAATACACACCTCACTTTACACATGAAGTACAACTTTCTGACGTCAAAATGCTCTCATTAAATTATCAGTGGCATGTAATATATAAATATCATGGCTTACTGGATTTCTTAATTTTTCATCATGTTTAAGACCACTATTTAAATATTTAAACATTTAAATCAATTGGGCATATTACACAGTAAGTACTAAAATAACTGATCCAAAATTTTTACAAAAATTACCATACACTTACCATGATCATAATACAGTCTAGCCAAATTTTCAGAATTTTCCAGTTTATATACCATATAAATTTCATTAATACATAAGTGTGACAAAGAGCATTTTGGGTAATTTACACTGTGAATGAAATCCTACCAAAATTTCCAGAGATATATTTCAAGGTAAAACATCATGTGACAGAGTATTAGATTTTTCTCTAGATCTTAGGTGATGATTATTTCATTAATACACTTTGTGACTAAATTCTATATGCCCAAAAAACTATGAAAATTAATTCCAAAAATCCCCATAAAATTTCTAGAGGTATATAACCTCCTAAGGTATCATGTAACAGAAAATCAGATTTATCCTAAGTTATTTGATCACTTTTATTTGATTAATACATTTATGTGACAAATACATTATTACTCAAATACTTATGATTTTTCTTCCCAAAAATCCTAATATTTCTATAGATGATACCCTCCTTTGTGCTTGGTATGTTGCCAAAATTTCATGAGCACCACAAGCCATTAGTGATGAAATCACAAAATACACAAATGTGCTATATGCACACCACCTTTCCATACATCACATTCCTATGTATGTGTGATATAATACTCTACAGTGATCCAAATGATCTCAACTTTTGATAAGTGACTATGTATGTCCTAACAATTATGTCACCCAAGATTTGGGTCATTTTGCCTCTATCTAACCACTTTTATTTCATTAATATGAAAATCATATTTATCATAAAATTATAGGAAAATGTTACCCAAAAATTGTGATTTTTGGGAAGAGGGTGTATCTATACTCTTTACAACTGTGTAAAATATTAGGTTGATCCCATCAACCATGTGGTCTAGATCTACAAAATAAGGTCTGAACACCCTTTAAGACATACCTCAGTATAATGACCCTACAAGGAGTTGTAGGCCACCAAACTTGGTGATTCAAAGCCCTATAGAAAGTAGACCTTAAGGGCTACAAAAGTTGTCTCAGGCACTTTTGCCTAAAACAACTTTTAAGTGGTCTAAATATTTAATCTAAAATCTGTATAAAGTGTGACAATTAATTTCATTTAATATTAATGTCGTCTGCGCATAACCATCATTAATGAGATCAAGGGCCCTGATTTCGTCTCCTTCCTCCAGCCAACGGCCAGGAATCCTCCCAGCTGGGCCATCTTCCAACTTCATTTCCCGGCCACCCCTTCACCTCCACGACCGGCCACCACCACTTCCACCTCCGTTGAGGTGGGGGCTATCGATTGGCTGCGAGATGCCATCCGAAAACTGCCTCTCCGACGATCCCGGGCAAGGAAGAAAGCTCTAAAATTTCTCCCTCATCTCCCATGGATCGCGGAGCAATTATGCCCGATTTCTCAGACTACTGAGCTAAAAAGATAGCACAGAGGGAGGGGAGGAGAAACATACCTCAATTGTGGCTCGGCGGTGGGTGCTCCGACGTGCGGCCATGGATTTCTCCTTCTCCGATGAGCAGGCTCGATCCATCAATCCTACACCAAATTCTCTGCTCCAGGGGCTGGCTCGACTCCTTAGGACCTTCTAAATATGATGGAGGGGTCAAATGAGGGAGAGGGTGGCTGTATAGAGAGAATGGGGAGTGGGGTGTTCAGCCATGACTTGTACAACCTCTACCCTACTGTTTGGGTGGCTGTCATGCCTTAAATGACTTTTTAAGGCCTGAGGAATTCAGCTGGGGGATTTAGCTGAGGTGGTGGGGGCCATGGAAGCTCCTTCTCTCCAAAAGCTCTTTTCCCCTTTAAGCATTTTGGGGAAAATGGCATTTTTCCCCCATGCTCATCTCCTCTCTCCAAATTCAAATGTGGGGTGCTAATAGGCTTGTGTCATGCTGGTTAGGCATGGGGTGGGGTCTTGGTTCACTTGGTTTTCACTTGGTCTTTCAATTTCTCCCTTAAGGCCTTATGTTGACCATGGTTGACTTTTGGGTTGACTTGGTCAAATCATGGTGTGGCTTCAATTTGTTTAATTGATCCATATGGTGTGAGTTTGACCCAATTTAGCCTAAGGTTGACTTTGGTCAAATTGAAGGGGTTGGTTAACCACTTGATGGGGCTTTTGGGTCCATTAGATTACTAATGGGGTTATAAGATTAGGGGTCAAGTCAATTGGACCAGTTGAATGCCAATTGGTTCTTGATTGGGTTGATTTGGGCTATGTTGACTAAAAGTTGACTTTGGTCAATACCTTAAAATTGAGTGGAACTATTTAGTGATTATTGACCTAATGGCCTTCCTTAGTGATTAGGGTAACCTAGGTAAGGTTACTTTGAGGTATTGAAGGTCAATTGAGTCCAATTGTGTTGAATAGGGCTATGTAGACTAGGTTTGACTTTGGTCAATTTGGCCTATTTGAGGGACCAATTGTTGGGGTTCTTGGTCAAATGGGTCTCCATTAGGGTTAAGAACATAGTGGTGAGTTCAATTTGTACTTGTGAGTCCAATTTGGGTAGTTTGACCTATGTTGACTTGTGGACCACAGGGGGCCCTGTGTGAGCTCACCCTAACTCAAAGAGTCTTAAGGTCACCTCCTTGTCTCAACTCACCCTTCTGTCCTCATGTTATGACCTAACACCATCATAGGGTCTTGTAGGATTAGGGGTGTTACAAATCCCAATAAATAAAAAAATAATTTCATCCTCAAAATTTAAGTTTGGGTCTACAGGTTTCTATACAAGATGAGAATAAAGAATATAAGCTCATGTCTAGGGTGTACCTGAGGTGAATAGTCCAGGATATTGTTGTTGCATGAGGTCCCTTGGTTCCTATGTCTGAGGTTCAAAAACCACTCCTCCAACTCGTCCTTGTTCGTCGCTGTCACAAAGTGCTCCATAAAGGCGGCACTGAACTCCTCCCACATAATCTCTAAGTAATCCTGTTCTGCATAAGTGGAATCCATCAAGGACTTCCACCATCTCTTAGCATGGGTATCCAAAGCAGTAGTCGCGAAAGAGACTGTCGTGCTGACCAGACAGTTGATGCCTACGAGCATCTCTTGTATAGTGTCCAGCCATTCCTCTGTTCTGATTTCATTCTCTGTCCCGTGGTACATCGAAAGGGACAAGCTCTTGAATGTGCTCAACCAGTTAGATCCCGGGTTCGGCTGAGAGGCCAGAACCTGTTGTGCCTTAAAGGCCTCTAGAATGGCTGTCAACATCTGACCGAGCTCCGACTGTTGGAAGGGAGTGGCAGCCAGAGGGAAAGGAGCGGTATCTCGTGGGTCGGTACTCCTCGAGGGCTAGACAAATGTAAGGAAATTATTAGAATTGGCCTAACTCATTGTTTAGATGGACTATATATGTGATTTCACACATGGGCACACAATTGCTTCCGCTGCATAGTTTGTCCGCAAACTAATGCTCGAGCGGGGCGACCCAGTGTTTTGTGGACTTCTTTCTGTTATGATCGTTTTCAAGTGATATCAGTTGTAAGATCACCCTCCTCATTACCGGAGAGTTCCTGGATCTTAAGACCAAAACCTCCGTCTTATGGTGACCCCAACTCATGGGTTAGCTGTCACCATTCAATGCCGATCCTGCCAGCTAAATCGATCATATCACAGGCTAATTGCATGAAGTAATAAGTACAAATAGGACTAGTCCACAACCACAGCATGCATATATGTATATATATAAGAGTGCAAATAGTCCACAATGAAAACAAACTAAGAGAGTGCATGGGCTTATGCTCGGTGCAGATCCAAAAGTAACTACTAAGAGTAAATCACACTCTCACTCTACACTAAGCGGAAGCAACACAAAATACTCTCCAACCTATCGCAGTGTGGAAGTAGTCATGTGCGATATCTGCTCCTCAGTGTCTACCTTCTCCTCCTGCCTGACGCACTGCGACACCTGCTCCTTGATCTCCTGGTGTTACGACCACATCCCACCGTTAGTCAAAAAGACTAAGACATTTTGTCCTCGCCACCCCCCCCCCCCCCACGACTCCTAGGTACCGAATGGGAGGACGAAGCGAAGGACAACTAAAAGTGCACATTGTGCCTCTGAGTATAATCTAGAGGGTGGGGGGTGAATAGAGATTTAAAAATATTTTCTATTATATTTGTGCACACACAATAAAAACACTAAGTGTTATGCTTCCACAATACCAAACACGGAATAAAAAATGTTGTTAAAGTAAAGCAGAAAAGTTGTAAGCTATAAGGGACATCACAGAAAATTAACACACACTGAAGACACAAGATTTTATAGAGGTTCCCCAAAATGTGGGTACTCCTCTCTTCTACCACCTGGTAGGAATGCACAAACTGTGCCTGAGTCTTTTGATAAGGAGACTCTTATAACCAAAGATCTTTTGATAAGGAGATCTTGAACCACTCAGATCTTTTGATAAGGAGATCTTGAACCACTCAGATCTTTTGATAAGAAGATCTTGAAGCACTGAATACTTTGGAAGAGGGATTCTTAAAACTCTGTATAGTTGAGGAAACTGAAAGAAGAGAGAAGATGAAGAAGAAGAATTATGTTCTCAGAATTCTGTATAAGATTCAGCTTCTATTTTTTCCTTCAATGGATCTGCTAATGATGAACCCTTGCTTATGGTTTGATGATTTTCAAGGGTTATATTCTTCAGATCCTTTGGTGTATTTTTTGCTTGCTATCTGGCTGATATATGGTGATGATGAAAGAGCAGCCTTCTATTTTTCTGTTCTGAGAGAGAGCACTTCTTCTGTTTATGTCTTTTTAGGGTTCCTGGAGGAAGAAGAAGAAGTGGAAGCCCTAATCGACAAGCTGTAGCAGATTGTAATGAATGCTCTGTATTTTTCTCTATTCTCAGCCTACTTATATTGTCCATCATTTGATTTGAATTTGTTTCCTCTTTTGGATTGTCATGAAAAGGCATAGTCTTGGACAATTAATCTTTCTTTCTTCATTTGTCCACGACCCGTCTACCAGCTGTTTGAATACATTCCAAAAAAGCTTTTCCTGTCTTCTTGAATGCTCCTTTCCATTCTAGACAATAAACAAGCCGTTGTAGAACGGTCTTTAGTGTAGCAGGCCTTCAAAGAGAGTTCTAAGAGGACAGTTGAAAAGGTTTCCTTTTCTGACTGTATTCGACACTGCGTCAACTTCATTTTCTCTCTTATCGACGCACCTTCCAGTTCTTATAAAAGCAGTTTCGAATTCCTTCTAGATCTAGTTGAACTCTGTTGTCGGCGTTACGTCAATTACTTATCGACGTAACCATCGAGTTGAAGACTTGGACTTGACCTTCATCTTCTGCGTTGAGTTGAAGTTGATGTTGCGTTGACTTCTCTGATAGCTTTGACTGGGTCTTCCTTCTGCGTTGAGATCCTTTCGACGTTGCGTCAACTTAACTTATACTTCGACGGGATGAATGACCTGCTTCGACAACAACACAGAGTTGCATCGATATTAAGTCGAAGTTGCGTCGACTTGTATTCGATGCAAGTCTTATCTCAACTTGATTTGTGATTGCCTTAACTTGGCCCTGACACTCTAAGTTAAGTGAGACATCCTAAGACATCTAATGACCAGATTACCCTTACTATACAATATAGGTAAATAACCTAAGAGGTAAAATCACTTAAATTTAATTTGTTAAGTTAAATAAAAGGAGTTTTCCCAACAATCTCCACCTATTTATCTTAAAAAAAATTACAGACTGATTTAAAGTGATTTTACACATTCTTTTAAATAAGCAGAATTATATACAAGACAACATAGACAATAAAGGTATGATAGAATGAAATCACGGACTATTCCATACATTGTCAAATAAGTTATATTGTTCACCACACCACATTCTGTTTGATTTTCCATAGAGGGTAAAAACAGAGATACCTGAATTTCATTGTTCCTTCTCAGGAGTTTTCCTTTTTCTTGAAAACACTTTTGGAATTATCTTCCTTGGGGGAAATGTAATTAGTTCATTTTCTTCTTCAACAACATTATCTTTGGGAAGCTCCCCCCTGAGTTTGTGCATTCAATTCAGCATTCTGAGCAGCTTCCTTGGCAATTCTGGCAACTTCATCCAGCAATTCATCTGCATGGAGCTCCCCTAGAGTAGAGGGAATCACCTCCCCTGGTTCACTGCTGTGTCTTCAGCAATCATTTCTCCTTCCAGATTTCTTTGAACATCTAAAATTGGCTTCCCCTGAGCACTTTCAATCACATCCCCTGCTGGTTCTTGAGCTGGATGCTCCTCCTGATTTTCTTCAAGATTCTCTTGAGGATTTGCAGAAGGCTCCCCTTGACTACTACAGAGGCAGGTTCATCAGTAATATCTGCAGCTGGCTCCCCCTGGATTGATTGTTTTTTTGGAGACATTGCAGGAAGCTCTACTGGATCTTTTCCTCTCTGAATGATAATTAATCTATTGGGATCTTCCTCTACCAGAGGCATTTCCTCTTCCTGAATTTTTTCTTGTTTTTCCTTCCCCTGAACCATCTCTCCCTTCTGAACCTTGCTGGCTAGGGAGGTTAAGAACTCTTTGGTGACTAAGGAGGATGATACAAAGGATCTTAGAGCTAGAAGAGACCCTTTGATTGAAGTAATTCACTCTCAATCTGAGAGTACTTTCTATCAAATTTCCTTGTTTAAGCAGCTAGAAGATCAGCAAAGGTCCTAGAGTCTAGCCCTGCTGCTTTTGAAATAACTTGCTCAAGGTCAATGGTAGAGGTAGGTGTGGTAGATATAGGAGGTGATGCTGGGAAGTCTTCATAGATGGGAGAGAGTGTATGATAGACTTCTAGAGAAACATGGTATGATGGTGGTAGTGGAGGAGCAGAATGAATGTCTGTGATGATAGTGGATGGTTGATGTTGTTGTTGGAGGGATGGTTGAGGTGTAGGTTCTGGAGCTGAGGTGGCTGGGATGGATTTGGGATTTTGCTCTGGAATGACACCTTTTTATGCCGGTGGATTATTTTGAGCTAGAAGATCTGGTATAGTTGTCTCCATGTCCTGTGGTGCTGGAGAGAGAGGAGGTGAAGATGAAGCTTGACCAGGATTGAGGATCTTCCTGGTTCGTTTGGAGAAGATTCCTATGTTAATCCTTTTCCTAGAGGAATATGCACTCCTTTTGATTTTCACACAGCAGGGTAGTGCTGAAGAAGTACTTGACTCATAATCCTCAAATAAGCATTTTCCTTATGCGTGTACTTGTGTGCAATCAATTTCAGGAGGCATCTCCCCCAATTTATCTTCTTCTTTAGAACAAGAGCTCCAATTATCTACAACTGCTGCTTTGGAGTGACATCATGAGCAGAGATTTTAATTTGCAGAGCAGTACCTTCTCTACAATGTCTGCAAGAAATCTATATTCTTCCCCAAGGTCAATCTTCTTTAGGTTGATTGTCTTCTCTTTGCTGAATTTCATAATCTGTAATGCCATGTTGGTCTCTTCTGCCGAAAGTTCATCAGAATCACTACCAGATGGAAGATCATATGTTTGAGTTAACATCTCCTCTGTAATGTTGATGGTAGTATCATATATGTTTCCATTTATGGAGCCATCATTTCCTTTGTGAAAGTTGTCCTTTAACTCTGTCAATTCAATGTCCAATATCTTACACCTTGTAGATATTAGCTTGGTTAAACTAGCATCTTGAAATTAGCCAAGAATGGCTTTGAAGCTTTCTACTACAGCACTGAAGGAATCAACATCCACATCAAAGCCAAAGTTCACTTTTGTTGGAGCCATCGATTTTAGGTACCTGCAAACATAATTGAAAATGAGAGAGAGAGAGAGAGAAGAGTATGAGAGAACAGGAGAAGGAGAGAGCAAGGAGAGGAAAATTCGAAAGCGTAAATGATTCCACGCTGAAGTTGCTTAAGAGAAGATTAATCGTCGCAACTTAGGGTTGCAATCTGAAAGTGCACAGTGTGCCCCTGAGATATACTCTAGAGGGGGTGAATAGAAATTTAAATACTTTTTCTACCCTAACTGAGCATACAATAAAAATACTAAGAGATTATGCTTCAGCAACACCTAACACAGAATAAAAGATGTGTTGTAAATGTAAAAACAGAAAAACTGTAAACTATATTGGACAGCACAGAAAATAAGCAACCAGAAGACACAAGAGATTTTATAGAGGTTCCCCTAAATGTGGGTAGTCCTCTCTTCTACCACCTGGTAGGAATGCACCACCTGTGTATGAGTCTTTTGATAAGGAGACTCTTAGAACCACTGATCTTTTGATAAGGAGATCATGAACCAACCAGATCTTTTCATAAGGATGTCTTGAACCAACCAGATCTTTTGATAAGGTGATCTTGAACTAACCAGATTTTTGATAAGGAGATCTTGAACCACTGAATCCTTTGGAAGACGGATTCTTAAAACTCTTCTACATTTGAGAATGAGAAGGAGAATGAAGAAGGAGGAGGAAGAAGAATTCCATTCTTAGAATTCTTTTGAAGCCTGTCTCAAGATCAGCTTCAATATTCTTTCACTGGATCTGCTGGTGATGAACTCCTGCTTATGATTGTGATGATTTGCAGGAGATATGATTGTCAGATCCTTTCTCTTCCTTCTGATTGAAATCTGGCTGCTATGTGATATTGATGAAGAGCAACCTTCAGTTGTTCTGTTCTAAGAGAGGGAGAGCAGTTCTTGTTTTCACTGTATTTTTCTCTATTAGGGTTCCAGGAGGAAGAAGAAGCAGTGGAAGCCCTAATCGAAAAACTCAAGCCGATAGTGATGAATGCTTTGTCTTTCTCTTTGTGCTCATCCCTTTTATTGTCCCTCTTTAATTTGAATTCATTTCCTTTTCTGGTAGGTCCTGAAAAGGTATTTTGCCATGGACAATTTCTCTTCCTTTCCTTCTTTAATTCACGACCTGTCCACCAACTGTATGCTTATTTCCAAGAATGCTTTTCTGTCCTCTTTTAATTCTTCTTTCTATTTGAGTCAATAAATAAGCCATTGGAGAACGGTCTTCTGTACTGTGGGCCATGAGAGAGGGTCCAAAATGACAGCTGAAAAGGTTTCCTTTTCAGACTGTATTCGACGCAGCGTCGAGTTCTCTTTCTCTCTTATCGACGCACCTTCGAGTTCTTGTAAGAGCAACTTCGAATTCATTCTTGCTCTGATTGAACTCAGCTAGTCGACGTTGCGTCGATACCTTATCGACGTAACCATCGAGTTGAAGGATTGACTCTGAACTTCATTATTTGCGTCGAAATGAAGTCGACATTGCATCGACTTTAGATGGCTTTGACAGATACTTCCTTCTACGCTGAGTTGAAGTAAAAGCAGTGTCAACTTATCAACATACTTTGACAGGACCTTGGCCTCTACGCTGATATTCTTTCGATGTAACGTCGACATGAATTACTTTGAAAGAAGGGTTGGACCACTTAAACTTCTATTCAGAGTGGCGTCGACATTAACTCGATGTTGCATCGATTTCTATTCGACACAACTGTTAACTCTACCCAAATTGTGCTTCTCTTGATATGGTCTTGACACCCTATGTTGAGTGTGACATCCTAAGAAATCAAATGACCAGATTACCCTCACTATACAATGGGTAATTCAAACCTAAGAGGTAAAATCACTTTAAGGTAATTTGTTAAGTTAAATCAAGGAGTTTTTCCCAACAATCTCCCCTTATTTATCTTAACAAATTTTACAGATTGGTCGAAGTGATTTTACACATTCCTTTTCCATTAAACAAATTACATTCAAGACAACATTGATATAAGAAAATGACAGACTGAAAACCACAAGCTATTGCATTCAATTGTCAAGAAATATATAGATCTCCACAGCTGTTTACTAGGAAGTATAAAGATTTACATAATACATGAGCTTCATTACTCCTTGTCAGGAGTTCTTCTTTTCCTTGAGAATACATTTGGAACAACCTTTCTTGGAGCAATCTTTAGAGGCTCATAATCTTCAAGGGACATTATTGCTTCTTTTGCAAGAATGGAAGCTTCCCCTGATATTGTGCATTTACTTCAGCCTCCTGGGCAGCTATCTGAGCAATCTGAGCTACTTCATCCAGGTGATTTTCATTCTGAGGCTCCTCTTAAACCATTGCTATACTTACAGCTGCCATCTCTTTATCCAGATTCCTTTGGACTTCTAGAGCAGGCTCCCCCTGAGTATCTGGAAGCTCCCCCTGATTTACTAGAGCAGGCCTCCCCTGGACCTGTGCACTTTAGAAGGTAGTAACTTTGTCAGGAGCAGGAGAGTCATCAGTATGGCCACCCACCTCTAGGATAGGCCTTTCTTCCTCCAGAATGTTCTCCCCCTTCTTAACCTTGCTGGAAAGAGAGGTTAAGAACTCATTTGTGACCATGGAGGAAGACATAAAGTCCTTGAGGCTCTGGAGGGATCTTCTAGAATCTAATAATTCAGCCTCCATCTGGGAATACTTCCTGTCAACCTTTCTTGCTTGAGAGCCCATTAGGTCTGCAAAGGTAGAGGAGGCAAGACCAACTACCTTATAGATGACCTGCTCAAGGTCAATTGGAAGGAAATGTCAAGTAGATGGAGGTAGTGATGGTGGGAAGTCTTCTTGGATAGGGGAGAGAGCCTGGTAGGTTTTAGGAGAGATATGACATGGTGGTGGTGGAGCAAACTGAGAGTCTGGGGTAAAAGTGGATGTATGCTAATGGGGAATGAGAGGTGATGGCTCTAGGACTGAAGTGGATGGAATGGATTGAGGGATTTGGTGATGTTGTTGTTGTTGCTGGGGAGATTGTTGAGCTGGAGCATCATCCTGAGGGAGATCTGGAGCTGTGTCCAGTGGAGTTTGAGAGGGAGGAGGAGGAATATTGTCCCTTGGAGGATCTAGGATATGCTTCTCTGAATCTTGAGGAGGAGGAGAGGGAGGAGTTGCGGTTGGAGCTTGACCAGGCTTCAATATCTGTCTGGTCCATTTGGAGAATATTCTTATATTTATTCTCTTTCCAGCAGGAATAGGGACTCCTTTTGACTTACACACACCTGGATAGTGGTGAAGCAATACCTGACTCATTATCCTCATGTAGGCATTTTCTTTGTGGGCATATTTGTGCCCAATCAATCTTAGGAGACATTTCCCAGAATTGATCCTTTTCTTAAGAACTAAAGCTCCCATATTTTGAAGTTGTTGCTTTGGAACAACATCATGTGTTGAGATCTTACATAGCAACATCTTCCCTACTATGTCAGCAAGGATCTATATTCTTCCCCAAGATCAATCTTCTTCAGATTGATCGACTTGTCCTTCTTGAACTTCATAATCTCAAGAGCCTCCTTGATCTCATCCCCTGATAACTCATCTGACTCACTTCCTGTGGCTAGATCAAAAGTCCGGTTTAGAATTTCCTCTGTGATGTATATATCTAATTCAGAGATTTTTCCACTGAGGAATCCATCATCCCCTATCTGCACAATTTCTTTGAACTCATTCACCTCTATATTAAATATCTTACATCTAGTAGATATCAGCTTAGTCAGGCCAGCATCCTGAAACAAGCCAAGAATGGCTATAAAGTTTTCGGCAGGTGCACTGAAAGAGTCGATGTCTACATGAAAACCTGAGTTCACTTTTGGTGGAGCCATCTGACTGTTAGCACCTGCAATAACAAAGAAAACGAGAGAGAAAAAGGGAAGAAAATGCGAGAGAGCTGGAGAAGAGGAGAGCAAGAGAGCAAGAGTCAGAAAATTCGATAGTGCAATGATCTCGACGCTGAAGTTGCTTAAAGGAAGAAGATTCATCGCAACTTAGGGTTTAGGTCGATGCACCGTCGATAAAGATTAGTATTTGGCATGCAAAAATAAGTCGAGAATGCTTCTAGAACCCTTCAGCACGCGCGGCTAATATCGACGTTGCGTTGAATAATATTTGACGTAACTTGGAGATTGTTCAACAATCCTTAAGTCAACGTAGTCCTGTCGACGTTATGTCGAATTTCAATCGATGCAACCTCGACTTTGGCCAGCAACCAATAAGATGACGCATGCGTCGAAAAGAACTCAACGCTGCGTCGAGATCTATTTGAATTATCCACTCTTGGTGCTTCTTGACACTGGCGTCGACTAGAAGTCGATTGTACGTCGACTTCTATTCGACGCACCTCTGAATGAACAGATCTATTTTCTTAGAAAATTCATGTTGTTTTTCCCAGCAATTATATTTATTAAAAATAGATTATGATATTTAGTTTTATGAACTGTAAGGAAGATTCAAGGCAGAAATCACTCCCTTTGATGAATTTCGTTCCTTATTCAAGACCAACATCTTTTTTCCCACTCCACTTTCTCTTGAGTGGGACCCTACCTAATCCTGCACAAGTAGTTCAAACATTAGAAGGGACCCAGGTTACCTTGAGCCCTTTGCTTTTACCATTGTAGGGTTCAATGAAAGAATAGAAGGGTCTTTCATGATACCCTTTTGGATGATAAGAAATGGGTTTCCCAAACCTATGTTTATTATTCTGACACTTGAAATGTGTGTAGAATGTATCTAAGTATAGAAGATCAACAGAATGTTTTATTATCCTAGGTTTTGTTTTAGCCTTTTGGTTGTAGTTATTTAGTTTCTCTACATTGTTCTTGCCTAAGGGTTTTTCTTTCTTATTCAGATTTACTTTGTTAGGTTCATCTATTCTATCTGGGTAACTACTATCCTTACCCTTAGATGATGCACTTTTCTCACTTGGTTGGTACTCACTAGGTCTAACAAAAGGTACTGGATTTTTCCAGGCAGGTTTCCTAAGTGCTTCTGTGCTAGTGGAGGGCTCTGCTCCAAACCCTAGGTGATTAAATCTCATAGAGAGATTTTCTGTGATGTCTTTGAGCTTTTGAATCCTCCCATTGAGTGAGTCCTCAAAGGCCTTTGCCTTTGCTAGCTCTTCTTTTAGTTTTATGTTTTCTTTCCTAATTGCAATTAATTCTGACTCTTTATTTTTAATTTCATTTGTTAAATCTTGATTTCTTAGGTATATTTCATCTTGCTTAAGGTTTTCTAATTCTATCCTAGCTTTGTCTAATTCTCTTTCTACCCTAAGATGATCAATACAGAAATCTTTAAAACAAGTTTTAAAATCATCTGAATTAAAATCAAAATCATCAAATACTGATACATGTTCCTCTTCATCATCTGATGACATCCCCAGTTCCATCATGCAGGCTGCTTCTGTTTTTGCTTCATCATCACTTTCAGATGATGAGGAACTTAACTCTGCTTCTGAGTCACTCTATGTTTCAGCAATGAAGCCCTTGGCTTTCTTCTTGTCTTTCCCTTCGAAAGACTTCTTCTTCTTTTCATCCTTTTTGCTGCTTCTGTCCCTTTGTTCTTGTAGGCACTCAAGAGCTATGTGCCCTGGTTTGTTGCAAGTAAAACAGATAATCTCCTTCTTTGGAGTTTTATCATACCTGGGCCTTGAGTCCCTTTCTCTTCTCCTTGAGTCTTCTATCTTGACCCATTTCTTTAATCTCCTTGTTAGGAGATTAAACATTTCATCTTCAAGAGTAGAGTGCTCTCCTTCAGTAGCTTTCAGATCAAGGCTCCTTTGGATAGGAGCTAGAGCAGTCTCCCTTTCATCTAACTCAGCCATGTTCTTCAGAAGCATCTCATATGACTTAAGCTTTCCTAGCAAAGCTTCAGTAGAGATTTCTCTGCGACACCTGGATTCTCTGATTGCCCAGATCCTTGAATCCCATGAGCTAGGGAAGCACATGAGGATTTTATCATTAATTTTAGTCAAGGATATCTCCTTGTCCAAGCCTCTGAGCTCATTAATGATAATGCTGAATCTGTCATACATATCAGCAACATATTCTTCAGCTTTCTTCTGAAAGTTCTCATACTAGGATATGAGAAGGGACTTTCTGTCCTTTCTTTCATCTGAGCATCTTTCCACCATTCTGGTGAGAGAATCCTAGATATCTTTTGTTGATTGTCATTCAGCAACCTTCTGGAAAATGTCATCTGATATTGTTGAAACCAGAATGTTCATGGCCTTGGCACCACATGCCTTGACCTTCTTCTCAGCCTCTGTCCACTCACTTCTTGGGATAGCCTCAGTTGTTGAGAATTCTCCTGCCTTTTGTCTGACTGGAGCTGGAGGACCTGTGAGAAGGACATTATAGATGTCTTCATCAATGGAATTCATATAAAGCCTTATTCTGGCCTTCCAGAGTGTGAACTTATTCAAGTTACAAACCGGGGGTCTTGTAGAAGCATAATCCTTGGAACTCATTTTCTTTATAAAATATATTTGTAATAAAGAAACAAATGTAGGAGGTCTTTTTGATCAAGGTGTTAACCTTTTAATGATCAACCTCCCTCTGATACTAATTAAAAGTGCACAGTGTGCCCCTGAGATATACTCTACAAGGGGGTGAATAGAGATTTAAATAGTTTTTCTACCCTAACTGAGCATACAATAAAAATACAAAGAGATTAAGCTTCAGCAACACCTAACACAGAATTAAAGATGTGTTGTAAACATAAAAATAGAAAAATTGTAAACTATATGGCTAGAGCATTAAATCTCCTAACTTCTAGACAATTTGACCGAAATCTCTTTACGAATCAAAAGGGCTAAAGTTGCATTATCGAAGTGAGCCGTACTATTGGATTTGACTCCAATCCGGAGGATTTACGTCGACCTATCTCTAGGATTGCGTGCAACTCCTTCCTTCTTCAAGTGATCTTTCAAATTAATGAGTCTCTCGACTACTATAAAATGAGATCAAATATCTACTACCGCATACCGGAAATACGGAGTCGATGCAAAATAAATCGAAGAAGAATCAAGATAAAATTCAGCAAAAATAAAACTTAGAAATGACGCAAAAATCTCATCTCAATCCATGGATCCTCATGATCGAACACTAAAAATGATTAGCTACTCATATTAAATAAAAAGACGATAATAAAATATAAAAATGACATTTTCATTAACAATAAAAAGGGTTACAACAATATAGAAAGACAACACTATTATTCTACTAAATAAAAGAGAGAGTACAAAATTTAAAAAAAAACTCTCTTGCTCTCAAAATAAACTTGCACTTGTTCTCTCTCCAGCACTCTCCAACTTTTCCAACCTTTAAAGCCTTGAATTTGTGCCCCTTATATAGATGCAAAAACCATCTAGAATCATCCCAAGAGAAGAATAATCTAGATGGGGGAAGAGTAAATGATGGTGGCTCCAATTGCTATGAAAGTTTCGGCCAATGGAGGAGAGGAATAGGAATAGTTGCATTAATAATGAAGGAGTGAAATGAATGGGTGCTAAAAATATTAATGATGGTTGCATGCATTAAGGATTAATAACCGGCTAGAGCATGGAAATTGATTTGGACGGGTTGCTTCATGGAGGGAGGTGGACGGGAATATTTTTGGAAGAGGAAGAGATGGCCAGGAATGAATGAAAAGGTGGAGGTTTTATATTTTAAATAGGATAAATTAAATGTGGGAGGCAG
Organism: Dactylorhiza incarnata; assembly: GCA_033032865.1. Classification (NCBI taxonomy): domain Eukaryota; kingdom Viridiplantae; phylum Streptophyta; class Magnoliopsida; order Asparagales; family Orchidaceae; genus Dactylorhiza; species Dactylorhiza incarnata. Next base: position 6,879,959 of record JAWHQI010000098.1, read on the forward strand.
CATTATCATGGAGAAGTTGCGGTTATGAATGGGAAGAGTTGTAGGTTACGTTAATTATAGAAGTGATTAGGAGGGAGGTTACGTGAGCGATAATAATTAAGTGCATGCATTTAAAGGTGGCAGTTTGCATGGGTAAATGGCATTGACATGGATTTATATTCACGTGGAGCATATAGGAAAGGATGGGTCGGCAATAATAATTATGAAGGAGAAATGTGGCCGGGCTGCATGGGTGGCGGCAATGGCAGGCAACAACTCAGCGGCAAGGAGGCGACTTGGACTTGTGCAGCATGAGCTCGTGGAGTTGGCGGAAATGGCGGGCGGCATGCAAAGGAGTTGGTATGGGTAAATGGCGACGATGGCGTCGCGGCGAGTGTAACTTTGACGAGGCGTGCGACCATGTTATTATTTGGAAGAGAGCGGCAATGGCGCGACATCATGCCTACAAAATAGAAATAAAGATACATAAGTGAAAAAAATATAAAATAAAAGGATTTATAATTGAAAACACTAAATATATTACTAATTTATATTAAATATTATACTCAATTAATTCCCCAAGCCTGTCATAAAATAATAATAATAATAATAATAACGTTAGCATAAATTTTGCGGAAAAAATAAATTATCTTTAAAACCAATTTTTTTATAGGCGAGATGATATATTTTTATCAAAATATTTAATTTTTTTATGTTATAATTTAGGATTAATAGTGAGTTATCAAATTCCCCCATGCTTAAGTATTTACTTGCCCTCAAGCAAATGGAATTATAATTGGAAGGAGGAATGACAAACAACTTGGAGTTTCAAATATTAAGAAAATCAAAACATGAATAATTAAACTATCCTAACTTCTATGCTAGCAACTAGTAGGGTGAGAAGTCCAAAAATAAAAAACTTGAAAATGGAAAGCTAAAAATATTATTAGAACATAAAGAAGGTTTACGCATTTCAAAATTCTTAAAACAAAGCATCCAAAATTTAAGAAGGTAAGAAAGACAATAGTAGAGATTCTAAATAAACTGCGCATTGAACAAACTACTAGGTTGCTAAAATAGTGATTATCCCATAATCACGTCAAGATAACCTCCAAAGAAATCCATCAATGATGGTGTCCATAGGCTTGCCCGTTCACACTCTCTCCACTACATAAGTTGGCGACACGTTCTAAAGATCAAAAAGACTTTTATAGGTAATTTAACTTGGCTTAGGTAAAATATTAGGATATGGAATAGCAAAAGATAAACGTGGCGGTCAAAATCACACTAAACCAAGGATGAGCTTAAAAAATGATAAACATATGATTTTTTTCATGATGCTTCCAAACAAAAGAAAAAAGTCAAATGAGATGATTTCATCTTTTGAATAGACCATCACAATAATTTTTTCAACAATATATATATATATATTTTTTGAACTTGGCCAATAAGAAATTTTCTTTTCTTTGTAACATGCTCTCAATTTTTCTCCAAAATTTTCAATATTTTTTCTTCCTTCCTTGTCAAAATATGCAAGAAAAACAAGTCACCCAAACACAAGAAAATCCTATCACAAATGAAATTTTAGCTCAAAAATTTAGTGTGATTGGGAAGGGAATTTTAGCCTTGGTGAAATTTGGTGGAGGTGAACAAAAGGAACGGAAAAATGGCCCAAAATTGTTTGAGCAACGGTAAAATTTTTGGGTTGGCAAATAAGCTCAAAACGGCTCAAAAGGTGGCCTAAATCATTTTTAAAGTTCGTGAAGAACCGCGCAAATGCTTCGAGAGTCGCTTGAGGCAAGTTCTAGACACCAAGAAAGAATTACCCCTTAATGAAAATAGATAATATTATCTAGCAACCATTCGTACGCAACTAAGCCGAATAAAAATAAAAACCACAAATTGCTAACTTAGAACTTAAAAATGGATGCCTATATTTATGAATTAGAAAATAGTAAAACTAAAATATGTAAAAATAATAGATTTAGAAAACCGTTTCAAAGAAATTCTATTTAGAACTAAAGTACCGCTCAGGCATGCACACCACTAAAAGACGCATAGAAATAAAGATAGGAAATAATTTTTGATTTTGATTTTCAAATAGATTTTAAATTTTTCATTATGTTTTTTGGATTTTAGATTTTAGATTATTTTATAAGTGCTAGAAAGAAGAGGAGATAGAGATTCAAAAATATGAAAAGAAAAGAGCGAGACTCTCCCCCATGCTTAAAGTTTTCATTGCCCTCAATGAAAAAGAAGAAAATAACGAGAAAGAGAAGGCAAGAAGAAGAAGAAGAGGGAGAGGGGATGCAGTAAAATAAAAAGATATAGAAAAAAAACAGGACTTCCCCGGATTTGTGAGGCCGAATGTTGATGTCGCTACCCCATGATGATGCTTTAAACCACTTGATAATCAGTAGGCTTGGCTTGATCCATCTTGAAATCAACAACGTTGGAGCGGCGATCACGATCTTGGATTTAATTGGCCACCAGGAGGAAGAACAAAATACCAACAGAAAAGAAAAATAGGAAAAACCTTGGGAAGCCTCCCAAGAGTGTTCTTTATTCAACATTATTGAGTTTGAAGATAATAAACAAAAGTTCAATAATAAAGAGTTCCACAATAAAAAAAAGAGTTCCAAATAAAAATAAATATTAAGAGTTAAATAAAAATTGTTCCGTAGCAGAAGACACACAATCATTAGAAAAATATAATTTCAATCGATGACCATTAACCTTGAATTTACCCTTTTCTGGGTGCGATAACAGCACAGTGCCATACTGAAAACTTGTTTGACCGTAAACGGTCCAGACCATCGGGACTTGAGTTTCCCAGGAAAGAGACGCAAACGAGAATTAAAAAGAAGAACCTGATTGCCTGGTTTAAACGTCTTTGGGTGGCGTAGGTTCTTGTCGTGATAAAATTTTGTTCGCTCTTTATATATTTTTTATTCTCATAAGCGTTGGCTCGCCACTCGTCGAGTTCGTTCAATTGAATTTTTCTATGCTCACCGATCGAGTGCGGATCAAAATTTAAAAATTTTAGTGCCCAATATGCACGGTGTTCAACTACTACCGGGAGATGACACGATTTTCCATAGACCAATAGGAAAGGGGTACAACCGATAGCGGTTTTGTACGCCATCCGATAGGCCCAAAGAGCATCGTATAACTTTAATGACCAATCCTTACGAGAAGTAGAGACGGTTTTTTCCAAAATTCTTTTAATTTCGCGATTGACAACTTCGACCTGATCGTTAGTTTGGGGGTGATAAGCGGTGGATAGTTTATGCGTAACGCCATATTTAGCTAAAACTTTAGCGAGCTGAGCGTTGCAAAAATGAGTTCCCCTGTCACTAACGATCGCCCGAGGAAAACCAAAACGAGAAAATAATTTTTTTAAGAAATGAAATCACCACGCGAGAATCGTTAGTGGGTAAAGCTTGGGCCTCCGCCCACCTAGAAACATAATCTACTGTGACTAGAATATACTTATTTCCTAAACTAGAGGGAAACGGACCTACAAAATCAATACCCCACAAATCAAAAACCTCGCATTCGAGAAAATAATTTTGTTCCATTTCATTTTTATTAGAGATGTTTCCGGTCCGCTGACACCGATCACAACCACTCACAAAATGTTGTGCATCTTTAAATATGCTTGGCCAATAAAAACCAGCACTAAGCACTTTGTGAGCAGTGCGATTTGCTTGATAGTGCCCACCAGTCGGACCTTCATGAACATGCTTTAAAATTTGATAACCTTCTTCCCGGGAAACGCATCTTCTTACCACCTGGTCTGCACAAATACGAAATTAAAATGGGTCCTCCCAAAAATAGTACTTCAACTCAGAAAAGAATTTCTTCTTTTAATGAGAAGAGAACTCTTTTGGGAGGACGTGGGCCACGAGATAATTGGCCAGATTTGCAAACCAGGGGGTAGAAGAAGAAACATTTAAAATTTGCTCATCCGGAAAAGAATCATTCAGAAATTTTTCATTTAAAATGCCGATTTCAGGATTTTCGAGTCGAGAAAGATGATCAGCCGCTAGATTTTCCGCACCTTTCTTATCCCGGATCTCCAAGTCGAATTCTTGAAGTAAGAGGATCCAGCGAATAAGACACGGCTTGGCGTCCGGTTTAGAAAGGAGGTACTTCAAAGCGGAATGATCCGTGAAAATGATAACTTTAGAAAGAGTAATATACGGTCGGAATTTATCAAACGCGAAAATAACGGCTAAAAGTTCTTTTTCAGTTATGGTGTAATTTTCTTGAGTCGAATTAAGCGTTTTGCTAGCGTAATAAATCGGATGAAAGTTTTTAGCTATTCGTTGTCCGAGAATTGCACCGACCGCATAACTACTCGCATCACACATAATTTCAAATGGTAAATCCCAGACCGGAGCGATCATAATCGGAGCATTTATAAGTTTAGATTTAATTAATTCAAATGCCTCTAAACATGAATCATCGAAAATAAAAGGAGCGTCTTTTTCTAAAAGTTGTGTTAGAGGTTTGGTGATTTTAGAAATATCTTTGATAAAACGCCTATAAAAGCCTGCGTGGCCTAAAAAACTCCTAATCGCTTTTACGTTCATAGGCGGCGGCAGCTTCTCAATCACCTCAATCTTAGCTCGATCGACCTCGATTCCCTTAACATATATTTTATGACCCAAAACTAACCCTTCTCTCACCATAAAATGACATTTTTCCCAGTTTAAAACTAGGTTTGTTTCCTCACATCGTTCTAACACCTTAGCTAGGTTTTGTAAACACAAAGAGAAAGAATCACCAAAAACTGAAAAGTCGTCCATAAAGACTTCCATTATATTTTCTACGTACTTATCGAAAATTGCTAACATGCAACGTTGAAAGGTAGCTGGTGCGTTGCAAAGACCGAAAGGCATTCTACGATAGGCAAAAGTTCCGAAGGGGCAAGTGAATGTTGTCTTCTCTTGGTCCTCGGGTGCAATAGGGATTTGGAAATATCCCGAGAGACCGTCGAGAAAACAATAAAAACTATGCCCGGATAAACGTTCTAAAATTTGATCGATAAAGGGAAGGGGGAAGTGATCTTTACGAGTGACATCATTTAATTTACGGTTGTTGATGCACATCCTCCATCCCGTTACCATCCTAGTTGGAATCAAATCGTTATTCTCGTTTGCTACCACCGTAATCCCACCTTTCTTAGGCACTACCTGGACTAGACTCACCCACTTACTATCCGAGATTGGATAAATTATCCCCGCATCTAATAACTTAAGCACCTATCCCTTTATGACCTCTTTCATATTTGGATTAAGACGACGTTGAGGTTGGACTACACTTTTAGAATCTTCTTCGCAAAATATTTTATGTGTGCAAAAGGAAGGGCTTATGCCAGAAACATCAGATATTTGCCACGCTATAGCTCGGCGATGCCTTTGTAGAACTTCAATCAATTGATCGTTTTCGGATTGGGAAAGAAAGGCCGAGACTATAATGGGCAACTTAGAATTTTTTTCAAGAAAAGCATATTTTAGATGTTCGGGGAGTGGTTTCAATTCAAGAGTGGGTTGTTCGTCATAAGAGTTTTTTAAAACCTTTTCTTTTTCAAAAACCATGGGTTCAAATTTTTTAGATCTTAAAAGATTATCATTATCAAAAACAGCTTGCACGGACATAGCCGTGTCTTCATAAAAATCAGTAGAATTTTCAGAAAAAGAAGAAGAAAAATCATTTGTAGACACATTTGAAAGAGATAAATCAGAATCGTCATTTAAAATATCAAAAAAAAACAAGAGTCATCATTTTTTAAAGAATTTTCATTGATTGATTTATTGAAAAAGTGACTTCGTCATTTCCTACACAGAGCAAGAGCTTTCCGTTACTCACATCGATAACCGCACGTGACGTAGCAAGGAAGGGGCGACCAAGGATCAGAGGAACCTCGACATCTTCGTCGATATCAAGAATGACAAAATCCACCTGGAAGATGAATTTGTCAACCTTCACTAGCACGTATTCTACAATTCCTTGCGGATATTTAATCGATCGATCAGCTAACTGAATACTCATACGCGTAGGGCTGAGAGTACCCAACCCTAACTTCTTAAATAAAGAAAAGGGCATCAAATTGATGCTCGCACCTAAATCGGCTAACACGTACTTCACAAAAAGATCACCAAAAACGCAGGGGATAGAAAAGATTCCCGGATCGTTTATCTTTTTAGGTAGATTACTATTAATAACGACCGCCGATCACTCTTCATTCAACGTTACGTGAGATATATTTTCTAATTTCTTTTTGTTTGTTAATAAATCTTTCAAATATTTTGCGTACTTAGGCATTTGACTAATCGCTTCATGAAATGGTAAATTTATATGAATTTGTTTAAACATTTCAAGAAAGCGGTGATATTGATCGTCTAATTTTTCTTTTCTAAGTTGAGCAGGATAAGGAGGAGGAGGTAATTCTTGTAAAAAATTTTGAGCATTCTTTTGAAAATCATTTTTTTCTTTTTCTAAAATATGATTCTCTTTTTCAAAATCATTTTTATCAGTTTCCAAAATTATAGTTTGTTTGGAAGCAGGAGAGGCGATCACCTCTGGCTCTTCCCTTGTGGTGCGCTCGTGAATTACTTTACCGCTTCGCAGGGTAATCGCTTTTGCGTGCTCCCTTGGATTGGGTTCAGTATTTGAGGGAAGAGTCTCAGGTGGCCTTTCAGAAATAATCTTGGCGAGTTGCCCGACCGTATTTTCTAGATTTTTCATTGACCCCGTTAGATTTCTAATAGTCGCCTCGTTTGCGGTAATATATCTTGAAAATATATCCTCCAAGGATGGAGGTTTTTGAAAACTTTGATTTTGATTTTGATGTGGTGGTGGCGGTGGTGGAGTGAAATCGTGTGGTGGACGTGTAGCGTTTGCGGGGTTACTCCAAGAAAAATTTGGATGGTTACGCCATCCCGGATGATAAGAATTCGAAACACCAGGAGGAGAAGAAAAAGCAGAAAAATTATTAAGAGCAGGCCTGGGTGCGTTTCCCATATAATCCACCTGCTCAGCGGCAGCATTTGTAGTTTCCCATACCTGAGGGGCGGAGGCAGCAGACATCTCCGATATTTTCTTTTTCAGCATCTCTACTTGAAGCGCCAGTTGGGACACGGAGTCCACTTCGTACATACCTGCAGGTTTATTTGGGCGAGACCTAGGCCTATTCCACTGATAGGTGTTCATCGCCATGTCCTCGATAAGCTCAAGTGCGTCCTCCGGAGTTTTTCGGTTTAAAGAACCACCGGATGTGGCGTCTATCATTTGCTTAGTTGCTTGATTTAGCCCATTATAAAATGTCTAGACCTGTAACCATACAGGAAGAGCATGATGAGGGCAACGTCTCAAAAGTTCCTTGAACCTCTCTCAAGTGTCATAGAGGGTCTCAGAATCAATTTGAGAGTAAGAAGAAATATCATTTCGAAGTTTAGCAGTTTTTGCGGGAGGAAAATATTTAGCGAGAAATTTTTTATTTAACATGTTCCAAGTAGTAATTGATCCTCTTGAGAGAGAATTCAACCATTGTTTGGCTTTAGTTCTTAAAGAGAAGGGGAAGAGTCTTAGCCTAATCGCATCGTCCGTGACACCATTAATTTTGAAGGTGTCACAGATCTCGAGAAAATTAGTAATCTGTAAGTTCGGATCTTCATCTTATAATCCGTCGAACTGCACATATTGCTGCACCATTTGAATGATGCTAGGCTTAAGTTCAAAATTATTGTTTGCTATAGCAGGGCGAACTATACTTGATTCTGTATCCTCCAGATTGGGTCGAGCATAATAGGACATGGTCCGTTGCTGGACTTCCTCTGGGTTAGGATCTCCCATTTCAGAATTAAAATTGCAATTACCGTCGGAATCCTCAACCGCTTCTTGAGAAGTGGAATCCTTGAATCGCAAATTTCTCCAAAAGGAGCGCTCGATTTCTGGGTCCAAATCAACAAGTGACGACGGATTCGTGCGGGTTATGCACTAGAAAGAAAAAAATAGAGAGAACGGGAAGAAGGAAGAAAATAGAAATTCAGAAAGAAAAAAAAAGATAAAAACTCTTTTTTTGTTTGATTTTTGTAGAAGTAATAGTGACGACGTTTTCTTAATATTGACAAAATATCCCGGCAACGGCGCCAAAAGCTTGGTGATTAATTTACGATCAATCCGAAAAGGCAAGTGTACCTATCGAACGTAGTACCAAGGTCGTATTTAAAACACGGGGCTGTCAAGTATTACTACTCACGCTTCCAACTATTATCCTACCGTACGATTGTTGTGATTTGAAAATTTAAAGACGAACTAATGAAAATTGAAAATGATAAATTTATATTTAAAAAGATAGCATTCGATCAATTATTCATCATGAAAAGAGAGAAGATGAATAAAAATAAAGTTTTAAGATTGCATAATTAATCTTGACCGTGGCGGATCGAAAATAAGAAATAATCTCGCTAGAGCATTAAATCTCCTAACTTCTAGACAATTTGACCGAAATCTCTTTACGAATCAAAAGGGCTAAAGTTGCATTATCGAAGTGAGCCGCACTATTGGATTTGACTCAAATCCGGAGGATTTACGTCGTCCTATCTCTAGGATTGCGTGCAACTCCTTCCTTCTTCAAGTGATCTTTCAAATTAACGAGTCTCTCGACTACTATAAAATGAGATCAAATATCTACTACCGTATACCAGAAATACGGAGTCGATGCAAAATAAATCGAAGAAGGATCAAGATAAAATTCAGCAAAAATAAAACTTAGAAACGACGCAAAAATCTCATCTCAATCCATGGATCCTCATGATCGAACACTAAAAATGATTAGCTACTCATATTAAATAAAAAGACGATAATAAAATATAAAAATGACATTTTCATTAACAATAAAAAGGGTTACAACAATATAGAAAGACAACACTAATATTCTACTAAATAAAAGAAAGAGTACAAAAAATGTTGGCTTTGTTTATTGTTGACTTGGTCAACGGTTTGTTTTATTTTAAGTTTATTAGAATTTTGTATTAATTAAATAGAGGAGAGATAGTGCGCATTTAATGCGGAGTGAGAAAGTAGGTGTGTGTTTCCTTGCCTATAAATAGGCCTTGTATTTGTGTTTGAAAGTTGCGGTGAATAGTGGTGAAAAGTTGAATAAAAAAAATTCCTGCAGCCTTTGTTTTGCGGCAGAATTATAGAGAGAGAGAGAGAGGGAAGTGAGAGAGAGGGAAGTAATAATTCCCGCAGGAATTATTAAAGTTCTCGCAAGTATCTCTCGCCTGCCACCTCCCGCAGAGGTTCGCGCCAGCCGCTCCCGCAAGATTTTCTCGCCGTGAAGAGCTTGCAGCCAGCAACCCGCCAACTCGCCGAGTGTGTGAGTTCGTGCGGAGTAGGGGGAGGAGAAGCTCTCGCCTGAATTGTCTCGCCTGAGGAAGTCGCGGCAGCCCTTGGACGTGGAGGAGAGGAGCAGCCCACTCGCCGGTGTTGGAGGATCTCGCGCAGGTTGTGCTCGCCGGAGTAAAAGGGGTGGTGCGAGTGGAGCACTCGCCATTGACGTGCTCGCGGCTGGTGTTGAAGGGAGATCTCGCCGTGGAGAGTGGTCGGTGCAAGGTGGTAGTGTTTGTCGGTATAGTGCTCGCGGCGAAAGGTGTGCGCGTGGGAGGTGTGTTAGACGGAGAGTGTTCGTGCGAAAGTGAAGTCGCGTGCCCACGTCACGCTTCCAACAAGTGGTATCAGAGCTAGGTTCCAAACCTTTGCCGGTGACTCGTAAGGTTTGAGGAGTGAAGTGATGGAGACGAGCGGAGCTATGCCGGGGCAAGTTCCCAAGTTGACGAAGACCAACTACGGGAACTGGAGCATCCAGATGAAAGTACTACTCGCATCAAAGGAGTTGTGGGATGTTGTGGAGAATGGCTATGAGGAGCGCACTGCTGCGGTAGAGGCGACGTTGACTAATGCCCAGAAGACGGCATTGAGAGAAGCAAGGAAGGAGGACAAGAAGGCTTTGTTCTTGTTATACCAAGGGGTTGACGAGGCGACCTTCGAGAAGATCTCAGATGCGAGAACCTCTAAGGAGGCATGGGAGGTGTTGCAACGCTCCATGCAAGGGGTTGAGAAGGCTAAGAAGGTGAATTTGCAGTCTCTCCGTGCGGAGTATGAAGTGACAAAGATGCAGAGCACCGAGAAGGTTGGTGACTTTGTGACCCGTCTGCGGATGCTCACAAACGAGATGAAGAGAAATGGGGAGACGATTGAAGATGTGAGCTTCATGGAGAAGTTGCTGTGATCTATGGCCAAGAAGTTCCACCATATAGTGGTGGCGATCGAAGAATCGAAGGACCTCAGCGTGATGGTCGTTGACGAGCTTGTAGGCTCTTTGCAAGCTCATGAGTATAGGATGCTGCAGGATGATGAAGAAGCGAGTGGCTTGGGAAAAGCACTCCAGACCCAGTTGAACTTTGGGGAAAGTTCAGGAAGAGGAGGCGGCCAGCGTGGCCGAGGTCATCAAGGAAGAGGTAGAGGAAGAAGAGGAGGTAGAAACCAAAATTTCCAGAAAGAGGCGGAGCGACCTCAAGGAGGTTGGCAAGATGGAAGAGGAAGAGGAAGAGGCCGTGGAAGAGGCCGAGGTGATATGTCCCAGATACAATGTTACAACTGTAACAATTATGGGCATACGAGCTACGACTGCTGGAGTCCGAGGAAGAGAGAAGAAGCTAACCACTATGCGGAGGCTAGGAATAATGAGAACAATGCTGGGGGTGGAAACCCGATGATGTTCCTAACCTACCGAGGTGGGGAAGAAGGGAGAAGTGAAGTGTGGTACCTGGACACAGGGGCGAGCAACCACATGTGTGGAGATAGAGAGATGTTCACAAACCTTGAACCCATTGGGGGCGAGGTTAGCTTCGGGGATGCGTCAAAGATCTCATTGGAAGGAAAGGGTTTGGTAGAGACGAAGCTGAACGGGGAGAGAGTACACCTGAACGATGTGTACTATGTGCCAGGGTTGAAGACCAACATCTTGAGCATTGGGCAGTTAGTGGAGAGAGGCTACTGCGTCCAGATGAAGGATGGATCTCTGGAAATGAAGAATGGTCAAGGGAAGGAAGTAGTGAAGGTGGAGATGACGGCGAACCGTCTCTTCACGCTGAAGATGGATGCTCGAGAGACAGCTTGTCTTGCGAGAACGGAGGAAGAGGAAGAAGCATGGCTATGGCACCATAGGAAGGGCCATTTGGGTTTCACGGGGTTGAAGCTGCTATCTCACTCAAGGATGGTGACAGATCTGCCAATGATCTCACCACCCCAGAAGGTGTGTGAAGCATGCACGAAGGGGAAGCATAAGAGGCAGAGTTTTGAAGGAGGAAAGTCCTGGAGAGCAAGAAGGCAGCTTGAACTGGTTCACTCGGACATTGCGGGTCCGTTTGAGACCACCTCAGTGGGCGGAAGCAGATATTATGTCACCTTCACGGATGACTTTAGTCGGAAGTGTTGGGTGTATTTTTTGAAGGAGAAGGCTGAGGCACTTGACAAGTTCAAGGAGTTCAAGGCGATGGCAGAAAAGGAGAGTGGTCAGCCACTGAAGGTGCTGAGGACAGATCGGGGTAGGGAGTACACCTCGAAGCTATTTGATACTTTTTGTAAGGAGAATGGGATCTCACACCAGCTGACGGCGGCGTACTCACAGCAGCAGAACGGAGTAGCAGAGAGGAAGAACCTCACCATCATGAACATGGAGAGGAGCATGGTGAAGGAGAAGGGGCTACCGAAGAGTTTCTGGGCGGAAGGAGTGTAGTGTGCGGTGTATCTACTGAACAGATGCCCCACAAAGAGCGTGAAGTTCATGACGCCGTTTGAAGCATGGAGTGGCTGGAAGCCAAGCGTGAAGCACCTAAGGGTCTTCGGGTGTGTAGCTCATGCTCACATCTCAGAACAGAGAAGGAAGAAGTTCGACGATAGGAGCGAGAAGTGTATCTTTGTTGGCTACGCTCTGGAGAGCAAGGCTTACAAGCTTTACAACCCGGTGACAGAGAAGGCCATAGTCTCGAGAGACGTGGTGTTTGAAGAAGGGAGCAGCTGGAGCTGGGATGAGAAGACGAGGAGCATGAAGGGCATGTTCTTCGAGGATGAAGATGAAGGTCATGAGGCTGGAGCCGAGGATGGTGGAGAGGAGCCACCATCACCACCGAGTGGAGGTTCAGGGGGAGCTCGCACTCCCAACTCAAGTGGAGGAAGTTCTAGTGGAGCAAGCACTAGTGGAAGCAAGGATGATCGTCCTCAACCTAGGATGAGAAGGATGGAGGAGATTTATGAGGAGACGGCGCCGACACTTAACAATTTTTCTTTATATTGTTTGTTGGTAGATTGCGAGCCGCACTCCTACGACGAAGCTGCCCAGGAGAAAACTTGGAGGACGACGATGGATGCTGAGATAGCCTCCATAAAGAAGAACGACACCGGGAGGCTGGTTGATCCACCCGCAGGCCACAAACCCCTCGGGGTGAAGTGGGTCTACAAGGTGAAGAAGAACAAGGAAGGAGCTGTGGAGAAGCACAAGGCGAGACTCGTCGTAAAGGGCTACAGGCAAGTCCAAGGAGTGGACTACGACGAGGTCTATGCCCCAGTGGCGAGGATTGACACCATCAGGTTGATCATCGCACTGGCAGCTCACCATGGGTGGAAGGTCTCGCAGATGGACGTGGTGTCGGCCTACCTCAATGGCTACTTGGAGGAAGATGTGTACATCGAGCAGCCTCCTGGATATGAAGTGAGGGGCCAGGAGAGGAAGGTGTGCAAGTTGAACAAGGCACTATATGGTTTGAAGCAAGGGGCTCGTGCATGGAATGGAAGGTGATGAGTCCTGATCATATACACTTTTATGGACTCATCTGGGCCGTTTTTCTAGTCATTCCACTGCACTTTAGCCTTGTTTTAGCTTATATTTGTTATCACTTGCTATGTGCACTTCTAGGCCCGTTTTGGTGTTATTTCTTGTTTATCTTCATCATTAGCTTTCATGTATTGTTAAGTGCCACCTTCAGTGGCTAGATTGGTGGTTATGCTGGAATTGGAGTCGTGCAGGTGTTCCCGGTGCAATTCTGCACAGGAACACTGCGCACGATCACCGGTTCTATTGCGCACGACCACTGGTCGTGCGCCACTGATCGTGTGCACTTAACCCTTTTCACGAGTTCTGTTTGGTGCAGTGCGCACGACCACCAACGCCAGTGCGCACGACCACCGGTCGTGCGCCACTGCTCGTGCGCACTTATCATTGAAATTCTGAGTTCTGTTTGCTGTATTGCGCACGACCATGAACTCCAGTGCGCACGACCACCGGTCGTGCGCCACTGGTCGTGCGAACATGTTATTTTATAATTTCTGTCTTTGCAGGTTCCGTCCAGGCAGAGCGCACGATCACAGGATTCTAGTGCGCACGACCACTGGTCGTGCGCCACTGACCGTGCGCACTGTTTAATTCCAGCGCCTATAAAACGACCTGCTCGCGATTTTAGGTCGGACCCGGACTTTTCAGCGCCGTTTCCTGCTCCGTTCCGCCCGATTTCGCCCCTCCACCATCGCCCACCATATGGAGGTGCTCCGGGCTTGCTCTTCACGCCAATCTTGAGCCGGAGTTTCCTCTCGGCCTCCTCCTTCATCCAAGAGCTTCAAAGGTAGACCTAGCCGCCATTACCATCAAGCAAGAGGAAGTTTGCAACCTCTACCGGATCGTGACACGAAGAAGACGGGTCCATTGGAGAGTCGTGACAACTCTCTCTACCCCGGACGTAGTTGCGGACCGAGCTTGGACGCGGATTGACAACCCGGCGATTCCAACCGTGAATCTACAACGAGCCTTCGGATTCGGTCGATTTCTTGCTCTATTCTTCTCTTATTGATGTCTATGTAGTTAGATCTAACATTATGATGAAGCGTGCTTGATTATTAGCATTTGTACTTGATTATGTCTATGTGATTTGAGTATTCTTGCTTATTATTTTGAGGTGTGCCTTGTGGTGTGGATTGTTGGTTGTCCGGTGCCGCACTAGCAATTGTTAGTGGCGTGCTTGTCGAAGAGGTGCTTGCGACCCTCATTCCGTTAGCCTACTCGTCCACCCGCCTACCGAAGCGTGGCATAGCGGCCCGTGTATTCCATCCCGCCTAGCGAAGCAGCGCGCTCAAGGCCTGCATAGTTCGATCCGCTAGCCTTCTCGTCCATCCGCCTACCGAAGCGTGGCATCGCGGCCCGTATTCCATCCCGCCTAACGAAGCAGCGCGCTCAAGGCCTGCATAGTTCGATCTGTTTGCCTACTCGTCCATCCGCCCTTGCGACGCAGCGCGCTCAAGGCCTGCCTAGTCTCCATCCCGCCAAGCGAAGCATTGCATAGCGACATTGCATAGGAGTAGTTGATAGCTTTTATTTTATTTTCCAAAAGCCAACCCAACTCCCCCGCATCCCATCCGATTTTAGGACTTCAATCTCAAGTCCTTCCTCGAAACCTAACTCCACCTTACTGTGTTCCTTGAGAGATTCGATACTCGGGGATTACTCCTCGTTTTATATTACTTGAACGATCGGTACACTGCCGTTTCGTGTCGCAGTCGAGCTACCGCCTATAGCGGTGTGTGAGATTTGCGCCATCAAGATTTTGGCGCCGTTGCCAGGGAACACAGTCGTGTGAGTTTTCTTGAGAGGGAGACAAGAGATAGAGGCTCTTTCTTTGTGAATAGCCACATTTTATTTTTGTTTACCTTTTAATCTTCTGTTGTTTGTTTTTATTTCTTTCCCACCTATTTTGAAGTTTTAGGCAAGTTTTATTCAAGGAGTTTTTTTTTAGCTGTGTAGATTCCCTTGCAAAGAATTTCAGTTTCATTGTATCTGCTCTTTTATTGATAATGTCGTCATGGGATATTTCACCTAGCTTTAATGATAAGATGGTTTATTATATAGACCAAATGAATGAGTTGAATGCTAGGCAATGTAGGAACATTGTTTGCTTGTTGTGTCGAGAAGAGGGTCATGAATTGAAAGACTGTCCTAGTCTTTTCAAGCCTGACCGCCGCTCCTCCACTCAGGACAACATTGTCCCTATTGCTCATTCTTTACCCATGGAGGCAATTGTGCCCTCTATCCCTGAGCTTGTCTCGTGCACGGACTCCTCACTCCCTGTTTATGGCTTCACTCCCAGTGATGATGATCACTCATCTGTTGGCCAACAAGGAGAGGAATGGGAGCTCCTTGATGCACCTGAATATGATGAGGAAAGTATTCTTTCCATCGGGGAGGCGTTAGCAGATCTTTTTGCGGAGGAACCGAGTCTTTTTGTTCCTCCAGTTTCTTTGCGAGATTTTTCTACACATATTCTTTATGATCCTATCGAAGTAAAGGAGCTGGGTGATGCTTTTGACTCAGAGGGTGCTCCAAAGTGGGATGAGGATGTCATTTTCCCTGAGGGGGAGAATGAATACTTTGAACACGATGATGCACCTCGGTGGGATGAGGAGGATACTCTCTCTGATGAGGAGGTTTGCACTTCTTCATGGGACGAGGAGGTCCAAATCACCACTGAGGCTCCTGAGTTCTCAAGTCCCCCTTGCTATGATATTTACGATGATGATAGTGATCTACCCGTGGATCTTGCTGGGAGTGAGACCGGGACTACTCCCCCGATTTTTGATTATTTATGTCATTCTTCTCTTTTATTTCCTGACCCCCCTTCTTCATCTGAGCCTGTGCAGGTTGAGTCTTCACAGGTACATCAGGAGGAATTGGAGCATGATGCTCAAGTCAATGATGAGTGTATCCTCACATGTGAGGAGGTTGACCCCTCCTCCATAGAGGAAGCTCCACTCATTGCCTTTTCCTCCTGCTGCCTCCCTGTTGACGATACCTTGCTAGGCAAGGATGTGTTTTGTGAGATGAGTGAGGACCAGGCCTCCTCCTTTTCTTACATTCTCTACCCTCTACCTGTGAGGAGCAGGTATCTATATTTAGGTAGAGGGGTGACTGTTCTGTCTCCGTATCGGTACCCGTTACCGATGTGCATATTAGAACAGTTACCTGTGCACTTTTCTTTTCATAGGCCTATAAGCTAGAACTGTACAAAATCTGAATAAGTCGTGCTGGGAGGACAATAACCCCAGTAGTTATCTTACTTTTCATGCATTTTATTTTATTCAATCCTGTTTAGTTAGCTGTAGTATTGTAGTTTATCTTTTTCTGTTTCTTTTGTTTTGCGGAGCTGACCCCTGCAGGTACTTCTTCTGGATGGCGGATGCTGCAGCTTAGTCTTGGGTTAAATGCCAATCTTCTGGTATGCTCACTCGCTGAGCATTGGGTACTCTCTTCCCCTAGCCTTTTCTGATTTTCATGTCATATATTATGCGGATTGTTTAGTTTAAGTCTGGGGGAGAGTAGTTTTGTTTACCCGCTCACGTGCACTATTGCACTGCATACTAGAAGATTTCATTTAAAATGTTTTGTTTATTTTCATTGCACACCACAGCACCCACTTGAGCGCGTACTCATCTGTATGCAAGCTCTGTAGTGAATTTAATTCTTCTACTTATGTGGGAAAATCTAGGTGATGGCTTAGGACTATGCAGCAGAGTAAAATGTTGACTCTAGTAGTGCTCCTAGTCGAGTGCTCGGTTGTAGAGAAATTTGTGTAGATTAGATTTCTTTTTATACTATGGTTTTATATTTTTCTCTATTAGTGTAAATGTTGTTTACTCTACTCAAATGGTGAATCCGGTGTGAATCAAACGGTAGCATAGGGATGTGTGTGAACGATCGCTAGATTCGTATTGCTTGAGTCGGGAGAAAGGAGAATCTTTCTCGGTGGCTAGAACTTGCCCCAAGCGATTCTTGAAGCATGGGTATACGGTTAGTCAATTGTGTGAATGTGATATAGGCCATCATTTTGGCCCGGTTGAGCCTTTGTGCCTATCCCTACCGCTATATCCTCGCTAGCCCAGTTGTGCCTACCCGTTCTTTGATTCAGCCCCACTTTTATTTCACCAAAGCCCAAAAGCCAATCCTAGTCGCACACCCAAAATTTGAGCTTTAGCTGTTTATTATTTTCATGAGTTGGGTTGTTGATGTGGTAATATGTTTGTGAAGATGTGGATGTGTCCTTTTGTTTATTTGCTGAAAATGATAAGAAAAGAAAAAAAAATGAGAAAAAGAAAAGAAGTTAAAAAGAAAGGAAAGAGAAGGAATGTTTACTTGAAAATCTTTATGTATAGATTTATGTTTGGGAGTAGGCGGTGCACGCACCCATGCTGTTAAGTCCAAGTCTGGGGGTGTTGTGTACCCGCATGTTTGTGTGGTGAATGAGGATAGTTTCCTGCATTAGCTCATTTGGGTTTAGTGCTTTAGCCGTCATTTTTATCTTTGTTTTTCCTCACCTAAACCCAAGCCCCATTTAAAACCTAAAGTCCTATTGATTCACGCATTTGAGTCAAACCAGTGCCGTGGAGAGAATGTGACCGGGCAAGCCTATGGTCACCGACACCGATGGATTTCAGTGGAGTTTTTCCCGCATCCCGATCTTGGGCAATGCTCGTCTCAGCGTTTAGTTTACTTTCTCCGTATGCATGACCGAACGATTCACCGCTGTTCACCATTTTGAGTAGTTGTAATATGCTTTTACTCTTTTAGAAATATATAAACTGTTTATATAATCAGAAATCTTCTCTACTATTCTTCTTATGCACGTGAGCATGCGACTTCGCATGGTACTCTGTAGTGTAATCATTAAGCCATCTATTGTTCTTTCCTAGTTCGCTTAGAATTTGTTTGCTCGGGACGCGCAAACAGGTAAGTCTGGGGGTGTGATGAGTCCTGATCATATACACTTTTATGGACTCATCTGGGCCGTTTTTCTAGTCATTCCACTGCACTTTAGCCTTGTTTTAGCTTATATTTGTTATCACTTGCTATGTGCACTTCTAGGCCCGTTTTGGTGTTATTTCTTGTTTATCTTCATCATTAGCTTTCATGTATTGTTAAGTGCCACCTTCAGTGGCTAGATTGGTGGTTATGCTGGAATTGGAGTCGTGCAGGTGTTCCCGGTGCAATTCTGCACAGGAACACTGCGCACGATCACCGGTTCTATTGCGCATGACCACTGGTCGTGCGCCACTGATCGTGTGCACTTAACCCTTTTCACGAGTTCTGTTTGGTGCAGTGCGCACGACCACCAACGCCAGTGCGCACGACCACCGGTCGTGCGCCACTGCTCGTGCGCACTTATCATTGAAATTCTGAGTTCTGTTTGCTGTATTGCGCACGACCATGAACTCCAGTGCGCACGACCACCGGTCGTGCGCCACTGGTCGTGCGAACATGTTATTTTATAATTTCTGTCTTTGCAGGTTCCGTCCAGGCAGAGCGCACGATCACAGGATTCTAGTGCGCACGACCACTGGTCGTGCGCCACTGACCGTGCGCACTGTTTAATTCCAGCGCCTATAAAACGACCTGCTCGCGATTTTAGGTCGGACCCGGACTTTTCAGCGCCGTTTCCTGCTCCGTTCCGCCCGATTTCGCCCCTCCACCATCGCCCACCATATGGAGGTGCTCCGGGCTTGCTCTTCACGCCAATCTTGAGCCGGAGTTTCCTCTCGGCCTCCTCCTTCATCCAAGAGCTTCAAAGGTAGACCTAGCCGCCATTACCATCAAGCAAGAGGAAGTTTGCAACCTCTACCGGATCGTGACACGAAGAAGACGGGTCCATTGGAGAGTCGTGACAACTCTCTCTACCCCGGACGTAGTTGCGGACCGAGCTTGGACGCGGATTGACAACCCGGCGATTCCAACCGTGAATCTACAACGAGCCTTCGGATTCGGTCGATTTCTTGCTCTATTCTTCTCTTATTGATGTCTATGTAGTTAGATCTAACATTATGATGAAGCGTGCTTGATTATTAGCATTTGTACTTGATTATGTCTATGTGATTTGAGTATTCTTGCTTATTATTTTGAGGTGTGCCTTGTGGTGTGGATTGTTGGTTGTCCGGTGCCGCACTAGCAATTGCTAGTGGCGTGCTTGTCGAAGAGGTGCTTGCGACCCTCATTCCGTTAGCCTACTCGTCCACCCGCCTACCGAAGCGTGGCATAGCGGCCCGTGTATTCCATCCCGCCTAGCGAAGCAGCGCGCTCAAGGCCTGCATAGTTCGATCCGCTAGCCTTCTCGTCCATCCGCCTACCGAAGCGTGGCATCGCGGCCCGTATTCCATCCCGCCTAACGAAGCAGCGCGCTCAAGGCCTGCATAGTTCGATCCGTTTGCCTACTCGTCCATCTGCCCTTGCGACGCAGCGCGCTCAAGGCCTGCCTAGTCTCCATCCCGCCAAGCGAAGCATTGCATAGCGGCATTGCATAGGAGTAGTTGATAGCTTTTATTTTATTTTCCAAAAGCCAACCCAACTCCCCCGCATCCCATCCGATTTTAGGACTTCAATCTCAAGTCCTTCCTCGAAACCTAACTCCACCTTACTGTATTCCTTGAGAGATTCGATACTCGGGGATTACTCCTCGTTTTATATTACTTGAACGATCGGTACACTGCCGTTTCGTGTCGCAGTCGAGCTACCGCCTATAGCGGTGTGTGAGATTTGCGCCATCAGAAGGATAGATGCATACCTCCATAAGCACGGCTACAGGAAGTGTCCTTACGAGTATGTTCTGTACACCAAGGTGGAAGAAAACGGTGATATCATGATCGTATGCTTGTACGTAGACGATATTATTTTCACCGGGAACAATCCGGCCATGTTCGAAGAGTTCAAGAAGATGATGAAGAAAGAGTTCGAGATGACGGACTTGGGAGAGTTGACCTATTTCTTGGGCGTCGAGGTGAAGCAGGATGAAGATGGCATTTTCATCTCGCAGAAGAAGTACGCGGAGGAGATCTTGAAGAAGTTCAGGATGGAGAATAGCAAGGCTATCCCCACTCCCGCTGATCCCGGAACAAAGTTGAGGAAGGACTCGAAGGAGGAAGGAGTTGACCCAACCATGTTCAAGAGCCTGGTTGGGAGTCTAAGGTATCTGACCTTCACCCGACCAGATATTATGTACGCTGTTGGAGTAGTGAGCAGGTACATGGAGGAGCCAAAGCAGGATCACTTCACGGCTGCGAAGAGGATCCTGAGGTATGTGAAAGGGACGAGAGGTCATGGTCTGATGTACTCCACTGGAGAGGAGTTGAAGTTAGTCGGCTACTCGGATAGCGACTATGGAGGGGACGTGAACGATCAGAAGAGCACTTCCGGGTATGCGTTCAATATGGGAACCGCGGCGTTCTCATGGAGTTCGAAGAAGCAGGCTACTATAGCCTTGTCATCATGCGAGGCGGAGTACATCGCAGCTGCAGCATGTACTTGCCAAGCCATCTGCCTGAGGAACCTATTGGAAGAGTTGCATCATGGACAGGAAGGGCCAACGACAGTGTTAGTGGATAACATGTCGGCCATCCAGCTCGCGAAGAACCCGGTGCTGCATGGGAGGAGCAAGCACATCGAGACGAGGTATCATTTCCTTCGTGAGCAAGTAGAGCAGAAGACCGTGGAGGTCGTGTATTGCCCTACCGGAGAGCAGGTCGCGGATATTTTCACTAAGGCTTTGAAGGTGGAGACGTTCGTGAAGCTCAAAGGCAAACTCGGCATGTGCTGCCAAGTTTGAGGGGGAGTTTGTTGCCTTTGTTTATTGTTGACTTGGTCAACGGTTTGTTTTATTTTAAGTTTATTAGAATTTTGTATTAATTAAATAGAGGAGAGATAGTGCGCATTTAATGCGGAGTGAGAAAGTAGGTGTGTGTTTCCTTGCCTATAAATAGGCCTTGTATTTGTGTTTGAAAGTTGCGGTGAATAGTGGTGAAAAGTTGAATAAAAAAAATTCCTGCAGCCTTTGTTTTGCGGCAGAATTATAGAGAGAGAGAGAGAGGGAAGTGAGAGAGAGAGGGAAGTAATAATTCCCGCAGGAATTATTAAAGTTCTCGCAAGTATCTCTCGCCTGCCACCTCCCGCAGAGGTTCGCGCCAGCCGCTCCCGCAAGATTTTCTTGCCGTGAAGAGCTCGCAGCCAGCAACCCGCCAACTCGCCGAGTGTGTGAGTTCGTGCGGAGTAGGGGGAGGAGAAGCTCTCGCCTGAATTGTCTCGCCTGAGGAAGTCGCGGCAGCCCTTGCACGTGGAGGAGAGGAACAGCCCACTCGCCGGTGTTGGAGGATCTCGCGCAGGTTGTGCTCGCCGGAGTAAAAGGGGTGGTGCGAGTGGAGCACTCGCCAGTGACGTGCTCGCGGCTGGTGTTGAAGGGAGATCTCGCCGTGGAGAGTGGTCGGTGCAAGGTGGTAGTGTTTGTCGGTATAGTGCTCGCGGCGAAAGGTGTGCGCGTGGGAGGTGTGTTAGACGGAGAGTGTTCGTGCGGAAGTGAAGTCGCGTGCCCACGTCACGCTTCCAACAAAAAAAAACTCTCTTGCTCTCAAAATAAACTTGCACTTGTTCTCTCTCCAGCACTCTCCAACTTTTCCAACCTCTAAAGCCTTGAATTTGTGCCCCTGATATAGATGCAAAAACCATCTAGAATCATCCCAAGAGAAGAATAATCTAGATGGGGGAAGAGTAAATGATGGTGGCTCCATTGCTATGAATGTTTCGGCCAAGGGAGGAGAGGAATAGGAATAGTTGCATTAATGATGAAGGAGTGAAATGAATGGGTGCTCAAAATATTAATGATGGTTGCATGCATTAAGGATTAATAACCGGCTAGAGCATGGAAATTGATTTGGACGGGTTGCTTCATGGAGGGAGGTGGACGGGAATATTTTTGGAAGAGGAAGAGATGGCCAGGAATGAATGAAAAGGTGGAGGTTTTATATTTTAAATAAGATAAATTAAATGTGGGAGGCAGCATTATCATGGAGAGGTTGCGGTTATGAATGGGAAGAGCTGTAGGTTACGTTAATTATAGAAGTGATTAGGAGGGAGGTTACGTGAGTGATAATAATTAAGTGCATGCATTTAAAGGTGGCAGTTTGCATAGGTAAATGGCATTGACATGGATTTATATTCACCTGGAGCATATAGGAAAGGATGGGGCGGCAATAATAATTATGAAGGAGAAATGTGGCCGGGCTGTATGGGTGGCGGCAATGGCAGGCAACAACTCAGCGGCAAGGAGGCGACTTGGACTTGTGCAGCATGAGCTCGCGGAGTTGGCGGAAATGGCGGGCGGCATGCAAAGGAGTTGGTATGGGTAAATGGCGACGACGGCGTCGCGGCGAGTGTAACTTTGACGAGGCGTGCGACCATGTTATTATTTGGAAGAGAGCGGCCATGGCGCGACATCATGCCTACAAAATAGAAATAACGATACGTAAGTGAACAAAATATAAATAAAAGGATTTATAATTGAAAACACTAAATATATTACTAATTTATATTAAATATTATACTCAATTAATCCCCCAGGCCTGTCATAATAATAATAATGATAACGTTTGCATAAATTTTGCGGGAAAAATAAATTATCTTTAAAACTAATTTTTTTAATAGGCGAGATGATATATTTTTATCAAAATATTTAATTTTTTTATGTTATAATTTAGGATTAATAGTGAATTATCATATATGGTAAAGATATATATCTTTAACTACTATATAGAGGAAGTTGCCTTTGGTGCAACATTCAAAAGCGCCAAATATAGCCTCATTCTTTTACTCCAATGACTTAACATATATTATGAAAAAAATAGAAATTCATAAAATATAATAGCTATTTGTGTAATTACACAATATCTATATAATAAAAATAATGATGGAAATTCATAAAATCCAAAAACTTTTTAGTAGACCTCATACACCTACTATGGTAGATAATCAGTATGCCTCCAAAAACTAATTTTGAAATATAATGGCTTACTTTAAAATGATTTTTTGTTAAAATATAAATGTTTTTGAAAAAAATAATTATAAAATATTGATGTATATTTTTTACGGTCATTTTGAGTACTCATATGTATAAGTTGCGGGGGAAGCCCGCCATCGCCAGTCGGGTACTGCCGAATGCGGGTGCAGCCCGCTCAGAGTCAGCGAGTATGGGCGAAGCCCGTGCGCAGCTGCTCGTGTGTATATATATATATTATAAATGTTTATATGGGACTTCTACAGTAACTAATATTTGTCTGTTCGGGTATTTTTTGAGTTTCCCATTTTCCCCAACGTGAAATTACAATTTTACCCTTTTTTGGTCGAAAATTTTGCATGTTAGGGTCTGTTTAGCACGGCTGCAATGCTGGGAGAAGCAATAGTGGGGGAATCAGCTGTTTTACAGAGTGGTGGGAAAATTCATGAAACTATTTTGAAAACTGGGTTCCCAAATGTTGAAACCGTCAACCGGTCTCTGAGTTCGGACCCACTGGGGGTAGCTTATGCTTCTCTCTCACTAAACTCTTCTGACTAAGGATGGAAAACCTAGAACAGACCCAAGGCTGTAGCGAGGAGGTCCCGCCACACATCCGGAAGATCTAAGAGAACTTCCCCTCCCAAACCAATGCTCAGTCGGGCACCTCGGAGGGCACTGGCAGCCAACTCCGAAACTAGCCTGGAGGAGAGAGCTCAAGAGATCTGATCTCCTCCAAGGTGCCCTTAAGGGTCTATTTATAGATTTTCTAGTCTTGGACTACAAATAGCGTAAATCCGCCTTTTGGTTTTACTAACCGCACCACAAACTGGTCTGCTAACAGCCTAACTCCGCTATTCTGGAGGGCTATTGGCAGCCCACAAGGGGCGTTTAGGTAATTTCCCCTTAAAGCCTTCCGGGAGAGTGGTCCATGAAGGCACCACTCGCCAGGCTCCTTGCCCGTCATAGTTCGTCGGGCGAATGGCTCATGAGGACACCATTCGCCAGTCGCTCGACTCGCCCGTCGGGCGAGAGCCTGGGTACTCGTTCTCGCCTATCTGCTATGACACCATGCGAGTGGCCCGCGAGTGGGGCCTCACTTGCCCAAGGGCCCTTGGACCCCTACTCTGCACCTGGACCCTCCACGGGGCCTCGCAGACCCACTCGTCGAATAAGGGGTTGTACACAATCCCCGCTCTTTGCGTGCGAGTCCTACGCTCGGAAAAAAGAGTCCAACCCCAATATTCGGCGAGTGCCTTGCTGATCTGGAGGGAATCTTCTTGGTGGGGCCCTCCACCTAGCTATAAATACGGCCCCAGTTGTCATCTTTAGATTGCCCATCTTCTAATTACGGTTACCCATTTTCACCCTCGGAGCACTCGCCATGTCGTTCATGAAGCCGACGCCACGACCGCTTTCGAAAGTGATGATGGCTCGCCTTGCCGCCGCACAGGGAGGGACCGCCCCCAAGACCACTCGATACGCCCCTTGGCTCTCGTCAACGAGAGACCACTCCAAGCCTTACAGGCTGAAGAAAGACAAGACGGTCCGGCGAGACCGGGGGGAGAGGGAGCCTGCGTCTGAAACTACCCCGCTCTCTAACATTCCTCCTATCAACACCAACGAGGCAACGTGATTCATCTCGCTTTTGAGGTTGATTACGATGACGCCACTGACCTCCGCCCCTCTTACCATTCGAAGGATCTGTCGCCAACCGAGGGTGGCCATGGGCTCAATCAGGCGAGTGTTGTCGTTCCTCCTCCTGCTCTCGAGAACGCCCCTCCGACCCAGGAGTCTGCCCCTCTTGGCACTTCTGGCGAAGTCCCGTCCTCGCTTGGTAAGCATTCTATTGCCCTCTTGCTGTCCTTTTTCCTTCCGCAACTCTTTTGACTCGGGTTTCCGCAGCCCCCAAATTCGGGACCACGGGGTTGCCTCCTCCCCCGCGGGCTTCTCCTGCCCCAGAAGTCACCAAAAGCCCCCCTGCTCCGGAGCAGGAACGTCCGACGAGGAAGAGTCACCGGCCCAATTCTCCTGCTGCGGACCTGGCAGTCACTTCCGCCGCGGCTGACCATATGCACCGCCCCGGGAAGGGGAAATCTCTCCACCCCCAAGCCAACCATTCGCAGGGCAGCCTAGCACATCTCGTCGGTCTCCCATCGAAGAATACGTACCAGGTCGGTTGTCTTCTCCCACAGAACTCGTGGCTTGTAACTAAGAGAGGTCTAATCTCTGCTTTTGCAGGCTACCGCCAGATCCCGCTTACCGACCCTTCAGAGGAGGAGGGGCTGATCTCGCCTCCTCCCTCCCCCAGTGACATCTCTGAATTTCTAGGCGACCACGAGGATGCCCGTGCTATGAAGGAACAGATGACAGAACTTTTTGGCAAGCTGATCTGGATACAGCGCGATCAAGCCAACCTGACGGAGGAGCACCGGGAAGCCTTCAAGCGTCGAATAAGCGTCCTCGAGCGGGACTACGTGCACCTGGTCGGGGAGATGGAGCGCCAGGGGGGAGGGTGCGAGGAGACCTCACCTGGGAGGCACATTGCGCGGGCTAGGGATCAAATGCGCCTGATTAGCCAAGAGCTGACAGCGGTCAGCGCGTTTCACTACCCGCGAGTGCCTCCAAGGACAGGGAGGCGAGGCCAGGGCCGATGGCGGTGGGATCAGTACTAAGCCTACCGTCTCTCTCTCCCTGCGTTCTCCTGTACAGCTGTTATTTCTTCTTTTTTATTTCCTTTTTCTTTTTCGTACCGGACCAAGGCGAAACTCTTTACGTCTCGCGAACTATTGCTTGATTGTGTGCCTATATGTATATATCTCGCTTTTCGCTATTTTTCTGAATGCTGCCTTGCGAGTGTTCTTGTTATTGTTGTGCTATTTGATTTACATTTGCAGGAAAGGTCTCGTATACCGCTTTCGCCTTCTATAAGTGGCTGGGTTCCGGCGGGTGGTTCAGACCCGAGGCTGTAGGAGGTCGCGGAGGCTATCCGCACCCCGCGCGAAAATGATTTCAATCATTTTCCCCTTTTTTCTATAAATAGTTAGTCCAACCACCGTCATTATTACGCTTTCATCTCTCTCTTCTCTTTTACTCTCGCAATACCACTCGTCCTTCTCTCTAGATCCTTCGCGAGATTACCCCACTCCTCAACGATGCTGAAAGAAGCTAATGGTAGGGCTAACTGTGCCCAAGCTTTCGCCAACCGAGACTTCGTGACCTGCGACCTCTCGGAGGTGGATTTCAACCAGGCCATTGCGGATTTCATCCCGCCGAGTTTCGTCGGGTGCCTCCCGGGGAACCGGGATCGCATCAATCAGTTCTCGCCAGACACACTCGCGATCCCCCTCGAACATTTCGAGGTAGGGCTCTGCCTCCCGCTGTGTCCAGAGGTTCGCCTGACCCTGCGCTACTTCGGGGTAGTTCCCGCGCAGCTCAATCCAAACTCCATCGCCATGCTGGTAGCATTCGCCTGCTATCTGCGCGAGGAGGGGATCGAGTTCTCACTCCCGGTCTTCCGTACACTTTTCACCTTCAGGGCCACCCGCGGAGTGGCGTTCTTCTCCGGGCAGAACCCCCTCAACGTGACCGGTACTGCGAACAAGAAGCACGACTGGGTTCGGCGGTTCATCTTCGTTACAGGGAAGTTCAGCAACATGCCATTCGCGCCTGTTCAGGAAGACGAGTCGACCTTCCGGCCTCCAACGCTGGGAAGGTATGTGGCTAAGCTCCATGCCTTCTTCCTGAAGCATGACATGGACGTCGTGCACCTGCGGAAGCATGTAGGCTCGCTGCTAGTGGTTCCGCCGGGAGAGGGTAAGCTGAATTACTTCGACCCGAGCTCCCGCTTTCTCTACACTTGCTTCCACATGTTTTAACTGACCTTTTTGACACAGGGCTTCGGAGCCTCCCTCTTCACCCGCCGAATGCGAACATGGGGATCCCTCCTGCCGACGCCCTCGCCCGCGCACAGTCTGCTGCCGTGGCTTGCCGCGAGAACCCGCCTCCAGCGAAGTCTAGCGGTCAAAAGCCGAAGCGAAAGCCTGACGCGGCCTCAAGCCCTTCCGCCAAGCGGGTGAAACCCTCCGCAACTGATAAGGGAATAGCGGCCGTGGAGGATGTCCCAGGCTCAAGTGTTCTCGCGGCTGGGGACTCGGCCGTTCAGCCTGCTGCTGCGCCAGCGGCATCCTCTTCGGGGCCGGTGCCGAGAGGTCACCGAAACTTCCCTCTCGGCGAGAGGCACGCCGATCTGGCCAGCAAGCCCCTTGTTCACTGGGACTGGCGGGCCAATCTGATGGGGACCATCCTTTCATCTCCTCTCTTCCCCCGTCCCTGATTGTTGAAGACCCGCCACCGATTGATGCGGATGAAGACCCTCCACCACCACCTGAGCCTCCACCGCATGATCCAGATGATCCACCACCGCTTGAGGAGGATGCTGGTGAAGATGTTGGGGATCCTCCATAGATCCTTCGCCGGAACCTTTATATTTTTATATATTCTATTTCTTTGCTTTAGTTATCATGTCATGTCATGTGGTATTTTTAATTCGGACATTTTATTTGGTGGCCTGCGTTTAGCCACATTTTGGTGTTTTATTAATTTGGGCTGCAAATAGCACTCCTTGTTGTAAGGCCATATATAAGGCCATATGATATTGTAATATTCAGATTTTGATGAAAAGAAAACCCTAACTCTCTTTGCTTGGAGCCTCTCCCTTGGCCGCCCCCTTCCCTCCTCCCCTCTTCTCTAGGTTCGGCCCTCCCTCTCTTGGCCGCCCTCTTCCCTCCTCTCCTCTCCTTTTCCCCTTGGCCGACCATCTCCATCTCCTCTCTAATATTTCGGCCACCTCTCTCCTCCAGCAACCTCTTCTTTGGCCGACCACCTCCCTTCATCCCTCCTTGTGATTTTCGGCCAACCCTCTTGAAGATTGAAGAAGGAGATCTCTCGGATAGATTTTGGTCAAAGGGCTTGCTCGTGGCGACTAGATTTGAAGGCGACGGTGCTCATCATCAAGGACTCTCCTCCGGCGACCACCCCCGTGAACATCTTAGGGTTTCTACAACCCGGATTTTGGATTCCGGGAGGGGTAATGATTTCTAAATCCTTGTGGGTTTCTTCCGTTGATAGTTGTGGTGGACTAGGATTTGTGATAGATTTCTCAACGTTGTTTTCTCGTGATTATCTTCATTCAGAATAGTAAAACGTTCTAGGTTTTTTTATCTTTTATTCGACGAGGAGTGGCGATTCTCATTTGCTTTTGTTGGGGAGATCTTCCTATTTTCTGAAGTTGTTGTTTTCGGAGGATCTTCTTATGGTAACAATAACAACCGCTCGTCCGGATCTCGTTGATCCTTTTGACCGGAGCGACGTTGGCTTATTGTCGTCGTCCTTTCCTTGTGCGTTGTGGCTGTTTGTGCGCGTTAGAAAGTGAAGGAACCAACCCGTAGGTGGCTGGGATTGTCATCCGCTTAGGTGATTTTAAGAGGCGAGAGCGACCCGGACACCCTGTTCTACATCAATTTGGTATCAGAGCGAGGTTCGTGCTGGTTTCCTAATTGGCACAATCCTCATCGTTTTTCATGTAGGACACTTGCACCCACATATTTTCCAAAAATCTGAAATCAAAATTCAAAAATTTGATTCTCTGCGGTGTGCGAATAGCGGTCTGAAATCTGATATTTTTGTCGAAAATCAATAAAAAAATTTCTGGACAATCCTCACTCTATTTTCAGCATTAAAATAAAAAAATATCTTAATTTACCCTAGTTATCAGGCGGTAATAAAATTACGTTTCTATAAAATTTTAGTCATATTTGCCTTCCCCTAGCCCATGAGCACAACTTTATGAATGGGGCTGTCCCCGCACTACTCCCATATGGGTTTGGACCCGATGGAGTTCACTAAATTCCGTCATGGGACTAGAGACCCATTCCATGAAACCTACAACGACAAGGTTTAGCCGTCATCTGGCACATCAATTTCGTTTAAACTTTAAGCACGGTGAGAAGTGGTGCAGGTTGGTCGTTGATAACGTCTGTCATACCAACGCTATAACGGAGAACGCGGTGTCCAGAATGTTGGTGACCACCAAGCTACATCCTTGCCCATACCACCTTGTGTGTCCTGATGAGAGTGTTATTCTTGTGTCCCAACGATGTTTGGTGCCTCTCACCATCAAAGCCTATTCTTGTGACCTTGATATTTAATTTTTGCGGTTTTGAAATTTAGTGAAGGTTTGAGATTTTCTCCAAAACTATATCCGATAAAGGCAAGTGTACCTTATCGTCTATAGTATAGGATATTAAGAAATACCAAGGTCGTATTCCACGGGGCGCGTTGATTACTTCTACTTTGAGGAAAGTCGCTATTATCTTATCTAATGATATTTTGGGGTTTTGGTTACTTAGCTAGAAAAAGAGAAATTGCAAGCTAAATTAAGGGTTTAGATGATGAAAAAAAGAGGCTAGTACTCAATCAAAAGTCACCTTGGAGTGAGAAAAGACAAGTGAAAAGAGATTAAATCTAATTCCGTTTCAATTGAACTACTTGACCGTGGAGGTTCCCGAAGCTCGAACATGCCTCTCTCGAGGTTAATGCCCAACTAAGTTTAGGAAAAATCAACCGGACTCTCGTCCTATAATCGATTACCTAAAACTTGCTTTACGAAGTGAACCCCGCTATTGGATTTGACTCCAATCCGGGAGATTTACGTCATCCTCTCTCGAGGAGTGCGTGCAACTCTCTTTACCCTTGAGTGATCGATTCATACTTTGAGCCTCTCGGCTAACTAAGTATGAAAACATAAGCGAAAACCATATATCGAAAATATGGCCTCACTAATTAAAAATCAAGGGTAATTCAAGTGTTTATAAAAACGGAAAAAGAAAACTTTAGAAAATCATAACTTGTCTAACTCATCCTCGGATCATTTTGATCGAGTACTAATGAGTATTAGTTAATCATGGTGGAGAGGAAAGAGGAAGAAAAATAAAATGCATAATAAGAAAAATTAACTAAGTAAGGAGGAGACAAAATAAAGAGAACAACTAATTTTTATTTAAATGAAAACTATTACAAGTCTTAAGAGAAGAGATTGCAAGCTAGGAAAAATAAGTTACAAGCTTAAACTAAACTATTGCATTGAAAGGAAGCTAGTACATTGCATGAGAAAAGGAAGAGAGCATGAAAGTAAAGTCACATGAACATGAACATAAAAGTGAAAAAATACTCAAGATTGGCTCCAACAGCACCTCCCCCACTCCAAAATTCTGAACCCTGGACTCAAGGAGAACCTCTGAATTTATAGGAAAAAAATTTCAGATTACACGCCCTTGGTCACGGGCGTGACCAAGGGCGTGACTGCACTATTCACATCGGATCCGACCGCGGCGTGGGCTTTCTGGACGGCGCGGCGAGAAATGACATGTCACGGGCGTGACATGTCGGGTCACGGCCGTGACTTTGGACGGCTGCATTAAATGCGGCGTGGGCTGGAATTTGGGGCGGCGGCGAAGCAGAGATCACGCGGGCAAGTCACGGCCGTGACATGTGGGTCACGGGCGTGACTCAAGTTGACTTCTCGACTGCAGCTCCATGTCTCGACGGCGGCTCTACGTGGAAGATTCTAAGATTACACGCCCCTGGTCACGGGCGTTAGTTTGGGTCACGGGCGTGACCTGGGGCGTGACTTGGTGTGGACTGGTTCAAATAGCGTGGCATCGATTCTGGACTGATCTTCAGGTTACACGCCCTTGGTCACAGGCGTGACCGAGGGCGTGACATGCCATTTTTCCCGATTTGTCCCAAAATTCTGTAAAAATTGAAATTAAGCTAAGTTAGAATCAAAATTACAAAAAGAACTACTTATAACCTAAAATTGACATAAAAAGGAAAGTTCATATTAAATATTTACAAAATTTTCTATTAAAAAGTTATAAAAATACTACTTATCAAATACCCCCATACTTGAGGTTTTGCTATTCCATAGCAAAAGTGTGAGAAATAATTTATAAGACATTCTTAAAAATTTTTAATTTAAAACTAAAATTTCATTTAACCAAAAGTTAAGTTAAGAGTAAATTCAATGGGGAGTTAAGTCCTAAATTATGATGATGATTTGAAAAGAGGGAAAAATGTTTAGGCAAGAACTTCTCAAGAAAATTAAGTAGTTTGACAAAATTGTAGAAATTATAAAACTAAATTAAATTAAAATTATAAGAACTCTACCTTAAAAGAAACTTAAGGAAAAGTAAATTACTAAATATTGCTCTCTCCATAATTTTCAACTAAAACTAGAACAATGATAATTGGCTAAGGGGGATTTCATAAAATTTGGCATAAGAAGAGACATTTTTGAATGGAAGAAATGGAATTTATCATGAAATTTCCTTTTTTTTCTTTCTCTTTTTTTTTTCTCTTCTAATAAAAACCCAAAATGTATATGGTTTAGGAGTAATGAATTTTATCCTCTTACTCCATGCCATATAATCTTTTCAAATATTTTGGGTGCATATGTTTTAGGGAATAATGAATTTTATCCTCTTATTCCCATGACATATGATCTTTTAATAATTTTTTTTTTATGTCATCAAAGGGGGTAGGGTAGGGGAAAATAAATCTAGCTAGCTTTAAATCATATTGAGAGCAAATTCTAGTAAAATTAAAGTTCCTAAGATCTAAGAAGTTAGAAGAAAATATAATTGAAATCTAAAGAGGTTTAGGAAATTTACTACAAAATGAAGCCTATTTAAAAATAAAAAGAGAAGTCATGCTAACAAAATTCTCTAATCAATTTAAAATCATAAGATGATTCTTAAATCAAGATTATCTCAAATTTAAAATTAACAAACTATGATAAGCAAAATTTTAGCCAATTAAAAACTTAAACATGCTTATAAACATTCTCAACTAGATTTCTAAGAAATCACAAAAACAACAAATAGGAGAGGTGTAAGATAAAAGTTTTTTTTTGTGTTTTAAGTTTTTTCATATATATTTTTTTGAATTTTTATATTATCTTTTTTTTTTGAATTTTTGTCATTAAAAACTATTTACAAAGAAAAGAAACTAACTTTAAAATTTAACAATTTTTGTTAAGTCTTGGATTTCCCAAGGGCTACCCGGTGAAGGGTTCGCAAGGTACTAGGAGGTGTGATGGGATAAAATCCCAAACGTCCCTTTCCAAGATTTAAATTTTTCTGTTTTCTAAATTTTTTTGAGTTTTTGGATTTTACAAGTGCTTAAATAAAGGAAATCTTATAAACAAAATTAAAATTTTCTTTTTGTTGTTTTGTTTTTTTTTTTTTTTTCAATTTTTTTTTGAAAATTTTCTTTTTAAAACTATTTACAAATATTTACAAAGGGCTATTTACACCCCCATACTTAAAGTTAAACATTGTCCCCAATGTTTAAAAATAAGTATGAAGTAAGAAAAGGTAAAAAGAAATGCAAGGAAAAAGAAAGAAGGATTTTTAAAAAAGTTAACGACGACTCGCGCATCGTTGGTTGGGAGAGCTTGCGCTTCCGCCCACCTCGACACGTAGTCGACCGCTACTAGAATATACTTATTTGAAAACGAAGGAGGGAGAGGACCAACGAAATCAATGCCCCAAAGATCGAAAATTTCGCATTCTAAGAAAATATTTTGGGGCATCTCATCCCGGCGAGAGATGTTCCCCGACCGCTGGCAGCTGTCGCAAGTACTCACAAGGGTGTGAGCATCTTTGAAGAGCGAGGGCCAATAAAAGCCCGCCTCCAGCGCCTTCCTCGCGGTTCGGTTTGAATGATAATGACCACCGGATGGTCCCTCGTGACAATGTCGTAAAATTTTAAGACCCTCCTCACTCGAGACGCATCGTCTCACCACTTGGTCTGCGCATACACGGAATAAAAAGGGGTCCTCCCAAAAGTAATTCTTTAAATCAGAAAAGAATTTCTTCTTTTGCTGACTCGAGAATTCTTTCGGCAGGACCCGGGCTACTAAATAGTTAGCCAGATCTGCAAACCAGGGGGTAAACGATGAATTAATATTTTCGAGAGCGAGGAGGCGCTCTTCGGGAAGTTTATCATCAATGTCAGATTCTATCAATACTTCCGAGGCGGGGGTTTCTAGACGAGAAAGATGATCGGCCGCCAAGTTTTCGGCTCCTCTTTTGTCCCGGATCTCTAAGTCAAACTCCTGCAAGAGGAGGATACATCGCAAAAGACGAGGCTTGGCGTCCGATTTGCTTAAAAGATACCTAAGTGCGGAGTGATCCGTGAAGACGATAACTTTCGAGAGGGTGATGTATGACCTAAACTTATCGAAGGCAAAAACGATCGCTAGAAGCTCTTTTCGGTAGTGGTGTAATTCGCTTGTGCCGACGTGAGTGTTTTGCTTGCATAATAAATAGGGTGGAAATACTTACTCACCCGTTGGCCTAAAATGGCACCAACCGCAATGTCACTCGCGTCGCACATGATTTCAAAAGGGAGCGACCAATCCGGCGCGACTAGTATCGGGGAGTTTATAAGTTTTTCCTTAATAAGTTTAAAGGCCAAATGGCATTCATCGCTAAAAATAAATGAGGATTCCTTTTCAAGAAGATGGGTTAACGGCTTTGTGATTTTGGAAAAATTTTGTATAAAGCGCCGATAGAACCATGCATGCCCTAGGAAACTACGAATAGATTTTACGTTGGTTGGAGGGGGGAGCTTTTCAATCACTTCAATCTTGGCCCTATCGACCTCGATCCCCATGCCCGAAATTTTATGACCAAGGACTAATCCTTTCTTGACCATAAAATGGCATTTCTCCCAATTAAGTGCTAAATTCGTTTCCTCGCATCGCTGCAACACACGCTCAAGATTTTTTAAACAATTTTTAAATGAGTTTCCGAATACGGAAAAGTCGTCCATAAACACTTCCATCACCTCCTCTACTAACTCGTCAAATATCGCCAGCATACATCTTTGAAATGTAGCTGACGCGTTACAAAGATCAAATGGCATCCTTCGATAAGCGAATGTGCCAAAGGGACAAGTGAAAGTGGTTTTCTCTTGGTCGTCGGGCGAAATTGGGATTTGAAAATATCCCGACAAACCATCGAGAAAACAGTAGTAGGAGTGACCTGAAAGGCGCTCTAAGATTTGATCAATAAACAGTAGAGGGAAGTGATCCTTACGGGTGGCATCATTTAGTTTTCGGTAATCGATGCACATCCGCCAACCCGTAACAGTACGGGTTGGGATCAACTCGTTATTCTCGTTAGCTACTACCGTAACGCCACCTTTCTTCGGTACGACTTGTACTGGGCTAACCCAAGTACTATCCGATATCGGGTAGATAATTCCCGCGTCCAATAGTTTGATCACTTCGGCCTTAACGACTTCTTTCATGTTAGGGTTTAGCCGCCGTTGAGGCTGGACCGAATTTCGGGAATTATCTTCGAGAAAGATTTTATGAGTGCAGAAGGAAGGGTTTATACCCTTAATATCCGAAATTTGCCACGCAATTGCGTGGCGGTGCTTTCTTAAGACAATAGCTAACTCAGAAATTTCCGAGTTGCTAAGTTCGGATGAAACGATGACGGGTAGCTTCGACTCTTTTTCTAAAAATAAATACTTAAGGTGAGGGGGAAGTTGCTTTAGTTCTAAAACGGGTGGTTCTTCATAAGAAGATTTGATTTTCAATTTTTCTAAAAATAGTGGTTCGGGTGGTGTGAAACGAGTGACTTCTTCTTCTTCCAGACAAAAGAGTTCGGCGAGCTCGGACTCGTGACTCGAGGTGGAGACTAACTCGGGAGGTGAATCGAATTCCCAACACTCTTCCAGGTAAAAGCACGAATCGTCATTTTCTAATGTGTTCCGCATCAAGGAATTTATGCCGAAAGAAACTTCATCGTCTCCAACCCGAAGGAGGAGCTTCCCGTTACTTACGTCAATAATGGCGCGGGAGGTGGCAAGGAAGGGGCGGCCGAGTATGAGGGGTACTTCGGCATCCTCTTCGATGTCAAGAATGACAAAGTCCATCGGGAAGATGAACTTGTCGACCTTGACGACCACGTCCTCCACTATTCCTACCGGATATTTTAAAGAGCGACCCGCTAATTGAATACTCATTCGAGTGGGGCTTGGATTTCCTAGACCTAGTTTCTTAAATAGTGAAAAAGGCATGAGATTGATACTTGCGCCCAGATCCGCTAAAGCGTGTTTTACTAACGAATTGCCAAATAAACACGGGATGGAGAACCGTCCCGGGTCATTCACTTTTCTAGGCAATTTGTTGAGTACAACCGCGGAGCATTCTGCGTTCAAAGAAATATGCGAAATATCTTCTAATTTTTTCTTATTAGAGAGCAACTCCTTAAGATATTTCGCATATTTAGGCATTTGAGAGATAGCCTCGCAGAAGGGTACATTAATGTGAATTTGCTTTAAAATATCTAAAAACTTTTTATAATTCTTTTTGGCGCTCTCGCTTTTAAACTTAGATGGATACGGAATATTTGAAGTAGAAGCGCGCGGAGCTAACGTAGCAGGTAAATTCGAAGATAAAATAGGAGGAGGAGGGGAGGAAGTTACCATGGGTTCGTCCTGTTTTGAAACCACCTCCTTCCCGCTTCGGAGTGTAATCGCATTTGCGCTCTCCTTTGGGTTTGGCTCCGTGTTTCCCGGAAGGGCTCCTTGCTGGCGCTCGGAGATTATCTTTGCTAACTGGCCCACTTGGTTCTCCAAATTTTTGATCGATCCGGTGAGGTTCCGGATGTTCGCTTCATTTGTAGCAACATATTTTGCAAAAACCTCTTCAAGCGGAGAGGGCTTTTGCTGTTGCAGTGGAAAACTGGGTGGATTAAAATTTGGAGGGGGATTTAAATTAAGAAGTTGATTTGGAGGTTGATTTAAATTTAAGGGACGCTGAGCATTTCCTTGATTGCTCCATGAGAAATTCGGATGATTCCTATAACCCGCATTGTAGGTATTATTATACGGAGCGGTGTTCGGGTTATAGGAAGGCCGAGGCGGATTTCCCATGTAATCAACTTGCTCTTCAAGTAAAACATTATTAGCCCAAGGAGGAGTGGCGGAGGAAGCAGACATCTCCGCCACTTGCTTTGTTAAGCGCTCAACTTGTAAAGCCAAATTTGCGTTAGCGTCTATTTCAAAAATTCTGGCCGTCTTATTAGGCCGCGCTCGGGGCATGTTCCATTGGTACACATTTGTGGCCATCTCTTCGAAAAGCTCTTAAGCGGCGATAGGGGTTTTATTATTTAATGTCCCCCCGGCGGCCGCATCAATCATTTGCCTCGTTTGGAGATTTAAGCCATTATAAAATATTTGCACTTGTTGCCAAGTGGCAAGTGCGTGGTGAGGGCATCGACGCAAAAGCTCCTTGAAGCGCTCCCATGTGTCTTAGAGAGTCTTCGAGTCGATTTGCATGAATGACGCAATATCCGTGCGCAATTTAGCGGTCTTTGAAGGCAGGAAA
Source organism: Dactylorhiza incarnata (assembly GCA_033032865.1). Lineage (NCBI taxonomy): Eukaryota > Viridiplantae > Streptophyta > Magnoliopsida > Asparagales > Orchidaceae > Dactylorhiza > Dactylorhiza incarnata. Next base: position 6,916,322 of record JAWHQI010000098.1, read on the forward strand.
TATTTATTAAGAAATTTTTCCGCCATTTCGGCCCATGTAGTGATGGATCCCCTTGGTAGGGAGCCCAGCCACTGCTTGGCCTTAGACCGCAAAGAAAAAGGAAAAAGACGTAATCGAATGACGTCATCGGTGACGCCATTGATCTTAAATGTGTCGCAAATTTCAAGAAAGTAAGAGACATGTGAATTTGGATCCTCGTCCGGTTGACCATCAAAGGTCATGATTGTTGCACCATTTGTATGATGCTGGACTTGATCTCAAAATTATTGTTCGCCACCGTGGAGCGAACAATACTCGATTGTGTGCCTTCCAAATTCGGCCGCGCATAATAGGACATGGTCCGTTGCGCGTCCTCATTAGGATTTGGCTCGTTTAGATTAGGAGGATTAAGATTATGATCCATATTTGCCGCGTTAGTGTCCCCGATTGACTCTTCGGATTCTACTTGATTTCCTTGATCACGAGAACGGCGGTGCCTCAAAAGGGTTCGCTCGATTTCCGGATCAAAACGAAGAATCGAAGTGCTACCACGGGTCATACACTAAAAAGAGAAGGAAGGAAGAAGAAAAAGAGAGAAATTTTTTCACTTTTTTTTTGTTCTTTTAGGCAGATTAAGTTAGTCTTGGACTTCCCAAGATCTACCCGGTGAAGGGTTTGCAAGGTACTAGGAGGTGAGATGGGATGACACCCCAAACGTCCCTTTCCAAGATTTTAATTTCACCCTTAAGATTTTCAAAAATAGAAAAACTAAAATAAAAACAACATGATAAAATTAATAGCTATCCTTGTTTCAAAATATCTACGCAAAAGTCCCCGGCAACGGCGCCAAAAACTTGATATTTAATTTTTGCGGTTTTGAAATTTAGTGAAGGTTTGAGATTTTCTCCAAAACTATATCCGATAAAGGCAAGTGTACCTTATCGTCTATAGTATAGGATATTAAGAAATACCAAGGTCGTATTCCACGGGGCGCGTTGATTACTTCTACTTTGAGGAAAGTCGCTATTATCATATCTAATGATATTTTGGGGTTTTGGTTACTTAGCTAGAAAAAGAGAAATTGCAAGCTAAATTAAGGGTTTAGATGATGAAAAAAAGAGGCTAGTACTCAATCAAAAGTCACCTTGGAGTGAGAAAAGACAAGTGAAAAGAGATTAAATCTAATTCCGTTTAAATTGAACTACTTGACCGTGGAGGTTCCCGAAGCTCGAACATGCCTCTCTCGAGGTTAATGCCCAACTAAGTTTAGGAAAAATCAACCGGACTCTCGTCCTATAATCGATTAGCTAAAACTTGCTTTACGAAGTGAACCCCGCTATTGGATTTGACTCCAATCCGGGAGATTTACGTCATCCTCTCTCGAGGAGTGCGTGCAACTCTCTTTACCCTTGAGTGATCGATTCATACTTTGAGCGTCTCGGCTAACTAAGTATGAAAACATAAGCGAAAAACATATATCGAAAATATGGCCTCACTAATTAAAAATCAAGGGTAATTCAAGTGTTTATAAAAACGGAAAAAGAAAACTTTAGAAAATCATAACTTGTCTAACTCATCCTCGGATCATTTTGATCGAGTACTAATGAGTATTAGTTAATCATGGTGGAGAGTAAAGAGGAAGAAAAATAAAAATGCATAATAAGAAAATTTAACTAAGTAAGGAGGAGACAAAATAAAGAGAACAACTAATTTTTATTTAAATGAAAACTATTACAAGTCTTAAGAGAAGAGATTGCAAGCTAGGAAAAACAAGTTACAAGCTTAAACTAAACTATTGCATTGAAAGGAAGCTAGTACATTGCATGAGAAAAGGAAGAGAGCATGAAAGTAAAGTCACATGAACATGAACATAAAAGTGAAAAAATACTCAAGATTGGCTCCAACAGCACCTCCCCCACTCCAAAATTCTGAACCCTGGACTCAAGGAGATCCTCTGAATTTATAGGAAAAAATTTTCAGATTACACGCCCTTGGTCACGGGCGTGACCAAGGGCGTGACTGCACTATTCACATCGGATCCGACCGCGGCGTGGGCTTTCTGGACGGCGCAGCGAGAAATGACATGTCATGGGCGTGACATGTCGGGTCACGGCCGTGACTTTGGACGGCTGCATTAAATGCGGCGTGGGCTGGAATTTGGGGCGGCGGCGAAGCAGAGATCACGCGGGCAAGTCACGGCCGTGACATGTGGGTCACGGGCGTGACTCAAGTTGACTTCTCGACTGCAGCTCCATGTCTCGACGGCGGCTCTACGTGGAAGATTCTAAGATTACACGCCCCCGGTCACGGGCGTGACCTGGGCGTGACTTGGTGTGGACTGGTTCAAATAGCGTGGCATCAATTCTGGACTGATCTTCAGGTTACACGCCCTTGGTCACGGGCCTGACCGAGGGCGTGACATGCCATTTTTCCCAATTTGTCCCAAAATTCTGCAAAAATTGAAATTAAGCTAAGTTAGAATCAAAATTACAAAAAGAACTACTTATAACCTAAAATTGACATAAAAAGGAAAGTTCATATTAAATATTTACAAAATTTTCTATTAAAAAGTTATAAAAATACTACTTATCAATAGCGTCTGTCATACCAACGCTATAACGGAGAACGCGGTGTCCAGAATGTTGGTGACCACCAAGCCACATCCTTGCCCATACCACCTTGTGTGTCCTGATGAGGGTGTTATTCTTGTGTCCCAACGATGTTTGGTGCCTCTCACCATCAAAGCCTATTCTGAGTATGTTTGGTGTGATGTCCTTCCTATAAAAGACTTCCATGTGTTGTTAGGACGCCCTTGGCTTGCTAGCCATGATATTATATACGATGATCGCAATGGCACCTTAGACTTCATGCATCAAGGTCGGCTTATATCTCTTAGGTCCACTCCGCCTACGAAGCCATCGGTCCCATCTAGGGACATTTGTAGCCCTGCTGAGTCGACACTCCTATGCATAGCAACGAAAAGGGATGTTGACACCACTAGTCAAAACCAGCCTATAGACTGTATTAGCCACTCAGAAACAAACACTTTATGCCTAACCGTTAAACCCAAGACTGGTCCGGTTAGTCCTAGCCTGCCCATAGGCCATATTGTCCATGTTGATACTCCCACGATTGGCTTAGTGTCTGAGACTGAGGTTGCCCTGATTAATCAACCTTTACATGATCCTATTAGCTGTAAGGAGCCTCCTGTTGGTCATCCCGAGATCATTCCAAAGGTTGTTGAAAATCTTGAAATTAAATAGAGCCAAGTGATTCTGATGATGTTGGTGAGAAAGCCGAGGAGATGGGGAGACCCTTATTAGCTCCTCACACTCTTGATAGCGGGATTAGGGCTAGTGAGTTTTCTGTGTCTTCTAGTGGGGAGGACAAGTGGTCCAATCCGTTATCTGTTCGTAGTTGTTGTGTGGGCACATTCTCTGCACTAGTGGACCATATGCTAGTGTTAGCTCCCCCGTTGAACCGTCACCCATTAATGGTTGCTTGGGTCCCCCCTACTTCGGTCCCGACCTTGAAGTATGGTATGGAACCTGTTACCACCGCGGGACGAGATGAGTTGTTTCGTTGGGTTGTCCTTCCTATGCTAGTTGACGATAAATTTTGGGAACGTCCTAGGCTTCGTGCTCCCGATACCACTCCCTTTGGGAGTGCTAGCATTTTTGAATCTAGTCTTGGGAACGAAGTTATGAACTTTTTAACATTCTTATCTCCCAAAGACCCCGCTGCTATAGTTCGTGCGACTACCCATCCTAGGATGAAGTTGGATATAAATTATATAATGAATTAGTGGGTGTTCCAAGAAGTCTTAACTCACCCAAACATGATGACTTGGTGTTAGGCGACCCACTTAGGTCCATTCACTCTTTTGTCACCGCACCCGTTGGAGAATCCGTCAATATGGTAGACTCGGGTTTAGTGGATCCTTCCCCTGGACAGTTGTCTTTTGGCAACCTAGAGGGCAATGTCAGTATTTTCGGTACTTATCATCGAATAATTGTAATGCTAGATAATTTTGCTTCTCCGTTGAATATCTTTGCTGAGAGGGGCCCAAACCCCAATGTCGACGTTTCGAGATATTTTTCACTTTTTCTAGCTCCACTACATTTATCTCTCCCTACGTTCCTCTCCATGAAGAATTCTGATGGGTTGAGGGGTGAGTGGTGTAGCATGTTGTTCACTCTCATGGTGATCTCCGGAGGTAAGATGTCTTTTGATATTGTAGCACTTTCCCCTTCTTTTTCATATGCTATGATCAAGGTCCCCGGGGCCAACTTTTTGCTTGACAGGTTGCCACAGGTTGAGGACTCGTATGGGCCATGCTGGGCCCCTTGCTGCTTCCTGCCCCCATGGCCGGATGGGCCACCTTCATGGCCCGCTCCCTCAGATGTACTCCTCCAGGTTGCTTCTCTGCCACGTCGGCTCCTTCGAGCCCACTCATCAGTGATGAGTGTTTTTGAGTGGGGGAGGATTGATGGGGGCCATCCTTTCATCTCCTCTCTTCCCCCGTCCCCGATTGTTAAAGGCCCGCCACCGATTGATGCGGATGAAGACCCTCCACCACCACCTGAGCCTCCACCGCATGATCCAGATGATCCACCACCGCTTGAGGAGGATGCTGCTGAAGATGTTGGGGATCCTCCATAGATCCTCCGCCAGAACTTTTATATTTTTATATATTCTATTTCTTTGCTTTAGTTATCATGCCATGTCATGTGGTATTTTTAATTCGGACATTTTATTTGGTGGCCTGCGTTTAGCCACATTTTGGTGTTTTATTAATTTGGGCTGCTAATAGCCATCCTTGTTGTAAGGCCATATATAAGGCCATATGATATTGTAATATTCAGATTTTGATGAAAAGAAAACCCTAACTCTCTTTGCTTGGAGCCTCTCCCTTGGCCGCCCCCTTCCCTCCTCCCCTCTTCTCGAGGTTCGGCCCCTCCCTCTCTTGGCCGCCCTCTTCCCTCCTCTCCTCTCCTCTTCCCCTTGGCCGACCATCTCCATCTCCTCTCTAATATTTCGGCCACCTCTCTCCTCCAGCAACCTCTTCTTTGGCCGACCACTTCCCTTCATCCCTCCTTGTGATTTTTGGCCAACCCTCTTGTAGATTGAAGAAGGAGATCTCTCGGCTAGATTTTGGTCAAAGGGCTTGCTCGTGGCGACCGGATTTGAAGGCGACGGTGCTCATCATCAAGGACTCTCCTCCGGCGACCACCCCCGTGAACATCTTAGGGTTTTTACAACCCGGATCTTCGATTCCGGGAGGGGTAACAATTTCTAAATCCTTGTGGGTTTCTTCCGTTGAAAGTTGTGGTGGATTGTGACGGATTTCTCGACGTTGTTTTCTCGTGATTATCTTCATTCGGAATAGTAAAACGTTCTAGGTTTTTTATCTTTTATTCGACGAGGAGTGGCGATTCTCATTTGCTTTTGTTGGGGAGATTTTCCTATTTTCTGAAGTTGTTGTATTCGGAGGATCTCCTTGTGGTAACAATAACAACCGCTCGTCCGGATCTCGTTGATCCTTTTGACCGGAGCGACATTGGCTTATTGCCGTCGTGCGTTCCTTGTGCGTTGTGGCTGTTTGTGCGCTTTAGAATTTGAAGGAACCAACCCGTAGGTGGCCACGATTGTCATCCGCTTAGGCGATTTTAAGAGGTGAGAGCGACCCGGACACCCTGTTCTACATCACAATCGGGTCTCCATCTCCAGCCTCCCTCCGTCCTGGACGGAGAAGGAAACCATTAGCAGACACACTTATGGCCTTTCTTACGCGCTATACAGCCGCTAGGGCGCTTCCATCTACGACACTGAGTCGACGCAGAATATCGCGCATGAGGATGCGAGGGCCATGATGCGGGCCATTGAATTGACCCACATGTCCTCTTGCCGGGGTATGACTCTCGCGCGGAACATTCTCGAGGTCGAGAAGACCCGTTCCGTCGTAGATACCGAGGCCGCGACCGCCAAGCGGCAACTGGCGGCAGCCGAGGCCCTTCTCGCCAGCCGCCCGAGCCGAGAGGTAACCCCCTCCCCCTCTTGCGACTTGAGCTCTCGCTTTCCTTTCTTTCTTCCTTGCGCGTTAATCTTCTTTTCTCTTGCAGGTCATAGCCAACTATGATACCTTGCTCGTGCGGCCTCGCATCCTCGAAGAGCAAAATATGGCGCTGGAGGCCGAGAACCAGAGGCTGCGAGATGCTGCCATTTGGCAATCTCCCACGGAGAGGGAAACTCGGCACCTCTACTCCAACGCCGAGTTTGAAGGGCTGATGTAGAGGATGGCCCAGGGAGCGGCGGAGCATGCGCTGGATGTGCTGCGGAGGGCCAGCTTTTTGAAGGAAGAGGGCGATAGGATCCTCGCCCGCCATGTACTTCCAGAGCTCTTCGCCCCGATTGATCCTGCGGATGAAGCTGGCAATGGGCGGGAACTCGGAGGCCTCCCCTCTCCAGGCGCAAGCAGCGGGTACTCCGACGACAAGGCCGATGACCCTTAAAGATTTCTTCTTTCTTTTGAAGTAATGCGAGAACCTCTTGTAATTTTATGCCAAAATGAAATGTAATACCTTTGCTGTCGTTCGTGATCTTTATTATTACTGCACCTCTCTTTTCCTGCACTTCTCGTTATCGTCATCTGACAGCTCGCGCACTCGTATGCCCTTTCGCATGTTCTCAAACTTTCGTGTTCGCGCTCGCATCTCTTGCTTTCTTGAGTGTCGATGGCTTCTAGCTCCAGGTCATGACCGAGATGCTTCCGCCGCATAGGTGCGCCCCGCAGACGTAACCCTTTTCGCATTCGCTGGTGTCCTTTCAGGACTTAGACGATTTTGTTGATTTCTGCCGGGAGCGAAACTGCGGCGAGGATCCCCTTCAACTCGCTCACTTCTTGCATCCCTTGGGGATTGCTAACACTCCGTTGCGCATTCATCAGGCGAATGCCCTTCTCGTATGATACCATTCGCGGGCTAGTGACCCTCATGACGGACACCACTCGCCACTCTTGTACCAAGGCTTACCCTGTGTTAATCTTCCTTTATTGGATTTTCATTTCTTTCCATTCCTTCCCCTGGGTTCCACCGAGTGGGCCTACGGCCTTGCCAGCTTGGTGAGAGCCTGGTCAGCGGGTCTTCTCGGGGCCAACCTTTGAACCTTTAGAGCCTGCCACCGAGTGAGCCTTCGGCCCTGCCAGCTAGGTGAGAGCATGGACAGCTGGTCTGCTAGGGGCCAACCTTCAAAACTTTAGAACCTGCCACCGAGTGAGCCTTCGGCCCTGCCAGCTAGGTGAGAGCCTGGTCAGCGGGTCTGCTCGGGGCCAACCTTCGAACCTTTAGAACCTGCCACCGAGTGAGCCTTCGGCCCTGCCAGCTAGGTGAGAGCCTGGTCAGCGGGTCTGCTCGGGGCCAACCTTCGAACCTTTAGAACCTGCCACCGAGTGAGACTTCGACCCTGCCAGCTAGGTGAGAGCCTGGTCAGCGGGCCTGCTCGGGGCCAACCTTCGAACCTTTAAAACCTGCTACCGAGTGAGCCTTCGGCCCTTCCAGCTAGGTGAGAGCCTGGTCAGCGGGTCTGCTCGGGTCCAACCTTCGAACCTTTAGAACCTACCACCGAGTGAGCCTTCGGCCCTGCCAGCTAGGTGAGAGCCTGGTCAACGGGTCTGCTCGGAGCCGACCTTCGAACCTTTAGAACCTGCCACCGAGTGAGCCTTCGGCCCTGCCAGCTAGGTGAGACCCTGGTCAGCGGGTCTGCTCGGGGCCAACCTTCGAACCATTAGAACCTTCCACCGAGTGAGCCTTTGGCCCTGCCAGCTAGGTGAGAGCCTGGTCAGCGGGTCTGCTCGGGGCCAACCTTCGAACCATTAGAACCTGCCACCGAGAGAGCCTTCGGCCCTGCCAGCTAGGTGAGAGCCTGGTCGGCGGGTCTGCTCGGGGCCAACCTTTGAACCTTTAGAACCTACCATCGAGTGAGCCTTCGGCCCTGCCAGCTGGGTGAGAGCCTAGTCAGTGGGTCTGCTCGGGGCAAACCTCTGAACCTTTAGAACCTGCCACCGAGTGAGCCTTCAGCCCTGCCAGCTAGGTGAGAGCCTGGTCAGCGGGTCTGCTCGGGGCCAATCTTTGAACCTTTAGAACCTGCCACCGAGTGAGCCTTCGGCCCTGCTAGCTAGGTGAGAGCCTGGTCAGTGGGTCTGCTCGGGGACAACCTTCGAACCTTTAGAACCTTTCACCGAGTGAGCCTTCGGCCCTGCCAGCTAGGTGAGAGCCTGGTCAGCGGGTCTGCTCGGGGCCAACCTTCGAACCTGTAGAACCTGCCATCGAGTGAGCCTTCGGCCCTGCCAGCTAGGTGAGAGTCTGGTCAGCGGGTCTTCTCGGGGCCAACCTTTGAAGGATTTCTTCCATCATATTGTAAGTCATTCATACCGCCCAGATATATAAAAATCAAGTTGTAAAGCAAAGTATTCTTATTACATGGACTTAGGGATATAAACGTTTTAAGTCGTCACCGCTCCATGTGTGATTGAGGGACTCGCCCTCCACATTTTGGAGGTGGTACCCCCTAACTTCAATGCTTCTTCTATGACATAGGGGCCCTCCAAATTGGGATTGAGCTTTCCCATCGTGGCTGACCTTCCGGCCGCGTCGACCTTTTTCAACACGAGGTCCCCCTTTTCGAATTGCTTGATCCGGACGTGCTTGTCAAAGCATTTGGCCATCTGCCGCTTGACTTATTCTTGATGAATGACGGCGAGATCTCGGACTTCCTCGATCAGGTCCAAGGAGAGCGACAGCTCCTCCTCGTTTCCTGTTCTCCATTATTCATCCCCATCTGATACGTCCCTTACCCGCGGCGTCTTGACTTCAAATTCCACGGGAATGACGGCCTCGCAACCATGAGAGAGCTTGAAGGGGGTCTCACCAGTGGCAGTGTTGGGGGTAGTCCTTAGAGCCCATAGGACCGAGGAGAGTTGCTCCACCCAGTTCCCCTTCAAGTTCTCCACCTTTTTCTTGAGTAGGTTCACTATGACCTTATTTGCCGCCTCCACCTGCCCGTTGCTCCTGGGGTTATGGACGGATGTGAACTTGAGGTCTACCCCCAGCTGGCTGCAGAAGCTGATGAACTCCTCGCTGGCGAACTGCAGACCGTTATCTGTGACTATGGCTTGAGGGAACCCATGTCGACAGATAATCTCTCCCCATACGAAGTTGCGGACTACCTGGGAGGTGACCTTTGCTAGAGCCTTGACCTCCAACCACTTAGAAAAGCAGTCGATCATAACCAAGAGAAATCTTCTTTGTCCACTGGTGTAACGCCCCTGAATTTTCGGATATTAATCTTAATTTATTGTTGACGTCATTATGACGTAGGGCGTTACGTTAGTGCGGAGTTAGCGGTGCGCCGACATTGCACGTTTTAGCGTACGTTCGGTCAAGACGACCAATTTTTGGAGTGACACGAAATTGGAAAATTTTACGTTAGGAAATTAGATTATTTAATTTTAGAAATAAATTGTTAAAGTTTCGTGGCATTCCGAGCAAATTCGAAGCCTCGGTGTTTTTTCAAAGGTTCGTATATTTATCCATCGCCGTAAAACTTCGGAAATTTATATCTCGAAAATGGTACGTCGGATTTTGATTCCAACTTCGCCGTTGGATTCGTAGCGCCGCCGTTCACCTACGGTGCGAATTTCATCGGTATCAACTTTCGTTTATTTTTGATGACTAATATGATATTATTATTATTAATATATTTATTTACGTAAACATATACACACATATTCGGCTATTCAAATGAATAAATTCGGCTATGAATACGTTCGGCTATATAAAGGAACATATTCGGCTATAGGCAAAATCATATTCTGGCTATATGATAATATGAATAAATTCTGCTATTCAAATGAATAAATTCGGCTATTCAAATGAATACTTTCGGCTAATGCAAATAGGCGAATAATATTAGGATAATAAGATTCGGCTATTGTTAATAAGTTTCGGCTATATGAATGGCAGATTCGTTTATATATATATTGTAATTCGATTCGGTCATATATCATAATTAATATAATTCGATTCGTTTATATGTGTTTACATATAGCTATTCTGTTATATATTATATAACTATTCTTTAATATATATATCCTAAAGTTTAGGTATGTTATATGATTTCAAACTTAATTGATTATTATTATTATTTGTATTATTATTATTCTTATTAGTATGAATATAAATAGCCTTCTTCCCCTCCGTAAGAAATCGAAATCCTATTCACCTTCTTCTTCCCCGGTCTTTTGCGAGCCAGCGAGAGTCGTTCTTCCGTGAGACTTCAGATCGCCGCCACCGGAGCTCCGGAGCACGAAATCTTCGCCGGAACATAGCTCTGGAAAGCTCTCGCCGAGCTCTTCGCGTGTGCGGTAAGTATTTCGAGTTTCGTAGATTTCTGAGGTTGGAGCCGGTAGCCCTAACCCTCTTTTTCGCCCCAAAAGTTTCAGAAATCGTTCCTCGAGGATTTCTAGCGGTCGATCTGCGACGAGGAGCGAGTCGAAGACCGTCTTCTTCGAATAATTTGAGGCAAGTGGTGGACTCTTCCCCCTTGCCACGTTATTGTTCTTTATTTCATCTACAGTTATTACCGCCATCTAATTTTGACAGAATATGCTACGTATATATCATTTTCTGCTAAAGAAACGTGTATCCAACCGAGTAGTCGCGTACTTTGTCAAAATCGTGAAAATACCCTTAAGGTAGATTCGCCGATTTCGTATAGTTAAATTCGTCATTATTATTTCGACTGATTCGCCGATAGTTTTAGGATTTCGCTGACGTCGTCTTAGGCCTTAGATATTGATTTTCTTGCCGATAGTCTTGGTAATTCGTCGACGGTATTTCGTCGAACTCGCCGTAAGGTTGAGTTTCCTCTTGAAATTGTTTCCGGGTTTTTCTGTAGTGTCTGTTTTGGTCAGGATTTTGTGATTCTCTATTTTCCCAGTTGGTTGTTTTGGACTGTGGATGGTCGGAATGACCACCACCAGTGCTGGGTTGTTTGTCCGTGGACGTGTAGACTGTTGGTTGGTGGATTGTAAACCACCGCCGCAGTGCTTTTGTTCCTCGGGTGTTTTTGGGCCTGACGGTGGGTTGGAAAGAATGTCTCGGCCTCAGTGCTATTTGTGGCGGGGATGGTGATTCACTTCTCGGGCAACTCGACATTTTTTCCTTTTAGGATATTGTTGTAGTACAACTTTGACCGCACTTTGTGCCAGTTCTTCCCCTACTTGTGGATATTTATTTGATTTGCTGACTTTCACAGCTGTTCCCGGTGGGTTGGTAAACCTCGTTTGTTGAGTTTCTCTTACTCTTTGACTTTTATGCCTTTGTGCTGAGGGATTCTTTTCTTTTGAATGCCTCAGGTTCGGACCAGTAGCAGGTGGAGCTGACCGAGTTCTGTTCCTTCAGACTTGTAGCAGTTGTTTTCTTACTCTCGCTTGGAGAGGTAGATTGTTGTTTTTCTTTTCAAGACTTGTTAGGGTTATGGGTTCGTGTCAGTTTGTTGACGGCCATAGCCTGAGTTCTTTTATGTTAGACTTTGTCTTGCTATTTTTATGCTACTGCCGTTATTTGCTATTTATGCAATTGCTCTCTGGGAAGGTTTTATGTTAGGGTGCATAGTAGTTATTTTATATACAAAACTGCATAATTCTTTCTACATGACATCTCTTTTAAAACCATTATCACTCTACTTTTGAAGTCCGTAAAAGAAATCCTTTTTACTTATACTAAAGATAGAAGCTGCATATCATTAGAATGCTGGTTAGTTCATCATACTCATATAGGTTAAATTAAAGTAAATTATATATTTTTCGCTGCGTAAACCTATACTTTCTCATTTATGGACTAGTTGATCCATTAAACCGAGGGACACGATAATTGAAAACCTTAAACTTAAGTTATGTTTTAAAACATAAAGTTCCTGACTTTCTAAAGAAAAGTGTGAAGTTAGAGCCGTCTGAGCGTCTGCAGTTGTCCCATGCATGATGTGGCATCATGACACGTATTTTCTCTTACTCTGACGTATTATTTAATACGGAGAAAATGCGGGTTGTGACAACTGGCCTGAGGGAAAGGTCCTACCAGATCCATCCGCCATATGGCGAAGGGCCAGGGCGCAGTGATGCTCCTTAGTCTCTGAGCTGGCAAAAGTTGAAGTGGGGCGAACAGCTGGCACTTTCGACATTGCTTGGCGAACGCCGCCGCGTCCCTGCTCAGGGTCGGCCAGAAGTACCCCTGCCTCATTATCCTTGCTTCCAATGTCCTGCTCCCTGAATGACTGCCACATTCGCCGGAGTGAACCTCCTCCAGGACCATCAGGGCTTCTTCCTCCGAGACGCATCGCGCCAAGAGTCCAGAGAGGGTCTTCCGATACAAGTCCCCTTCATGAAGCACGTAGTAGGCGGACTTGTATCGAAAACACCTTTGATCTGGGACCTCTTCCGGAAACTTGCCTGTCGCCAGAAAGGTCACGAAAGGATCCTACCACGAGGGCCGCTATTCTATGTCCATGAGCACCCCATCCTCGATCGAAGGGTGGAACAGATCTGTCCAGGTCCCTCCAACCCGAGGACCGACTTTGGCCAACCGACCCGCTGAGGCAGTCTCTTCTCTAGGAGTATGTCTGATGGAGAAGGTCTTGAACGCTCCGATGAGACCCCTTACTTTGGTCAGATACCTCATGAGTGTGGGCTCCCTTGCCTCAAACTCGCCCTTGATCTGCGAAGCTACCACCATTGAATCGGTAAGGACTTTCACATCATGAACCCCCAACTCCTGGGCCAGGCGTAGGCCGGCGATCACTGCATTGTATTCCGCCTGGTTGTTGGTGATGGGAAAATGTATTACTAGCGTTTGTTCGATCTTCATTCCATGAGGGCTCTTCAACACCACTTCTCCTCCTAAGGAATTCTTGCCTGACGCCCCATCGACCAACAGCTTCCAAGGGATGTGATGAAGAGCTTGGTTTTCCTCCATTTCGATCACATAGTCTGCCATGAAATCTGCGACCGCTTGAGCCTTCATCGACAATCGGGGGACAAAAGTATGTCGAACTCACTCAACTCCACCGACCATTTTGCGATCCTCCCCGAGTGCTCTACCCCCTCAAAGATTTTTTGAAGGGGATGGTCAGTCACTACTCGGATCGAGTGGGCCTAGAAATACGGCCTGAGCTTCCTGGACGAGATGACCAGAGCGAAGGCCATCTTCTCCAAAATTGGATATCGGAGCTCTGCCTTCTTCAAGACCATGCTTACATAGTAAATGGGCAGCTGCTTCTTGCCCTCTTCCCGGACCAAGACGGAGCTCACGGCTTCAGCCCCGACTCCGAGATACAAGGATAGATCCTCTCCCTCCTTAGGACCTTGGAGCAGAGGACCCTTAGTGAGCTGGCTCTTCAAAGCCTGGAAGGCCTCCTCACATTCCTTCATCCATTCGAACTTCTGCTTACCTCGCAACACCTTGAAGAAGGGGGAGCATTTCTCTCCAGCCCGGGAGAGAAACCTACTCAACCCCGCGAGCTTCCCAGTTAGGCGCTGAACTTCCTTAGCACTTTTCGGCGATCTCAACTCCATTATGGCTTTGACTTTGTCCGGGTTGGGCTCTACCCCCGCTGGGGTAAGGAGGTGATCCTGAAACTTTCCCTTGCTGGCTCCAAATATGCACTTCAGGGGGTTCAGCCGCATTTTGTACTTACGCAATGTGGCAAAGGTCTCCTCGAGGTCTTGGAGGTGAGAGCTCACGCACTTGCTCTTGACCATAAGGTCATCTACGTAAACCTCCAAGTTTCTCCCTCTTTGCTCCCGGAAGACCCGGTCCATCATTCTTTGATACGTCTCCCCTGCGTTCTTTAGTCTGAATGGCATCATCTTATAGCTGTAACACCCTTCCCTTGTGATGAAGGAGACGTCCTTGACGTCCGGGAGGTGCATCCTAATTTGGTGATTACCTGAAAAGCATCTAAGAAAGACATTACAGAAAAACTGACGACTGAGTCAACCAGCGCATCGATTCGAGGCAAAGGATAACAATCCTTAGGGCAGGCTTTGTTTAACAGAGAAAAATCGATACACATACGCCAGCGTCCGTCGCCCTTTTTCACCATGAAAATATTGGAGACCCAGTCTGGATACTGGATCTCAGATACAAAACCTGCTTTGAGGAGCTTCTCCACCTCCTCGCGGATCGGCCCCTTTATCTTGTCGGCGATGGCCCTCCTCTTCTGCCTGATGGGGCGGGCCCTTGGTTCAAGGTTGAGTCGGTGGCAGGACACGTCCGCATCGATGCCCGGCATGTCCGCCGCGCTCCATGCGAAGATGTCCACGCTCCTCTAGATGCACTCCAGCATCCTCTTCCTGTCCTCTGGGCCAAGACCCCCGCTTATCCGCACCTTTTCCACTTTTCCCCTTGGGTGGTAACCTCCATCTCGACCACTTCTTCAGTCGCCTCCAAATAGGCCGGCTCTTCCCATCTGCCCTTCTCCCCCCTTCTCTCGGGCAGGGTCTTCTCTTCCTCCTAAGCCTCCTCCTCCATCGGCTCGTCACGCTCCTCCGGAGCCACTTCCTTCTCCTCTCCTAGGATGCTGCTCTCTCCTTCTCCTTCCTTCCAATCTCCACCTGGCCCCTCCGACCCCTTCATCTCCCTATCCACCTTTTCAGCCTCCGCTATCCAAGAGATAGTGTTGATGGCAGTTACATAACACTGCCTCGCCATCTTTGCATCCCCCCGGATCCAGACTTGGACCCCTCCACTACAGAACTTCAAGCACTGATGGAAGGACCAGGGAACTTACCGGAAGGTGCTGATGAGAGGGCGTCCGAATATGGTATTGTAGCTGCTTGGAGCATCAACAATGACGAACCGACAGTTCCTGGTGACCCCTCCCAACGTCACTTGGAGGCTGACTCCTCCCTCGACCTCCTTTCTTTCCCCTGAGAACCCGAACAGTGGTCCATCTGAGGATTGCACTCTCATCGCTTCTACCTCCAGCGCGTCAAAGGCCTTCTTGAAGATAACATTCACCAAACTCCCATTGTCGACCCAGATTCGGGAGACTGTGAAGTTTTCAATTGCCGCCTGGATCACCAAGGCGTCATAAAACGGGTCTTCAAAGTCTTGCATGTCCTCTGCCGAGAAGGTGAGCTTCTCCGAAGGGGGAGGGGGGGGGGGGGGGGGGGGGGGGGGGGGGTTGGGAGGTCGACACGTCGCTCCTCCTGAACATCGCCTGGAAGCTTCTCATGCGAGTCGCTTCTATTCCCACCCCACCATGGATCACTCCGACCCCTCCCCTGGCTCCTACGTCTGTCCTGTCTTCGCACCTATCTTCTTCATCTCCGGGTAACACCTCCTCAATTCTTACAGGTCGCTGCTGCTGCTGGCCTCTTCCCCTTACCTCCAGAAACTCCGGGAAGGTGGCCGTCGCGTGACCTTCTTCCTGATGAAAGTCACAATAGGGCAACGCCACCCTGCCCCCTCTTCCCCTTCCTCCTCTTCCTCCTCTTCCTCGACCTACCGTCATGGCTTGATCTCCAGGGGGGTGAGGTGGTCTGGGACATTGCCTCCATCCCGGATGATTGACCCTCCCCTCCCCCTTCGTTGGTGATCTCTTTCCTGTCCTCTCGCCGGTCCTTCCTGGGGCCTCCAAGCCAGCCGATTATTGGTCTCCTGATACCCCCAATCCCGCTGCTGCCCCCGAAACCCCTGACCTCTGAGTTCCTCCCTTCTTCTTCCCTCCTGATGCCTCACCTCTAGCTCGCTCAGCCTCGCCAACCTCTTTGCAAACTCAGGATTGGCGGCCTCTCCCTCGATCTCTTCTGCTGCCCGCTCCATCAGCTCCTCAAAGGATAGAGGGGCCTTTCGCTTCAGGTCCATTTTGAAGAACCCCTCCCACAGCCCCACTATAAAGGCTAGCTAGAGGGTTAACCCCGACACCTCCTGGACTTGCAGGACCTCTTCTTGGAACCTATCTACATAATGGGCCAACGACTCCCCCGGCCCTTGCTTGATCTTAAAAAGTGCCTCTGCATCCTTCTTCCTCTTCTTTGACGTCGAGAAACGCAACCTGAAGCTCCGACGCAAGTCCTCGAAGGCGTAGATGGACCCCACGGGAAGCTGGTGGAACAAGTCCCTCGCCTTCTCCTTCAGAGTGGTGGCAAAGAGCCGACACTGGAAGGCATCTGTCATCGGAAGGATCGAGACCATGTCCTCAAACCACTGCAGGTGCAGGACTGGGTCATCTTTGCCGGTATAGTAGGACATCTCCGGCCCTCTAAACCACTCTGGCACCGGAGCTGAGAGGATCAACTCACAGAAGGGGCTCCATTCCCCTGCTCGGCGAGTGGTCCTCTCGCGTGGAGTCAGCTCACACACCTCTGCACTCGTCGGGCAGCTGAACAGCTGCCTCCCAGGGAGATCTCGCGCGCTTGCTTCTGTCGCGACCTCCTTACCGAGCCGCTGGCCCAGAGTGTTCTCGCCTATCTATTAGGGCGGAACCACCGGAACCACGGGCGTCTCTCACTCGCCTCTTCCCGCGAAAGCTACCTGTATGGTCTGCGTGACCTCTCGCTTGAACTTCTCGAACATCTCCAGCCACTCCATTGCTGCCGGTGGCTGCGAGTGGCCCGGGTCAGAACCATTTCCTCCATCTCCTGTCATCAAGCTCAGCTTGAGATTTTCTTGCACTGGCTACGGTTCACGCTCACCGCACTAAAAATGTTGAAACCGTCAACCGGTCTCTGAGTTCCGACCCACAGGGGGGTAGCCTATGCTTACTTATCCCTCACTAAACTCTTCTGACTAAGGATGGAAACCATAGAATAGACCCAAGGCTGTAGCGAGGAGGTCCCGCAACACACCCAGAAGATTTAAGAGAGCTTCCCCTCCCAAACCAATGCTTAGCCGGGCACCTCGGAGGGCACTAGCAGCCAACTCCGAAAATAGCCTGGAGATGAGAGCTCAAGAGATCTGATCTCCTCCAAGGTTCCCTTAAGGGTCTTTTTATAGATTTTCTAGTCTTGGACTGCAAATAGCGTAAATCCGCCTTTTGGTTTTACTAACCGCACCCCAAACTGGTCTGTTAACAGCCTAACTCCGCTGTTCTAGAGGGCTATTGGCAGCCCATAAGGGGCGTTTAGGTAATTTCCCCTTAAGCCTTTCGGGCGAGTGGTCCATGAAGGCACCACTCGCCAGGCTCCTTGCCCGTCATAGTTCGTCGAGCGAATGGCTCATGAGGACACCATTCGCCAGTTGCTCGACTCGCCTGTCGGGCGAGAGCCTGGGTACTCGTTCTCTCCTATCTGCTATGACACCATGCGAGTGGCCCGCGAGTGGGGCCTCACTCGCCCAAGGGCCCTTGGACCCCTACTCTGCACCTGGACCCTCTGCGGGGCCTCGGGGACCCACTCGTCGAATATGGGGTTGTACACCAATGCTGTGAGAAACAATGATGCGGAATTAAGTGTTTGCAGGTAATGAAAATTAAATCGCTAAACAGAAAGAAAATACACTATATAATATATATCGATAATTCAATCTCTCGTATACAGAGATCACAAAAAAGCATCACATGTGCAGACTCCCATTATGCAGAAATGACACCATCCTTTGATTTACCCATAACTCGTGTACACATTTGCATTGATACATAATAGTTATGCAACATTATTAAAAATTCATTAGTATATAACTATTGAACAATTGCTTTGAACTACTACAAACATACAAAACTATTGATGTAAAGAACTATTGATGCAAAGAACTAAAAGATCCAACCAAGTCTAAAGATACAACCAACTACTACAAGAACTACAAAACATTAGCAAAGAAATGTGATTCGGTGATACAAATGACTTTAAGAATTTGGGATTTTGGCACAATAATGTGATCAATCATACCAACTATTATCTTTGAACTCTTGACCAAAAATCAGGAAAATAAGGTTGAAGCAACATCAGACAACTGAAAAAAGAATGGAAGCAATCGAGAAATTGGGAGAAAAAACCAGCAATCACAAAGGTTGAAGCAACATCGGGAAACTAAGAAAAGAATAGACGCACAAACTCTACCAGAAACTGGGAGCAAAAGACCAGCAATCAGGAAAAACATCACCAGAAATCACGTCGTGGGGGCAAAATAACACCAAAAATTGGCAGAAATCGTGGCGTGCACTGGAGTAGAGGTGGATGATGGAGAAATATTTATTATACCTTCTAGAGAAGAGGGAGGAGAGGCATCGACGTTGTCTGAGAAGAGATCATAAATTGGGAGCAAAAGACCAGAAATCGGGAAAACAGTAAAATATATCAGCTCGTGGGGCAACACAACACCAAGGGTCCGTTCGGATCGCGGGTTTTGGTTTTGAAGAATTGGAATTCAGTAAAACCAAAAACAAGTAGGTTTTGGTTTTGCTGAATTCCAAAAAAGCTGTTCGGATGCAGGAAGGTTTTAAGCTGCAGGAATTGGAATTGAGCAAATTTGTTGTTCGGATGCAGGATGGAATTCATTCACAGGAATTGCATAAAATCAGAATTTTTGTTTAAAATGTTACCAACAGTAGGGCAAACAAAATTTAAAAAACAAAAATAAACATTAAAACAACACGAACACGTGGGGGCAAAACAACAACATATATCATGTCGTGGTTTTGGTTTGCAGAAATCGTGGCATGCAGTAAAGTAGAGGGGTAAGACAGAGAAATATTTATCATACCTGCTAGTGAAGAGGGAGGAGAGATGTCAGCGTTGTCTGAGAAGTGATCAGAAATTGGGAGCAAAAGACCAGTAATTAGGAAAAACATCACCATATGTCACATCGTGGGGGCCAAACAACACCAGAAATCAGCAGAAAATTGCGGTGTACGCTGTAGTAGATGGGGAAGATGATGAAAGATTTATTATACCTGCCGGAGAAGAGGGAGGAGAGGCGCCATCGTCGTATAAGAAGAGATCAGATATCGGGAGCAAAAAACCAGCAATCGGGAAAAACATCAACATATGTCATGTCGTGGAGGCAAAATGCCACCTGAAATCTACAAAACTCGCAGCGTGCGCTGACGTAGAGGGGGAAGATGACAAAAGATTTATTATACCCACTATAGAAGAGGGACGAGAGGCGTCAGAGAAGATCATGGAGAACCACATCGTCGATCGCACATCTCGCGCTGGAATGGAGGAGGAAAATCGATCGTTGCGTGGGGAATATGGTGCCCTAGTGCGACTGTGACCGCTCTTTTCTAACCTAAAATTAGCGGCAACTGCAACCACCATTCATAGTTTAAAGGAATTTGGCGCGTGTTTTTAAACATCAGCATAAATTGCTGCGTGCACTGGGGAAAAATTTTTGGTACAACGAGCGTGCACATCTCTGTGCACGCTAATAAATAGCGCCATTTTTAAGCGGGGCCCACTCACGAAAACTTTCATTTTCCGCCAAAAAAAAATGCTCCAGTTTTTTCCCTTCTTCCCCGCTCCACTGGCTTCCTCTAGGGTTTCATTGAAGTTAAAAAATTTCTATTCCACCTCGCCTTCCCCGCTTCGCATCGCCTGCTTCCCCTAGGGTTTCTTCGACATTACAAAATCTTTCCACCGGGAGTCGGAGGATGCGCTTCCTCATTCCGACAAACTGCTCTGTGCTCCTTCCTGTTGCTACATCGTCACCCAAATTTAAAATGGCAGTACCTGGAAAAGCTTCGAGCAAAGAAATGGACAATGTAAGTGAAATATTCTCCTGCTGCAGGCTTTCCTTTTTAAAATCTTCAAAATTTTCACAGTTTCATGCACAGCTCTATGCACGCAAAAATCTTACAGTTACGGGTAAATTACGGCTGTAATAGTTTCATAGTGCACAACAAACTTTATAGTTACAGCCGTAATTACATTTTACTGGTAAATTACGGCTGTAACAGTTTCATAGTGCACAACAAACTTTATAGTTACAGCCGTAATTTACATTTTACTGGACATTTTACTCGTAAATTACGGCTGTAACAGTTTCATAGTGCACAACAAACTTTATAGTTACAGCTGTAATTTATATTTTACTTGTAAATTACGGCTGTAATGTTACATAGTGGCCATCATACTTTACAGTTGCTGCTCGGTTTACATTTCAAAATGGCTTAATGTTCAAATTTCTTATTGTTCAATTGTCAGCTTGATGGTGAGAACTCTTCAAATAATTTGGCCGATGCTGAAAAAGCTTCCAGTCAAGCCGACAATGTAAGTGAAGAACTGTATTGGATTTTTCTATTACGACAATTGTCATTACAGCTATAATTCTTCTTTTAATACAGCTTTAATGTTAAATTACAGCTGTAATGTTACCTTACAACCGTAATGTTTTTTTGATTATATCCATATTCTTTGGTTTTATTATTTTGACAGATTGATGTTTCGTTTCCAATTGTGCAATCTGAGCCGGAGGCATACACAATGTATTGCAATTATGCCCATAATGTTGGATTTAGTGTGCGGAAACAACACATATTATATTGGACACATACTAGTACTATTAAGGGAAGAAGTTTTAGTTGCTCAAAAGCCGGACATAAAAATAAAAAGAGATTAGAAAATGTGAGCAGAAAGTATCATAAGTTGGATACCAGAACGGGATGCTTGGCATGTATATACTTTACTGCAGATGAAAATGGAAAAAATTAGTATGTTTCAAAATTTGTGGAGGAACATAATCACCCACTAGCGTCAAAAAATGACAACCATTTGTTGAGGTCAAATCGCAACATTTCCAATGTTCATGCAAGCTTGCTTAAAAATATGACAGGAGCGGGGATTATGACAATTGATGCATTTAATTTTTTAGCCAAAGAAGTTGGAGGTGTTGAGAACGTTGGTTTTTGTAAACATGATGCATATAACTATGTTGAAAGAGAGAGGAAGGCACTAATAGAAAGTGGAGATGCTGATAGCTTGTTGAAAATGTTACAAAACCGGCAATTGAAAGACGATATGTTCTCATATGATGTCCAAACAGATGAGCAAAATCGGCTTATTAGTTCTTTTGGATTGATGGGCGTAGTAAAATAGATTATGATTGCTTTGGTGATGTCATAATCTTTGATTCAACTTATAGACTAAATAAGTATAATTTGGCTTGTGCCCCCCTTATCGCAATAAATTATCATTGGCAAAATACATTTGTTGGAGGGGCATTTATAGCAAATGAAACTATTGAATCATTTTGTTGGTTATTTGAAACTTTCCTAAGGTTTGTTGGTGGCAAGCAACCGACAACAATATTCACGGATCAAGATCAAGCTATGTCCGTTGCAATTGAGAGAATTCTTCCAAAAACTAGACATCGTTTGTGTCAATGGCACATTTCAAAGAAAGCACCATCCAAGGTACCGACATTCAACCATGATAAGAGTGTAAGGTCATTATTTTATCGTTGTTTGAGCCAATGTGACACTGCAGACGAGTTTGATAGTTGTTGGAGTGATATGATTTTGAAAGGAAATTTGGAGGGAAATAGATGGTTGCAAGATTTGTATTTTGTCCGAAGGAAATGGTCGACAGCTTTCAATAAAGATATTTTAGATCTTGGCATATTGTCCACACAAAGGAGTGAATCCACAAACCATGTTTTACATGAATGTTCTAAAGCAACAAGTTCGCTTGTTGAATGTTTCATAGGAATGGAGAAAATGACTTCAACTTGGCGTCGAAACGAGCATGACGAAGAATTCAAATGCAAACAAGGTTGCGTAACCTTGAAACCCAGAACTACCCAACTTCTAAAACAGGTTTCCAAAAAGTACACTAGAAAATTTTTCTCCATTCTTGAAAATTCCTACATGGATGGTGCGCTTCGTGTTACTCTTGTAGAGGAAAGACAACTTAATGACAATCATGTTGTATACAGCACGCAACAACTTGATAAAGATGATAAGCAATGGTATGTAAAATATGACTCCATCACCTTTGATGTTGATTGTTCGTGCAAAGGTTTTGAAACGAAGGGGATATTATGAAAACATATCTTACGAGTTTATAATTTTAGAAATGCAAAAGAAATTCCACCAAAATATATTCTAAATAGATTTACCTTGAAGGCAAAGAAAGATCAGTATCTTATCGATACTGCAAGTATAAATGACTATGATTCCAATTTAGTATTTAGAAATCATATGATCAAGTTCATCTACGATCTTGCTCGCCGAGTTGAAGACTGTCCAATTGCAAGAGAATATGTTCTAACAGCCATGAAGAATATTGAGAAGAAAGCAGAAGAGTTGGTGGACTCTAAAGAGACACTTATAAAAGGTTCTATTCATGAAAATCAAAAGAACAAAGGAGTGAAAGATCCACCTTCAATGCGTCCCAAAGGTCATTCAAATGCACGTATCAAAGATCATTGGGAGAAACCAAAAAAGAAACCTAGTACATACTCTACTATATTACATATCTTTTAATTTATTTTTCATTAGACGTGATCATTAATGGTAATCATTCTTTCATTTGCAGGAAAAAGATATGAATCAAAGGAAAAGCTTCCAAATGTCGATGTCGTTAACTCCCAACAGATGGAGTTTAATTTCATGGATCATTTGTTTGACAATACAAATAGTTCAAACTCAATACCGACAACGGGTACTCCATTATGTGATCTAAATGATGATTTATGTTTAGATTTGTCATTCAATTTCTCAAGCATTCCTGATATTTTTAAGGATTGATTTGGTGTTGTAAGACCTATTCAATATATTGCTGCAATACATAGGTTGCTCCAAAAATTTCTATTGTCTGGAATTTTACGACTTTAAATTTATTATTATTGTGGCAGAAACTGAGAAATTACTTCTGTAACTGTTAAGATTACGGCTGTAACTGCTAAAATTATGGCTGTAACTGTTAAAATTACGGCTGTAACTGTTAAACAAATACAACAGGATTATGATGAAATAATCATCTAGTAACATTGCAGCAGTTAATGTTAAGAGTGCAGAATCATGCTGTAATAAAATGTATTATGGCTGTAATGTTATTATTAAGGTAGATACTGAGAAATTACGGCTGTAACAAACAAATTACGGCTGTAACCGATATAATTGCAGCAACAAGCCTTGTTTACGGCTGTAACTATTAAACAAAATAGATGGGCAATCAGATAAAATAATCATCCAGTAACAATGCAGCAGTTAATATTAAAAGTGCAAAATCATGCTGTAACTGTTAAAATTGTAGCAGATGAAAGAATAAATGGTCCACAGATTAAAAAAGAAAATACTTTAAAGGTTACATGAATATGAAATTTTAAATAGGACATCTTTTCATTATATTGTTCCAATAAGCTTATAACATTCTGCTGACTACTTCAGCCCTATACTTAGGCATGTCCTTCTGCCATCCCTTGTGCTCCTCCCAATCAATTTCGGATTTCTTTAGAATTGTTTCCATGTACCTCATGACAAAAATTCCGCAATCATATCCATTTTGTTGTGTTGGTAAATTTGCTACCTCGCTTATGTTCCATGAATCAATATCCCCCGACAGGGCATCTTCACAATCTTCTTTTATAAACTTTATCTACAGAAACAATAATTTAATAAATCTTTAATTATTATGCAAGATAAGCAAAAGTTTGAGACAATGAATGAATAATACCAGCTCCCGCATTGTCGCCATATGCATTGGGTTCGGGAGAGAATCATAGAAATGCCATGTCTCTGTTATGAAATTACACACCATAAGCACCCAATGACTACCGAGGTGGTATGACATTAAAATATGGTCGACATTGGCAACAGACTCTGAGGTTATATGTTCCACCAAACGTTCACTATGTGGAATTGAATTCCTTTTAAAGTACTATACAAATAAAACATGTATGAAAACAAAAAATTAATGAAAATTATATGAAAAAAATGGACAAAAAGGTTAAGTTAAATCATATATTTACTGCATGATCTGAAGAGATATATAGAAAATTTTTAATGCTCCTTGGTGATTTTGCTCTTCTGAAATTAAGCTCGTATGCAACTGCATTTAGATGGGTATCAGTCACCCATCCTTCACCCAGTAGTTCTATGATTCCATCCCGAGACATTGCAATATTTCCGCTTTCGAAAATAATAGAATCACTGAAAAGGAAACATTAAGTAATGTGGAGTTGCAATAACTATAAAAAAAGTAGGCAAAATGTTTAAATCACTAAAGTACGTACTTATCAGGAAATCTTGTCATCACAAGGTCTATTATGTCTCTATGAGCGGCAATAATTTGTTTTCGACCAGGGTATGCATGCTCTTCTATGGTGGCTCCCATGACATCTTTAACAACCACCTTCTTCTTCCTGCCTTTTCTTGCTTTGATATTTCTTACAAGGCTTCGTGTTTTACCGTGAACATCCGTCTCCACAACCTCAGATTCATGTTCTTCTAACCCTTGTACAACCTTTGGAGCTTTGTATGGGACTACAACACTACATATTTGTGTAGGAGGGGTATATGGATGATCTGGTGGAGGGGTGGGTGCGTGAATATTTTTTATTAAGGTTTGTAAAGCTTCAAAATTTTCTTTCATTGTTTTTTTTATTTCTGCAAAATTCTCTTCACATGCCCCTTTGAGCTGTCGAACCTCATTTAATAGAGTCTCATATCTTCTTTCATTCTTCCTTTTCTCCTCTTTCTTCTTCTCCTCCTTCCTCTTCTTCCTTCTCTTCTTCTCTTCCATCCTCCCCTTCTCCTCTTCTTCCTCCTCTACGTCTTCTTCCACGGCCTCATCTTCTTCCTCATCGTCCCCTTCCTCTTCCTCTACTGTTTCTTTCCTTTTGCTCTTCTTCTTCCTCTTTTTCACCTCTACTTCCTCGAAATAAGAGCTTGCATCTACGTCTTCACCTAACAAACTATTCTCCTCGGGAAGAATGGATACAAAGTAATTTAACACATGCAGAAGTAAAAAAGCATCATTAACATAATAATCATAATAGAAATAACCAAACCAATATTACAAGAAATCTTATTATAATAAAACTTACAGTTTTAGGTTGGGCCAAAATATTTGATAATTCCACTCAAAAATTTCCACTAAAAGCATTCTTGTTAGACCATTGAAGCAGTCTTGGTCTAGCAATATCATCATATGGAGTTTGAGTGGTGGTATGTTCGAAGAACCGAATCTGTGGCATGAAATAAAATTGATACGTAATGAAGAAAAGCAAAAATCAATCTTGAATTTATTAGAGAAGTGCTTACAGCTAATAGTACGGAGCATCCTTCAATATGTCCAAGGTGGGAGTCATCTTTCGTAGCAGCTACCTTGCTAAACTTATCAAATTGTGAATGCAAGAAAGTGTGTATGGCCTTAGGCCAATTATACTTTTTAAACTCTTTCAGGCCTTGAACACTATTCACAGATTCAGATATCTTAAGACTTTTCAATGGAAAAAACAAAACTGCGAGGACATATTTGACCAAGGCAACAATTCTACGACTATCTAAGTTTGCAGACCATTCTTCGGTTGCAAGTTCTTCAATTTCCTTCACCAAGTCTTTGATCAAAATGTTTGCAAGTGGTAGTTGATGAGTCCTGATCATATACACTTTTATGGACTCATCTGGGCCATCTATTTAGTCTTTTCACTGCACTTTAGCCCTGTTTTAGCTCATATTGGTCATTCTATGCTAGGTGCACTTATAGGCCCTATTTGGTGTAATTTCGTATCTTTCTTTGTTATTAGTTTTCTTGCGATGTTAAGTCCCACTTTCAGTGGCTAGACTGGTGTTGTACGCTAGAACAGGAGTCGTGCAGGTGCTTCCGGTGCAATTCTGCACAGGAACACTGCGCACGATCACTGGTTCTATTGCGCACGACCACTGGTCGTGCGCCACTAATCGTGTGCACGTAACACTTTTTCATGAGTTCTGTTTGATGCAGTGCGCACGACCATCTACGATAGTGCGCACGACCATCTACGATAGTGCGCACGACCACCGGTCATGCGCCACTGTTCGTGCGCACTTATCATCAATTTCATGAGTTCTGATTCAACCAGTGCGCACGACCACCTACGATAGTGCGCACGACCACCGGTCGTGCGCCACTGGTCGTGCGAACATGTTATTTTATAATTTCTGTCTTTGCAGGCTCCGTCCAGGCATAGCGCACGATCACAGGATTCTAGTGCGCACGACCACTGGTCGTGCGCCAATGACCGTGCGCACTGTTTATTCCAGCGCCTATAAAATGACCTGCTCGCGATTTTAGGTCAGACCCCAAATTTCAGCCGCCGTTTTCCGCCCGGTTCCGCCCAGATTCGCCCCTCCACCGTCGCCCACCATATGGAGGTGCTCCGGGCTTGTTCTTCACGCCAATCTTGAGCCGGAGTTTCCTCTCGGCCTCCTCCTTCATCCAAGAGCTCCAAAGGAAGACCTAGCCTCCATTGCCATCAAGCAAGAGGAAGTTTGCAACCTCTACCGGATCGTGACACGAAGAAGACGGGTCCATTGGAGAGTCGTGACAGCTCTCTCTACCCCGGACGTAGTTGCGGACCGAGCTTGGACGCGGATTGACAACCCGGCGATTCCAACCGTGAATCTCCAACGAGCCTTCGGATTCGGTCGATTTCTTGCCTTGTTCTCTTCTTATTGATGTATGTATGTAGTTAGATCTATGTATTAAGATGAAGTAGCACTTAAACTTGCTCTTATTTCTATATATTTCATGTCTATGTGAAATACCCTTTTTGTTTATTTGTGTGCTTGAGGAGCGCCCCATTCCATTTTCCACTCCACCATCGTGTCCGGTGCCGCCCTAGCAATTGCTAGTGGTGTGCTTGTCGAAGAGGTGCTTGCGACCCTCATTCCGCTAGCCTACTCGTCCACCCGCCTACCGAAGCGTGGCATAGCGGCCCGTGTATTCCATCCCGCCTAACGAAGCAGCGCGCTCAAGGCCTGCATAGATCGATCCGCTAGCCTTCTCGTCCACCCGCCTACCGAAGCGTGGCATCGCGGCCCGTATTCCATCCCGCCTAACGAAGCAGTGCGCTCAAGGCCTGCACAGTTCGATTCCGCTTGCCTACTCGTCCATCCGCCCTTGCGACGCAGCGCGCTCCAGGCCTGCCTAGTCTCCATCCCGCCAAGCGAAGCATTGCATAGCGGCATTGCATAGGAGTAGTTGATAACTTTTATTTTATTTTCCAAAAGCCAACCCAACTCCCCCGCATTCCATCCGATTTAAGGACTTCAATCTCAAGTCCTTCCTCGAAACCTAACTCCACCTTACTGTGTTCCTCAAGAGACCGACACTCGGGGATTTTCCCCATTATTATTACTTGTGCGACCGGTGCACTTGCCGAATCCTCGCATCAAGTTTTTGGCGCCGTTGCCGGGGAACACAGTCGTGTGAGTTTTCTTGAGAGGGAAAGCCGAGAGATAGTAGTTCTTCCAGTGTGTATAGCCGCTTTATTATTTTTGTTTGCCTTTTAATTATCTTTTGTTTGTTTTTATTTTTTCTCCCCTATTTTAAAGTTTTAGGCAAGTTTTATTCAAGGAGTTTTTCTAGTTGTGTAGATTTCCTTGCAAAGAATTTCAGTTTCTTTTTATCTGCTTTGAATTTTGAAAATGTCGTCATGGGATATTTCACCTAGCTTTAATGATAAGATGGTTTATTATATAGACCAAATGAATGAGTTGAATGCTAGGCAGTGTAGGAACATTGTTTGCTTGTTGTGTCGAGGAGAGGGTCATGAATTGAAGGACTGTCCTAGTCTTTTCAAGCCTGACCGCCACCCCTCCACTCAGGACAACATTGTCCATATCGCTCATTCTTTACCCATGGAGGCAATTGTGCCCTCTACCCCTGAGCTTGTCTCGTGCACGGACTCCTCACTCCCTGTTTATGGCTTCACTCTCAGTGATGATGATCACTCATCTGTTAGCCAACAAGGAGAGGAATGGGAGCTCCTAGATGCACCTGAGTATGATGAGGAAAGTATTCTTTCCATCGGGGAGGCTTTAGCAGATCTTTTTGCGGAGGAACCGAATATTTTTGTCCCTCCAGTTTCTTTGCAAGATTTTTCTACACATATTCTTTATGATCCTATCGAAGTAAAGGAGCTGGGTGATGCTTCTGACTCGGAGGGTGCTCCAAAGTGGGATGAGGATGTCATTTTCCCTGAGGGGGAGAATGAATACTTTGAACACGATGATGCACCTCGGTGGGATGCGGAGGATACTCTCTCTGATGAGGAGGTTTGCACTTCTTCATGGGCCGAGGAGGTCCAAATCACCACTGAGGCTCCTGAGTTCTCAAGTCCCCCTTGCTATGATATTTACGATGATGATAGTGATCTACCCTTGGATCTTGCTGGGAGTGAGACCGGGACCACTCCCCCGATTTTTGATTATTTATGTCATTCTTCTCTTTTATTTCTGGACCCCCCTTCTTCTTCTGAGCCTGTGCAGGTTGAGTCTTTACAGGTGCCCCAGGAGGACTTGGAGCTTTTTGCTCAAGTCAAAGAGTATCCTCTCATGTGAGGAGGTTTATTCCCCCTCCGTTGAGGAAGCTCCACCCATTGCCTTTTCCTCCTGCTGCCTCCCTATTGACGATACCTTGCTAGGCAAGGATGTGTTTTGTGAGATGAGTGAGGACCAGGCTTCCTCCTTTTCTTACATTCTCTACCCTCTACCTGTGAGGAGCAGGTATCTATATTTAGGTAGAGGGGTGACTGCTCTGTCTCCGTATCGGTACCCGCTACCGATGCGCATATTAGAACAGTTACTTGTGCACTTTTCTTTTCATAGGCCTATAAGCTAGAACTGTACAAAATCTGAATAAGTCGTGCTGGGATGACAATAACCCCAGTAGTTATCTTACTTTTCATGCATTTTATTTTATTCAATCCTGTTTAGTTAGCTGTAGTATTGTAGTTTATCTTTTTCTGTTTCTTTTGTTTTGCGGAGCTGACCCCTGCAGGTACTTCTTCTGGATGGCGGATGCTGCAGCTTAGTCGTGGTTTAAACGCCAATCTTCTGGTGTGCTCATTTCTGAGCACTGGGTACTCTCTTTCCCTAGCTTTTTCTGATTTTCATGTCATATATTATGCGGATTGTTTAGTTTAAGTCTGGGAGAGAGTAGTTTTGTTTACCCGCTCACGTGCACTATTGCACTGCATGCTAGAAGATTTCATTTAAAATGTTTTGTTTATTTTCATTGTACACCACATCACCCACTTGAGCGCGTACTCATCTGTTTGCTTGCTCTGTTGTGAATTTAATTCTTCTGCTTATTTGGGAAAGTCTAGGTGATGGCTTAGGACTATGCAGCAGAGTAAAATGTTGACTCTAGTAGTGCTCCTAGTCGAGTGCTCGGTTGCATAGAAATTTGTGTAGATTAGACTTCTCTTTATACTTATGGTTTTATATTTTTTCTACTAGTGTAAATGTTGTTTACTCTACTCAAATGGTGAATTCGGTGGAATCAAACGGCAGCATAGGGATGTGTGTATACGATCGCTAGATTCGTATTGCTTGAGTCGGGAGAAAGGAGAATCTTTCTCGGTGGCTAGAACTTGCCCCAAGCGATTCTTGAAGCATGGGTATACGGTTAGTCAATTGTGTGAATGTGATATAGGCCATCATTTTGGCCCGGTTGAGCCTTTGTGCCTATCCCTACCGCTATATCCTCGCTAGCCCAGTTGTGCCTACCCGTTCTTTGATTCAGCCCCACTTTTATTTCACCAAAGCCCAAAAGCCAATCCTAGTCGCACACCCAAAATTTGAGCTTTAGCTGTTTATTATTTTCATGAGTTGGGTTGTTGATGTGATAATATGTTTGTGAAGATGTGGTTGTGTCCTTTTGTTTATTTGCTGAAAATGATAAGAAAAGAAAAAAAAATGAGAAAAAGAAAAGAAGTTAAAAAGAAAGGAAAGAGAAGGAATGTTTACTTGAAAATCTTTATGTATAGATTTATGTTTGGGAGTAGGCGGTGCACGCACCCATGCTGTTAAGTCCAAGTCTGGGGGTGTTGTGTACCCGCGTGTTTGTGTGGTGAATAAGGATAGTTCCTGCATTAGCTCATTTGGGTTTAGTATTTGAACCATCGTCTTTATCATTGTATACCTCACCTAAACCCAAGCCCCATTTAAAACCTAAAGTCCTATTGATTCACGCATTTGAGTCAAACCAGTGCCGTGGAGAGAATGTGACCAGGCAAGCCTATGGTCACCGACACCGATGGATTTCGGTGGAGTTTGTCCGGCGTCCCAATCTTGAGCAATGCTCATCTCAGCGTTTCGTTTACTTTCTCCGTATGCATGACCGAACGATTCACCGTAGTTCACCATTTTGAGTAGTTGTAATATGCTTTTACTCTTTTAGAAATATATAGACTGTTTATATAATCAGAACTCTTCTCTACCATTCTTCTTATGCACGTGAGCATGCGACTTCGCATGGTACTCTGTATTGTAGTTTTAAGCCATCTACTTTTCTTTCCCCGTTCGCATGGAATTTGTTTGCTCGGGACGCGCAAACAGGTAAGTCTGGGGGTGTGATGAGTCCTGATCATATACACTTTTATGGACTCATCTGGGCCATCTATTTAGTCTTTTCACTGCACTTTAGCCCTGTTTTAGCTCATATTGGTCATTCTATACTAGGTGCACTTATAGGCCCTATTTGGTGTAATTTCGTATCTTTCTTTGTTATTAGTTTTCTTGCGATGTTAACTCCCACTTTCAGTGGCTAGACTGGTGTTGTACGCTAGAACAGGAGTCGTGCAGGTGCTTCCGGTGCAATTCTGCACAGGAACACTGCGCACGATCACTGGTTCTATTGCGCACGACCACTGGTCGTGCGCCACTGATCGTGTGCACGTAACACTTTTTTCATGAGTTCTGTTTGATGCAGTGCGCACGACCATCTACGATAGTGCGCACGACCACCGGTCGTGCGCCACTGTTCGTGCGCACTTATCATCAATTTCATGAGTTCTGTTTCAACCAGTGCGCACGACCACCTACGATAGTGCGCACGACCACCGGTCGTGCGCCACTGGTCGTGCGAACATGTTATTTTATAATTTCTGTCTTTGCAGGCTCCGTCCAGGCAGAGCGCACGATCACAGGATTCTAGTGCGCGACCACTGGTCGTGCGCCAATGACCGTGCGCACTGTTTATTCCAGCGCCTATAAAATGACCTGCTCGCGATTTTAGGTCAGACCCCAAATTTCAGCCGCCGTTTTCCGCCCGGTTCCGCCCAGATTCGCCCCTCCACCGTCGCCCACCATATGGAGGTGCTCCGGGCTTGTTCTTCACGCCAATCTTGAGCCGGAGTTTCCTCTCGGCCTCCTCCTTCATCCAAGAGCTCCAAAGGAAGACCTAGCCGCCATTGCCATCAAGCAAGAGGAAGTTTGCAACCTCTACCGGATCGTGACACGAAGAAGACGGGTCCATTGGAGAGTCGTGACAGCTCTCTCTACCCCGGACGTAGTTGCGGACCGAGCTTGGACGCGGATTGACAACCCGGCGATTCCAACCGTGAATCTCCAACGAGCCTTCGGATTCGGTCGATTTCTTGCCTTGTTCTCTTCTTATTGATGTATGTATGTAGTTAGATCTATGTATTAAGATGAAGTAGCACTTAAACTTGCTCTTATTTCTATATATTTAATGTCTATGTGAAATACCCTTTTTGTTTATTTGTGTGCTTGAGGAGCGCCCCATTCCATTTTCCACTCCACCACCGTGTCCGGTGCCGCCCTAGCAATTGCTAGTGGCGTGCTTGTCGAAGAGGTGCTTGCGACCCTCATTCCGCTAGCCTACTCGTCCACCCGCCTACCGAAGCGTGGCATAGCGGCCCGTGTATTCCATCCCGCCTAACGAAGCAGCGCGCTCAAGGCCTGCATAGTTCGATCCGCTAGCCTTCTCGTCCACCCGCCTACCGAAGCGTGGCATCGCGGCCCGTATTCCATCCCGCCTAACGAAGCAGTGCGCTCAAGGCCTGCACAGTTCGATTCCGCTTGCCTACTCGTCCATCCGCCCTTGCGACGCAGCGCATTCAAGGCCTGCCTAGTCTCCATCCCGCCAAGCGAAGCATTGCATAGCGGCATTGCATAGGAGTAGTTGATAGCTTTTATTTTATTTTCCAAAAGCCAACCCAACTCCCCCGCATTCCATCCGATTTAAGGACTTCAATCTCAAGTCCTTCCTCGAAACCTAACTCCACCTTACTGTGTTCCTCAAGAGACCGACACTCGGGGATTTTCCCCATTATTATTACTTGCGCGACCGGTGCACTTGCCGAATCCTCGCATCAGTAGTCTCTTAAAATGAAAATCAACGCCTTTATTATGTAGCCCCAAAATTAAGGCTACATGATTTATAGTAAACTTTACATAATATTTTCCTAATAGAAATGCTTTTTTTTGGAAGAGTACGACAACAACAAAAAATGTAACAATGGAATATTTTGAGGAATGCTATGAGAATGGAATAATGATAGCAAACCAGCTTTCTTAAGCTCTATTCTGGATTCACTGGAAAGGACATCCAACAAACACTGTGCATTCTTCGTGAAAGATGAGATAGCACAACGGCTATACAAATTATATCTTGTGGGAATCTGCAAAATTGAAGAAGAAAACCCAAAACTTAATAATAAAACAAAAAATGAAATCAAGTCACACTAAGTTTAAAGCTATAGCCGTAATTAACATTTTACTAGTACATTACGGCTGTAGCATAGACATGTCCACAACATAATTTAGTGAAAATCAGTAGTAATTTACATTTTACTTGTAAATTACGGCTGTAACATATACATAATGCACAACATAATTTCAGATTACAGCCGTAAGTTGCATAGCATAATTTTAGGTTACAGTCGTAATTTACATTTTACTTGTAAATTACGGCTGTAACTGTTACATACTGCAGAACATACTTTACAGTTACAGCCGTAATTTATATTTTATTGGTAAATTACGGCCGTAACTGTAGATTTTTTGCAGCCTTTACTATAAAGTTGCAGCCGTAATTTACTCTTTACTGGCACATTACAGCCGTAACTGGGAATATTTTAGAGTTTATCATGGTAACTTACCATGACGAAAACACATTTCGATATTTATAAAATGTAAAACTTAAATGAAAACCCTAAACCTAGAGAATACCATGATGCGCAGTACAAGATATTCCGGTTTAGGGAGAAGTCAATCTTTATCAGAGATTGGGACAATAGGCGGAAGAGGAGCAGCCGCCGGCGGAGAAGCTCTGGGATCACCGGAGGAGGAGCAGGAGTCGACGCCCAGAATTTCGTCAAACCTAGGAAGGATAAGCCGAGCGGGAGGGAGATGGAGCAGCGTTTTTTTTTTGGCGGAAAACGAATGTTTTCGTGAGTGGGCCCCGCTTAAAAATGGCGCTATTTATTAGCGTGCATAGAGCTGTGCACGCTCATTGTACCAAAAAAGTTTTCGTGCAGTGGAGTAAAGGGGGAAGATGGCGAAAGATTTATTATACCTATCAGCGTAGAGGGAGAAGAGGCGTCGACGTCGTCTGAGAAGAGATCCGTAATCGGGAGCAAAAGACCAGCATTCGGGAAAAACATCACCATATATCATGTTGTGGGGGAAAACAAAACCTGATATTGCAGCGTGCACTGTACTGATCGAGGAGCACGTGGCGCCATCTCAAATTAAAAAAAGGAGAATGGGTTCCATCATTCGTCAACACTTGGCAAAGATCAAACAGAGCAACATTAAAGATTTGCATCAGCACCATACACGTGGGGCACATTCAGTAAAGAGCTTTTGGAGCACGATATATTTCTAACCGTTGATCTTCTTTACGGTTATATTACCTATTAAGAATACCTGTATATATATCCGCAGGAATCTAATTAAACTTTTATGAAATTAATAATAAAGTTCTTCTTCTTTTATCTTCCTCTCTCTCTCCTAATGTCCCCCTCCTTCTCTCGTCCCTCCGGCGACCTCCTGCCCTTCTTCTAATCTTCCCTGTCGTGTACCTCCTGCTACATTGGTGATCTCGTTTAACTTCCTCGTTCTACCATCACTCAACGTCATTACGTTGAGATGGCAGACAACACACGTTCAAAGGATACAGTTAACCAAATTCTTGAGGTTCAGAAGGCCATTCACGCTGAACAAGAAGCTCACAGCCATCAAATCAATGACCTCCGGGAGGACTTATTGGCCAGAGAAACAATTCTTGCACAACAAATTATAGACACCAGAGATGCGGCCACAGATCAAGTTGAGGGCCTGCGCACGGATATGATGTCACAATTCGCCAAGATTCAACAAACACTCGACATATTAACACAACATTCAACACAGATCGAGATTGGACAAACTTCAACATCAGCGGGCGTACTGGGCAAATCCCCAGCTACCCAACCATCTCAGGTCGTACCGTCACAACCCTATCCCTCTGTTAAATTTTCTTGTACACGTTTCCCCATCGACTGGGTTTACAATTTAAAGTTGTATTATAAATTCCATAACATACGTGAGCGTGACTATCTTATGATAGCTGCTTTGCACCTTGATCGTCCAGCTTCACGATGGTATCAAGCCACTTTGTTAGACCACCCGAGAATCACTTTCCCTTTATTTTTGGACGCGTTATTTAAACGTTTCAGACCCTCTTCGTATGAAGATCCCGTCGGTAACCTAACCAAATTACAACAGACAACAACGGTTCTTGCGTACAAAGGAAATTTTGAGGAATATACAACTAGAGTCCTAGGTCTAACCCCGGAATTATTATCCAGTATGTTTGTCTCTGGCTTAAAACCAAGCATTCACAACTCTGTCTTGATCCATCGCCCCACCGAACTGCATGATGCCTACTCAATGGCTCGTATGTTTGAGGATCAAGAACTCGCAAATGCAGGGTCTAATAAAAATTATAGACTAGAATACACTCCTCAGCGTAATTCCCAACGTCCGGACGAACCCTCATCTCATCAATTTACCCCACGTATAAAATGGACCCCAGTTTCTAACAATACCTCCAAACCACCACAACCTATATCCAAATATCCGATTAAACGACTCTCAACAGAGGAACGCCAACGTCGTCATGACCAGGGTTTATGTTACAATTGTAACGACAAATACACCTATGGTCACCGTTGTAAAGGTTCAGGCGCTTTATTATATTTTCAAGGCACTGATGAAAACGAAGACATTGAAAACACCTCGGAGGAACCAACACAAGAAATAACAGAATTAAATGGTTCCATTTGCCTCTGCGCACTGTCCAGTGACACACCTGGAAATTGTGTTCGTTTAACCTCATATTTACAAAATAAACCACTAGAGACATTAATCGATAGTAGTAGCTCACATAATTTCATTTCCTCACGAATAGCAAAGTTCTTACAACTCCTAATTATAACAATAAAACCCTTTCTCGTATATATGGGAAACGACATATCAATAAGATGTACGGGAAAATGCTTAGACCTTTCCCTGCTCATTCAAACCGTGCACTTTACAATGCACTTATATGTTCTTGATCTCCAAGGCGCGGATATCGTGTTAGGAGTACAAAGGCTCCAGTCCCTGGGCCCCGTCACCACTGACTACTTAACTCTCACAATATCCTTCAATTCCGATCATGGACCGATCACACTACAGGGTAATCATTCAACCCCTGATCTTTCGGTTTCATCATCGCAGGTAGCAAGATTAATATCCTTGCATGCCTCTACACTTTATGTTTTCACTAAACATACTCAACCCAACATGCCAAACGCTAAGGATAAACTATCCTTTGACCCCACCTTATCGACACCATTCTTAGATCTTTTATAGAAATTTAAAGAATTATTTCAGGATAACCCATCCTATCCACCTGAGCGATCAATTGATCACACAATACCCCTCCTGCCAAATTCAAAGCCAGCCAATATTAAGCCATACCGGTACCCACACTACCAAAAGAATGAAATTGAATGTTTAGTGCTAGAAATGTTAAACACAGGACACATTAGACCCAGTACATCTAGTTTCAGCTCCCCGGTGATTTTAGTTAAGAAAAAATACGGAACTTGGCAATTTTGTGTCGATTATTGGGTTCTCAATAATATAACAATTAAAGATAGATTTCCAATACCCATAATCGACGAGTTACTGGACGAATTGTATCACGCACGTTATTTTACGAAACTAGATCTTAGAGCGGGTTACCATCAGATTAGGATGGCTGAGTCAGACATTCATAAAACAGCGTTTCGAACACACCACGGGCACTATGAATTTACAGTCATGCCTTTCGGCCTTTCAAACGCCCCATCAACCTTCCAATCCCTCATGAATACAATTTTTCTCCCACACTTAAGGAAATTCATTGTTGTTTTTTTTGATGATATTTTTATCTTTAGCAATACCGAGTCAGAACATCTTTCCCGCTTAACTACCGTTTTCAAAATTTTAACAGAAAACAAACTTTTCGTAAAATATTCAAAGTGTTTTTTTCTTAAAAGGGAGATTGAATTTTTAGGACACTGCATCTCCGAGGGTACGGTATTCCCAAACCATACAAATATAGCCTCCTTGGAACAATTATGCAACACCCAAGACTCAAAAAGAAATAAAATCCTTTTTG
This sequence comes from Dactylorhiza incarnata, assembly GCA_033032865.1. Classification (NCBI taxonomy): domain Eukaryota; kingdom Viridiplantae; phylum Streptophyta; class Magnoliopsida; order Asparagales; family Orchidaceae; genus Dactylorhiza; species Dactylorhiza incarnata. The sequence continues at coordinate 6,952,944 of JAWHQI010000098.1, forward strand.
GGCCTATCGGGCTTTTATCGAAAATTCATTAAAAATTACTCCATCATAGCCGCGCCACTAACAGATCTGTTAAGAAATACTAAATTCATATGGAACGAACAAGCCCAAACTGCTTTTGAAACAATTAAGCAATTATTAATTTCAAAACCAATTTTAGGCTTACCAAACTTTAATGAAAAATTTTCTATCAAAACGGATGCATCGGGTATTGGAATTGGAGCTGTGCTACTCCAAAAACACAACACCATAGCATTTTTTAGTAAGAAATTTTCCCCACTTATGCAAAAAAAATTAACTTACGTACGAGAAATGTACGCAGTTACATCAGCAGTGGCCAAGTGGCGACAATACCTCTTAGGACATCCCTTTCAGATTTATACCGATCACAAAAGTTTGCACAATCTGTTGACTCAGGACTTACACACTCCTGAACAACAACTGTTTTTATCTAAACTCGTTGGTTAGGATTATATAATAACATACAAACCGGGCCCCACAAATATAATTGTAGATTCTTTATCTCGAGCTTTCAATCACACCAGCCCATCAACCACAGAAACATAGAAAAAAAATATTTACACAGCTCAGTTAACATAATGGCTTTATCGAGTAACAAATCATCATTACTGGACGGTCTATCTCACGACTATGCAGAGGAACAGTTTGCACAATCATTGCTGGCAGATTGGTCGATAAATCCGCCCGCTCACCCAGATTGGACAAAAAAAGGGGAGCGTATTTTCTTCAAACATAGATTATACATACCACCATGATCTACTAAAATACCAATGATCATACAGGAATCACACAATAGTTTATATGGGGGCCACTCTGGCATCAATGCTACACAACATAGAATACAAGAGCAATTTCATTGGCCAAACATGAAAAAAATCATGACGGAATATATAAATAAGTGCGAACTTTGCCAAAAGGCAAAACCAGCCAACCACCTTCCCTATGGTCTGCTGCAACCTCTCCCAGTCCCAACACTACTGTGGGCAGACCTTACGATGGATTTTATTACTCATTTACCAAAATCAAACAACTATACCATAATTATGGTTATAGTAGATCGACTGTCACGAACAACTCACTTTACCCCTATGACCCAACCACTGTCTGCACCCTTACTAGCAGCAGCATTTTGGGAAAACGTGGGAAAAATCCATGGTATACCTCAATCGATTGTATCTGACCGTGATTCTATTTTTTTGAGTCAATTTTGGCAAGATCTTTTTAAACTGCAAGGAACTAACCTGCACTACAGATCGTCTTACCACCCACAAACAGACAGCTTAACAGAGCGTACGAATCACTGCTTACAGCAATACCTACGTATATTTACACATACTAACCCAAAAAATGGTCAATATACTTAAGCCTAGCCGAATATCATTTCAATACATCAGTTAATTCTTCGACCAACATGACTCCATTCGAAGCCATGTTTGGTCGACCACCTCCTGGTCTCCTTTCATATTGTGCAGGAAACACAAACAATGAAGCAGTGGAGCTAACTTTGCAGACCAGAGACGAGCAAATACACCAACTAAGAGAGAACGTACAACAATCACAACATCGGATGAAATGCATGGCAGACAAGAAAACATCAGACATCCAATTCCAGCCATAAGACTGGGTGTTGTTAAAACTGCACCCCTACCACCAACTAATGCTTCACCAGACTCAATGCAGGAAACTCGCCCTCCGATACTATGGCCCCTTTCAGATTGAAGAAAGAATTGGAGAAGTGGCATAAAAACTACGACTCCCGGCCGACTGCCAGATACACCTAGTCATACACGTATCACAGTTGAAACCTTACAAAGGGGAAGATTGCATCCATATTACCCCTCTACCAACTCACAGTCATCGGAATATGCCATTGCACACTCCTATTGCAATAGTCAGTTACCGTGAGATCATCAGGGACAATCTCAGCATACCGCAAGGTTTGGTCCAGTGGAAGGATCTTCCGCCCGAAGACAGTATATGGGAGGACTTAGCTACTCTACCCAGATCTATGCAATCTACACCACCATCAAACGCCACAACATCGACAAACTCAGATCTACGCGAGCTAACAAACCCATCATGGACTCAGACAAAATGGTGAACACCACGAGCACGACCGGCAGCCCTAGCCACCGAACAACGAAACAGAGTGTACCTTCCATTACAGAACAAATCGCTGCTGCACAAGGATGAGAGCTACAGATCCCCGCTGACGACGGCCACCATCTCTCAAACACCAGCAGGCTCCGCTCCCAGCAAGCACCAACAACCCCCCATCTCGCAAGCACCAGCAGGTCCAGGAGGTCTTTCTCGCCGCTTCGCCTCAGTAGGGTCTGCCATCTCCAACACCGAAGCACAAGATGAGGGCATCTTTTAAAGGCAAAGGCATTATACTGATCGAGGAGCACGTGGCGCCATCTCAAATTAAAAAAGGAGAATGCGTTCCATCTTCCGTCAACACTTGGCAAAGATCAAACAGAGCGACATTAAAGATTTGCATCAGCACCAGACACGTGGGGCACATCCGGTAAAGAGCTTTTGGACCATGATATAATTCTAACCGTTGATCTTCTTTACCATTGTATTACCTATTAAGAATACCTGTATATATATCCGCAGGAATGTAATTAAACTTTTATGAAATTAATAATAAAGTTCTTCTTCTTTTATCTTCCTCTCTCTCTCCTAATGTCCCCCACCTTCTCTCCTCCCTCCGGCGACCTCCTGCCCTTCTTCTAATCTTCCCTGTCACGTGGCTCCTGCTACATGCACTGGAGTAGAGGGGGAAGACAATGAAAAATTTAGTATACCTGCTGGAGAAGAGAGAGGAGATGCGTCAGAGAAGATCACAGAGAACCATGTCGTCGATTGCGCGCCTCACGCTGGAATGGAGGAGGAAAATTGAGCGTTGCGTGGGGAATATGATTCCCTAGTGCGACTGGCGACCATGTTTTTCCAGCCAAAAATCAGCTGCACCACAGTCGACGATTTAAACGCATTTGGTGTGTAACACCCCGATCTCAAAAGAAGTAAAAATCTGGGAACTACAACCCCGTGATGAGGGTTACCATTGGCGGCAGAGATTGCCTCGGGTAGCATCCCAACTGCTATCGCACAGCAATAGGATTTACCGCAGTGTAGTAATTCCCAAACGGATCTAGAATCCAAGATCCGCGATCGTGGCCGTCCAAACCCCTTTGAACTTGATCTGATGGACACGATGTGTTCTTCTAAACCCCTTAAACAGATTTGAAGAGCTAATATCAGATTATACGCATCCTTTCTCCCAATCTTAGGTCATGAGGATGGGAGAGCTCTCCACCGGGCGTGAAGAAGAAGGTGCTCTTACCAGAGCTCTAGCGGTCGGATCCACGAGTCATCTCGGGAGTTAGCATGTTAGATCCGTTGTAGTCTTTCTCCATCCAAGCAATTCAGAGATCCATGGATCCTATGAGATCTCTCAAGGTAACAACCCCTTTCCCCTTGGATTTAGACATGTTCCTGTTGGATCGTGAGGCTCCCTCAGAGGGGGGTGAATAAGGGTTTTTAAGACTTTATTATTTAATATAAAAACTTTTGTTGTTTTTCTTGAATCAAAAATAACGAGGAATGAATCAATTAAAACAAACTAGTAAAAACATGATTTTCATTATAATTTATGATTACAAAAATGTGATTTCTATAATGCTAGAAATCGTAGGCAAAATATGAAATATTCTTTTTGTTTTCTATACCGACTCTTCTCACCAAGAACCGATTGGCTTTAGCCGTTCTTTCCCAGATCCAGCCTCAAGCCGCTCTAGCCTTTCTATCCCCAGAAAAGGCCTCGAGCACCCCCTAGATCTACTTCCTAGACCTAGTCGCCAACACGAGGTGAATTACCCCCTAAGTCCAACCCAGACCTAGTCGCCAACATGAGGCGAATTTACTTCCAAGAAAATAATAAAAGGTTACAAATAAATATTTGAACACAAATCTAAAAACTCCCTATGAAGAATTCTGTAGATGGCAAAGACCGCTAAATGTTCTTGAAGTTGAAGCGCGCATTCTTCTCGTTGAGGAAGCGTTGATCCAGTTCTCTTTGAATACTTCGCTCGAATGTGTGCGGGAGATGAAGGTCTGGAAAATACGGCCCTGATTGAGTTTCTGGAGTGCTGGATAAAGGCTCTAATCATTCAGTACTTGGAGAAGACAAAATCATCCAATTTATAGAACTTGAGCTAACGTCGGCATTGAGTCCTAACGCCGGGCGTTGACCATGTATAATAATGTTTTGATGGCTCAGATCTTCAAAAGAGGAAGGAGATTCTGCACTTTAGGAATTTTTTATTTTAGGCAATTCTAACGCTGGCGTTAAGGCTAACGCAGGCATTGAGTCAAATCATTCCTAAAGTTCCCCCTGCAATCACGACTGCTTCCTCCTTGTCATAATCATCCTGGTGAGCTGAGCGTTAACGCCCAGTGTTAAGTGCTAACCCCTGACGTTAGACCAACTTCCATAATTCAACATTGAGTTGTTCTAGACCAATAATTCCACCTACTAGTATCATCACTGTGCAAGTCTGCATACTAAAAACACAATGGCAAACAAGATCAAATACAAGTAGGATTTGTTATTCTCAAATCAAAGGGATGCGAAAGAACCGTGTTCCAACAATCTCCCCCTTTTGATAATAACAAATCCAATAGAGATAAATCAGATATAAGATAAATGTGTTTTTAGAAGAATGTATGACAGAAGAAATATTTAGACATTTATAAGAATTATAGATTATTAAATTTTGCTCCCCCTACTTAAGTGCTCTCCCTTAGTGTATGAACCCATAGACTAGATTCATTCTCCCCCTTAATCTAGTGAATCCTACTCCTTGTGATTTATCATTTTATTCTCCCCCTTTTGTTATTAGCAAAAGTGGATGGAGTGTAAGAAAAAGAGAAGGTAAAAAGGTAGAACACAACTAAGAGAGGAAGTAAGAGTTTTGTTTTAACATAAGTTAAGTCGTGATCGAGCTAAGGGAGAGAGTAACACAACGGAAAGATATATGATAAGCGTGAATGAACAGCAGTTAAAGATTATACCAAAGGAATGTAATCACTTGCATTATTTTAAGAGTGATATTACTTGGAAGAGAGATGCAAATTGTTTGATAAGCACACGTGAAAACACAATGTAGAAATAAGCATGAGAGCACATGGTATAAGATCAAATTTGAGATTACAAAAAAATAATTCTTTTAGTGTAGTATTTTTTGGTTATAGTTTGGCCATTCCAACAATATATTTAGTGTAACATCCCCCAAACAACTAGACTCCCAAGTTGGTTTTGTCATGACTAGCTCATGACAAAACCATAAGAAGAGCTCAAGACCATGTGAGTTTGGGTGAGAAAGAGAAAACCTAAGTGGTCTGCAAATAGCAATTTTCAGATACCAAACCTAGGGTTGGACTTTAGGGCCTCATCTAGAACCTTGACCCAACCATAGTGTCCCTAACCCTCTAGGGGCCTCCTTGGAGCACCAGGGACCCTTTGGGGTCAACAAAAGGGGCCAAATTGACCAAAGTCAACCCTAACCCTAAATTGGTCAAACTAGCTCAATTATGGCCAATTGGCCACCACCATACCAAATTGACCCCGTCCCTACCCTCATAGGGTCACTAGGGACCTGATGGACCAAAAAGCCCCATCATGGGACCTTCAATTTGGCCAATTTTACCAAAGTCAACTTTAGCCCTAATTTTGGTCAAAGTGCCCTATAAAGGGACAATTCACCCTCACCTTGCCAAATTAACTCCACCCACACCTTCCTAACCCTTAAGGGAGGCCATTGGATCCTAATCCACCCATTGGGGTCAACCCAATTGGTCAATTTGACCAAAGTCAACCTTGTCCTAAATTATGTCAAAATAACCTAATTTCCCCAAATTAAACCCAATTCACTTGAGCTAGACCAAATTGGTATGGTCCAACACCTCATGGGGATTGAATGCTGCTGAGTTGGCCATACAATTTGAAGAGAGTCGGCCAGGAGAGAGAAAATGGAGGTTTCCCCCAAATTGGAGAGAGGGGAAGAACATTCATGGTGATTGAATGCATTTGATCCTTCAATTTCCCCCCAATTGATGAGCATTCACCTCCCCCTTCAGTTACAAACAGGTTTCTGGAGTTTCTATGGCTAGGGGAGCTGAATTAGGGAAGGAATGGAGGTGGCCAAAATCATCACTAATGGCCATTAATGGCAATTGATGCCAAGGCTCCTCCCCTCCCCCAATTGATCTCCTAACACCCTCAGGGATCAGAGAGGAGTGAAACCCCCTCTTCCCCGAAGAAATCGAGCACCAGAAGCTAGGATCGACATGGTGCCGAAAGCTCCACCTCCGACCATGGTGACTCGCCGGAATACGTGCCACCAAGCCCCCACACAGGTCCGATCCGCCTCCTCTCCCTTAGTGATAGATCTTTTGATAATTTGGGGCTTGATCCAAGCTCAATTGGGCTCGGGTCGTGCTTCCAAAAAGGGCTCAATTCGGGCTCTCTTTCCCCTCCTCTAAACCCCGATTCCGACCACCTCCGGCCGGCCAACCACCCCCTATCGCCGGCCACCACCTCAACGGAGGTGGTGGTGGCATTGGCCGGCCGGGAAGAGGCACAGGTGGCTGGGAAATCATCCGGCAAAGAAGCCCATCACGGGCTATCGCGTGTTGTCCATCCATCGGGGACAATGACCATGAGCCGTCAGATCTACTGTGATCAGCTATTCACAGATTTAAATGATTATGTTATAATGTTATTTCATTTTGAAAGTGAGGCCGTTGCTGAATAGTTGATTTGAGTTCAGAGAAAATAGATAACTGATCCTTCCGAGATTGTTAAGCTGGAGAGGAAATTTGTCGAGCTTAAGGCTGAGTTCGTCGAACTGAAAATTGAGTTTGTCGAACTGAATCTGGAGTTCGTTGAACTGAATTAATTCGTCGAACACAATCTGGAGTTTGTCGAACTGAATTAATTCATCGAACACAATCTGGAGTTCGTCAAACTGAATCTGGAGTTCGTCGAACTGAGAGAAAATCTGTTGAACTAGATGGAGATCTGAATTCTTCGAGCTGAGAAGCAATTTCATCGAACTGAAGCATGACATTCGTCGAACGCAGAACGGATTTCGTCGAACGCAGAGACTTGGAATTTTCCTAAGTTCTATCTACTCAGACACACTTTAAACCTTGACCCTGAGACTATACAATGGGGTCAACTTAGTCCTAATCAACAGATAGTGATCCTAGCCCAAATCAGTAATAGGGTTGTTCCAACACATTTTTCCACACTTCCTGCAGTATTTTATTTTAATTATTAAAAATACTAGGACCCTAGTTTTACCCCTTGGGGTGCATATAGAACCTTCTGAAGGACATGTGGTCAAAAGCCCTATAATGGCCATGGAATTTAGGAGATATGTTCATGGGGTGTTATTATGCTCTACGGAATTTTGAGAGAATTTTAGGAGTACTTATTTCCCCTAAATTAGGTCATAACCCCTTTAGGGAAATTTCTTATAAGAGATATTTACATGCTCAAATGGTCTTGGATGATGATGAAACCTTGGTAGTGCCTTCATAATCATATTATAGACCTATGGTATTTTTTGTGTAATTTATTAAATGATTTAACCAGTACTTCATTCTCAAGGCACCTATTTAGTCTTAGGTTTCAATTGTTTCGGCGGTGGCGGATGCAACCGGCGGCTCCAAACGGAGCATTGGAACCGGAGCGGGGGGGGGGGGGGGGGGGGGAGGCGGGGTTGGAAACGCTCCATTTAGACTCCTTTTCCTCTATCCGGCGGGTGCAAATGGAGCAAACGCCGCCGGCGCCCATTTGTTTACCCGCCGTCCGGTGGCGTTTGCTCCAAACAGAGGAGGCGAAATGCCCAACCAAACGAAGCCTTAATCTTAAGAAAAATAATTGAGGCTCCAAAACTCTCTGGAAAAAATGTGCAACTAGGTGATAGGACATTTCAGAGCACTAGGAAGCTCTGTAAATTTTTATATAATTTTTGGAGATTGTTATCAGTAGGCTACTTCACAACATGTTCATATCAGCATTTCTTTGGAATATTTATTTAAGTGGTTAATATGCCTTTATAAATTCTAAAACTTGGCCTGAGAACTTTTCTGATCAATATAAATGTCTGGTAATATCCCCATAATTTTTGGACAAGTATTGTTGGTGGTTGCTTCTTTAATATCTAATTTTGGTTAAATATTCAATATTATAATTAGAGGACAATTCCTGATTGTAAAATTGTGACACTCTTTATTTACTGTTATTTTGGCATGATAGATTTATCTTAATTTTATGAGAGTCATGTCATAAGAATACCTTACACTTCAAGTTCATATTCATACTTGGCAAATATTGGAGAAATTTAAATAAATGCTAAAATGATGAGAAAAAATATGACTCTCTGGATTTAGTCTTAAAATACCATGGTAGTCCTCCAGTAAAAATCTTGTGTTATGTGGGTGAATATTTGGAGTACCTATACTTATAAGCTTCATATAGTTAGTTTGGTCTCCGTATAGTAAAAATATGAAACTTGGGTATTTAGGGGCCTACCAAGTGGAAGTGGCATGTAGATGGTGTGCATGGTCAGGTTGAAGAGGATGAGGTCATCAAAAGGAGTTTAGGAGACAAGAGTGTTAGGTGGGCTAAGGGTAAGGTCGTGCTTGTGATTGATGAAAGATCGTCTTTCCCCTAACGTGTCATAAACCACCTAGGGTTAATATAAGTGAAAAGATAAGAGGCTTAGGCATACGGGTAGATACCCATAATATTAAATGCCTTGAGAAAGGGAGCTTTGCGGTGTCATCCCAGTATAGTTCCTAGTACCGTAGCGAGCCCCTTACAGGGTAACCCTCGGGAAGTCCATGGTTAACCATAAACCGTAGGGTTAAGTTGTTATACAAAATTAACTAAGTAATATACTCACTCACACTCCATTGACACGGGTGCTTTAGTCGGTTTGATCTTATGAGCGGTAGGCTCGGTGGTTGTAGCAATAGACTAGTCAGTCTGGTGAGTTGTGACTCAACCATGTTTATTGTGCTAGACGGGTTAGCCCAGGGAGCTTATGGCTCAGAGGTAGATGTAAACATGTTTGCATGTGCATAAGTGGTGGGTCCTTAGTGTTGATGGTCGTTGCACCGACATTAATTCTTGGGCTCGGTAAGTGTGGATAACCCCTTTACCAAGACAAGTCTGGTGGTCTAACCTGCAAGAGTACGCAGTAGCTCCGCTGTTGTGTTCTTAGCGTTGAGGCGTACATTAGGTCTAGGTTAGGTAGTGCAAATACCAACCTAGAGGTGGGCGAGGCCCAACCCACCGCTTTTGTTTGCCACTACGTGAGTATCTTGGGAGTTTTGCTAGCTCCAAAAAGGGGGAACTAAAGGTCTGTGCGCATAGAGTGGTAGTGTGTGAGTTGCACTTGTGTGAACATAACATTTAACTGCATACTTGCATGTCATAGCATCAACATTACATTTCAACCCCTACCCCTATCGTATAAGTTGGTTATGGGACTTCTTATACGACAGGCCTTGCTAAACGTCCCCTTGGTCTATTGGTTTGTGTGGGCATTCCTATAAATCAACGGTTACTTTTCTTTACTTACCTTTATATATATATGCTCTACTTGTTTACTTTACTTGTTCTTGATCTACTTTACTTACTGCTTCAGTCATGATATATATATTGCGTAGTGGTAGACATTCCCTGTAGATTCTATCCCCGTCACTTGCTATTGTTTACACCCCTTGTTGTCCTCCGCTTCATTCCTCCCGCTCGGTGCCTAGGAGTCACCGGGGGAGGGGTGGGGGATTGGCTTAGTCTTTTTGACTAACGGTCAGTGGACCTTATCATTTTAGGAGACCGCGGAGACTGAGCAGCACCAAAGGCTGGTGCAGATGGAGGTGGGGCAGTCTAGCACGGTAGCACCAGTGTCGGGATCCGTGAGTGTTACTACTAGTTGATTTGCTTCCGCGAGTGTTTATGTCGTGAGGATTTGATGTATCAGGCAGGAGCCCTTATTATTTCTGTCTTTCATTTCAGTTATGTTTATGTGGACATCCCTTTATGACGATTTACTTTTATGTGATGTGGACTTGTTTTCTATAAAAGATTCTTTAAGCTTTACTTCTTTGTGATCGAATTGGCCGGCAGGATCGACGTTTTGTAGTGACGACCTTCCCGAGCGAGGATATCACCGCAAAGAGGCGGTTCTGGGCATAAGACCTGGGTTTGTAAAAGAAAAAAAATGAGGTCTTACATTTAGATTTTTCACACACGAGCAATTTTCCTTAAAAAAAATTTCATAAGAAATATGCAAGCATGATTTAACATATTCAAAAAGATAATAGCTATAATGTGACCAATTCATATTTCAAGTAAAGAAAATATTGTAGAAATCATGCATTGCAATCTAGTGCGTTTACTTAAGTTTTTAGAGAATTATGTAATTTTGCATTAGGATCCAATTCTCATGAGTAGAAGCTTTATGAAAATCAATGATGTGTGCATAAGGTGTTTTGATAAAAGTATACAAGTGAAATAATCAAAACACATGACATATGTAATAAAATAGTAATAACAACATTAAGATTGTAATCTTATTTTACTTTCACACATCACATATAGAATAAAATTTCAAAGCACAAACCATAAGTACAACTACCAAGGTGCTTCGCCCACTCAATGCTTATTAAGACTTATCAGGGAGCGAAGTAGTGCTTGTGGGATCACATAAGCATTTTTTATTTTATTTTTTATTTTTAGTGATCTGGTGTATATATAGAAGTGGTACAAGAAAGTATGTTTGCACAAGACACTTTACAATTCTTTCCAAGGTGCTCAACCTCACAATGCTAATTAAGACTTATCAGGAGGGTGAGTAGTGCTTGGTGGAGTTATCTTTGGCATTTTATTTCATTTGTTTGTATTTTTGGGCCAAAGGTCTCCGAATTCACTTATTGTTGTAAACATTTATATTATTAAAATAACACTTCTATGTGTGCAAGAAATTTTTGTTTGAATGAAGGTGTAGGCAATTTAGATATACAACTTAATGTGTTAAAACTAGTACACTATGCAATCATGCAAGACTAAGATTATGAACAAATGTTGATTACCAGAAATTGTGAGTGTATGAATCATTGATTAACATAAAACATTACTCATGCATAGAGGCATGCTAGGCAATCATACATAAGTATCTATACACTATTTTCATGCACATAATTAGATTAGGATCAAGGCATGATAAAAACAATGTTTAGAAAATTTGAAATTAGAATTAGACATTGTAGAGAATCTTTGGGAATTTTCTAAAAACAATTTTGACCCCAAAAAATTTTTTGCTCATTGTGAAGTCTTATAGGCAAACCATAGTTTTTGTGAATAGTTAAAGTAAAAGAAATACCAAAAACATTTTTTTTATTTTTAGTTATTAAATTTTTTTTTTAATGAAAGAAAAAAATTTGAAATCAGACAAAATGATCTGAGAAAAAATAGTAGAAAAATACCAGACATATGCTAGAGAAAATAGAATTTTAATATGGTCAATAACGCTAACGCCTGGCGTTAACTAGTTAATGCCGAAACAGTACTCAATTTTTTGAGATTTTTGAAAAAACAATCTTTGGAATAGGGAGTATGTACATAGACCTTCTTAGCGTAGAAATTTCAGAGAAAATGAAAATGTTTAGAGGGCTTATTTAAGCATATTTTGGTGATTTTAAAATGTTTTTAACTTTTATATTTGAATTTTTGATTTTTCTTTTTGAGGAGACATAGCATATGGTGAGTTTCAATTTGTAATATCTAAGACTCCTAATTCTAATCTAAGTAGAGCAAAGCGGGAATCAGGTAAAGGCTTGGTAAAGATGTCCGCAAGTTGTGATTCAGTTCCAATAAAGTTTACATGAATATGTTCCTTTTTTATGTGATCCCTAATGAAATGATGTCTAACGTCTATGTGTTTAGATCTTGAGTGATGAACGGGGTTGTTGGTTAAATCCATAGCACTTTTGTTGTCACATTTTAGTTCAATATTAGTTAGATGAACTCCAAAGTCTTCTAAGGTTTGAGTCATCCATAAAGCTTGGGCACAACAACTTCCTAGTGTAATATATTCCGCCTCGGTGGTGGAGAGGGCAACATAATTTTGTTTTCTACTTGACCATGCAACTAGAGAAGGACCTAAGAAATGACATGTGCCACTAGTACTTTTTCTCTCTAAAGAACATCCCGCATAATCGGAATCAGAATACCCATTTAATAGAAAGGAATTATTAGTTGGATACCAAAGTCCTAATTTAGGTGTGCCAATTAGATATCTAAATATTCATTTTACCGCTTTTAAATGAGATTCTTTTGGGTTTTCTTAAAATCTAGCGCATAGGCATATGACAAACATAATGTCGGGTCTAGATGCACTAAGGTACAATAAGGATCCAATCATCCCTCTATAAAAAGTTTGGTCAATGAAAATTTTGGTTTCATCTTTTCCTAATTTTAGTGATGTGCTCATTGGAGTACTAGCTTGTTTTAAGTTTTCAAATCCAAATTGTTTTAGCATATCATGTACGTATTTAGATTGACTTATGAAGATTCCATCATTTCTTTGGGTTATTTGAAAGCTTAGAAAATAAGTTAATTCACCAACTAGACTCCTCTCAAATTCTTTTTGCATCACTAGTACTACTTCATTACACAACTCTTCATTCGTGGCTCCAAAAATAATATAATCAATATATATTTGTAAAATAGTTATATCATTATCAATATGCTTAATGAAGAGTGTGTTGTCGGCACTACCCATTTTATAACCGTGCTTTAATAAAAAAGATGCTAGACGTTCATACCACGCACGGGGCGCTTGTTTTAGACCATAAAGCGCCTTTTCTAATCTATAGACGTGATTTGGAAATTTTTCATCAATAAAACTAGGGGGTTGTTCTACATAGACTTCTTCTTTAATTATCCCGTTTAAGAAAGCAATTCTTACATCCATTTGAAATAGTTTACATTTTGTACAACTCGCAAATGCAAGAAAAATTATAATTGATTCAAAGCGAGCAACGAGTGCAAATGTTTCATCAAAATCTACCCCCTCGATTTGAGAAAAACCTTGTGCTACCAATCTAGCTTTATTCCTAGTGATCCTAGAATCTTCATCTAATTTATTTTTAAATATTCATTTTACACCTATGACCGGGTGATTAGATGGTCTTTCAACAAGTTTCCAAACCCTATTGCGTTTAAATTGATTTAATTCTTCATTCATAGCATTAAACCAAAATTCATCATTTAAAGCCGTAGAGATGTTTTTGGGTTCAATTTCGGAAAAAAAACATAAATTAGAAAAAGATTCATTAAAGGCAGAACGTGTAGTTACCCCTCTTGACGGTTCTCCAATGACATGATCCCTTGGATGATCTCTTGTGAATCTAAGCTCGCTTGGAGGCACAAAATCTTCTTGCATCGGATCTACTTATTTGTCCATTCCAAGTGGTTCATCGTCATCAAGCTCCAAAGTTGAAGGGGGTTCATCTTCTTTTCCTGTACTATTAGTATCTACACAAGGCACAAGTTCATCAAACTTCACATGAATAGACTCTTCAACCTTTTTAGATTTTTTTATAATATATCATATATGACTTGCTAGTTGATGAGTACCCAAGAAAGACTCCTCATCGCATTTTTCATCAAATTTAGCTAATGCATCTTTGGTATTTAAGATAAAACATTTACATCCAAAAACATGAAAGTACGATACAATAGGTTTCTTTTGGTAATATAATTCATATGGAGTTAATTTCAAATTGGGATGAAGCATGATACGATTTATAACACAGCAAGATGTATTTACCGCTTCAGCCCAAAAAGATCTAGGCAACCCATACTCAGATAACATAGTGTGTGCGAGTTCCTGAAGGGTTCTATTTTTCCTCACCACCACACCATTTTGTTGGGGGGTGCGTGGAGCGGAAAATTCGTGCTTAATACCTAGATTATTGCAGAAAGTGGTGAAACTATCATTTTCAAATTCCCCTCCATGATCCGACTTTATGCATTTAATTTTTAAGTCTAATTCATTTTGAATGCGATTGCAAAGTTTTGAAAATTCAGAAAATGCATCGGATTTGGAGGTAAGAAATAAAGTCCACGTGAATCTCAAAAAATCGTCAATCATTACAAAAGTGTACTTTTTACCACCAAGACTACAAGTGCTAATTGGCCCAAAAAGGTCCATGTGAATTAATTGCAATGGTCTTGTGGTGGATATTTCACTTTTACTTTTAAACGATGTTTTTGAAAATTTTCCTTTTTGGAATGGCGAGCATAAAGAAGATAGGTTTCCATTTAGTATTGGCAACCCTCTAATAATTTTATTTTTTGACATTTTAAAATAAACTTCGTGCTAGAGTGACCAAGACGCTTATGTTATAATTCAAGTTCTTCATTTTTTGAAATAAGACATTTAAGTGATGCACATGATAGATCGTAAAAAACAATTAAATAAACATTATGAATTCTTGGTGCAGTGAGTACAATATTATTAAACTTAGGATCAATAATTTTGCACAAATTAGTAGAGGACTCAAATAACACATTAAGACCTTTATCGCATAGTTGACTAATAGAAATTAAGTTGTGTTTTAAGCATTCTACAAATAAGACATTTATGAGAGAGAGAGAGAATCGTTACCCACTGTACCGGTGCCTAATATTTCCTTTTCCATTGTCACCAAACGTCACGGTTCCTCCTTTTTTCTTAGTGAGGCTAAGGAATTTTGCTTTATCGCCCGTCATGTGCTTGCAACAACCTGAGTCCAAGTACCACATGTCTTCTTTGTCCTTAGCCTGCCAACATACCTAAGAAGAAAAACTTAGTGAAGATCTGAATACCCATGAGGTTCCTCCCATAATAAAGGTGGAGACCTTAGGTACCTAGATTTGCTTAAAGGTGCGCTTTCCCTTCTTCCTGCAAGAGTCTGTGGTGTGCCCAAAAAATAAACAATTGGAACAAGCAACAAAAAGGGTTGAGACCTTTTTCTGAGACAGTTGCTGACCCTTGCTAGTATACACATAGGTAGAGGGAGTGAAGGAAATATTTTTATGAAAATATTTTTGATTTCTAGAAATAGAACTAATGCCAGCGTTAGTAGTCAACGTTGAGCGGTAGGTTTCAGAAACATATCCCAGCCCAAACTTAGCAGATCCATGGTACTGGTTGCCCAAAATCATATCCAGTGATTTGTGGCCAACCCCAAATTTGTTTATTGCCACATTAAGATCATTTATTTGGGCTTTTAAGGCGAAGTTTTCACTTACTAAATTTCCACATCTCTTTGCCAAAATTTTCTTTTCATTTTCAATTTGGGAAAGAGATATTTTCAACCTTCTTTCTAAGTCTCCCTTTTCTTTCATGAGTGATTCGATGTTGGAGAGAGCCTTAGAAAGATCGTTTTCAAGTTCCTTTGCCTTTGTCAAATGATTGTCATTCTTTTGGCATGACAACATTTCTTTATTTAATTTTTGATTTTGTTTTAAAAGGATTATATTCTCAGTCTTAAGAAGATCAAGATCTTTTAAATTTCTACCAAACGATTTGCATGTTTTTAAGTATTCAACATAAAGATCATCATAAGTAGAAGGGATTACATCAGTGTCGCTTTGGACACTGCACTCTTCATCAGTGGATTCTTGGTTCTTCCCCATGAGGCACAAGTTTGGATCATCATCCTCACTTGAACTTGATTCGCTTGAGCATCCGGATGAAGAATCATCCCATGTTGCCGCCTTCAATACCTTCTTCTTCTCCATTCCTTTATGCCGCTTTTCTTTTCGCTCCTTCAGGTATTTTGGGCATTGGCTTCTTATATGTCTGGTCTTCCTGCAGTGGAAGCACTTGGGAGGAGGTCTCTCTTCATCTTCGTCGCTTGATTTTTCCTTTTTCTCCTTTTTGGAAGATGATCCTTTTCGAAAGTACTTACGGAAAGTATTCCTTCTCTCTGGATTCTTCATGAACTTTGTGAAGTTTTTCACAAAGAGACTCTCCTCGTCATCTTCCTCAACATAATCCTCTTTTCTTGACTTTAGTGCCAAGGCTTTCTTCTTTGGCTCCTTATTGTATTCTTCATCTTGAATGTTGAGTTCGACCTCATGGGTTTTGAGATTCCCAATGAGGGTCTCGATCTGGAGCCGCCTTAGATCATGCGATTCGGAGATTGCAGTCACCTTTGCATTGAATATTGGAGGAAGAGACCGAAGGATCTTTCTCACCAAGTCACCATTTGAGAATGTTTTTCCAAGAATCTTTGTGGCATTGACAATCTTGGTGAAGCGAGTATACATTGAGTCGACGTACTCATTTGGATCCATCCTGATCCTTTCAAACTCCGATTCCAGTTGGAATAGCTTTGAGTCTTTGACTTGCGTGGTACCCTCATGAGTTATTTCAACAAATTCCAAATGTCATAAGCAGTTTCACAAGCACAAACTCTATTAAATTCAATCCTATCTAATGCGCAAAATAAAGCATTCATGGCTTAAGCATTATTTTTATCTCCATCATCCCACCTATCTTTAGGCTTTTCTATGGTTACTTCTCCAACAATATATGTAGGAGTCGTATACGGTGTTTCAACACTAGCCCAGACGTCTAGATCTAAATTAATTAGAAAATAACGCATTTGCGTTCTCCAATAATTGTAGTCAGTTCCGGTGAAAAGTGGAGGTCTATTTATTCCTTGCCCTTCATGAAAAGCGAGATCACGAGACGCCATTATTCCCGGTTGTTAGACCATTTTGGAATAACCTGCTATGATACCACTTGTTGGATCGTGAGGCACCTTTAGGGGGGGGGGGGGGGGGGTTAATAAGGGTTTTGAAACCATTATTATTTAATATAAAAACTTTTGTTGTTTTTCTTGAATCAAAAATAATGAGGATTGAATCAATTAAAACAAACTAGTAAGAACATGATTTTCATTATAATTTATGATTACAAAAATGTGATTTCTATAATGCTAGAAATCATAGGCGAAAAATGAAATATTCTTTTTGTTTTTTATACCGACTCTTCTCACCAAGAACCGGTTGGCTTTAGCCGATCTTTCCCAGATCCGGCCTCAAGCTGCTCTAGCCTTTCTATCCCCAGAAAAGGCCTCGAGCACCCCGTAGATCTACTTCTTAGACCTAGTCGCCAACACGAGGTGAATTACTCCCTAAGTCCTACCCAGACCTAGTCGCCAACACGAGGCGAATTTACTTCCATGAAAATAATAAAAGGTTACAAATAAATATTTGAACACAAATCTAAAAACACCCTATGAAGAATTCTGGAGATGGCGAAGGCCGCTGAAAGTTCTTGAAGTCGAAGCGCGTGTTCTTCACGTTGAGGAAGTGTTGATCTAGTTCTCCTTGAATTCTTCGCTCGAATGTGTGCGGGAGATGAAGGCCTGGAACATATGGCCCTGATTGAGTTTCTGGAGTGCTGGAGTAAGGCTCTAATCAATCAGTACTTGGAGAAGACGAAATCATCCAATTTATAGAACTTGAGCTAACGCCGGCGTTAAGTCCTAACGTCGGGCGTTGACCATGTATAGTAATGTTTTGATGGCTCGAATCTTCAGAAGAGGAAGGAGATTCTGCACTTTAGGAATTGTTTATTTTAGGCAATCCTAACGCTGGCGTTAAGGCTAACACGGGCGTTGAGTCAAATCATTCCTAAAGTTCCCCCTGCCATCAAGACTACTTCCTCCTTGCCATAATCATCCCGGCGAGCTGCGCATTAACGCCTAACGTTAAGTGCTAATGCCTGGCGTTAGACCAATTTCCATACTTCAGCATTGAGTTGTTCCAGACCAATAATTCCACCTACTAGTATCATCACTATGCTAGTCTGCATACTAAACACAATGGCAAACAAGATCAAATACAAGTAGGATTTGTTATTCTCAAATTAAAGGGATGCGGAAGAACCATGTTCCAATAGTTCCTATATTGTCTTAGATTCCCCATTTATAGATCTTGTGTGTGAAGCCAAATCAAGGTGTGTGACCCAATTTGGTGATGTTTTTGTTAGATCTAGTTATGGGTTTTCTGTAGAAAACCTATGAGGTGACCTTGTGCCATTAGGAGTTATGGTCTTGGGTGGGTAAGGCAGGAAGGGATAAAAGTGGAGTTGATTCATGAATTTCTGGAACTATCGCCGGCGATAAAGGTTAACTCCCGGTGGTAGCTTCAAGAACCTCAAGGTAAGGGCTTCCAGTTATGTTGAGCGCACTGGGATGCACAAAAATGCGTTTGTGACCTCAAAGATCATTTGTGGGGTCGCTGAATTATGGAAATGGCTAGCTCCTGGAGCTACCGCTCGACGGTAATACTTACCATCTGGCGATAGATCCCAGGTAGCATAATCTGAATCTTGTATACATAATTGTGTACCTAAGGGAGGTACTTCTCACTTGCAACCGAGGACTCGAGAGTTGGGATGGTTCTCCCCTCTCGTAGCTTTTGGATTCGGGTTGGAGGTTACTCGCCCCTAACTCAAGTGTGGATAACCCTTGTAGCTGATGACTCGGGAGTCATTTCCGTAGAAAAAAAATGATAAGTACTGTAGTATGCTTTTGATAGCAAAATTGCTTGTAGGCTATATTTCTAGACTACTCTCCTTTGTACCATCACTTCCTTACCTACTTATAGAATTATCATTTTATGTTAGATACTAACTTGCAAGGTGTTCTAGCTTCCCCGAGACCGCTAGGTCTGCCGGGGGAGTAACTTTGTTACCTATTTGTGGTCGGCTTGTAGCTGACATTCTTTGCGCACCATTTTGTTGTGATGTTTGTAGGGAGTGGGAAGGAGGTAGTGGAGCGCTATGGTCTCCAGCGAGCGGTTCGAGTTCTCTTATTTTAGTTTAGTCCCTACAGGCCTGTGAGCCCTTTTTGGGTGCTTGTACCCTCGCATTATTTTCTAGTATGTTGAACACTTTTGGAGTGCTTGTAGGACTTAAGGCCAGGACTTATCTTATTGCTTTAGTAGTGGACAATTCTCTCATTATTTCTTACTTTTTGTTACTTATCTATTATGTTTTAGTCGCTAATTCTTTAGTGTGTCTTTTATATCATTTTGGAATAGCATGCAGGTGATGATTCTATGTAGTGGGGCCCAGCCGGACCCATGTCAAAGGATACTTATAGGTGGGGGGTTATATGGCTCGGTTGTTTAAACATCAGTAGCATGCCATTGCTTTGACGCTCTCCCAAAGAGGCACATACTTTGCTCGCATGTGGCCAAGTCGTCGATCGTGTGCCTCACGCTGGAATGGAGGAGGAAAATCGTGTGTTGCGTGGGGAATATGGTGCCCTTGTGCAACTAGTGACCACATTTTTCTAGCCTAAAATCAACGGTAACTACAGCCACCGTCGACGATTTAAAGGCATTTGGCGTGGCTGTTTAAACATCAGCAGAAATTACGGTGTGCGCTGGAGTAGAGGGGTAAGATGGTGAAAGATTTATTATACCTACCATTATAGAGGGGGGAGAAGTGTCAGCACCGTCTGAGAAGAGATCAAAAATAAGGAGCAAATGACCAGAAATTGGGAAAACAACACCATATATCATGTCGTGGGGGCAAAACAACACTAGAAATCGTGGCATGCACTGGAGTAGAGGGGGAACAATGCGAAAGATTTATTATTCTTGTCGGAGAAGGGGGGGAGATAGGTCGGAGAAGATCATGGAGAACCACGTCGTCGATCGCGCACCTTGCGCTGGAATGGAGGAGGAAATTCGAGTGTTGCTTGGGGAATATGGTGCCTGAGAAGAGATCAAAAATCGGGAGCAAAAGACCAGCAATCGGAAAAAACATCACCATATATCACATCGCGGGGGAAAAACAAGCCCAGAAATCACGGCGTGCGCTAAAGTAGAGAAGGAAGACGGCAAAAGATTTATTATACCTGCCAAAGAAGAGGGAGGAAAGGCGTCGGAGAATATCACGGAGAACCACATCGTCGATTACGTCTCGCGTTGCAATGGAGGAGGAAAATTGAGCGTTGGGTTGGGAATATGGTGCCTTAGTGCGACTGGCGACATCGCTTTTCTAGCCTAAAATCATCGGTAGCTGCAGCCACCGTCGACGATTTAAAGGCATTTGGCGCGGCTGTTTAAAAATCAGCAGCATGACGTTGCTATGCCGCTCTCCCAAAGAGGCCCTTACTTTGCTCGCATGCAGCCACGTCGTTGGTCGCGCGCCTCGCGCTGGAATGGAGGAGGAAAATTGAGTGTTGCGTGGGGAATATGGTGCCCTAGTGCGAATGGCGACTGCGCTTTTCTAGCCTAAAATCAGTGGTAATTGCAGACACAGGAGAAGAGGGATGAGAGGCATCAGAGAAGAGCATGGAGAACCACGTCGTCGATAGCGTGCCTTGCACTAGAATGGAGGAGAAATCGAGCGTTGCATGGGGAATAAGGTGCCCTAGTGAGACTGGCGACTGCACTTTTCTAGCCTAAAATCAGCGACAACTGCACCCACCGTTGACGGTTTAATGCCATTTGGCGCGGCTGTTTAAACATCAGCCGAAATCGTTGCGCCCGCTAGAGTAGAGGGGGAAAATGATGAAAGAGTTTTTATACCTGCCTGCGTAGAGAGGCATTGGCATCGTCTGATAAGAGAACAGAAATCGGGAGCAAAAGACAAGCAATCGGGAAAAATATCACCATATATCACGTCGTGGAGGCAAAACAACACCAGAAATCGCGGCATGCACTGGAGCAGAATGGGAAGACGGCGGAAGATTTATTATACCTGCTGGAGAAGAGGGAGGAGAGACGGCAGAGAAGATCACGGAGAACCACTTCGTCGATCGCAAAGATCGCACTGGAATGGAGGAGGAAAATTGAGCACTGTGTGGCGAATATGGAGCCGTAGTGCGACTAGCCACAACGCTTTTCTAGCCTAAAAACAGCTACAGCTGCAGCCAAGCTTGTAAATATCGGATGTCAGCAACATATCAGATTGAGTTTTTAAATGTTGGATGTCAGAAGTTGGAGACTTGTGAGGATATTTTAAAATACCAGATTTTCATATCTTATAAATAAATATTTTATTTTTATATATACTAACTATAATTATAAGTTATAAAAATAGAGAAATTTATAACAAATAGATAAAAAATGAATCGTTTATATTAAAAAAATAAAATCCAATAATATCTAAGATAAAATATTATTAACAAATATAAAATGATAAATTCTAAAATATATTTAATATTAAACAATAATTATACAAAATTTGTTATAACAATAAAACGTTAAAAAATCAAAACAATAAATTTAATCAATTTAAACATACATAATATATATATATATATGTATATATATATATATAAACATATGTTGCTAGTCTGCTAATATAACCTAAAATAAAATAGCGGACGATATAATTAAAAGTCGCGTCGGACGATATATCGAAAATAATTGGATATGTCGGCTTATATTTTACAAAGAACATAATATTTTTTTTAGAAAACATATTGTTTTGCCCTGAAAATGAAATGTCAGGAGACATGTCGGACATGTCAGAAGACATTTAAAACAATGGTTGCAGCCACAGTCGATGATTTAAAGGCATTTGGCGTGGCTGTTTAAACATCAGTAGCATGTCATTGCTATGCCACTCTCCCAAAGAGGCCCTTACTTCGCTCGCATGCGGCCACGCCGTGCACTGGAATAGAGGGGGAAGACGGCGAAAGATTTATTATACCTGTCGAAGAAGAGGGAGGAGAGACGTCGGAGAAGATCACAGAGAACCACGTCGTCGATCGCGTGCCTCGCGCTGGAATGGAGGAGGAAAATCGAGCGTTGTGTGGGGAATATGGTGCCCTAGTGCGATTGGCGATTGTGCTACAGCCACCGTCGATGAATTAAAGGCATTTGGAACAACTATTTAAACATTTGCAGCATGTCGTTGTTATGCCACTCTCCCAAAGAGGCCCTTACTTCGCTTGCATACGGCCACGTCATTGATTGCGCGCCCCGTGGTGGAATGGAGGGGAAAATCGAGTGTTGCATGGGGAATATGGTGCCCTAGTGCAACTGGCGACCGCTCTTTTCTAGCCTAAAATTAGCGGCAGCTACAGCCACAGTCGACGATTTAAAGGCATTTGACACGACCATTTAAACATCAACAGCATGTCATTGCTACGCCGCTCTCCCAAAGAGTCCCTTACTTCGCACGCAAGCGGCCACATTGTAGATCGCGCGCCTCACGCTGGAATGGAGGGGGAAAATCGAGCGTTGCGTGGGGAATATGGTTCCCTAGTGTGACCGATGACCGCGCCTTTCTTGCCTAAAATCAACGGTAGCTACATCAACATCGACAATTTAAATGCATTTGGTGCGGCTGTTTAAACATCAGCAACATGTCATTGCTATGCCACTTGTTGAATCCGAAAACCACGGTTCCACCTCTGAACCCAGTAACCACGGTTCGAGAGGAGTTCAGACCATTGTAGCTTGCTTTTACTTCTCCCGAGTTAAATCGTTAGGCCAGACTCTCGGTACAAGGAACCTCACTCTTTATAGTGGAAAACTAGAATAGACCCTCAAGCTACAGCGAGGATGTCCCGTAACACACCCGAAAGATCTTAGAGAGTTTCTCCTCCCAAACCAATGCTGAGCCCGGGCACCCTGGAGAGCACTTGAGAGCACCTGACTGTCAGCCCGGAAACCACGACAAATATAGTGCAGGAGCTCTCGCAAACCAGAAACATCCAAAGAAGAGAGGAAGGAAAAGTCCCTCCTAAGGTGCTTTTGGGGGTCAATTTATAGTTTTCTCAAAATGGTATGCGGATAGTGGAATCTCGCCTTTTGGTTTTACTAAACGCAGCCCAAATTGGTCTGGCAACAGCGAAATTCTGCTGTTTGGAAGGGTTAATTGCATGCCACAATGTGCTTTCCTGGAAAAAATGAGGGCATCCCTAAGGAGCGAATCCACACTACACCAGGCGTGCTCGCCTGGGGGGCGAGTACCCGATATGACTGGGTGCTCGTCGCTCGCCCCGAACTAGGAGCAGACGCTTGCTGTCATGCTCGCACTCTCACATTCGGCTGGACGTCTAGCCGATCAGCTATAGGTCTAATCGAATGGCGAGAAGCAAGCTAAACTCTTTATCGGCTGAATATCTAGCCGATCGACCAAAGGTGATTCAACTACCCTGGTGTGGGATGAGTGGGAGTTGTTGGGTTTTCCTTCGGGATAGACACATCAGAGTGTGTAGAGCAGAATATTCAAGAACAACCCAAAAGAGAGATAATGGGATCTTGCTAAAACCATGAATCAAGAAATCAAAGCAATAAATAAATTATCTGTGTTGAATTGAATCACTATTCAATCAGATTGCTCCAAGAAAATCTTCCCAGAATCGGAATCCTATTCTTATCCTTCTTTCAGTTCCCGCGGCTCTGTCGAGATCGACAAGCTCATCTGAAGGAGTTAGCACAGAAGTAGATCTGCACCTCTACAGAAGTTCACACGCGCGTCGAAGAACCCTAAGAACTTGTCAAACAAGAACCAGGTCAGAGATGTAGTGCCCTCTATGTCTCCACGGATTGCTAGATCCGTATAAGGAGAGGAGGCGATGAAGACAATGGTCGAATGAGTCTTCTGGACGAGTGGCGAGATTTCACAGGAATCGTTGAGACATTCTCGATGAAATCGTCGAGACAGTCTCGACGAAATCGCTGAGACAGCCTCGACGAAATCATCGAGATAGCCTCGACGAAATCATCGAGACAGTCTCGACAAAATCGCCGAGACATCTCGACGAAGACGATCATTCATCGAGACATTCTCGACAAAATAGCCAGTGACAGCCCATGTCATCTTGAAATTTTCTCGATGATATTCATAATATCGTCTTGAAGGTTTTTCGACATGCTCCATACAATATTCACAATATCTAATGAGCATTTTCCCAGACCAACTATACTCCAAATAGTCATAGGATTGATCCTTTCACTAATATACAATATGAGCAAGACCAACATAATCCTTTCTCCAATTTCTCCAAATGCTCTTATGTGCAACCCCATAGGCTCATATCGTGTTGGCAGTGAGACAAACTGCTTGATAACTCCCGTATCACTTTAGAAACTCCAACAACTTCCCACTTGATCTTGAAGGTATCAACAAAAGTCTCACAAATAATGAGCGGCATCTGGTAATGCATCATTACTACCCAAGCAATAAAAGTTCATAACTCAAACAAGCCTGTCTGTGACCAATGTATCAGTGTTGTCATGTTCCTTTGTCCTTTTCATCCAGATTGAACTCGAGGCATGGACCGTGTCACCTTCTTAATAATTCAACATTAATTCTTGATCTAGAATGGAATTCCAGAAATCGGTGAGCTCAATATCATATATTGACTCAACCAAGCATGACCATGCATTTCTAAGTCTCATTCCATCAAGGGGCCCATGGATGTAACTCCTGTCATATAGGAGGACAAACTCCATTTCTGTCCACACACAAACACCCAAATGAATCGTAATGTACCCAATAACCACCCTTATCATCAACCTTGCTCAAGGAAGACTTTAGGTGGTATCAAAGTAGGCCCATACTCACTTGATGAATGCTGTGACTTCAGGACAAAGAACCACAAACACCATTATCACTGGAGATCTACTTGTGGCACGTTCATATAATAATCCACAAAGTAGTCTCACTATGGGTCTATCCAGTATAACTTGTTCCTAACAAGTACCTATGTGTTGACTTGATATCCCATATCATGACCTGTGAGAACAGGTCATAAGTCAACCCACATACCAGTCTTAATATATCATCCTCTCCCTAATTTCTAAGATGATACCTTGACCAGGGACCATTTAAGAATGAATCTTCTTATAAACATAGGACCTCACATTCAAGTCACATACTTGAATTCCTATGGAAGCAAATATTCTAAGGGCATTTATTATGTTAACTACTATATCAAATATAGAAACAAATTGACATAACAAAAGAACTTACCATAAATGTAAAAAAAATTACAAGTACAAATTACCATTCATCATATGAATAAACAACTGACAAACACACAATCCACAAGGCTCCCACTAAAGATGATCATTCAGGTATCAAATACCCATTGATCTAACATGGCCATCATACTTAGCGCAATAGGCTTTGTCAGTGGATTCGTTGTATTCTCTTCAGCCGGTACTCTACAAATGTTCATGTCTCCTTGATCGACAATCTCTCAAATAATATGGAACCGCCGAAGTATGTGCTTGGAGCGCTGATGAGATCTAGGTTCCTTAGCTTGTGCAATTGCACCGTTGTTGTCACAGTAGAAAACTACGAGATCAACAATGGTAGGAACTAAATCAAGCTCGCCGATGAATTTCCTAATCCATACAGCCTCCTTTGCTGCAATTGCAGCAGCAATATACTTGGCCTCTGTGGTAGAATCGACAACTGTCTCTTGCTTAGAACTCTTCCAGCTCACAACCCCTCCATTAAGGAAAAATACAAAACTTGACTGAAATTTTGAGTCGTCCCTATCAGTTTGGAAGCTAGTATCCGCGTAACCATTTACAACGAGCTCTTCATCTTCACCAAACACCAAGAACATATCCTTAGTTCTTCACAAGTACTTTAGGATATTTTTGACTGCTGTCTAGTGACCATCACCAGGATCAGACTGATATCTGCTCGTCATGCTCAAAGCATATGAGACATCTGGTCGAGTACACAACATTGCATACATGATTGATCTAATTGCTGAAGCATATGGAATCAACTTCATGTGGTCCTTGTCTTCCAAAGATTTAGGACATTAGTCCTTAGAGAGACTCACACCATGTGACATGGGTAAGAATCCCTTCTTGGACTCAAGCATGTTGAATCGTTTCAACACTTTCTCAAAGTATGTACTCTGGGTCAAACCCAACAACTTCTTTGATCTATCTCTATAGATCTTAATACCAAGTATATAAGTTTCTTCACCTAAGTCTTTCATAGAAAAGCAGTCCCCTAGCCTATTCTTAACAGCTTATAGGGTTAGAATGTCATTCCCAATCAACAAAATGTCATCTACATAAAATATTAGGAATATGACAATGCTTCCACTAATCCTCTTGTAAACACAAGGCTCATCTTCGTTCTTGAAGAAACCAAACTCTTTGATTTTCTCATCAAAATGCAGATTCCAACTTCGAGAAGCTTGTTTCAATCCATAAATGGATCAATTCAACTTGCATATTTTAGTGGCTTCATTTGGAGATACAAAACCCTCGGGTTGTGTCATATACACTTCCTCAAGGAGGTTTCCATTAATGAAAGTTATTTTGACATCCATTTGCCAGATCTCGTAGTCATAATACACAACAATAGCAAGTAGAATTCAGATGGACTTAACCATTGCAACAGGGGAAAAGGTTTCAACATAGTCAACACCATGTATTTGCTTGAAACCTTTAGCCACCAGTCTCCCTTTGAATGCCTGTACATTCCCATTCATGTCGGTCTTCTTCTTGAAGACCCACTTGCACCATATGGGTTGTACCCCTTCAGGTGGTTCCACCAAGGTCCAAACTTGGTTTGCATACATGGAGTCCATTTCAAATTTCATGGCCTCAAGCCACTTCTCAGAGTCTGTTCCACACATAGCCTCTCGGTAGGTTGCAGGCTCATCATCATGATCCATAATCAACACACAACTAATGCGTATTCGGCAAGTGCACCGGTCGCTGTCAAGTAATAAAATTGGGAATAGCTTCCCCGAATATCGTCTCTCAAGGAATGCAGGTTCTGGTGAACGAAACGTGTGGTGAATCGATTTGTTATACGAGCGAACAAAGGAAAAAAACAAGGGCATTGATTTTGGGTTTCCTAAGTTAGTGCAGAAAAGAGATGCGGGTCAAAACTCGGCTTCGCAAGCCGGGATGGATGCAACGGCCGCGATGCCGTGCTTCGGGAGGCGCGTGGACGGAATGTAAGTATGACGGTTGAGGGTCGCACACACCTCTTCTCTAAACATCCCCACTAGCAATTGCTAGTGGCTTCACACACAACGAAACTTAGAAAATCACTAGGAAAAAGGGCTATTCCTGCCACCACATCAACATTGGACATGAACACAAGCAATAATCCTTAAGATTAACTTAACAAGCATTCATACAACACATAAACAAGTACAAGCATCAAAGGTTAGAGAGGACCACAAAGAAGAAGTCACCGCGTCTTGGGTTCTCGGCCGGAAGGAGAGGTTGTCGGGCTCTCTCCGGGCTCGTCCCTCAGATGGTGAGCTAACTACAAGGAGGCTGTCACCGCTCCTACGATCTTCAGCGCTTCTCTGGTCTCTCGGCGAGGAATGCTTGAGCTAATGGTGGAGAAAGCTTCCTAGTGCTCCCGGATGGAAGGATGGATGTGGAAATCACCGGAAATGGCCTCTATGGTGGTGGAGATGAAGGGGAAGCCTTCAGCCCTCAAGAGCAGCGGGAAGGAACTGATTTCCGGCTCTCTGAATCGCTCCAAACCGTCTCCAATCGTCCTCTTTTGACTGCCTCGATTCCTGCATTTTATACTAAACAGGCAGAAAAATGGTCACGCACGGTCGAACGCACGACCGTGCGCATACCGTGCGTTATTAACTCGTAAAATGTGGCTTGGGGAAGACGCTGCGCTGCCCGTGCGAATTTCTCACGCACGACCAATTCCGCCCGTGCGTTCGAATGCACGGGTAAACTCCGAAGCTCTGAAATCAGGAAGACACTGGTCGACCGTGCGTTTTACTCACGCACGGGCGAATCCGCCCGTGCGTCAAAACGCACGAGTAAACTCCGACGCTCCATTTTCAGCCCAGACACAAACGCACGACCGCGCCCGACCGTGCATCAAGGAAACGCACGACCGTGCGATATGCACAGACATTTCTTCTGGGGAAAATGGGATGAACCGGCCACCTACATACAAGATACAATGGCTGGGAATACACGTCCAGCATCAGAAAAACATAGAAGAAGAGAAGGGGAGCACCATGTACTTACCCCCAACAAGGAGCGCAATTGCACACCGGAATGGGCTAAAAAGTTCACCTAGCATGGAATAGTACATATGAATGAAAACGTGCCCAAAATGTGGTGCAAAGACTAGAATACCAGCCCAAATGAGTCCAAAAATATATATATAAATGGGACTCATCACACCCCCAGACTTAACCATTTGCACGTCTCGGGAAAACTACTCAGCTCTCCTGTCGGAACAAATGGATGTTAGCATGAGTTTGAGCAGTAGAGAACAATGCGAAGTCGCATGCACACGTGCATAGAAATGCATTAGAACAGAATTAAACTCAAGATTATATCTAATTATTTCTAAAGCAGTGGTTTGGAATTTACTTTACTTGGATGGTGAATCCCGGTGAATCTTTCGGTCGCGCAAAAAGGGAAAATAGCGTGACTAATGAGTAGAGTGTTACTCGAATCGAAGCTAGGGACAAACTCCTAAGAAATCCATCAAAGTCGGTGTCCATAGGCTTGCACGTTCGCACTCTCTCTACTGCATGAGACGACTCGTAACTAAAATCAATAGGACTTATAGGCAATCATTGGGCTTAGGTTGAGTATAGGCTAGGTAAGTAGAAGGACGATGGGAATCGCACTCAACACAACCTGAGCACTCAAGAGAATAACAATCACCAAAACACAATTTTCAGTAATTACACGACACCCCTAGACTTCAACTGAACACTAGGTGTGTGCTGAGCCAATCATACTTTTTGCCTTTGTCGAGAGAATGTAATTGAAAGTTCTTTTTGAAATTTTTCTTTTTTCTTTTTCTATTTTTCTTTCTCGATAGAATTTCTTTTTTAGGCATAATAAAAACTTCTCCTTCAGCTTTTTCAAAGCTAACATACAACACGGAGATTGCACCAAACAAGATAGATATATAAATTTCTTTCAGCTCACTTGTTGGTGCGAGAATAGGCATGGCCGTATGGCTTTGGTGAAATGTAAGTGGAGCTAAACAAAGAGGAAAGGTAGGCTCAGGTGGGCTTGCAAAGGTGATTACATTGGCAAGGATTTCAAAAGCACAAACGGATCATGAAATGGCCTATATCACACTTTATAATGAGTACTTCAACGCAATCGTTTCAAGAGTCGCCTAGTGCAAGTTCTAGCCACCGAGAAAGGTTGTCCTTCCTTCCGACCCTAGTAATAAGCTACTACTACTCTAGCTACACTCGACCTTATGCTACCGTTGGATTCACCGGATTCACCACTAAAGTAAAATAGATTGCAGCTACTATAATAGAAATAATTAAATTATAACTCTGAATTTTATTCTACTCTAATTGAATTTCTAGGCGTGACGAGAGCACTTGACTAGAGCACTACTCGAGTCAACATTTTTCTCTACTCCTCACTCATACGCTAACAATCCAATTCTTTCGAGCGGGGAACCTCGCAGCGATACCCGATAAGCACGCGTGATCAAGTGCGCGTCAACTAGGTGCAAGTGTATGCAATGTGCACAACAAAATACAAATCCTAACTCAGCACATTCTAACATGTCATGCAAAGTGTGTGCACGTGCATAGCTCGCTCTCTCCCCCAGACTTGATCAAAACTAAATAAAATAAAGAATTTAAACATAAGGAGAATAGGGGAAGAGTGGACCTATGCTCATAAATGAGCATGCCAGAAGTGCGGTAATTCCTTCTTCAAGTTTTTCTCCTTCCGCATCCACCACACGAGAGCTTTAACCTGCGATGTTAGCAAAAAGAAAAGAAAAACAGGACTAAAAGACAAAGACTAAGCAAGCGGAACCGGGTGGTTCCCATGGGTTCTCTCCCAAGAAGCCCTTTTGTTTAATGTCCTTAAAGGTGGACCAAATACCTGTATTAAAGCAGTTTATAAAGTCTAGGACTAAGCAAAAGTTTATAAATTCTAGTTACTATTACATACTCAAAACAGATCCGCTATAAGCTGATTTTAAATAGTAACAACTGATGAAAGAAAAAGGTCCGGGGACCTGGTAGTAGGGGTGGAAATTAAGTAGGATGCTCAGCCTCCAACTACAGATCTCCTCCTTTTTTGCTCTCTTCTTCTCCTCCAGTATTATGTCTTCAAAGAAGAACCACTTGCCCCCTTGTAACCAATCCTCAAAGGGAAGCACCAACGATGATGAGGAAACAAGATGTTCCTTCACTGTACCTTCCTCATCCCGCCATGCTTTCGGCTCCTCCATGCATAAGATCTGATCAACCGTAGGAGGGACATCCTGCATCCTTGTACAAAAAGAAAGGGGGTCAGGAAATAAATTAGAAGAAAAACTAAAAGAAATCTCATCTGAGGGGATAATCCCGGCTTCATCCCCCATGTGGTGCGGCAATGATAAACTGATGAGATCATCGAAGATTTCACTAGACTCAACAGCGCACGCAATGGCCTCCTCTATCACTTGGACTTCCTCGTACTGAACTGAAACGTTTGCTTCAGCCCAATCGAGACGGTCCTCCTTCATGAGAGTGGGCACGTCACCGTGTAGGTCTGCAACATCCTGCAAATTGACCTCAATGACAATATCAAAAATAGATGTAGATTCGTGTGTAGTGGGAGAAGACATGCCACTTGAGAGTTCGAGCTCACTCTCCACACAAGGGCACAAAT
The DNA here is from genome assembly GCA_033032865.1 of Dactylorhiza incarnata. Taxonomy (NCBI): domain Eukaryota; kingdom Viridiplantae; phylum Streptophyta; class Magnoliopsida; order Asparagales; family Orchidaceae; genus Dactylorhiza; species Dactylorhiza incarnata. The sequence goes on from JAWHQI010000098.1 coordinate 6,983,704, forward strand.
CCACGCAAAGTGGTACGTGAACCGAAGAGGTATTGGGGGTCGCATCAGAAACAGGGTCATGAGGGACACTGATGCACATGTCGATTCCAGAGCCTTCAAAAAGTGAAGGTGGAAGTGACACGTAACCAGAGGAAGGAGCTGTGTTCGCCGAATTTGAGGATGGGACGATCCGGATATCCGGCTCATCGTCATCCTCCAGTTGGCGAAGGTAATCAGCACAGTCCTTCAAGGCATGCTCTCTACTTTTGCAAAATAAACACTGCTTTACCGGCTTCGCCGGCACCCAAGGTGCGGTAGCCGCGTAATAGTGCGACAACGGAGGCGCAGTAGAGGAGCCAAAAGATTTATGGGACCCGTACGGTTTCTAAACAACACCATACTCTTTGGGACACCTATCACTAGCGTGGGATGTGTCCCCACACCAACGACATCGGATATTCAAATGTGCCCACATGATACAGAAGAAGAAAATAGCATGAAAAAGAGTAAATTAAAAAGGAATAAAAGACTCAATCGCAAACAATCGATTCACAACCATAATCTCATCACGCCTGCATTCCCCGGCAACGACGCCAAAAACTTGATGCGTATTCGGCAAGTGCACCGGTCATTGTCAAGTAATAAAATTGGGAATAGCTTTCCCGAATATCGTCTCTCAAGGAATGCAGGTTCTGGTGAACGAAACGTGTGGTGAATCGATTGTTATACGAGCGAACAAAGGAAAAAAACAAGTGCATTGATTTTGGGTTTCCTAAGTTAGTGCAGAAAAGAGATGAGGGTCAAAACTCCGCTTCGCAAGGCGGGATGGATGCAACGGCCACGATGTCGTGCTTCGGGAGGCGCGTGGACGGAATGTAACTATGACGGTTGAGGGTCGCACACACCTCTTCTCTAAACATCACCACTAGCAATTGCTAATGGCTTCACACACAACGAAACTTAGAAAATCACTAGGAAAAAGGGCTATTCTCGCCACCACATCAACATTGGACATGAACACAAGCAATAATCCTTAAGATTAACTTAACAAGCATTCATACAACACATAAACAAGTACAAGCATCAAAGGTTAGAGAGGACCACAAAGAAGAAGTCACCGCGTCTTGGGTTCTCGGCCGGAAGGAGAGGTTGTCGGGCTCTCTCCGGGCTCGACCCTCAGATGGTGAGCTAACTCGAAGGAGGCTGTCACCGCTCCTACGATCTTCAGCGCTTCTCTGGTCTCTCGGCGAGAAATGCTTGAGCTAATGGTGGAGAAAGCTTCCTAGTGCTCCCGGATGGAAGGATGGAGGTGGAAATCACCGGAAATGGCCTCTATGGTGGTGGAGATGAAGGGGAAGCCTTCAGCCCTCAAGAGCAACGGGAAGGAACTGATTTCCCGCTCTCTGAATCGCTCCAATCCGTCTCCAATCGTCCTCTTTTGACTGCCTCGATTCCTGCATTTTATACTAAACAGGCAGAAAAATGGTCACGCACGGTCGAACGCACGACCGCGCGCAGACCGTGCGTTATTAACTCGTAAAATGTGGCTTGGGGAAGACGCTGCGCCGCCCGTGCGAATTGCTCATGCACGACCAATACTGCCCGTGCGTTCAAACTCACGGGTAAACTCTGAAGCTCTGAAATCAGGAAGACACAGGTCGACCATGCGTTTTACTCATGCACGGGCGAATCAGCCCGTGCGTCAAAATGCACGAGTAAACTCCGACGCTCCATTTTCAGCCCAGACACAAACGCACGACCGCGCCCGACCGTGCGTCAAGGAAACGCACGACCGTGCGATATGCACAGACATTACTTCTGGGGAAAATGGGACAAACCAGCCACCTGCATACAAGATACAATGGATGGGAATACACATCCAGCATCAGAAAAACATAGAAGAAGAGAAGGCGAGCACCATGTGCTTACCCCCAACAACAAGGAGCTTAATTACACATCGGAATGGGCTAAAAAGTGCACCTAGCATGGAATAGTACATATGAATGAAAACGTGCCCAAAATGTGGTGCAAAGACTAGAATACCAGCCCAAATGAGTCCAAAAATGTATATATAAATGGGACTCATCAACTACCTATTTGAGACATGAGAAATCCTTATCTCTCAGGCTCAACTCTAGGTCTACCAGATCTACGTAGGACTTTTGTTTCTTGAGCAGGTTCTCCAGCTACAACAGTTTGTAGTCCTTGCTTAGGTTCCAATTCTGGTTCATTCATTGTTCGTGGTTCTTGAACCTCTTCAAGTTCTACCTTGGTGTTCTCTAGATAGAAACTCTTTCTCTAGAAAAACACAACTCCTTGCAACAAACATTTTGCCCTCGAATTGCAGGTAGAAGTAATACCCTTTAGTTTCCCTAGGATATCCCACAAGATAACACTTATATGACTTGGGTTCCAGCTTAATTTTCATGCATTTGACATCGTACATATGCCTCACAGCCCCAATTCTTAATGAAAGACATACTAGGATGCTTCCCAATCCATATCTCATATAGTGTCTTTTGAACCGTCTTCATCGGAACTCGATTTAGTGTGAAAGTAGTTGTCTCTAGAACAAAACCCCAAAAGGAAACAGGCAAATCTGCATGATTCATCATCGACCATACCATGTCTAACAAAGTACAATACTTCCACTCAAAAACACCATTATGTTGTGGTGTTCTAGGTGAAGTGAGCTATGATACAATACCACACTCTTGTAGATGATCACGAAACTCCTGACTCAAATATTCGCCACCTCGATCAGATCGGAGTGCTTTCATTGTTTTTCCTAGTTGGTTCTATACTTCATTCTGGAACTCCTTGAACTTTTCAAAGGATTCAGATTTGTTCTTCGTAAGAAACACGTATATGTATCTACTGAAATCATCAGTAAACATAATGAAGTAGTGAAACCCACCTCTCGCCATAAAACACATGGGTCTGCATACATCACTATGTATGACACCCAAATGATCATCAACCCTCTCGGTATGACCAGTGAAAGGGGCTTTAGTCATTTTGCCTAACATGTAAGACTCGTATCTCTCAAATGATTCATAATCAAATGAGTCCAGCAGCCCATCTTTATGGAGCTTGGATATGTGTTTCTCATTTATATGGCCTAAATGACAATACCAAAGGTACATAGGATTCGAGTCTTTTGTTCTTACTCTTTTAGTATTTTCTACATTATAGATCGGTTGGTCTAAGTTCAAAACATATACACCATTAAACAATTGAGCTGCACCATAACAAACATTATTCATAAAAATTAAACAACAATTGTTCTTAATTATAAATGAAAAACCTTTCATGTCAAGGCATGAAATGGATATAATGTTTCGAGTTATGGATGGAACAAAATAATAATTATCTAGTTCTATTACAAGCTAGTGGGCAAAGAAAGGCGATAAACTTCTACGGCAATGTCAGTAACTCTTGCTCCATTTCCAACGCGCAGGCCTACCTCTTCTTTATCCAACATTCATTTCCTTCCCAGTTCCTGCACATTTGTACAAATGTGAGAACCGCATCTGGTATCCAATACCCAAGATGAAGGAGCATAAAAGTTTATTTCTATAACAAAAATACTTGAAGCGGAAGTCACGCTTCCCTTCTTTTTTCTGCAGATCCTCAATATAGAGGGAATAATTCCTCCTCCAATGCCCTACCTTACCGCAGTGGTGGCACTTCCCTTCCTTAACCAGACCTTTCTTTTTAGTGCTGAAGTCTTGGGATCAAGATAAGACTTAGATCATATCTTCGTCTTCTTTGATCCCCTGGTCTCGCCCTTGCCTTTATGCACCATCATTATGGGGCTAGCAGGCTTGGCCTTCTTCATGCGGTTCTCAGCAGTTCTCAACATGCCAAGGAGCTAGGGAAGTGTATTGTCTATTTCATTCATGTTGTAGTTCAAGATAAACTACTCATAACTGTCCGACAAAGATTGCAGGATCAGATCAGTGGCCAACTCTTGGCCCAAGGGAAAATCCAGTCTCTCAAGGTTCTCAATATACCCAACCACCATGAGCACATGAGTCCCTACTAGGTCTCGAGCTCCCATCTTGCACGGAAATAATGCCTTAGATATGGCAAACCTCTCATGTTGAGCTTGCCCCTCGAAAATTATCTTGAGGTGCTCGATTATCTCATAACCACACATGCTCTCGTGTTGCTTCTGAAGCTCAGAGATCATGGTAGCAAGCATGAGAGATTAAACATCAAGGGTGTCATCCTGATACTTTTTGTAAGCATCTCAGTCGGCTCGGGGAGCATTCCCGGTTGGCTATGCGGGGGCTTCCTCTTCCAAGACATAGAGCTTGCGCTCTTGCCTGAGGACAATCCTCAGGTTCCTATACCAGTCAATGAAGTTCATCCCGTTGAGCTTGTCCTTCTCAAGGATGGGTCTCAGGGACAGGGTGGAATGAGATCCACTTGCTATGGAAATTCTGCAATTAATTTGCAAAACCTTTTAGTATTATATTTCAAAATACATTTTAATTTAATAAGGACTTTTATTAAAAGCTCTCACTATTTTATTCAAATTGATAACCCTTAGTACCAATTTGGAGAGTTTATGCGAGCTACTCTCTTAGTGATCAAGGTCTGTATTTCACCGCCATCATAAGTCAGCTTTGGCTGATCACCCACAATGTGGCTATTTAGGTAGACAACATTTCCCAATTGCATCACTATGCAACTCTTGTATGGTTGGTGAATAACACTTATTCACATCCATCAAATGGTGCATGCCTACCCTATGACTCTAGGCACTCAACCGTTGAGGCCACCTAGTTAAGTTTGACCCGATGTCGATAGTGGGATATCATAATTATCCGCTCGCACCCTTACCAAGATGGATTAATGCACCTTGCTTTGGCAAGCCCACACTTCATCAATCAAGGAAGGAAGAGTCACATCCATCAGAAGGCATCCGAACACTTAATATTAATTTTAAGGGATTTTTATGATACTTGATTAACTCTTAATCTTGATTAACATTTAATCAATGTGCACACACTTTCAAAATCATGAAAGAAACAATAAACACAACCCGGATACACTCTAGATGCACAGAAACCATCAATAATTTATGTTATGGTTTAAATCTGAATATTTAGAACATTTCTAAATCTTCGGATTTACATGTACCAGATGCTAACACAAGCAAACATCCTTATGGCAGTAGACAAGCTCATCTCTCTATGTTCTAGTTTCACAAACTAACATAGAGAAAGACGGTTACTGCAAAAGGAACAATTTCTAAAACATTGAAATCACATCAACCTAGATCTGATGCCACTGTTGGGTTTTCCTTTGGGTTAAACACATCAGAGTGTGCTCAACAGAATATTCAAGAACAACCCAAAAGAGAGATAATAGGATCTTGCTCAAACCATGAATCAAGAAATCGAAGCAATAAATATATTACCTGTGCTGAATTGAATCATTATTCAATCGAATTGCTCCAAGAAAATCTTCCCAGAATCGGAATCCTATTCCGAGCGAGACATCTCAACGAAATTGTCGAGACAGTCTCGACGAAATCGTCAAGACATTCTCAACAAAACTGATCATTCGCCGAGATATTCTCGACGAAATTGCCAGTGATAGTCCATGTCGTCTTGAAATCTTCTCGACGATATTCATAATATCGTCATATAGGTTTTTTGACATGCTCCAAACAATATTCACAATATCTAAGGAGCATTTTCTCGAACCAACTCTACACCAAATAGTCATAGGATTGATCCTTTCACTCATATCCAATATGAGCAAGGCCAACACAATCCTTTCTCAAATTTCTCCAAACGCTCTTATGTGCGACCCAATAGGCTCATATCACGTTGGTAGTGAGACTAACTGCTTGATAACTCCTGAATCACTTTAGAAACTCCAACAGAAGCTACCCTGGGAGTGCTTGCCACTCTTCGTTAATGTTGTCCGTCGATTCCTTGTCGGTCCACTCGATAAATACGAGGTTGTACACAATCCCCGCTCTTTGCGAGTTTGCCTCAAGCTCGGAAAGATAGTTCAACCCCGAGTGTTTGGAGAGTGTCTCAATTCAAGGGAATCTTCTAGTGGGTCCCACTGGGGGCTATAAATACAAGGATGGAGGGGGAGAGCCTTTCCAAGGACCCCCCACCCTAATCTTCTCTTCTTTTGCTTTTTCTCGGCTAACATTATGCAGCTCTCCCAAGAGCTCCAAGATCTCCTCACCGCAACTAAGAAAAAGGGTGAGGAAACCTTTGCTTTACTGCTGGGACTCATCACCGAGCACTCCTCACAACTTATGCTGAGGCGCGTAGAAAAATAGGTTGCTACAAAAGTGAGGTGAGAGTCCGTGGGAGAGGGAACAACCCTGATCGGGCTCCAATCACAACCCGGGTTCAGCCTAGGCTTCGAGCTCTTAGACCAGGTGAGTGCCTTCCCTTTAATTTACTTGCCCATAACAATTTTCACGATATCATGCCAACCTTGAGTCATGGGTTTTGCAGATCAGAGTTGCCATGTAGGGCGGTGCAGGGGATCAGCTAGTCAGCAAGCAAGAGGGAGCGAGCAATCAGGCCGACCCTGATATCCTCCTCCTCGTTCCCAGTAAGTGAACATTATTCTTCCTCACCAACCATGATTATCCTCGCAGTATCCAATTATATTGACCTCACGCCGACACCTCCGCAACAGAAGTCAGCTACTCGAGACCTGACCCAGGAGTTTGCCAAAACAAGCATCTCCCCTGCGAGCACTGTTGTTGGTGTCACCGCAATCCCTGAAGCACGGGGTCCTGATAAGACTCCCCGCGAGCAAGTTTGGGGAAGTATCTGGTACTTCCTACCTCATGCCACTTTGGCGGGAGTCCAAGTTTCCTCACCTGTCATGGCCGCGAGCCCATCCCGCGTCGCGAGGGGAAGGCTATTGAGAATTCGCTTGGTAAGGGGGTTCATTCATGTGTTTCTTCATTTTTCAATTTAGCGCTAACCTTTTGCCTTTCTCCAGATGTTGACAACCCAAAATCTGACGAGTCCGATTATACTGTAATCAACTCAGCACTGCCTTCTCCCAACATGATCGACCAGTACCTGGGAGACCCCTCCAATGCTGCTGTGATGAAGGGTCTAGTGGCAGGCATCCTGCGGAAGCACAACTATAAGCTTCGCGAGCTCCAGGAGGAGAGGGCTTCGGCGGATGATTACCCCTTCTCACACATCCTCACCCTGGAACGATGAATGGAAGCCCTTCAAGGAGACTGTACTCTGCTCGTAGAGGAAGTTCAATGACTCGTAGGGGGCGCCGTGATGTTGTTGAAGGACCACTTTAGGTGAATCATAGATTGCGTGCTTGCCCTTCAACATGAGATCGTTGCGGCTCGCGAGTATGCCCCTATGAGGTGAGGTCCAAGGATGCGGCTGAGCGGTCAGGGTCCCCTGAGGTGAAATCCTCCATGTCCTCGACTCACTCGCAATCGAGTTTTCCTTGGAACCGACTCACTACTATTTATTTTTGTTGTTCGAACACTATTATGTCTATGTACTTAACCCCGCCTCGCAGGGCTTCATATTTTTCTTTTCACATGGTATGGTTCGCATGTTTTATTTTACTTATCATTCTCCAATGTTAAGATTTGCAAAATAATAGCGCTCACGCTTACTCATCAAGGTAAAGCTAAAGAGACCTCGCATGCAGGCAATGGATAGTGGGTGTGGGGTTAGTGGGACGCATCATTAATCGTGAGACCTCCCTCACCCCCTTTTTTATAAATGTACCCCACCCCCAACCCCACCCTTTCTTTTCGTACTCACCTACCACATTAATTGCCCTCTTGATCCCCTTTCCCCTTCGGATCGCTCATCCTACTTGTCAATCCTTCTGAAGTTGGACAAATCTTCTGACCCTTCTGATGTGCGAGGGAATTATGTTGCTAACTTCACCGACCACCTCTTTCCCAAGGGAAAAGTGTCAGAGGAGGATCGCCTCGCGTTCGAGGTTGCTTTCCTACCAGGGTACTCAGCTCGTTGCCCAAGGGAATGCAAAGCCATCAACTCATTTTACGAGGATGAGCTCGCCTTCCCTCTCTCCCACTTTGAAGTTGGGCTTTGCCTCCCCTTGTGGAGTGAGGTAAAGAAATTCCTCAAGTACTTCGGGATGGTGCCCGCACAGTTCAATACGAACGTGATTGTTATGCTCGTGGCATTTATTTGCTACATGCGTGAGGAGAGGATTGAGTTCAACCTTACAGCCTTTCGTAAGTTGTTAATCAACAGAGCGACCTCGGATAGAGTTGCCTTTCTGACCGGCTCACAGCTCAAAGTCTGCGAGACCCTCAATAAAGTCCTGCGCTAGAATGATAGGTTCTGCTTCATCAAGGGGAACTTTGGTAACATCCCATACGCGCCCATCCAGAAGAGGGAATCCGTCTATCGTGCCCCTCACGTGGATGGAGAAACGACAGAGTTCTATAAGTTCTTCATCGAGGAGAACTTTGAGATCACCTATTTGCGATGGCATCTCGACTCGCTCTTCCCGGTGCCATAGGGGGAAGGTATACTTATACTCGCTTTACTTAGATTATCATTTAAGCTCACCTCCTTACTTATTCATGTTTCCACTTGTGTTGCAGGGGAGAGCCTGATCCCCAAGAACCTGTCAAATATAGGTCTCACGAAGCTGGCCTCTTCGCTTGAATTTGTGAGGGCAGTCATGGAAGCCTGCGCTAGTGATTTAGGCAAGACCAAGTCTAGCGGCGACAAGGGGAAGAGAGCCGTGGTAGATCTCAACCCCCCCCCCCCCCCCCCCCCCCCCCGTCCCCCGCTGGCTCGCATAAAAAGCTCAAGAAAGTCGTGGCCAAGAATAAGAAAACTGTCATGGTGAGCTGCTTGGAGCCCCCGATCTGGGCCAATGCAGGGACGAGTGATATGGATATGAGTGACATACACCCCAACTTTGGCTTGGGGGAGAGGCCCCGGGACAGCGTGGGTGACCCCTTGCTCATTTGGGAGGACACGACTGTGAACGTTATGGTTTCCTCTCGCCTTCCTTCCAAGGTCGAGCACAGCATGGACGGCGAGCACGCATATGCCCTTTCTTATGTGCTGTATGGGAGGGAGGAAGCAGCCGCCTTTGAGAAGGCGAACCTGCGAGAGCTCGCCTATGAGAACTTGTGGGCCTAAATGTGCGCCATAGAGCTTTCTCACATGGCGTCGCGCCGTGGCCTCTCCTTCAGCAAGAACTTATGCAAAGCTGAGGCCACCCGAGAGCACGTGAAGGAGCAGGTTGGGAATTTATAGTTGCGACCTGAGCTCGCTGAGAGGCTCCTCGCAAAAGCCCTGAGCAGAGTGGTAAGCCTCACCCAAGACATTCTGATTTCCCCCGCCTCCGATTATTATTGTTTATAGTTCTTACGCGTATTTGATGAAGGATGTCGAGGTCACTGATCATATGGCGACTTGGGTCAGCGAGCTATTGGCGGAGGTTGAGGTCATTAAGGCGCAGCTCGCCGAGCCCCTACAGAGAAGCCAGCAGTGAGTCAACCTCCATGCACGAGAAGATGTTACAGCTTATGATGGGCGAGGTCGAAGCGACTCAGAGGCTTATGGTGATCAAGGCGACCGAGACCACGCTCGACATGCTACGTGACATCAACGCTTTTGGTGCGGGGTGGCAAAACATCACCATAGAGGAGTTGATCCCCGCTCTCTTACTCCCAGACCCCCTGGTGGGCTCGTTTTTGGATTCGTACGGTTACTCGCCGGCTCACAATGATGACGGCGACCAAAGACATTCTTCCGAGGACCCGCCCACGCCTTAGATTTAGGCCTTGCTTTTTCTTCTTCTTTTTTATATGTAAGGGTGAGCCCCCAGATTTTTGTAAACCTTCCTTATGAATGAAATATAAAAAATTTCAAGTCTCATTATTGATTCATTTCCCATTTATATATATATAGATATATATATAACGACTCACCTTAGTCTCCTGGACTCACCAAGTGCCGGCCCTAGGGACCAAATAGTTTGTCGCGATGTAGAACTCGCCCTTACGAAACATGTGAGACATAGGCTTTGCAGCTCCTTTGTGCTCGCAAACTTTCACCAAAAAGACTTTCGTTAGGAATAGTTCCTCACTCAAGATTTTGCGAGAGCGTCGAGTACCCGACCTGTGAAATGTTCGCGCGACCCCTGTATTTTCCACGCGTGCGAGGTTAACTTTATCTGGACATCAACTAGTTGCACCCCTCAACCCGACGAGTACCTTAACATAGGTATTGATACTCACACTCACAGGGAGGGGTAGCACTACCTTGCTGATAGTTTATTAGGGTGTATTCTTGATCACATATAGGGGGGGGGGGGGGGTGAATAGGCCTCTTTTATTTTAAGCTTATGTCTACCTATTTTCAGAAATTATGTTAGATTTAAATCAAGCACACAGAAAACACATAAAGCACTTACAGAGGTTCCTCAAGACAAGGTATCTTGAGTAGTCCTCTTTCCCCCTTCACCTTTCTAACAATGAGTTAGACAAGGCCAACTCCTCCAATCTCAGCGCCAAGAGCTTACAACTCAGATCCCTCAGGATCTCTCAGGTTTTCTCCAAAAAATCTACCTTAGGCTCAACAGCCCTACCTCAGGCACAGCAGCCCTACTAGCTTAGACCTATCAAGAAGTCCTACCTCATATATCCACTGAGATCCTACACTCAAGCAGAACTCTCAACTTTACACTCAGTCCCAACAATCCTACTCCCTCAGGCAAAATGCTCTACAAGCTCTGAACAAATATGTTCCTACAAAAGTTATAAATGATGCTTACAACAGAAGATAAAATAGTAACTCTTGATCTTCTGTTGCAGTCTTGAAGCAAGGAAGAGAACAATAGCTTCAATCCTGCCTCTCTCTCCCATCCTTCTCTTTAGTAGATGAATAAGGATCAACTTGCTCTTCTTGATTCACACAGGAAGAACAATCTTTCTCTCCTTGCAGCTTCAGGAAGCAAGAGGAGAGATCTTCTTGACAGCTGTCAATGTAATAGTAGATGTAAGTAGTTAATTATAATGCTTGCTTTCTTCAAAGCCCTAATTTGTTTTCTTATACTCCTTCAGACTTCAGCGGCTATCAGATGGCCCCTAACACAATATGGAGGTGATTGGAGCACCTTATCTTGCTTTACTGCATCTTGCGCCAAAAGCAAAACCCGCCAGCACATTTGAATCTGTCTCAGCAGTTGGTCTGAGACAGCTCCATGTCTTAGCGGCTACTTCTGTCTCCGTCTCAGTGGATCCGCTGAGACAAACAGTTGTCCCAGCGGTTTTCCTCTATCTACAACTCAGCATACCCAGACTCCTTCTCAGCGTCTCCTGGCCTTGTCTCAGCGGTTCAGCTGAGATTGAGAACTCTTCTCAGTGGTTTTAGCAGTAAGCCGCTAAACTTATTCCACATCTTGGAATAACCTAACCCTGCATAGTCATGAGGTAAAATAGGGTTTATCAAATACAACTTGTACTTAGCATTGAGTGTGATGCTTCTTCAAATCAAGGAAACATTGAGGGTAATATTCCCAAAAATCTCCCCCTATTTGAAGAAGACTGAACACTCCTAATGCTAAGATACATAACAAATAAATACTTATCATGTAACTTCACTACATAGCATTCATCATAACATAATCATGTTAACATTATTATTGCATTACAGATAATGTCATAATAGATAATCTTCATGACAAGCATAATACCACATAGTATATCAACCCAATAATGTGATTAAGTAATTATGTCAATGCATCACAGATTATCTCAAGCAATAACACGGAATAATATGAAGGTTTGACTGAGATTAGCTTACAACATAAGGTAGTAGATTCAACAAATCATTCATTTTCATTTCAGATATAGTGTTGAGACATTGTTCAGGTTACATTTTGATGTTCATAAAACTTAGATACATTCATTTAGGTTTTTCTCTTTTTAAAAGATGTTGAACATTCAGCATGGTCAGCAATAATTTCGTTCCCTTTTCTGAGGCCTCTTTTTCAGCATTTACTGCTTCTAATTCAGCTATCTTCTTCCTGTTTTCTTGCCTTCTGATGTACAGGCATGGCTTTGGAATGTACCTTGATGGCATCCTTCTTGGATTATCCTTTCTTACCAGATTTTCTTTAAATATTTTATCCCTTTTTGAGTTTCTTTTTAAATGTTTTATCCATTCTTCACAGGAATAGATTGTATCAATGTCTTTGCAGACTTGTCCATGGATGATCCATGCATTTAAAATTATACTCTTGGAGTCTTCACTCCAGTATTCAAAATCTGGATCTTTGGTCTGTTCATCCCTCTACTTTGCCATAAACTCTTCAGCTAGCATTGTGTGTTCTCTCTCTCTTTTCTTTTCCAGTCTTGCATTCTGGGCAATTTCTTCTTGTTTAGAGAAATCCCAATCTTCTGCTCTTTGCCTGTCCAGGAGGGGAAGGTTTAAGGCTAGCCTTGTTCCTTGCATAACCTTGAGGGCTAGCTCAGAGTTTGTGATAGTATTGTTATCCTCCCCCTTTCTGGCTTCTTCAAATATCTTCTAATTTATGTCTTGTTGAGCAGCAGTTATTGAGCCAGAAATTGTTTGGAAAACATTTTGAATAACAGCCTTCAGCTCATCCTTGTTTCTGTCAGCCTCACCATTCAGTTGCATAGCAGTGGAGTACACATATTCTTGTATATGGGTTGAGGCTTTTTCTATTACCTCATCTGTCTTGCTGACATAGTTCTTGACATATGTCATATCCTGCTCAGACATTTGGAGGTGTTTTTCCATTGATCTTAGAATTGTATTCTGAGACACCACTGACTTCTCTGCCAGATCAAACCACTTTGTCATTTGTCTATTAAGGATTGCAGTGTCTTCCTTGATCTCCTTGACCTCAGCCATTACTTCAGATTTCACAGTGAAGATAGACTGATCTATATATTCTTTTACTATAGAAGCTGACCTGTTTACATAATCCTTCATAGAAGTTAGATGAGTATCTAACATTATTTGTATGGCATTGAGAATTCTCTCATTGGACTATGATGAGGTGGAGGTTGAAGCTTGTTATTCAATGACTAAAGGTTCTTTATCCTGAATAGCAATAGCTGGAAGCTCCCCCTCAACTGGATGATCCTTTTCTTCAGCAAATAGTGCTATTTGATCAATGTGGTCAGGGTGGACTCCATCATCCTCATCATCAGCAACATCATCCTCATCATCATTAGTAGATTTGTCTTGATCTGATGACTCCAAGAAATGTAGTACATCATCTTTACCAACTAAAGGAGCATCAGGTTGTCTGTGACCTGGTGAATCCTAGAGAATTGGTTCATTATCAGGATTAAGCTAAATTCTTCTTTCAAGATTTAAGATGATTGTGTCAATCTTACTTTGCATGTCCTCAGGAGAAGGCGCTTTGTCCTCATCAATCCTGTGAGAGACAGATTCACCATCATTATTGTCATTAGCTCATCCATTGAAGATGGTTCATGTTGTTGCACCCCTCAGATAAGGCATCCACCTGGACTTGAGGATCTGAAGTTCATATTATTGAAGAGTCATTAGTGATTAACCAGTAGATTGGTTAAGATTATATAACATTATTAGTAGTGTGAAGGTGAAGGATTAATTACCAGGGGTGTTATCTATCTCCAAGTCATGTGGATGGACAGGCTCAGCAGGCATGCGTGATGCATCTGGAGCATCTTTATCGCATGAGGTATTCTCAGTCTTGTCATCCAGATGAGCATCCTTTTCAAGACTGCTGTGAGATCCAAGATCAGCACCAGCATCCTCATTCTTATCAGAGTGGTCTGACTCAGAACTTAAAATAATCATTCTTGGCTTCTTTATTGTTTGTGATTTCTTTTTCTCCTTCCCATTTGTCTCAGAGGGCTGGCTCATGGGGAGCACCCTTGTGAACTATCTAGGGTCTTTATATCCATCCTCTTTAGGTAATGGATATTTGATCCGTTTAAGCCCTTATACTTCTCAGGATAAGTTTGGATTAGATAGAGGGAGAGAATTCTACCCATATTAGGTGCTTGTAGACATTCCTTAATTCTTTGAAATATAACTTCTACCCAGGAAGTTTTCTTTGTCAGAATGATCCTAGTCATAAGGTCAAACATATATTGGGAGATTGTGTCATGAGACCCAGGCTTGCAGAGAATTGCTTTTCCCACTATGCTAATAGAAGTTTGCCTCTTTGATTGAAGAATTTCCTTTTCAATGATCCAATCTTGGCATCATTGCATTCAGTCCACTTCAGAGCCTTTTTTTATCCTTGTCAGAGATTTCTTCCTCCTCATCCTAACTGCATGAGGGAATTTGTAAGGCTTTCTCTATTTTTGCTGAGGATATTTTCACTCTTTCTCGTCCTTTCTTAGACTTTAAAGATGACTTGGAAGAAGACAACTTTGCATTGCTGAACCATTCCAGAACTTCAGTTCTAAGAATGATAGTTGGTTCAGAAAGAAAATACTCCAAACCTTGGGCTTCCTGGAGTTGAATCACTCCCTTTATCTCTTCTGGAGCATGGGCAAATCCATTCCTTACAATCTCATAACCCTCCAGAAGATCCTTTGTACTCTTTGGCGCCATTTTGCTGTAGAAGAAGACGCTGAGATGGAAGGGAGTACGATTTGTCTCGGCGGCTAGGGAGGAAGGATTTTGTATCTTTCTTTAATTAACAATTGTCTATTTATATAGCCTTGATTTATGTTTAAATTACCCCTAATAATTAAAGTTTAGTAAACTTATTATTTTAATGGAATTTAGATCATTTGAGGCTGCATTTAGACAAATTGTAATAGGACCTGCCCGTCTCAGTGGAACCGTTGAGGCGGCGACCTAAATTGCTGGGACAGAGCACTGTCAACCGATGGGACAATTTAGTTGTCTCAGCGGTTCAGCTGAAATTTTTCCCAGCTGTCTCAGCGGCTCAGCTAAAAGAATCTCTTCTGTTTTTGCTGACCTTACTACCTAATCATTAATCCATTTGAGATTTGATTGTTTTATGTACTAACCATGTCACTAAAAGTGTTGATGTGACAATATTTTAAATCATAACATAACATGCATAATATCATAGATGACTGATAGAAGGAAAAATTTGTCACTATTTAATATTTAACATACCTAGTTCAATCTTGAAAGCATTAAATTTAGCCTCATCCAATGGCTTTGTAAATATATCAGCAACTTGATTGTCAGTGGGGTCAAATTCAAGGCAGATATCTTTACATTCAACATGTTAAAATGATATCTTATCTCTATCTACTTAGTCCTGCTATGAGAGATATGATTCTTAGCAATAGAGATAACACTGGATGAATCATAATATAGTGGAGACTCACTTACCTTGAGGATGTAGTCCTCTAACTGATGTTGTATCCACAAAAGTTGTGCACAACAGCTACCTGCAGCAATATATTCAGACTCAGCAAAGGATATTGCACCACTGGTCTGCTTCTTGCTGCTCCATGATGTAGGCTGCCACTTGTGATTTTCTTGTCTTCTTTGCATCCAACAAAATCTGCATCTAAAAATCCAGTCAGTTCAAAATCATTGTTCTTAGGGTACCAAAGGCCAAGATGTAGTATGCATTTAAGGTTTCTCAAAATCCTCTTTGCAGCTGAGTAGTGAGATTCCTTAGGGCATGCCTAGTACCTAGCACAAACACATGTAACATACATAATGTCTGGTCTACTAGCAGTTAGATATAATAGGGATCCAATAATGCACCTGTACATGGATTCATCGAAGGCCTTTCCCTTCTTATCCTTGTCCAGGGAAATGGTGGACCCCATGGGAGTTTCATGGTGGAAGCTGATTCCATCCCAAACTTCTTGATAAGCTCCCTAGTGTACTTAGTCTGAGAGATGAATATCCCCTCATCAGACTGTTTCACTTGGAGGCCTAAAAAGTACTTGAGCTCTCCCATACTCCTCATCTCAAACTCCCCCTGCATAAGGTTGGCAAACCTTTTGCAGAGATTGTCATCAGTAAACCCAAATATTATGTCATCAACATATATTTGTACTGGAAGACACTTGCCCTTTGTTTCCCTAAGAAACAATGTGCTATCTATCTTTCCCCTCAAGAACCTATTCTTGATGAGAAAGCTAGACAAGGTATCATACCAAGCCCTAAGGGCTTGCTTTAAACCATATAGAGCTTTCCTAAGTAAATACACATGAGAAGAGAGGGTTGGATGCACAAAACCTGATGGTTGTTCAACATACACCTCTTCCTTCAAGTCACCATTGAGGAAGGCTGATTTGGCATCCATCTGGTATACTTTGAACCCCTTGTGGGCAGCATAGGCAAGGAATAGCCTAATTGATTCTAACCTTGCAACTGGGGCAAAGGTTTGATCAAAGTCTATACCATCTTCTTATTTATAGCCCTTGACTACTAATCAAGCCTTGTTTTTGATGATAATTCCATTTTCATCCAACTTGTTTCTATATATCCATTTGGTTCCAATGATGTTGTGTCCTTGAGGTTTTGGCACCAACTTCCATACCTTGCATCTTTTGTATTGAAGAAGCTCTTCTTGCATGGCTTGAATCTAGAATGTATCTTGGTTGGCTTCTTCAAACTTCTTGGGCTCTATTTGTGATAGGAAGCTCAGGAATAGGGTTTCATTGTGAGCCCTGCTTCTTGTTAGTACACCTTGGTTCTGGTCTCCAATGATTTGTTCTCTTGGATGATCCCTTAAGTGTCTTGTTGCTGCAGGCAACCTGTCCTCTATTTGCTATATTTCATTTACTGGTTCGGCTGTATCTTCAGCAGCCTACATCTCTTCATCTTCAGGAATTCCATCATCTGTATAGACTTTGCTAGTGCTGGGAATGTCTTGCACAGGCATCTTTTCCATTGCCTTTTCACTTCCTATCAAAACAGAAGAACTAGACCAGCCCTTATAGATTAGGCTGGTCTCATCAAACACCACATACATAGACTCTTCTACAACATGAGTCTTCTTGTTGTAAACTCTATAAGCTCTGCTATGTGATCTATAACCAACAAGAACCCCCACATTGCATTTCTCTGCAAACTTTGTTAATTGAGATTTTCCATTGTTTAAAATATAGCATTTTGAACCAAAGATTCTAAAGTATGAAATTGTTGGTTGTTTGCCTTTCAGAATCTCATACGGGGTAATTCCATGAACCTTATTGATGGAAGCTCTCTTGAGAACATAACTTGCAGTATTGACTGTCTCAGCCCAGAAATATTCTTGGAGTGAGGAGTCACTAAGCAATGTTCTCCCAGCTTCTATCAAGATCCTATTCCTCCTCTCAGCCATACCATTTTGTTGTGGAATCTTTTAGGAGGAGAACTCTTGGGTGATACCAAATTCTTGACAAAACCCTGTCATGGCTTCAGATTGAAATTCTGTGCCATGGTCAGTCCTAGTCCTGACCACAGTATATTGTAAGTCATTCTGAATTGCCTTGACATGGTTTATAAAGACATTTAAAGTATCTGATTTCTTCTTAAGGAAGAATACCCATGTATATTTTGAGTGATCATCAACAATCACCAAGGTATACAACTTCCCACCTAGGCTCTGAATTGGCAAAGGACCAAACAAGTCCATGTGCAATAAATAGACATTTTTCATTGTCTTTGGAGCCAATACTTTTAAAGGTGGCCCTTGTTTGCTTAGCCAATTGGCAAACATGACAGGGTCCACTTTTAATACATTTCAAGTTTGGACTATTCCTAACAAGGTTTTTAGAGATTAGTCTATACATTGTCTTGTAGTTAATGTGGACAAGTCTCTTGTGTCATTGAACACAAAGAGACTCATTTTCATTAGCTATAAGACATACAAATGATAGAGAATTATTGCATATAAAATCTAAACAATAAACATTCCCACTCCTAGTGATTGAGAGAATGGTCTCTAAGTCATTAGACTTTTTGATCAAGCACTTGTCATTGTGGAGTTTACTTATGCTTACTAGGTTGTGTTGCAACCCTTCAACATAAGCTACCCTTGTGATTGAAACTTTGCCATTAGAAATCATACCTTATCCTTTGGTGATTCACTTTTCAGATCCACCAAAGATGACTTTAGGCCCATTCTTCACAGCTGTGTTGTCCTGTAGCAGACTCCTGGGACCTGTCATGTGCCTTGAGCATCCACTGTCTAAGTACCATATTTGTTTAAGACTAGTACTTGAACTCACCTGCAAAGAGGAATTTAGTTACCCTTAAGAGCCCAAATGATTTTGGGTCCTAGGTTCTTGTTAGCATGATAAGATGAAGTCACACTTGCTGCACCCTTTGCAGGAAGGCTCTTCTTTGCACTAAACACATTGGGATTGTGCCAACAATTTATGGCAAAGTGTCCCACCTTACCACTGTACCAACATTCATGAATGTTGTATCTCCTCTTCTGAACATATCTTGAGGTAAGATCATTAATATGCTTGTGTTCAGGAGGGGAGAAAGCAGCAGTTTTCTTGTTCCTTTCAGCAATGATCTGGCTGAATGTTAATCTGTGGACAGTATTAGCAGCCTTTGTCTTAATGGAATAAGCTTGCTTTGGCTTGGGAGCTAGGCAAGATTGGATGACATCAGACACTGAGTAGCAAGGCTTATCTACAGGTTTGACAGCAGTCATATTCATTGCTGGAATGAACTTGGAAGAGCTAGCTTCCTTACTCTTGAATGATGGAACTGAAGTACCAAATACAAATGAACCAGGTTGGGCCATTTGAATTTCTTCATGGGGAGCCTTCATAGAACTCATTCCCATGCCCTTTCTTCCACTATGGGAAGGGGTGTTTTTCTTCCTATAAGAGCTTCCATTCTTCCAGTGACCATATAAACTGTCATGGTCATACCTGTTAGAGGGAAATAATACCTTTTGAAAGGTGGTATGAGGCTTAGCCTT
Source organism: Dactylorhiza incarnata (assembly GCA_033032865.1). Lineage (NCBI taxonomy): Eukaryota > Viridiplantae > Streptophyta > Magnoliopsida > Asparagales > Orchidaceae > Dactylorhiza > Dactylorhiza incarnata. The sequence goes on from JAWHQI010000098.1 coordinate 7,002,610, forward strand.
ATTCTTGCTTCTCCTACTTCCATTTTATTGAACCTTAATCCTCTTCTATTGGCTTGAGAGGAAAATGTGTCAATAATGGAAAGCACTGATTTGGGCTTGGAGAATTGAGCCACTGGGCTTTTTCTTTGAGAAGCTTCTCCTCAATGTCCTTGATGACCTTGTTCTTTTGGGATATGGTGCTCAGATGAATAATTGTTATCCCCTTTAGATTGCTTATATCTCTACACATCTGAGCCACCAGGGAAGGTGACTCAGTGCACTCTTTCTCAGCCAACTTAAGGAAAGCAATTTCTTGGGCTTTCTTCTTGGCCAGCTTCTTGCTCTTTTTCAGAGCTTCCAAGAGAGCACCATACCTGTCAGTCAATTGATTGACATCTTCCTTAGATTCTAAATCACTTCCATCATTAGATGAAGGAGCTTCAGATTCCGGGCTTGTCTCATATTCAGAAGAAGAGATACAATGAATAAGTACTTGTTCACTGTCAGAGTTGTTCTGACTTTCTTCTTCACCAGTTATGGCCATCAGGCATAGCTGATCTTTGTCCTTTTCATCCTCCTCAATGTCATTGTCTGAATGTGACAGAGGGGCCCTGATCCCAATCTTGGCAGCAGGAAAATCTTCATCCTCTTCTATTGCAAACAGCCCAATGTAGGCTTCCTCTTCTTCATCTGAATCTGAAGTTGAGGATTCAGATTCACTCCAACTTTTCCCTTTCTTTGCTAGGAAGGATTTTTTTACCTTTCCTTTCCTTTCGGTGATAATGTTTCTTATCACCCTTCTCCTTCCTCTTGACTGGACAACCAGCAATGACATGTCCAGGCTTGCTGCAACAATAACATATGATATTATTTGAAACATGTTTACCAGGTTTAGATTCATACCTGTCACCCTTGGTATGCTGTCTTTCAGATTTATTGTGGTCCTTCATGGAATGTGAGGCGGTGGAGAGCTTGTTCTTCCACTGCCTCCTCCTCATTATCTTCTTGAACTGCCTTGAGAAGGCAGTAAACTCCTCATCAGATGAAGAGCTGTCTGAAGTGTTGTTCTCAGACTTCTCAGATTCAGCAATCCTTCTTGGAGGAGACAATAATCTAGCTTTGCTCTTCTTGGAGTTATCAGCTTTGAGAGAAACAGCTCTCTCACTTGCATGAGTCCTGGTGGAAGTGTCCTCTTCCTTCCTTGCAGATAACTGCATCTCATAAGAGAGCAACTTCCCAAACAATGTATGGGTAGGAGTTTCACCCATCTTGGCCACTTCCCTGATGGCACATATCTTTGTGTCCCAGTCTCTAGTTAGAGATCTTAGAAACTTGTCATTTAGCTCATAGTCACTAAATACCCTTTCATAGGTCCTTAGTTCATTAACTATCCCGAAGAACCATTCATAGCAGATAGAAATGCTTTCCTGGCCCAGCTGCCTGAAAGCTTCATATTTTTTATTGAGGAGTGATTTTCTATCATCCCTTACCTCAGATGTCTCTTCCATATACACCACAAGTGTGCCCCACATCTCCTTGGTTGTTGTGCAGTGAACCAAGTTTTGAATGGTGGAGTCATCAATTGCATTTACAATGTTATTCTGGGCTCTTTTGTCCATTGTGAATAATGCAAGTTCATCCTTGGTTAAGTCATTAAAAGACTTGGCCACTCTCCTATTTGAATCTATGGTGGAGGCTGTTTGAAAAGTGAAAGGGCCCTGCTTCACAGTGATGTAGATCCTAGGGTCTGATGCTTCCATGAACAACCTTACCCTTTTCTTCCATATGCCAAAGTTTTCTTTGTTGCATATGGGCAATTTCATAGACCCCATCTCCTTCTGCAATCCAGTGGAGGCCATTGGATTCAGATATGACTACTCCTTTGTAGGATCTGGTAGACAGTTATGTCCTTTTTGACTAACCTACCTCTGATACCACTTGATAGTTTATTAGGATGTAGTCTTGATCACCTAGAGGGAGGAGGGGGTGAATAGGTCTCTTTTATTTTAATCTTATGCCTACCTGTTTTCAGAAATTATGTTAGATTTAAATTATGCACACAGAAAACACATAAGCACTTATAGAGGTTCCTCATGACAGGGTGTCTTGAGTCGTCCTCTTTCCCCCTTCACCTTTCTAACAATGAGTTAGACAAGGCCAACTCCTCTAATCTCAACTCCAAGAGCTTACAACTCAGATCCCTCAGGATCTCTCAGGTTTTCTCCAAAAACCCTACCTCAGGCTCAGCAACCCTACGTCAGGCACAACATCCCTACCAGCTCAGACCTATCAAGAATTCCTACTTCAGATCTCCACTGAGATGCTACACTAAAGCTGAACTCTCAACCCTACACTCAGGCCCAACAGCCCTACTCCCTCAAGCAAAATGCCCTACAAGCTCAGAACAAATATGTTCCTACAAAAGTTATAAATGATGCTTACAACAGAAGATAAAATAGTAACTCTTTAAAGCCTTGATCTTCTATTACAGTCTTGAAGCAGGGAAGAGAATAATAGCATCAATCCCGTCTCTCTCTCTAATCCTTCTCTTCAGTAGATGAATAAGGATCAACTTTCTCTTCTTGATTCACACAGGAAGAACAATCTTTCTCTCCTTGCAGCTTCAGGAAGCAGGAGGAGATATCTTCTTGACAGTCGTCAATGTAACAGTAGATGTAAGTTGTTAATCCAAAAGCTTGCTTTCTTTAAGTCCCTAATTTGTTCTTTTATACTCCTTCGGGCTTCAACGACTATCAGATGGCCCCTGACACAGTATGGAGGTGATTTGAGTACCTTATCTTGCTTTACTGTAGCTTGCGCCAAAAGCAAAACCCGCCCGCACATTTGAATCTATCTCAACGGTTGGTCTGAGATAGCTCCCAGTCTCAGCGGCTACTTCTGTCTCCGTCTCAGCGGATCCGTTGAGACAGATAGTTGTCTCAACAGTTTTCCTCTATTTGCAGCTCAGCAGACCCAGACTCCTTCTCAGCGGTTCCTGGCCTTGTCTCAACAGTTCAGCTGAGACTGAGAACTCATCTCAGTGGTTTTAGCAGTAAGCCACTAAAATTATTCCACACCTTAGAATAACCTAACCCTGCATAGCCATGAGGTAAAATAGGGATTATCAAATACAACTTGTACTTAGCATTGAGTCTGATGCTTCTTCAAATCAAGGGAACATTGAGGGTAATATTCCCAACACTTGCCCATCCTAGCCGCAAACCACGCAACTTGGTTTTGTTGTCGCCCTAGAGTGAGCGAGTGGAAGGTGCGCGTGGCCGGGGTGAGACGGACTCGGATCACCACCTGCCCCTATCTTGACTTGGCACTTCTCACACCAAATCTACTTCACTCCCCTGCCACCTGAGTGATCAACCTACCCTACCGACTCATAAGAGCTCGGTCAGTGGAATCATCTCAGGGGCTTTCAAAAATACATTTTATACCTATCGCCTGAGTGATCGACCTACCCTGCCGGCTTGTGAGAGCCCGGTCAGCAAAATTAACTCAGGGGCTTCCTAAAATAACTTCTCAACTGGACACCTGAGTGGTCAACCTGCTCTGCCAGCTTGTGAGAAACCGGTCAGCAGGACCATCTCAGGGGCTCTTACAAAATAACCATTTTCTAGCTCTCAGCCGCTTTCTTCTCGATCTCTCGACAAAAATATATGGGCCACACCCGTGACATTAAGGTCACACCCATGTACTACTCATCTCGACGAATGACCGCGTCTTCTCGACGATCGGCTCAAACATTTCGACAAAAATACTTGGGTCACGCCCGTGAAATTTGGGTCACGCCCGTGTACTACTCGTCTCGATGAATGACCGCGCCTTCTCAATGATCGGCTCAAACATTTCGATGAAAATACTTGGGTCATGCCCGTGACATTTGGGTCACGCCCGTGTAATACTCATCTCAATGAATGATCGCCCCTTCTCGATGATTGGCCCAAACATTTCGACAAAAATACTTGGGTCACACTTGTTGAAATTTGTTGAAGTGGAGTGGAAAGGAGTCCGGCCGGTCTGAAGGCTGGAGACCGCAGAGACCGCGCAGTCTGCGCTGGTACTCTGGCGGTTTGGTTCTGGCGATCTGGTGTGATCGGCCAGCTTGTTTCTTGGGTTTGGTCGCTGGTTCTGGCGACCTGATGCGGGTTGTTTCCGGTCTTGTTCTAGTCAGTCTGTTCCTGGCTAACTGTTGTGACCGGGCGGCTTGGTTGTGTTGTTCTGGCGACTTGGTTCAAGTCGGCCAGTTGCTTCTCTGTGTTGGCGATCTCAGAAAGGGTGATCGCTGTGTTCGAACGACTTGTGCGCGGCTTGCTGCTGTCTTCGGTCTTGGACTGAATTTTGTTCAAGTGCTGTGTTCGCGCGGTCTATCTTTTGAGACCGTTCGCGATCTGATGGGTGGTGTCTGTATCCCGGTTTGTGCGGTGACGACATCCGTCCACCCGCCTATAAATAGGGGTGCATGGCCCGTCATTCCTAACAAGAATTGTAAGAACCAGAGCCCAGATTGTTTCTTGCGGTCTCAAGTTTGAGTTCGCGCGACTTGGATGCGAGTTAACCTTTGTTGTGTTCGCAGGTTTGCGGTCAGCAGGGTGCGGTCTCCTTCCTTGGTGATTTCCGGTGGCTTGAATAAACAGTTTGTCTGCGGTCTGTCAGCGAACTGGGTTATTGTGTTCTTGTGCTGTTTGCATCGGACTCAGTGATCAGGCGACCTTCAGCGGTTAGGCGGTCTGAGTTGCGGTCTGGCAACAGCTTCAGTTCTTTGTTCCAATAAGCTTCAATTCGTACGGTCTGGGATTGCGGTCTGGCAGTGCAGTTTGTCTGCTTTTGTTCGCGCGGTCTCAAGGTGTTTCTGCGGTCTGACTGTGCAAGCGGTCTGGGAGTACAGCAGAACAAGCCGGGCGACCTGAGCCTTTGTTGCAGTCCGAGCAGTCTCTTTCTGGCAGACCGCTGGTTTCTGTTTTTGGTGTGTTTGTTCTTCTCATCTCCGTGATTCTTTTGAATCATGTCTCGCCATGTATGCCTCGCATTGTAAAGCAGTTCTATTTCAATAAAGATTTCTTGTGTTGCTGTTTTGGCATTGTGGTTGTTTGGCTATAACTCTTGTTGATACAACTCCTGCTTACTCCTAAACGGTTCAATCAAAAAATTTTAACATGGTATCAGAGGTAGGTTCCTGGAGTGGATAAGCAGTGATCAACTAGAGTTGCCATCGTCTTTGTGAAGAAGAGACCACATTGGTTGCCATGGAAGGCGGATTCACAAGAGGTCTTGGTATTGAACTCCTCACATCGACTAACTTTAAAAAGTGGAAGTCATGTATGGAGAGTTACTTGCTTGGCGAGGATCTATGGGAGGTAGTTGGCGGAGAAGACACACAAGAGGTGTTTCTAGCAGGAGATAATATGGCAGAGGTGAGACTTTAGAGGAGGTTGAATGCTAAGGCAGAGTTCACTCTCAAAAGGGCTATCTCACCGGAGCTGTTTGATCATATTATCAGATGTAAGTCTGCTGCTGAGATTTGGACATCCTTGGATGGATTGCTCAATAAGAAGAATGTAGCGAGATTACAATTTCTTGAAAATGAGTTGGCGAGAGCCTCTCAAGGCGATCTTTCTATTTCTACCTTCTTCCTTAAGATGAAGAACCTCACGGCAGAGATTTCTGCTTTGGACCCTGATGAGCCAATCTCTGAGGCAAAGCTGAAGAGGCATATCATCCGCGGATTGCGGAAGGAGTATCTTGCTTTTGTAACTTCAGTTCAGGGTTGGGCAAATCAGCCGTCGTTGTTGGAGCTGGAGAACCTTCTTGCTTCGCAAGAAAGTTTAGCAAGACAGATGGCGGGGGTTTCTATCTCCGGGGGAGAGAGTGATGTGATGTTATCTGGAAAGAGAAAAAAGAAGTGGGAAAAGAAGAAGCCGGGTCATGATGGACCCTCTACTTCAGGTCAGCAAGATAGGGGCTATGCTCCTAAGTCTGATGGGAAGAAGAAAGGAGAGGGACCGAGGTGCTTTAGATGCAACAAGACCGGGCACTTCAAGAAAGATTGCCGGGTGAATCTTCAGCCGGGACATGCAGTGGAGAAGGAGATGCCAAAGTCTGGTGAAATTGGATGGGTAAGAGCCTTTGTGTCTAATATAACGGCGATGCCCGTTAAGGCCTTGGCTTCCATCAACTATGAAGAAGACTGGATTGTTGATTCAGGGTGTGGACATCATCTCACCGGGGATGGATCAAAGTTCTCTTCTTTGGCACCTTACTCAGGTAACAATGCTATCATAACGGCTGATAATTCTATTCATCCAGTAGAGTATGAAGGAGTCGTCTCTCTGAGCAGTGATAAGGGTCCACTCACGTTGAGGAGTGTTTATCACGTGCCTGGTATGAAGAAGAATCTCTTCTCTGTGACCAATGCGGTCGATGCCGGTTATCACGTTCTGTTTGGCCCAACAGAAGTGAAGTTTCTCAAAATTCAACCGGAAATAAAGGGAGAAGTTATTCATGTCGGCAAGCGGGTGAAGGACTTGTTCGTTTTATCGACAAGTACCTATGTTGATAAGATGAGGACAAATGATGGTGCTGCCATCTGGCATGAAAGGTTGGGGCATGTAGGCATGGACAAATTGAAGGCTATGGCGGTAAGGGGCCTTGTCAATGGCTTGCCTAGCTTGTCCTCCTATGGAGACGGTCATGTCTGCGAAGGATGTCAGTTTGGTAAGTCTCATCGACTTCCATTTGACAAATCGCAAACAAGGTGCAAAGCACCGTTGGAATGCATCCACGGTGATTTGATGGGACCAACTGCCACCCCAAGCCTTGGAGGCAATAGATATATGTTGGTGTTGATTGACGATTACACCAGATATGTCTGGGTGTATTTCTTGAAAGGAAAGTCAGAAGCCTTTGCAAGGTTTGTGGAGTTCAAGGAGCTGGTGGAAGGTCGTTTAGGCCTGCGGGTGAAAAAATTGAGAACTGACAATGGTGGGGAGTTCACTTCTGGTGAGTTCTCAAGTTTTTGCAGGAAACACGGCGTTCGTAGAGAGCTCACTTGTGCCCATACTCCACAGCAGAATGGCGTTGCCGAAAGGAAAATCCGTCATCTGACGGAAACTTGCAAATGCTGGCTTCATGCCAAGAATATCCCAAAGTCCTTCTGGGCGGAGGGAATGTCTTGTGCAGCTTATGTCATCAACAGATTGCCTTTAAGTCCTATCAACATGAAGACCCCTCACGAACTAATGTTCAAGGAGAAGCCGAGTGTTGCTCACCTTCGGGTGTTCGGGTCAACCTGCTATGTGCATATTCCTGATGCTCTTCGAACAAAGCTAGATGCGAAAGCAAGGAAGCTAGTCTTTGTTGGGTATGATGAGCGGAAGAAGGGATGGAGATGCATGGATCCTGAGACACGGAGGTCAATTGTTTCTCGGGATGTGGTGTTCGATGAAGTGACTTCCTACAAGGGGAGTTCAGGAGTTGAACTACCAGAGAGCAGGATTGATGAAGGAGGAAAAGCTGCGGAAAGTCTTCAAGTGGAGCTGCCTGTTTCACCAGGAGCTCCAGTTGTGTCAAGCTCTGAGATGGGGGCTTCAGGTTCTGGTAGCAGGGGGAGCGATGCTCCAAGTTCATCTGGAAAAGAAGCTTGCACAGAAGAAGCGGCTGAGGAGGTGGTTAGTCAGGTGCAACCTCTTAGGAGGTCGAAGAGGACTATTCAACCACCAGATCGATACACAGGAGGAAATATGGTGAACTTCGTTTCATGTTTCTTTGCTGGTCCCTTAGATGAAAGGGAGCCGTCGAGCTTTGAAAAGGCCAGAGGTGTGAAGGAGTGGGACATTGCTATGCAAGAAGAGATGACAGCTCTCGAGAAGAATGAGACCTGGTCTCTTGTGCCCAAGCCCAAGGGCACTATTCCTGTCACTTGTAAGTGGGTCTTCAAGCTGAAGAAGAAAGCTGACGGTAGTATCGAGCGTTACAAGGCTCGTCTTGTAGCTCGCGGGTTCTCACAGCAGTACGGAGAAGATTATGATGAAACGTTTAGTCCAGTGGCAAAGATGACTTCGGTTCGATTTGTTATTGCCTTGGCGGCTTCGAGTGGTTGGGAGATTTGGCAACTCGACGTGAAGAATGCCTTCTTATACGGCGAGATTGACAAAGATATCTTCATGACTCAACCGCAAGGTTTCATCTCGAAGGAGTATCCGGACTATGTTTGTAAATTGAAGAAGGCCCTGTACGGGTTGAAGCAAGCGCCTCGGGCGTGGTACGGGAAGATTGCAGAATATCTCTTATTCTGCGGATTCGTTGCTTCAGACTCTGATTCAAGATTGTTCATCAAGAAGGAGGGGTGCTTCGGGTGATTGTGCTGCTGTACGTGGATGACATGATTGTCACCGGGAATTCGAAGGAAGCTGTTGCAAGACTCAGGGCTGAGCTTGCTATCAGATTTGAGATGAAGGATCTAGGGGAGCTTCACCATTTCCTTGGACTCGAGGTCCAGAGGCGGGAGAGCGGAGTGCTCATTTCTCAGGAAGATATGCGGAGCGAATCGTGAAACGATTTGGCATGGAGGAAGGAAAGAGCAGCTCTATACCTTTGGAGCAACATCATAAGCTTCGAAAGGATGAGGGGAGAGTCTTATCTGATCCGTTGGTGTTCCGAGCTCTGGTTGGGAGCTTGATCTACTTGACGATCACAAGACCGGATATTGCTTATGCAGTTGGCAAGGTGAGTCGGTACATGGCGGAACCACGGAAACCTCATCTTCTAGCGGCTAAAGGCATCTTGAAGTATGTGAAGTCGACCTCTGATTCGGGTCTCCTATATAGGAGAGGGTCAAGCTTGGAGTTGCATGGTTTCATGGATGCTGATTATGGGGGAGACGTGGATGATCGGAGATCAACGTCTGGTTTTGTCTTTATGACAGGTCCCACAGCTATTTCTTGGTGCAGCAAGAAGCAAGACTCGGTGTCTGTATCTACCACAGAAGCGGAGTACAAGGCTTCGGCCTTAGCAGCTCAGGAAGCTATTTGGCTCAGGAGGTTGGTAGAGGACGTTCATCAGGAGGTTCGAGGTCCCACTATGCTACGCGGAGACAATGAGAGTGCTCTCAAACTGGTTAACAATCCAGTCTGTCACGCGAGGACCAAACATATAGAGATTGAGCACCATTTCATTCGTGAAAAGGTGTTGGGAGGATCTCTTATGGTCGAGCATGTTCGGAGTGCGGACAATGTCGCAGACATCTTCACAAAGCCGCTGGCGAAGGGATCGTTTACTCGGTTAAGGGAGTTGCTCGGGCTAGTTTCCACTTCCCACTTCAAGGGGGAGTGTTGAAATTTGTTGAAGTGGAGTGGAAAGGAGTCCGGCCGGTCTGAAGGCTGGAGACCGCAGAGACCGCGCGGTCTGCGCTGGTACTCTGGCGGTTTGGTTCTGGCGATCTGGTGTGATCGGCCAGCTTGTTTCTTGGGTTTGGTCGCTGGTTCTGGCGACCTGATGCGGGTTGTTTCCGGTCTTGTTCTAGTCAGTCTGTTCCTGGCTAACTGTTGTGACCGGGCGGCTTGGTTGTGTTGTTCTGGCGACTTGGTTCAAATCGGCCAGTTGCTTCTCTGTGTTGGCGATCTCAGAAAGGGTGATCGCTGTGTTCGCACGGCTTGTGCGCGGCTTGCTGCTGTCTTCGGTCTTGGACTGAATTTTGTTCAAGTGCTGTGTTCGCGCGGTCTATCTTTTGAGACCGTTCGCGATCTGATGGGTGGTGTCTGTATCCCGGTTTGTGCGGTGACGACATCCGTCCACCCGCCTATAAATAGGGGTGCATGGCCCGTCATTCCTAACAAGAATTGTAAGAACCAGAGCCCGAATTGTTTCTTGCGGTCTCAAGTTTGAGTTCACGCGACTTGGATGCGAGTTAACCTTTGTTGTGTTCGCAGGTTTGTGGTCAGCAGGGTGCGGTCTCCTTCCTTGGTGATTTCCAGTGGCTTGAATAAACAGTTCGTCTGCGGTCTGTCAGCGAACTGGGTTATTGTGTTCTTGTGCTGTTTGCAGCGGACTCAGTGATCAGGCGACCTTCAGCGGTTAGGCGGTTTGAGTTGCGGTCTGGCAACAGCTTCAGTTCTTTGTTCCAATAAGCTTCAATTCGTACGGTCTGGGATTGCGGTCTGGCAGTGCAGTTTGTCTGCTTCTGTTCGCGCGGTCTCAAGGTGTTTCTGCGGTCTGACTGTGCAAGCGGTCTGGGAGTACAGCAGAACAAGCCGGGCGACCTGAGCCTTTGTTGCAGTCCGAGCGGTCTCTTTCTGGCAGACCGCTGGTTTCTGTTTTTGGTGTGTTTGTTCTTCTCATCTCCGTGATTCTTTTGAATCATGTCTCGCCATGTATGCCTCGCATTGTAAAGCAGTTCTATTTCAATAAAGATTTCTTGTGTTGCTGTTTTGGCATTGTGGTTGTTTGGCTATAACTCTTGTTGATACAACTCCTGCTTACTCCTAAACGGTTCAATCAAAAAATTTTAACAACACTCGTGATATTTGGGCACGCCCGTGTACCACTCATCTCGACAAAAGACTGCGCTGCCTCGACAAATCTTCAAGGTCATGCCCGTGACATTTGGGTCACGCCCGTGTTCGGCCACCTCTTCAGTCAAAACCTTCCAGAACCCCACGATTCTAGCAGTTCTAGCTTCCCTAGCACACCACAGGTCATGCCCTCGGTCACGCCCATGACCGAGGGCGTGTAATTCCAAAAACATTCCTATAAATACTAGGACTCAGTTGAGGCTTGGGGTTCACAAATTTTACCTATTTTTTGGAGTTGTGAGCCCTCTTTGTTGTCTTTTGGCTTTTAAGTAAATTTTGTTTTTTTGCACTCTCTCTTTCCTATGCTTGTAATCTTCATTTTGGTAATGAAATAGCTTTGTTTCCTTCAATTGCCTCTTTTCTTTCTTAATGTTTGTGTGTGTGTATGAGTGTATTTTTGTATTTTTCTTAATTTAGTTTTTTTCTCTCTCTCTCTTCTTTTATGTTTTGGTTTTTCTCCTTTTAATTTATTTTTATCTTGTTTGTGTATGTGAGTGTATGAGAGTAACTTTGCTTCTTAATTTTCCTTTTTTTTCTCTGTTTTCTTTAAGTTTGTGTGTGTATGTGTAAGAATAATTTTTGTTTCTTTGTTTTAACTAGTTTTTTTTCATTTAAGTGTGTCTGTGTGTATGAGATTTAAGGTTTGTTTTTGTTCTTGTTAACTTAGCTTTCAATTATGTTGTGTGTGTGTGTAAGAGTTAATGTTTTTTTTGCTTTATTTTAATTTAGCTTTTAATTATCGTAGAGTGGATGCGTATATGAGATAGATTTTCCCTTTTTTGCTAAATTAACTTTTTCTGCTTTCTTTTATTATTGTAGAGTGCCTGCGTGTAGAGGATAAATTTTCTGTTTTATTTATTTCAGTTATTTAAATTCTCATAGAGTGCGTGCATGTAAGAAATAGATTTTCTGCTTACTGTAATTTCAGTCATTTCAATACCGTAGAGTGCGTGTGTGTATGAGATATCTTTTCTGCTTTCTTTCAATTCAGTCATTTCAAATCCCGTAGAGTGTGTGAAATTTTTAATTAAGTGTGCTCTTTCCTTTTTTTCTTATAATTTTTTTTTGTTTTTGCTAAACGCACATAATCGCTTAATTATTATCGTCATCGCTCTTTTAAATTTGCAATATTAACCACTCATTTCATTGATAAAATAATAGTGCGTTCTTAAAAAGTAAAAATAATCAACACGATCCGGAAAAATACGACCTTGATATTTTCTAAAAATATCATATACTATACGTGATAAGGTATACTTGCCTTCGTCGAAAGATTAGTTTGGATAAAATAATTACAAAAACTTGCAAAATCTCTCCCTTTCTATTTAAATTTAAAAGAATTTGGCGCCGTCACCGGGGCATAATCGTCGATATTTCGAAAGAAGAAAAGACCGTTCTATCTCTTGATAGGATAGCAGTTAGTTTCTCGAAGTAGGAGTGCTCGCGAGACTCCTCGAAAACGCCCGCCTAATTCTTCTCACCTCGAAACCTTTTGCAAAACTCCAATTTTACTCACCACCAGTCAGCAGAATCATCTTAGGGGCTTTTCCAAAATAACATTTCAACCTGCCACATAAGTGTTCAACCTGTCCTGTCGGCTTGTGAGATCCCAGTTAGTGGAATCATTTCAGGGGCTTTTCCAAAATTACTTTTCAACCAACCACCCGAGTGATCAACCAGCACTGCCGGCTTGTGAGAGCCTAGTCAACAGAATCATCTCAGGGGCTTTTCCAAAATTTATTTTTCAACCTCCCACCTGAGTGATCAACCTGCCATGCCGGCTTATGAGAACCCGGTCAGTGGAATCATCTCATGGGCTTTTCCAAAATAATGTTTCAACATGCCACCTGAGTTATCAACCTGCTCTGCCGACTTGTTAGAGCCCGATCAGCAGAATCATCTGAGGGGCTTTTCCAAAATAGTGCTTCAACCTGCCACCTGAGTGATCAACCTGCCCTGACGACTTGTGAGAGGCCAGTCAGCGGAATCATCTCAGGGACTTTTCCAACCAAAAGAACTTTTAACTTTTAAATAGAATGAAAGTTTTGGTTCACGACAACCTACCTGGGCAGGGTAGATGCCCACGTATCACAAAACAAATTTACCAAGATAAAAATTCCATTATTAACTAGGAATAAAAGCGCTTTAGGTTGTCACCGCTCTAGGTGTTGCGAAAAGGGGCTCCCTCTGTATTTTGGAGGCGATACCTTCCTGACTGTAACACTTCCAGATTACATAGGGACCCTCCTAGTTAGGGTGGAGTTTTCCAACCATCGCTGACCTCCCCGCAGTGTCGACCTTTTTGAGAGCAAGGCCCCCCTTCGCAAAATGCTTGATTCTAATATATCTATCGAAGTACCTTGCCATCATGTGTTTGATCTCCTCCTGGTGAATGGTTTCCAGGTCTCAAAGTTCCTCCAAGACGTCAAACGAGAGCTACTGTTCTTCCTCGTTCTCTACCCTCCACTCATCGTCTCCTTCCTCCGCAGCCATAACTCTAGGGGACTTCACCTCGAACTCCACCAACAATATGACCTCGGATCCATGAGAGAGTTTAACAGGCATTTCTCGCGTGGCCATGCTGGGTGTAGTTTGTAAGGCCCAAAGGACTGAGGAAAGCTGCTCCACCCAGTTACCCTTCATGTTCTCTACCTTTTTCTTAAATAAATTTACAATGATTTTTTTCGTTGTCTCCACTTGTCCATTGCTCCTTGGGTGATGGACGGATGCGAAGCGAAAGTCAATGCCCAACTGACTGTAGAAGCTGATGAGCTCATCAATAGCAAACTGCAGCCTGTTATCCATGATGATGGCTAGGGGCAGCCTATGCCGACAGATTATCTCTCGCCAAATGAAGTTTCTTATTACTTGTGAGATTGTATTTTCCAGTGCCTTGATCTCTATCCACTTGGAGAAGTACTCAATCATGACCAGGGGGAATCTCCTTTGCCCAGTGGCCTGGGGGAAAGGGCCTACTAGGTCCATTCCCCAAATTGTAAAAGGGCGCGACGTCGTGATTGTCCGAGCCTCTGTGCTGGTAGGAGTTTCAGTGATGCGAAGAGCTGACACTTTTGGCATTTCTTCGCGTACTCTGTCGTGTTCTTGCTGATCGTGGGCCAAAAGTAACCTTGCCTCAACACCCTTTTTCCAAGGTCTGACTCCCGGATTTATTGCCACACTCTCCGAAGTGGATCTCCTCCAGAACCCTCAGGACCTCCTCCTCAGAGACATACCTCGCGAGGAGCCCGGATAGGGTCTTCCGATACTGGGCTCCTTCCTGAAGCACATTGTAGGCTGATTTGTAAATGAATCGAGTCTTATCCGGGACCTCCTCTGGGAACTTGCCCGAGGTCCGAAAGGCAATGAAAGGGTCCATCCACTCGGGCCGCCGATCAATCTCCGTCAACCCTCCTTCTTCAATGGATGACCAAACCAATTTTGTCACCGTCCGTCCTGCTTGAGGGCCATGCTTTGCCAAATAATCTGCATGAGTGTTCTCCTTCCTCGGCACATGCCAAATGGAAAAAGTTCGGAATAGCCCGACGAGTCCTTTAACCTTCGTGAGGTATCGCTGGAGAGTCAGCTCCCTGGTATCAAACTCCCCCCTTGACATGGGATGCCACTACCATCGAGTCCATAGAAACCTTCACGTCCTGGATCCTAGCTTCATTGACAAGCGAAGCTCTGCTATCACAGCCTCGTACTCAGCTTGATTGTTGGTGAGAGAGAAATGGATGTCGATCGCTTGCTCGATCTTTATCCCATGTGGACTTACAAAGGCCACTCCCCCTCCTAGGGAGTACCTCCCTGATGCCCCATCCACCAACATCTCTGAGGCTAAATACTCGGGAGACTTGGACTCTTCCACCTCAACCACATACTCTGCCAGAAAGTCATCCACGGCATGTGCCTTCATTGACAGCCGAGGTACGAAGGAGATCTCAAACTCGCTCAGTTCCACCAACCATTTTTCCAACCTTTCTGAATGTTCCACCCCTTCCATGATGTTGCTAAGGGGATGGTTGATCACTACCTTGATTGAGTGTGTCTGGAAATATGGTTGAAGCTTCCTTATCGAGATGATCAGAGCAAATGGTAGTTTTTCAAGAATGTGGTACTTGAGTTCTGCCTTCTTCAGGACCCTCCTGATATAGTAGATTGGTAGCTTCTTCTTTCCTTCTTCCCGAACTAGGACTGAGCTTACCACCTCAGCTCCCACTCCTAGGTATAGAGCTAAGTTCTCTCCCTCCCTTGGCCCCTGGAGTAGTGGGGCATGTGTGAGCTATCTCTTCAAATGTTGAAAAGCATCTTCGCACTCTAGAGACCACTCAAACTTTTGATTACCTCGGAACACTTTGAAGAAGGGCGAGCACTTCTCCCCTGCTCGGAAGAGGAACCTGCTCAACCCTGCCAGCTTCCCCGTCAGGCTTTGGACCTCCTTGGCATTCTTAGTTGACTCCAAATCTAAGATTGCCTTCACTTTATTAGAATTGCGCTCTACTCCTGCTGGGGTGAGGAGATGACCTAGAAACTTTCCCCTGCATGCACCAAAGATGCACTTCAGTGGGTTGAGTCTCATCTTAAATTTTTGCAGGATGGCAAAAGTCTATGCTAGGTCCTGGAGGTGAGACCTAACATCACTGCTCTTCACCATCAGCTCATCTACGCAGACCTCCAAATTTCTTCCTTTCTGCTCCCTGAATACTCAATCCATCATCCTTTGGTAAGTGGCCCTGCGTTTCTTTACCCAAAATGACATCTTCTTATAATAGTAACATCCATCGTCAATGATGAAGGAAACATCCTTGACAGCTGGCAGGTGCATTTGGATCTGATGATAGCCTGGAAAAGCATCTAAAAAAACTCATCAAAGGAAAACCGACAGCTGAGTATACCAGCGCGTCGATTCGAGGCAGAGCATAACAATCCTTGGGGCATGTTTTATTTAACAAAGAGATGTCAACACACATTCTCCACCTCCCATCACCCTTCTTTACCATTACAATATTGGAAACCCATCTTGGGTACTGGATCTCTGATACAAAACCTGCCTCCAACAATTTTCCTTTTCTTCCCGGATGGGCTCGGCAAGAGTGTTTGCCACAACTCTCTTCTTCTAGCGAATGGGGCGGAAACTTGGGTCGAGGTTAAGGCGATGTAATGCCACGTTCGCATAGACTCCTGGCATGTCTGCAGCGCTCCATGCGAAGACATCAATGTTCTGTTGGATGTACTCTTGGACCTTCTCCTAGTCCTCCTTGCTCAGCCTTCTGCTAACCTGCACCTTCTCCAGTCTCCCACCCTGGGTGAGGACTTCCTTCATCTCGATCTCCTCTGCTACTTCTAGCCTGGCCTAATCCTCCATTGCCTTGTAAACCTCCTATGCTTCCTCTTTCCAAGTGATGGTGTTGACAGTCATGACGTAGCACTGCCTAGCCACCTTAAGGTCTCCCCAGACTTAGATCTGGACTCCTACGATGATGTACTTTAAGCATTTGTGGGAGGAGGAAGGTACGCACCGGAAGGAACTAATGAGGGGCCACCAAATAATGGCGTTGTAGATGCTAGGGGAGTCCACAATGACGAATCGGCAATTCTTTGACGTTCCCCCTAGAATTACAAGGAGCTTGACTCCCCCCTCCACTTTCTTCCTTTCTCCAGAGAATCCGAAGAGGGTACCATCCAAGGAGAGTACCCTCTTCACCTCTACCTTCATCTCATCGAAGGCCTTCTTGAAGACCACGTTAACGGAACTCCCATTTTCCACTAGGTTTCTAGAAATTATGAAGTTCTCGATCGCTGTCTAGATTACTAGTGCATCACATCCTTTGCGGTGAAGGTGATTTTCTCCTTGGGGGGGGGGGGGGGGGTTCTGGAGGTCGAAGCGATACTCCGATGGTAGATTGTGTGGAGGCTTCCCTTTCTGGTGGCCTCAATTCCTATTCCCCAATGGATCACCCTGATCCTCCCTCAGGTTCCCACATCAAACCGATCCTCGCACCGATCCACTACCCCTGCTATTTCTCCTCCTCTTCTGACCACCTGAAGTGTTGCTGCCCCGCCGAGGTTATCCTCCCTTCTCTTAATTCTAAGAACTCAAGGCAGGTAGCCATTGTGTGACCCTCCTCCTGTAGAAATCATAGTATGACAATGCCACCCTAACCCTCTCTGCCCCTTCTGGGTTATTCTTTCTTCCTCTTCTTCCTCCTCATCCTATTTCAATGGCGTACTGTGGTGGGGGTTAGAATGGTCTCTGACCCGGTCGCCACCCCACAGGGTTGAACTGTCCCTTCTCTCCCTGAAATTCCCCCCCCCCCCCTCCTTGGAAAGGTCCCCCACTCTGGGCAAACCCTTTTCCCTGGCCTTGGGGATGTCCTCCCGGCGGCCTCCAGACTGGTCGATTGATTGGTGGCTGGAACCTCCCTCCTAGATCCTTCCCCCTAGGGGGTCCATGGAACCCATGTCTTTTCGGCTCTTCCCTTCTTCTCATCTCCTGCTGCTGGGGTCCTCCTCCCCCCTTCTCTTCCTCCTGCCCATTTGGCTAACTTTGCCACGAAAGCGCTGTTAGTGGCCTCCCTCTCAATCTCCTGTCATGCTCATTCGATTAGCTCCTCATAGGATAGTGGGGGATCTCGGGCAAGCCCCATCTTAAACAACCCTTTCCGCAACCAAAGGAAGGCAAGTTGCAAGGTGTGCCCTGACACCTCATGGACTAGGAGAACCTCTTCCTGGAATCGATCCTTGTAGTCTTGCAACAACTCTTCAGTCCACTGCTGGATCAGGAAAAGAGCTTTGGCACCCTTCTTCCACTTATTGGACATGGAAAACCGCAGCAGGAAACTCCGACGAAGATCCTTGAAGTTATAAATGGTCCCTGAGGGGAGCTAATGGAACCAATCCCACGTCTTCCCCTTAAAAGAGATGGCAAACAACTTGCACTTGAAGGCGTCCATCATCTGCCTGATGGAGATGACGTCCTCGATCCACTAAAGATGCTGGAGGGGATTGATGCACTTATGACAAGTGTATCGATCACACAAGTAATATAAAATTGGGAGAAACTCCCCAAGTATCGATATCTAAGGAATGCAAGTTAGGGTGTATGATTTTATCATTGCGGAAACTAATTATAAAGATTTTTAGGCACATAAAGAAACTAATTTAACTACTGCTGGTTGAATGCACCGCTTCGCTTGGTGGATGGAACTAATGTGGGACGCAATGCTCTGCTTCGGCGGGCAAATGGATGAGTAGGTTAGTGTATGGTTGATTTGTAACCAGCGGAGGGAGGGTCGTAAGCACCTCATCACTAAGCACACAACCAGTAATTGATAGTGTGACATACAACGCAATGGTGGAGTAGTAGATGAAATGGGGGCTCTCCTCAACTCACATTAACCATAACAACATTTCAAGAAAGTGAAATTAACTTTAACATCAAATTGGGTTAAAGGACATCAAACATACAACACAATAAACATCAAGAAATAACTATAACATTACAGAGGGGGAAAGAGTAAACCAAAGTGCAAACACTCGTAGAAGATTCGTGGCCGGAATCGCAGGTTTGTCACACCTCGTCCATGCTCGGTCTTCAACTTCCATCCGGGTTCCAGAGGAGCTGTCACCATCCTCTACGTTACCCATCTTCTTCGAATAATAGCTTTGATCAAGCTCTTGCCGGAGAACGCTTGGAATGCAGCAGGAAATCCTTCGAATCAAAGCATTTGAGCTTGCGAATGATGGAGGAGGCCAAGGAGGAAGTCCTAGTCATGGATTTGCGAGGAAATGGTGGCTGGAGCTCCTCCTCCTAAAGGTGGGCGGTGGTGGAGCGATGAAAAAGGGATGGAGCTGGAGCTTTGGAACAAAAAATGGCGGGCTGGTCGTTGATCCATCAACTAGGGCGAAGCCTTGCGCTTTTATACTAAACAGTCAGAAAATTGGTCACACGCGGTCGAACGCACGACCATGCGTAGACCATGCGATTTTAACCCAGTAGGATGCCCGGGAAAATGAAGTATAAGCGCCTGTGCAATTTTACTCACGCATGGTCAAAACCGACCGTGCGCGAACAAAATGCACGGGCAGAGACAGATTGCTTGAAATCAGGCTATTAAAGGAAGATCGTGTGTTTCATTCTCACATGGTTGAATCTAACCGTTCGTGAAAGAAAACGCACGGACAATAACTTACAAAAATTTCATACTAAATGAGAGGCTCAAGAGATTTTACTCGCGCACGGTCGAAACCGACTGTGGGCGAGCGAGGGCAGATCACCATTCTGGGTCATAGTTGAACGTGGACGGTCGGAGCGATCATGCGTCAAGGAAACACACGACCGTGCGATTCATGCAGAAAGGAAATCTGGGCAACATGGGTGATCTGCCCACCTACACAGCAAATTAACAGCTATGAATACACCTCCAGCTCAGTCCAATCACATGAAAAAGGATAGGGAGAACCATGTGCTTACCCCCAATAATATAGCGCGCTAATGCACACCATAACGAGCCTAAAAAGTGTACTTAGAATTGAAGTGTACACGAGTGAAATACAAGAAATAAAGGCTTGAAAGTGTAGTGCACAAGAGTGAAAACTAGCCCAGGTGAGTCTGTAAAATAGTATAAATATCAGACTCAATACACCCCCAGACTTAACCATTTGCTCGTCCCGAGTAAACTATCCCTTATGCGGACGAGAAAAAATGTTAGCTGACTTAGTAATTGCAGAGGCAGAGTACCATGCAAAATCGCATACTCACGGGCGTAGAAATACAGAAAGGAATTTTTAATTATACAAAATAGTTTATACATATCTAAGAGTGTAAATATATATTATTTCTACTCAAAAGTCGAATCACGGTGAATCACCCGGTTATGCGTAGGGAGAAAGTAAACTGATTGCTAAGGCGAACATTGCCCAAGGTCGGTGCTCGGAACAACCCACATTGAAATCCATTAATGTCGGTGACCATAAGCTCCCCCGTTCACACACTCTCCATGAAACTAGTTTGGTTCATTGCGTGAGTCAGTAGGAATTTAGGTTAGAGATGGGGCTTGGGTTACGGTAGGGTGTACAAGGATAAACATGAAGGCTTAAGCACTTAACCTAATTGAGCTAATGCAAACTAAACTATCCGAGCAGCCACAAAATAACACGGGTGCACCACACCCCCAGACTTGAACTTGAACATGCGAGTGTGTGCACCGCCTACTCCAAATACACATCTCAAACAGATTTTCAATTCAATTCTTCTTTTCATTCTTCTTTTCTTTTTCAATTCTTTTCTTTTTCTTATTTTCTTTATTTTCTTTTCAAATCAATTTCAGCAAGTATTCAAAGGAAGCACATCCACATTTTCACAAAAATATCATCTCATCAACACCCTCAAACTGAAAATATGAAAACAACTAAAGCTCAAGTTTGGGTGTGCGACTAGGATCGACTATTGGCTTTGGTGGAATAAAGTGGAGCTGAATCAAGAGGATGGGGTATGCACAAAGGGGTTAGCTGGGATTCGATGATTGGAACGGTGCAAAAGCTCAACCTGGCCAAAATGATGGCCTACATAATGCTCACACAGTTAACTAACCTATACCAATGCTTCAAGAGTCGCTTGGGGCAAGTTGTTAGCCACCAAGAAAGATAATCCTTCCTCCTAACTTGAGCAATACAGGCCTAGCAACTGTCTACACACATCCCTTCGCTACCGTCAGATTTACACTGGATTCACCACTTTTGAGTAGAATAAACAATTATTACGCAAATAGAGAAAGTATAAAACTATAAGCACAAAGAAAAATTTATTCTACACGGATTTCTATGCGAGATGCAAGTACTCGACTAGAGCACTACGGGAGTCAACATTTTACTCCGTCTCATAATCCTAAGCTAGCACGGTGATTTTCTTTCAATTACGCACAAGAAATGAGTTAGACTCGTTGCTCGCATATGATTAAGCGCGCTCTCAAGAGGGTGTTGTGGTGTGCAATGAAGACAAAAAAAATACTAATTTTAATTAAAATAAAATACTTCTAGTATGCAATGCGATGTGCGCTTGCAAAGTGGGTAACGACATTCAGCTCTCCCCCAGCTAAATCTAAGCAATACCAAATATAACTTTAGAGATTAAATGGATGTTAGGAGAGAGGTTACCCCATGCTCAGAAATGAGCATACCAGAAGACTGGCGTTCATGCTGTGAATCAGATCCATGTACGCCGCCAAAGATCACCACACCTATAAGAAGCAAACTCCAACATAGCAGATATAATTCTAAAAACGTTATTAGCGGGCAACTTAAACAAAACAGCAAAATTTGATCGTCTCCCATAAACCCTTTTGTTTACCATCCTTAAGGTGGACCAAATACCTGTATTAGCATTTATATTAGACAAAGAATGTTCTGGGAATTGTCTATTAACTACCACAAGAAAACACACAGAACAAGTTCAGCTAACAAGGCAAAATAACACAGACCAAATAGAAGCACAACAAATTGGAGAACCATTTCAAATCAGTTATATGCTGACTTGTGGTGGTTCTCCCCAGCCAAGCGATATGGGCAAGCGGTGAGGGCTTTAGGGCTCAAGGGAGATGTCTCTACCTTGCCCCTAACCTCATCCTTCTCGCGCCGGAGGGCGGCAAAATGTGCAACACGCAATATTCTTTCCTGTTTAATCTTCTCCACAGTAGGAGAGCGCCATCGAGCACCATGTACTCCATCAAAATCATTATCTTTCTTTCTATGGGCAGAAGGGGGCATCATTTCTTCACTCGCTGCGGTTGATAGATTCACCCATCGAACCTATTTTAAATGTTTACAAATCGACTCAGATTTAATAAAATTGTTCTAAGAATTTTTGGCAATGCTTGCCGCAATTACTTTCAACTTCGCAGCCTCGTTGCCTTCATTCTTTGCATCCTCATTGTTCGTCCAATCCTTCTTCATTCACTCAACTCCTTCAACTTCTGAATCAACATTTGCTTCAATTCTCATTTCCTTAACAATTTCAGTCAACTTATGACCTTCGGACCTGCATTCTAACTCACTCACGACCTTATCAGAAACAACAGAGGAAATACTGAGATCATTGGTTATTGTCGATGGAAAATCAAGGCGTGTCACTCTGGTAGGCAAAGTGATACATCCATTGACAATATGGAGAGTTGCACCACTCTCTTTCAAGAATGGGACACCCAAAATAGGAATGGAGTTGTTTTCTATGGGGCCCAATACTTAAAATTCATGACGACCGACGTTCCATCGAGAATAACCTCGACCTCCTTGATCTCTCCTTCAGTTTCCACTACCATACTATTTGCGAGGACAAGAGATGTCTGATCATCACTATTAATATTGAGATTAAATTTTTCAACGTCTTGCAATGCAAGAACGTTGCATTGACGACCCTGTGTCGTACAATGCGGAGGTTTCTACATTATTTATCATGCACTTTAATACCAGATCGCCCTCGTGGCCACCATCAGACTTGGCTAAACTCTTTCCCTACTCACGAGGATTCTTTTCAGTCGTGCTGGGGAGAGCACCATGAGCTCTCTCAGAGAGCACTAGAGCCAATTGGCCTAGTTGTATCTCTAAGTTTCTCATCGAGGCAGTTTGATTGGCCATATTAGACTGGGCCACATCAACAAACTTCTTCATCATTTCTTCAAGTGCACTTTTCCTTTGAACATGGGCACCTTGAGTATAACCTGGATGAGGCGGCCTCGGTTGGCTTCCGGAGGCTTGAGTATCAAAGTGATGTTGTCCCGGTTGCCATCATTGGCATGCAGTATTTTGGCTCCACGAAAAATTTGGGTGATTTCTCACACCCGGGTTGTACGTGTTTGAAAAAGGTGTCGTTCGGTTTTGATTATTAACATAATCAAAACTCTCCTCCATATTCAAGTTAGAAAAATCTGAAGAAAGGTCACCTTCTGGGCATTCATAGCATGATGACTGGGGTCCACGCACCCTTGGCATGATATGGCCATCACCTGAGCAGAGGAAGAGGCTGGACTCTTTAGTTAGGACAAATTCTCAAATGGTGATGGAGCCGCTCAGCTGGTGCTCCTAAAGTGCTTACTTCAAACAATCCCCATGTGCTCCTTGGAGTGTTCCTTCCTACAGTCCAGAATGAGTTGTGCATAGCGGTGTCCTGCAGGATCCGCAATGCTTCATCAGGGGTGTGGTTCAATAAAGTCCCACCGGCAACAACATCAATCATTGCCTTGTAGTTGGGCTCAATCGCAAAGTTGAAATTCTCCACCAGGTTCCAGGGTTGGAGCTCGTGATGCGGGCACTTCCGGAGGAGGTCCATAAATCTTTTGTATGCCTCTGCAAGGGTCTCCTGATCGTTTTGCCGAAAGTTTGCGATCTCTCTCCGCATGCTTATGATTTTGTCTACGTGATGGAACTTGTCAAGAAATTTGGATTGTATTGCATCCCAAGTAGTAGCAGTACCCAGTGGAATTGTATGGATCCAAGCCTTTGCTTTATCTCGGAGAGAGAATGGGAACAATCATAGCTTTACCGTGTCATCAGCTATGTCGGCATACCGAAATGTTCCGCAGATTTCAGAGAATTTTGCCAAGTGAAGATAGGGATCTTCACTCACCATCACAGAGAACTGGGCATTGTTGCGGATAATATTCTGGATGGCTGGCTTGATCTCGAACTGGTTATTTATAATAGCTGGGCCAAAACTAGGATAGACACTCCCAACAGTGGGAGTGGTGTAATCACGCATAGTTCTGGGCCTTGGCTGGGCCACCTCATTTTCACCCGCAGCCTGACCAGCAACAGACACATTCTCTACTCTAGGGTCAATCCCATTGTTTATGTTACTAACCATAGCAACAGCAGCATGGCGGTGCACACGCAACATCCGCTCTATTTTTGGATCATATTCCGCTAGATCAACATGGCCTTGCCCCTGCATAGAACTTAACACACAAACACAAATAAAAAACAGCAAACCTTTATAATAGCTTCCTGGAAGAAAAAATCACACAACGCTTACACTCCCCGACAACGGCGCCAAAAACGTGATGCACTTACGACAAGTGTACCAGTCGCACGGGTAATATTAAATTGGGAGAAACTCTCCAAGTATCGATCTCTAAGGAATGCAAGTTAGGGCATATGATTTTATCGTTGGGGAAACTAATTATAAAAATTTCTAATGTTTCAAAGGCGCTTTGGATGTTTTGAAAGACAAATAAAGAAAACTAATTTAACTACTACGGGTCGAATGCACCACTTTGCTTGGTGGATGGAACTAATGCACGCCGCAATGCTCTGCTTTGGGGGTGAATGGATAAGTAGGTTAGTGGATGGTTGATTCATAACTAACGGAGTGAGGGTTGTAAGCACCTCGTCACTAAGCACACAACCAACAATTTCTAGTGCAACAAACAACACAATGGTGGAGTGGTAGATGAAAAGGGGGCGCTCCTCAACTCACATAAACCATAACAACATTTCAAGAAACTGAAATTAACATTAACATCAAATATGGTTTAAGGACATCATTCATATGTCACAATAAACATTAATAAATAACTACAACATTAAGAGGGGAAAGAGTAAACCAAAGCGCGATGACTCGTTGAAGATTCACAGCCGGAATTGTAGGTTTGTCACGCCTCGTTTGTGCTCGGTCTTCAACTACCGTCCGGGGTCCATAGGAGTTGTCACCTTCCTCTACGTTACCCATCTTCTTAGGATAACAGCTTTGATCGAGCTCTTGCCGGAGAACTCTTGGAATGCAGCAGAAAATCCTTCGAATCAGAGCTTTTGAGCTTGTGAATGATGGAGGAGGCCGATGAGGAAGCCCAAGACGTGGATTTGCGAGTAAATGGTGTCCAGAGCTCCTCCTAAAGGTGGGAGGTGGTGGAGTGACGAAAAGAAGACAGAACTGGAGCTTTGGCGCAAAAAATGGTGGGATGGTCATTGATCCCTCAACTAGGCCGAAGTTCTGCGCTTTTATACTAAAAAGTCAGAAAATTGGTCATGCACGGTCGAACGCACGATCGTTCGTGGACCATGTGATATTAACCCAGCAGGATGCCCAGGAAAGTGATGCAGAAGCACCCATGCAATTTTACTCACGAACGGTCGAAACCGACCGTGCGCGAACAAAACGTACGGGCAGAGATAGTTTGCTTGAAATTAGGCTATCAAAGGAAGATAGTGTGTTTCATTCTCGCACAGTTGAATCCAACCGTGCGGGAAGAAAATGCATGGGAAATAACTTATAAAATTTTCATACTAAAAGTGAGGCTCGTGCAATTTTACTCACGCATGGTCAAAACTGACCGTATGCAAACAAAATGCATGAGCAGGGGTAGATCACCATTTCGGGCCATAGTTGAATGCGCGCGGTCGGAGAGATCGTGCGTCAAGGAAACGCACGACAGTGCGATTCATGGAGAAATGAAATTTGGGCTGCATGGGTGATTTGCCCAACTGCACAGCAAACTACACAGCAAACTAACAGCTGGGATGTAACACCTCCCCTTTAGTGACTATATAATATAGGTCTGACAGGGACCCCACAACATATAATCGCCACAGCTTTAGTATTAAAAAGTGATATAGAAACTACCCAACTCAAAACTCAGAACAAACATAGCGGAAACATTAAACAGAAGTTGTCCGCATCTGCATAATAGTACTACGGCTTTAAGGCCTTATAAAACCCATGCTCAAGTCATCAACCACATCACAAAAATATCCAAAAGATATTTAACATTCCTATGCTATCTCGGCATGCAAGCCGGAATAAAATAAAGACAATGCAAACAAACGTGAAAGCAGGAGGAGGTACACTTCATGAAGCTTAGGCCTTTATGGCCGGCGAGCTGGGTCCAACCTGCGATCCTATCCCTGCATCCAATACACAAAGAGCGATATAATGAGGGTCAGCTTTCGCTGACCAACAACGGTGTTACAACACCCCTTCTCCCGGACGTCCTAGCAGACCCCGGGGAACTACATCACCCTGCAAGTAATCACTTCGTATGCAAATGTAATAAACAATAATAACATAAACCAACATGTATGAGGGTCACAAGCATCATCCACGTTTCTATGTTGAGCAATTAAGTAAGGGGCCTAACAATACAGCATGTATGCAAACCTGAGTTTCACCTAAGGCACCTTATGGCGTGTATGCTTCTAACATAACAACACACATCATCATTTCACTAGATTCAAAGGGTACTCATCATTTCCCCAGGGCGTGCAAGCCCAAGGCCAAGAACTCCACTGAGACCTCACTCCTTACATGGCTCACAATGTCAATGGGCACATCAACATACTTGTTCTGGCCACCATCACCAAACCGAACAACCAATGCTAAGAACTCTCGCCGAGACCCACCCGCACATGGCCCAAAATGCCATCGGGCTTATCCATCAGCACAGACGTTCTCGTTAGTTATCCCAAAAGGGGACTTGTCTTGTCTGTACACTCTCCATACATGAGTCCATGCATTCACGGGCTAGCCAGCCGACCACATAGACAAAACCACACCTTCACATACAAGCGGCATCACAAGCCATTCACCACACATAATAAATCCCTTTTTTGAACCAACGTTCATTCTCACACGAAACATAAAGGGCGTCACATCGACGTTTTCGCCGCTATCGGATTTCTAGCAAAAATCCCTAGAATCCACGTTAAGCAACATCACCGAATCGGACAACCGATTGCGATTTTGGCTTCATCCACAATGCCTAATCAGCTAATGAAGCGAATCTCTAATGCAAATCATGTATGGGACTGACTCAATCAACCCGATGGTTCTTCTTGAACCAAGGCAACCCAAACCCCTCTCATTTGAGAAAACTGGTGCCATAAATTTCAAAAAAGAGAAAGGCAAAGAAAGAGATGCCATACACGCATCCTAAAACCGGGAGGAGAGATTTAGTTACCCTAAGATTTATCTTCCTCGCCATGGATTGGTTGAAATGCACGGATATAAATGAGCGCCTTCGATTCCACTCCACGGATCTAGTTTTGGATCGGCGAACGGAGCTCCGGTGCTGCAACAATGGCAGATCTAGCCCTTCTTCTTCCTCCAAACCCTCCTCCTTTCCTAAGCCTCCAAAAGCACAAAAGCCTTTAATAGAATGAGCATAGAACTCCTTTGCCCTATTTAGGACCTTAGGACGCACTTATTTGAGCCTTTGGATCAAGATCTAAGGAGATCGGATGACCAGAAAATGCTACTTACGGATCTAGTTCTGTAAGCTAGCATCGGGGCTAGCACTACCGCCTGCGCTAGCCATGAGATGAAAACCCATTCAACGAAAACATCACGATGACCGGACGAACTGCACCACTCGATGAAAACCTATCGCCGGTGCTAGGGCTACCGCCCGCGCTAGCCTCTCGACGAACTCCCTTCTACGAAGCCATCTCGATGAATCCAACTCAACGCAACCGTCGAAACCACTAGGCTACTCGACAGGCCAGCTAACGCCTGTGCTAGCACCTAGCGCCGACGTTAGCTCCCAGGTGCAGAAAAGCCTGTACTAGCATTAGGCATTCCAGCCTCCGCGCTCAGTGAAACCTTGGGTGTTACAACTCCACCCCCCTTAAAAGAATTTTGTCCTAGAAATTTAAGACGTTAATGAAAACATACATAACACACATACCTAACAAAAATAGTTCCGGAAAGTCATCCCGCATTGTTTGCTCACGCTCCCATGAGAACTCATCTCATCCGCAATTATTCTAACGCACCTTCACCAGCTTGACCTCTTTATTCCACAACCGTCGGACTTCAGAATCTTCCACGCAAACTGGACGAACTATAGTCCTCAGATATTCAGCTACTGGAACTGTCGAAGACCTGACCACATCTTCCATCTCCACCAATGCTTTCCTCAGCACCGAAACATGGACCACATCATGTAATCCACTTAGCTCGGCTAACAACACTAACCGATAGGCTGCTTTGCCTATGCGCTCTGTAACCTCAAACAGACCCAAATACCTCAGACTCAACTTCTTGAGTCGCCGAATTCGTGAAACGCCTTTGAACGTCTTGATCTTTAAGTAGACCATATCGCCCACCGCAAACTCCACATTTCTGTGACGCGCATTAAAATAATTTGCCTGCCAATCCTGAGCAATCTTCATGCGCTCCTGGATTGTTCGCACCAACTCGCAAGTGTCTTCCACTACTTCCTTCCCTAAAAGCTGAGTGTCTCCCGCCTCTATCTAAGACATCAGCGTTCGACTCCGCCTTCCATACAAAGCCTCGTACGGCACCATCTTGATACTCTCCTGGAAACTATTGTTATAAGAAAACTCCACCATGAAGAGGTGGTCTTCCCAACTCTTCCCAAAATCGAGGGCACACATCCTCAACATGTCCTCCAATGTACGATTTGTTCTCTCCGTTTGACCATCGGTCTGTGGATTGAATGCGGTATTAAATTTCAACTTTATGCCCAAGCTTCTCTGCACCAACCTCCAGTTTTGGATGTGAACTGCCCATCGCGATCAATAACAATGCTCTTTTGAATTCCGTGCAACCGCACAATATTACAAAAATAAAGCTCCACGAGCTTCTCCACGCAATCGTCCTCCCGATTTGGAATGAAGTGGGCCACTATTGTTAGGCGATCCACAATCACCCAAATTGCATTATTACCTTGGCGCGACCGAGGAAAACCATGCACAAAATTGATGAGTCCTGATCATATACACATTTATGGACTCATCCGGCCGTTATTTAGTCATTTCTCCGCACTTTAGCCTTGTTTTAGTTTATATTTGATAATCCATGCTAGGTGCACACCTTGGCCCACTTTGGTGTGATTTTCGTGCTTTTTGTCTTTAGTAGTATTCTTGTGCTATTAGGTGCCACTTTCAGTGGCTAGATCTGTGGTTATGCTGGAATAAGAGTCGTGCAAGTGCTCCCGGTGCAATTCTGCACAGGAACACTGCGCACGATCACCGGTTCTATTGCGCACGACCACTGGTCGTGCGCCACTGATCGTGTGCACTTAACCCTTTTTTCACGAGTTCTGTTTGGTGCAGTGCGCACGACCATCAACGACAGTGCGCACGACCACCGGTCGTGCGCCACTGCTCGTGCGCACTTACCATTTAATTTCCGAGTTCTGTTTGCTCCAGTGCGCACGACCATCAACTCCAGTGCGCACGACCACCGGTCGTGCGCCACTGGTCGTGCGAACATTCTATTTTATAATTTCGTATCTTGCAGGTTCCACCCAGGCAGTGCGCACGATCACAGGATTCTAGTGCGCACGACCACTGGTCGTGCGCCAATGACCGTGCGCGCTGTTCAATTCAGTGCCTATATAATGACCTGATCGCGAATTAGGTCGGGAGAACACATTTAGACTCCGTTCCTTCCGCCGTTTTCGCCATTTTCAGAGGGTTTTCATCCTCTAGGCCTCCTCCATCATCCAAGGGCTTGCAAGAAGGGATCCTACACTCATTTTGATCGCTAAGGAAGAAGTTCTTCGCACTAGACGTGGCCGGATGGTAAATCACTGGAGAAGACGGGTCCATTGGGAGGTGTGACAGCCCTCCTCTACCCCGGACGCAGTTGGGACCGAGCTAGGACGCGGATTGACAACCCGGTGCTTCCTACCGTGAATCTACAACGAGACTCCGGATTCGGTCGTATTTCTTGCCTTTTTCTTCTACTTGTGTGGTTATATTTGTTGTAATCTCTTTATTTAGATGATGAATGCTATGAACCATGTGTATTATTGCTTATTTCATGATTTTGGAATTATCTAGTTCATTTGTGTTATTGAGGTGCGCCCTATTCCATCTCCCACTCCACCACCGTGACCGGTGCCGCACTAGCAATTGCTTGTGGCGTGCTATTGTTGACGAGGTGCTTGCGACCCTCACTCCGCTTGCCTTCTCGCCCATCCGCCCTTTCGACGCAGTGCGCTCAAGGCCTGCTCAGTCTCCATCTCGCCAATCGAAGCATTGCATAGCGGCATTGCATAGGAGTAGGCGTAGTATTTTATTTTATTATTCGCAAACCAAACCAACCATCCATTGTAACACCGACCAAGGACTTCGATCTCAAGTCCTTCCTCGATATTAAATTCCACCTTACTGTGTTCCTCAAGAGACCGACACTCGGGTATTTTCCCCATTTTTATTACTTGCGCGACTGGTGCACTTGCCGAAAATATCGCATCAAGTTTTTGGCGCCGTTGCCGGGGAACACAGTCGTGTGATTTTTCTAGAGAGGGAGAATCTGAGAGAGAAGCCCTTCCATTTGTTTATCGCATCTTTTATTTTATTTCTGTTCTCTTTATTCCATTTTCTTGTTTTATAGTAGGTTGCTTTAGTAAATTTTTATTAGGTGTAGTATTTCGCACAATAGTGTTCTTCTTTTTGAATCGTTTTATCTTCACACTATGTGGGCACATCTCAATTTCCGTTGCCGTTGGTGTGGAGCTACCTCCCACTCTAGTGATGAATGCCCTACGGAGAATAGTAGGCATAATTCTTATAGCTAAGCATATGGAGCACCGACTTCGTCTGGTACTCCCTATGGTGCGCGTAAGTCTTATGGCTACTCTGCTGAGCCTTTACCGTCGTACTTCTTTTCGGCTCCAGCTCCCGCTGTGCCAAAGAAGCCCGCAAGGCAGTGCCGGTTTTGTCAGAGCACTGATCATGTCCTGAAGGACTGTGCTGAGTATCTTCGCCAATTGGACGAAGACGACGAGCCGGATATCCGGATCGTTCCAACTCCTAACTCTGGCGGCACACCTTCAACATCCGGTTATGTATCTTTGTCACCTTCGCATCTTGAAGGGTATGGCATGGACACGGTCACCAGATGTGCGGCTGATCTGGGCACCGACATTGCTGAGCCAATTCTCCCAGTGCATCCACCACCTCTAGTGGATTCGATTCTTTGTGAGGAATCGATGCTCGACTTTTATCCGAGCACTATTCTTCCCCCTGTTGTGCATACTATACTCGTCTCCGACGACATTGTTGAGGATGTGTCGCAGGATGAGGCTGACGATCTAAGTATTGTGCTTACTCCTATGGAGGAGGACAACCTACTAGGTGAAGAGGAGTTTTCCTCAACACCGGTGGAGGAAGTCCAAACCTTGGGCATGGCCACTGTCGATCCCGCCGAACCTTGTAGCATTGATGACAATTCAAACATTATTTTACTTACCCAACCTGATGGGAGTGAGACCGGGATCACTCCCCCGATTGATTTTTATTCATGTTCTTCTTCTTTTTTATTTCTTGATCCCCTTTCTCTATCTGAGCCTGTGCAGGTTGAGTCTTCACAGGTACCTCAGGAGGACTTGGAGCATGATGCTCAAGTCAATGATGAGAGCATCCTCTTATGTGAGGAGGTTGATTCCCCCTCCGTAGAGGAAGCTCCACTCATTTCCTTCTCCTCCTGCTGCCTCCCTGAAGATGATACCTTGCTGGGCAAGGATAGTTTTGGTGAGTTGAGTGAGGATTCCTCTTCTTCTTATTTTTTATTCCCTCTACCTGTGACGAGCAGGTATTATTTATATTCGGGTAGAGGCGTGACTGTTCTGTTGCCGTATCGGTACCCGCTACCGACACGCATATTAGAACAGTTACCTGTGCACTTCTCTTTTCATAGACCCATTAGCTAGGACCTTTTTGTTTTCAAATAAGTGGTGCTGGGATGACAGTAACCCCAGTAGTTATCTTTATTTACCCTGAAATTTTATTTTGTCTGGTTTAGTTAAGTTTTTGTTAAGGCTATGAATGCCTCGCTACGTGTGCTGACTCCTGGTTGTGCGTAAATTGCACGGTGGATGGAGTTTCTAAAATTTTGGCCGCTTGGAAAATTCCTAAGGCGCACGATCACTGGTCGTGCGCACTACTTATCGCGCACGACCACTGGTCGTGCGATCGGCCCAGATTTTTATAAAAAGCCCGTCCGCCCGAGCCTTTCGCGCACGATCTAGGGTTTTCGTTCGCCGATGTCCGTGCGCCGTTTCTGCCTGCTTGCCGCCGATCGTGCGCCTCCTTCCCTTCCGGTGAGCCCTTTCCCTATTTCTCCTCCTTCCTTTGCCCTCCTACCACCATGAGCTCCAGAGATCGTCAAAAGGTCTACCAACGCTCTGGCCTCTCTTCCGCCTCTCCTGCTCAGATCCTCGCTAGGATGGCGACTTTTTCCAAGGATTCGCATACGCGGCGATTCAATTCTCTTAAGGAGAAGCCATTCCTATCACAGCGTCTCGTGGATTGGAACGAGTTGAACTCTATCGGCGACAATGGGGAGTTGGGGGAGGCCGTCCGCCAACGCTATTATTTCGATCATTGGAGCGGGGTGTTCGAGTGCAATGACCTCGGCTACCGGGAGCTCACCTTGGAATTTCTTGCTACGTTTGAGTGGGAAGTGTTGCCCTCCGGTCAATGTCCGGGAAAGTGCTCTTTCCGAATTTTGGGCAAGGTTTTCACTCTCTCCTTATCCGAGTTGGCGGTGCACGCTGGATTTTACACCGAAGCTGAAGCCACGATGATCCCTTTTCTGGATTTGGATGTCTCCTTCCCTGATGGTGTTACCCCGCGTGCCGCGTGGTGTGCCCTCACGGGTCGTGATGAAGAATTTGTGGCCAGAAAAAGCAAATCCACATGGATCGTCGCGCCTGCTCTCCGATACCTGCAGCACGTCCTTAGCCACTCTCTTGTCGCCCGTGCCCTTAGTCAGAATGTAGTGGGGTGGCAGGATCTGATCTCCCTCTATAGTATGGAATTTCGGCAGCCCTTGCATCTCAGCTACATGTTGGCCTTCTTCTTCCATCACGAGGCTACCTACGGTCTCACAGGAGCCATTGGTGGTGCCTACTATATCACCCGCATTGCCAAGAGCTTGGGGGTCTGGAGTCATCTGCCTCCGATGGTGCAGGTGACTGCAGCCTCATTCATCACGCGGGCCACCATGGTGAGTTTCCATCTATTACGGGTCGTGGGGAAGAAGAATAGCAAACGCTTTGTGGTCGTGATGCCGGGAGATGCGCCTAGGGAGAGGCAAGGCGACGAGGAGCACGGAGAGCCGGCTGAGCCGCCAAATACTCACCGCGAGGTAGCCCTGCTGCAGCCGCGAAGGCATTCATTTCAGCAGGAGCGGAGAGCCAAGGAGGAGGGCAGTTCGTCAAGAGCGCCGGAGGTGACAAGTTTTGATCGGCGCCTCTCCGATTTGGAGGCAAACCAGTACTGGCTTACGGATTTCGTCTATCAGCAAGCACTGCGGGGAGGGCTAAACATCCCCCCACCTCCGGGTCGGGCCGCGTCATCTTCCAGACGGTCGCCGTCCGTTGTGGTGTTAGATAGCGACAGCGACGACGAGTGATCTTCCTCCCTGCATGCAAGATATTCTAAGCCGTGCTTTCTGTTTAGTTTCTTTTGTTGAGTCGTTTGAACTCCTTCTCTTTTGATGTTTGTAATAATAACATTTTGTTTGTGGAATGCTCTTCTGGGCATAGTTTTATTTATTCAGCTTTTTCTGTTCCCTTATTTTGTGTGCGAGTGCTCAATATTTATTGCAGGAACAAGTTCACTCCCATGGGTGATAACTTAGAATTCTTGATTTTTTGTGCTCTCACATGTTTAGTCCAGTTTTTACTATTTTTGTTGCTCTAGTGTATAACTTTCAGGTGGCCTTTGTTTCTCATGAGAGCGGATGCTGCGGACTATTCTTGATCATTTACGCCAATCGTCTGGTATGCTCATTTCTGAGCATTGGGTAATACTTCCTCCCCTCTTTTTGCTTCAATTTCTAGATATACCGCTTAGCTTAAGTCTGGGGGAGCGGTTGTTGTTATCCAATGTGCACATGCTGCACCGCATACTAGAAGGTTGCTTTTTATTTATCATTTTCATTATCATCGTTGCATTCTTCTCACACCACTTCACCCACTTGAGTGCGTGCTTGTCTTTTTGTTGTTGTTCCGTTTAAACTAGTTTGGTTGGAATGTGAAATAGGTTGTTAACGCAGGAATTATTATTTGGAGTGCGATGTTGACTCATGTAGTGTTCTAGTCACTTCGCATGCTATGGTAGAATTTGTGTAGAACTAGATTTTCTTTATGCATTTAATTTATGTTTAGTATTTCTGTGTAAATTTAGATTTAATATACTCAAGTGGTGAATTCGAATGAAATCGACGATAACCCGGTGTTGTGTGTGTGCGGTTGCTAGTCGTGTGTTGCTCGAGTCGGGAGGAAGGTTTATCTTTCTCGTGGGCTAAGAACTTTCCCCAAGCGACTCTCGAAGCATGGGTGAGAGCTACTCGTTGAGTCAAGCATGATGTAGGCCACCCTTTGGCTAGTTTGAGCTTTGTTATTCCATGTCCATTTCATTCCCCTTTGCAAGCCAATTTTGTGCCTACCAATCCTTTGTTCAGCTCCTCTTCATCCACCAAAGCCTGAAGCCTATCCTACTCCCGCAACCCAAAATGTTTTTAACTGCGCTCATAATTATAAACTTGTGTGGAGTGTGGAATCCTTGTGTTATGAAGGAAAAATAAATTCTGTCTGCTGATTTTGAACCAACCGGGGGTTACATAAAAGAAGTAAAATATGTAAAAGAAAAAAAAAAGAGAGTATTTTGAAAAAAAAATCCTCCCGTGCTAAAAACAGAATATCTGTTGGTATTTGTGAAGTAGGCCGTGTGCACACCTGGTTTTCATGATAAGTCTGGGGGTGTGTCACACGAGCATTGTTCGTTGGTCTTGTATGGTGCGGCGTTCCGTTAGCTCACTTGGGTTGCGTAGCCACCGTGTTTAACTTTGAATATCATACCGTAACCTAAGCCTCGTTTTACTCCTAAAAGCCCTACTGATTTGACTTGCGAGAGTGCTAGCGCCGTGGAGAGAGTGTGACCGGGCGAGCGTATGGTTCACGACGTTGATGGATTTCAGCGGAGTTATTCCTAAGCCCCGATCTTTTGCAACACCCGCCTTAGTGTCTCGTCACTTTCATACTGGGCATGATCGTCAAATTCTTCATAATTCACCAACTGAGTAGGACTAAATCTTTACTTACGCTTTAATACTTATGTAAATTAGTTAGCATAATTAGAATCTTCTTCTACTAGAATTTCTACTCGCATGCGTACGTTACTTCGCACCGTACTCCTTTGTGTAATTCTCTATGTCAATTATCGTTTTCACGCTCCTCCGGATTCGTTTGCTCGGGACGCGCAAACAGTTAAGTCTGGGGGTGTGATGAGTCTTGATCATATACACATTTATGGACTCATCCGGGCCGTTATTTAGTCATTTCTCCGCACTTTAGCCTTGTTTTAGTTTATATTTGATAATCCATGCTAGGTGCACACCTTGGCCCACTTTGGTGTGATTTTCGTGCTTTTTGTCTTTAGTAGTATTCTTGTGCTGTTAGGTGCCACTTTCAGTGGCTAGATCTGTGGTTATGCTGGAATAGGAGTCGTGCAAGTGCTCCCGGTGCAATTCTGCACAGGAACACTGCGCACGATCACCGGTTCTATTGCGCACGACCACTGGTCGTGCGCCACTGATCGTGTGCACTTAACTCTTTTTTCACGAGTTCTGTTTGGTGCAGTGCGCACGACCATCAACGACAGTGCGCACGACCACCGGTCGTGCGCCACTGCTCGTGCGCACTTACCATTTAATTTCCGAGTTCTGTTTGCTCCAGTGCGCACGACCATCAACTCCAGTGCGCACGACCACCGGTCGTGCGCCACTGGTCGTGCGAACATTCTATTTTATAATTTCGTATCTTGCAGGTTCCACCCAGGCAGTGCGCATGATCACAGGATTCTAGTGCGCACGACCACTGGTCGTGCGCCAATGACCATGCGCGCTGTTCAATTCAGCGCCTATATAATGACCTGATCGCGAATTAGGTCGGGAGAACACATTTGGACTCCGTTCCTTCCGCCGTTTTCGCCATTTTCAGAGGGTTTTCATCCTCTAGGCCTCCTCCATCATCCAAGGGCTTGCAAGAAGGGATCCTACACTCATTTTGATCGCTAAGGAAGAAGTTCTTCGCACTAGACGTGGCCGGATGGTAAATCGCTGGAGAAGACGGGTCCATTGGGAGGTGTGACAGCCCTCCTCTACCCCGGACGCAGTTGGGACCGAGCTAGGACGCGGATTGACAACCCGGTGCTTCCTACCGTGAATCTACAACGAGACTCCGGATTCGGTCGTATTTCTTGCCTTTTTCTTCTACTTGTGTGGTTATATTTGTTGTAATCTCTTTATTTAGATGATGAATGCTATGAACCATGTGTATTATTGCTTATTTCATGATTTTGGAATTATCTAGTTCATTTGTGTTATTGAGGTGCGCCCTATTCCATCTCCCACTCCACCACCGTGACCGGTGCCGCACTAGCAATTGCTTGTGGCGTGCTATTGTTGACGTGGTGCTTGCGACCCTCACTCCGCTTGCCTTCTCGCCCATCCGCCCTTTCGACGCAGTGCGCTCAAGGCCTGCTCAGTCTCCATCTCGCCAATCGAAGCATTGCATAGCGGCATTGCATAGGAGTAAGCGTAGTATTTTATTTTATTATTCGCAAACCAAACCAACCATCCATTGTAACACCGACCAAGGACTTCGATCTCAAGTCCTTCCTCGATATTAAATTCCACCTTACTGTGTTCCTCAAGAGACCGACACTCGGGGATTTTCCCCATTTTTATTACTTGCGCGACCGGTGCACTTGCCGAAAATATCGCATCAAAAATCCATGGAGATGTCATCAAATTTCCACTCAGGGATAGGAAGAGATTTCAAGAACCCGCCCAGCCTTTGGCACTCAGCCTTCACCAAAGCATAAGTCTGACATCGACTTACGTACAAAGCTACGTCCTGCTTCATCCTAGGCCACCAAAAGGATTTCTTCAAATCCAAGTACATCTTTGTACTTCCTGGATGAATGGAGTACTTTGTGAAGTGAGCCTCAAACATCAACTCCTCGCGGAGTTTGCCAAAGCGAGGGACACACCCTTCCATTTCTCTTTAAAAGTCCACCAACCATCTCCAAAGCACTGCCTTCGCTCTGCTGAGCTTCCAACACCAACCGCTGACACTCTTCGTCTATGCTAGTCGTCTCTCGGATTCAATCCGCTAAATCACACTGCATTTCGATCCAGTTCAATCGTGCTACGCTGGACTCACTCCGAGCCACACACAAAATGTCAAGAGACTCAAACTCTCGCACCAAACGCTCGTCATGCGCTTCAATACAATTACCTTGTCTGGAATACTTTCTACTCAAGGCGTCAACCACCACATTGGCCTTACCTGGCGTATACTAAATCGCTACGTCATAGTCCCCAAGGAACTCGACCCACCTTCGCTGCCTGATATTGAGATCTTTCTGATACAGCAGATACCTCAGGCTTTTGTTGTACGTGAAGATTTCCACCTTCGCACCATACACATAGTGCCGCCACAATTTTAACGCAAAAATTGTTCTTTTGTAATGGCCCAAGCCTCATTGTCTTGGACCGTTAGACGCTTGGCCCCATTGTCCAAGATGCCCGGGATGCAGCCAGCTTTGAAACACCCCAACACCTCTCTGAGCTTGTTTCTCAGCTACAGTGCGTTGCTGATGGAGGGACTCGAACACTCGACCACCCTTGATGAGCAACCTTCAACAGTTCTCATCACCAACTGAGCTGCAACTCAGTTGGTGATGAGAACTATTGAAGGTTTCTCATCAAGGGTCGTCGGGTGTTCGAGTCCCGCCATCAACAATGCACTGTAGCTGACAAACAGGCTCAGAGAGGCATTGCAGTGTTTCAAAGTGGGCTACAGCCCGGGCGTCCTGGCCAATGGGGCCAGGCGTCTAACGGTCCAAGACAATGAGGCTTGTGTCGTTACAAAAAGTGCACTTTTTTGAAACGGCCCGGCCCCATTGTCCGAACCGTTAGACGCTTGGCCCCATTGTCCAGAGCACCCGTTTGGCTTTTATGCTTAGTTTACTTGCAAGTAGTTTTGTTGTTACTTTCGAGTTGTTTACCTACTTGCTCTCTGGGAAGCTTTATGCTAGGATGCATTAGTTACTTTATTGGTATAAAAATGTCATCCTTGCACATCATGATTTTAAATAATTGTCACATACTTTGAAGACGTAGAAAATACTTTCTTACTATACTAAACATAGACATGTGCATATCATTTCTGGGATGTGGATCTTCATACTCATGAAGGCTAAAAACAAACCTATTTTCCGCTGAGAAAGAGTTTCTAGCAGTGGTCTTTGCTTTGGAAAGGTTTCATTCATATCTTGTTCTGTCTAAGGTAGTGGTGTATACCGACCACGCGGCTCTAAAGTACCTCATGCAGAAGATGGACGCCAAACCAATACTCATCTGATGGATTTTGAAGTTGCAAGAATATGACCTGGAAATGCGGGATAAGAATGGAGTTGAAAATGTTATTGTTGATCATCTCTCCAGGTGGGAAAACGATGATCATTCGCAAGCGTAAATTGATATAATTTCTGATTCATTTCCAGATGAAACTCTCTTTTCTATTAAGACTTCCCAGAGCCAGTCTCCATGGTATACGGATTTGGCTAACTTCCTGGCTTGCACTGAATTAACTCCCAACCTCTCATTCCAGCAGAAAAAGAAATTTCTATCAGATGCCAAGTATTATTTTTGGGAGGACCCGTTACTGTTCCGCACTTGTGCAGATGGGATTGTTCAAAGCTGTGTTCCCGATGTGGAACATGAGTCAATTCTTCAGCATTGTCACAATGGTGAGGTAGGAGGGCACATGGGAGCGACCAGGACTGCGCATAAAGTGCTCCAATGTGAATTCTACTAGCCGACTCTGTTTAGAGATGCTTATATGCATGTTAAGGAATGTAATGAGTGTCAGCGGACTGGAAATATCTCTAGACGAGATGAAATGTCCCTTACCAATATGCTTGTGTGCGAGCCCTTTGATATTTGGGGAATTGATTTCATGGGACCATTTCCCCTTTCGTTTGGTAAAAGCTGCATTATTGTTGCAGTTGATTATGTATCAAAATGGGTTGAAGTCGAAGTTGTGGCTGGAAATGACGCGCGAACCGTGCTAAATTTCCTGCATAAAAACATCTTCACTAGGTTTGGGGCCCCACGCTCTATTATCTCTGATGGGGGAAGCCACTTCTGTAACAGGCAGATCACTAATCTTCTGAAACGCTATGGAGTTCATCATTATGTAGCTCTGGCTTACCATCTACAAACGTGTGGGCAGGTAGAAGTTTCAAATGGGGAGTTGAAGCGAATTCTGGAGAAATCTATTCTTTGGAATAAGAAAGTTTGGGCAAAGAAAGTTGATGAGGCACTCTGGGCCTACAAGACCGCTTACAAGACCCCTATAGGGATGCCTCCTTACCAAGTCATTTTCGGTAAATCTTGTCACCTACTCGTGGAGTTGGAACACAAGGCTCTATGGGCAACCAAACTTCTTAATATGGATCTCATAGTGGCCGCTAGCAAACGACTGACGCAACTGAACGAGCTTGAAGAATTCAGGCTTCTGGCTTATGAGAATGCACGTATCTAAAAGGAGTGTACCAAGCATTGGCACGACCGAAACATTGCACCAAAAGATTTCAAGGTTGGGGACAAGGTATTATTATACAATTCAAGATTGAAATTGTTTCCAGGGAAGCTAAAATCCAGATGGAGCAGACCATTCATAGTGAGCTGTGTGTTGCCGTTTGGAGCTATAGAAGTTAGAGGTGAAAATCTGGGAACATTCAAGGTCAATGGGCATAGATTTTAAGCACTATGTTCAAGGAGAAACCGTAGATAAAGAACATCATATCAATCTAGAGAGTCTGGTGGAAGCATAGTACTTACTTCCCTTTTAACTATTCAGCATACCATTTTGTTTTAAATATTTTTTAACGAGACTCTATTTCATGGTAAATTGTAAACAATTATAATACAGGTATTTGGTATACCTGAAGGACGTTAAACAAAAGGGCTCCTAGGAGACAACCCAGTGGGACCACTTGGTTCCATTCTATTTCTTTTTCTATTCTATATATTTGTTTATTTTTGTTTAGTCCGGGAGAATACTTTTATCGCAGGTCCAAATCTTTAGAGCATGCGGGACTGTCGCAATTGGACAAAAAAATCGCTGACCTTCTGGTAGGCTCATTTATGAGTCTAGGTACCCTCTACCCCTTAGCTCTTTTTACTATGCAAATGTTTTATTTTGATATGGATGACTTTAAGTCTGGGGGAAGAGCCGTACCTAGTACTCACTACATGTGCACATGTTCTAGCTTACCAATAGTACTTTTTATTTTTATTATAATTTCTTATTTGCATCACACACCATTTCACCCACACGAGCGCGCACTCGCTTGTTTATATGCCCTGTATATTCAATTCATGGTTGTGATGTAGGAATTGTTGTATTAACCTAAGAGTTGCAAGATGGAGTGACATGTTGACTCATGTAGTGTCTAGTTGAGTACTCGTGTCTTGCTTAGGAATTTGAGTAGAATTAGTTTTTATTTATGCTTCTAATTTACAATTAGTTGATTTGCGTAGATTTAAATTAGTTTAATCAAAATGGTGAATATGGTTGAATCTAGTGGTAGCGGTGTATTGTGTGTTGGCGAGCACGAGGTTCGTATTGCTCGAGTCGGGAGGAAGGATTACCTTTCTCGGGGGCTAAGAACTTGCCCCAAGCGACTCTCGAAGCTTGAGTGAGAACGATTTGCAAGTTGAGCGTAATGCAGGCCACCTATTTGGTAAGCTTGAGCTTTGTTCTACCATTCCTATACGCTAACCGTTGCTAGCCTTTTTTGTGTCTACCCGATCTTTTGGTTCAGCTCCACTATACTTCACTAAGGCCTAAAAGCTAATCCCATTATCGCAACCAAAAATAATCCTAAAGCATTAGTGAATTATAATTCTCCAATGCAGTGCGATGATATAAAACTTTTGTGTTGATGTGGATATCTAAAAAAATTCTATATGCTGAGTTTTTTGCGATTAGATTTGGAAAAAAAGGGACAAAAATATATCCCTAGCGTTCTAATTAAAACATCTAGTTCTATCGATTGGAGTAGGCCGTGTGCACACCCGGTTTCAAAGTCAAGTCCGGGGGTGTGTTACACGTGTATTATTGGGGCAGCTATGATTTAGCACTTTTGTGAGCTCTTTTGGGTTGCGATTAGCCATCATGTTTATCTTTGCATTCCAAACCGTAACCTAAGCCTCGTGTATACCTAAAGTCCTATCGATTTGTCTTGTGAGTTCACTAGCACCTTTGTTGTTTATTGGGTGTCGACTTATCACCTAGAGGGGGGGGGGGGGGGTGAATAGGTTTTCAAATTATATTATCCCCTTTTTAGGTGTTCTTGATTTCTGGTTAATAGATCTATATAGTAGAAAGCATAACTGTAACACCCCCATCTATTAAGAAGCATATAGCAGAAGGTCCGGCCGGGGCCCCACGCCATATACGACAAACAAACGGGAACGTCACTTAATTGAATAATCAACGACACTATACCACGGAGCCTAACTCAGAGCATTCTATGCGGAAGTAAGAGAGGGAGACAGAATTATAAACCACAAGACCCGAACTCGGGTATGTCCACTTCTATAACTTGGAATAAAATGTTTTACAACATACAAAAGAGGCATGACAGCCTTACAGTTTACCAACATCGGCGCGCAGGCCGGCCATACATGAAAATAGAAGAAAGGACAAAAGGCCTTCAAGGGCCGCAGCAGCGCAGAGGCTTCAGCCCGCCAAGTTCCCGCTCGGTCGAGCTCCTGTACAACAAGCCCACCAAAGATGGTGGCAAAACAGGGCAACGGTCAGCTAAAGCTGACCAAATTACAACGACCCCACCTCTTCGAGGGGGTGGCAGCTCTAACCGTCCCTGCAAAATAGTCTCAACAGCATATATATATAAAAGAGTGCGACTAGCAAAGTCCACCGCAGCTCGTACATATGCAACATCACAAACGTGGGAATGGCCCCCACGTCTCGTGCTCTCAGACACTCTTTGGTGTACTACGCCTTCCACCACCATCCACTCTTGATGGCTTTGCCGTTCGAGGCTAAAGTCGGCGGCCCGAATACCAGGGTCCTCCGTGCTTTAATTGTGAACATATCGTAGTCCGAAGACTCTGTACCATTACCTCCCGACATGCTGTCCGAGGCTTACTAATCAGGTGCTGCAATGGTGCGGTTTCAGGTTCGCCAAATGCCCGTTGTTCACAGCTCTCGTTGTACAACACGAAGAGCGGGTATGGCGTCCCCTCAGCCCAGGTATTCTCAATTAGCCGGTTCCACGGGCCGCTAAGTCATCCACCAGGACACCCCCACAGGTCGGGTACACCGGCCTCAGGTCCCCTCAATAGGTGGGCACAACAACATCACCAGAACTCAGTCTGGGAAGCTGTCGCCCAGGCGACATTCACTGTCGCCTGCGACAGTGCAAAAAACCCTAATTTGGCTTCTAGTTGTGGGTGCTTCCTGGGGCACACCCCCAAGCATTGCTGCACATGCAGTAGCACTCCCACTGCCTCAGAACACCCAAATTCACCAGAACCCAATTCTGGGGAGCTGTCGCCCAGGCGACATTCACTGTCGCGCCAGCAACAGCTAGAAAGAACTCCATTTCTGCCTTTTAGCTTTGTGTGCTCCCCGGGGCACACCCCCGGGCGTTGCTGCGCATGCAGTAGCACCCTCTAGCCCTACGAGGCAAGTATAACAACACGGGGTTTTTCCCCGGCACGCACAATACCAAAAAGTATCACCAATCCGGACGAACCGTCACGGATGGGCTTCACACAGCGCGCCTACGTCCATCTCACGCGTGGACTCTACATGAATGCAAGCTTTGACGGGGATAACACAAATCGACCCGTCGGAGGCCACGACCTCATCCTTTTGGGTAGGGGCCTCAATGATGCATGGGAAAGGACTAGAACATGTCCAAATGGGGTTAGAAGAGTTCGTTACCCTTAAACGCCGCTTTGAGCCCATGGCTCGACTTTTTGCACGGATGGAAAGGAGCGCCTTGCCCTCCTCTACGCGTAGCCACCAACGTTGAAGGGATTGGATGAGTGTAGCTCCTCCAAACCCAAGCTCCAAGCTAGGGTTTACTATTTCTCCTTCTTCTCCAAGCTCTTCTCTCTCTCTCTCTTAAGAACCCTCAAGGAAATAATGAGAAAGAAGGGGATTTCGGCCTTCTATGCTGCCACCGAGCCTCCCAAGCCAAAACCAGCCCCCAAAGTCAAAGTGCAATCAATGCCCTTGATTTCGGCCACAAAGTCCGACTTTGAGCTGTCGCCCGGCGACAGCCGCTGTCGTCCTGGTGACAGCGATATGAACCGACATTGACCAGTCAACGCCGTCCGACAGCTCACGGTAGAACCTTCTCAACAGAGCGCTATCGCTCGGGCGACAGCCACTGTCGCCGGCGACAGCTCTGGATTCCAGAATTCTGAATTTTCTGATTTGGGGTCTTACAATAACACAGAAAATCACACAAAGATGTATAGAGGTTCCTCAAGATAGGGTGTCTTGAGTAGTCCTCTTTCCCTCTGCGCCTATCTAGCAGTGTGCTAGGCTCGGCAAACTCCGCCAAAAACTTCAGGCCCTCAAGCCTTACACCACGGACCCACAAGTCCTACAGCCTAGGCCCGCAAGCCCCTACTGCACCCGAGCCCACAAGCTCGACACTCAGGCCGTCAAGCCCTACACAATACAGACCCGCAAGTCCTGCGCCTACAACCTAGGCCCTCAAGCCCCTACTGCGCCCGAGCCCTCAAGCTCGACAAGATCGGACCCGCAAGTCCACTGCCCTGGCCCTCAAGCCTCACAGCTATCCAGCCCTCAAGCTAGACGGTGTCGAACTCGCAAGTCCACTGCCCTGGCCCTCAAGCCTCACAGCACTCCAGCCCACAAGCTAGACAAATAGGCCCGCAAGCCTTACAAGAAATTACAGTAAAAAGAACTGCTTCTTCTGCCGGATGAAGATCGACAACTTAGCCTGATGAAGATCGGCTTCTTTAGGTTGAAGAAGATGCTTCTTGATTTGGAGTTTCGGCACTGGATCTTCTTCAGCCTACTCTTCTTTTGCCTGATGTTGATCGGCTACTTTTCAGTCGATGGAGATGACTGATTCTTCATAGAGCACTTGATGCTTGTTCTCTACTTGTGTTTTCTTCTTCTCCGCAGCAACGGCGGGATTATTTTTCAATTTTTTCGAAGACTTCTTATCTAGGGCATCACTGTTCCCTTTTATATGGCAGATGAGCCGCATAACGGTCACATGTGATGTCCTTTAATGTTAAATGCCCATTCCATAAGAGCACGCACTGATTGGACAATCAGGCGGCGACATTAAATGTTGACAGCACGTCCGCAACATTTGAATCTGTCTCAACGATATTTCCAATGTTACAACGACATGGACAATATATCGACGATAGGACTTTGTCGATCCCTTGAACTTAGGTAGACTTTCAATTCTTCTAGATTCTACCTCTGATGCAGGTATCTCGACGATACGAGACATTCTGGTGCTTCTGCATATACGACGATATGCTGTCTCTGACTATGTCGTCGTAATCA
Organism: Dactylorhiza incarnata; assembly: GCA_033032865.1. Taxonomy (NCBI): domain Eukaryota; kingdom Viridiplantae; phylum Streptophyta; class Magnoliopsida; order Asparagales; family Orchidaceae; genus Dactylorhiza; species Dactylorhiza incarnata. Next base: position 7,046,798 of record JAWHQI010000098.1, read on the forward strand.
CCTTGTTCTCTCGATGACATGACTTCTTTACGACGATGTTCGACGCCATCAATCATACTTAGCCTTTTCAGCGACAAGGCTTCTTCACGATGATGTCTGTTCTTCCCGACGACAAGGCCACTTTGGTGAAGTCGACGATACTGCGTCTTCTGGACGATATTTCTTCCTTTTGTCTTCATTCTTCTCTGCGTTCGACGAACGGCAATCTTCGTTCGATGAACAACATTCTGCGTTCGACGAGCTTCATTCTTCTGTCCCATCTCAGCGTTCGACGAACTCCATTCTGCGTTTGACGAACAGCCTTCTGCGTTTGACGAACATGCCAAGTCTCAGCGGTTGACGATCTTTCTTCTGAGTTCGACGATCTTGCTTCTGCGTTCAACGATCTTGCCAAGTCTCAGCGTTCAACTAACTCGCCAAGTCTCAGCGTTCGACGATCTTCCTTCTACGTTCGATGAACAACATTCTGCGTTTGACGAACACGCCAAGTCTAGGCTTTTGCTTTGTCCATCATTATGACGACAAGCATACTTTGTCAATGACATCTCCTATTCTTCTTCACGATATAGTACTTTCAGAAATAACTAAAGTACTTGACATATTGTCGATCTCTACAAGCATGAACTAGATGAAACATTAAATACAACTTGCACTTATCATTGATCTGAGCACTTCTTCAATTCAGGAACATGTTGGGCACTGTTCCCAACAATCTCCGCCTATTTGAAGAAGCCCTAACTTACCTCAATGATAAATGCCACTCATGAAAAGATATATCATTTCAGATAGTGGCATCATACTTAAAGCAGCAATCATATAAATAGATGAAATGTTCTTCAAGCATATAAATAGATTAAATGTTCAAGAATAAACATTAGCATTCATTTGCCCCAACAAAATAAATTAAGATTTTAATTTGTTGCCCCATCAGCGTCTGCTGCTGCTTGCCCTTTTGGTTTTCTGCCTTTGCCTTTGATAGTAGTTGATGGGCAGGGGAATTCTCTTAGGAGAGGGACGAGGACCTTGTGGGAATGCTAGCTTGTGGTTCTTCCTCCTTTCTAGCTACTTCAGATGTTTCTCCCATTCAACTGTCTGGTATACTCTTTGATAGTCCTCCTGAGGGTATCCAAACTGGATCCATGATTCTGTTATTATTTATGTTGATACTGGACTCACCTTCCTGATTGTGGATCCAGCTTAACTTCCCTCAGTCTCTTTTGACGATACTGGCGGCTCTGACTCCTCTTTCTCTTCCTGGAGGTTGCTGATTCTCCAAACTCTATTCCATACTCAGCTGAGTCAGTGCTTGCAGACGGATTGGCAGCTTCATATAGTTATGGGGGTTGCTTCATTGTCTGCTTAATTTGATTTGTTATCCACATTGCTTGATGTGAACTGACGTTTATTATTTCCTTCTCCCCCTTTAGGGCTTGTTCAATTACCCTTTCCTCAAGTCCTTCTCTGACTAGATGCAGCTTTTCTTGCAAGTTTTGTTCAGTCATATCCAAATTGTTGTTTATTTCAAGCAGATGGGTATCTAAGGTATGGGCGTTCTCATTGACCATATTCAGAATTTGATTTCTGTTATTTGCAGCATGTGTCTCTATCTGCTTAAAACCATAGTACACATTGTTTGAGAATGAGCCTTGCTTTTTCAGGATTGTGTGGGTTTGATGTCCCACTTTGTTTACTTCTTCGCTCATCTTCTCTATGGACGGAGCTGCCAGTGTGTAGAAGTGAGCGCACTGGGTGTTGAGGTGGAGTATGTCCTTCTTCACTTTCTGGATCTCGCCCTTCATTTCTTCCCTTAGATTGTCCACAGTTTTTACTATGAATTGCTCTAGTTGTTTCCCCTTAGCATTTAGCAGGGCTGACATCATGTGGAAAAGGGAACCTGACTGAGCCGAGGATGGCTCAGCAGTTTGTTCATCTTCCTCTTCTCTTTCCAGTGGGATTCCTTCAGAGATATTTGCAGATGATTCATAACTGATATGTGTTGTTACCTTAGCCTTTCCCTTGATATTTTCTGGTACTGTATCGCCAGGGCATGTAAACACAATCTTACTTGCTGTTACTAACTCTCTGCAGTCTGAGAGAGTGATGTCTTTCATGGGTTCATTTCCTTGATCATCTAGGGCAGAGTACCTGTAACGCCCCTGATTTTCTGGTAATTATTTAACTCAGTGATGGCATGTTTATGATGTCAGGGCGTTACTTTTAACGTCGAGTTAGCGGCGCATCGCCGTTTGCGCGCTTTCGAGTCCGTTTGGGTCAAGTCGACCAAATTTTGAGGCGACCCGGAATAGGAAATTTTTACTTTAGGAAATTAAATTATTTAATTTTAGACTTGCCTATCAAGTTTCGTTGCGATTCGAGTCATTTTGGAGCCTCGACGCATTTTAGAAGATTTGTACGTATTTAACATTCGCCGTAAACTTCGGCCATTTATATCTCGAGAATGGTGCGTCGGATTTTGATTCCGACTTCGTCGTTGGATTCGTAGCGTCGACGTTCACCTTAGGCGAAATTTTCGTTGGGTTTGGCGTTCGTTTGATTTTTAGTAATAATATAATAATATTATTATATAAAATTATCATATATATATATATATATATATATTCATGCAAAGATATGCGTTCGACGATCAAAATCCCATTCGTCGATCAGCCTCCTCCTCAGCCTCTTCTGTTCGACAATCCAGCCTCCATTCCGTTCGACGTTTTAGATGGCCCCTCCTTACAACGATCTCCGCTCGATGATATATATATATCCTCCATTCGACGATCAGCTCCTCCCTTCGACAACATACCTCTACATTTCGACGACATACCTCTTCATTTCGACGACATAGTTCCTCCATCCAACGATATATACACAGCTCCCTCCATTCAACGACACAGCCCTATTATTATTATTATGATTATTGTTATTATTATTATGGTTATTAATATATATTATATATGTATATGTATATATATATATATAAGGTCCTGTCCGTAATCTTCTCTCCTTCTTCTTTTTCTTCTTCTTTCTGGTCGAACCAGAGAGCGAGAGACGGAGAGAGAGAAACTTTCCGTGAATCTTCCAGTTACCGCTGACGGAGCTCCAGTGGACGAAATTTTTAATCGAGCATAGATCCGGGAAGCTCTCGACGAGAGCTTCGCGTTCGTGGTGAGTTTTCCCGTTTCTTGGACTTTTCGCGTTAGGGTTTTCGGCCCTAACCTTCTTTTTGGCCATTTTTATGTAGATCTCACCTCGTCGTGCCTCCTTTTGGGCCGATCTACGACGAGGAGTTATTCGGAAGACGATTTCAGTGATTTGAAGGCAAGTGGTGATCTTGCTCTTTCTCTTTGTTAAACCCCTTTTTTTCTCGCCTTTTGCTTCCAATATATGCAAAGTTACAACTTCTGCTTTGCTTTTGCCTTTTTACTCAATATGATTTTTGCTCATCTTGATTAACCAAAATGATACCTCATGTTCTGATGGGCCTCGCCCCTATTCCTTTGAAAAAGCATGAAAATGTGAATTCCGTTGGAGGTCGTACACGATGTTGGCGGTGCCACCGGTACAGTGCTCTTTTAAATTAATAAATTCCGTTGGAGGTCGTACACGATGTTGGCGGTGCCACCGGTGCGGTGCTCTGAGGTTCGCGATGATGTGAGATGGAATTATCCCCGCACGGCTTCTCCTTTTCTGATGAGCTGATTAGTCTCTATAATTTTGAACAAGAGTAACATGATTAATAATGTGAATGTTGATGGTTATTTGCTGATGGCGAGGTTTGACCTTGCCTGTTTTTCCCACCTTTGTTTGGTGAGTGATTTTCTCTTGATTATTAGCTACTTCTGTTGTTTCTTTTCCTGTTGATTATTACGGCTAGCTTTGTTATCATTGATCCTTGCAGCTACTGTTTCCCTCCGGTCTCGCGGAGGTTTGCTTACTTTCTTGTTTTCTACACCACTTGTAACTTGTTTCTGAGGTGTTCTTTCTTTGAATGCCTCAGGTTCTGGACAGTAGCAGGTATTAGTGTGAAGCTGCGTTGGTGGCAGTTTTCTGACCCTCTTGAGGTAGGGTTTTTCTGTGAACTTGTCGGCCCATGGGTTCGTGTCAGGTGTCGACGCCCATGGTGCCGTTTGGTTAGACTTTTGCTACACTGCTGCTGTTACTTGTTGTTACTTTTGGACACTTGTTCTGGAATGGTTAGATTTGGTTTGGCTTGATAGCCCCCTTGCTTAGATATGCTAAGGTATTTGGAGCATTGCATATCATGATTTGAAATGTTAACCTCACTACTTTCTGCGCATGATAAATCTACTTTTATATTTAGTAAATCTACACGTTCGATCATGCATGGTGCACCTCACTTGGTCTTCATGAACACTTAGGCCACTAAGTAATTAAATCAAGTATTTTTTTGCTGCGTAAAACTATATTTTAAAAGCGTGGACTAGTTGATCCACCTAGCCGAGGGACACGACTTTGCTAATTTTCTGCATAAATAATATTTGAATTACTTTGAATTAAAAATAATAAATTCTTTGAACTGCGAGGGACGATGAGTTGCCTTAACGTCAGTAGGTGTCCCCTACGTCATGTGGCATCACAATGCGTAGCTTTCCCTACTCTGATAGCATTTTAAATGTTGGGAAAATGTGGGTTGTGACAGTACCCCAGTTGGGTCTTCCCCTCAACTTGTGCATTCTCCTGATGTGAACCTCCAGCTGAGATCTCCACATGAATCACTTCATCGTCTTGGGCTGAGCCCGCAAATTATTGCTCCCCCTCAACCAGTTCACTCCACAAGTTGGGGTATCTACTTTCTTCAGTAACCTCTGTGGGAGCAGGTTCTGGTACTGTTTCTGGATAATTCCTTTGGGTGGAAGTCTCCCCCTCAGTCATACCAGGGACTTGTGGGGGTGGTGGTATGTCATCAGAGCTGCTAGATGAATCTTCTTTTTTCGAGTGGTCTAGTTGAGATGCATGTTTCTTTGGAGCAGGCTGGACATTAGAGATGGTTTGGGGATAGACCTATCCCATCGATCTAGCATTTTTGCATCCAGACGCTTGGAGTAGTGTAGAGAAATACCCATTTTCTTATTCAGTACTTCCCCCTGGGTATTTAGCAGGTAGAGGGACAGTATTCTTCCATAGGAGGGGGACTTCAGGGAGTTCTTAATTCTTTGGAAGAGGAACTCACTCCAGCTGGTCTTCTTAGTGTGAATTATCCAGGACATGACAACAAACATGTCCTTTGAGATTCAGTCATGAGACCCAGGTTTGCATAGCAGAACTTTGCCAACGATGTCGGCCATCAACTTCCACTTTTGATTGAATTCCACTCTCTTAATGGACCCGTAGGTCTTCCCTGTGTGGCCGCACCAGATGTAGCTCGCGGACACATTCTCCAAAGTCAGCTCTTCTTCTTCTCCCCCTCTTGGATTCATGGCAGATTCCGTGCTTTTCCAAGGCTTTTCACAGATATCTTGACTTTCCTGCCTCCCACCATGGACTTTATCTGTGATTCAGTGTGGTCGAGTTTTGCTTCGGCAAAGAACTCGCCTAATTCCCAGTGGAGAAGAACTGAGGGTTCACATGGGACATATTCTAGTCCCGATGCCTCCAACAATCCTATTACTGATCTTATTTTGTCGGAGCAGGCATTGAAACCTCCTTGCTGAAGTTCACAACCTGAGATCACATCTTCTTTCTTGGGAGCCATTGATTCGGAGTGAAAGAGAAGGAAACACGACAAAGGAGGCAAGGGTTTCTCGACGGAATGGCTTAGGGCAAATGATAGCATAATTTTTATTTTCGAGCATTCACTCTATTTATGGCGTTGGTAGGTGAAGAGGCGCGTACCTTAAAAAATGATCAGACGGCTCCGATGGACCCATCTAATCCCGATATAAATAGCTCGATTATATTTTGCCGATGCGGTTATTATTGTCGAAATGATCCTTGGATACGCATCCTCCCAGCTCAAGTCTTTGTCGTCGTAACATCTATTGTGTCGTCGTAACAACTTCTTGTATCGACGAGTCACTGCTTCCTTACATGTCTGCCTAAGGCATTCTTTCGCCCTGCTTGGGAGTTATCCTTTGGCACCAACCCAATGCAGCTTTTAGTCCTCTTTTAGTAGGATGACCTGCATCAGTTTTGTTAGTAAATAGACTTTGCTGTTCTGCCAATGGGTCAGAACAGCCACCTTGTCCAAGGCCCAGACTTGCTTCTGGTGGGCACTTGGACTACCTGCAAAATAAGATTACGAGTCCTTAGGAACCCAAGTGAATTTGGGTCCTAGGAAATTGTTATCTCTGACGGGCATACTGGATATAACTGCCATAGGGTTTGTATAGTGATTATGAAAGATATTATTTTCCAGTTTAGCATTTGTTACCCTTGGAGCAGTTGGATTGTACCAACAATCAATTGCAAAGTGCCCAGTCTTTCCATAGCACCAACATTCATACCTGCTATATCTTCTTTTCTGGCTGACTGTATGAGCAGGAGTTCTTTGTGTGTGAACAAATGAATGAAGCAAAGAAGGTGAACTGTGCTGATGGTAGATGTGATGTTTGCTGCCACCATTCACTATTTTCCATCTGGAGTCAGTCTTTTTTAAGGATTTCTTCTCTTCTCTAGGCTCAGCAAATTTCTTCCTCCTCATAACTTCCTGAGGTGCCTTTGTGGTTTTTGGCATGTTCTTTGCTCCACTTGTGGAGCTCCCAATCTTGAAATACCCAAGATTGGATTGCCCAACATTCTTGTTGGAGGGTGAGATTACCTTCCTCAAGCTAGCCTTCGTCCCACAGGGTCTGCCTGATCTGTCTTCCTTGAAGCATCCCTGCTCCCTTCTCTGAGTGGAGCAGCAACCATTTACCAGTAGAGGAGAGGTCTCTGGTTTGGAGGAGCTTGTCACAGGCTTTACCACAAAGGGGAGTTTACTCTCCACCCTTCTGATGTTGTCATTTTTAGATTTCAGGACTTTGGGCTGAAATTTGTCCTTCTTCAGAAGAACTACTTCTCTGGTCAGTGAGCAGTCAGCTTCTTGCTCTCAATCAATGCCTTCAGAGTTTTCCCAAATTTTTCTATCAAGTCAAGGTTGGAGCTTGCCTTGAAGTCCTTTTTGAGTTGACAAAACTCTGCATTCTCTAGGGTTAGCCTTTCTGCTTTCTCTGAGAGATCAAGATTTCTTGCTTGAAGAGAGGAGATCTTTGCATGCTGCTCCTTGAATAGCATCTTGAGCATCTTGACATCTTCTAAGAGATCATTGTATGACTTGGACCAGTCATCATTACCAGATGAGCTCGTCTCCGAATCTGAGTCTGAGGTAGATAGAGGAGCTCTTATGCATACTTGTTCAGGTGAGACTTCATCCTGGACTTCTTCCTCTGACTTAGATTGGACTGTCAATCCAAACTGAGTCTTCTCTTTTGAGTCTGAATAGCTTGAGTCACTGTCACTCAGTGTTCTGACTTTTTCCTTAGTTGTTTTGCTTCTTTCTTCTTCTGATCATTCCATAAGGATTGTTAGAGAGTTCCACATCTCCTTAGCTGTAGTGCAGTGGATCAATTTCTGGAGTATGGGAGTATCAACTGCATCAGCTATAATGCCCCGGGCCTTTTTGTCTAAGTTGACTAGGATGATCTCATCTTCAGTCATTTTCTTGGACACTGTCTTAGGAACATAAGACCCTTCTTGAATAATTTGGAACATTCTAGGATCCATGGCTTCCATGAATACTCTTGCTCTAACTTTCCAAAGGGCAAAGTTCTCCCTGGAACAGATAGCTATTCTTGACTCCATAGCTATGATACTTAGATACCCACTGGCAGATCTGTTCAAGCTGTTAAGCTTTTCTTTTAACAACCTACCTCTGATACCACTTATTGTTTATTGGGTGTCGACTTATCACCTAGAGGGGGGGTTGAATAGGTTTTTCAAATTATATTATCCCCTTTTTAGGTGTTCTTGATTTCTGGTTAATAGATCTATATAGTAGAAAGCATAACACAGAAAAGCACACAAAGATGTATAGAGGTTCCTCAAGATAGGGTGTCTTGAGTAGTCCTATTTCCCTCTGCGCCTACCTAGCAGTGTGCTAGGCTCGGCAAACTTCGCCAAAAACGTCAGGCCCTCAAGCCTTACACCATGGACCCGCAAGTCCTACATCCTAGGCCCGCAAGCCCCTACTGCACCCGAGCCCGCAAGCTCGACACTCAGGCCCTCAAGCCCTACACAACACAGACCCATAAGTCCTGTGCCTACATCCTAGGCCCTCAAGCCCCTAATGCGCCCGAGCCCTCAAGCTCGACAAGATCGGACCCGTAAGTCCACTGCACTGGCCCTCAAGCCTCACAGCTCTCCAGCCCTCAAGCTAGACGGTGTCGGACCCGCAAGTCCACTGCCCTGGCCCTCAAGCCTCACAGATCTCCAGCCCTCAAGCTAGACAAATAGGCCCGCATGCCTTACAAGAAATTACAGTAAAAAGAACTGCTTCTTCTGTCGGATGAAGATCGACAACTTAGCCTGATGAAGATCGGCTTCTTTAGGTTGAAGATGATTCTTCTTGATTTGGAGTTTCAGCACTGGATCTTCTTCAGCCACCTCTTCTTTTGCCTGATGTTGATCGGCTACTTTTCAGTCGATGGAGATGACTGATTCTTCAGAGAGCACTTGATGCTTGTTCTCTACTTGTGTTTTCTTCTTCTCCACAGCAACGATGGGATTCTTTTTCAATTTTTTCGAAGACTTCGTATCTAGGGCATCACTGTTCCCTTTTATAAGGCAGATGAGCCGCATAACAGTCACATGTGCTGTCCTTTAATGTCAGACGCCCATTCCATAAGAGCACGCGCTGATTGGACAATCAGGCGGCGACATTAAATGCTGACAGCGCGTCCGCAACATTTGAATCTGTCTCGACGATATTTCCAATGTTACGACGACATGGACAATATCTCGACGACAGGACTTTGTCGATCCCTTGAACTTAGGTAGACTTTCTATTCTTCTAGCTTCTGCCTCTGATGCAAATAACTCGATGATACGAGACATTCTGGTGCTTCTGCATATACGATGATATGTTGTCTCTGACTGTGTCGTCGTAATCACCTTGTTCTTTCGACGACATGCCTTCTTTACGACGATGTTCGACGCCATCAGTCATACTTAGCCTTTTTAGCGACAAGGCTTCTTCACGACGATGTCCGTTCTTCTCGACGACAAGGCCACTTTGGTGATGTCGATGATACTGCGTCTTTTGGACGACATTTCTTCCTTTTGTCTTCATTCGTCTCTGCGTTCGACGAACGACAATCTTCGTTCGACGAACAGCATTCTGCGCTCGACGAGCTTCATTCTTCAGTCCCGTCTCAGCATTCGACGAACTCCATTCTGCGTTCGACGAACAGCCTTCTGCGTTCGACGAACATGCCAAGTCTCAGCGATCGACGATCTTCCTTCCGAGTTCGACGATCTTGCTTCTGCGTTCGACGATCTTGCCAAGTCTCAGCGTTCGACTAACTCGCCAAGTCTCAGCATTCAACGATCTTCCTTCTGCGTTCGACGAACAGCATTCTGCGTTCGATGAACTCGCCAAGTCTAGGCTTTTACTTTGTCCATCATTATGACGACAAGCATACTTTGTCAATGACATCTCCTATTCTTCTTGACGATATAGTACTTTCAGAAATAACTAAAGTACTTGACATATTGTTGATCTCTGCAAGCATGAACTAGATGAAACATTAAATACAACTTGCACTTATCATTGAGCTGAGCACTTCTTCAAATCAGGAACATTGCTGGGCACTGTTCCCAACAACCGTGGAGAGAGTGTGATAGGGCGAGCTTATGGATCTTGATGTTGATGGATTTCAACGGAGTTAATTCTGAGTTCCGGTCTTGGGTAACACTCCCCTTCGCGATTTGCTTACTTTCGTACTACGCGTGACCATGAGATTCACCAACATTCCATTTTGAGTAAAAATGAATTCCTTTTAGCGTATTTACACTTTTATAAAATAGCTAGCATATTTAGAAACTTCTTCTAATGAATTTCTACGCACACAAATATGCAACTTCGCATACTACTCCATGTCGCAATTTTTTGGCTAGCTATACTTTTCCCACTCTGCCAAATTTGTTTGCTCGGGACGTGCAAACAGGTAGATCTGGGGGTGGTAATAAAACGAGGAGTGAATCCCCGAGTATCGAATCTCACCGCCAAAAATGAGAGCAAAATGCAGTCTGAACGGCAGTGTACTAGTCGTTGTCAAGTAATAATTTTGGGAATATGATCCCCGAATATCGATCTCTCAAGTAATGCATAGTAGGTGAAGTGATCGTGTCGTGGAAAGATTGCTACAGCGAGCGAAAGTAAATAACGGGTTTGGTTTTGAGTTTTCTACTCAAATAATAAGAAAAGTAAAATGCGGGACGAGAACACCGCTTTGCTTGGATGCCACTAATCGTGCGATGATAACTTATAGCAGAATCCAGAATGCCAAAATAGCGCACGGGCAGTTGATGTGTCACTGCAAGTGCACCAGTCGCGTGCAAGTAATAGTTGGGAGGCAACTCCCCATATATCGATCTCTCAGGGAATGCAAGTTGTGGGGACAAGAAAATAGAGTGAGGTCATTGTTACGATGAGCAAAAGAAAGTAAAAACAAGGGGGTTGTGATTGGTGTCCTAAGCTATTGCAGAAATAAGAGAAATGCGGGTCGAAAGAACCGCTTCGCAAAGTGGGGGTGAGTGCAGCGGCCGTGATGTCGTGCTTCGGTATGTGGGTGAAATGGCCACAGTGCGGAGTTTTGTGAGGGTCGTATTCACCTCTTCGCCAACATCACCAATAGCAATTGCTAGATGGCTAGCTAGAACATGTGTATGGAAGTGGAGTGGGGGGCGGAGCGCATCACAGCAAAGCATCAAGTGAAGAATAAAACAAGAATAAGCTTCCATTCATAGACAAATAGAGATTAATTCAGTTCATTACAACAGTTAAGAATACATTTCCAAAAAGAGAGAGGGTAGAGGAAACCACGAGATGAGAAGCCTCGTCGTAGATCTTGGCCGGAATGGGTGGGGGGGTCGTCACGCCTCCTCTGAGCTCAGTCCTTGGTTTCTTCCGGGGTTCAAAGGCTGTCACTACCTCCAAACGTCATCCGTCTTCTTCCACTTAGCCCAATGGAGATGCCACACCTTGAAATACTTGCTGTAGATGGCGGGGAATGCTTCCGGGACCCTTGATGGAGCTTAGGATCGATGGATGAAGCTTTCCCAAGGAAGGAGATGGATGGATGGAGCTTGGAGAGGGAAAACGATGGAAGCTTGCGGAAGAACTCGCGCCCAAACTGTGCTGAATGCCCTAAAATCGTGGAGCCGGTCCTTAAATACGGAGCAGAGTAAACACTGCGCACGATCAGTGGCGCACGACCAGTGGTCGTGCGCGAAGGAATGCTTGTGATCGTGCGCGGTCAACCTACAGTAGAGGGAAAGATAGGAAATTAATGCACGGTCAGTGGCGCACGATCAGTGGTCGTGCGCAAAGAAGTCCTATAATCGTGCGCAGTCAACCTGCAGCAGAGGGGAAGATAGGGAATTAACGCACGACCAGTGGTCATGCGCCTGATCGTGCATGAAGGAAAATGCACGATCAGTGGTTTTTTAGGCCAAAATTTGCCTCAATCCATTCTGAGCGTTCACATGATCCTTGTACATGCATGAAAAACATGCTAGACCACTGATACGTGCACACCACAGGATCCACAGAACAGGCATAAAGTATTATATAACAAAATCACGCCACGAAGAGGGTAGTGAATGCACTATAGTTGAGAATATGAAATGCTATCAATATAAGCATAGATGAGCAGTAAATGAAGTGCAAAGGACAGATAAACAACCCAGATGAGCCTGAAAATCGCTATATAAACCGGACTCATCACACCCCCAGACTTACCTGTTTGCGCGTCCCGAGCAAACAAGTCCGGCGGAGTGAGAAACAACATAGCTGGTCTAGAAACTGCGAGGGCGGAGAAATATGTGAAGTTGCATACTCGCGAGCATAGAAATCTCGTAGAAAGAATTTTTAGTTATTCAAAAATGGTTTACCCAATTCTAGGAGCGTACAGATATATTATTTCTACTCAAGAGTGGAATCACAGGGAACCACCCGGTCACGTGTAGGAAGAAAGTAGAATGAATGCTAAGGCGAACATTACTCAACACCGGGGTTCAGAACAACCTCCACGGAAATCCATCAATGTCGGTGACCATAAGCTCACCCTTTCGCACTCTCTCCACGGTATTCGTCAGGTTCGAAGCGTGAGTTGGTAGGACTTTAGGTTGAGATAAGGCTTGGGTTTAGGTGCGGTATACAATGATAAAAATGAAGGCTACACACAACTCAATTGAGCTGATACCAAATATTTGATCCAAGCAGTCACTACGAGCGTGGGTGCATCACACCCCCAGACTTAAACTTTTAACACACAGGCGTGTGCACCGCCTACTCACGGATATCAATTTCAAACATATTTTTTTTCAATTAACTACTTTTCATCATTTTTTTCTTTTTTTTTCTCTCCTTTTTATCAATTTTTCTTTTTCACTTTCAGCAAATGTGCAAGGAAGCATAACCACATTTTAATTTTTTGCACCACATCAACACCCTCAAACTGAAAAATAAGGCTAGCAAGGATTATATGATAAGGCTTGGGTTTGGGTGTGCGATTAGGATCGGCTGTTTGGCTTTGATGGAAAGAAAGTGGAGCTGAATCAACAGGATCGGGTAGGCACAAAGGGCTAGCAAGGATTATATGATAGGACCGGTATAAAAAGCTCAAGCTGGCCAACATGATGGCCTACGTCATACTCACGCACTGGACCAAGTCATACCAATGCTTCGAGAGTCGCTTGGGGCAAGTTCTTAGCCACCGAGAAAGATAATTCTTCCTCCTGACTCAAGCAATACGAGCCTAGCACCCGTCTACACACATCCCTACACTACCGTTTGGTTCGCACCAGATTCACCACTTTTGAGTAGAATAAACTAAAATTACGCCGAAAGAATAAAATGTACAACCAAAAGCATAAAGAAAAATTTATTCTACACCGATTTCTATGCGAGACATGAATAATTGACCTACACGAGTCAACAAAGTACTCTGTTTCGCAATCCTAACCCAGCACCGTAATTTTTCATTCACACTACCGAGACGAGTTAGACTCGTCGCGCGCCTACAGTCAAGTGCGCGCTCAAGTGGGTGTCGTGGTGTGCCATGAAGATGAACAATACTACAATACATAAATTAATTTGTAAATCCTAGTATGCTGTGCACTATGCATGTGCACATGGTAACGACACTCACATTCCCCCAGACTTAATCTAAGCGCAAAATATGTTTTTGTAGCGGCATACGCTTAAGAAGGCTAGGGTGAGAGGTTACCCCATGCTCAGAAATGAGCATACCAGAAGATATGGCAATTTGTACTGAATGCGGTTGTTACGCCTTGCTCTAAGAAATACGGACCTGCGATTAAAGAATTCCCAGGCACAACAAAAATATAATAAAGAAAATAACAAAGAATGATTGAACGGAACCAAGCTGTCCCAATGGGTTGTCTCCCAAGAGCCCTTTTGTTTAACGTCCTTAAAGGTGGACCAAATACCTGTATTAAGCAGCTTATAAAGTTTAGGAATAAGCAAAAGTCAATAAATCCTAATTATTATTACAAGCTCAAAACAAATCAGCTATAAGCTAATTTGAAGTAGTAACAACTGATGAAAGAAAAAGGTCCGGGGACCTGGTAGTAGGGGTGGGAATTAAGTAGGATGCTCAGCCCCCAACCCCAAATCTCCTCCTTTTTCGCTCTCTTCTTCTCCTCCAGTATTATGTCTTCAAAGAAAAACTGCTTGCCCCCTTGTAACCAATCCTCAAGGGGAAACACCAACGATGATGAGGAAACAAGATGTTCCTTCACTGTATCTTCCTCATCCCGCCAGGCTTTCGGCTCCTCCATGCATAAGGTTTGATCAACCGGAGGAGGGGCATCATGCATCCTTGTACATAAAGAAAGGGGGTCAGGAAATAAATTGGAAGAAAAAATAAAAGAATCTCATCTGAGGGGATAATCCCGGCTTCATCCCCCATAAGGTGCGGTAATGACAAACAGATGATATCATCGAAGATTTCACTAGACTCAACAGCGCACGTAATGGCCTCCTCTATAACTTGGACTTCCTCACACTAGACCGAAACGGTTGCTTCAGCACAATCGAGACTGTCCTCCTCCATGAGAGTGGGCAAGACACTGCGCAGGTCTACAACATCCTGCAAATTGACCTCAATGATAACATCAAAAATAGATGTAGTTTCGTGTGTAGTGGGAGAAGACGTGCTTCTTAAGAGTTCGGCCTCACTCTCCACACAAGGGCACAAATCCACGCAAAGTGGTACATGAACCGAATAGGTATGGGGGGTCGCATCAGAAACAGAGTCATAAGGGACACTGATGCACGTGTCGATTCCAGAGCCTTCAAGAAGTGAAGGTGGAAGTGACACGTAACCAGAGAAAGGAATTGTGCTCGCAGAATTCGAAGATGGGACGATCCGGATATCCGGCTCATCGTCATCCTCCAATTGGCGAAGATAATCAGCATAGTCCCTCTCTACTTTTGCAAAATAAACACAGCTTTACCGCCTTCGCCGGCACCAAAGGTGTGGCAGCCGCATAAAAGTGCTACAACGGAGGCGCAATAGAGTAGCCAAAAGATTTATAGGCTCCGTACGGTTTCTGAACAACACCATACTCTTTCAGACACCTATCACTAGCGTGGGATGTGTCCCCACACCAGCGACATCGGATATTCAAATGCGCCCACATGATACAGAAGAAGAAAATAGCATGATAAAGAATAAATTAAAAAGAATAAAAGACTCAATCAAAAATAATCGATTCACAACCAAAACCTCATCACGCCTGCATTCCCCGGCAACGGCGCCAAAAACTTGATGCGTAACGGCAAGTGCACCGGTCGCATGCATGTAATAGTTGGGAGGAAACTCCCCAGATATCGATCTCTCAGGGAATGCAAGTTGTGGTGACAAGAAAATAGAGTGAGGTGATTGTTACGATGAGTAAAAGAAAGTAAAAACAAGGGCGTTGTGATTGGTGTCCTAAGCTATTGCAGAAATAAGAGAAATGCAGGTTGAAAGCACCGCTTCGCAAAGTGGGGGTGAGTGCAGCGGCCGCGATGCCGCGCTTCGGTATGTGGGTGAAATGGCCACAGTGCGGAGTTATGTGAGGGTCGTATTCACCTCTTCGCCAACATCACCATTAGCAATTGCTAGATGGCTAGCTAGAACGTGTGTATGGAAGTGGAGTGGGAGTGGAGCGCATCACAGCAAAGCATCAATTAAAGAATAAAACAAGAATAAGCTTCCATTCATAGACAAATAGAGATCAATGCAGTTCATTACAACAATTAAGAATACATTTCCAAAAAAGAGAGAGGGTAGAGGAAACCACGAGATGAGAAGCCTCGCCATAGATCTTGGCCGGAATGGGGGGTCATCACGCCTCCTCCAAGCTCAGTCCATGGTTGCTTCCGAGGTTCAGAGGCTGTCACTACTCCAAACGTCATCCGTCTTCTTCTCAGAGCTGGGTCTCTACCACTTAGCCCAATGGAGATGCCACACCTTGAAATACTTGCTATAGATGGCAGGGAATGCTTTCGGGACCCTTGATGGAGCTTAGGATCGATGGATGAAGCTTTCCTAAGGAAGGAGATGGATGGATGGAGCTTGGAGAGGGAAAACGGCGGAAGCTTGCGGAAGAACTCGCGCCCAAACTGTGCTGAATGCCCTAAAATCGCGGAGCCGGTCTGTAAATACGGAGCTGAGTAAACACTGCGCATGATCAGTGCCTCACGACCAGTGGTTGTGCGCGAAGGAATGCTTATGATCGTGCGCGGTCAACCTGCAGCAGAGGGGAAGATAGGAGATTAACGCACGATCAGTGGCACACGATCAGTGGTCGTGCGCAAAGAAGTCCTATGATCGTGCACAGTCAACCTGCAGCAGAGGGGAAGATAGGGAATTAACGCACGACCAGTGGTCGTGCGCCTGATCATGCACGAAGGAAAACGCACGATCAGTGGTTTTTAGGCCAAAATTTGCCCCAATCCATTCCGAGCGTTCACATGATCCTTGTACCTGCATGAAAAACATGCTATACCACTTATTCGTGCACACCACAGGATCCACAGAACAGGAATAAAGTAATATATAACAAAATCACGCCACGAAGAGGGTAGGGAATGCACTATAGTTGAGAATATGAATTGCTATCAATATAAGCATAGATGAGCAGTAAATGAAGTGCAAAGGACAGATAAACAACCCAGATGAGCCCGGAAATCGCGATATAAACCAGACTCATCAGCAGTGGCACATGGCCAGTGGTCGTGCGAGAAGGAATCTAGTGATCGTACGAACCGCTCATGTACAACCCCTATTATCTGAGGGAGGGACCTCCGCATGGCCACATAGGCAGAAGTCAAAGTCAATGGTCAAACCGAAGATAGCAGACAGCTTACCAGGACTATGTAACCCCGAGGTGCGAGTAGCGCATTACTCGCCCACAAACTGGCAACAAGGAGTAAGCCCCCAGAGCTATTCAGGCAGACAGGCAAGAAGGTCAAAGGCCTGGCCATACTCACTCATAGGCGACTTTCATCAACCAACTCGCCAGCCTACGACGAGATCCTTGCCTACTCGCTCGCTCAAGCCTTTGCTCAACCATCTCAAAGGGGGCCAGGCACAGTCGCCTGCACCACCTCCCTGAAGATTTGTCTATAAATAGGCCCTCATGGGTACCAGGAAGGGCACTTGTTAAAAAATAGAGCTCCATCCCCCATATAGACGAGAATCCTCCCTAGTCAGTGCCTTCCTAGTACCAAGCTCGGCCATTCGTTTGTTGTGGAGGAGAAGACTCCTTTGAGCTTCTGGGTACATGGTGGGACCTCCCTGCCGCAGTACCTGGGGTTCTGTTTATTGTTTTTCTAGTTCCTTCGTCGTCGCCAGTCAAGTCATCTTGTCGGACCGCTGGGCGAGTAGCCTCCGGCTGCATTGATTTGAATTTTGGAGCTAGGATTTTCCTGGCTTCAACACTTTGGTGTGGTGAGCGTGGATCGTAGCTAGAGGGAGAAAGTCTAGTAAGAAGATGAGACGGTGGTAGTTGGCTACCATGAGGAGGTAGTCGGCAACTCGGCCGGAGGCGGCGAGTTTGTGACGTTAGCTATTTTTGAAGAGTTCGCGCGGTGTCTAGAGGAGACCGTGCGAGCAGCCCTCCAACCTCGCACAGAGGGCACAACGACCTCACCTCATCGCCCGGTTCTGACTGAGGAAGGTGGTTTCCCTCGGCGAGTAGGGGAGGAGCACGAGGAGGAGCCCGAGCGATTGAGGAGTTCGCAGTTCTACCCGCAGACCTCATAGGGAGTCGGCGGAATCATATTCCACGAAGTGGAAGATCAGGCGAGATACTATGGTACTCGCCAATACGACGAGTATGGAGGTGATACTCGCTGGGGGAGGATCATCGCCAGATGGGTATGAGGAGCCCATTCTGTGAGAAGATTCTTGTTGCGCCCGTGCCGGAAGGGTTTAGAGATCCCGTGATGAATTACTACTCAGGGAGGGATGACACTATCTGACACATCCAATGGT
The DNA here is from genome assembly GCA_033032865.1 of Dactylorhiza incarnata. Lineage (NCBI taxonomy): Eukaryota > Viridiplantae > Streptophyta > Magnoliopsida > Asparagales > Orchidaceae > Dactylorhiza > Dactylorhiza incarnata. The sequence continues at coordinate 7,064,533 of JAWHQI010000098.1, forward strand.
TCGAGGACGTAGCCTCCATCCGAACCATGTCGGGTGACTTTAAATGTAGGTTCTTCGCTATCACCTTCAGAGGGAAGGCTAGAGATTGGTTTCACCAGTTGCCAGCAGGTTCGATCTACTGCTTCGAGGATCTGTGTCGGGGGTAGACGATGCGGTTTGCCACAACCAAGAAGATGAAGAAGGAGGCAACGGCCCTCTTCCATCTGGTATAGGGAGCCAAGGAGACGTTGGGGCACTATATCGATCTCTTACAGGAGGAAGTGTTGGACATCCAGGAGCTAGATTGTACCACCTTGCATCTTGCGCTGACGTTCGGCCTAAGCGAAAGCCTCTTCAAGTTGGAACTCAGCAGGAATCCTCCTTATTCTTATGACAATCTTATCGAGAGAGCCAACAAGTTTGTCCAGGGAGAGGCTTTTAACCGCAGCTTCTTAGCCAGACTCACCAGGGTGACCAGGGAGGAGAAGGAAGAAGAAGAGAAGACCCCAGAGAGAAGGAAGAAAGAAGAGCCCAGTAGGACAGAGAAGAGGAAGTTGGAGGAAAGGCGAAGGGAAGGAAGGAAGAGGGAGGAGCCCAGGAAGGAAGAACCAAGAAGAAATGATGAGAGGAGACTCATCGTGGATCCAGAGCGTCAAGAAGAAGAAAGGCACTGCCAGGTTCCCGTTAACCAGCCGCCTTGGAGGCCAGCAGGATGGTTTCAGTGTCAGGGTCATGGAAGGAGATCCTCGAAGAGAAGGAACTTCTACCAGTCGGAGAGGCATCAAGGAAGAGGAAGAGATGGCGGTTGCCCGGCATGACAACCGGCAAGGTCGGAAGAATCGGCGGAGGAGGCCGTAGGTGGAGGAGATCCCCCTCTATTGTGATTTACATCAGGTGGAGCGGCACAGGACGATGGCTTTCCCAGACTTTTGGGAAGCCTGAAGGAGGTTGGAAGTAGGAGAAGCAGGAGGAGAGCAACGAAGGATAGAAGCCCTCGTCGAGCTTCCGGCGGTGCAAGCCATCGCTCGAAAAAGGAATTAAGATCAGATCGACCATGGAGGTTGAGGAGACATCGCCCAAGGAGGCAGAGGAGGGAGTAGGGGTGATCCACAGGGGAGCAGGGCTAGGAGCTTCCCGCAAGGGTAGCCTCTCCATCAGATTTACCGAAGGAGTGTCGCCTCAACCTCGCAAGCACCGCCCCCCGTTGGTGGAAATCACCTTTTCAGAGGAGGACATCATGGGGAATGAAAATCCCTTCCATGATGCCCTCATGATCCAGGCACCAGTGGAGAACTTCACCGTTGATCGAATTCTTATCGATAACGGTAGCTCCGTGAACGTCGTCTTCAAAGAAATGTTCGACTGGCTGGGCGTTGGGGCAGAAAGAGTCCGGGCGTCGGATGGTCCCCTCTTTGGCTTCTCAGAAGAGAAGAAGGAGGTGGACGGAGGAGTAGATCTCCTTGTAACACTCGGTGACACCTCTCTCAAGTGCCGCTTCGTCATCGTCGACACCCCGAGCTGCTACAAGGCTATCTTCGGAAGGCCGCTTCTCAATATTTTCAAGGCCGTCCCATCCTCCTACCATCAATGCCTCAAGTACTGTCAGGGAGACATCTAGGTGAGGATCATGAGTGATCTAAGAGCCACCCACGAGTGCTACCTCAGTGTAGGGCTGATATCGAGTCGAGTTCGAGCGATTTTGGCTCGGCTCGAAATCAAAATTTTTGAGTCGAACTCGGCTCGAAATCGAAATCGATTTCGAGTCGAGACGACTCGACTCAAAATGGCTCGATTCCGAGCTGCCTCGAAATCGAATCAAGCTGGCTCGAAATCGAATTGAGCTGACTCAAAATCGAATCAAGTTGGCTCGAAATTAAGCATTTTTTCTCTTTATTCGTAATTGGCTTGAAATTAAATTGGAAAACATCTAAATTTAGGAAATGAAACAATTAAAACCTTCAATATTTTATTTAGGTTTAAAATTTAGTGTTTTTAATTTTAAAATAATAACATATTAATAAATAAATAATATTTTAAATCAATTCGAGTTGATTCAAATCATATTTTGAGCGATTCAGGGCTGGCTCGAAATCGACTCGAAATCAGATTCGAGTTAAATTGAATCGACTCAAATTGAGTCGAATCAATTGTAACCGATTCCGATTCGGCTCAATATTCGAGCGATTTTCGTGCGACTTTCAAGTTTCGAATATTATGCTCAGCCTTACCTCAACGCGGTTAGAACCATCAGCTGTATGGCTGACACAGAGGAGTTTAAAAGAGTGCATGGGAGCGCGGCCAGGCTGGAAGTAGTCGAGGAGGTAGAAGAGATCGTGGTACTCTCCGAGGCGGGGGTACCTGGATTGCTGAAGGTCGGAGGGTCGCTGAAGACCGAAGAAAAGATCGAGATGGCGGAGTGTCTACAAGAGAACATCGACATCTTTGCCTGGTGTATGTGCTGCTGAGATGTCGGGGATCGATCCCGAGGTTGCCTGACATCACCTCAATCTCGACCCCTCGAGAAAGCCCGTTCGCCAGAAGAAGAGGTCAAGTGCCACCATGTTGGCCGTACCTATCCGGGAAGAGGTGAAGAAGCTGCTAGAAGCAGGCTTTGTGTCAGAGATCTAGTACCCAGGCTAGGTCTCGAACGTTATAATTATGAAGAAGGCTGGGGGAAGCTGGAGGATGTGTGTGGATTTTTCGTTGTTGAATAAAAGTTGCCCGAAGGATTGTTATCCCTTGCCTCGAATTGACGCGCTGGTTGATTCAGCCATCAGTTTTTCTATGATGAGCTTTCTCGATGCATTTTCAGGATACCACCAGATCCGGATGCATCCCCCCGACTGCCGTGATGTCTCCTTCATCACTAGTGATGGCTGTTACAGCTACAAAATGATGCCCTTCGGATTGAAGAACGCAGGAGCTACCTACCAGCAGATGGTGGATCATGTTTTCAAGGAGCAAAAGGGGAGGAACCTAGAAGTATACGTAGACGACCTCTTGATCAAAAGAAAGAGCACCCAAGAGCATGTAGCTGATCTGGTGGAGACCTTTGCAATGCTGAGGAAGTTCAAGATAACTTTCAACCCAACAAAGTGTGTATTCGGAGCTGGAAGAGGGAAGTTTCTTGGGCATCTCATCACCCTGGAAGGGGTAGAGCCAAACCCTGACAAGGTTAAGGCAATCCTAGAGATGACTTCGCCGAAGACAATGGAAGAAGTCCAAAGGTTAACGGGAAGACAGGAAGGTCTTAGCCGCTTTATGTCAAAGGCAGGAGAGAAGTGATCTCCATTCTTCAAAACGCTTCGGAAGAGTGAGGACTTTGAATGGCCCGAAGAGTGCGAAAATGAGTTCGATAGGTTGAAGCATCAGTTAGCCCAGACACCCCTCCTCCAAAGTCCGAAAGAAAACGAAGACCTACTCATCTACCTGGGAGTAGGAGCGGAAGCCGTGAGCTCTGTGCTAGTCCGGGAGGAAGGGAAGAAGCAGCTACCCATCAACTATGTTAGTCAGGTGCTGAATAAGGTAGAACTTCGATATCCAATCTTAGAGAAGCTTGCTTTTGCTGTGGTGGTGTCAGCGCGGAAGCTCTGACCTTATTTTTCAAGCTCACTCCATCCGGGTCATAACTGACCATCCTCTCTAAAATGTCCTAGAAGGAGTGGAGCATTCGGGAAGGCTGGCGAAATGGTCGGTAGAACTCAGTGAGTTCGACATTTCTTTCTCGCCCCTGGTGGTGATCAAAGAGCAAGCAGTGGCATACTTCTTAGCCGACTTCTCAGGAGAAGCAGGTCCAAGTGAGGGGCCTTCTGATCTAGTCCCCTGGAAGTTGTTCGTAGATGGGGCTTCGGGCAAGAACTCTGTGGGAGTATACATCATGCTTGTTAGCCCACAGGGAACTAGGATCGAGCAAGCAGTTGAGATCCTCTTCCAGGTCACGAACAATCAAGCAGAGTACGAGGCCATAGTAGCAGGCTTGCATCTCACGAAGGAGCTAGGAATTCAAGATATCAGGGCTTTCACTGATTCAATGGTGGATGCGTCACAGATTTGAGGAGAGTTCGAAGTTTGCGACACCATCCTGCAGAAGTACCTTGTCAAAGTAAAAGGATTGATTGGAGGCTTTCAATCCTTCTTCGTCGATCATGCACTGAGGGATGAGAACTCGGCAGCTGATCGTCGGGCCAAGTACGGGCCAAGGGCTGGAGGGACTATCACTGAGTTATTTCGACCGTCCATTGAAGAAGGGGAGATGATAGTGTTGGGAACAGTGCCCAGCAATGTTCCTGATTTGAAGAAGTGCTCAGCTCAATGATAAGTGCAAGCTGTATTTAATGCTCCATCTAGCTCATGCTTGCAGAGATCGACAAATGTCAAGTACTTTAACTATTTCTGTAAGTACTATATATATCGTCAAGAAGGACAAGATTCATCGAACGCAGAAGGAAGTTCGTCGAACGAAGAATGGAGTTCATCGAACTCAGAAGGAAGATCGACGACCGCTGAGAATTGGCGTGTTCGTCGAACGCAGAAGGAAGTTTGTCGAACGCAGAAGGAAGATCGTCGAACTCAGAAGGAAGTTCGTCGACCGCCGATACTCGGAAAGATCATTGAACGCAGAGAAAAAGCGGTATCGTCGACTTCACCAAAGTGGCCTTGTCGTCGAGAAAGAACAAACATCGTCGTGAAGAAGCCTTGTCGCTGAAAAGGCTAAGTATGACTGATGGTGTCGAACATTGTCGTAAATAAGGCATGTCGTCGAGAAATCAAGGTGATTACGATGACACAGTCAGAGATGGCGTATCGTCGTATATACAGAAGAACAAGAATATCTCGTATCATCGAGATACCAGTATGAGAGGCAGAAGCAAGAGTAACTGAAGTTCTATCAAAGCGTAAGGGTTCGACAAAGTCCTGTCGTCGAGATATTGTCCTTGACATCGTAACGATGGAAATATCGTCGAGACGGAATTCAAACGTTGCTGACGCGCTGTCAGTATTTAATGTCGCCGCCCAATTGTCCAATCAGCGTGTATTCTAAAGATATGGGCATATGACATTAAAAGATACGACTTATGACCGTTATGCGGCTCATCTGTCCTATAAAAGGGAACAGTGATGCCCTAGAAAAAAGAAGTTCAAAATAGAAAGAAAAAGAAAAAGAAAGAATCCCGCCGCTCTTCAATAGAACAGTATATTCAGCGGAGAAGAAGAACGAGAACAAGATTAAAGAGTTCTCAGAAGAATTAGACATCTTCATCGACTGAAAAGTGAAGCCGATCTTCATCAGGCAAAGAGTAGAGATTGAAGAAGAACTGAGCTGTCAAAGATCTGAATCAGAAAATCTTCTTCAATCGTAAGAAGCCAATCCTCATCAGGCTAAAGTTGCCAATCTTCATCCGGCAGAAGTAACAGTCTTATTACTGTAATCTCTTGTAAAGGCTTGTGGTCATATTTGTCTAGCTTGAGGGTTGGAGAGCTGTGAGGCTTGAGGGCCAGGGCAGTGGACTTGCGGGTCCGACACTGTCTAGCTTGCGGGCTGGAGAGCTGTGAGGCTTGAGGGCCAAGGCAGTGCACTTGTGGGTGCGATTTGTCGAGCTTGCGGGCTCAGGGGTAGTAGGGGCTTGCGGGCCTAGGCTGTTGGGACTTGTGGGTCCGTGTTGTAAGGCTTGAGGGCCTGAGTGTCGAGCTTGCTGGCTCGGGGGCAGTAGGGGCTTGCGGGCCTAGGCTGTTGGGACTTACGGGTCCGAGTTGTAAGGCTTGAGGGCCTGAAGTTTTTGGCGGAGTTTGCCGATCCTAGCACACTACTGGGTAGGCACAGAGGGACAAAGGACTACTCAAGACACCCGGTCTTGAGGAACCTCTATATATCTTTTGTGTGCTTTCTGTGGTTTGCTCTTTTCCTTACAGATCTACTAATCAGAAATCAAGAACACCTAAAAGGGGATAATATAATTTGAAAAACCTATTCACCCCCCCCCCCCCCCCCCCCCCCCCTCTAGGTGATAAAGTAGACACCCAATAAACAACAAGTGGTATCAAAGCGAGATTGTTCAAAGAAAAGCTTAACAGCTTGAACAGAACTGCCAGTGGGTGTCCAAGTATCATAGCTATGGAGTCAAGACTAGCTATCTTCTCCAGGGAGAACTTTTCCCTTTAGAAAGTTAGAGCAAGAATATTCATGGAAGCAATGGATCCTAGATTATTCCAAATTGTTCAAGAAAGGTCTTATGTTCCTAAGACAGTGTCCAAGAAAATGACTGAAGATGAGATCATCCTAGTCAACTTAGACAAAAAGGCCCAGGGCATTATAGCTAATGTAGTTGATACTCCCATACTCCAGAAACTAATCCACTAAACTACAGCCAAGGAGATGTGGAACTCTCTAACAATCCTTATGGAAGGATTAGAAGAAGAAAGAAGTAAAGCAGTTAAGGAGAAAGTCAGAACATTGAGTGACAGTGACTCAAGCTGTTCAGACACAGAGGAGAAGACTCGGTTTGGATTGACTGTTCTATCTGAGTTAGAGGAAGAAGTCCATGATGAAGTCTCACCAGAACAAGTATGCATAAGAGCTCCTCTATCTGCCTCAAACTTAGATTCGGAGACGAGCTCATCTGGTAATAATGACTGGACCAAGTCACACAATGATCTCTTAGAAGATGTCAAGATGCTCAAGATGCTGTGCAAGGAGCAAGATGCAAAGATCTCCTCTCTTCAAGCAAGAAATCTTGATCTCTCAAAGAAAGCAGAAATGCTAACTCTAGAGAATGCAGAGTTTTGTCAACTCAAAAACGACTTCAAGGCAAGCTCCAACCTTAACTTGATAGACAAATTTGGGAAAACTCTGAAGGCATTGATTGAGAGCAAGAAGTTGTGCTGCTCACTAACTAGAGAAGTAGTTCTTCTGAAGAAGGGCAAATTTCATCCCAAAGTCCCGTAATCTAAAAACGACAACATCAGAAGGGTGGAGTGTAAACTCCCCTTTATGATAAAGCCTATGACACGCTCCTCCAAACCAGAGACCTTTCCTCTACTGGTAAATGGTTGCTGCTCCACTCAGAGAAGGGAGCAGGGATGCTTCAAGGAAGACAGATCAGGCAGACCCTGTGGGAAGAAGGCTAGCTTGAGGAAGGTAATCTCACCCTTCAACAAGAATGCTGGGCAATCCAATCTTGGGTATTTCAAGTTTAGGAGCTCCTGATGTAGGCTTGGGTGTTCGGGACGCTTTCACTTGCGCGATCGATTGGGTCGCGAGATCGTTTCTAAGTAACACCTAATCGGATGAACAAACGCAGCCACCTACGGGTGAGTCCTTCACAACTATCACGCAAAGACTACCACAAGAAGATCCTCCGAAAGCAAAACTCCGGAAATAGGAGGATCTTCCCCAATAAAGGCAAAAGAGAATCGCCACTCCTCGTCGAGTAAAAATAATTCAAGATCGTTCAACTATCACAAATGAGAAGGATCGCGAAAAAAAATCAATGTCGGAAAATTCGCCACAATTCCTATCCACCACAAATAACTATTGAAGAATCGCTCAAGAGGTAGAAAGTGTTACCCTCCCGGAATAGTAGATCCGGGTTGTAGAAAGTCCTACGTTATTCACGGAGGTGGTCGCCGGAGGGGAGTCCTTGAAGATGTGCACCGTCGCCTTCAAATCCCGCCGCTACGAACAAGCCCAAGACCGCCTTGATGCGTGAGAGAATGTAGAGGGAGAAACTGAAGAGAGAGGGAGAAGGGTGGGCGGATTTCCACGAGGAGGGGGGCGGCCACAAGAAGGAGAGGGAAAAAGCTAAGGAGGAGGGAGGGGGAGAAGGTGGCCGGCGGCCAAGAAGAGGAAGAGGAAGAGGGATGGCCGAAATTTGCCTAGGGGGGGGGGGGGGGAGGAAAAAAATCACAATTGATTTTTTTAGGTTTTCAAATTATTATTCATCTCTTCAAATCAACAACAAGCATGGCTATATATAGCCTTACACCACTCAATCTCCTCCATACAAAATTTAGAATAAAATAAAAATATTACCAAAAGTTAACTGCATGAAAATAGAAACAAATATTATGATGGTTATATGCAGCAATTATAATAAAAATACAATTGCTTTAAATAAAACATGCTTAAATTGAAATTGCTAAAAATAGAAATTGTTTGAAATGATAAGTGATAAATTATATAATTTAATTTATAATTATATATTTTATTTAAAATGGTGACGGCGGACGTCGTGCAAAATGTATAGCGGTGTTGGCGAAGAACGTCGCGGCGTTGGCGTAGAACGTCGCGGTGAAGGCGAAGAAACGACGTGTCTTCGAACTTGCGGCAACGACCATCCCAATCCACGAACTCTCTATGTCGGGGATCAACGACCTCCATCAAGATCATTAGGCCAGCAGCAGTATCATCAGCATCCCCAACCAAGTGGATGTGGGGGTCTTCATCAACAACATCCCCAACCAAGTGGTGAAGGGGTCTTCATCATCTGGGGTGGGCAAAAGAGAGGGGCTGAAGGGATGGTCCCCATCAATCCTCCCCCACTCAAAAACACTCATCACCGATGAGTGGGCTCGAAGGAGCCGGCGTGGCAGAGCAGCGACCTGGAGGAGGACATCCGAGGGAGCAGGCCATGAAGGTGGCCCATCCGGCCATGGGGGCAGGAAGCAGCAAAGGGCCCAGCATGGCCCAAACGAGTCCTCAACCTGTGGCAACCTGTCAAGCAAAAAGTTGGCCCCGGGGACCTTGATCATAGCATATGAAAAAGAAGGGGAAAGTGCTACAATATCAAAAGACATCTTACCTCCGGAGATCACCATGAGAGTGAACAACATGCTACCCCACTCACCTCTCAACCCAATAGAAATTTTTGTGGAGGGGGACGAAGGGGGAGCTAGATGCAGTGGAGCTAGAAAGAGTGAAAAATATTTCGAGTCATTGAAAATGGGGTTTGGGCCTCTCTCAGCAAAAACTCTCAAATGTAAAGCAAAACTTTCTAGAATGACAACTATTCGACGAATAGTGGAGACAATACTGACATTGCCGTCTAAGTTGCCAATTGGCAACTGTTCAGGGGAATGATCTACTAAAACCGAGTCTTCCTTATTGCGGGATTCTCCAATGGGTGCGGTGACTACAAAGTGAATGGACCCAGATGGGTCGACTAACACCAATTCATCATGTTTGGGAGGATTAAGACCTCTTGAAACACCTACTAATTCATTATATGAAATTAAATTCAGGTTCATCCTAGGGCGATCCCAACAATTAAGATCAGCTAGCATGGGAAAGACAACCCAACGAAACCACACAACCCGCCCCGCGGCGGTAACGGGCTCCATGCCATACTTCCAGATCGAGGCTGAAGTAGGGGAAACCCAAGCAACCTTAAATGGGTGAAGGTTCAGCGGGGGCGCTAACACTAGCCTAGGGTCCACTAGTGTAGAGAATGTGCCCACACAACTACTACCCACAGATAATGGATTGGACCATTTGTCTTCCCCACTAAATGTCACAGGAAACGCACGAACCCTAATCCCACCATCAAAAATGTGAGGAGTCGATAAGGCTCGCCCAATCTCCTCAACCGTCTCACCATCATCATCAGATTCACTCAACCCATTTTCCGAATTTTCTTCAACCTCCTGAATGTCCTCGGGGTGGCCAACAGAAGGCTCCCTAAGGCTAATGGGATCAAGTAGAGGTTGGCTAATCAGGGCAGCATCAATTTCAGGCACTAAGTCAGTCGAGGGTGCCTCAACTGGGACAATGTCTATGGGCAGGCTGGGACTAACAGGGTCGGGCTCTGGCCCCATACTCAAACTCAGTGTGTTTGCCTCAGAGTGGCTAACGCAAACTAAGGGCTGATTTTGACTGACAGTGTCGAAATCCCCAAGTGTGTCTGCACCAGGTGGTGTCGACTCAACTGTGCCGCGAGCATCTCCAGATGGGACTTTGGGCTTCCTGGGCGGGCTGGACCTAAGATATGTTAGTTGACCCCCATGTGTAAAGTCTAGGGTGTTATTCTGGGCGTCATAACTAACGTCATGGCTAGCGAGCCACGGGCGTCCCAGTAAAATATGGAAGTCCTTCATAGGAAGGACGTCACACCAAATGAGCTCAGAATAGGCTTGGATGGTGAGGGGCACCAAACATCTCCTGGACACTAAGATAGTGCTCTCATCCGGACATACGAGACGATAAGGGAAAGGATGTGGCGCAGTGGTCACCAACATCCTAGATACTGCATTCTCGGTGATAGCGTTTGTATGGCAAACACTATCCACCACGAGCCTGCACCACTTCTCACCGTGTTGAAAATTTGCTCGAAATCCGTGTTTCGGGTCGCGGTTGAGCCTAATCACCTTCACAGCGTCATTCTGACCCTTACCTAACTCCCTTAAATTAGCCGATGGTGCAGTTATTCGTGAGAGTGCCGGGGGATACCCCAGATTCAGCCTAGTAGTCATTACTAGTGAAAGTTCATGTGCTGACACGGACAAAATTATAATGTCTCCAATTTTCAGGCCTACCTAACTGGTCAAATCGAAAAAATTTCTGTTTTAATGTTGTCGGAAATAAGAGCAGGAAGCTACAGAAAAATTTTCAGATTTTTTTGAGAAGTTTTAAAATTCTGAGGTTTTTACTAAATGCAGACCAATCCGAAAATTTCAGAGATTTGAATTTTGAATTTCAAAAATTTGAATTTTGAATTTGAATTTTGAATTTCAAAAATTTGAATTTTGAGTTTGAATTTTGAATTTTCAAAATTTTGAATTTTGAATTTGAATTTTGAATTTTCAAAATTTTGAATTTTGAATTTAAAATTTTGAATTTCAAAATTTTGAATTTTGGCTTTTAAAAAATTTGAATTTTGAATTTCAAAAATTTGAATTTTGAATTTGAATTTTGAATTTCAGAAATTTGAATTTTGAATTTCAAAATTTTGAATTTTGAATTTGAATTTTGAATTTCAAAATTTTGAATTTGAATTTTGAATTCCAAAATTTCGAATTTTGAATTTGAATTGTTTTTGGAAAGGAATTGTGCAAGATTAATTAAGATTTGGTTATTTTGGAAAGTAATCGTGCAAGATTAATTATATGTCGGCGTCCTACGATAAGAAATAAATTAGGACGGTATCAATTAAGATTAAATTTTTTTATTTTTATTTTAATTTTATTTTTTTGCTGGAAAATAACAGATTTAGGACGCTAAACGTAGACCAGAACTTCTAAACAGGCTAAAATTTTACGAAAGATAATTTTATTCTCGCTTAATAACTAAGGTAAGTAAAATAATTTTTTTTATTTTCTTGTAGAAAATAATAAGTAGAATATCCAGAAATTTTTTTTTTTGAATTTCGCAAAAAAAAATGAGAATTTTAGACCGCTATTCGCAGACCGACGAAATTTTATTTTATTTTTTTTAATTTTTTTTTGCGCAAAATCGTGTGAAGATTGTGAGTGCCGTCGTTCTACGAAGATCCCAAGGAATGTATCAATTTAGAAATTGACACGAACCTATCTCTGATACCAAATTGATGTAGGCTTGGGTGTTCCGGACGCTTTCACTTGCGCGATCGATTGGGTCGCGAGATCGTTTCTAAGTAACACCTAATCGGATGAACAAACGCAGCCACCTACGGGTGAGTCCTTCACAACTATCACGCAAAGACTACCACAAGAAGATCCTCCGAAAGCAAAACTCCGAAAATAGGAGGATCTTCCCCAACAAAGGCAAAAGAGAATCGCCACTCCTCGTCGAGTAAAAATAATTCAAGATCGTTCAACTATCACAAATGAGAAGGATCGCGAAAAAAATCAATGTCGGAAAATTCGTCACAATTCCTATCCACCGCAAATAACTATAGAAGAATCGCTCAAGAGGTAGAAAGTGTTACCCTCCCGGAATAGTAGATCCGGGTTGTAGAAAGTCCTACGTTATTCACGGAGGTGGTCGCCGGAGGGGAGTCCTTGAAGATGTGCACCGTCGCCTTCAAATCCCGCCGCTACGAACAAGCCCAAGACCGCCTTGATGCGTGAGAGAATGTAGAGGGAGAAACAGAAGAGAGAGGGAGAAGGGTGGGCGGATTTCCACGAGGAGGGGGGCGGCCACAAGAAGGAGAGGGAAAAAGCTAAAGAGGAGGGAGGGGGAGAAGGTGGCCGGCGGCCAAGAAGAGGAAGAGGAAGAGGGATGGCCGAAATTTGCCTAGGGGGGGGGGAGGAAAAAAATCACAATTGATTTTTTTAGGTTTTCAAATTATTATTCATCTCTTCAAATCAACAACAAGCATGGCTATATATAGCCTTACACCACTCAATCTCCTCCATACAAAATTTAGAATAAAATAAAAATATTACGAAAAGTTAACTGCATGAAAATAGAAACAAATATTATGATGGTTATATGCAGCAATTATAATAAAAATACAATTGCTTTAAATAAAACATGCTTAAATTGAAATTGCTAAAAATAGAAATTGTTTGAAATGATAAGTGATAAATTATATAATTTAATTTATAATTATATATTTTATTTAAAATGGTGACGGCGGACGTCGTGCAAAATGTGTAGCGGCGTTGGCGAAGAACGTCGCGGCGTTGGCGTAGAACGTCGCGGCGAAGGCGAAGAAACGACGTGTCTTCGAACTTGCGGCAACGGCCATCCCAATCCACGAACTCTCTATGTCGGGGATCAACGACCTCCATCAAGATCATTAGGCCAGCAGCAGTATCATCAGCATCCCCAACCAAGTGGATGTGGGGGTCTTCATCAGCAACATCCCCTACCAAATGAGGCTCGGTGAAGGGGTTTTCATCATCTGGGGTGGGCAAAAGAGAGGGGCTGAAGGGATGGTCCCCATCAGCTCCACAAGTAGAGCAAAGAATATGCCAAAAACCATAAAGGTACCTCAGAAAGTTATGAGGGGGCAGAAATTTGCTGAGCCAAGAGAAGAGAAGAAATCCTTAGAGAGGACAAACTCCAGATGGAAAACAGTGAATGTCAGCCAGAAAAGAAGATATAACAGGTATGAATGTTGGTGCTGTGGAAAGACTGGGCACTTTGCAATTGATTGTTGGTACAATCCAACTACTCCAAGGGTAACAAATACTAAACTGGCAAATAATATCCTTCATAATCACTATGCATACCCTAGGGCAGCTATATCCAGTATGCCCGTCAAAGCTAACAATTTCCTAGGACCCAAATTCACTTGGGTTCCTAAGGGCTTGTAATCTTATTTTGCAGGTAGTCCAAGTGCCCACCAGAAGTAAATTAGGGCCTTGGACAAGGTGGCTGTTCTGACCCATAGGCAGAACAACAATGTCTATTTACTAACAAAACTGATGCAGGTATCCTACTAAAAGAGGGCTAGAAGCTGCATAAGGTCGGTGCCAAAGGATAACTCCCAAGCAGAGAGAAAGAATGCCTTAGGCAGACATGTAAGGAAGAATTGACAGGTCGATACAAGAAGTTGTTACGACGACACAATAGACGTTACGACGACAAAGATTCGAGTTGGGAGGACACGTATCCAAGGATCATTTCGACAACAATAACCGCATCGGCAAAATATAATTGAGCTAATTTTATCAGGATTAGATGGGTCCATCGGAGTCGTCTGATCCTTTTTTAAGGTGCACGCCTCTTCACCTACCGATACTATAAATAGAGTGAATGCTCGAAAATAAAAATTACGCTATCATTTGCCCTAAGCCGTTCCATCGACAAACCCTCGCCTCCTTTGTCGTGCTGCCTTCTCTCTCGCTCCGAATCAATGGCTCCCAAGAAAGAAGAAGTGATCTCAGGTTGTGAACTTCAACGAGGAGGTTTCAATGCCTGCTTCGACAAAATAAGATCAGTAATAGGATTGCTGGAGGCATCAGGACTAGAGTATGTCCTATGTGAACCCTCGGTTCTTCTCCACCGAGAATTGGGCGAGTTCTTTGCCGGAGCAAAACTCGACCACACTGAAACTCGGATAAGATCCATGGTGGGAGGCAAAAAGGTCAAGATATCCGCAAAGAGCCTTGGAAAAGCACTGAATCTGCCAAGCATCCAAGGGGAAGAGGAAGAAGAAGAGATGACCTCTGAGGTTATGTCAGCAAGCTACACATGGTGCAGACACACAGGGAAGACCTACGGGTCTATCAAGAGAGCTGAATTCAATCAGAAGGGGAAGCTGCAAGCCGACATTGTTGGCAAAGTGTTGTTGTGCAAGCCTGGTTCCCACGACCGCATATCTAAAGACATGTTTGTTGTCATGGCCAGAATAATCCACTCTAAGAAAACCAATTGGAGTGAATTCCTCTTCCTGAGAGTGAAGAACACCCTGAAGTCCCCCTCGTATGGAAGAATATTGTCCCTTTTTCTTCTAAACATCCAGGGTGATACATTGCATAAAAGAATGGGAGTACCTCTTCATTACTCCAAGAAATTGGATGCAAAGATGTTGGAGCGATGGGATAGGTCCATCCCCAAACCATCCTCTGATGACCAGCCTGCTCCCAAGAAACAGAAGATACCAGCAACCTAAATAAACACCTCCGAAGAAAAAGGGTCATCAAGCAGCTCCGATGACATTGAACCACCCCCACACCATCCCACTCCATCCGGAGGAGAAACATCCACCAAAGAAAATGCTCCTGTATCAATCCATGAACCTGCTTCTACAGAGGTTATTGAAAATACTGGAAACCCCAACTTGGGAAATGTTCCTGCTGAGGGGGAGTCCCAACTTGGGGGCTCAGCCCAAGACGCAGAGATGTTTGATGGTGAGCTCTCAGACGGAGGCTCACATCAGGAGAATGCACAGGTTGAGGGGGAGACCCAACTGGGGTACTCTGCCCTAGATGATCAAGGAAATGAGCCAACATCAGACATCACTCTCTCAGAATGCCGAGAGCTAACTGTAGCAAGCAAATTCGTGCTCATATCTCCAAGTGAGCCCCTTCCAGAAGGTTCTAAGAGGAAAGCCAAGGTCACATCGCACATCACTGAAGAATCCTCTGAAGATGGCAGTGAAGCAGATCCATAGGGAGGAGGAGATCAAGAAGGACAAACTGCTGAGCCATCTTCGACTCAGGCAGGATCTCTCTTCCACATGCTATCAGCCTTACTGTCTGCTCAGGGAAAACATCTTGAACAATTCATAGTAAAAACTATGGATAGTCTACAGAAAGAGATGAAGGGGGGAATTCAGAAAGTAAAGAGCGACATGCACAACCTCAACACCCAGTGCGCTCATTTCTATACCATGGAAGCTCCCGCAATCGATAAAATGAGTGAGGAAGTTAATAAAGTGGGACATCAAACCCACAAAATCCTGAAAAAGCAAGGCACATTCTCAGACAATGTGTACTATGTTCTTAAGCAGATAGAGACAGATGCTGAAAATAACCGAAATCAAATTCTGAATAAGGTTAATGAGAACGCTCATACTTTAGATACACATCTGCTGCAAGTAAACAACAACCTGGATGTAACTGAACAAAGCTTGCATGACAAGCTGAATCAAGTCAGAGAAGGACTCGAGGAATGGGTAATTGAACAAGCCCTAAAGGGGGAGAAGGAAATAATAAATGCCAGTTCACATCAAGCGATTTGGATAACAAATCAGATAAAGCAGACTATGAAGCTGCTAATCCATCTACAAGCACTGACTCAGCCGAATATGGAATAGAGTTTGGAGAATCAGCAACATCCAGGAAAAGAAAGAGAAGTCAGAGCAGCCAATATCGGCAAAAGAGACTGAGAGAAGTTGAATTGGATCCACAATCCGGAAGGTTGAGTCCAGCATCAACAGAAATAAAAACAGAATCATGGATCCAGTTTGGATACCCTCAAGAGGACTATCAAAGAGTATATCAAACAATTGAATGGGAGAAACACCTGAAGCAGCTGGAAAGGAGGAAGAACCACAAGCTAGCATTCCCACAAGGTCCTCCTCCTTCCCCTAAGAGAATTCCCCTGCCCATCAACTACCTTCAGAGGCAAAGGCAGAAAAACAAAGGAGCAAGCCGCAGCAGACTCTGATGGGGCAACAAATTATAATCTTAATTTGTTTTGATGGGGCAAATGAATGCTAATGTTTATTATTGAACATTTAATCTATTTATATGCTTGAAGAACATCTCATCTCTTTATATGATTGCTGCTTTAAGTGTGATGCTACAATTTGAAATGATATATCTTTTCATGTGTGGCATTTATCATTGAGGTAAGTTAGGGCTTCTTCAAATAGGGGGAGATTGTTGGGAACAGTGCCCAACAATGTTCCTGATTTGAAGAAGTGATCAGCTCAATGATAAGTGCAAGCTGTATTTAATGCTCCATCTAGCTCATGCTTGCAGAGATCGATAAATGTCAAGTAATTCAATTATTTCTGTAAGTACTATATATATCGTCAAGAAGGACAAGATTCGTCGAACGCAGAAGTAAGTTCGTCGAACGAAGAATGGAGTTCATCGAACTCAGAAGGAAGATCGACGACCGCTGAGAATTGGCGTGTTCGTCGAACGCGGAAGGAAGTTCGTCACAGAAGCAAGATCGTCGAACTCAGAAGGAAGATCGTCGAACTCAGAAGGAAGATCGTCGACCGCTGAGACTCGGCAAGATCATCGAATGCAGAGAAGAAGTGGTATCGTCGCCTTCACCAAAGTGGCCTTGTCATCGAGAAAGAACAAACATCGTCGTGAAGAAGCCTTGTTGCTGAAAAGGCTAAGTATGACTGATGGTGTCGAACATCGTCGTAAAGAAGGCACGTCGTCGAGAAATAAAGGTGATTACGACGACACAGTCAGAGATGGCGTATCGTCGTATATAAAGAAGAGCAAGAATATCTCTTATCGTCGAGATACCAATATGAGAGGCAGAAGCAAGAGTAACTGAAGTTCTATCAAAGCGTAAGGGTTCGACAAAGTCCTATCGTCGAGATATTGTCCTTGACATCGTAACGATGGAAATATCATCGAGACAGAATTCAAATGTTGCAGACACACTGTCAGCATTTAATGTCGCTGCCCAATTGTCCAATCAGCGTGTATTCTAAAGATATGGGCATCTGACATTAAAAGATATGACTTATGACCATTATGCAGCTCATCTGTCCTATAAGAGGGAACAGTGATGCCCTAGAAAAAAGAAGTTCAAAATAGAAAGAAAAAGAAAAAGAAAGAATCTCGTCGCTCTTCAAATCGTCTAGCTTGCGGGCTGGAGAGCTGTGAGGCTTGAGGGCCAAGGCAGTGCACTTGCGGGTGCGATTTTCGAGCTTGCGGGCTTGGGGGCAGTAGGGGCTTGCGGGCCTAGGATGTTGGGACTTGCAGGTCTGTGTTGTAGGGCTTGAGGGCCTGAGTGTCGAGCTTGCGGGCTCGGGGGCAGTAGGGGCTTGCGGGCCTAGGCTGTTGGGACTTGCAGGTCCGAGTTGTAAGGCTTGAGGGCTTGAAGTTTTTGGCAGAGTTTGCCGATCCTAGCTCACTGCTGGGTAGGCGCAGAGGGACAGAGGACTACTCAAGACACTCGGTCTTGAGGAACCTCTATATATATTTTGTGTGCTTTCTGTGGTTTCCTCTTTGCCTTACAGATCTACTAACCAGAAATCAAGAACACCTAAAAGAGGATAATATAATTTGAAAAACCTATTCCCCCCCCCCCCCCACTATAGGTGATAAAGTATACACACAATAAACAACAGATAGAGATTGAGCATCGCCCTTCCTGGATGGATCCATTCACAGCTTTTCTAAATTCTGGTCAGCTCCCTGCGGATGACGGGGACTGGAGGAAGTTTCGATACAAGGCGGCGTACTACTTGCTACAGGATGGGGAGCTATATCGTAAGAACATCTCGAGCACCCTGGCCAGATGCATCTCTGAAGATGAAGTACCTCGAGTGTTGGAAGAGATCCATTCGGGAGAGTGCGGAAGTCACTCTGGGACTCGCACTTTGGAGCAGAGGATTCTAAGGCATGGTTACTTCTTGCCTACTATCTGTAAGGATGCGGAGATCTTCTCGAAGAAGTGCTAGCTATTCACCCCCCTTCAGCTGCGGCCAGCCCAGCAACTTCGATCGATCACCGCCCCATGGCTGTTTGCCATCTGGAGAATGGACCTGATAGGCCCTTTTCCCTTAGCAAGTGGCCAGAGGAAGTTCGTTCTTGTCATGATCGACTACTTCTCCAAGTGGATCGAGGCCAAAGCTCTGGCCAAAACCACCTCTCAAATTGTGAAGAACTTCATCTGGGGAGAAATCGCCCGCAGTTTCGGGATCCCTCTCGCCATCGTCACCGACAATGGTCCCCAATTTGCCAGCTTAGAGCTGGAAGACTTTTGCAGGCAGCTGAGAACTGATCCTCGATTCGCTTCAATACTTCACCCAAGGAGCAACGGGCAAGTGGAGGCCACCAACAAGCTGATCATCAACCTCCTGAAGAAGAAAGTCGAGAACCTAAGAGGTAATTGGGCGGAGCAGCTCCCCTCGATTTTGTGGGCTTTGAGGACCACTCCTAGCTCAGCCACAGGGGAAACCCCGTTCAAACTCTCCCATGGGTCCGAAGCTCTTATTCCAGTAGAGTTCGAAGTCAGAAGTCCAAGGGTGGTTGCGGCCAAAGACGGAGATGAAGAATGCCGGCTGGAGAATGAGGAAGCTCAGAAGCTATCTCTCGACTACATAGAAGAACTCCGAGACCTGGCCTCATCTAGACAAGAGGAGATTAAACATCGAATGGCAAGATACTTCGACAAGTACGTCCGCCTCAAGCATTTCCAAGCAGGTGATCTAGTCCTGAAGAAAGTGGATGCGGTAGGAAGATCAGAGGTCGTTGGGAAGCTCAACCGGAGGAGCCCTTCATCGTCCACGAATCACTAGCTATAGGAGGATATCTCCTGCAAAATTATGAAGGGGAGCTGCTTGGTAATACCTGGAGTGGTGATGACCTGAAAAGGTTCTACCCCTAGCAGGTGTATGTACATCCCTCTTTTTTAAATGCAGCTTAGATCATATAAAAATCTCCCGCCCGCTGAGACATGGGATGGTGTGAGCCTTTACTCTTTTAACAAGATATTCGAAGAATATGGAAGATAGGTGAGACCGATCTCCACGGCAGGTTGGGAGACAGTCCTCTGACTCAATCCTCGTAAAAATCAGAATGGATGATGGGACAGTGCCTCGGTAGTTAGTTCTCCTAAGACCAAGCCTCTGCACTGATGGTCGAGATCAGATCCCCCTTGCACGTTGGCCGTAGATACCCTCTGACGACATTTCTCATCCGACTGGAAAGATTATCAGGATAAAGTCTGGACGTTGACTGTCCGACTCGATGAAGAGATGACCAATCTGACTAGGCCAGGAGCCTTGAACAAAGGAGTCTCATACCCCCCCCCCCCAAAGAGCAAAAAAGCTCGCAGCTAAAGCTTTTCTCCTGTTATTTTGTCCAATCAGATGAGTTAGTGCGATTAATCCCCTCTGATTGTTGAGTAACAGTACGAAGACTTGTCAAAATCCTAGAAAGAAGGAAGTAGGATGGAGACTATCGGGATTGTGTGTCCCCTTGCACCCCCCCCCCCCCCCCCCCCGACTGTCCTTCCCTACCTAGCAGTTCTCTCGGTGTACAGCAGCAGAGTTGGATGGAGACTATCGGGATTGTGTGTCCCCTTGGACCCCCCAACTGTCATTCCCTACCTAGCAGTTCTCTCGGCGCCCAGCGGTAGAGTAGGATGGCAACCCTCAGGTAAAGTCGAAGCCTTGAGAGCCTGCATCCCATAGGATCCTCCAAAAAATCATCACAGCTCAACTAACAACAAGTTTTGAAGACGGTGAGTATACATAGAGGCGAGTATCTTCTATGCGAATATATAGCAACGAGGATCACATAAGCGAGTAAGGTAAGATAGTCGGCAGATGTAAATCTCTTCCAAAGTTGCCTAGAGCATAAATGTGAATGAGTATGAATAAGCGAGCCTATGATCCTAGCGATATCATCATAGTAGCATAAGACGAACAGAGGTTATCATCCATCAAAAATAAATATCACCACTTCTATCAAAAAATGTTATCTACCAAAAGGCTATAAGCTCGACTCCGCGAGAAGCATCAAAAAAGTTCAAATACTTATCTCTATCTTGGCGAAGGAGCATAATCGGAAGAATTCGACTCATCATCCTCCTCCCCATCCTGCCCCTCATCCTCGCTCGCATCCAGGATATCAGAAAGAAGCGCTTTCGTCGTCAGCTTATCGGCCACCGGCACCAGCAGGCCCGCAACCTGAAGCTTCGCAAAGACCAAGTCACCGGCGGCAATGGCTATCTCCCGCCGAAGAGATGACAACTCCTACGAAGACAGGAACGTTCCCTCTACCCGGTGAGAAGATCCAGCCTCCGAGGAAGTCTGGGCGGCCATCTTCGATTCCAACTCGGCAATGCGGACTTGTGCCGCCTACAACGAGGTCTGGCTAGCCCGCAAGTTGCTTTACAGTTTGGAGATCATCTCCGCCACGACCAGCTGCTCTTCCTACAGAGGCGAGAAGGTGAAGGTTACAAAAGCAGACGAAAAAGGTAGCGTATGAATTAGATCCCTTGCGAACTACCAATATCACCTTGAAACTTCTACTCAATTATGCCCTATCCTCAGCCACTCTGGCCTGCTTCACGGACTCTGCTTCGCGCTTCTAAGGTAAGCTTCTAAAAAAGTGCGATCTCCTGCTCTGCACCATGAAGGTTCCGAGCGGTCTGATGGGCAAGCTCGGCGACCCGCAACATCGCATGCGGTCCTTGATCAGCGAGGAAGCGAGGTGAAGCATGATGCAGCACCCTCGCGTCATTACGCCCGTAAAGTCCAAATGTGACACAGAAGGCCTCATCATTCGGAACCTTATCCTCGCTCCATGAAGGCAGGAGAGAACTTAGGCAGACCTCGCTTCGCTCCCTCCTCCAAGAAATTTGCAGCTCGCCATCCAGACCACGATTAAGTGAGCCCTGCCCGAAGTTCGGGTGATTATCTGGGATGCTGTCCTCCTCCTCGCGTTCCCGCTCTGATTCCATCCTTCGAGTGATTTCCTTCCTTTTCCTTTTCTTTATTACCGGAGGCTTGTGTGCATCCGTCCATCCCGCTTCATGAAGAATCTCGGACGGATCGCCAAGCTCTAGAGGGATTCCCGAAAGAGGGGAATCCTATACGCATTCCTCTTCATCTATCTACCACACCGTTGCCGAAGTCACTGAAGGAGACGAAGGAGGTGGGGTCTGGCCCGCTGCAGGCAGAGGTATCATGGGTAGGTGGCGACAACCTAGAAGAGAAATGTCAGAAAATAACAAAGTTCATATCAAACCAACTCACATCATAGCAATGTTACCCTCGCCAGGCTCCACACAGGCGAGCCGGTCGACATTCTTCCGCCAGTAGATAATGTCGAACTTCTTTACCTTCATCGCCAAGAAGAGCTCCTCGGGGCCACCACGAAGTGAAGTGGTGATAAACGCCGCTGCAGATCTCTGTTGCGGGCGAACAGGTATCTGCGAGAAGTCGCCGAATACGAAGACGAACTTCTCATTCCATCGATGAACCTTGTTCGAGGTTCCCGACACTTTGCAGTGATGGCTGCCGAAGTAGACAACCCCTTCCTTGGTCACAGCCATGTAGAAGATCTTCCTAAAACATCAAGATCAAAAGCGATCTATTCGGATCGCAGGAAGCACAGGTAGCCGATGATGATGGCTACACCATTCGTATTGATCTGCGCGGGGACCCACCCATAGTACCTCAGAATCTAGCAAAACTCAGGCCAGAGGAGAAGTCACAATCCAACCTCGAAATGGGAGAGGGGAAAGGCAAGCTTCCCATCTGAGAAGGTATTTATTCGCTCTCCGGAGGCCGGCAGACAGGCGCGGAAGCCCTGAGCGAGGTAGTGGTAGACGAACCTCTCTAGATCTTTAAGGTGAGTAACAGAATTTTTGAACTTCTTCGTGATGAAGTTATGGGCATAGCTTAGGCGGTGAGCTTCGACATCCACATAAGGCATCATCGAGAAGGGAAGCATCTTGCCGGGATAGGTGGATACTCGAGAGATTTCGGGGAAGCGTACCGACTTCGGATCCCCTCCCCCCTATTTATAGAAACCACAGGTGGGGGGGGGGGGGGGGGGGGGGGTTGCGACTTTACTGCATGTGAGATGCTTGCCTACTCGCTCTATATGAAGTCGCATGCCACCAATATGAGCGACAATCACAGGAACCTTGTCGCAATAAATAGCGACAAACAACAATAAACGTAAAAATCCTGCAAAAGATGGAAACAACACAAGCGCGACTAACCAGCAAAGTTTGAAATTACTATAGGCAGTTTGAAATTATTACAAATAGAGTCTGAATAATGTCCATAGATTACAAGAGAAGGATAAAGGTCCTAATTCACAGAAGGATCACCGCGTGTGTACGAGGTCATGCTATGTCGCCCGGAAAAGCTCAGCTGACGAGCGAAACCCATCTGCTCCCTAGCCCTTGCCATGAACTCCTCACTGAGGCGAATATGCTCTTCCATGGAAGTAAGTGTCTCAAGGGAACCCATACTCGCCCGTATACCGCAAATATCTGCCTTCAACAAATCCTGGCGATGCTCCATATCTGCCATCCGCCGATCCAGCTCGTTGATAAGATAGTGCTTTCCTTCCGAGTCCTCCAATCGATGCTCGAACCCCTCGATGTTCGCAACACACCCTTCTAGCTGAGATATACGCCGATGCACATCGTATGCCATCAACCTTTCGACTTTCATCTCAAGGTCGAGATAGGCAGAGGCAATCTTCGTCCTATACTCGTGAGTAGGAAGGCCCAGTGCCTTGATAAAGGCCGATCTCGGAGAACTCGCTCAAGATGGAAAATGGATAAATTAGTAAAAGAGCCGCAAAAAGCCAGTTCAGCACATCAGTTATACCTGCTCGCGCTGGTGCTACCCTCGGTTGATAACGAGGAGAGGTTGTTTGCCAAGGAACATCCCAACGGGAAGGAGAAGCTATCCGACGAGGATATTTTGAGCGTTGAGGGCTAAGCCGGCGTCGAGGAGAAGAAGGTCGACGTGGCGAGGGTGAGTGGCGAGGAGAGATATGTCGGCCCCCTGAACGTCCATCCTGCCCATTCACGCCACCAGAGTGATGAGGCGGAAGTGTCACACCAGGCCGTCGAAGAAGAGAAGTAGTCGCGAAAGAAGATCCTCCCCCTCCCCTTTCCCCAGAAGTATGAAGATTTGGCATTTCTAGGTTTGAGGTATGAGGAGCCCCAGACAAAGAAGACAACTGCGAGATGGTGACTCTTGAGTTGTTCAAAGTTACCCGCCCTAAACGGATAGCACCACCCTCCGCGCGCTCTGATAAAGGTACCGGTTGACGAGGAGGTTCCTGGTACGGGATAACACATGCGGGAATGACCGGGGGAGGTGTTAGGTGTTCGGTACTCACACGCTCTTCCACCGGAGGCGTCTGCATATTATTCTTCAAGAGATGCTCGCCTACAAAAGAATGTCCGCATCAACGAAGAGGCATTATCATGACTTCGGTAAAGAGGCGACGATCACCTTCTCGGAGAGGGTCCAGACGGGCGGTTAGACGCTCAACCTCGGCGTCTAGTCGAAGATCGTCATCCCGCAAACCCTCATCGTTCAACCGGGTTGGGGTCGACTCAGGTAAAGAGGTCGTGGGATTGATACGAGTGACCTTCTCGCTCGGCGGTTTGGAATGGCAATCAGTAGAATCCCTCTTCCTCTTGCGCGTATTAGAGCTCTTCTTCTTATTCTTCATCAACTTCCTCAACAGCTCGGCCTTCACGAATATCTCCTTGGTAGTCAACATCTCCCGGGTATAAAAAAGTGGCGTGCCATGGAAGGACCATCCCCCTCTATTTATAGATTTTGAAGGACCCCCCTGGCTTCCGAGTAAAATAGATACTCGCTAGAAGCAGCTCGTCGAATACGGGTTGGATGATTCTTTCTGAGCATCTTCGTTACTCGCAAAGATTGGGGATTGTGTACAACCCCTATTCTCCGAGGGTAGGACCTCCTCATGGCCACGTAGGCAGAAGTCAAATTCAATGGTTAAACCGAAGATATCAGATAGCTTACCAGGACTATGTAACCCTGGGGTGCGGGTAGCGCCTTACTTTCCCCCAAACTGGCGACAAGGAGTAAGCCCCCAGAGCTATTTAGGCAGACAAGCGACAAGGTCAAAGGCCTGGACATACTCGACCATAGGCGACTTTCATCAACCAACTCGCCAGCCTACAGCGAGATCCTTGCCTACTCGCTCGCTCATGCCTTTGCTCAACCATCTCAAAGGGGGCCAGGCACAGTCGCCTGCACCCCCTCCCTCAAGATTTTTCTATAAATAGACCCCCAGGGGTTCCAGGAAGGGCATTTGTTAAAAACCAGAGCTCCATCCCCCACATAGGAGAGAATCCTCCCTAGCCAGTGCCTTCCTAGTACCAAGCTTGGTCATTCATTGGTTGTGGAGTAGAAGACTCCTTTGAGCTTCTGGGTATGTGGTGGGACCTCCTTGCCGCAGTACTTGGGGTTCTGTTTGTTGTTTTTCTAGTTCCTTCGTCGTCGCCAGTCAAGTCATCTTGTCGGACCACTGGGAGCGTAGCCTCCGGCTGCATTGATCTGAATTTTGGAGCTAGGATTTTCCTGGCTTCAACAACTCGGTTGGAATTGGGGGAATGCGCACAACCACTGGTCGTGCGCCTAATTGTGCGCGAACAAAAACACACGACCAGAGGCTAATTATGCTAAAAATGGCCCATCCCACTCCGAGTGTCCACACAATCCCTGTACCTGCAGGAAAATAGTCCAGGCCACTAGCAGAGGCATTTCAAATGATCAATAAAATTAGTATAACATCATAGAAAAGATGAAACATAAGAAATCACACCAGACTGGGCTGAAAACGTGCACTAAGAGTGAAATAGGCAATGTAATTGAATAGACGCAATAATGGGCCTAAAGTGTAGTGCAAATACATGGAAAACGACCCAGATGAATCCAGAAATTACTATATAAACCGGGCTCATCAAAGCACTCAGTAGAAGGGCTAACACATCGAGTGTCGAACCTCAATTGATGGCTATGGAACTGGTGCAGATGCTGGAGAACATGCATATCACACTGGTATCTAGGGATAATCCCTATGTCGACAAGGAGTATCTAGCCTCAATGAGCATAGTCTGTGATATATGAGATCGGATCAAGGCTGTAACGGCCCAGCCCCGACCACCACACCGAGGGCTGGCAACCCAGCTCACAAGGCCGGTCCATCTCCACCCAGTGGGCCGGCTAACCGACCGTTAGACGCCTGGCCCCATTGTCCAGGACGCCCGGGCTGCAACCCGCTTAGCAACACCCCAACCAATCCCTGTAGCCTGTTTCTCAGCTACAGTAGGGTGTTGATGGCGGGATTCGAACCCCCGCCACCCTTGATAAGAACCTCTTCAAACAGGTCTCATCACCAACTGAGCAGCTCAGTTGGTGATGAGACCTGTTTGAAGAGGTTCTTATCAAGGGTGGCGGGGGATCGAGACCCGCCATCAACACCCTACTGTAGCTGAGAAACAGGCTACAGGGATTGGTTGGGGTGTTACTAAGCGGGCTGCAGCCCGGGCGTCCTGGACAATGGGGCCAGGCGTCTAACGGTCGGTTAGCCGGCCCACCAGGGATGGGGCGGTGCCGTAGGCCTCTGGTGTGGTGGTCGGGGCTGGGCCGTTACAAAAAAGTGCACTTTTTTGTAACGGCCCAGCCCCGACCACCACACCGAGGGCTGGCAACCCGGCTCACAAGGCCGGTCTATCTCCACCCAGTGGGCCGGCTAACCGACCGTTAGACGCCTGGCCCCATTGTCCAGGACGCCCGGGCTGCAGCCCGCTTAGCAACACCCCAACCAATCCCTGTAGCCTGTTTCTCAGCTACAGTAGGGTGTTGATGGCGGGATTCGAACCCCCGCCACCCTTGATAAGAACCTCTTCAAACAGGTCTCATCACCAACTGAGCTGCAGCTCAGTTGGTGATGAGACCTGTTTGAAGAGGTTCTTATCAAGGGTGGCGGGGGTTCGAATCCCGCCATCAACACCCTACTGTAGCTGAGAAACAGGCTACAGGGATTGGTTGGGGTGTTGCTAAGCGGGCTGCAGCCCGGGCGTCCTGGACAATGGGGCCAGGCGTCTAACGGTCGGTTAGCCGGCCCACTGGGTGGAGATGGACCGGCCTTGTGAGCCGGGTTGCCAGCCCTCGGTGTGGTGGTCGGGGCTGGGCCGTTACAGATATGTCCAGACCGAGAACAGAAAACAGATCGCTGAACATCTGACAAGCGGATCACCAACTAAAGGAAGCCTACACGAAGATCAGCGAAAACACCGAACTAACTTCCTTCTTTACGAACAGGATGAGAGCACTCCAGGGCGAGGAACTAGGCCAGAAAAAGCCACCCTGCAACCACCCATCTATCTGAGTGCGGAACTCTCGCAACACACGCGGGGCCAAAGGTTACGCTGCCCTAGCAACGGGACGGGTACCCGGCTCAAGGTCAGAAACAAACACCTCAACTCTCACGGTAGAAAACCAGGGAGACAACGGCGAAGACATCAGCGAAATCTCGCACCACAGGGAAGATCTTCAATACACAACAAACCGAAAACGGTTTCTAGCGTAGAAACAAGGTAAGAAACGCCATTAAAACTAAAGGCTCCTGGCACACACCGCGGAAATAACCGGGGAAAACATAGCGCGGAAAACCAAACACGCTCGAGGGTTGACCGATGTCCAGCTCAAAGACCAAACGCTTTACCTTGCGTTGGATAACAACATCAAACCTGGACAACTAGCCCAAACCCAAAAAAAATCACGACGAAGGCCCAAATGAGGATAAGATGCTTACTCAGTACTCAATCTTACGTCTCCAGAACATAAACAGACTCTTTGACATAGAAAAGATTAGGCCGAACATAAATATCGAGCTAGGGGCCAGATAACCAAAACACAAACTTTCACGACTGGCTCACGTGAAACACACCGTGAACACTAGGGAAAGAAGCAGGAAAATACAGCTTAACAGCAGATGTTCTGATGCACTCAACTCTGGCATCAGAGAAACCATCAAGAAACCCATGCCCCCAACTCCGAGCTCTAAATTAGCACTCCGCTAATTGCAAATCTCTCATAACACACCTGATACCAACTGTCACAACCCGCATTTTTCCCAAAAATATAATACGTAATATCAGAGCAAGGGAAAAATACGCGTCGTGATGCCACGCCTGCAGGAGACGACTACAGACGCTCAGGCAAACACTCTTTACGATAATTTTATAAAAGACATATATGTGATTGGATTAAAAGAGAAATTTTCATTTTTAGCTTAAGACCGCGTCCCTCGGACCGGTGGATCATCTAGTCCACAAGTAGAAAACTATATATACGCAGCCGAAAATAGGTTTGTTTTTAGCCTACATGAGCAAGAAAATAAGCAATTACAGAAATGATATGCATATATCTATGTTTAGTATAGTAGGAAAAGATTTTTCTTCGATTTTCAAAATATGTGACATTTGTTAAAAATCATGATGTGCAAGGATGACATTTTTATATCAATAAAGTAACTACTACATCTTAGCAAAGAGCTTCCCAGAGAGCAAGTAGGTAAAGTACCCAAAAGTAACAGCAATACTACTAGCAAGTAATCTAAAGGTACAAGCCATACGGGCGCCAACAACTGACACGAACCCGCAGGAAAGAAGGAGAACAACAAAAAAAGAAACTGCCTCTTACCTAGAAGAGGGGAAGGGTCTCGACAGGAGACCTGAACGACGCTGCTCTAACACCTGCGGCAGCTAAAGACCTGAACCTGAGACATTCATAAGAAAAGAATGCCTCAGCCCAAGAGGGTGCAAGAAAACCAAGATTAGCAGTAAGAGAAATAATAGAGTGCAGAAAGGAAAACTAAGCAGGTAAACATCTATAATCTTACAACAACCCGAGCCAGCTCAAACGAGTGAACTCGGTAAGAAGAAAAGCCTGCACCAGAAGGTAATAGTCAACACAATCAAAGCCCACCACGTGTCCGCCATTGCGGCTCAGATGAGATAGTCATACATATACTATCATAATACACATATATAAGCATATGTGCTTAAGAACTTGAGACTGATCAGCTCGAGGGAAAAGCGTCCCCCAAAAGAAGGTACTGCGACGGTGGTATCTTCCACCAACGCCCGCAGCCCAAAACCCGGGTCGTGGTCCTCTATCCACTGCCACCCAAAAACCAAATCCGGGTGGTGGTACTCTATCCACTGCCACCCAAAACCAAATCCGGGTGGTGGTACTCTATCCATTACCACCCAAAACTACCCACCGTGCAAGGCTTAAGACAAAGGTTCTAAATAATCAAATTAAGTTTCAATTAAGACACGGGACGTAACCCGAGATATCAGCACCATAACACCCAAAGGATAGGGTCACAAAGAAATAAACACTACTCAACGATTCATTTGAAAACAATTGGTGAGTCCAAACTTGACTCCCAACGAACTTTTCGAAACCGTGCAATGAATCGGGCACGACAAGACACCATAAATGAGCACTTTTCTGTAAGAATGAAAGTTTCAATAATTGGAACGGGTGAAGAGCTTAAAACCCAAAATGCAACCACACAACTATCCACATTAGCAATAAATGATTTCGTTGTGTCATCGAGAACTAGCAAAAGAAATTCCCAGGGAGTTTAGCATCTAATTCCCCATACCCGTCGGGAATTAGGAAACAAAATCCCAGGGAATTTAACCGGCTAGACCATCAGAACATAGCCAACAAAAGAACAGTGCAGGATTTGGAGATTTACCGAGCAAGACCACTTATGCTTAACTAAACAGATAAGTCCAAGATTTAACCAATAACATAAAGACCAAGGAGAAACCCCGCATAAAACTAAGAGTTGACAGGCTCAAACTCTCCCAATAGAACGAAATCTCTAGCATATAGCCTATGAAATTTAGCTTTGCATAAACCTAAGTAAATACCTAGCCCTCAAACTTAAACCCAGAAAATTTACGAATCGGTAATTTACTTAAGTTTATACCAAGAAAATTTCCTAGCGTATAGGCGCAGAGCTTCGTATATCAAGAGTATGAACTAGGAGGAAATCAAGGGAAAATAAAATGAACAAGTAGTTACCATGTTAAAATCAAGGAGGGGACAGCCACAAAGACATCACAAGGAACCTTGCCCACAACCAAGAAGATCACCACAACATAATACTATTAGGTAGGACCATGAATAGAGTAGCCCCAAATCGACAGGTTTTATAAAGCAGCCCCCAAAACAAAGCAACATTCCCCAACTAGATTGCATACATAGCAGCCCACTAATGGCAAATATAACAAAAAGAAGTCAAAAAGATAACAGCCCCTTAACAAACAAACCAAATTCCTTTGCTAACACGGAACAACAACTAGAGGAGCAAGCTCCAATGATGCTCCAAGAGATTTGCCAACAGAAATTCAAGCTCAAGGCAGCCCCTATAATGATCCAAACAAATTTGCCAACATAGATTCAGAAATGGAGCTGTAAGACCACCCCTAAATAATCTTAATCAGAACATATGCAAGCAGCCCCCGTCTAGGGATTCTATATACAGTAGCCCACCAGTTAAAGCAAAAAACAAAACAGCTACCCCTAATAACAAGGAGCATGCTAGCTGCCAACCGAATCCAAGGGGAAAAAGAAAAACATCTTGAATACTCACAGGATTTTAGCCAAATTAACAAAGAAATGCTCCAACATAACTAGCCAGGTATTTGCATTTTTTTAAAAAAAATTCGCAAAACCATCCAGGTCAAACCAGAGAAATTTTCTGAACGGAAATCTTTGATCGGGGCCATGGGTCAGCTAAGTAAGAAGGAAGAGATGGGGGAAAAGAGGAGGAAGAGTTTTCTTGCCTCTAAATCAACCGACGATCCGCCGGGTTGCGACAAGCTCGCTGAAAACCCTAGCCCGGCGCCGAAATCCAGCCCTGCCAACGAAGACTAGCTCCGGCCACCCCACCTAAGCTCCACCGACGGTGCAAGCCTCCGACCTCCGGCGCCACCGACGAAGCCCTAGGTCGCCTCTACCAGCACCCTCGGCAGAAGAAGAAATCGCTAAAAAAAAAAGGGGAGGAGGGTTATCGGGGCACGGGGAGAAGGAGAGAATGGCTGGGAGGGGGGGTTTAGTTATAATATATGTATGTTTATATATATTAATAAACTCTTTTTTTTTCTTTATATATATAAAAAAAATAACTTATATTTATATATATATAGGAAATTTATAAGCGTAAAACTTATGTATACTTGTACAACCACCCGCATATAAACATAAAGCCTAATGTATCCCAAATCTTATACGCATATACGCATACATATATATATTGTATTTATGTTTGTATAAATCTTTATACGCCACTATACGCACCAACATAAACCCTTATACAACCCCTAGCACAAATACAAATACATATATACACTTATATAATTTTCCTACTTATAAACTTCTATATCTAAACATTTATATCTATAACTATATAAGCCTATTTACTTATAAACTTACCTATATAAAAACATAACCACATAGATGACTCAATCAAGGATTAACTCGCCGGGCGACGACGATCACGAAAGGTAACGCCCCTACGCATCGACACCCTAAATTAAATCTCGCTTGCGAATAATTATCATAAATTCCATATGTTTTAAACAAAATAATTATAAGGAAAAAACCCGGGGCGTTACAGTCACCCCATCAAGAAGGAAGTTTCGTCCCGAAACTTAGAATCAAAACTTAGAAGGCATCGAATGAAAGGTATGAAGGGAGAGGTAAACTCACACTCGCTAGAAAGGAACGCTAACCGAAAAGGGCTAGGAAAGCGGATGCGGATATGACTACCCCAAAAGAAAAGGACATTACCAAGAACTCGATATGTCCAGACCGAGAACAGAAAACAGATCGCTGAACATCTGACAAGCGGATCACCAACTAAAGGAAGCCTACACGAAGATCAGCGAAAACACCGAACTAACTTCCTTCTTTACGAACAGGATGAGAGCACTCCAGGGCGAGGAACTAGGCCAGAAAAAGCCACCCTGCAACCACCCATCTATCTGAGTGCGGAACTCTCGCAACACACGCGGGGCCAAAGGTTACGCTGCCCTAGCAACGGGATGGGTACCCGGCTCAAGGTCAGAAACAAACACCTCAACTTTCACGGTAGAAAACTAGGGAGACAACGGCGAAGACATCAGCGAAATCTCGCACCACAGGGAAGATCTTCAATACACAACAAACCGAAAACGGTTTCTAGCGTAGAAACAAGGTAAGAAACGCCATTAAAACTAAAGGCTCCTGGCACACACCGCGGAAATAACCGGGGAAAACATAGCGCGGAAAACCAAACACGCTCGAGGGTTGACCGATGTCCAGCTCAAAGACCAAACGCTTTACCTTGCGTTGGATAACAACATCAAACCTGGACAACTAGCCCAAACCCAAAAAAAAATCACGACGAAGGCCCAAATGAGGATAAGATGCTTACTCAGTACTCAATCTTACGTCTCCAGAACATAAACAGACTCTTTGACATAGAAAAGATTAGGCCGAACATAAATATCGAGCTAGGGGCCAGATAACCAAAACACAAACTTTCACGACTGGCTCACGTGAAACACACCGTGAACACTAGGGAAAGAAGCAGGAAAATACAGCTTAACTGCAGATGTTCTGATGCACTCAACTCTGGCATCAGAGAAACCATCAAGAAACCCATGCCCCCAACTCCGAGCTCTAAATTAGCACTCCGCTAATTGCAAATCTCTCATAACACACCTGAGCCAACTGTAGCTCTCCACGGATAAGTGATACCGCTACGCTCGAATCCACCGAAGCTTCCAAGATCTGCCTCAAAATGTTGACAGACACAACATTTAGATATAAGGCTTACTAAGCCAACTTGAACTTCCTACCACCAAACCATTTCCTTCAGATCACGATACATTCCTTTTGAAATCAAAATGGTAGGCAACGCTAGAACTTTATGCTTCGCCACAAATCCTTGCCCGAATATCCTCAATAGCAGGAATATAATATTTACTTCTAAATTTCTACGTGATCATATCTTTCTCCAGAAGTCCAGAAAATCTTTGCATTAGGATTAACCCCGAATGAAACACAATTCCAATTTATAAAGAAAAACTCTCCCAACCCTAAGCTGGTCAACAATAATATAGCTTCCAACGGTTGCCAATGAAATTCTCTCTGCCAGCTACTACACTAGAACACTAATGATGAGTGTAGGGTAATTCTTCCTATAAAATTTCAAATTCCATGAACCATTCGCAAGCACAATCCCTGTCTACGCCAAAACAGAACACCCAAACCATGATCAAAATTCACGACAAGGTCTTCTAAATTCAACACTTCCAAATCAACCTAACGATGACCGCCTGCAAAGCTCTATAGCCAAAACATCGAGTAAAACTCAAATCAAAAAGAAGGCACGCTCAACATCCTCTACCTTAACTCGCACAGAATTGAGATAACAAAAATCCAAATCCACATTCGCAAGACAACGAATAAACTAGGTCAAAACCTTAACCTGAAAACACCTCAAAACACCTAGCTTAAGACGCAACAGCTAGGAACCAGAATTTCCTAACTCGATACAGATCAGAAAGGAGTAGATACTTGCTCTTGCTGTTACCTTGCTCTGGGAATTTATGAAATGATGTTATGCTAAACTTAGGATGATACACCATCATCCTATCAACTTATGTGCATATAAAATAATGCATGAATGCCAAATTTTTATTTCAAATCATGTGTGTACGAGCGTCATCATGTATGTCTTTAGCTTGGCACGTGTGCAATGCTATGTTATGATGTTTATGCAGTGCTATGCAATCTAAAAAGGCCTTAATGCATGTTATGAGCGGCGTACACATGCGATCTTATGCATCCCATACTACATATTATCGCATGTAACGAAAAGGAAAATCTAATGGACACGCATGCGACCTACGTTATGCATCCCATACTACATAACAGTCGTATGTTGTCACCTATGAGGATCCATATACAAACACATATTATGCATCCCATACTACATAATATGCCCCGTATACTTCTTATCATGCTATGAGTGTAGTGTTCATGCTTCAGCCAAAACATACTGATGACCCTTCGGTGTGTGTATGCAATGAATGACGATTCTCACCAAGCGGTTAACCGGGCAGCTCAGTTGGTGATGAGACCTGTTTGAAGAGGTTCTTATCAAGGGTGGCGGGGGATCGAGACCCGCCATCAACACCCTACTGTAGCTGAGAAACAGGCTACAGGGATTGGTTGGGGTGTTACTAAGCGGGCTGCAGCCCGGGCGTCCTGGACAATGGGGCCAGGCGTCTAACGGTCGGTTAGCCGGCCCACCAGGGATGGGGCGGTGCCGTAGGCCTCTGGTGTGGTGGTCGGGGCTGGGCCGTTACAAAAAAGTGCAGCTCAGTTGGTGATGAGACCTGTTTGAAGAGGTTCTTATCAAGGGTGGCGGGGGTTCGAAACCCGCCATCAACACCCTACTGTAGCTGAGAAACAGGCTACAGGGATTGGTTGGGGTGTTGCTAAGCGGGCTGCAGCCCGGGCGTCCTGGACAATGGGGCCAGGCGTCTAACGGTCGGTTAGCCGGCCCACCAGGGATGGGGCGGTGCCGTAGGCCTCTGGTGTGGTGGTCGGGGCTGGGCCGTTACAAAGGCTGCCCATGGGTGTGATGCAGAGTTAGAACCGGTCTTCAGGGCTTTTGGATTCAGGCACCGCTGAGGGTTATTCTCTGAAGGATGATATCGTTCACTTCCGAGGTAGAATTTATATACCGGTATGGGATAACATCCTGGAAGACATTCTAATGGAAGCACACCATAGTAGGTATTCAGTGCACCCAGGGATCACCAAAATGATTGCGAACTTAAAAATAATGATGTACTGGCCAGGAATGAAAAAGGGTTATTATCCGCTTCGTGACCCATTATGAGGCATGTCAACTAATAAAGACTGAGTGCAAGAGATCGTGGGGGGTTACTGCAGCCGTTGCCAGTGCCAGAGTGGAAATTCAAAGACATTTCCATGGACTTCGTACATGGGTTACCTCGATCCCGCTCCGAGCATGACTCCGTCTGGGACATTATGGATAGGTTGATGAAGGTGGCCAGATTTATTCCCACTAAAAAGGGTGCTCCCGTCAGTGTCTCGGTATGTCTATTCATGAACAATTCATCAGATACCATGGACTACCCAGGTCGATCGTGTCGGATCGAGATGACTGATTTACGTCAAGGGAATGGAAGGTGGTTCAGGCGTATCTGGGGTCACGCCTGACATTCAACACCGCATTCTACCTACAGACCGACAAGCAAATAGAACGTACTATCTGGACATTGGAAGACCTACTAAGTGTAAGCGTCCTAGATAGTGGAGAGCCATGGGAAAGATTGCTACCACTCATCGAATTTTCCTACAATAACAATCAGCAGTCAAGCATCGGCATGGCTCCCTATGAAGCTCTATACGATAGGAAATGCAGGACACCACTTTCATGGGTACAGGATGAGGACCCGAAGGCGCTGGGGTCAGAATATATTGAAGACACAGACGCCCAAATACAACTGATATGGGATCGGATGTTGGAGGCGTAGAGCAAGCAAGCTAAATATTATGACGCGTGGCATTGTAAGGTGGAATTCCAGGTGAGAGACAAAGTATTTTTGAAAATATGTCCGACACAGGGGGTCACACGGGTGCGGCGACTGAAGAAGCTCAGTCCAAGATACATGGGGCCATATAGGATCCTGGAGTGGGTCGGCCCCTTGTCCTATAGACTGGAGCTGCCGTAGAAATTGGTCTGGTTGCACAACGTCTTTCATGTCTGCTCTCTTAGGAGGGCACTCCATTGATCAGAGCAACTAATTACTGCTGCAACGGGCCCAATATCATCCGACCGAACAGTCCGTTTGGTGCCAATACAGATTGATGACACAACCGTTCGAGTCTTGTGACAAAAGAAAGTTCCGCTAGTAATGGTCCTTTGGCCTAATCACGGCCGGGAAGAGCATACATGGGAACCGCTGGACCTGATGCAGAAACAATACACAAAACCTTTTTAATCAGGTAACACTTAACTGCTTAAAGTATTCATGATTATTCAACTTGATCTAAAACCACGTACACCCGATCATAATTTCGGGGACGAAATTGTTTTCTTTTTGTATTGAAATTAATAACATCCCCAAACTACTAGACCCCTAGGAAATTTTCGTCATGACAAGATCATGACAAAAATAGGATAAGTGACCTAGGGTACCTTGGTGACAAGTTGAATGAGTGGAGAACACCATAGTGTGCACTTAGCCACCATGGGTCATCCCAATTTAAGGAGAATTCAAGGGTAACTCAAACGAGCTAAAGCACCCTATGCATCACCTATAACCATGGGGAAAACCCCTAGGCTGAATTAAATTATACTAGTTGGTATAAATGGTTCCTTGAACCAAAATGGTGTCCCTTGATCACTATAGGAGCCTTTGACCTGGCTAGGTCAGGTTACATATAAAGTCCCAATTTGACATACTTCACCCTAATATAGGTCAATTAGCCTGAGTATGCTGACATTGACCACACAAAAACCTTCCTAAACACTAGGGTAGACTAATGAGACAAAATGGACCTAATGGAATTGGTCAATTTTGGGAAAATAGGCCAAATTACCAAATAAACCAATTTGACCTAGTTGAACTAATTCCCTTAATTGACCTTCAATTGGCTCAAGGTGATCAAATTGATCACACCCAACCCTCTATGACCATTAGGAGACACTAGTGGGACAACATTGACCCATTGGGGTGGACAAATTTTCTGAAATTGGGACAATTACCAAAAAGCCCCAATTTGACCTAATTGAGCTGATTCCCTCAATTTGACCTTCAATTGGTCATATGTGGTCAAATTGATCACCACTATCACTCCAAGATCACTAAGGGAGTATAATGGGTCCACATTTGACCCTTGGGATAAACTAGTTTTGGGAACTTAGGCAAAATTACTAAATTGCCCCAAATTACAATTTTGCCCTATATGGTTCAATTGGCCCTCAATTGTCCAAATTGACCTAGCAAAATCTATCCTAAACCCTAAGGGGAGTATATGAGACCTAAATGAACCAAAGTTCACATTAAAATTTGGAAGATTATGGCAAAAACACCAAAACCCCCAAATTACCCCCAAAGCCCAAAATGTGTTAATAAACCCCATATGACCCCACCATGACCTAATTCCCCTTGGAATAGGTCCTTAAGGTCAAAGGAACCAATGTAGGTCAGCCACATTTGTTGGGGTGAGCTTGGGTCAAGACCAAACTCAAAAGTCCCAATTTGGTCTATTTGGGTCAAGTGAGACCAAACCCAAACTCATTGGACTCAGCCCAACCCTAAATCCATTAGGCTCAACCCCACCTAACCAAGCTCACAAGGGGCTAAAATTGCCTAAGAGACATTTGTCCCATGAAGGTGGCTCATCAATGGTGGTGGTCGGCCACCCCTAAAGTAGAATTCAAGAAGAATTCATGGGGTGGTGGCCACTTGGCCACCACTCCCTCTTTTCTGGATAGCTCTCAACATCCCCAAGAAATCCAGCTGCAAAGGGCTGATTTGACAGCTATTGAGAGGGGGAGGAGAGAGCTAAACTCCACTTTGCCGGCCACCATTAATGGCACTCCCCCATCTTAACTCATTTGAGTTAAGATCTTCTCTCCCCTGGAAGGAATTTAAACTTAGGATCAATTTCCTGATGAGCTGGAGGGCTGTAGTTGGCTGGCTTTAGAATCGAGAGAGGAGAAAAAGTCCTCAGTCAGCTGAAGAAATTGTGCCCAGTTAGACGGAAACTGCCAGGAACTCACAGGAAAAGCTTGAATGGCACCTAAGAGGAACACCAGGGCTACCACTCGCAATCAGGTCGGGTTCTCTCCTCCTCTACCTGTGCTAGATCTCCCACTTTCTTCCTCTTTGAAATCCTTGGTGGTAACTGTGTATCACCATCGTTCTCAATTGATGTTCTGGGCCAAAAAATGAAAGATGCAAGAGGGTTACTCCGACCATCTCAGGCCAAATGGCCACCGCCAATCGGAAGACCTAGGTCTGGTGATGGTGGTGGCTGGAGGGTTTCGCCGAAAACTGTCATTAGCAGCTGGAAATCAGGCCACAAAATGCCCCAGGCTCGGGAAATCCCAGCTTTTGGCTCATCGGGGAAGAAGATCCTGTGGCCGTCCGATCTTAGAGGCTCGTTAAACGCAGACCAAATTTAAATCAAATGTTTATTTTGTCACATTTCAGCACAGATCTTGATTTAATTTTCTGGGGTATTTAGAGGAAAAATAATGAAATATGTTCAACATCAAAGTTGAAGGAAATGCTCTTAACAATTTTTTAGAAATTTATTTCATGTCATTTGGAGCTCTGTAGCTCCCTGTGCACCAGTTTGGTGCAAGGTGTACAAAGTGAGCATGCATGGGTATTTTGATTATATCTCCATAAATACACATGCATGCAAGTAAAATTTGGAACATAGG
This sequence comes from Dactylorhiza incarnata, assembly GCA_033032865.1. NCBI lineage: Eukaryota > Viridiplantae > Streptophyta > Magnoliopsida > Asparagales > Orchidaceae > Dactylorhiza > Dactylorhiza incarnata. The sequence continues at coordinate 7,102,165 of JAWHQI010000098.1, forward strand.
TGATTCATAATAAAACACATCACCCACCAAAAAATCAGAATTTTTGGAGAACCTTTTTTCTAAGGTTTTAAAAATAATTTAATTAATCATGCATGTCACGATTATTGGTTTATATGAACCCAAATCTACCCAAATCTTCAGTGGAAGGTTCGTTAGGTCATGTTAGGTCCTTGGATAAAATTTGAGGCCAGTTGGACCCTTGCATGTGGAGTTATCCACATACAAATGAAATCTAGTATGATTAAATTTTAATGTGTGACCTAGGGAGAATTTTGTGAAATTCTCTCAAACCCCTTGGCCAATAGGTCTGAAATTTTATACATAGGTGGGTTATACCTAGTTTCACATTCTGGCCAAATTTAGTTTTTTTTTTAATTTATTTTACCATAGTTTCATTTATTATTTAATAAAGCATGAATATGTAATATTCATGGCTTGATGATAAATAGTGACCCCAAAATGTGTTAGAAGATACTAAGGGTCAAAATACATCTCTGGTAGAGATTTGAAGTCAATTAACTTGGTGCATGTGGGGAAAATTTACATGCAACTTCATGTAGAAGGGGAAGGTGTGCTAATAGCACAAAAACCTTTTCTTGAGTACTAAACTTAATATGGTTATTTCATGCAAGAAATAATTTGCACATGCATAGGATATGAGGAATTGCAATTCCTCTGGGAATTTGGGAATTTTTGGAACAAAAATTCTCTAAGTTTTACTTAAGGTATAAATACTTTAAATGTAAATTAATGAAATCTTTTGGACTAAAACCTTGGGAAAAAATCTGAAATATTGGCATATGATCTTGGGTGATGAAGTATACCTCTGGAAATTTTATTAGGTTTATTTATTAAGAAGAAACCATACCTTCTTCACAATGTAGAACTTGGAATTATAACTTGAGAAATTCATATCTTGAATTATTTACACTGGAATGCTGTAGAAATTTGTACATAGACTTTTGATAGCAATATGAACATCTGTAAATTATATTAGATTTATTTATTGAGAAGACATAATACTTCCTTTACAATGGAGAACTTGGAATTATAACTTGAGAAATTCATATCTTGAATTATTGACACTGGAATGCTATAGAAATTTGTACAAAGACTTTTGATAGCAATATGAACTTCTGGAAGTTATATTAGATTTATTTATTGAGAAGACATAATACTTCCTTCACAATGTAGAACTTGGAATTATAACTTGAGAAATTCATATCTTGAATTATTGAAACTGGAATGTTGTAGAAATTTGTACATAGACTTTTGATAGCAATATAAAATTCTAGAAATTATACTAGATTTATTTATTGAGAAGACATAATACTTCCTTCGCAATGTAGAACTTGGAATTATAACTTGAGAAACTCATATCTTGAATTATTGACACTTGAATGTTGTAGAAATCTGTACATAGGCTTTTGATAGCAATATGAACTTCTGGAAATTATATTAGATTTATTTATTGAGAAGACATAATACTTCCATCACAATTTAGAACTTGGAATTATAACTTGAGAAATTCTTATCTTGAATTAGTGATACTGGAATGCTGTGAAAATTTGTACATAGACTTTTGATAGCAATATGAACTTCTGTAAATTTTATTAGATTTATTTATGTTGGGTTTTCTGATACCATTTCGAAAATGATAATACATCATATGATATATGCGCTGCAGAATAATTAACTAGAATAACCCAAAGAGTTAGAAGGAACTTGCGATTTTATTGATTCAAGAAATAAAACAATATCCACATCACAATGCAGAAAAAATACCTGAAGGGGATTTGAGTCGATACTCAAACCAAGGTGCTCCTCTTTGAGTCTGGTAGAACCAATCTTCAGTTGCGAGAACCGAAATGGATCGGCCCCTCTAAAGGGATCCACACAAGCGCTGGAAAACCTCGATGCCTTGTCGAACAAGGGAGGAGTCGGAGAAGAAAAGCCCTCAGCGTCCCCACAGATTGCTTGATCCGAGACAGGGGAGGCGGAAACTATCAGAAGAACAGAGAAGCCCTAGCGGAACGCTTCCGCAGCTACTCTCTTATAACACGAAAGGGTCGGGGCCGAAAACTATTTTCACGCGTACCAAACCCTAAGATCGTGAACTAATATATAATGCATGCGTTGAAGAAACTCAAGAGGCCGGCGTTCGACGAACTCAAGAGGCCTGCGTTCAACGAACTCGAAGAAGCCTGCATTCGATGAACTCAAGAGGCCGGCGTTCGACGAACTCAAGAGGCCTGCGTTCGACGAACTCGAAGCAGCCTGTGTTCAATGAACTCGAAGCAGTCTGCGTTCGATGAACTCAAGAGGCCTGCGTTTGACGACCTCAAAGCAGCTTGCGTTCGACGGACTCAAGATGCCTGCGTTCGACGAACTCGAAGCAGCCTGCGTTCGACGAACTCAAAGCAGCCTGCGTTCGATAAACTGAAGAGGCCTGCATTCGACGAACTTGAAGTAGCCTGCGTTCAACGAACGCCTTTAGTTCAACTAAGTGGCGCAGGATTGGCCTGATTTCATGAGAAATCTCAAGATTTAATTTCCCGAGAAATCCCTGGAAATTAATATCTCGAGAAATCCCAAGGAATTAATTTCTCGAGAAATCCCAATACAGGAATATGATTTCTCGAGAAATACCAAACCTTAAAAAATGACTTCTCGAGAAAAAAATCCAAGCCAACTCAATTCTTCCTCCAATTTCTCCAATCACTTTTATGTGCGACCCTATAGGCTCATATTGCGTTGATAGTAAGACTAACTGTTGATTGCTTTGAGATCACCTCAGAAACTCCAACAGTCTCCCACTTGATCACAAAGTGTCAACAAAAGTCTCACAAACAATGAGCAGCATCTAGCAATGCATCATTGCTACCCAAGCAATAAGAGTTCATAACTCAACAAGCCTGTCATGACCAAGGTATCAGTGTTGTCATGTCCCTTTGACCCTTACATCCGGATAGAACTAGAGGCATGGACCGTGTCACCCTCATAATTGTTCAATCCTAGTTTCCTGATCTAGAATAGACTGACAAAAAAATGGCGAGCTCAATATCATATATTGACTCAACCAAGCATGGCCATGCATTTCTCAGTCTCATTCCATCAGGGGGCCCATGGATGTAACTCCTGTCATAAAGGAGGACAAATCTCATTTCTGCTCACACACAAACATCCAAATGATTCGTAACATACCCAACAACCACCCTTATCGTCAACCTTTCTCAAGAGAAGACTTTAGATGGCATCAAAGTACGCTCTTCCTCACCTGATGAATGCTGTGACTTTAGGTCAAAGGACCACAAACACTATTGTCACTTGAGACCTACTTGTGACACGTTTATATAACAATCCACAAAGTAGTCTCACGGTGGGTCTGTCCAGTACAACTTGTTCCTAACAAGTAATCATGTGATGACTTGATATCACTATATCATGACCTGTGAGAACCGGTCATCAGTCAACGCACATGCTAGTCTCATCCTTGCCCTAATTTCTAGGTGGATACCTTGACTAGGGACCATTTAAGAATGAGGCTTCATATAAACACAGGTCCTCACATTCAAGTCACGTACTTGAATTCCTATGGAAGCAAACACTCTAAGGGCATTCATTATGTTAATTAGTCTATCATATAGAAACCGTTGACATAATAAAAGAACTTACCATAAATGTACAATGAAACATATAGTACATATCACAATTCATCAGATGAATAAACAACCAACAAACATGCAATTCACCAGGCTCCCACTAAAGATCATCATTCAGGTATCTTATACCAATTGATCTAACATGACCATCATGCTTCTTTTGTGCAAGAGGCTTTGTTAGTGGATCCGCTATGTTTTCTTCAATCGGTACTCTGCAAATGCTCACATCTCCTCGATCGACAATCTCTCGAATAAGATGAAACCGCCGAAGTATGTGCTTGGAGCGCTGATGAGATCTAGGTTCCTTAGCTTGTGCACTTGCACCATTGTTGTCACAGTAGAGAACTACGAGATCAACAATGCTAGGAAATACATCTAGCTCGCCGATGAATTTCCTAATCCATACAGCGTCCTTCGCCGCATTTGCTGCAGCGATATACTCGGCCTCAGTCGTAGAATCGACAACTGTCTCCTGCTTGGAACTCTTCCAGTTTACGGCTCCTCCATTAAGGCAAAATACAAAACCTGATTGGGACTTTGAATCATCCTTATCAGTTTGGAAGTTAGCATCTGTGTAACCACTTACAATGAGCTCTTCCTCTCCACCATACACCAAGAACGTATCCTTAGTCCTTCTCAAGTACTTTAGGATATTCTTGAGAGCAATCCAGTGACCGTCAACAGGATCATACTGATACCTGCTCGTCATGCTCAAAGCATAAGAGACATCAGGTCGAGTACACAACATTGCATACATGATTGATCCAATTGCCGAGGCATATGGAACCAACGTCATGCGGTCCTTATCTTCCAAAGATTTAGGACACTGGTCCTTAGAGAGACTCGCACCATGTGACATGGGTAAGAATCCTTTCTTGGACTCAAGCATGTTGAACCATTTCAACACCTTGTCAATGTATGTACTCTGGGTCAAACCCAGCAACTTCTTCGACCTATCTCTATAGATCTTAATACCAAGTATATAAGTCGCTCCACCCAAGTCCTTCATAGAAAAGCAGTCCCCTAGCCTGTTCTTAACAGCTTGCAGGGTCGGAATGTCGTTCCCGATCAATAGTATGTCATCTACATATAATATCAGGAAGACAACAATGCTCCCACTAATCTTCTTGTAAACACAGGGCTCATCTTCGTTCTTGATGAAACCAAACTCTTTGATTTTCTCATCAAAATGCAGATTCCAACTTCGAGAAGCTTGTTTCAATCCATAAATGGATCGATTCAACTTGCATATTTTAGTGGCTTCACTTGGAGATACAAAACCCTCGGGTTGTGTCATATACACTTCCTCAAGGATGTTTCCATTAAGGAAAGCCGTTTTGACATTCATTTGCCAGATCTCGTAGTCATAATACGCAGCAATAGCAAGTAGAATTCTGATGGACTTGACCATTGCTACAGGGGAAAAAGTCTCATCATAGTCAACACCATGAATTTGCCTAAAACCTTTAGCCACCAGCCGGCCTTTAAATGTCTGAACATTCCCATCCATATCGGTCTTCTTCTTGAAGACCCACTTGCACCCTATGGGTCGTACCCCTTCAGGTGGTTCCACCAAGGTCCAAACTTGGTTTGTATACATGGAGTCCATTTCAGATTTCATGGCCTCAAGCCACTTCTCGGAGTCAGGTCCACACATAGCCTCTTTATAGGTTGCAGGTTCATTATCATGATCCATAAGCAACACATTACCTATTTAAGACACGAGAAATCCATATCTCTCAGGCTCAAATCTTGGTCTATCAGATCTACGTAGGACTTGTGTTCCTTGAGCAGGTTCTCCAGCTACAACAGATTATTGTACTTGCTCAGGTTCCAATTCACGTTCATTCATTATTTGTGGTACTTGAAACTCTTCAAGTTCCACCTTTGCAGTCTTTCTGGATAAGAACTCTTTCTCCAAAAAGACACCAGTCCTTGCGACAAACACTTTGCCCTCGGACAGCAGGTAGAAGTAATACCCTTTGGTTTACCTAGGATATCCCACAAGATAACACTTATCTGATTTGGGTTCCAGCTTGTCAGACATTTGACGTCGTACGTATGTCTCACAGCCCCAAATCTTAATGAAAGACATACTGGGATGCTTCCCAGTCCATATCTCATATGGTGTCTTTTGAACCGTCTTCGTCGGAACTCGATTTAGTGTAAAAGCAGCAGTCTCTAGAGCAAAACCCCAAAAAGAAAAGGGCAAATCTGCATGACTCATCCTCGATCGCACCATGTCTAACATGGTACGATTCCTCCTCTCAGAAACACCATTATGTTGCGGTGTTCTGGGTGGGGTGAGCTGTGATACAATACCACACTCTTTTAGATGATCACGGAACTCCTGACTCAAATATTCGCCACCTCGATCAGATCAGAGTGCTTTTATCCTTTTCCCAGTTGGTTCTCTACTTCATTCTTAAACACTTTGAACTTTTCAAAGGTCTCGGATTTGTTCTTCATAAGAAACACATATCCGTATCTACTGAAATCATCAGTAAATGTAACGAAGTAGTGGAAACCACATCTGGCCATAGAACTCATGGGTCTGCACACATCACTATGTATGACACCCAAGAGATCATCTGCCCTCTTAGTATGACCAGTGAAAGGGGCTTTAGTCATTTTGCCTAATAAGCAAGACTCGCATCTCTCAAATGATTCATAATCAAATGAGTCAAGTAGTCCATATCTATAAAGCTTGGATATGCATTTCTCGTTTATATGGCCCAAACGACAATGCCAAAGGTATGTAGGATTCGAGTCATTTGTTCTTAGTCTTTTATTATTTTCAACATTATAGATCGGATGGTCTAAGTTCAAAACATATAAACCATTAAACAATTGGGCTACACCATAACAAACATCATTCATAAAAATCGAACAACAATTGTTCTTAATTATAAACGAAAAACCCTTCATGTCAAGACATGAAATGGATATAATGTTTCTAGTTATGGCTGGAACAAAATAACAGTTATCTAATTCTATTACAAGCCCAGTGGGAAAAGAAAGATGATAGACACCAACGGCAATGGAAGCAACTCTTACTCCATTCCCAACACGCAGGTCTACCTCCCCTTTACCCAGCATTCTTCTCCTTCTCAGTTCCTGCACATTTGTACAAATATGAGAACCAAATCCGGTATCCAATACCCAAGATGAAGGAGCAGAAAGGTTTATCTTTATAACGTAAATACCTAAAGTGGAAGTCAAACTTCCCTTCTTCTTTTGCAGATCCTCAATGTAGAGGGGACAGTTCCGCCTCGAATGCCCTGCCTTACCGCAGTGTTGGCACTTTCCTTCCTTCGCCAGACCTTTCCTTTTCAGTGCAGAAGAATTGGGATTAAGAGGAGACTTAGATCCAATCTTCGTCGTCTTAGATCCCTTGGCCTTGCCCTTGCTCTTATGCACCATCGATATGGGGCTGGCAGGCTTGGCCTTCTTCATGTTGTTCTCGGCAGTTCTCAACATGCCAAGGAGCTCGGGCAGTGTCTTTTCTATTTCATTCATGTTATAGTTCAAGACGAACTGCTCATAACTGTCCGACAACGATTGCAGGATCAGATCTGTGGCCAACTCTTGACCCAAGGGAAAACCCAGTCTTTCAAGGTTCTCGGTATACCCAATCATCTTGAGTACGTGAGTCCCTACTGAGTCTCGAGCTCCCATTTTGCACTGAAATAATGCCTTGGATATGTCAAACCTCTCTTGTCGGGCTTGCCCCTCGAACATTTTCTTGAGGTGCCCGATTATCTCATAATCACACATGCTCTCGTGTTGCTTCTAAAGCTCAGAGGACATGGTAGCAAGTATGAGGCATTCCACATCCAATGTATCATTCTGATACTTCTTGTAAGCATCTTTATCTGCTCTCGGAGCATTCCCGGTCGACTCTGCAGGGGATTCCCCTTCCAAGACATAGAGCTTGCGCTCTTGCCTGAGAACAATTCTCAGGTTCCTATACCAGTCGAGGAAGTTCGTCCCATTGAGCTTGTCCTTCTCAAGGATGGCTCTCAGGGACAACGTGGAGTGAGATGTATTTTCCATGGAAATTCTATAGTAAATTTGCAAAAGATTTTCAGTACTATATTTCAAAATACATTTTACTTTAATAAGGACTTCTATTAAAAGGGCTCCCACTATTTTAATCAAATCGATAACTCTTAATATCGATTCAGAGAGTTTATGCGAGCTACTCTCTTAGTGGTCAAGATCTGTATTTCACCAACACAACGAGTCCGCTTTGGCGTTCCTCTCATAATGCAGTTATTTAGGTAGCAACACTTGCCAATTGCATCACTATGCAACTCTTGTATGGTTGGTAAATAACTCTATATTCGCATCCATCATATGGTGCATGCCAACCATATGCCTCTAGGCACTCAACCTTTGAGGTCACCTTGTTAAGATAGACCCAATGTCGACAATGGGATATCATAATTATCCGCTCGCACCCTTACCAAGATAGATTAATGCACCTTGCTGTGGCAAGCCCACACTTCATCGATCGAGGCAGGAAGAGTGTCATCCATCGAAAGGCATCCGAATACTTAATATTGGATAAGGGATTTTATCTTTCAATTGATGAACATTTCATCGTGATTAACATTTAATCACCGTGCACATTTGATGGCGCAAATCTCGCATGCCGCTATAGGCGGTAGCTCGACTGCGACACGAAACGGCAGTGTACCGATCGTTCAAGTAATATAAAATGAGGAGTAATCCCCGAGTATTGAATCTCGAGGGAACACAGTAAGGTGGAGCTATCTATCGAGGAAGGACTTGAGATCGAAGTCCTTTAAGGCGGATGGATGTGGAAACGGGGGATTTGGATTGTGAAAAATAAAAAGAAAATACTACACTACTCCTATGCAATGCCGCTATGCAATGCTTCGCTTGGAGGGATGGAGACTAGGCAGGCCTTGAGTGCACTGCGTCGCAAGGGCGGATGGACGAGTAGGCAAACGGAGTGAGGGTCGTAAGCACCTCTTCGACAAGCACGCCACTAGCAATTGCTAGTGCGGCAACGAACGCAATGGCGGGGTGGATGATGGAATGGGGCGCACCTCAAGCAACATAAACCATAAAATAATTTCACATAGACATGAAATATAGAAATACAAAAAAGTTGATGCACTCTACTTCATCATAATAATGAGCTCTACACATCTACACATCAATAAGAGAAGTACAAGGAAAGAAATCGACCGAATCCGAAGTCTTGTTGAAGATTCACGGTTGGAATCGCTGGGTTATCAATCCGCGTCCAAGCTCGGTCAGCAACTGCGTACGGGGTAGAGAGAGTTGTCACTACGCACCAATGGACCCGTCTTCTTCGTCTCACGATCCGGCAGAGGTTGCAAGCTTCCTCTTGCTTGAAGGTGATGGCGTCTAGATCTCTCTTGAAGCCCTAGGATGAAGGAGGAGGCATAAGGGACGAAACCCTGGTGGAAATGGCGGAATCGCACTGCTGTACGGTGCGTACGGGCGTCTCTTGATTTAGGTCAAAGCTGCAGCTTTTATAGGAAAACGTCAAAAATTTGGTCACGCACAGTCAAACGCACGACCGTGCGTGGACCGTGCGATACTTAAGCACAGCAGGCGTGCAAGAGAAGAAGGAATGCGCCCGTGTGTTTTACTCACGCACGGGCGAACCCGCCTGTGCGTTAAAACGCACGAGTACACTCCGAGGCTCCGTTTTCTGCCCAGACACAAACGCATGCCCGCAACCGACCGTGCGTCAAGGAAACGCACGACCGTGCGATATGAACAGAAATGACTTCTGGGGAAAACGGGATGATCAGGTCACCTGCATACAAGATCAACGGCTGGGAATACACGTCCAGCAGCACAGAGATACAGAAAATACAATGGGGAGCACGAAGTGCTTACCCCCAACAACAAAGTGCGCAATTGCACACAAAAATAGGCACAACTATTACTTCTAATAAAAGCATGAATAAAGGAAATATGAACAAAACTGAAGCACAAAAGCAGAAAAACTAGCCTAAATGAGTCCAAAATATGTATATAATAGGGACTCATCACACCCCCAGACTTACCTGTTTGCGCGTCCCGAGCAAACAATTCCTACGCAAGCGGGAATATGAGATAGCTAACTTAAAATTACAAAATGGAATACCATGCGAAGTCGCATGCTCTTGCACGTATAAGAAAACTAGAGAAGATTTCTAATTATACACAGAGTTTATGAATTTCTAAAAACATAAATAATTGTTACTTCTAATCAAAATGAGAATTACGGTGGATCATCTGGTCACGCATATAGAGAAAGTAAACTGAACGCTGAGGCGAGTATTGTTAAAGATCGGGGTGCCGGAAAAACTCCACCGAAATCCATCGGTGTCGGTGACCATAGGCTTGCCCGGTCACATTCTCTCCACTACACTAGATTGGCTCAAGGCGTGAGTCAGCAGGACTTGTAGATTTAGAATGGGGCTTGGGTTACGGTGAGGTAAACAAAGGTAAACCTGGAGGCTAATCACACCCAACCCAAAATGATCTTTAAGTCAAGCTACCCGCACGACTATAATAAACAAGTGCATCACACCCCCAGACTTAGACTTTTGCAACATAGGTGTGTGCACTGCCCACTCTCAAATACAAATTTCAAACAGATTTTTCAATTACTTTTCATTCTTCGTTTTCTTTTCAAATCTTTTTTCTTCTTTTCTTTTCTTTTTCTTTCTTTTCTTTTTCAGCAAAATTTTCAATGAAAACACCCACAGTTTCCACTATAAAAAAAATACCACATCAACACCCCCCAAAATGTAAAAAGAACTATAACTAAAGCTAAGATTTGGGTGTGCGACTAGGTTAGGCTTTTAGGCTTTGGTGAAATAAAAGTGAGGCTGAATCAAGAGGAAGGGGTAGGCACAAAGGGGCTAGCACGGGTAAATGATAGGCATGAAATAAAAAGCTCAACCGGGCCAAAATGATGGCCTACGTCATTCTCAAGCACTAGAACTATCCTATGCCAATGCTTCGAGAATCGCTTGGGGCAAGTTCTAGCCACCGAGAAAGATTTTCCTTTCTCCCGACTCGAGCAATACGAATCTAGCAAACGTCTACACACATCCCTACGCTACCGTTTGATTCACACTGGATTCATCATTTGAGTATAGTAAACAATATTTATACTAATAAAAATGCATAAAGCTATTAGTATAAGAAGAAACCTAATCTACATGAATCCCTATACTCGCATGAGTACTTGACTAGAAACACCGGAGCCAACATTTTATTCCATTACATAATTTAAAAGCTAGCACAAACATTTTCTCATATGCAAAAAAGGAATGAGTTATACTCGTGATGCGCTGAAGGTAAAGTACACGCTCAAGTGGGTGCTAAGTGTGCAAACAAAAATGAACAAAAATGATTCTTAGATAAAGAAGCTTCTAGCATGCTAAATAACTGTGCATGTGAGTGGGTACACAAAAATATCTCCCCCAGACTTAGACTATGCATTAAGATATTCTAAAACAAAGTTAGGGGAAGAGGGTACCCAATGCTCAGCAAGTAAGCATTCCGGAAGCCTGTAGTGAAGTTCTACGAAGAATCACAACCATCGCCTTCACAAATAGAAAATACCTGCAAAGGGTGGTCTCCGCAAAAACAAAAGAAAAAGACAAACTAAAATAAACTACAGCTAACTAAACATGATTAGAAGAAATATAAATGCAGGAAAAGTAAGATAACTACTGGGGTTATTGTCCTCCCAGCACGACTTATTCAAATTTAAAGCAGTTCTAGCTAATGGGTCTATGAAAAGAAAAGTGCACCGGTAACTGTTCTAATATGCGTGTAGGTAGCGGGTACATATACGGAGAAAGAACAGTCACGCCTCTACCCGAATAAAGATAAAACCTGCCCATCACAGGTAGAGGGAAAAGAAAGTAAGAAGAGGAGGAGGAGATATCCTCGCTCAACTCACCAAAAACATCCTTGCCATGCAAGGTGTCATCTTCAGGGCGGCACCAGGAGGAGAAGGCAATGAATGAGGCTTCCTCTATGGAGGGGGGATCAACCTTCTCACACAAGAGGATGCGCTCATCATTGACTTGAGCAGAAAGCTCCAAGTCCTCCTGATGTACCTGTGAAGATTCAACTTGCACATGCTCAAATGATGAAGGGGGGTTAGGAAATAAAAGAGAAGAAAAACTTAAATAAACATCAATCCGGGGAGTGGTCCCGGTCTCACTCCCATCAGGTTGGGGAAGTAAAATAATGTCGGCATTGTCGACAATGCCGCAAGGTTCGGTGGGATCAATGGTGGCCTTCTCCAGGATTTGCACTTCCTCCCCGGTGTTGAGGAAAAATCCTCTTCACCTAGAAGGTTGTGCTCCTCCATTGGACTAGACACAACACAAAGATCGCTCGCCTCCTCTTGCGACGCATCTTCAACAATGTTATCAGAAATAAATGTAATAGAATGCACAATAGGGGGAGGATAGGGCTTGAAAAAGAATCAAGCACCGATTCCTCACAAAAAATCGAATCTATGCATGGTGATATATGTACAGGGGAGATGGTCTCAATCGTGTCAGAGCCTGGATTAGCCACACATCTGGTGACTGTGTCCATGTCATACCCTTCAAAACTTGAAGGTGAAATGGACACAAAACCGGATGTTGAAGGTGTGCTGCAAGAAGTAGGAGTCAGGATGATCCAGATATCCGGCTCGTCATCCTCATCCAATTGGCGAAGGAATGCAGAACAATCCTTCAAGGCATGATCCGTGCTTTGACAAAACAAGCACTGCCTTGCGGGCTTCTTTGGCACAGCAGGAGCTGAAGCCGAAAAGAAGTGTGACGGTAAAGGCTCAGCAGAATAGCCATAGGACTTACGCGCACCATATGGAGTACCAGACGAAGTCGGTGCTCCATATGCTGGGCCTTGAGTACTAGGGCTATTATCTCCCTTTGGACATCTATCACTAGCATGCGAAATATCTCCACAAAAGCGGCAACGAATATTAAAAGAAGCCCACATAATGTGAAGATAACAAGATTCAAATGGAAAACACTATTGTGCAAAATAATACACCCTACAAAAATTTACTAAACAACCCAATAAAAATAGAAAAACAGAATAGGAAGAAATAAAACAAAAAGGATGCAATAAACAAATGGAAGGGCTTCTTTCTCAGATTCTCTCTCTCTAGAAAACTCACACGTCTGTGTTCCCCGGCAACGGCGCCAAAAACTTGATGGCGCAAATCTCGCATGCCGCTATAGGCGGTAGCTCGACTGCGACACGAAACGGCAGTGTACCGATCGTTCAAGTAATATAAAATAAGGAGAAATCCCTGAGTATCGAATCTCGAGGGAACACAATAAGGTGGAGCTATCTATCGAGGAAGGACTTGAGATCGAAGTCCTTTAAGGCGGATGGATGTGGAAACGGGGGATTTGGATTGTGAAAAATAAAAAGAAAATACTACACTACTCCTATGCAATGCCGCTATGCAATGCTTCGATTGGCGGGATGGAGACTAGGCAGGCCTTGAGCGCACTGCGTCGCAAGGGCGGATGGACGAGTAGGCAAACAGAGTGAGGGTCGTAAGCACCTCTTCGATAAGCACGCCACTAGATATTGCTAGTGCGGCAACGAACGCAATGGCGGGGTGGATGATGGAATGGGTCGCACCTCAAGCAACATAAACCATAAAATAATTTCACATAGACATGAAATATAGAAATACAAACAAGTTTATGCACTCTACTTCATCATAATAATGAGATCTACACATCTACACATCAATAAGAGAAGTACAAGGCAAGAAATCGACCGAATCCGAAGTCTTGTTGAAGATTCACGGTTGGAATCGCTGGGTTGTCAATCCGCGTCCAAGCTCGGTCAGCAACTGCGTCCGGGGTAGAGAGAGCTATCACTACTCTCCAATGGACCCGTCTTCTTCGTCTCACGATCTGGTGGAGGTTGCAAGCTTCCTCTTGCTTGAAGGTGATGGCGTCTAGATCTCTCTTGAAGCCCTAGGATGAAGGAGGAGGCCTAAGGGACGAAACCCTAGTGGAAATGGCGGTATCGCACTGTTGTACGGCGCGTACGGGTGTCTCTCGATTTAGGTCGAAGCTGCAGCTTTTATAGGAAAACGTCAGAAATTTGGTCACGCACGGTCGAACGCACGACCGTGCATGGACCGTGCGATACTTAAGAGCAGCAGGCGTGCAGGAGAAGAAGGAATGCGCCCGTGCGTTTTACTCACGCACGGGCTAACCCGCCCGTGCGTTAAAACGCACGAGTAAACTCCGAGGCTCCATTTTCTGCCCAGACACAAACGCATGACCGCAACTGACCGTTCGTCAAGGAAACGCACGACCGTGCGATATGCACAGAAATGACTTCTGGGTAAAACGGGACGATCAGGTCACCTGCATACAAGATCAAAGGCTGGGAATACACGTCCAGCAGCACAGAGATACAGAAAATACAATGGGGAGCACGAAGTGCTTACCCCCAACAACAAAGTGCGCAATTGCACACAAAAACAGGCACAACTATATACTTCTAATAAAAGCATGAATAAAGGAAATATGAACGAAACTGAAGCACAAAAGCAGAAAAACTAGCCTAAATGAGTCCGAAAATATGTATATAATAGGGACTCATCAACATTCACAAAATAGAAATACAATATTTCAAACCAAATGCATCCCCAATGCGCACAAAATAAAATTATCAACACTTTGATAAGAAGGGCTAAATCTGAACATTTAGAACACTTCTAAATCTCCAAATTTACATGCATTTGACACAGGCAAAACAACTCCACTTATGTAGTAGACAAGCTCGTCTCTCATCGTTAGATTCAAAATCTAATACGCTTGGTTTCACAAACCAATTAGAGGGACGGTTACTGCAAAGGAGACACAATTTCTGAAACAATGAAATCGCAACGCAATCACATGCATTCCTGGGAGTTTTTCCAATCTAGAACATTTCTTCGAAATTCAAACATCCAGGAAGAAATCCGGACATTTAGAACACTTCTAAATTTCTGATTTACATGCATTAGATTGCAAACCTAGCTCTGATACCACAATTGGGTTTTCTAATACCATTTCAAAAATGATAATACAGCATATCATATATGCGCAGTGGAATAATTAACTAGAACAACCCAAAGAGTTAGAAGGAACTTGTGATTTTATTGATTCAAGAAATAAAACAATATCCACATCACAATGCAGAAAATATACCTGAAGGGGATTTGAGTCGATACTCAAACCAAGGTGCTCCTCACTGAGTCTGGTAGAACCAATCTGAGTGACGAGAACCAAAATGGATCGACCCCTCTACAGAGATCCACACAAGCGCTGGAGAACCTCGATGCCTTGTCGAGTCGGAGAAGAAAAGCCCTCAGCATCCCCACAGATTGCTAGATCCGAGATAGGGGAGGCAGCAACTATCGGAAGAACAGAGAAGCCCTAGCGGAACGCTTCCGCCGCTACTCTCTTATAACACGAAAGGGTCGGGGCCGAAAACTGTTTTCACGCGTACCGAACCCTAAAATCGTGAACTAATATATAATGCCTGCGTTCGACGAACTCAAGAGGCCGGCATTCCACGAACTCAAGAGGCCTGCGTTCGACGAACTCGAAGCAGCCTGCGTTTGACGAACTCAAGAGTCCTGCGTTTGACGAACTCAAGAGGCCTGCGTTCGACAAACTCGAAGCAGCCTGCGTTCGACAAACTCGAAGCAGTCTGCGTTCAACAAACTCAAGAGACCCGTGTTAGATGAACTCGAAGCAGCCTGCGTTCGACGAACTCGAAGCAGCCTGCATTCGACGAACTCAAGAGGCCTGCGTTCGACGAACTTGAAGCAGCCTGCGTTCGACGAACTCGAAGCAGCCTGCGTTCGACGAACTCGAGAGGCCTGCGTTCGATGAACTCGAAGCAGCCTGCATTCGACGAACGCCTTCTGTTCAACTAAGTGGCGCAGGATTGGCCTAATTTCACGAGAAATCTCAAGATTTAATTTCCCGAGAAATCACTGGAAATTAATATCTCGAGAAATCCCAAGGAATTAATATCTCGAGAAATCCCATTACAGAAATATGATTTCTCGAGAAATACCAAACCTTAAAAAATGACTTCTCAAGAAAAAATCCAAGCCAACTCAATTCTTCCTCCAATTTCTCCAAGCACTTTTATGTGCGACCCTATAGGCTCATATTGCGTTGGCAGTAAGACTAACTGTTGATTGCTTTGAGATCACCTCAGAAACTCTAACAATTTATTGAGAAGACCTAATACTTCCCTCACAATGTAGAAATTAGGCTATAACTTGAGAAATTCATATCTTGAATTATTGACACTGAGATACTATAGAAATTTGTACAAACACTTTTGATAGCAATATGAACTTCCAGAAATTATATTAGATTTATTTATTGAGAAGACATAATACTTCCTTCACAATGTAGGACTTGGAGTTATAACTTGAGAAATTTATATCTTGAATTATTAGCACAGAAATGCTGTAGAAATTTGTACATAGACTTTTGATAGCAATATGAACTTCTGAAAATTAATTTAGGTTTATTTATTGAGAAGACATAATATTTCCTTCACAATGTAGAACTTGGAGTTATAACTTGAGAAATTTATATCTTGAATGTTTGACACTGAAATGATATAAAAATTTGTACATGGACTTTTGATAGCAATATGAACTTCTGGAAATTTTTTAGATTTAATTATTGAGAAGACATAATACTTCTTTCACAATGTAGAACTTGGAGCTATAACTTGAGAAATTTATATCTTGAATTATTTACACTGGAATGTTGTAGAAATTGGTACATAGACTTTTGATGGCAATATAAACTTCTGGAAATTATATTAGGTTTATTTATTGAGAAGACATAATACTTCCTTCACAATCTAGAACTTGAAGTTATTGCTTGAGAAATTTATATCTTGAATTATTGACACTAGAATGTTGTAGAAATTTGTACATTGACTTTTGATGGCAATATGAACTTTCAGAAATTTTATTAGGTTTATTTATTGAGAAGACATAATACTTCCTTCACAATGTAGAACTTGGAGTTATAACTTGAGAAATTTATATCTTGATTTATTTACAATGGAATGTCATAGAAATTTGTACATAGACTTTTGATCGCAACATGAATCTATGGAAATTTTGTTAGATTTATTTACAGAGAAGACACCATACTTCCTTCACAAAGTAGAACCTTGGATTATAACTTGAAAAATTGATATCTTGAATTATTTTTGCTGGAATGTTATAGAAACTTGTATATAGACTTTCAATATCATTATGAACATCTGGAAATTTTCTTGGAATTATTAGCATGTGACAAAGGCTACCTCATGTTCAAATCTAGTCTCACTAGGATTATAAGAATTAATTATATAGGCCCAAATACGTGTGCTCGGTGAAACAAAATTAGAAATCTGAATATGGGTAACCCTAAAACTCCTGGAACTAGAATCAACTCATTTCTAATTAGATTTCATATAGTCACCCCTTTAGGACATGTGGGTTTGATTAAAGACTGCTGCACTGCGAATAGTAAAAAGAAAATGTTAGATTTAGACCCCTCCCTCGTCATGGTCACCGCCCCCAGAGGTGCTAATCCCCTTGGTATTTGCATATGCATAGCTGATTGATGGGTTATCCTGTAGTGGGATACACTAGGAGTGGAGGTTGGGGTGCGATTTGAAAAATTATCAAATTATGATTTGATAACTCAAGCTATGTTTTAAAGGGGGAAGTCTACAACAACCAGAACCCTAGTTAATACTAGGTCATGGAACTTATAGATCATGTTTAAGAAAGGTCGGGAGAGATAGTCCACTAATAAAGCAAGGCAAGGACTGGTGCTCAATTGAGCTCTATCGCTTTCCTGTCCATGTAGTTGAAAACACCCTTATAACTCAGAACAATATGAGAGGTACTACGGTAAAAGAATGGGTAGTCACCAATAAGAGTAAATATCCTAGAAATGGGGATTTGGGCTTCAGCCACCATCGCATTCCCTAGTACCGCTGAGAGCCCTTCACCAGGTAGACCTCGGGAAGTCCAGGATTCACCCTAAACTTTTAAGTATAACTAAACGATAGTCAAGAGTAGTAAGTAGGAAAACTTGATAAGTAAACCTTGCCCCAAATTTTGTATGGAACGATACAAGGACTAGATAGTCATGCGAGCGGTAGGCTCAGTATTGTCTAAGGAAGACTAGATAGTCCGACGAGTTGGAGGCTCCGCAAATTATAATAGAGGTGTGCTTACCAACTAGTACGTGGATACCACGGTCTGTTCTTCAGGGGCATACAAAAGGTCTAGGTCAGGATGTGTTTGAGAAGAGCTTAGAAGTGGACATGCCTGATCCACTTCCCTCGTTTGCCTCAATAGGGTACTTAAGTTGTCATACTCGAACAGAGGGAACTAACAAAAGGTTCTATATGTACAGAGTCGAGTGGGTGAGTTGCATCATTGCATTGCATTGCATAGCATAACATCATTGCATAAACAAGACCTCATCGTATACCCTCTTTTGATACTCACTCTTCACATCTACCCTAGGCAGAGCAGAGAGTTATACATTCGTGAAGGCACTAGTCCATGTCAGTGTTTATAAAGTTTTATCATTGCCAAGAGAGCGGCCACGAAAACATGATGTATCGGTCTTAAGACTTTTTTATCTTTAGCATTTCCTTTTCAGTACTTTATTCTATTATTATCTCATTTGGACAAGCATTTAAATATCTTAATAATTATTTGATTGATATGGACATGTTCTCTTTATTATTTACGTTGTGTGGTTGGCCTGGATGAATGATAAGCCGACAAGATCGGCGTACTGTGGTGGTGACCACCCCGTGAGTTGGTGCCACCGCAAGACGGTGGTTCGGGGCGGTAAGACCCGGAAATGAAAGCAAAAAAAGTGGGTCTTACACCTTCAGGGTCAAACCTAAATGGTTCCGAACTGGCCGTCGCTTTTTGGAGCAGAGCGGATAGATCGATGTTTTGGCTTTAATTTCAGTATTGCCTATAATTTAGTGTTGATGACCTAAAGACGAGGCATTCCTTCAGGTTCAACCCTAAATAGTATCGAACATGACGCCATTTTTGGAGCAGAGCGGACATATCGATGTTTTAGCTTTTATTTCAGTATTGCCTATAATTTAGAGTTGACTGAAGACGAGACATTTGTTTAGGGTCATCCTAAATAGTACAAAACTGGTTGTTGCTTTTTGGAGTAGAGCGGATAGATTGATGATTTGGCTTTTATTTTAGTATTGCCTATAATTTAGAGTTGACCTTAAAATGAGACATTCCTTCACGGGCAATCCTAAACAGTACTGAACCGGTCACCGCTTGTTTTGGAGCAGAGCGAACAGATCAATGTTATAAATTTTATTTTAGTATTGCCTATAATTTAGAGTTGGCCTGAAGACGAGACATTCCTTCAGGGTCAACCCTAAATAGTATTGAACTGGCCATTGCTTTTTGGAGCAGAGCCGACAGATCGATGTTTTGTCTTTTATTTTTGTATTGCTATAATTTTGAGTTGGCCTAAAGACGAGACATTCCTTTAGGGTCAAATTTAAATAGTGCCAAACTGGCCGCCTCTTAGCAGAGCAGACAGATCGATGTTTTAGCTTTTATTTCAGCATTGCCTATAATTTAGAGTTGACCTGAAGACGAGACATTCCTTCAAGGTCAACCCTAAATAGTACCGAATTGGCCGCCGCTTTTGGGAGCAGAGTGGACAGAGTGATGTTTTGGCTTTTATTTTAGTATTGCCTATAATTTAGAGTTGACCAGAAGACAAGACATTCCTTCAGGGTCAACCCTAAATAGTACCCAACTGGCCGCCGCTTTTTTGGAGCAGATCGGAAAAATCAATGTTTTTTGCTTTTATTTCAGTATTGCCTATAATTTAGAGTTGACCTGAAGACGAGATATTCCTTCAGGGTTAACCCTAAATAGTACCAAACTGGCCGCCGCTTTTTTGGATCAGAGCGGACAGATCGATGTTTTAGCTTTTATTTAAGCATTGCCTATAATTTAGTGTTGGCCTAAAGACGAGGCATTCCTTCAGGGTTAACCCAAAATAATACCAAACTGGCTGCCGCTTTTTGGAGCAGAGCAGGCAGATCGATGTTTTGGCTTTTATTTCAGGATTGCCTATAATTTAGAGTTGACCTGAAGACGAGATTCCTTTAAGGTCAACACTAATTAGTGTCGAACTGGTCGCAACTCTTGAGTCGAATGGACAGTTCGATGTTATGGTTTTTATTTTTAGAACTGCTTATAATATAGAGTTGACTTTGAGGTGGAGAATTTTGATAAATATTTTGTATGCTTTTGCTGGAGCGCAATTCCAACAAAAAACCGATAAGGCAAGTATACCTATCATTTTAAAGTATAGGATCAAGTGTCGTATTAGACTCGGCGTTGTCGAGTACTTGTACTCACAAAGTAGAGCTATTATTTTATCTAACGGAAATTTTCGATTTGGGAGGCGAAGAAAAGAAACGACTTTGGCTTAAAAAGAAATTTGATAATTAGAAAGCTAGCGCTTGATCTAGAATCCCTTTGGATTAAAATAAACTTATTAAAAGATTAAACTGCAAACTTCTAAATTATTTACTTCGACCGCGGAGGTTCCCAAAATATGATAGAACCTCTCTCGAGAGAACTATCAACTAACCTTAGGTTGATCGATTAAGACCACTCGGCCAGTCGAAACCCCTAAGCTTGCTTTAGGCGGTGAACCCCTCTACTGGATTTGATTCCAGTCCGGAAGAATTATATCACCCTCTCTCGAGGAATGCATGAAATTCTTTTTATCTTTGAGTGATCTCCTCGTTTGCATGGATCTCTCAATCACTAGCATACGAATCTTAGATCGAAAAAACATATTCGCGGCATATGAATTCGAAGCAATTAGAATCAAAGATAAATCGAAGCGAAATAATATAGAGAGTTTGCTAAT
The DNA here is from genome assembly GCA_033032865.1 of Dactylorhiza incarnata. Classification (NCBI taxonomy): domain Eukaryota; kingdom Viridiplantae; phylum Streptophyta; class Magnoliopsida; order Asparagales; family Orchidaceae; genus Dactylorhiza; species Dactylorhiza incarnata. Next base: position 7,122,860 of record JAWHQI010000098.1, read on the forward strand.
TTTTATAAGAACAAAGCAAGGTTTATTTTATTCCAAAGTTCATCATGATCAAGTGCTAATTGAAATTTAGCTACTCATCATGATGGAGGAAATACATATGATAAGGAAAAGCACATGATTGATAAAATAAAGAGTACTTAAATTGAAATAGCTTGAACGAGAACTACAACTTGACACAAAATTGAGAAATAACAACTAGAAATTACAATAAAATAGTGCAGGATTACAGCAATTGGACTCCAAAATCCTCTGCCCTGGCATCTGGGCAAAGGCAGCAATTTATAGTTGAAATTGTTGGGGAGACACGCCCCTAGGTCACGCCCATGACCTAGGGCGTGTAAGGTATGGAAACGCTGTCTTGAATACCCGGGAATGTTCGGGAGGAAAACCGCCAAAATTCATAAATCTGTTGGTCACGCCCCTAAGTCACGCCCGTGACCTTAGGGCGTGTCTTAGCTTGATCTGCAAACGGCGGGAAACGACTTGAGCTGGAGTTAATTTGGTAGTTTAGAAGAGGCCACGCCCCTTAGTCACGCCCGTGACTTGGGGGCGTGTAATAATAATCCGACGTGGCTTGAGCTGGCTTCTGCAACGGTTGTCACGCCCATGACTTCAGGTCACGCCCCATGGTCACGCCCGTGACCTTGGGGCGTGTAATATTAATCCGACGTGGCAGAGCTCCTGGTGCAGAAGGGGCCACGGCCCGTGACAATGGTCACGCCATTGGTCATGCCCGTGACCGGGGGGCGTGTACTTGACAATTTCTCAGAACATGCTCAATTTTTCTCCTGATTAACACTGTTAGCCCAGAAATGCTATCAGCAGCCCAGATTTTCCTGAAAAGGTAAAATAAATAAATTAAGGAGAATATTCTAATAATTAAAACAAAAATTGATTGATTATTAAATTAAAAACTAACTAAAAACTATGATAAAAATAGAGTTATCAAATACCCCCATACTTACCTGTTTGCTAGTCCCGAGCAATCAACTTTTCATAGGAGCAGAAAAATTTAAATACTAGAAAAGAAATTTGAACTTAAGGAGTAAAAATGCGAAGTCTTGCGCCTAAGCGTGTAGAAATTCTAGTAGAAAAACCTATTCAGCATAAAGATTAGCTTATAATTTTTCAAAAATGCATTACAACATATTGTTTTTACTTTTAAATTGAAAATTAGGTAAATCCTAAAATGTTATTTAGGGAATGAGTAGCGTGCTTACTAAGATCAATATTACACAAAATCAAATTTCGGGATAGCCTCCAAAGAAATCCATCAATGACGATGTCCATAGGCTTTCCCTTTCACACTCTCGCCACGACACTAGTTTAACTCATAAGCATGAATCAATAGGACTTAATTAGGTTGAAACGTAGGCTTAGGTTATTTTCAGTGAGGAAAGACAAAGATAAACATGACGGCTAGTCACACCCCAAACCTAAAGTGAGCTCGCACACAATAATCTAAGCAGTCATAGCATTGTAATAGCATAGCCAATTTCTAATCTCTTTTTATTTTTGTGTTCCTTTTCTCTTGCTTTCTTTTTGTTTCGTTTTTTTTTCATCATCATTTTTTTATAAAAGACAAAAGAAAGTCCACAAAAAAAAACAAACACTCACAAATTCTTTTCAAATAATTACTTTCGAGCACTGACTTGGGTGTGTGATTAGGTTGCTTTTTGTGCCTTGGTGAAAAGCTTGGTGGAGCTGAACAAAAAAATAATAATGTAAAAGGCTCAAAGTGGCTTAACAAAGATAGAACGTTAGGTGCGGGTGCAAAAGCTCAAACGGGCCAATAAAATGCCTATATCATATTCATGCTCATGAATTTAACTTATGCAAATGTCTTGAGAGTCGCTAGAGGCAAGTTCTAGACATCGAGAAAGAATACCCTTCCATTCAAATTGGGTAATATTTCTCTAGTAAACTTTTACATACTCACTTAAATTATTTTTGGATTCTACCGGTTTCAAGTTAAAAGTAAAACAAAAATATATTTACGCAGTTAGAAAAACATAAATCTAAGTTTATGCTGAATAGTTAATTCGACATGAGATCCTACTAACGCGTGCGCGTAACTAGAACACTGCACGAGTCAACATTTTTACTCCAAAATTCAAAATCTAATGAAGCATATAAAAATTTCCTACAACACTATGTAAAAGTAAATCTACTAAGGATTTTGCAAACAAGTAAATATAGAAATATTAAGATAACTATTTTTTGTTTTTTTTTTGTTCTTTTTTTTTTTTTTTTTTAAATTAAAAATTTTGGGTGTTGCTTTGCAATAAAATCGGCGTGAAATACCCTCCCCCCATACTTAAAGGAAAACAGTGTCCCCAATGTTTTATATCAAAGAAAAAACAAACAAGTATGGAATGAAGAAACTTCCCTGAGTGGAGGCCAAATCCGCACCGAGTAGTCCTGATAAAACAAACACACATTTTTTTTATATTTTTTTATAATTTTGTAAAGAAAACAAAAATACAAGAAAGCAAAAAGATAGAGGTACATGAAAGCAGTAAAAATAAAAAGGCGGATACAGAGACAAAAGATAAACTAAAAGAAACCTAATCCTCATCACTGTCATCCCTACTCGGAGGATAGTGAGTCCGCAGAACCCCAAACTCCTGCAAAATGCGATCCATTGAAGAATCCTGACTCTGCTCAAGTGCGGTGAATCGACTATCAAAGTGTGTGAACCGCGCATCAAAACGGGTCTCCATCTGCTCCAGCTGAGTGAGGAAAGACCCGAACTGACGATCCCAATAAGTCGAAGGACCAGGAGCTGGGGAACAGTGCGGCGGCAGTGGGGGTGGAGAATGAGTAACACCAGGGAGATCAGCATCGAGATCAAATGCTCTGCCGCCAACTGCCGGTGGCACAGCCTCATATTCACCATCGCGTCGTCGCGCTAAGCCTAGGGCTTGGAGATTTTGAAATTGGATGGAAATCGGCGTCTGAACGGAGCGCATCTGTGGAAGAGCATCCCAGACCCCCAGCTGCTTGGCACGATGGGTAATGAAGTGCCCACCGTGGATTGCTCCCAATCTCGCATTTTCGGCCTGATGACGAAAGAAGATAGCGAGCAACTGGCCGAGGTTAAAAGGTACCCGATGGTGTATACTATATAGACATAGTAAGTCCCGCTTGGTAACCACACCATGGCTGTCGTCGCGACCGGTGAGAGTGAAGGTAAGGAGGTTGGGGAGAATACGAAAGGCGAGAGAGATGAGGTGGCTACCTTTGGATCTTTTGGGGGGTGTAAGGAGAGATATCGTTGTTGATTTCCAACCAAAATTGGAGAAGATTGAAGTCGACGGGGAAATCTGCACAAAGTGCGGCGTAAGAGGGAGAAAGAGAAAATGCCTCGTCACAAAAACCCATAAGAACATTGAGTTTGCGGATTGAAAGTTGATGCGAAAGATCGCCCATGCGAAAGGCGATGACGTCATCATTCCCAGCCCACTGAAACTCAAAAGAGGCCAAGAACTGAACAGTGAGTTCGAAGTAAGCGGCCTCGGAAATGGAGAAAAGAGCATTCCATCCGGGGGTGGATTGAAAGTTTCTCACCAAATCCGCGGCACTGAAAGCTGCAAGGATGCCCCAGTCCAAGATACGGAAGATGCCAAAGGGTTTGGCGCCCAACCGGTTGCTTCGTTCTTGTTGGGTGGGGTTGTCAAAAAGAAGCATAGCTTCCGCTGCGGTGGGATCTGCGGGGTGCTCACAGGAAGAAGCGGTGGAACGAGCGTGATGGCGAGGCATTGTGAGAAATTCGGCTCAAGGGAAGAAAGAAAAAGGAGAAGAGCAAAAAGGAGAGGTGGGTGGAAAAGGAGAAGAGGAAACTCTTTAAATAGGGAAAAAATGAGTCACGCCCCCCTGTCACGCCCGTGACTAGGGGGAGTGTAATAATAATGACAAAAAAGTGGATTCTCGTGAAGGGGGATATCGGGAAGTGGAAAAGAGAAACACGCCACAGGGTCACGCCCGTGACTCTGGGGCGTGTAGCTGGAAGGAATCCGATGCTATTATCCTGCGAAATGGGGCCCACCATCGGTCACGCCCGTGTCCTTTGGGGCGTGTAACAGCAGGTCACGGGCGTGACTCAGAAGAATGCAGTCGAACCGAGACGGAAGAGTTCCGTCCGGTCACGCCCGTGACAGTGGACTTGTCACGCCCGTGACAATGGCGGGAGACGGACCCGCCTCATTCAAAAGAAAGGCCCATCATTCGAGGCAAACTTCCAGACAGGCCACGCCACCTAGACACGCCCGTGACCCGTAGCTCATGCCCGTGACTAGAGGGCGTGTAAGAGAGATTTTTTTTCAATTTTTTTTATTTTTTTTTCTAATTTTCTTTTCTATATATTTTTTTGTATTTTTTAATAAAACAAAACATAAAAACATGATAATAAAAACAGAAAATACGGACTTGCAGAGCGGAGTTTCATGTACGTGTGAGCGTTTGTTATTTCGCAAATCTCCCCCAAACCTGCAAAAACCTCAAAATAGAATAAAAATAATAACCTCATTTTTTTCAGTTTTATATGTTTTTTTCTTTTGTTTGAAAAACAAAAATAAAAAGACAGAAAATTTTTTAAACGAAAGAAAAAAAAATAAAATAGAATAAAAAAAACATGGGTTGCCTCCCAAGAGCGCTTTGGTTACGGTCGTTGTGCTCGACCATGGTGGCACGCCGAATTAGGTGTTCGAAAGGAGAATTTCCTCCCGGTGCTCATGAAAATTATCGCCGGTGAAAAATAATTTTAACCGGTGCCCATTCACATTAAATTCACCTTTTTCGGGATGCATTATTGAAACGGTCCCGTAGGGCCAAACCTCTTTGACGATAAAGGGTCCAACGGGACTTAAGTTTCCCCGAAAAAAGACGTAAGCGCGAGTTATAGAGGAGAACTTGGTCTCCCGGTCGAAAAGTTTTAGGATTCCTAAGTTTCTTATCATGATAAAATTTAGTGCGCTCCTTGTATAATTTATTACTTTCATAGGCAAAGGAGCGCCACTCATCGAGCTCGTTAAGTTGGAACTTGCGGAGCTCGGAAGAAATATTGTTATCTAGATTAAGAAATTTAAGCGCCCAAAAGGCGCGATGCTCAAGCTCGACCGGTAAATGACATGCTTTCCCATAGACCAATCGATACGGCGTACAACCGATAGCGGTCTTGTACACGGTCTGATAGGCCCATAAAACATCATCGAGTTTATGCGACCAATCTTTCCTATTGGTGGAAACCATTTTTTCTAAAATTCGTTTTAATTCACGATTAACCACTTCTACTTGACCACTTGTTTGAGGGTGATAGGGGGTGGCCATCCTATGTGTAACGCCATATTTAGATAAAACTTTAGTAAATTGGGTGTTATAAAAATGAGTTCCTCTATCGCTAATTATCGCCCGCGGTGCTCCAAATCGTGAAAAGAGTTTTTTGAGAAATTGGGTTACAACTCGGGCATCATTGGTGGGAAGGGCTTGCACTTCCGCCCACCTAGACACGTAATCGACCGCTACCAAAATATATCGATTTCCAAAGGAAACTGGTAGCGGCCCGACAAAATCGATCCCCCATAAATCAAAAACCTCAATTTCTATAATCGATTTTAAAGGCATTTCATCAAGACGGGAGATATTACCTGAGTGTTGGCATTGTTCACAACGACTTACATGTGCGTGGGCGTCTTTGAAGATGCTCGGCCAATAGAAGCCCGCTTCAAGTACCTTCCGCGCCGTCCGATTTGCTTTATAATGCCCACCGTCGGGTCCCTCGTGGCAATGCTTCAGAATTTGAGCGCCCTCCTCATGAGATACACACCTCCGCACCACTTGGTCTGCACAAACTCGAAAAAGGAATGGATCCTCCCAAAAATAATTTTTCAGATCGGAAAAGAATTTCTTCTTTTCTTGATAGGAAAAATCTTTTGGGAGAAATCTTGCAACAAGGTAGTTTGCGAAATCGACGAACCAAGGGGTGGGGAGATCTATTATCTTATGAATAACGAGGAGGCGTTCCTCGGGGAAAGTATCATTAATTTCCTCCTCTATGAGCTCCTCCGAATTGGGATTCTCCAACCGAGAAAGATGATCCGCCGCCAAATTTTCCGCTCCCCTTTTGTCCCGGATCTCCAAATCAAATTCTTGTAAGAGTAAGATCCACCTAATCAACCTTGGCTTGGCATCAGTTTTTGTTAGCAAATAACGTAAAGCCGAGTGATTAGTAAAAATAATTACTTTAGATAAAGTAAGATAAGAGCGAAATTTATCAAAAGCGAAAATCACGGCTAAAATCTCTTTCTCGGTTGTTGTGTAATTTTCTTGTGCGTCGGTAAGTGTCTTGCTCGCATAATAAATAGGATGAAAATTGTTATTGATGCGTTGTCCTAGGATTGCACCAACGGCAAAACTACTAGCGTCGCACATAATCTCAAAAGGAAGATCCCAATTGGGAGCTATCATAATGGGAGCGTTTATTAATTTTTCTTTAATAATAGAAAAAGAATGCAAACAATTTTCATCAAAAATAAAAGGTGCATCTTTTTCTAATAAGTGAGTGAGGGGCTTGGTTATTTTAGAAAAGTCTTTTATAAAGAGACGATAGAAACTGGCATGCCCAAGAAAACTCCGTACGGACGTAACATTTGAAGGGGGAGGTAATTTTTCTATAGTTTCAATTTTAGCTTTATCTACCTCTATACCCTTACTAGATATTTTATGGCCTAAAACTAAACCTTCCCTTACCAATAAATTGGCACTTCTCCCAATTTAATACTAAATTTGTGTCCTCACATCTTTGGAGAACGTAGGAAAGGTTAGTCAAACACAAATCAAATGAATCTCCGAAAACGGAGAAATCATCTATAAAAACTTCCATAAATTGCTAGCATACAACTTTGGAATGTAGCCGGCGCATTGCATAACCCAAATGACATCCTACGATAGGCGAAGGTGCCAAACGGACAAGTGAAGGTTGTTTTCTCTTGGTCCTCAGGCGCAATTGGGATTTGAAAATACCCCGAGAGACCGTCAAGAAAACATAAAAATGAGTGTCTGGATAGTCGTTCAAGGATTTGGTCGATGAACGATAAAGGAAAATGATCCTTACGGGTTGCATCATTTAATTTGCGATAATCAATACAAACCCGCCATCCGATAATGGTTCGAGTAGGGATTAATTCATATTTATCGTTTGGCACTACCGTTAATCCTCCTTTCTTTGGCACCACTTGGACCAGACTTACCCAAGAGCTATCCGAAATCGGATAGATGATGCCCGCATCTAATAATTTTATTACCTCCGCCTTAACCACCTCCTTCATTTTAGGATTTAGGCGGCGTTGAGGTTGAATATATTTATGTGAATTTTCTTCTAATAAAATTTTATGCGTACAAAAGGAGGGATTAATCCCTTTTAAATCCGTAATTTTCCACGCAATTGCGCGACGATGAAGTTCTAAAACATTTAATAATTTTAATTTTTCTTCATCGGATAGAAATGCCGACACAATTACGGGAAGCTTAGAATCCTCCGCTAGAAATAAATATTCTAAATGATTAGGCAATTGTTTTAATTCTACTACAGGAGGTTCCTCATAAGAAGTTTTTAATCGATCACTACCTAATTCTAAAATTTCAAAACTAGGTTCGTGAGTGATCGTGCCATCAATAATTTCATGAGAAATAAGATCGAGATTTTCAAATTTTTCATCATAAAAAGATGACAGTGGAATATATTCAGAAAATAAAACGGAGTCTTCATCAGGTGAAGCCTCCAAGAAGAAACAAGAGTCGTCATTTGAGAGCGTATTTTTCATAGAAGAATTAATAGTAAAGGTAACTTCTTCATCTCCGACTCTAAGGAGAAGTTTACCGTTACTAACATCAATTATGGCGCGCGAGGTGGCAAGGAATGGGCGACCGAGAATGAGTGGTACCTCGGTGTCCTCTTCTATGTCAAGGATGACAAAATCTACCGAGAAGATAAATTTATCAACCTTGACAAGCACATCCTCGATAATACCCATTGGTTATTTTATGGAACGATCCGCCAATTGGATGCTCATTCTCGTGGGATTAGGTTCTCCTAAACCCAATTTTTGGAAAAGAGAATAAGGCATCAAATTTATAGAGGCGCCTAGATTGGCCAACGCATGTTTTACTAAGAAATTGCCAAATAAACATGGAATTGAGAAACTACCCAGATCGGTTAATTTCTTAGGCAATTTATTAAGTAAAACTGCCGAGCATTCCTCGTTCAATTGAACGGTAGAAATATCCTCAAGTTTTTTTTATTAGATAAAAATCCTTGAGGTATTTAGCATACTTCGGCATTTGCGCGATAGCTTCGCAAAACGGTAGATTAATTTGAATTTGTTTAAACATATCTAAAAATTTACCGTAATGCTCGTCCATTCGATCTTTCTTTAATTTAGACGGATAGGGAAGTGGTGGTTGAAATTCCTTAATTTTATTTTGCGTTGGAACTTGAGGAGGAGGAGAAGATGGAGAAATTGTTACCTCTGGTTCAACCAATTTTGAAGGGGTAGTTACCTCCTTCCCGCTCTGTAGCATGATAGCCTTTGCTTGCTCCTTTGGGTTGGGCTCCGTATTGCCTGGAAGTGCTCCCTGCTAACGATAGGAGAGCATCTTTACAATTTGCCCAATTTGATTCCCCAAATTGTGAACAGATCTGGTAAGATTCCGGATATTTGCATCGTTATTTGCTGCATATTTGGTGAAAACTTCCTCAAGAGAGGGAGATTTTGGAGCTTGTGGTGGAGGAAAACCAGGTGGAATTGTGTTTGGTGGTTGTGCCGCATTCCCTGGATTATTCCAAGAGAAATTAGGGTGGTTCCTACAACCGTGGTGATATGTGTTACCATAATGAGTGTGACCCGAATTAAAGGTTGGCCGATTTGGATTACCCATGTAATCCACATGTTCGGCAATGGTGGAGGGGGATCCCCAGGTAGGTGTAGAAGAGGAAGCAGTCATCTCTTCTATTTTTCTATTTAAAAGCTCAACCTGGACAGATAAATTTGAAATCGTATCAACTTCATATATCCCGGCCGGTTTGTTTTGGCGCGACCGAGGTGTACTCCATTGATACGTATTCATGGCCAAACTCTCTAAAAGCTCTTGCGCGCCTGCCGATGTTTTGTTATTCAAGGTACCACCGGCAATGGCGTCAATCATTTGACGCGTTTGGGATTTTAGGCCGTTATAGAATGTCTGAATTTGCAACCAATCGCTGATTGCATGATGGGGGCATCGACGCAAATATTCCTTAGGCCGCACACAAGTATCATAAAGCGTTTCCGTTTCAACTTGGGAGAAAGAAATGATATCCTTACGCAATTGGGCCAATTTAGCGGGCGAAAAATATTTCGTAAGAAATTGTTCCGTCATTTTAGCCCATGTGGTGATAGATCCTCTTGGAAGATAATTCAGCCATTGCTTAGCCTTATTGCGCAAGGTGAAAGGAAAGAGCCGAAGCCTTATTGCGTCATCAGATACCCCGTTAATTTTGGAAGTATCGCATATTTCTAGAAAACTAAAAATATGCGCGTTGGGATCCTCATCTTGAAGCCCATCAAATTGTACATATTGTTGTACCATTTGAATGATGCTCGACTTCAATTCAAAGTTAGTGTTCGCTATAGCAGGTCGAACAATACTAGAAGTGGTATCCTCCAGATTAGGTCGGGCATAATAGGACATAGTCCGTTGCGCGACCGCATCCGGATTTGGATCACCCATATTAGAAGAGGTAGAAAAGGAGGGAGAAGAAGAAGAAGATGAAGAAGAAAGAGTATTCAGAAAAGAAGTGTCACCTACGGATTCCTCAATCTGATCTTGAGAATTTGGTCGTTGGAATCTTAAGCGTCGACGAATGGTTTGCTCGATTTCTGGATCTAATTCAAGAAGATCTGACGGATTCCTTCGGGTCATACACCAAAAAGGAAAAACGAAAGCATAAAAATTTAATAATTAAAAATTTATAAAATAAAATTTTCCGGATTTCCCAAGGACTACCCAATGACGGGCTCGCAAGGTACTAGGCGGTCTTGTGGGAGAAGAACCCAGCACGGCCCTTTCGCAAGAAATTTTAATAATAAAAATTTAAAGTAAAATTTTATGAAATAAAATAGAAATAAAATTGATAAATGTAACAGAACTTTGCTTTCAAAATATCGACATAAAATACTCCCCGGCAACGGCGCCAAAAACTTGATAAATATTTTGTATGCTTTTGCTGGAGCGCAATTCCAACAATAAACCGATAAGGCAAGTATACCTATCGTTTTAAAGTATGGGATCAAGTGTCGTATTAGACTCAGGGTTGTCGAGTACTTGTACTCACAAAGTAGAGCTGTTATTTTATCTAACAGAAATTTTCGATTTGGGAGGCGAAGAAAAGAAACGACTTTGGCTTAAAAAGAAATTTGATAATTAGAAAGCTAGCACTTGATCTAGAATCCCTTTGGATTAAATAAACTTATTAAAAGATTAAACTGCAAACTTCTAAATTATTTACTTCGAACGCGGAGATTCCCAAAATATGATAGAACCTCTCTCGAGAGAACTATCAACTAACCTTAGGTTGATCGATTAAGACCCCTCGGCCAGTCGAAACCCCTAAGTTTGCTTTAGGCGGTGAACCCCTGTACTGGATTTGATTCCAGTCCGGAAGAATTATATCACCCTCTCTCGAGGAATGCATGAAATTCTTTTTATCTTTGAGTGATCTCCTCGTTTGCATGGATCTCTCGATCACTAGCATATGAATCTTAGATCGAAAAAACATATTCGCCACATATGAATTCGAAGCAATTAGAATCAAAGATAAATCGAAGCGAAATAATATAGAGAGTTTGCTAATTTTAATAAGAACAAAGCAAGGTTTATTTTATTCCAAAGTTCATCATGATCAAGTGCTAATTGAAATTTAGCTACTAATCATGATGGAGGAAATACATATGATAAGGAAAAGACAAATGATTGATAAAATAAAGAGTACTTAAATTGAAATAGCTTGAACGAGAACTACAACTTGACACAAAATTGAGAAATAACAACTAGAAATTACAATAAAACAGTGCAGGATTACAGCAATTGGACTCCAAAATCCTCTGCCCTGGCATCTGGACAAGGCAGCAATTTATAGTTGAAATTGTTGGGGAGACACGCCCCTAGGTCACGCCCATGACCTAGAGAGTGTAAGGTACGAAAATGCTGTCTTGAATACCCGGGAACGTTCGGGAGGAAAACCGCCAAAATTCATAAATCTGTTGGTCACGCCCCTAGGTCACGCCCGTGACCTTAAGGCGTGTCTTAGCTTGATATGCAAATGGCGGGAAACGGCTTGAGCTGGAGTTAATTTGGCGGTTTAGAAGAGGCCACGCCCCTTAGTCACGCCCGTGACTTGGGGGCGTGTAATAATAATCCGACGTGGCTTGAGCTGGCTTCTGCAACGGTTATCACGCCCATGATTTCAGGTCACGCCCCATGGTCACGCCCGTGACCTTGGGGTTGTAATATTAATCCGACGTGGCAGAGCTCCTGGTGCAGAAGGGGCCATGGCCCGTGACAATTGTCACGCCCATTGGTCACGCCCGTGACCAGGGTGCGTGTACTTGACAGTTTCTCAGAACATGCTCAATTTTTCTCCTGATTAACACTGTTAGCCCAGAAATGCTATCAGCAGCCCAGATTTTCCTGAAAAGGTAAAATAAATAAATTAAGGAGAATATTCTAATAATTAAAACAAAAATTGATTGATTATTAAATTAAAAATAACTAAAAACTATGATAAAAATAGAGTTATCAAATTTCCTCAAGGTTAACCCCTACCAACCCCAAACTCGATCAACTCTCTCGTTCAGAGTGCAATGTTCTTAAGTTCAAAGTATTAACTCCTTGTTTGAGATAAATTAATATCAACTAGGACAAACAATTGATGGGTTTACTGATACGTAAAATTTAGGATATAAAATTTCTCCAAATTCTACGAACTATAGGCAAGAGCACCTATCATTCATAGTATAGGATATTTAGAAATAAATATCAAGTGTCGTATTCCACGGGGTTGTTGATTACTTCTACTCACGCAAATTAATATTATTTTATCTAGATTTAAGAAGATTTTTAGAATAATAAAAAGAAAAAGAAAGAAAAGAGCATTTGATCGGAAATCCTTCTTGAGTTAAATAAATTGTAAAATCTAAATTCATAACCAAAAGCGATAGAATAATTCGACCGTGGAGGTTCCCAAAATATGGTAGAGCCTCTCTCGAGAGAACTACCACCTAACCTTAGGTTGATCGATTAAGACCCCTCGGCCAGTCGAAACTCCTAAGCTTGCTTTATGCGGTGAGCCCCACTATTGGATTTGACTCCAATCCGGAAGATTTGTGTCACCCTCTCTCGAGGAATGCATGCAACTCTTTCCACTAATGAATGATCTACACAAATTCATGGATCTCTCGATCACTAGAAAATGGATCAAGAATTGATATTCATATACCGACAATATGAGATCAATCGAGAAAAATCAAAAGTGGATCGTAATAATTCTTAAACTAAAGCTACGAAAATGAGAGATTACAAAATAAGAAAAGCTTAAGAATTCATCTGATCAAATGCTATAAATTCAGCTAAACATATTTGAAAAGAGAAACATTTTTATAACTAAGTAAAGAGAATTACAATTGCAGGAATTGGAAATCTAAACTATGAATTGAAATTTGCAAGACATAAAGTAAATCTGCATAAAGAAAATACAATAAGAAAATGCTGAAAAAACTAATATAAAAATGACCCAATCTAAGCTAGGATCGGATCCCCATCACTTTGGCAGTAACTGGCTTTTATAGGCAGAAAATTGGTGAGTCACGCCCTTGGTCACGCCCGTGACCAAGGGCGTGTAAGCTGCGTAATTGCGTCTTGAAAGCCCGGGAACGTTGGGGAAGAAAAACCGCCAAAATTAATCATCTCGACGGGTCACGCCCTCGGTCACCCCCGTGACCTAGGGCGTGACTTGACCGAATCTGGAAACGGCGGGAAACGGCGCGATCTGGAGTTATTCTGGCAGTTGCGGGAAGGGTCACCCCTTAGGTCATGGCCGTGACATGGAGTCACGCCCGTGACAGAGGGCGTGACTTGACCGAATCTTGAAACGGCGTGATCTGGAGTTATTCTGGCAGTTGCGGGAAGGGTCACCCCCTAGGTCATGGCCGTGACATAGAGTCACGCCCGTGACCTGGGGCGTGTAGGTTGGAAATGATGTGACGGCATGTTATGGCAGCTAGAAGATGGCTGGGTTGAGTCATGGCCGTGACTTGATGTCACGCCCTTGGTCATGGCCGTGACCGAGGGCGTGTAATACTAAATTGGGCTGGCGGCATGATCTGGCAGATGTAAGATGGCTGGGTTGAGTCATGGCCGTGACTTGAAGTCACGCCCTTGGTCATGGCCGTGACCGAGGGCGTGTACTGAAGATTTTTGCATACTTGTTTCATTCTTTCCCCTGAACATGGCTGTGAGCTTAAATTTGCTATTAGCAGCCCCAGATTACCTAAAAACACAAAATAAAGCGAATTAGATATATATTAAACTAAAATTATTTAAAAACTAATTAATTACTACTAAAATACTATATAAAAATAACTATAAATAATGCACTATCAAATACCCCCATACTTAAGCTTTTGTTATTCCAGAGCAAAAACTAATTTATAAGTACGAGAAGAATTTATAGGACATTTCCAAAAAGATTTACTTCTAATTATGTACTCCAAATCTTATAAAACTCATCTCAAAATAAGTTAAGAAATTAAAATTCAGATTTATAAGAAATAATTTATAATTCATAAAGTGAGATGAGTAGAATAAATATTAGTTTCAAAATTCTCTAACTAAATCTTCATAAACAAAATTGCATTGAATTAAGTAAAATAACCAAGATTAAAATTATAGAAACTTTAAACATCATTAGAAACTTTTAGAAAACTACAAAATATTAACTATGCTCTCTCAAAAATATCTTAGGATAAGCAAATAAACTTGGCTAATTGGGGTAAAGTTGGCATTGAAGAAGTTACTTTGCATATAGGAAATGATGAATTTTATCCTCTCATTTCCATCTTTTTTTAATTTCTTCTTCTTTTTTTATATCCCAAATGTATATGTTTAGGAATGATGAATTTTATCCTCTCAACTCCATGCCATGTAATCTTTTACTAATTTGGGTGCATATGTTTAGGAATGATGAATTTTATCCTCTCATTTCCATGACATATGATCTTTTCAAATATTTTTTTTATATGCCAAATAAAAGGGTTAAACAAAAAGGTAGGGGAAGGGCTAGGGTTTAAAGGCTACAAAAATTCCAAAGAAATATTTTAAGAGCATAGAAAATAAATTGAGCAATCTATAAGAAACTATGAGTTCAAGTTAATATAAGTAAAATCTAAAGATATTTAACACAATTACTACAAAATTGAATTATGATATTTTAAAGAGAGAAAGTAAAACTAAGAAATATTCTAAACAAATCAAAATAGTGAAAGACTCATTAAATCAAATTCATCTAAAAATTAAATCTAACATATTTTGAAGAGAAATATATGATTTAAAAATTCATAAAAAGAAAACTCTTAAAAAAAACCTATAAAGACAACTCATAATTAAAATTAATTTTGCATAAATAAAGTTTGGAGAATTTTAATATTACAAAATTTATCTTATTGGAAAAATAGTTTTTTTTATAAGTTTTTTAAACATTTTAAAATAAAACAATATTTTTTTGTATTTTTCATATTTTTAAATCAAAATTGCAACAGAAAACAAAGAAACAATTTTTTAACATGTTTTCAATTTTTTTTTTGATTTTTTTATAAAAATAAACATTAGAGAACACCCCCCCATACTTAAAGATAAACATTGTCTCCAATGTTTATAAATAAGAATGAAAAGGCCAAACAGGAAAAGAAAATGCATAAAATAAAAGAAAAATAGCAAAAATATAAAGATAAGCAAGGGGTGCCTCCCAAGAGCGCTTTGTTTAACGTCTTTTAGCTAGACGTTAAGGGTTAGCTAAAAGGATATTCAAATTGAAAATGCACAGGCAACTCCCTTAATTCACGCTGAGGTGAAAATGCCGAAAACTGTTGCCCGACGACTCCTCCGCTATAATCCTGATTCTTTTGTTTTCCGTTAGCGCGAAATTGTGAATCCAAATTACCTATACATACCTTAGGTAATTTGGATTGCTGGAGATGGGCGGCAAATGGATCGGTGAAGACGTTTGGTTGCACCGGCTCATCCTCTACATGAAAATCGTTAGAAGAAAAAGAATCAAAATTAAGCGAGTCAGAAAATATTTCACAAGGAGGGGTTTCTTGTGAAAACACATGATTAAGCTCCGGTTGTTCATTTTCAAAAATAAAATTCGTATCCAAAAATTTATTTGAAATTCCAAGTGGACTAAATTCATGGGACACAATATTTTCATGAATTTCACTTTCAAAGTGAATAATTGGCGAGAGAGAAAATTCATGAAAAATAGGAGGAGATTCGGGCGGAGAAGGTGAAGAAACATGTTCTTCATCAATTTCGTCCGGTGTCTCCATGACTCTTTTAAATTCGTGGTAAAGAAGTTCTTCTTGAGCTTGGGTATAAATATTTAAATTTTGATAAATAGAATCTGGAGAATACCCAAGAGTAGAAGAAAAAGAATTTTGTGGGGTAAAAGAGGAGGAATGAAAATCTTGATTGACTGAATTTCCTTCATCGCACCGAAAACTATCTGGGTGATCTTGCCACCATGAATAATTAATATCGGAGCAAGAAGAAATATTATTAGAATCGGAAAAATCATTCGCATGAAAACTAGATGAATTATTTTCATCAAAGTTTGAATAATTATTTTCATAAATAAACTCAAAATTATTTCCACAAGAAAAATTTTGAGAGTAAAAATTAATATAACAATCCTCACTTCGATGCGGTGCTCCACAAAAATTACAATTAACTTGGCGCTTTCGTGCGGCTTCCAAAAGATTGACTTTATTTTGAAGCTCGGCAACTTTGGCGGCCAATTGAGATAACATTTTTGAAGAAAGAAAATTGAACAACCGTCACTTAATAGAATGAAATTTGAAAATAAATCAAAAAGAGAAATGGGGGCGGAGAAAGAGATTGATAAAAGTAATAAAATTCACGCTTTCAAAATATCAACAAAAATATGTCCCCGGCAACGGCGCCAAAAACTTGATACGTAAAATTTAGGATATAAAATTTCTCCAAATTCT
Organism: Dactylorhiza incarnata; assembly: GCA_033032865.1. Taxonomy (NCBI): domain Eukaryota; kingdom Viridiplantae; phylum Streptophyta; class Magnoliopsida; order Asparagales; family Orchidaceae; genus Dactylorhiza; species Dactylorhiza incarnata. The sequence goes on from JAWHQI010000098.1 coordinate 7,139,179, forward strand.
ACGAACTATAGGCAAGAGCACCTATCATTCATAGTATAGGATATTTAGAAATAAATATCAAGTGTCGTATTCCACGGGGTTGTTGATTACTTCTACTCACGCAAATTAATATTATTTTATCTAGATTTAAGAAGATTTTTAGAATAATAAAAAGAAAAAGAAAGAAAAGAGCATTTGATCGGAAATCCTTCTTGAGTTAAATAAATTGTAAAATCTAAATTCATAACCAAAAGCGATAGAATAATTCGACCGTGGAGGTTCCCAAAATATGGTAGAGCCTCTCTCGAGAGAACTACCACCTAACCTTAGGTTGATCGATTAAGACCCCTCGGCCAGTCGAAACTCCTAAGCTTGCTTTATGCGGTGAGCCCCACTATTGGATTTGACTCCAATCCGGAAGATTTGTGTCACCCTCTCTCGAGGAATGCATGCAACTCTTTCCACTAATGAATGATCTACACAAATTCATGGATCTCTCGATCACTAGAAAATGGATCAAGAATTGATATTCATATACCGACAATATGAGATCAATCGAGAAAAATCAAAAGTGGATCGTAATAATTCTTAAACTAAAGCTACGAAAATGAGAGATTACAAAATAAGAAAAGCTTAAGAATTCATCTGATCAAATGCTATAAATTCAGCTAAACATATTTGAAAAGAGAAACATTTTTATAACTAAGTAAAGAGAATTACAATTGCAGGAATTGGAAATCTAAACTATGAATTGAAATTTGCAAGACATAAAGTAAATCTGCATAAAGAAAATACAATAAGAAAATGCTGAAAAAACTAATATAAAAATGACCCAATCTAAGCTAGGATCGGATCCCCATCACTTTGGCAGTAACTGGCTTTTATAGGCAGAAAATTGGTGAGTCACGCCCTTGGTCACGCCCGTGACCAAGGGCGTGTAAGCTGCGTAATTGCGTCTTGAAAGCCCGGGAACGTTGGGGAAGAAAAACCGCCAAAATTAATCATCTCGACGGGTCACGCCCTCGGTCACCCCCGTGACCTAGGGCGTGACTTGACCGAATCTGGAAACGGCGGGAAACGGCGCGATCTGGAGTTATTCTGGCAGTTGTGGGAAGGGTCACCCCCTAGGTCATGGCCGTGACATAGAGTCACGCCCGTGACCTGGGGCGTGTAGGTTGGAAATGATGTGACGGCATGTTATGGCAGCTAGAAGATGGCTGGGTTGAGTCATGGCCTTGACTTGATGTCACGCCCTTGGTCATGGCCGTGACCGAGGGCGTGTAATACTAAATTGGGCTGGCGGCATGATCTGGCAGATGTAAGATGGCTGGGTTGAGTCATGGCCGTGACTTGAAGTCACGCCCTTGGTCATGGCCGTGACCGAGGGCGTGTACTGAAGATTTTTGCATACTTGTTTCATTCTTTCCCCTGAACATGGCTGTGAGCTTAAATTTGCTATTAGCAGCCCCAGATTACCTAAAAACACAAAATAAAGCGAATTAGATATATATTAAACTAAAATTATTTAAAAACTAATTAATTACTACTAAAATACTATATAAAAATAACTATAAATAATGCACTATCATTTACCTTCTTGCATGCATATGGTTGAACTTATATTGTTATTGTGAACGAATTGGTTCGTAACCCACAAGATCGGGACGCTCAGGAAGCTGAGCCATGGATTGGGGCCTACCAAGTTCACAAAGCTTTATGTAAGGCTTACATGCACTAATGAACATGAAGAGGTCTTAACTTTTGACTCAATCTTTGAATGCCTTGGTTTCAGTTTAATTGCTAAAAGCTGTTATTTTGAACAAGTCGGATCGTAACCCAAGAGGCCACGACTCATGTCAAGTAGAGCCAGGGACTAAGCTTACCAGAGTAACATTGTTATATTTATGATTTATGAGTTTATTCGAGAGAGATAAGGTTCCAACATTTGACTCAATCCTTGGGTACCTTGACGATGGCTTTGTTTGACTTATGAAAGTTTCGATTCAAACGACTTAATTTCTATCGCTCAGTATTCTACGATGTATTTGCCTTCAATAGAAACTATATAGCTATAAGGGGAAATATCCCTACAATGATCTAAATATTGCCCTCAATGAAATGTGCCTCCGGGATATAATTCTTACGGGAATGAAATGTGCCTCCGAGATATAATTCCTACGGGTATGAAATGTGCCTCCGAGATATAATTCCTACGAGAATGAAATGTACCTCCGAGATATAATTCCTACGGGAATGAAATGTGCCTCCGAGATATAATTCCTACGGAATGAAATGTGCCTCCGAGATATAATTCCTACGGGAATGAAATGTGCCTCCGAGATATAATTCCTACGGGAATGAAAAGTGCCTCCGAGATATAATTCCTATGGGAATGAAATGTGCCTCCGAGATATAATTCCGATGGGAATGAAATGTGCCTCTGAGATATAATTCCTACGGGAATGAAATGTGCCTCCGAGAAATATTCCTACGCGAATATATTGTGCCTTGGGATTATTCCCTAGAGAATATATTGTGCCTTTGAGAAATTGTTATACTCTGAGATAACCCGCATGAAGGATGGTCTTGGGAGACAAACCGTGCGAAACTAATAGAACTATTTGGGTCTGAGACCGTATGCATGATGATACAGAGTACGTAAGTGGTGGTCACAAGAAGACTGCCATGACCCAATAGAAGCCCAGATATTTCCTCCCTTATAAATGTTATACTATACTAATAGGGATTTGATTCTTTTCGTAGTTCTAATAACTCATCATTAGCACAGGTGCAGGTGCGGGTGAGAGACAGCATCCGGGTGTTGTGGAAGACACAGAGCAAACTACTTCAGGTATAAATTTGATAGACTACATCCTCTTTTGTTGTGCCCCATCTCATGGTATATATATATGTAATAACGATATTCGTACAGGTCTTGACTATTGGGTTTCTGTGATGATTAATCTTTTGTTGTAGATCATGTCTTCCGCTAAGTGCTATAAGGTGCACTAGTTAATGATGTCTTCCACTAGAGAACTGCTTCCCTACTCTGTTGGTGTGTAGTGATTTTCGCTTAACACCAACCCTATGCATGACAACAGAGTTTTCAAGGAAAGGGGTTGGAGAGGGAAGTGCCTTCACCATTAATGATCGCTTCAGCATCATGCATAAATGGTGGTGTATGATAAGATTCCCCAGTCGGACTGCTAATTCGAGGAGGGGGGGGGGGGGGGGGGTCTTACAAATGGATCAGAGCACAACCAATCTTTTCGACCAATTCTGATCACAGAAACACCTCTTTTTCCACCTGTCATCGTAGCGTGGTTCGGGATGAACCACTGCAGTGAAAGCGGTGGTGGACCTTAAGAGTAAAAGTGACAACAAAGTTGACATATTTATGTACATATTCACTCGAATTTATCAAATTAAGTTTTAGTCATACAAATTTATATGACTCATATCGACACTTAAATGTCTTTACCACATCTGATCTCAAACGGTGATTTATTTTTTTATTTTTATTTTCCATAAAACACTTTTATTTAACCCTACAAATGACCTTTTCAAATTTTGAACCCCGGGTTTAAGCCTCTTTGTTTTATTGGATTAAATTCTCCTTTTTTTCAAAATTCCATTCGAGGTAAGCTAATCAAATGGAATTGTGTATGGAGATTGAGGATTACATTAATGATTTCAACCTCATGTTTAAGCCTCTTTGTTTTATTGGAATTATACTCTCATTTTCAAATTCTGTGGAGAACAACTATGATTCGATGTAATCTAATCGGACAAATTTTGCATGGGATGAGAGATTACATTGATAATTTCAATAAAATAAGAGATCTTACTTGATGAAATAATCTGGTCATAGCTGACAATTATCATTTCAGATATGTTTGATGAAATCTGACGATTGCAAATTCTGTGATAAAGGCTATGAATTATATGATTACCAATTGAAGATGTATTGAAGAATCATAACAATTACTTGAGAATTTTTATAATTATGATAAGACCATTTCAAGGAAAGGATTTGTCTAAAATAAATCCAAAAAAAATAACATAGGAACCCTTAGGACGCACATGAGTGTCTGAAAGTTTGAAACAACTTGTGGTGCTCCCAAAGAGGATTATATTTTCGTTCTTCAAAATGTGCACGGTTACTTCTATGAAAGATCGTGCAATTTCTACCAACATGGAGACCGAACCTTGGGCACTAAGGAGTGTGTGAACCATGGGAGGTTATTACCCTACTGGGTTCCTCGTCTAGGTAACCGGTTTGATGAACCTTGGGCATTAGGGAACGTGTGAAACCCGAGAGGCTATTACCCCGCTGGGTCCCTCCGCCAGATAACTAATATTCTAGGACGATGTTTTACATCCCTGAGTACATCACAATGTATGCCAGGGCCTGGGTAGTGAGGTACGAGCATACCCAGAAGTGGAGAGACTGGCCACTGTAACTATTTTACCCGACGGTGAGGCCCGCTGGGATAGCTACTCTGCTGGAAGAAAAGGTCAAACTATGTCGACATGGGGTGCAAATTGGTAAACAATTGTATGTGATTGTTGTGGCAGGTCAGTCATGCCCATGGAGCATTCGTACCGACTTGGGAAAGTTGACGACTCATGAGGCACTAGGGAGTGTGTGAACCCCGGGAGGTTATTTATTATTTCCCCAAAGGGTCCCTCCGCTAATTAGCCAGATTTCGTAATCGACAGATGTTGCGCACATCTAGGAGTACACTTTGTTGTATGATGGGGTTCTGGGTAGTGCAAAATGTTCTCACGAACAATATATACTAGAGATACGACTGAACAGACATAGCTACGGTAACTATCCTCTGTTTCACTTAAGCTACTTTTTATATTACACGGCAGAATCCATCAACATAGCTCATTTGATAAGGCCAAATCTATGAACTCTTAAAATTTCGGGATCATTCGACACTTATAGTTTCCTACAACACATTCCGTTTGAAATCCCCATGACCCACTCGCATTTTCGGGGACGGAAATTATTCTTTGTTTTATTGGTTTGTAACATCACAACTTTAAAATAGGGTCTAGCCGGTTCTGTTGAACCACTGGAGGAGCTTAGGTCAGGTCATAGAAAACCACGCCCCAATCTCCAACTCATAATGCTGGTCATTTTGAGAAAATAACTGTTTTGGGTAGCATTATGCTTCGCCACAACACCGAAGTAGTATATTAAACATACATGCTCTGAATCGACTTCCATCTACTGCATTAAACTCATATGGTCGATACGAGTGCAACGGAACACCTTCCATTCCAATCTGAGGTCATTTGGTGAAAGTGACCATTTTAAGTATCGTAGCGCGTCACGACGATGCTGTTTTAGTATATTGAGCATACATTCTCCAAATTGACTTCCGCTGGTTGCATTAGACTCATATGGTTGATACGAATGCAACAGAACTCATTTCGTTCCAATCCGAGGTAATTTGGTGAAATGACCATTTTGAGTACCGTAGTGCATCACGACAACGATGTTTTGGTATTTTGAGCATACGTGCTCCAAATTGACTATCGTTAGTTGCATTAGACTCATATGGTCAATACGAGTGCAACGAAACTCGTTTCATTCCAATCTGAGGTCGTTTGGAGAAAATGACTATTTTGAGTAACATCGAGCGTCCCAACAACGCCATTTTTAAATATTGAGCAAACGAGCTCTGAATTGAATTTTGTTAGTTGTGTTAGACTCGTATAGATTATATGAGTGCAACCAAATTTGTTTCGCTCAATTCCTACGCTGTTTAGTTAAGTAAATAAAAATAACTGCTTGTAAAATTATATAAAACCTCGAGATACGTGATCGCTTGATTTCAACCCCGTCACACTAAATGACTGGGACACATAATGACTTTAACCCACATGGGGGACCTACTTAGGTTTGACCTTGGTCAACCCTCATATAAGAGGTAATTTTTTGGATTTTAAAACCCTTCCCACCCATCAACTACACCCACCAAACCAAAACCTAAATCTCCATACTATCATTTGATTGGCTAGCATCAGCCCCAAGGCAGCTGAGTTGGGTTAGATCTTTTATTTGGCTTGGATATTCAAGGCTAAAACCCAAACCTATCCAAGGATATCCGAACCTAGGTCTCTCTCTCCCAAGCCAATCCTAACCCAACCCTAACCAGCCAAGTACATGCCCCCCCCCACTGAAATGTTGTCAGCTGACCCCTAGATCAAACCATGGTTGGACCAACCATGGTTGTGGCTTTAATAAGAAGAAAGAGGAGAGGGAGGGGGAGGGGTGTGGCCACCTCTTTATAAGGCCTCATCCCCTCAGTGGAAGCAGGCATCTTCCAGGAGCTGCTCCCGTGCTTTTTCCAAAACCAGTCCCACCACCCCAAGCCCCTGCCGGCGCCGGAGGAGATGACCCAATCTACACCACCTCCCCTATCCGTCACCTTTTCTATACCCCTGCGTGGAGGGCTCCCGAGCCCTACTAAGCTCTAAAGGGAGCCCTACTTCACTGGAGAGGGGTCGACAACCCTCTCCGGGAAGCCTCATACGAGGGCATCCCCGGGAAAACGCCGCTCTGGCGATACCCGAGGGATGAGCCCTTTATGGGCACCTCCCAATGGCTGGCAGGGGCGTCGGGCCGCTGGACAACTACCAGGAGGTACACCTGCCTCTGGCAAGCCGGTCGGAGGAGGTGGCACGCCGGTCTGATGGCTGGCCGGCGGTGGCGAGACCCCGTAAGCTCTCAGCCACCGCACCTTACAGCTATCGTTGGATCTTATTATTAAGATCCAACGGGGCTTATTTCATGGGAAATGATTACTCACTGTGTATCGGCTCTAGATCTACTATGGCGCCGTGATATTCTCATATACGGCTCGATCTCATCCGACAGACCCATTTCAAGATATGTGCAGGGTGGTTTTTAAATAGCAAATATGAGTTTTGATTTTCTAAGTCCAAACCAGAGCTCAAACAAGAAAACTCCAAACTTGAATGTTGTAGGTAGGGATAAGTGCTACCTCTAGAAAAAAATTGAGAATTTTTTGAGACCAGTATATATTTTTAGTACTTAACGAGGTGGTAAAATATCTGTTTTTAAATTAACAGAGGGCTTGAACATTGATGAAAAATTCTGAGATAATTAGGGAACCTCTATAGTATTGACCTACACCCACTATAATTATTTAAGAATGTTTATAAAAGGTTTACTACTTCTAGATAATTAAAACTTCTATTTTAAATTAATAGAGAATTACCCTCTCCTTCAAAATGTCTCCAAATATTATGGGAAGTACGAGGGGCTTATTCACACCCTCTGAAATTTTTTGAGAAGTTTTAAGGTAATTCTGCTATATTTGGAGTTTAATTAGCGACTACGAGAGGATTAATAAATTAGCCAAGGCTATTTTAAAACCTCAAGAGGCCCTAAAGAATTTATGGTAGCACTTTAAGGGTATGATAAACTCATGATAAAAGTTTGATAATTTTTTGAGTTAGTTACTATTTTATCTAATTTAAAATTGGGCAAACCCATAAATTAAAATAGAGGGGACTGTTTAGATGACGGGGAGATGATGCAAGCGACCCAAAACTCCAGTTGCTCAGATAATTCAGAGTTGTCCTGAAGACGAGTCATTACTTCAGGGTCAACCCTAATGGTACCAAACTGACTGCCATTTTTTGGAGCAGAGCGGACAAATCGATGTTTTGGCTTTCATTTCAGTATTGTCTATAATTTTGAGCTGACCTGAAGACGAGACATTCCTTTAGGGTCAAACCGAAATAGTACCAAACTGGCCACCGCTTTTTTTGGAGCAGAGCAGACAGATTGATGTTTTAGCTTTTATTTCAACATTGCCTATAATTTTGAGTTGACCTGAAGACGAGACATTCCTTCAGGGTCAGCCCAAAATAGTACCGAACTGGCCGCCACTTTTTTTGGTGCTGAGTGGACAGAACGATGTTTTAGCTTTTATTTCAGCATTGCCTATAATTTAGAGTTGACCTGAATATGAGACATTCCTTCAGGGTCAACCATAAATAGTACCGAACTAGCTGCCATTTTTTTAGCAGAGCGGACATCGATGTTTTAGATTTTATTTCAGTATTGCCTATAATTTAGAGTTGACCTGAAGATGAGACATTCCTTTAGGGTCAACCCTAAATAATAGCGAACTAGTCGCCGCTTTTTGGAGCAGAGCGGACAGATCGATGTTTTGGCTTTTATTTCAGTATTGCCTAAAATTTAAAGTTGACCTGAAGACGAGACATTCCTTCAGGGTCAACCCTAAATAGTACCAAACTGGCCGCCGCTCTTTTGGAGCAGAGCAGACAGATCAATGTTTTTGCTTTTATTTCAGCGTTGCCTATAATTTAGAGTTGTCCTGAAGATGAGACATTCCTTCAGGGTCAACTCTAAATAGTACCGAACTGGCCGCCGCTTTTTGGAGCAGAGCGGACAGATTGAAGTTTTGGCTTTTATTTCAGTATTGTCTATAATTTAGAGTTGATCTGAAGATGGGACATTCCTTCGGGGTCAACCCAAAATTGTACCGAACTGGCCGCCGCTTTCTGGAGCAGAGCAGATAGATCGATGTTTTAGCTTTTATTTCAGTATTGCCTATAATTTAGAGTTGACCTAAAGACGAGACATTCCATCAGGGTGAACCCTAAATAATATCGAACTGGCCGCCACTTTTTTTTGGAGCAGAGTGGATAGATCAATGTTTCAGAGTTTATTTCAGCATTGCCTATAATTTAGAGTTGACCTGAAGACGAGACATTTCTTCAGGGTCAACCCTAAATAGTACCGAACTGACCGCCGCTTTTTGGAGCAGGGTGGACAGATCGATGTTTTGGCTTTTATTGCATTATTGCCTATAATTTAGAGTTAACATGAAGATGAGATATTCCTTTAGGATCAACCCTAATTAGTGTCGAACTGGCCGCAACTCTCGTATCGAGTGGACAGTTCGATGTTATGGTTTTTATTTTTAGAATTGCTTATAATATAGAGTTGACCTTGAGTTGGAGAAATTCCTCAAGGCTAACCCCTTCTAACCCCAAACTCTATCAACTCTCTCATTCAGAGAGCAATGTTATTGAGTTCTAAGTCTTAACTCATTGTCTGAGATAAATTAATATCAACTAAGACAAACGATTTATGGGTTTACCTTCTTGCATACATATAGTTGAACTGAGGCAGTTATTGTGAACGAATTGGTTCATAAGCCACGAGATCAGGATGCTCAGCAAGCTGAGACATAGATTGGGGCCTACCAGGCTCACAAAGTATTAAGTAAGGCTTACATGCACAATTGAATAGGAAGAGGTCTTAACTTTTGACTCAATCTTTCAATGTCCTGGTTTCAGTTTAATTGTTATAAGCTGTTATTATGAACAAGTCGATTTATAACCCAAGAGGTCATGACTCACATCAAGTCGAGCCAGGGACTGGGCTTACCAGAGTCACATTGCAATATTTATGATTTGCGAGTTTATTCGAGCGTGATAAGGTTCCAACCTTTGACACAATCCTTGGGTACTTTGAGGATGGATTTGTTTTACTTATGAATGTTTCGACTCAAACGACTTAATTTCCATCGCTCACTATTCTACGATGTATTCGCCTTCAATAGAAACTATATTGCTACAGGGGGAAATATCCGTACACTGATCTAAATGTTGCCCTCAATGAAATATGCCTCCGAGATGTAAAATCCATCTCCTCCTTACAAGAGAGTTCCCGGATCTTATGCCCAGAACTGCCATCTCACGGGTTAGTCATCACCGCTCGACACCGATCCTGCCATCTAGTACGATCATATCATGGGCCAATGAATGAGAAATTAAGTAAATAAAAAGCAGTCCACAATCACAGCACATATATAAATATACAAAACAATAGTCCACAATAAGTACTAATGAAAGAGTGCAAGGGCTTATGCCTGGTACATATCCAAATCAAGTAGTAAAAACACACACACACACACTCTCTCTCTCTCTCTCACTGAACTATGAGGAAGCTAAATGGTCTCTCAATAACCTGTCATCGGGTAGTGTTAGTAATGTGCATCAACTGTTCCTCAGGTCTTACCATCACATCCTCCTGGTCGTACTACTGCTCCAGCTCCTCAATCTCCTGGTGTTATGGCGAAATCTTAGGTACCGTGCGGGAGGATGACGGGAGGGACAACAAGGGGTAAAGCAAAAGAAAATGGCATGGAACTAAGCTAGCAGGTGTGTAAAGCAAAACACAAGTATCTCTAAGTTAGCAATATATATGAGCAGTAAATATAGCAGTAAAGGAACGTAAGTAAAGTAGTAAATAAGTAAGTGCGGCGCAAGTAAAGATAATAAGCAAACTACTACATTATCATCAAAATAGTACAATAACTTATATGAATGCCCATACAAACTTATAAGTTAAGATTTTCGGAATTGTAACTTATCATATAAAAGAGCTCATACTAATTTATATGATAAGAGTCTGCAATTGTGTATGCATATAAGATGTATGCATGTTATGAAATGTTATGCTATGATCATACAGTGCAACACACCCACACGACTCTGTGCGCACAGACCTTTGTTCCGACTATTTGGAGGTAGCAGGCCTCTCAGGTACTTCCGACGTGGCTACGGAAATAGTGGATCGGGCACTCCACTCCTAGGTGGGTATACATACTACATGGCCTAGACCTTACATACGCTATTGTACACATCCTAGGTGCACTTCTGTGATCTCTTGTGTACTCTTGCTGGCTAACCCACCAATATTTATTGGCCAAGAGTGTATTATTAGGGATCGTCCTCCAGATCGCAGTAAAACAACCTACTGGCCCTCTAAACTACTACACCACGCCAGTGTCAACGTACTGTCGTCAGCATGATGACTGGGCCAGTACCAAAGACCCGCCACTAATTTATGCAAATTTAAGTTTATCTCTCCATACGAGCCTCCATATCGCAGGACCAACCCGTCCTGATATCATAACCTCCCAAGCCTCCAGCTCGAAGGACTAACAAGTTCTTTTACCTTTTCGTCCCATATTTTGGGATGAGGTTTACCTTCCTCAAGTTCTCCTACTTAAACTACTCTTGTTTATTGTTTAATTGATCGTAACGTCTTATGGTGAATCCTTGACTTCCCAAGTTCTACCCGGTAAAGGGCTCGCAGCAGTATTAGAAGGTATGCTGGGGTGACATCCCAAACCTTCCTTTCTCAAGATATTTACTTTTATTGGTGGCTACCTGATACTAAGCCCACTCTCATTAAAACTTTTTATGTAAGATCCCCCTCCTCCTTACCGGAGAGTTCCCGGACATTATGCCCAAAACCATCATCTTACGGTGACTATGACATACGGGTTAGCTGTCACCGCTCAATGCCGATCCTGCTGGCTAGTTCTATCATATCACAAGCCAATGTTGTTAGAAAGATGTGTTATCAACTATGACAAGTCCACAACCACAGGCATATATATATATATACATATATATATATATGTATGTATGTATGTATATAAAATGCAGATAGTCCACATTGAGAACAAAATAAAGAGTGCAAGGGCTTAAGCCCTATATAAATCCAACAGTAAATAACAATACAATCTCTCACTCTACACAATGCGGAAGCTACACAAAATACTCTCCAACCTATCGTCGTGTATTAGTAGTGATGCACGACATCTTCTCCTCAGGGTCTATCATCACGTCCTGCTTGACATACTGTGGCTCCCGCTCCTCGATTTCCTGGTGTTACGGCCACATCCGACCGTTAGTCAAAAATACTAATCCAATTTTTTCCTCGCCTCCCCCCACGACTCCTAGGTATCGAGCGGTAGGACGAAGCGAAGGATAGCAAGGGGTAAAAGAAAGAGCATGTGACATGGATTATACTAGCAGCATATGTGAATAAATTAGTAGTATGTATAACAACAATAAGTAAAAAGTGAGCAGTAAATAAGTAAATGCAGCCCAAGTAAAGGTAATAAGTAATCTACTACGCTATCATCTAGAGTACCTTAACTTATATGAATGCCCATAAAAACTTATAAGTTAAGGTTTCCGAAATTGTAACTTATCATATAAAAGCACCCATACAAATTTATATGATAATGATCTGCAAGTGCATGTGTCAATAGTATGTATGTTATGTTATGTTAAGTTATGTTCATACAGTGCAACTCACTCACACGACTCTGCGCACACAGACCTTTTGTTCCCGCTTTTCAGAGGTAGCAAGCGTCTCAGGTACTTCCACCATGGCAACGGAAACAGTGGATTGGGCACTCCACTTCTAGGTGGGTATACACACTACCAGACCTAGACCTTACATATGTTGATGTACATGACCTAGGTGCACTTCCGTGAGCTCTTGCGTACTCTTACTGGCAGCCCACCAGTCTTTTATAGTCGAGGGTAGGTTACTAGGGATTGTCTACTAGACCATAGTAAAGTAACCTATCGGCCATCAAACTCACCACACCTCGCCAAAGTCAACGTACTGCCATCGGTGTGACAATTGGACCAGTACCGAAGACTCGCCACTAGTTTATGCACATGCAAGATTTATCACACCACCCGAGCCTCCAGCTCACAGGACCATCTACTCTTGAACCATTTTGTCCCATACATTAGCACAAGGTTTACCATTCTAAATTTCTCTTATCTAGAGTTACTGTTGAATGGCATTTTAGTCGATCATAGCGAATTAAGGTGAATCTTGGACTTCTCGAGGTCTACCCGGTGAAGGGCTCGCAACGGTACTATAAGGTATTATGGCGTGACATCTCAGACCTTCCTTTCTCAAATTATTTACTTTTATTGGTTACTACCCATTGTCATGGCAATTCTCATAGTTGCTCTAAAATTACTTAAGTATGATTTACAACTCTTTAGGCAACGCGGCAACCTATTTATGGTGTGTGGTGAAAACTATTAAGTATTAATCTATGTGTCAAACATTTATCCCATAATACACCATAATCACATTGTCATTCTAACTATCACCATGACTAATTATGCTGGAAATACCCTGAATGATCTCAATTTGTTCACTGCGTGACGCGATTCTAGTTTACTAATCATTATAGGGCTGGAGTCCTCTGATAAGACCACAACTTATAGGGGATATTGTTATGGATGCCCTACCTATATGTTCCAAGTTCCATTTAATTTCCATGTGTTCTGATTAGTCTAAACGTCGTCTTCGGTGTATCCTACTCATGTATCCTCAGTTGGTGATACCCTGACCTTAGGTCAAGCTTGGAGAACTAATGGGCTCCCTAAAGATGATCAAATAACTCGTCGATCCTCAGTAACGGATAAGTCTTCCGCACCGTCATCCGGTTCAATTCCTGGTAGTCGATGCAGAGTCGGAGAGACCCATCCTTATTCTTCACAAATAGTATCGGGGCTCCCCACGGTGACGAGCTCGGCCTAACAAATCCTATCTCCACTAGCTCCTGCAGCTGCGTGCAGAATTCAACAAGCTCCTTGGGTGCCATCCTGTATGGTACCCATGACACAGGCCTTACTCCGGGTACCAGCTAAATCTGAAAGTCCACGTCTCATCGTGGAGGTAGTCTAGGCAACTTTTCCAGAAATACATCGAAAAAGTCTCGAACCACTAGGATATCGACCATGGAGGCCTTCGTCTCCATTATCCCAATGCAGATCAGGTATACCTCATCCCCTTGATGGCGGGCATTGATAGTCTGCATAGATGATAATAAAAAATGAGAGACATGTCTAATACCTTCGATCACCACCTCCAAGTCTCCATGCCCTTGTATGATCTTCTTCGTTGGACAGTCGATTCTGGCAAGGTTCCAATGTAGCCAATTCATGCACAGAATCAAATCAAAATCTGGCATCTTCACAAGTGTCACTGGTGCCTCAAATGAATTTCCTCCAATCTCCACCTCCATGGTGCACTTGGCGCACGACACTATCTCTGACCCGTCTAGAAGTTGCACCTTCCTGTGAATGCTTTTGAAGTGCTGAACACGGTCCAGATCGCCTACGAACTCCTCCGAGACAAACGAGTGTGAAGCACCTAAGTCGAATAGGGTGTGTGCGGGTTTGTCATAGATAAACACTATACCTGGGGTGATTTTTGTTGTCAGGTTATAAGTCTCAATAAAATTGATGTTTTGTAAGGTACTAGGTAATTATAAATAAAGCGTTAAAGTACCTGTACTGACCTCCTCGGGGTTTCTCTCCTGAGCTAAATCCAGAGCATACACCTGCTCCGGCCTTGGGCCTCTACCATGATGTCTCCACCCCATCCTCGTCCTCTGCCTTGGCCTTGATGTAATGGTGCTAGAGGGGCTAGTGTAGGAGGAGGTGGACGAAATAACTGGGGCAATTGGCTCTGATGTGCCCTGGCTGGTTGCATCCAAAGCATACCACTAGGCAGAATCCTCTATCATTGTGCCTCGGTGGCTCCTGAATCCGCACTGGTGGAGGGACTGGCACTACAAGAGGCTTCTTCTACTCTGGACTGAAGTTAGGATGAGGATGTCCTCTGCCTCTCATGTGCCGCATGATCCTGCCCCGCTACAGTCCCCTGCTACTCTCTCCAAAATGCCTCACGTCCCCTGGTCTCTTCCCCCTACTCTGCACCATCAAATGATCTGCTTCCAACTTCTTTATCGTCTCTATGATCTAGGCCAAACTTTCATCAGCCACGAACAATAGTGCCTGCCTTAGTGGGTCTCTAAGTCCCCGGTAGAACCTCTCGGCATAACCTCTATCATCCAGTGTGTGCATCCATGCAAATCTAGCAAGATCGGAGAGCTCCCTCTGGTACTCTATCACAGACCGACTCCCTTGTCTGAGGTTCAAAAACAACTCCTCCAACTCATCCATGTCCGCCACTGTCACAAAGTGCTCCGAAAAACTGGCACTGAACTCCTCCCAAGTAATCTCCGAGTAATCCTGGTCCACATAAATGGAATCCATCAAGGACTTCCACCATCTCTTGGCATGGGCATCCAAAGTAGTAGTCGCCAAAGAGACTGTCGTGTTGACCAGGCAGTTGATGCCTGCGAGCATCTCCTGTGTAGTGTCTAGCCATTCCTCCATCTTGAACACATTCTTTGTCTCGTGGTACATCGGAGGGGACAAGCTATTGAATACACTCAACCAGTTGGATCTCGGGTTTGGCTGAGAGGCTGAAACCTGCTGTGCCTTAAAGGCCTCCAGAATGGCTGTCAACGTATGACCCAGCTCCGACTGCTGAAAGGGAGTAGCAGTCTGAGGCAAAGGGGTGGTATCTCATGGGTCGGTACTCCTCGAGGGCAACACAACTGTAAAGAAATTTATTAGAATTGGCCTAACTCATTGTTTAGATGGACTATATATGTGATTTCACATCTGGGCACACCATTGCTTCCACTGCATAGTTTGTCCGCAAAATAATGCTCGAGCGGGGTGACCCAGTGTTTTGTGGACTTCTTTCTATTATTATCGTTGTCAAGTGAAACCAGTTGTAAGATCCCCCTCCTCCTTATTGGAGAGGTCCCAGACCTTATGCCCAGAACCATCACCTTACGGTGACTCTAACGCACGGGTTAGCTGTCATCGCTCAACACCGATCCTGCCGGCTAGTTCGATCATATCACAGGCCAATGTTATAAGAAAGATGTGCTATCAACTATGACAAGCCCACAACCACGGGTATATATATATAATACAGATAGTCCACAATGAGAACAAAATAAAGAGTGTAAGGGCTTAAGCCAGGTACAAATCCAAAAGTAAATATCAATACACTCTCTCACTCTACATAATACGGAAGATACACAAAATACTATCCAACTTATCATCATGTTGTAGTAGTGATGCGTGGCATCTGCTCCTCAGGGTCTGTCGTCACGTCCTGCTAGACGTAATGCATCTCTCGCTCCTCGATCTCATGGTGTTACGCCCACATTTGACCATTAGTCAAAAAGTCTAAGACAATTTTTTCCTTGCCTCCCCCCACGACTCCTAGGTACTGAGCAGGAGGACGAAGTGAAGGACAACAAGGGGTAAAAGAAAGAGCATGTGACATGGATTATACTAGCAGCATATGTGAATAAATGAGTAGTATGTATAACTGGGGGTGTTCACGGTGTTGTTTGGTGCTGTTTTGGCCCAAACCGCAACCGTACCGCAAGGGAGCGGTTTTGGCTAGAGCAAAACCGCACCGCACCGAAATTACGCGATGCGGTTTCAGTTTGGTGCGGTTTTTGCAGTACGGTTACGGTTTTGGCGCGGTTTTTAGCATGTGTTATACATAGACACCTAAAAATTAATGTTAGGTAAAATAAGATGTAAATTTTGGGTAAAAACATAATTACATGAGTTATATTATCATGAAAAAATGTATTATACATATACTTTTAAAATACAAATATTACAAAATCAAGCACGAGCTAAAAATAGAGATTCGAATACTAAAATCCTCATGATATGACTACTTTAATTGCATATGAAATGACACATCAAATGCAAATATAATGAATCTGAATGGCTTTAAGTCCTAGAAATGCACATCACCCATATAATTGTACCTTTATTTATCTTTCAAACAATGAAATATTAAGAGAAGGCTAGTAAATACACATTTATAGTTAGATGAACCATTATGATACTATTTACACTTAACAAAAGCTTGCAAATCAGCAAATTCATCAATAAATCGAAAGAGAACAAACAAACTAAATTAACTAAAGCAAGAAAACAACTATATACACTAATATAATTAGTTAATTACTATTATTAATTAATAATTTATAAGTTGTACTTTTATTTAGATGTATGTTATATGTCACATGTTTATGAAAATTAAAAAGATGCAATTAGTCGGTGCGGTGCGGTTTTTGTGGTTTTCAAGATCCGAAAACCGCACCACACCGAACCGTGCTCGGTTTTTAGAAGTTCAAAACCGCACCGCACCGAAACTACGCGGTGCGGTTTCAAAATCGGTGCGGTTTGTGCGGTGCGGCGGTTTTTGCGGTTTGCGGTTTTTTATGCTCACCCCTATGTATAACGACAATAAGTAATAAGTGAGCAATAAATAAGTAAATGCAACGCAAGTAAAGGTAATAAGTAATTTACTACGCAATCATCTAGAGTACATTAACTTATATGAATGCCCATACAAACTTATAAGTTAAGGTTTCTGGAATTGAATCTTATCATATAAAAGATCTCATACTAATTTATATGATAAGTATCTGCAAGTGCGGGTGCATATAGTATGTATGTATGTTATGCTATGTTATGCTATGTTCATACAGTGCAACTCACGACAATGACTTTGGGTGCACAGGCCTTTTGTTCCCGCTTTTCGGAGGTCGCAAGCCACTAAGGTACTTCCGTCGTGGCTACGGAAACAGTGGATCAGGCACTCCACTTCTAGTAGGGTATACACACTACCAGATCTATACCTTACGTACATTGTTGTACACGTCCTTGGTGCACTTCCGTCAGCTCTTGCGTACTCTTGCTAGCAATCCGCTAGTACTTTATGTTCGGGGTGGGTTACTAGGATTGTCTACTAGACCGCAGTAAAGTAACCTACTGGCCCTCTAACTCACCACACCCTGCCAAAGTCAATGTACTGCCATCGGCATGACAATTGGACCAGTACTGAAGACCTGCCACTAGTTTATACATATGCAAGGTTTATCACACCACCCAAGCCTCCAGCTCACAGGACCATCTACTCTTGAACCATTCTATCCCATACATTCGGACGAGGTTTACCTTTCTCAATTTCTCTTATCTATAGTTACTCTTGAATGTCATTTTAGTCGATCATACCGAATTAAGGTGAATCCTGGACTTCCCGAGGTCTACCCAGTGAAGGGCTCGCAACGATAATAGAAGTTATTATAGGGTGACATCCCAGACCTTCCTTTCTCATAATATTTAATTTTATTGGTTACTACCCATAGCCAAGGCTATTCTCATAGTTTCTCTAAAATTACTTAAGTATGATTTAGAACTCTTTAGGCAACGCGACGACCTATTTGCGGTGCGTGGTGAAAACCCTTAAGTATTTATCTATGTGTCCAACATTTATCCCATAATACACCAAAATCACATTATCATTCTAACTATCACCATGATTAATTAAGATGGAAAGACCTCGAATGATCTCAATTTGTTCACTACGCGATGCGATTCTAGTTTACTAATCACTATAGGGTTGGAGTCCTCTGATAAGACTACCACTTAAAGGGGCTAATATTATGGATGCCCTACCTATGTGTTCTAAGTTCCATTCAATTTCCAAGTGTTCTGATTAGTCTAAGCATTACCTCAAGTTTTTGCTATTCGCAAACCAGCACTAAAATTGAACTATTTTGAACTCTACGAGGTGAACTTCGATATAACTTGGCAAAATTTCCTAAAAATTATACCATAGGTTAATCATGACCAACCTAAGCAATGGTCAAAAATTCATGATTTTCCTAATTATTTTGGCCATGAATAAAAATTCATTAAATGTAATGCACACCTCACTTTACACATGAAGTGCCAATTTCTGAATTCAAAGTTCTCCAAATATTTTATCAGTGGGATATAATGGTGAAATAATATGACTGGTTGAATTTCCTAATTTTCACATTGTTTATGACCATTAATTCAATATTTAACTATTTAGATCAATATGTCACATTACACAGTAAGTACAAAGATAACTCATTCACAAATTCTGGATAAATTACCATAGGTTTATAATGATCTAAAAATAGTATAGCCAAACTTTCAGAATTTTCCAAATAATATTAACCATAAAATTTCATTAGTACATAATTGTGACAAAGGACATTTTTGGTGATTTACAGTGTGAATGACTTCCAAATATCCTATCAAAATTGCCAGAGATGTGTTTCATCATATGTTGGGAAAAACCCTTGTGATTTATCTAACAAATTATTTAAAGTGATTTCATCAGTTAGGTTATATTACCCTCATTGTATAGCAAGGGTAAATTTGTTATTAGATGTCTTAGGATGTCACACTCACATTAGGGTGTCAAGGCCAAGTCAAGACAATCACAAAATCAGTTAAGTTAAGACTTGCGTCGAATGAAAGTCGACGCAACTTTGACTTGATGTCGACACAACTCTGACTAGAAGTCCAAGCAACATGTTCAGTCTGTCAAAGTATAACTCAAGTCGATGCAACGTCGAAAGGGACTTGACGTAGAAGAAAAAGCTTGTCGAATCCATCATAGAAGTCGACACAACTTCGACTTCAACTCGACGCAGAAGAAGAAATTCAAGTTGAAGCCTTCAACTCGACGGATACGTCGATTGGTAATCGACGCAACGTCGATATCTGAGTTCAGCCAAATCTAAGAAGGAATTCGAAGCTACTCTGATAAGAACTCAGAGGTGCGTCGACATAAAGAGTGATGAAGTCGACGCAGCGTCGAATACAGTCAGAAAAGGAAGCTTTCTCTACTGTCCTTTTAAGACCTTTTTAGAAGGACTACAAGGCCAAAAATAGTTCTCCAATGGCTCGTTTATTGCCAAGAATGGAATGGAGTATTCAATGACACAGCAAAAATACTCTTTGATTATATTCAAATCTGATGGACGGGTCGGGGTCAAAAGAAGAAAGGAAAATTTTGTGTTCAAAAAGAATTCTTTTTCAGGACATTATAAAAGAAGAAAGATTTTCAAATTCCAATCATACAGAATATGTATGCTGAAGGGAAGAAGAATAGTAGAGCATTCATTATATTATTCTCATATGTCGAATAGGGTCTTCTTCTTCCTTCTTCCAAAAACCCTAAAACAGAAAACAAGTGCTCTGAACAGAAAGAAAAACAGTTGCTTCTTCTTCTTCACCTTACAGCAGCAAGTTTTCATGAAGTGCTCACAAAAAAACGATTAAGCAAAATAACCCTTACAAATCATCACAATCATAAGAAAGGGTTCATCATATACAGATCCAATGAAAAAATAGAAGCAGCAGGAGAAATTGCTTCTGAAGAATTCTGAGCACAGAATTCTTTTCTTCCTCTTCTTACTTTCTTCTCACTTTTTCTTCAACTGTAAAAGAGTTTTATCAATCCCTCTTCCAAGGGATTCAGTGGTTCTAAGAGTCTCCTTATCAAAAGACTCAGTGGTTCTAAGAGTCTCCTTATCAAATGACTCAGTGGTTCTGAGAGTCTCCTTATCAAAAGACTCAGTGGTTCTAAGAGTTTCATTATCAAAAGACTCAGGCATAGATTGTGCAATCCTACTAGGGAGGTAGAAGAGAGGACTACCCACATTTTAGGGAACATTTATAAAATCCTTGTGTCATCTGTTTGTTGATTTTTTGTGTTGTCCCTTCTTTCAGTTTTCTGTGTTTATTTTTCCAGCAATCTGTGTTTACTTTATTCTGTCTTTGGAATGTTGATTGCATAATACTCAGTATTTTTATTGTATGTGCATAATTAAGGTAGAAAATATTTAAAACTCTATTCACCCCCCTTTAGAGAATACTCAGAGGCATGTTGTGCACTTTCAATTGGTCTCAGAGGGAGGTTGATCATTAAAAGGTTAACACCTTGATAAAAAGATCTCCTCCTCTCATTTCTTTATTTTAAGTTAGTTAAAAATATTTTCTAAAGAAAATGAGTTCTAAGGATTATGCTTCAACAAGACCACCAGTGTGTAACATAATTAAGTTTACACTCTAGAAGGCCAGAATAAAGCTTTACATGAACTCTATTGATGAAGACATTTTTAATGTCATTCTTATAGGTCCCCAGTCCTAGTTAGAAAAGAAGCTAGTGGGAAAATAACACAAACTGCAGTACCCAGAGCAGAGTGGACTGATGCTGAGAAGAAGGTGAAGGCATATGATGCCAAAGCCATGAATATTCCGGTGTCAACCATGTTAGATGACATATTTCAAGAAGTTATTGATTGCAACTCTGCCAAAGAAATCTGGGAATCTCTTTACAGATTAGTTGAAGGCAGCTCTAATGAAAGAAATGACAAGAAGTCCCTTCTCATATCTCAATATGAGAACTTTAAGAAGAATGTTGATGAAAGCATAGCTGAAATGTATTACATGTTCAACCTTATCATAAATGAGCTGAGAGGGCCTGATAAAGAAATTTCTCTCACACAAATTAATGACAAGCTTCTCATGTGCTTCCCAAGCACATGGGAGTCAAGAATCTGGGCTATTAGAGATTCTAGATGCCTCAGAGAAATATCAATAGAAGCGCTGCTAGGGAAGCTCAAGTCCTATGAGCTCCTACTAAAAAGCAGGGTTGAGTCAGAGGCCCAAGAGAGAATATCAACTCCTAAAGAAAGGACACTTGCACTAAAGACTATTAAAGTAGAGACCTCCACCTTTGAAGAAGAGATGTTGAATCTCTTAGCTATAAGATTCAAGAGATGGGTCAGGACAGAGGACTCCAGAAGGAAAGAGAGGAGTTCAAGCAAGTCAAGGTATGACAAAACACCTAAACATAAGATTATCTGCTTCTCTTGCAGAAAACCTGGGCACTTTGCAACTGAATGTCCTGAGGAAGAAAAGAACAAAAGCAACAAGCAAAAGAAGGAGCACAAGAAGAAATCCTTCATGAGGAAGGATAAGAGAAGAGGAAAAGGTTTCATTGTTGAAACCTGGAGTGATTCGGAGTCTGAGTCAAGCTCCTCCTCATCTGATAGTTATGAAGAGTGTGGAACTGAAGAAGCCTGCTTAGTGGCTCTGGAAGACTCCACTGTTGAAAATCAGGTAACAATCTTTTATGATTTTGACTTTTCCTCGGAAGATTTTAAAGATTATTTCAAAGAATTCTGTCAAGATTATATTAATGGTCAAAAGGAACTTAACATAATCAGAACAAAACTAGAAGACCTTAGGAAAGATCATCTGTACTCAGTTAACTATGACTTGAGAGGTCAATTGTTTAAGAAAGAAAAAGAAATATACACATTAGGTAATGAAAATTCTGACTTAGAGAAAGAATTTACAAAGGCAAAAGCCTTTGAGGACTCATTCAATTGAAGGTGTCAAAAGCTTAAGGATATCTCACAAAATCTCTCCAAGAGATTAGATCATCTTGATCTAGAATCACTACCTTCCACTAGTACACTAATCCCTAGAAAACTTGCTTGGGAAAAACTTGTAGCATTCATTAGGTCCAGCATGAATCAACCTAATAACAACTTAGAATCAGGTGAAGAACAAAATAATAACCCTAATAAGCTCACTATATTCAACAGGGTAAACATTACTAACCAAACAGGAATTCTAGGTAAACACCCCTTAGAAAAGACAAACAAAAATTATAAAATTTTTAATAAAAAGATTCATACGCCGACTAGAACTCAACACAGTTTTCAAGATGTGTCGAATGCAACTCGACGGAGTTCAGCATATGCTTCGACATCAATTCGAAGCAAGTATGACGGTGCGTCGAATTATATTCAATGCAACCAATACTCTGCATCGAATTATTATCAACGGAACTATGCAGACACATTGAATTACACTCGAGGCAACTCTAAAGATGCGTCGATTTCTTCTAGACGCATGCTTCCAGGAAGAATTTTTGAAACATCTTAATCTCTCTCTACCTATATTCCTAGATGTTTTTGTTGTTCTAAAGTTGGGCACATAGCCAAGCATTGCTGGCATAATAATGCAGCACTTCTTCACCTAAAGGGGTATACTAAAAGACCATCTTATTCTTTCATAACTCCATATGATGATAGAAGAAAGAGACCCCAGCAAGTGAGGGTCTATACTGATAGAAAATAGGTATGTTATCTAATTCACCTAGAGAAAGGGGGGGGGGGGGGGGGGGGGGGGGGGTTAATAGGTATTTTGTATTTTACTTAGTTGATATAGATAGTTAAATCTATTGTAAGCTAGTAATCAAGCAAACCCATAAAACACAGAAGTGTTTATAGTGGTTCCCCAAGACAGTGTGTCTATGGGTAGTCCACTTTCCCCCTTCACCTTTCTAACAGTGTGTTAGACAAGGCAAACTTCTCCAATCTCAGCTATAAGAGCTTGCAGTTCAGATCCTTCAAGATCTCTCAGGCTTGCTCCAAGCCCTACCTCAGGCCAGTTAGCCTTACAACTCAGGCTTTACAGCCCTACAACCTCAGGCTAAGCAGCCCTACAACCTCAGGCTAAGCAACCCTACAACCTCGGGCTTAGCATCCCTACAACCTCAGGCTAAGCAGCCCTATAACCTCAGGCTTAGCAGCCCTATAACCTCAGGCCTAACAACCCTATAGTAAGAGAGTATTATGCTTACTACAACAGACAGCACTGAGAATATGTCTTCTGTAGTTCCTGCACAGCTTGTGCTTTTGAGTAGCTTAGATGGATGATGATTTCAGAGCCAGCTACTTTTTGATCTTCCTCTTCAGTTGAAGGATGAAGGATCACCTTGATCTTCTTTGTAGGATAGCAATCTTTATCTCTCAAACTCTTCTTCCCTGTTCAGTGAGCAGGAGGAGAGTGACATGTTAAGGGCCGTCAATGGAACAATAGTAATTTGTTTTAGCACTAGACCAGCCTTGTCAAAAGTGCCCTAAGTTCTTCTTTTATACTCTGCACATCTTCAACGACACTCAAGGGAAGGCCCTGACATCTTAGGAACGGATGGGTGGCCCTCATCTCCCTTTACAGCTATTTTTGCCAAAGGCGTGTCGCGCCACTTGTCTTCTTCAAGATTTGAATCAGTCTCAACGGTTGGGCTGAGAAAACTTTTAGTCTCAACGATTGGCCAATTGTCATCCCAGTGGATCCGCTGAGACAGTTTTTCTTCTCAGCGGATTATGTCTATCTGCAGCTCAGTAGAGATATGCTGCTTCTCAACGGCACCTGTCCTCGTCTCAGCGGTTCAGCTGAGATAGAGACACTTTCTCAGCTGTTTGGTCAACAGACCCCTGAACATATTCCATTGTATGGAATAACATCACCCTGTACAACCCTTGAGACAAGGTAGAGTTTATCAAATACAATATGTACTTAGCATTGTGAGTGATACCAGTTCAAATCAAGGGAACATTGAGGGAAATATTCCCAACAATCTCCTCCTATTTGAAGAAGGCAGAACATTCTCAATGCTAAGGTACATAACTAACAAAAACTTATCATGCAAATGTACTACATAGCATTCATGATATCATAACATCCAGAAGATAACATTATTTAGGCATTACAACAAAAATCATGACAGATTATACAAGGTGATTATGATATCAACATTGTTTGTTATTAGAAACATGGCATCACAGACTATTTGAAGCAATAATACAGAAAAGAGAATATTAAGCTTTTACTAATATTAGCCCATAACATACACACTTATTTTCAACAGGATTTTCATTGTCAATTTTATTCAAGAGTTAATACATAGATCTAGTTCCACTTTGATTTACAGAAGCAATTTATGTTTTCCTTTTCTTAGAACTTTCAGCCTTGTCGACATCAGCAACTTCCTTCCCTTTAGCAACAATAGCCTTTAGCTCAACAACTTTCTTCTTGTTTTCCTGTCTTTTGAAATAAAGAAAAGGTTTGGGAATATATTTTGAAGGCATTCTTTTTGGATTGCACTTCATCGCAAGGTTTTCTTTGAAGATCAAGTCCATCAGAGAATTTATTTCCAAGTGTCTTATTCATTCTTCAGCTGGGTAGATCCTGTCAATGTCTTTGCATATTTGCCCATGGTTTACCCAAGCATTCAGAATAATGCTTTGGGAGTCATCACTCCAATATTCAAAATCAGGATCATTGTCCTGCTCCTTCCTTTGCATAGCCATAAATTCTTCAGCTAGCATGACTTGTTCTCTTTTTCTCTTCCTTGCCAGGTGAGCATTTTGAGCAAGTCTGGCTTGCCCCTCAAATTCAAAGTCTTCCTTGCTGAAGTTGTCCAGCAGAGGAAGATTTAGGGCTATCCTTATACCCTGTAGCACTTTAAGAGCTAACTCAAAGTTGGTCTCAGCGTTGGCCACCTCCCACTTTCTGGCTTCTTCAACCATTTTTGCTTCTAGGGATTGGGAGGCAACAGCTACATAGCCAGAGAGAGTTTGGAAAGCATTTTCCAAGTCCCCCTTTAGGTCATTTTTCATCTTCTCTGACTCTCCAAGCATTGTGGTGGCTGTTTGCCAGACAAAGTCTTCAATGTGATTGGAGGCTTGTTCTATGACTTCATATGTCTTGCTCACATAATTCTTGACATAGCTTATGTCTTTATCTGCCAATAGGAGTTGTTTGTCCATTGATCTCAGGATAGTGTTCTGAGCAATCACTGTGTGTTCTGCTAGATCAAACCATTTTGTCATTTGTTTACTTAGGATTGTTGTATCTTCCTTTATTTCCTTTACTTCATCCATAATTTCTTCCTTCAAAGATTGTAATCCATTATCAATATAGTTGTTTATTGAAAGCATATGACCTTCAATTAAGGTACTAATAGAGCTGAGGAGATTGTCATGAGTTGTTGTAGTTGTTAGACTCAGCTCCTTTTCAATTTGAGCATGGATTTGCTCCCCCTCAACCTGAGCAGGGACTTGCTCCCCCTCAATCTGAGCAAGGATTTGCTCCCCCTCAATGTGAGTACTAGTAACTTTATTATCTGATAGAAAGATTTAAAGTTAAGATTTGTTGTAGAATTAAAAATTGTGTGACAAGCAAAGGATTTAATAATATGTATGATACCTGATGACTTCTCTAGATCCTTTTCAATATATCTCTCTTGCTCCTCCTCACTAGGAGTATTAGTATTGTGCTTATTTGGAGATGTGTTGAGCTGCTCCCCCTCAGAAGCAGGAACATCATTTGCCTCATCATTTTCCCAGTAACCTGCTGGTTCAGGAGGGATTTGATTTAATCTTTTGTTTAGGTTGAGGATAATTGAATCAATCTCACCTTGAAGATCAATAGGGTCATTGTCTTCATTGTCTTCAGGAGAGGAGTGTGAGATTATGATATTTCTATTAGTAGTGCCACCTTCTTCTTCATCCTCTTGATGCACTATCTCAGCACCATCATTTCTTTCTAGTTCAGGATTAATGTCTGCATGACCTTCAGTGTCATGATTATCTCCTTGGTTATCCTTTGTAGGACTACTGGCTGGAACTTGATTGTCCAGATCATGTACATCTTCTTCTGGCTCTTGTTCTGAGTCAGTGCATATCATTCTTCTTCTCCCGATTCCCTTCACTAAATCTGGCTTTTTCTTTTCCTTCAATTGAGAAGGCTGGCTCATTGGAAGAATCCTAGAGAATCTGTCTAGAGTGTTTATGTCCATTCTTTTTAGGTAATGGAGGTTTGATCCTTTGGGCTTATCAAAGTAGTCTGGGTAGGTATTGAGAAGATAGATGGAGAGGATTCTTCCTAGGTTGGGGGCTTGCAGACATTCTATTGTTCTTTGAAATAGAACCTCTGCCCAGGAGGTCTTCTTATTTAGGACTACTCTTGACATCAATTCAAACATGTGTTTGGAGATTTTGTCATGAGAACCTGGCTTGCACAATATGGCCTTGCCAACAATGTCAGAGAGCAACTTGCCTCTTTGGTTGAAGAACTTCCTTTTCAGCGATCCATGTTTGGCATCACAATAGGCACACCATTGTAATGCTTTGTCTCTGTCTTCCTCTGAAATAGCTTCTTCTTCTTGACTGCAGGAGGGCAGTTGAAGGGCCTTTTCAATTTTCTTAGGGGATATTTTTATCCTCCTGCTTCCTATCTTTCCCTTAATATATGACTTTGGGGAGGACAGCTTAGCACTGGAGAATAATTCTAGAACTTCTGGTTTGAGAATGGTGGAGGGCTCAGATAGGGTATATTCAAGCCCTTGGGCAGATAGAAGATCAATCACAGCTTTTATTTCTTCTAGAGCATGCAAGAACCCATGCCTAACTATTTCATAACCTTCATGCAGCTCTTTTGCCTTCTTTGGCGCCATTTCTTCTGTATTCCAGGTCGCTAAGCCGGAGGGGAGAAGGGTTCGTCTCGCCGGCTAGGTTGAAGGAAAGTGTGATATTTTAATTAATCCTTATGATATTTATAGAGGCTGGAATTAGGTGTTAGGTTTGCTCTAATTGTATAAGTTGATTAGACTTAATCAATTAATTTGAGTTTTCATTCCTGATGAATCAAATTTGACCAGTTTGATATTTAAGCAATCTGTCTCAGCGGTACAGCTGAGAAGGAGTGGTTATCCGCTGGGATAATAATTGCCAACCGCTGAGATTGTTTTATTCGTCTCAGCGGTTTAGATGAGATCACACAAATTGTTTCAGCTGATTTCATGATCTGGTAGAGGGGCTAGATACATGACCTACACTTGGTAATAATCTTGTTGATAGCAAATTTTTAACAAATTAAAGCTTGTTATACATGTGACACTTGCTATATTAAACTAGTGATTGACAGCATGCGCAAAACATATAAGTTTACTGATTCAGATTTATTCTAAGTTCAACATTCCAAGCTCAATTTTAAAAGCATTAAATTTAACTTCATCCAAAGGTTTTGTGAAGATGTCAGCAACTTGCTTGTCAGTGGGGACAAATTCAAGTCATACATCATTACACTCTACATCTTCTCTATCGAAATGATACCTTATCTCTATATGCTTAGTCCTGCTATGTGAGACAGGATTTTTAGCTATAGAGATGGCACTGGATGAATCATAATATAGTGGAGAATTACTTACCTTGAGGTTATAATCCTCTAACTGATGTTGCACCCACAGTAGTTGAAGACAACAGCTCCCTGCAGCTATGTATTCAGATTCTGATGTGGATATTGCCACACTGGTCTGTTTCTTGCTGCTCCAAGAGATCAGCCTTCTTCCTAGGAATTGACAAGTCCCACTTGTGCTCTTCCTATATTCCTTGCATTCTGCAAAATCTACATCTGAATAGCTAGTTAGTTCAAAATCATTGTTCTTAGGGTACCAAAGGCCAAAATGTTGGATGCCCTTAAGGTTTCTTAGAATCCTCTTTGCAGCTGAGTAATGAAATTCCTTAGGGCAGGCTTGGTATCTAGCACAAACACATGTAGCATACATAATGTCTGGTCTACTAGCAGTAAGATACAACAAGGATCCAATAATACACCTATACATGGATTCATCAAAGGTCTTGCCCTTCTCATCCTTGTCCAGGGAGTTGTTGGATCCCATTGGAGTTTTCATGGTGGAGGTTGATTCCATCCCAAACTTATTAATTAGCTCCCTAGAGTACTTGGTCTGAGTGATAAAAGTCCCATCATCAGACTGTTTATCTTGGAGGCCTAAGAAGTACTTTAATTCTCCCATACTGCTCATCTCAAACTTCCCATGCATTAGATTTGCAAATCTTTTGCAGAGGTTGTTATCTGTAGACCCAAAGATTATGTCATCAACATAAATCTAGACTAGAAGACACTTGTCATTTGTTTCCCTAAGAAACAATATACTATCTATCTTTCCCCTCAAGAATTTGTTCTTGAAGAGAAAACTAGACAAAGTCTCATACCAAGCCCTAGGGGCTTGTTTAAGGCCATATAGAGCTTTCCTAAGTAAATAAACATGAGATGTAAGAGTAGGATAAATAAAACATGATGGTTGTTCAACATATACCTTTTCCTTCAAGTTGCCATTCAAGAAAGTTGACTTGACATCCATCTGGTACACTTTGAACCCTTTGTGGGCAGCATAGGCAAGGAATAGCCTAATTGCTTCTAACCTTGCAACTGGGGCAAGGGTTTGATCAAAGTCTATACCTTCTTCTTGTCTATATCCCTTGGCTACAAGTCTAGCCTTATTCTTGATGATTACTCCATTTTCTTCTAATTTGTTCCTGTAAATCCATTTGGTGCCAATAATGTTGTGTCCTTGAGGTTTTGGCACCAGCTTCCATACCTTGCATCTCTTGAATTGAAGAAGTTCTTCTTGCATTACCTGAATCCAAAATGTATCTTGGTTTGCTTCTTCAAATCTTTTGGGTTCCATTTGTGATAGGAAACTCAGGAATAGGGCTTCACTGTGTGCCCTACTTCTGGTTAATACACCTTGGTTCTGATCCCCAATGATTAATTCTCTTGGATGATCCCTTAGATGTCTTGTAGCTGCAGGCAATCTGTCCTCTACTTGTTGAATTCCTTCCACTGGATCAGCAGCTTCCTCAGCAGCCTGCACCTCTACTTCTTCAATAACTGTAGCTTCTGTATATGCTCTGCTACTGCTGGATGGCTCTTGTATAGATGATTCTTCCATAGCCCTTTCACATCCTGTCAAAACAGAAGAACTAGACCAGCCCTTATAGATTAGGCTGGTCTCATTAAACAGCACAGGCATATACTCTTCAACAACATGGGTTTTCTTGTTATAAACTCTATAGGCTCTACTATGTGAGTTATAGCCAACAAGAACCCCCCATGTAGCATTTTTCAGCAAACTCGGTTAATTGAGATTTTCCATTGTTTAAGATGTAGCATTTAGAACCAAAGATCCTAAAGTATGAAATGGTTGGTTGTTTGCCTTTCAGAATCTAATAGGGGGTCATTCCATGAATCTTATTGATGGAAGCTCTATTAAGAACATAACATGCAGTATTGACTGCTTCAGCCTAAAAAGATTCTAGGAGTGAAGAGTCACTAAGCAATGTTCTTCTAGCTTCTATCAAGGTTCTATTCCTCCTCTCAGCCACACCATTTTGTTGTGGGGTCCTTGGGGAGGAGAACTCTTGGATGATACCAAGTTCTTGACAAAACCTTGTCATGGCTTCAGATTGAAACTCTGTGCCATGGTCAGTCCTAGTTCTGACCACAGAACAATGTAAATCATTCTGAATTGCCTTGACATGATTTATAAAGACATTTAGTGTATCTGATTTCTTTTTAAGGAAAAATACCCAAGTATATCTTGAGTGATCATCAACAATCACTAAAGTATACAGCTTCCCTCCTAAGCTCTGAATTGGCATAGGACCAAACAAGTCCATGTGTAATAAATGTAGACATCTTTTAGTGTCCTTGGAGCCAATACTTTTAAAAGTGGCCCTTGTTTGCTTGCCCATTTGGCAAGCATGACATGGACCATTTTTAACACATTTTAAGTTAGGACTATTTCTAACCAAGTTCTTAGAGAATACTTTATGCATTGTCTTGTAGTTGATGTGGGCAAGTCTCTTGTGTCATTGAACACATAGAGGCTCACTTTCATTTGCCACAAGACACACAGGAGAGGAAGATGAATTGCATATAAAATCTAAGAAGTAAACATTCCCACTCCTAGTGCCTGAGAGTATGGTCTCCAAGTCATTGGACATTTTTATCAGGCACTTATCATTGTGGAATTCAATGACATAGCCTAAGTCACACAGTTGGCTTATGCTAACAAGGTTGTGTTGCAACCCTTCAACATAAGCCACTTTAGTGATGGAGACTATGCCATTTGAGATCATACCATAACCTCTGGTGACTCCCTTTTCTGATCCCCCAAAGATGACTTTGGGTCCATTCTTCACAGCTTTGTATTCCTAAAGAAGACCTTTGGTGTCTGTCATATGTCTTGAGCACCCACTGTCAAAATACCATATTTGCCCAAGACTGGTATTTGAACTAACCTGTATGAGGGAATTTAATTACCCTTAGGAGACCAAGTGATATTCGGTCCTAGTTTCATGTTAGTATGAAAAGACTTCATACCTGCTGCAACTTTTGCAGGAAGGCTCATCCTTGCAGTTGACACCTTGGGATTGTTCCAACAATCTATGGCAAAGTGTCCCACTTTACCACAGTACCAACACTCATGAATGTTATATCTCTTCTTATGAACATTTCTTGTGGTGAAATGAGCATCAACATGCTTGTGTTCAGGAGAGGAGACAGCAGTCTTCATTTTGTTCCTTTCAGCAATGATTTGGCTGAAGGTCATCTTGTGGGCAGTCTTAGTAGTCTTTGTTTTAATGGCATCAACTTTCTTTGTAATTGGGCAAGGCAAGAATTGATGGTATTAGACACTGAGCAACAAGACTTGTCTACTGATATGGCAGCAGTCAAGTTCTTAGCTGAATTAAATTTAGAAGAGCTTGCATTCTTATTCTTGAATGAAGGGGCTGCAGTACCAAATACAAATGTTCCATGTTGGGCCATTTGAATTTCCTCATGGGGAGCCTTCATAGCACTCAATCCCATGCCCCTTCTTCCACTACGGGAAGGAGTGTTTTGCTTCCTATAGGTACTTCCATTTTTTCCAGTGACCATACATGCTTTCATGGTCATACCTGTTGGAGAGAAGTAACACCTTTTGAAAGGTGGTTTGAGGCTTAGCCTTACCCCTGCTCTTTTCTCCACTCCCTTCTCCTACTTCCAGTTTATTGATTCCTACTTCTCTCCTAGTGGATTGAGAAGAAAAGGAGTCAATAATAGGGAGCACAGATTTTGGCTTGGAGAATTTAGCCATTAGGCTTCTTTCTTTCAGAAGCTTCTCCTCAAGATCCTTGATGACCTTGTTCTTCAGGGATATGCTGCTCAGATGGATGATTGTAATCCCCTTCAGATGGCTAATTTGTCTATACATCTGACTTATCTTGGTAGATTATTCAGTACATTCTTTTTCAGCCATTTTAAGGGAAGCAATTTCCTGAACTTGCCTCTTGGCAAGCTTCTTGCTCTTTTTCAGAGCTTTCAAGAGAGCACCATATCTGTCAATCAATTGATTGACATCTTACTCAGATTCTGAATCACTTTTACCATGTGATGAATGTGCTTTAGATTCTGGGCATGCATCATGATCAGAAAAGGAAGTGGAGAGATTTAATACTTGTTCATTGTCAGAAATATTCTGACTGTCTTCCTCATCAGTGAGGGCCATAAGACCCAACTAATCTTTGTAGTCTTTATCCTCCTCTATGTCGCTATCTGAATGTGATAGAGGGGCCCTGACTCCAACCCTGGCAACATGATAATCTTCATCTTCTTCTGCTGCAAACAGCCCTATGTAGGCTTCTTCTTCATTCTCTGAATCTAAAGTTAATGACTCAGATTCACTCCAGCTTCTGTCCTTCTTGGCTAGGAAGGAATTCTCACCCTTTCTTCCCTTCTGGTGATAAGACTTCTTGTCACCCTTATCCTTTCTTTTGACTGGACAATCAGCAATGTCATGTCCAAGCTTACTGCAGCAATAGCAAATCACATTAGCTAAACCATGTTTAACATGTTTAGAATCATACCTGTCCCCTATGGGGTGCTGCCTGTCTGCCCTATTTGAATCCTTCCTAGGATGTGAAGAGGAGGAAGGATTATTCTTCCACTGCTTCCTCCTCATCATCTTCTTGAATTGCCTTGAGAAGGCAGCAAATTCCTCATCTGAAGAGATGCTATCAGATGAGCAGTGTTCAGAGTTTTCTGAGTCAGCAACCCTTTTTGGAGGGGTAGGAATTCTTGTCTTGCTCTTCTTGGATCCTTCAGCATTGAGGGCCACAGACTTCTCCCTAGCATGAGACCTGGAGGAGGTGTCCTCCTCCTTTCTAGCAGATAGTTGCATCGCATATGAGAGCAACTTTCCAAACAGAGTGTGAGGAGTTTCACTCAGCTTTTCCACTTCCCTGATGGATAGATTTTGGTATCCCAGTCTCTAGTTATAGATCTTAGGAATTTATCATTTAACTCATAATGAGTGAAGGTCCTTTCATAGGTCCTCAACTCATTTACTATTCTGAAGAATCTTTCATAGCAGTCAGCTATGCATTCCTGGTTTTGTTGCCTAAAGGCTTCATACTCCTGATTAAGGAGGGATTTCCTATCATTCCTCACTTCTTCAGTCCCTTCCATGTAAACAATCAATGTATCCCACATATCCTTTCCAGTCTCACAGTGCACCAAGTTTTGGAATGTTGAATCATCAATAGCATTGACTATAATATTTTGAGCCCTTTTATCCATTGTAGCCAATGCTATCTCATCCCTTGTCATTTTTGTGTAAGACTTGCCTTCCTGCCTAGTAGGATCAATGGTGGAGGGCTTTGTGATAAGGAAGGGACCTTCCTGAATAGTTATATAGATCCTAGGGTCTGAATCTTCCATGTACAGCCTAACCCTTTGTTTCCAAATACAAAAGGTTTCCTTTTTGCATATAGGAAGCTTCATAGAACCCATTTCCCTCTGAACTCCATTAGAAGCCATTGGATTCAGAAATAAAAATACCTATGTAGGATCTGGTCAGACAGTTAAGCCCTTTATGACCAACCTCCCTCTGATACCACTTGATAGAAAATAGGTATGTTATCTAATTCACCTAGAGGGAGGGTGAATAGGTATTCTGTATTTTACTTAGTTGATATAGATAGTTAAATCTATTGTAAGCTAGTAATCAAGCAAACCCAGAAAACACACAAGTGTTTATAGTGGTTCCCCAAGACAGTGTGTCTATGGGTAGTCCAGTTTCACTCTTCACCTTTTTAATAGTGTGTTAGACAGGGCCAACTTCTCCAATCACAGCTACAAGAGCTTACAGTTCAGATCCTTCAAGATCTCTCAGGCTTGATCCAAGCCCTACCTCAGGCCAGTTAGCCTTACAACTCAGGCTTTACAGTCCTACAACCTCAGGCTAAGCAGCCCTATAACCTCAAACTTAGCAGCCATACAACCTCAGGCTAAGCAGCCCTACAACCTCAGTCTTAGCAGCCCTACAACCTCAGGCCTAACATCCTTACAGTAAGAGAGTCTTAGAAGCCATTGGATTCAACTGTAAAAGATTTTTATTAATCCCTCTTCCAAAAGATTCAGTGGTTCAAAGAGTCTTCTTATCAAAAGACTCAGTGGTTCTAAGAGTCTCCTTATCAAAAGACTCAATGGTTCTGAGAGTCTCCTTATCAAAAGGCTCAGTGGTTCTAAGAGTCTCCTTATCAAAAGACTCAGGCACAGGTTGTGCAATCCTAGCAGAGAGGTAGAAGAGAGGACTACCCACATTTTTGGAAACCTCTATAAAAATCCTTGTGTCATCTGTGTGTTGATTTTCTGTGTTGTCCCTTCTTTTAGCTTTCTGTGTTTATTTTTCCAGCAATCTGTGTTTACTTTATTCTGTCTTTGGATTGCTGATTGCATAATACTCTGTATTTTTATTGTGTGTGTATAATTAGGGTAGAAAATATTTAAAACTCTATTCACCCCACCCCCCCCCCCCCCCCCCCCCCCCCCCCTTCACCTCTAGAGAATACTCAGAGGCACACTGTGCACTTTCATCATATAGTATCATGTGACAGAAAATTGGATTTTTCGCAGGATATTAGGTTATGTTTATTTCATTTATACATTTGTGTGGCATATTCAATTGTAATCAAATAACTAGTAATATCAACTTCAAAAATCTCAATAAAATTTCCAGAGATATTGATTACTCCAAATCATCATATAGCAGAAAATCAAAACTATCCTAAGTCATTTGATCACTTTTATTTGATTAATACACTTATGTAACATTAATTTTATTAATCAAATACCTAGGATTTTTTATTCCAAAAATCCTAACTTTTCTAGGGATGATACCCTTCATCATAATAGGTTTATCGCCCAAATATCATGGACATACAACAAGCCATTTGTGATAGATTCACAAAATACACAATGGTGTTATATGCACACCACCCTTCCATACCCAATCCTTCATATGTATGAGTGTATGTTGTTCTACAGTGGTCCAAATGACCTCATGTTTTTACATGTGACATTTTATTACCTATCAAACACATCGCCCAACATTTGGGACATTTTCAAATTATTTAACCGCATTTATTTCATTAATATGAAAAATAATATTTATCACAAAACCTTAGAATAATGTTGCCCAAAAATTTTGTTTTTTTGCCAGAGGGTGTGTCACGACCCGCATTTTCCCAAGAATATAAAACATATTATCAGAGCAAGGGGAAAATATGCGTCGTGATGCCACGCCTGCAGGAGACGACTACAGACGCTCAGGCAACACTTCTTACGATAATTTGTATAAAAAAAACATATATGTGTTTGGATTAAAAGAGAGATTTTTCATTTTAGCTTAAGACTGCGTCCCTCGGTCCGGTGGATCATCTAGTCCACAAGAAGAAAACTATACATACGTAGCGGAAAAATAGGTTTGTTTTTAGCCTACATGAGCGTGAAAATAAACTTCCCAGAACTGATATGCACATATATATGTTTAGTATAGTAAGAAAGGATTTCCTACGATTTTCAAAATATGTGACATTTAGTAAAAATCATGATATGCAAGGATGACATTTTTATATCAATAAAGTAACTAATGCATCCTAGCATAAAGCTTCCCAGAGAGCAAGTAGGTAAACAACTTGAAGGTAACAGCAAACAACTAGCAAGTAAACTAGCACAAAAAGAGATTCATACGGGCGCCAACAACTGACACGAACCCGCAGGAAAGAAGGAAAAACAACCAAAAGAACGGCCCCTTACATACAAGAGAGGAAGGGCCGACAGGACAGCTGAACGACGCCACTCTAACTCCTGCGGCAGCTAAGAACCTGAACCTGAGACATTCATAAGAAAAGAATGCCTCAGCCCAAAAGGGTGCAAGAAAACCAAGATTAGCAGCATCAGAAGTAAAAGAGTGCAGGAAGGAAAAACTAAGCAGATAAACATCTATAATCTTACAACAACCCGAGCCAGCTCAAACGAGTGAACTCGGTAAGAAGAAAAGCTTGCACCAGAAGGTAATAGTCAACACAATCAAAGCCCACCATGTGTCCGCCTTTGCAGCTCAGATGTGATAGTCATACATATACTATCATAATACACATATATAAGCATATGTGCTTAAGAACTTGAGACTGATCAGCTCAAAAGAAAACAGGGTGGTCCACTGCCACTCAAAAAGCCAAAATAGGGTGGTCCACTGCCACCCAAAAAGCCAAAACAGGGTGGTCCACTGCCACCCAAAAAGCCAAAACAGGGTGGTCCACTGCCACCCAAAAAGCCAAAACAGGGTGGTCCACTGCCACCCAAAAAGCCAAAATAGGGTGCATAATCATATACATAAGTATATGGATATACATAGAAGTATATAACTATACCACGGTGCAGTTTACCAGAGAATACACAGACTATCTAAACAACGAAGATCATAGAGATCAAGAACCACCCACCAAAACTATCCCGGGGAATTAGTCAACATAGCATACATAGCTCATAAATCCAACATAGCAAACAGAGGAGTGCCAGGCGGGGGAACGGGATTTCAGAAAGCCGACACCATGACAGGTCTGGTGTCGGAACAAGACAAAGAAAAAATATGACGCGAAGGTCAAACACCTGAACAAAGCTCAACGGTTCATTTGAAAACACTTAGCGAGTCCAAACCTGGCTCCTAGCGAACCTCTTGCAACGGCACGATGAATAAGGCACGACAAGACACCGCAAATGAACACTAACCAACTACAGGGCAACTCGAGAATAGAGCACCGCTTAGTTTGACGGTCAAGAAAGGTCTCATGATCAACATAGGAGGATGAACTTTAACATTCGCTATGCGAAAAGCTATGAAGCAACCTTCAATAACTTATGTATATATATATATAAGTGCTATATAATGGTATTCGATATTTTCAGCTACTATGAGTACAAAGCTGCCGGTCACTGGAACAAGCAAAAGACCCAAAACCGAATTTCGACCACTTACCCTTCAAATTAAACAATTGCTAGCCTCGCTAGGTCACCGAGAACTAGCAAGAGAAATTACCAGGAAATTTAGCATCTAATTTTCCCAAATCGTCAGGAAATTAAAATACGCAATTTCCAGGGAATTTTAGCCCGCCGCAATAACAAACTTAGCCAACAGAAAGGAAGAAAAATACAGGATTTGGAAATTTACTAAGCAAGACCACTTACGCTTAACTAATTAAATAAGCCCAAGCTTTAGCCGATACATCTAGCCCGAGGAAAAACCCAGCATAAAACAAATAGCCGACAAGCTCAACCTTCCCCACGAGAACGAAATCTCTAGCATATAGCCTAGGAAATTAAATACGGCATCCTTGACGGTGCAGGCATCCATAGGGCAACACAATCACGATTAAAATAAAAGCTTGCACAAAAGATAAATCACTCGAAGGGGAAGGAAGGGGGGGGGGGGGGGTAGGAGGATCATGAAATCTTCCGAGGATCTCATCCAACAGTTTAGCATTATGTTTCTCGCAGGACGGACCAAGCTCCCAGACAACCCACTTGCATAAATATACGGCCAAAACTATAGCAGGGGTCTTACCAAATATATAAAAAAAAGAAATGAGACGATTCGGTGGCGGCAACTGAGTATATATCTTTATACATATGGCCAAATCTATTGTAACAGGCAACCATAACTACCAACTGTTAGCATAAAAATAGGCAAGCCAAATGAGACATTTGCATCTAATATATATATGTATATAGCTGGGCACTTCACAACCCACCAAGAATCTATCACATAGCTACAGGATGATCAAAAGAATTGAATGAATCTAAGCCAAAACAGCATGATCACATGTATGGCAGCAGAATAGGAAACCCAAAGGAATAGCAAATTTCCTTAATTCACATGTATGGCAGCACATGTATGGCAGCACATGTATGGCAGCAGAAATAGGAACCCAAAGGATTAGTAAATTTCCTAAATTCTCATGTAGGGCAGCAGCAAGATCAAACAAGAAATCACATAGCAGCAGAAGATCGAACAAAGAGGTCTCATAGCAGCAGAGTGATATAAATCCAACCTAAGGCAGCGGCATCCATAGCAACAAGGACATAAGAAATTCCTAAATTTACTGGTATAGCAGCAGCAAAATCAACAATAAAATTGACAGGATGGTGATATTGCCGCGGCATCCAAATTAACCCAACCAAGATGGTGATATAGCAGCAGGAGAAGGAAAAATCAAAATAAAAAAAACAGCAGCCTCCCTCGACAAGGAGCAGCAATAAGGCGAAATGACTAAGCAGCAGCCAAGGTAAAACCAGCACAAGGTGTTGAATCAAGAGCTCTTATTAACAGAGAATAAAGGGGGGATTTTCTTTCTTAGAACGATCGAAGATCCGCCGATCCCGGCGATGGCTCACCGAAAGGGCTGCCCCGACGACGACAGACAGGGTCCGACTGTAAGATCTCTTTTTCCAAAACCCGTTCGGGTACTTGAAAACTCGAACCTCTCCCGCATCGCACGGTTGAGGTGGATCTTCGCCCAGAATCGCAGCCTTGGGGTGTCACCGACACTCGGGTCGACTAACACCGCTCAGCACCAACCCTGCCGGCTTTACGACCATAAGTAAAATATGCCAACAAATAAGAACAGAAGAAAAGGCATGTCCACAATGTCACAGCATCATATATATATATATATAATGAAAACAGCAGTCCAAAAGAGAAGTACAAGCAAAAAGGGGGCTTATGCCCGATACATATCCAAAATAATATACTATCTCTCTCTCTCTCTACAACATGCGGAAGACTACGTCAAAACTCTCAAAAAAGTGGAAGACTAACTATCTAATCATCAACCTGTGGCGTCGTGGTAGTGCGTTGCATCTGTTGCTCAGGTCCTGCCATCTCGTCCTGCTGCGCGCGGGACAACTCCGTCTCCTCAGACTCCTGCGGTCACACCGACCGTTAGTCATAAAGATTAAGTCGTTTTGTCCTCGCCTCCCCCCATGACTCCTAGGCACCGAGCGGGAGGAAGAAGCGGAGGACAAACAAGGAGTAAACAAGAAGGAGGTGACATGGCACTACTCTAGCAGGTATAAGTAAAGCAGTAAAATCTAGCTAGCAGTATAGTGCAGGCATAAGGCAGTAAAGTAGAGCAATGAAGTAAGCAGTAAGTAGAAAGGAAATGCAGTGCAGTAAGTAAATCTAAACTACCATCACAGATTCATACCTTAACTTATATGAACGCCCATACGACATATAAGTTAAGATGTCCAGGTAACCCATCATATAAAAGAGCCCATACTAATTTATATGATGGGGGGTATGCTAATGTATATGTTATGCAATGCTATGGTTAAGATGTTTTAATGAGTTTATGCAATGTGACTCACCCACACGACTCTATGCGCACAGACCTTTATAGTTCCCAATTTGTTTGAAAGGAAGCCAACCTTTCGGGTACCGACCGTAGTGGCTCACGGTGGTAGTGGATCGGGCACTCCACATTCTAGGCGGGTATAGTCACTACCAAGCCTATACCTCATGTACGCCTCAACGCTAAAAACACAACAGCGGAGCTCCTGCGTACTCTTGCTGGAATCCACCAGACTTTAAGGTCGGGGTGGGTTATTAGGGATCGTCCTCCAGACCGCGGTACTCAAACTTACCGGCCCTCTAAACCTCACCCTCACCTGAGTCAACGTACTACCGTCGGTGACACGACTAGCCTAGTACCGAAGACTCGCCACTATTTGAATAAGTAACAGGTGTTGTGTTAACATGTCCACCCGAGCTTCCGGCTCAGGGACTAACACACAAGCTGATCTAACCCATCTCCTTCCCGGAGGAGATCCATACCAGTTTGCATTCCCACTTAGGCTACTCTTGCCTACAACTTAGTTAGTGTTATATTTAGGGTGAATCTTGAACTTCCCGCGGTGTACTCCGTAAAGGGGACCCTAACTGTACTACAGATCAATGAGCTCAACCCCACAATCCTCTTCAAGACAATTACTTTAGTTGGTGATTAATGTTTGGTTCACCCTTCATCATTACATATAGTTAAAGTGACTTAGCTCATCCCCTGTCCCACCCAATCGGGTTGGACGTACGTTCATTCCTTCTACGTTAACTCTAGCACCACCCCACAAGTATCCCTAGGATTGACCCTCCTTGAATCATGGTGTGCTACATCTCATTTACTGATTGGATATACCTCTTAAACCCTACTTAGGGGTCTGAATTGTCTAGAACTCAAAATTCTGTTTTTACTAAACGCAGACCACAATTTTGAACTATCCATCAACCCCATAAGGGAACCCTTCTAAATATTCATCACCAGCATCTCTAATAATTATCCAAGGTTCCCACTGACCTTAATAGGGTATGCTCCAATTTCCATAATTTTCCATATTAAATTGGTATTTAATATAATTTAAAGTAGTTAAGGTCTTAAGCCAAATTACACATGAACTACCCTCAAAATGATTATACATGCTACATGAAAATTATCAGTAAGGTGATATCTCATATCAAGGTGGTTCACTGAGTAACATGACCCTAGGATGTCATCTGGTCTACTAAATCATCATAATTGTATAATTACGAAAATGCCACTATAATTAGGAAAAATAGTATTTCACTTCTGAAAATTCTCCAAAAATTACCAAGTGTCCAAATGGGGACCTAGAGTCCTCTGCCAAATTATTGTGTTATTACCATGTGATTTGATATTTTACAATGATTAAACATTCAAAGGTAGCAATTACAAATTTCTACTTGAAGTACTTGAAATATAATTCAACCAGCCACCACATAATTATCATGGGAATATATTAACCTACAACTACAGATAACCAAGTATCATATCAATGCCCCATGATTTGATATTTTAAAAAGATTAAATACTCATAAGGATGTAAAATCCACTTTCTACATGAGATACATGAAATATAATTCTACAAGCTTCCAAATAATTATCATGGGCATATATTAACCTAAAACTACAGGTAACCAAGTATCACATCAATGCCCCATGATTTGATATTTTAAAAGATTAAATACTCATAAGGATGAAAATTCCAATTTCTACATGAGGTACAAGAAATAGAATTCAACAAACTTCCAAACATTTATCATGTGCACATATTATCATAAAATGACAGATTCCCAAGTATCATAACATTGCCCTATGATTTGATATTTTAAAAGGATTAAATATTCTCAAGCTAGCAAGCACTTAAGCTTCCCATACAAAGAATAATGCTTCAACAAATCATAACAAAATTACTATAGTCTACTTTCATCACTAACCAGCCACTGAAAGAGTTACAACACCATACAAGGTCCAATGACTATGAATTTCATTTTAATAAGGAAGGGTGGCAAATTCATTTATTAGGAAGAAATACACTTAAATACCCCTAAAAATTCTCATTAAATTTAATAAGTCATTTTATGTTCCCACAAACATATCTACAAAGTCCTAAGCCATGACAAGAACATTTGATCCTATGTTCTTCACAAATCCCCACTTTGCACCCTTAAGGATTCACCCTTAGGGTTTTAGGTCACACCACCCTAATGGCTCCAAATGGACCATTAGGGTGTGACACTAGCATTTGTATATACATACCCACATAGCCAACATGATAGGAGGAGGCTAACACACTCAACTCCTCAAAATGACCTAAGCCTAATTTGACCCTTAAAGGCCCTCATTAGGGTTTCCAATTTTCCATATCAAATCAACTCCAAATGGAGTGATATTGTAGGTAGGCACTACTCATGTACAAAAGAGTATGCCACCAAAGTTTGGTGTCATTTGGACATCATATGCTCCAAAAATCAACATAATTTAAATAATCTAATTACCACAAAAACCCTATGTAAAAGTGTCCACCAAGGGCTGCCCCTTTGGCAGGGGGTGACCCTAGGGTATACCAACCCATGGTTAAACGCACAGCTCCAAAGATGGAGGGGTTTGACCTAGGCAATTTTTCTAATGGACTGACCTAGTGTAGGACCAGTCCTAGTAAAACAGCTCCTTAGGGAGTTGTATGTCACCAAATGACCTAAACTCAAGGCCAAATGAAAGTTAATACCAAGGCCTACAACTTTCATGTTGAGCACTTTTTCTAAATCGGCCATTAAGAGGCCTTAATTTCTGTTGGAAGTTAACTGATCAAATGGGGGCCGAATAGCTATACTTTGAATTAAATAAATGCAGGTAAAAAAGATTCTGCACAAATCTTAAAGCAGATCCGAGCCTCCCCCTTCATCTTCTTCCTACAGCCAACGGATGAGATCAACCAGAGCTGGGCGAACTTGCTCCTCCATTTCCCGGCCACCTGGTGGCCACCACGGCCGGCCACCACCTCCACCACCTTCGTGGTGGTCGGGGCTACTACTTCCCGGCGACAAGGCGGCCGGAGGAGGTGTTTTCCGGCGAACTAGCACGGCCGAAAATTAGCTAAAAACCATGATTTTGAGAGTTTGATTCCGACCCAATTGAGCCCGAACCTTCAAATAAAATAGATGGGAAGCTAGCATAGAGGGAGAGGAGGAGAAACGAACTCTAAAGGGGGCTTGACGGCGGCGGCGGCGGCGGTTGGCCATGGAAATGCTCCTCTCAGGCGACCTTGGCCATTTCCTCCATTCTCCACCAAAAGCTTTGATCAAGGGTCGATTTTGACTGCTTGCCAGCTTCTGAAGCGAATGAGATGGTCAAATGGGAGTGTGGAGGAGAGTATAAGGGAGTTTGAACTAGGATGCCCACATTTTTGGCATTTTGGCCAACCAATCAG
Source organism: Dactylorhiza incarnata (assembly GCA_033032865.1). Lineage (NCBI taxonomy): Eukaryota > Viridiplantae > Streptophyta > Magnoliopsida > Asparagales > Orchidaceae > Dactylorhiza > Dactylorhiza incarnata. The sequence goes on from JAWHQI010000098.1 coordinate 7,181,626, forward strand.
CTGTACAGCTGCCCTTCTTCCCTATTCCCAGGTGCCCAGCAATCACCCAATGCCCTAGGCTGATTGAGGTGGAGTGTAGAGGAGGGGGGTTAGCTTTTGCTTTTGCCTTTTTGCTTTTGCCTTTATAATCAACTTTTGGTCCCCCCTCTCATTTGATTAATCAAACCATGGTTTGAGTTCAGTCCAAGGCTGACCATGGGCATGTCCTAAGTCCATGAATGATTGGTTAGATGATGGGGGTTGAGTTCCACTCAATTTAGGCTTGAAATTAACCTTTAATGGGCTATGTTGACCATGGTTGACTTTGGTCAACCAAGGTGAGTGGGTTGACCCCACTTGGGGGTCATAGGTCCCTTAAAATCACCCAACATAGGTTGGTCCATGGTGGGGCTCCAATTGGTTCAATTTAATCAAAGGGTGTAGATTTGACCAAAATTGGGTAAAGTTTGACTTTGGTCAATTGGGGTCAATTGGTCCCACCATGATGGGGCTTTTGGGTCCAATGAGTTCCTTAAAGTGTTTAGAGTGTGGTGGTAAGGTCAATTTGAACATTTGGAGTCAATTGAACCCTAATTGACTTAGTTTGGTTAATGTTGACCTAATGTTGACTTTGGTCAATTTCATGCAATTGGGTCCCACCCAAGTGCAATTCCCATGATAATGGTCTTCCTTAGTGGTTAGGGTAGTATGGGGAAGGTCAATTTGGTGAATTGAGGGTCAATTGGCCTAAGGGAGTGGTATTGGGCTATGTTGATTTTGTGCCCTTGGTGTGCACTTAGCACACTCCACTTGGCCCAAGGGCCCTAGTGGCCACTCTGCACACCACCCATGCCCTAACACCATCTAGGGGTCTATAAGGATTGGGGATGTTACAAATCCCAATAAACAAAAGAAATATTTCGTCCTCGAAATTTAGGTTTGGGTCTACGGGTTGCAAGTACTTATAAGAGTAAAGGATTTCAAAGACGATTAATTTGCACCTGAGGTGAAGAGTTCCGGGAAACATTGTTGCATGAAGTCCAGGGGCACCCAGCTGTGCTCCTCTTGCCCATGCTTGAACTACAATACTCGGACCTCAGAATCTCCTTCCACGGAAGAACCCGGACCTCTACTATAAGAGAACTCAAACCGGAGCAACATTCTTTACCAAAATTTCTCATCGCACTTCTACTATTACTTGCTAAGAATATTGACAATATTCCCACTAGGGGTTGTTTGGAGGTTTATCCCGCCGCTCAGACCATCGTGCCATTAATCACAATGCGGGTTCTACTTACTCCATCCCGGTGATAAATAGAAAAAGAGATACTTCAAAAGCCAAACAAGCTAACCAGGCGTAGGTGTTATTAGAATCACGACACTCTCCGAAGGAGGAACTACCTATAATACATCAGACCCTACCGAATTAACATATACAGCCTTGCCGCGCTAGATGGCACCGGAAATCTTCGAGTTCAACTTAACTTCATAAGGTTATAATCACGAACCATGATCACATAAAACCCTGTTCTTAGACCGATTGGCCAAGACGTGATCAAATTAGCCAACCGACATTTTCTATTCTGATTCTTCACTATATGATTCTCTTACACGAAGGTGTTCAACACCATATACACCAAGAGACCTTATACCTTAACAAATGAGGTCTCGGCTGATAGACCGTTTCCGACTCCGCGGATACGAGGTCAGGTTTATCAGCTACTAAGTAAAAAAAATGATCTTTGACTATACTTGGGTCAGAGTCTCCTATGTCCTACAAATGTTACAAGAGGTTAACGATTCCTCCCGTTAAATAAATGCAAATAACCTTCATGCTTTCCTTGAGGCACATAACGTCTGCAGATTAAAAAAAGATGTTCGTGAAATGTCTCCCATCTACTTTCCATATCCATTTGGTTCATATCCCACGAGGATAAAACCCTTTTTATCAAGTCATATTTTGGCACAATTTGATTTCAACATGCAGGGGGACTCATTAAAACCCATTAATCCTCGAGAAATTCCACCATTTATATTTGAAAATCAAACTTGTCTCCCTTAATCCTGAATCTTCCTAACTGGGATTATAAATTTTGGGGAAATTGTAAGTTCTGGTTCTTAAGATCGGAGGATTGTATATCTTCAATATATCATTCGTCAAATTTCACTTTAGATTTCCAATATCGAGTGGACTAAACTTCCAAAGTCGGGTAATCTTGTCTCACTTAAGCTATAATTTAAGAATTAACGGATTCATCATACCGACCCTTCTCTTAATTATGTCATCCAAAAAAAATTTACGTCGTTACGTATCATCAAGTAAAATTAATAACATTAAGCGGGAGTTGATAGCAACGGTACCTAATCAATCGTTTTAACTCCCCCTTCCTCAATATTTCAACACGTGACGGTCGATGACATTTTTCCTGAGATCCGAACATAGAAAGATTCTCCATTTTAGCCCTAAATAGTTTATACCATCATATTATAAGATCCAACGAGCACCTTCCTGAGCTCTCCGGTTGTGCATGAACCAACTCTAAGAGTAAAGTGATCTTAACTAGATTTTCACCAAGGAGAGGGCTTGAATTTTAATTAACAATACTATCCGAAAATTACCCTTGAAAGCCCTGGAGTGCGAGAAACTCTAATTGTAATCTTTACTTGCGAAAACTTGATTCCAATCTTCCAAATTCCATGATGTGACACATTTATCCCAAGCTACAAAACCTGGCATTCTTTCTTGTTTTCAATACTTGACTAAAGCGAGACATTTGTTCGGACGCCAATGATTATTAATTGCTCGGATAACTCTACAAATCGATGTCTCGAGGTTAAGAAGGTGTATCTATAACAATACACTTGCAAGTTTGTTACGATAAACTGATTATTTCTTCTGGTCAAGTGGACTTAAAGCCCAGTCTTACTTCTAACTATTCTACATTTTACTTGGTCTTGCACTGAATTTGTCGTTTATGATGTTCTTCCCTTGTGACTGGTAAGAGCTTGATGACCAAACGCCCTTATAACAGACAAGACAATGTTGCTTGGATCAGGAAGTTAGTGAAATTCCCTAAATTCTTAACCTGACTTTCTTGATTCCGAGAGTCTTATGCCCATACACTGGACAACCCTTTACGTATAAACGATTGATTAACAGGTTGATCACTTTTGTCGACTTAGACTCAGCCTTGGAGCAATAAGATGAGTACCCGCTCACGCTTGAAGTCCACTATTCACCTAACTTGCCAGTGAAACTATAGCGGCCACAACTTGGTATAGACAATCCCCGTTATTTAAGGTGAAGCAACTCTCCAAGGGTCTCAAACTTCTAAGGGGGGGTTGGTCCTCAAACCAAAAGTGTATGAATAAGATCTCGTCATTACCCGAGTATCGTTGATTGCTCTAAACCTCGAGGTTACTACGAAAATGCCACAACCTTTTCTAAACAAAGTCTAGGGGTAATCCAAGTCAGTATTTTATTGGCCCAATAAACAAAAGGATAAGCCCCTACCGATTTGGGCTAAGTCTCTCCAATACTTCTACGGTATATTCATCTTACATACGTACATAAACTGTAGGGCATATAATCTCTGACTTGGTGTTCCACCCTGAGAAATATTGTTATGATAAGACTTAGGCTCCCAATGTTATAAATTATGCTAACTTTTCCGAATTCCCTATATGATTAACTAGGAAAGGGGCCTTTTCAAAACAAAAGTATTCAAATTCCAATCCGACTTCTGGTATTTTATGGTGGCTGCCTCAACGTACTATAATGGGAAGTATCAAGTTATGGTAAGAGGGTTATGCTCATGGGTCTTCTATTACTCTAAAGAAGACTACAGACACCCGATCTCCTCGAGATGGTCCTACCACCTGATAATAAAGCGTAACCTTTAGCGTGAGAGTCTCAACGTCAAGACTTATACTAACTTCTTCCCTTAGCTACGTTGGGTATCCTTAACCTTCAATCAAATCTAGACCCGAGGTCGCTCTTTAGACTAGGATGCGTCACTAAATTGTCTAAGTAAGTCAAAATTTGACCTAACTTGAAGCTTAGTGGACTGTTTTATGTGATTTCATACATGGGCACACCACAGCTTCCGCTGCATAGTTTGTCCGCAAACTACACTCGAGCGGGGTGACCCAGTATGTTGTGGACTGTTCTCTTATGATCGTACCTCCCTCTGATACCATTTGTAAGATCTCTTTTTCCAAAACCCGTTCGGGTACTTGAAAACTCGAACCTCTCCCGCATCGCACGGTTGAGGTGGATCTTCGCCCAGAATCGCTGCCTTGCGGTGTCACCGACACTCGGGTCGACTAACACCGCTCAGCACCAACCCTGCCGGCTTTACGACCATAAGTAAAATATGCCAACAAATAAGAACAGAAGAAAAGGCATGTCCACAATGTCACAGCATCATATATATATATATATATATATATATATATATATATAAATATATATATATATATATATAATGAAAACAGCAGTCCAAAAGAGAAGTACAAGCAAAAAGGGGGCTTATGCCCGATACATATCCAAAATAATGTACTATTTCTCTCTCTCTACAACATGCGGAAGACTACGTCAAAACTCTCAAAAAAGCGGAAGACTAACTATCTAATCATCAACCTGTGGCGTCGTGGTAGTGCGCTGCATCTGCTGCTCAGGTCCTGCCATCTCGTCCTGCTACGCGCGGGACAACTCCGTCTCCTCGGACTCCTGCGGTCACACCGACCGTTAGTCATAAAGACTAAGTCGTTTTGTCCTCGCCTCCCCCCACGACTCCTAGGCACTGAGCGGGAGGAAGAAGCGGAGGACAAACAAGGGGTAAACAAGAAGGAGGTGACATGGAACTACTCTAGCAGGTATAAGTAAAGCAGTAAAATCTAGCTAGCAGTATAGTGCAGGTATAAGGCAGTAAAGTAGAGCAATGAAGTAAGCAGTAAGTAGAAAGGAAATGCAGTGCAGTAAGTAAATCTAAACTACCATCACAGATTCGTACCTTAACTTATATGAACGGACATACGACATATAAGTTAAGATGTCCAGGTAACCCATCATATAAAAGAGCCCATACTAATTTATATGATGGGGGTATGCTAATGTATATGTTATGCTATGCTATGGTTATGATGTTTTAATGAGTTTATGCAATGTGACTCACCCACACGACTTTATGCACACAGACCTTTATAGTTCCCAATTTGTTTGAAAGGAAGCCAACCTTTCGGGTACCGACCGTAGTGGCTCACGGTGGTAGTGGATCAGGCACTCCACATTCTAGGCGGGTATAATCACTACCAAGCCTATACCTCATGTACGCATTAACGCTAAAAACACAACAGCGGAGCTCCTGCGTACTCTTGCTGGAATCCACCAGACTTTAAGGTCGGGGTGGGTTATTAGGGATCGTCCTCCAGACCGCGGTACTCAAACTTACCGGCCCTCTAAACCTCACCCTCACCTGAGTCAACGTACTACCGTCGGTGACACGACTAGCCTAGTACCGAAGACTCGCCACTATTTGAATAAGTAACAGGTGTTAACATGTCCACCCGAGCTTCCGGCTCAGGGACTAACACAAAAGCTGATCTAACCCATCTCCTTCCCGGAGGAGATCCATACCAGTTTGCATTCCCACTTAGGCTACTCTTGCCTACAACTTAGTTAGTGTTATATTTAGGGTGAATCTTGGACTTCCCGCGGTGTACTCCGTAAAGGGGCCCCTAACGGTACTACAGATCAATGGGCTCAACCCCACAATCCTCTTCAAGACAATTACTTTAGTTGGTGATTAATGTTTGGTTCACCCTTCATCATTACATATAGTTAAAGTGACTTAGCTCATCCCCTGTCCCACCCAATCGGGTTGGACGTACCTTCATTCCTTCTACGTTAACTCTAGCACCACCCCCACAAGTATCCCTAGGATTGACCCTCCTTGAATCATGGTGTGCTACATCTCATTTACTGATTGGATATACCTCTTAAACCCTACTTAGGGGTTTGAATTGTCTAGAACTCAAAATTCTGTTTTTACTAAACGCAGACCACAATTTTGAACTATCCATCAACCTCATAAGGGAACCCTTCTAAATATTCATCACCAGCATCTCTAATAATTATCCAAGGTTCCCACTGACCTTAATAGGGTATGCTCCAATTTCCATAATTTTCCATATTAAATTGGTATTTAATATAATTTAAAGTAGTTAAGGTCTTAAGCCAAATTACACATGAACTACCCTCAAAATGATTATACATGCTACATGAAAATTATCAGTAAGGTGATATCCCATATCAAGGTGGTTCACTGAGTAACATGACCCTAGGATGTCATCTGGTCTACTAAATCATCATAATTGTATAATTACTAAAATGCCACTATAATTAGGAAAAATAGTATTTCACTTCTAAAAATTCTCCAAAAATTACCAAGTGTCCAGATGGGGACCTAGAGTCCTCTGCCAAATTATTGTGTCATTAACATGTGATTTGATATTTTACAATGATTAAACATTCAAAGGTAGCAATTACAAATTTCTACTTGAAGTACTTGAAATATAATTCAACCAGCCTCCACATAATTATCATGGGCATATATTAACCTACAACTACAGATAACCAAGTATCATATCAATGCCCCATGATTTGATATTTTAAAAAGATTAAATACTCATAAGGATGTAAAATCCACTTTCTACATGAGGTACATGAAATATAATTCTACAAGCCTCCAAATAATTATCATGGGCATATATTAACCTACAACTACAGGTAACCAAGTATCACATCAATGCCCCATGATTTGATATTTTAAAAGATTAAATACTCATAAGGATGAAAATTCCAATTTCTACATGAGGTACAAGAAATAGAATTCCACAAACTTCCAAACATTTATCATGTGCACATATTATCATAAAATGACAGATTCCTAAGTATCATAACATTTCCCTATGATTTGATATTTTAAAAGGATTAAATATTCTCAAGCTAGCAAGCACTTAAGCTTCCCATACAAAGAATAATGCTTCAACAAATCATAACAAAATTACTATAGTCTACTTTCATCACTAACCAGCCACTGAAAGAGTTACAACACCATAAAAGGTCATATGACTATGAATTTCATTTTAATAAGGAAGGGTGGCAAATTCATTTATTAGGAAGAAATACACTTAAATACCCCTAAAAATTCTCATTAAATTTACTAAGTCATTTTATGTTCCCACAAACATATCTACAAAGTCCTAAGCCATGACAAGAACATTTGATCCTATGTTCTTCACAAATCCCCACTTTGCACCCTTAAGGATTCACCCTTAGGGTTTTAGGTCACACCACCCTAATGGCTCCAAATGGACCATTAGGGTGTGACACTAGCATTTGTATATACATACCCACATAGCCAACATGATAGGAGGAGTCTAACACACTCAACTCCTCAAAATGAGATCAACCAGAGCTGGGCGAACTTGATCCTCCATTTCCCGGCCACTTGGTGGACACCACGGCCGGCCACCACCTCCACCACCTTCGTGGTGGTCGGGGCTACTACTTCCCGGCGACAAGGCGGCCGGAGGAGGTGTTTTCCGGCGAACTAGCATGGCCGAAAATCAGCCAAAAACCATGATTTTGAGAGTTTGATTCCGACCCAATTGAGCCCGAACCTTCAAATAAAATAGATGGGAAGCTAGCATAGAGGGAGAGGAGGAGAAACGAACTCTAAAGGGGGCTTGACGGCGGCGGCGGCGGCGGCGGCGGCGGTTGGCCATGGAAATGCTCCTCTCCGGCGACCTTGGCCATTTCCTCCATTCTCCACCAAAAGCTTTGATCCAAGGGTCGATTTCGACTGCTTGCCAGCTTCTGAAGCTAATGAGATGGTCAAATGGGAGTGTGGAGGAGAGTATAAGGGAGTTTGAAATAGGATGCCCACGTTTTTGGCATTTTGGCCAACCAATCAGCTGTACAGCTGCCCTTCTGCCCTATTCCCAGGTGCCCAACAATCACCCAAGGCCCTAGGCTGATTGAGGTGGAGTGTAGAGGAGGGGGGTTAGCTTTTGATTTTGCCTTTTTGCTTTTGCCTTTTTAATCAACTTTTGGTCCCCCCTCTCATTTGATTAATCAAACCATGGTTTGAGTTCAGTCCAAGGCTGACCATGGGCATGTCCTAAGTCCATGAATGATTGGTTAGATGATGGGGGTTGAGTTCCACTCAATTTAGGCTTGAAATTAACCTTTAATGGGCTATGTTGACCATGGTTGACTTTGGTCAACCAAGGTGAGTTGGTTGACCCCACTTGGGGGTCATGGGTCCCTTAACATCACCCAACATAGGTTGGTCCATGGTGGGGCTCCAATTGGTTCAATTTAATCAAAGGGTGTAGATTTGACCAAAATTGGGTAAAGTTTGACTTTGGTCAATTGGGGTCAATTGGTCCCACCATGATAGGGCTTTTGGGTCCAATGAGTTCCTTAAAGTGTTTAGAGTGTGGTGGTAAGGTCAATTTGAACATTTGGAGTCAATTGAACCCTAATTGACTTAGTTTGGTTAATGTTGACCTAATGTTGACTTTGGTCAATTTCATGCAATTGGGTCCCACCCAAGTGCAATTACCATGATAATGGTCTTCCTTAGTGGTTAGGGTTGTATGGGGAAGGTCAATTTGGTGAATTGAGGGTCAATTGGCCTAAGGGAGTGGTATTGGGCTATGTTGATTTTGTGCCCTTGGTGTGCACTTAGCACACTCCACTTGGCCCAAGGGCCCTAGTGGCCACTATGCACACCACCCATGCCCTAACACCATCTAGGGGTCTAGAAGGATTGGGGATGTTACACTGACAACCTCCCGAGACCACTCCGACGGCCAAGCCCCCGACCACCGGCGCCACCGACGAAGCCCTAGATCACTCTCTCGCTCCAGCTCACTCGGCAGAGAAAGAAATCGGGAAAAGGGGAGGAGCAGGGTTTATCAGGGAAGGGGAGAGCAGGGAGGAATAATAGCTGCCAGCAATATATAACCTAATAATAATAATAATTATTATTATAATAATAATAATATTAATAACAAAAACTTTTATACATAAGTATTATTTATAATTTATACACATATAATATATGATTGTACACATCTATCCACCTACCTAAATACATGCCTAATGAAACCCAAATTTTTATACATATATACATGTATATATTGTGTTTATGTTTGTATAAATCTTTATATACAATCTTTGTATCATAACATTAATGTATACGTGTATATACATATATTTTTATGCAAACCCCCTATAAACTTTCAAGCACGCAAACACGTAAGAATAACTGTATTCGTATATATATATAGTAGCACGCTAATAAGTAAATACTTATACAAGCCTATAATTCTATATGTATACATTTATACATATATATATACACAATTACATACTGATTACCGCATTTACGCCCCCTACTAGAAATAACTTGCCGGAAGACGACGACGATTCAGAACGGTAACGCCCTATCACCTCCATGCCTAGAATAAATATTTCGCTTTAGAATAATTATTATTAATTCCATATGCTTCAAATAAAATAATTATAAGGAAAAACCCGGGGCGTTACAGGGTGTATCTATGGTATGTACCCTTATGTCCAAAATACTAGGCCTATCCAAGCATCTATGTGGTCTAGATCTACAAAATAAGGACGGGTTTCTCTTTAGGACGCACCTCACGAGAATGTCCCTACAAGAAGATGTATGCCACCAAACCTGGTGATTCAAAGCCATATGGACAGTAGACCTCCAGGGCTACAAAAGTTGTCTCGGACACTTTTGTCTAATAAGGCCTCTAGGTGGTCTAATTTTGGGAAATGATTATCAGTTCAAGGTGTGACAAATAATTCATTTAATACATTCAAGGTCTGCATGTATCCATCTACCGTGAAATGGAGGGTTTTGATTGTGTCTTCCACCTCCAGCCAAGGGACCAGATTGTCCCATCCTGGTCCATATTCCAAGCAAAATTCCCGGCCACCTGAGGGTCGCCACTACCATCCACCACCGCCACTACCTTCGTTGAGGTGGGGGCTATCAATCGGCGGCGACACGACCACCGGAGGAGGCCTCTCCGGCGAACCCGAGCGGGGTGAAAAGCTCAAAAATTTCTCGCATTCCTCACATGGATCGTTCCTCAATTGAGCCCAATTTCTTAGCCTAGAGAGCTGTAAAGCTGGCACAGGGGGAGAGGAGGAGACACAGACCTCTATTGGAGCTTGATGATGAATATTTCGACGGTTAGCCATGGTTCTCTCCTTCTCCACCGAGCTTGCTTAATCTGCCGATTCTCCACCAATGGCCTTCTTCTCAGTGGCTGGCTCGACCCCTTAGGGCCCTCTGAAGATGATGGAAGGGTCAAATGAGGGGTGTAATAGCTGTATAGAGAGGATGGGGAGTATGGGATGTCGGCCATGTTTTTTCTGCTTTCTCCTTTGTGGCTGAGCGGCTGCAATCCCCTGAAAAGACTATTCATGGCCTGAGGGGGTCGGCTAAAGGCTTGGGCAAGGGACCACGGAACCTCCATTACTCAAAACACCTTTTTTACCTTAGGAAAAAATGTCATTTTTGCCCCCCATGCACATACTCTCTCTCCAATTTCAAGGTTGGGGTGCCAATAGGTATGTGTTCTGCTTGTTATACAAGGGGGTGAGGCCTTGGTCCACTTGGATTCCATTTGGGCTTTTGCTTTCTTCCTTAAAGCCTTATGTTGACCATGGTTGACTTTTGGGTTGACTTGGTCAAATTGGTGGGTGGGTTAGCCCCACTTGATGGTCATGAGTCATAGGACCATACCCAAAGTCCATTGGACCATGCTGTTGCTCCAATTGAGTTAATTGATCCATATGGTGTGAGTTTGACCCAAAATAGCCTAGATTTGACTTTTGTCAAATTGGGTGGATTGGTTGACCACTTGATGGGGCTTTGGGCCTAATGGATCCTTAATGGGGTTATAAGGTTATGGGTGAAGTTAATTTGGCCAATTGGAGGCCAATTGACCCTTGATTGGGTTGATTTGGGTTATAAGGTTATTGGGTGGATTGGGTTGATTTGGGTTATGTGAAGATAATACGATTCAAAATAAAAATGCTATTGTGCAAAATACTACACCTAACAAAAATTACTAAAGCAACCTAATATAAAACAGGAAACAAAATACGAGGAAAAAAAACAAAGGAATGCAATTTACAAATGGAAGGGCTTCTCTCTCAGGTTCTCCCTCTCCAGAAAACTCATACGACTGTGTTCCCCGGCAACGGCGCCAAAAACTTGATGGCGCAAATCTCAGCACACCGCTATAGGCGGTAGCTAGACTGCGGCATTTAACGGCAGTGTACCGATCGTTCAAGTAATATAAAATGGGAATGAATCCCCAAGTATCGATCTCAATGGAACATAGTAAGGTGGAGTTTATTATCGAGGAAGGACTTGAGATTGAAGTCCTTTCGAGCGGATGGATGCAGAAATGGGGGATTTGGTTTGTGGAAAATAAAAGAAAACAACTTAAACTACTCCTATGCAATGCCGCTATGCAATGCTTCGCTTGGCGGGATGGAGACTAGGCAGGCCTTGAGCTCGCTGCGTCGCAAGTGCGGATGGGCGAGTAGGCAAGTGGAGTCGAACTGTGCAGGCCTTGAGCGCACTGCTTCGTTGGGCGAATGGATTACACGGGCCGCTATGCCACGCTTCGCTAGGCGGATGGACGAGTAAGCATACGAATGGAATGGAGAGAACGGCGGAATGAGGGTCGCAAGCACCTCTTCGCAAAGCACACCACTAACAATTGTTAGGGCGACACAACACAACAAACAATCCACACCACGGGGCACACCTCAAATGAAAATATAACAAGATTACTCAATCACATAGACATGATTTCATACTAATGTTAACAAGTGAAAGTATACTTCATCAAAATGTTAGTTCTAGCTACATATACATCAATAAGAGAAGAACAAGGCAAGAAATCAACCGAATCCGAAGGCTCGTTGTAGATTCACGGTTGGAATCACCGGGTTGTCAATCTGCGTCCAAGCTCAGTCCGCAACTACGTGCGGGGTAGAGAGAGCTGTCACTACTCTCCAATGAGCCCGTCTTCTTCGTGTCACGATCCGGTAGAGGTTGCAAACTTCCTCTTGCTTGATGGCGATGGCGGCTAAACCTTCCTTGAAGCTCTTGGATGAAGGAGGAGGCCGAGAGGAAGCTCCGGCTCAAGAATGGCGTGAAGAACAAGCCCGGAGCACCTCCCGATGGTGGGCGGCGATGGAGGGGCGAAATCGGGCGGAACGGCGGAGCTGGGCGAGAAAAACGGCGAAGGATCCGACCTAAATCGCGAGCAGCAATATTTATAGGCGCTGGAATAAACAGTGCGCACGGTCATTGGCGCACGACCAGTGGTCGTGCGCGCTGGAATTTTGTGATCGTGCGCCTGCCTGGGTGGAGCCTGCAATGTAAGAAATTTATAAAATACCATGTTCGCACGACCAGTGGCGCACGACCGGTGGTCGTGCGCACTATCGTAGGTGGTCGTGCGCACTGGTCGAAACAGAACTCATAAAATCGATGTTAAGTGCGCACGCACAGTGGCGCACGACCGGTGGTCGTGCGCAATATCGTTGTTGGTCGTGCGCACTGTCCGAGACAGAACTAAAAAAATAGGGTTAAGTGCACACAATCAGCGGCGCACGACCAGTGGTCGTGCTCAATAGAACCAGTGATCGTGCGCAGTGTTCCTGTGCAGAATTGCACCGGGAACACCTGCACGACTCCTGTTCCAGCACAACCACGAATCCATCCACTGAAAGTGGCACTTAACAATGCATGAAAACTACTAAAGATGGAGAACTTGTAATAACAACAAAAATGGGCCTAGAGGTGCACTTAGCATGGAGTATCAAATATGAGTGAAAACATGTCTAAAGTGAAGTGCATAGACTAGAAAATCGGCCCAGATGAGTCCACAAATGTGTATATATTTGGGACTCATCAGCAGTCAGAACTTTGAGTTTTTTAGAATCCCAATTAGATAGTTACTCAAATATTGCAAAGACTATTCGGGCGACCTATCCTTTCAACACTTGACTCGGCGAATTTGTTATAACCCAGAAAACACCTGCCATATATCTTGTCAAATAGTTGTGCGGTTTAACATATAATCCGGGCGGAAAGGAATTCAAGCTCTGAATAATCTCAATATGAATTGACCCCTCGAGTTAATCGGAAGCTGATCATAACTTTAAGCCGCTATAATAAATAAATCCCGATCACGATATGTGCAATTTGAATGTATCTTGTGCGATTGAAAAACCAAGCCGCGCGATTATTTGCCAGCTTGCGCAGTTACATCACAGAAAAAATGAATATCCACAAGTCATAAGAGAATAATCAACAAGTCGCACGGTAAGTATTCAATTCGAACGACCTGTAATTTGGATTCCTGTAATACTTATCCTTCCAAGTATAAGCATCAATCGATAAGTTCGCGCTACCTATATATAATCCGGGCGGTCAATGACTTGTTACTTGGTAATATTCATCCTTGTATGAATAGATCACAATCACTTTTCTATGGAGGACTTGATTTTAACCGAGCGAATAAAACAGATACCCATAAGGATGATAGAATTATAGACATAGTGAAAAAACTGGTCGGTCATTGTTATACTTGACACCATGATCCTTGCCTTATGACATTCCATGATAACTCGTTCTAGCTTTTTCAGCTAGAATAATTCCAACCGACCGGTTAGTATATTAAGTTGTTGTTTGGTTGAGCCGATCGGTTTAAAGATTCCAACACGCCTGTTATATTATGCTAATGTACCTGCTTATCCCAAGCCGGTCGATTTAATAGGTCAAACCGCCCGGTCTGTTGTATACCTGTTAAATCTTGTTTCCTCCCAAATGGTCCTGAAGAACCATAAGAGATGTGATAACTGATGAGTCCGATTTATATACATATTTTAGGACTCATTTAGGCTTAGTATCATGCATAGGTACTGCATATTAGGTTGATTATCGCTTATATTGGATTAGTTGGTTATTTCCATAAATAGTACCTACCTCAGCCTACTTCTGTATGTTATCTCAGATGTTCCCTTTTATTCTCTTTGGTGCATATTTTATGCCGCTGGGTGCTTTGTTTCTAGGCCCCTGCGGGTATGTGTGACTTTGCTGCAGGTACCAGGAGCTGAAATGCATTCCAGGGGGGCAATCCATGTGATTCCATGAAAATCTGGACCTGATCGTGCGATTTGTTCACGCATGATCAGGCGCACGATCACTATTCAGATCGCACGATCAAATACAGATGGTCGTCCAGGCTGCAGTTTGCTCGCGCACGACCGATGACTATAGTGCGCACGACCACTGGTCGTGCGCCACTGACCGTGCGTTGATTGCCCATCTTCTCCTCTGCTATAGGTTGACTGCGCACGATAAGTGGCATTTCTTTTCGCACGACCACTGTTCGTGCGCCACTGCTCGTGCGCAGTGTTTATTCTGCTCTGTATTTAAAGTCCGACTCCGCGATTTTAGGGCATTCAGATAGAGTGGGGGCGCGAATTCTTCCGCAAGCTCCGCCGTTTTCCCTCTCCAAGCTCCATCCATCCAACCCCTTCCTTGGGAAAGCTTCTTCCATCGATCCTAAGCTCCACCAAGGGTTCCGGAAGCTTTCCCCGCCATCTACAGCAAGCATTTCAAGTTGCGGCATCTCCTTTTGGGTCAAGGGGAAGAGACCCAGCTCTGAGAAGAAGATGGATGATGGTTGGAGGTAGTGACAACCTCCGAACCCCGGAAGCAACCAAGGACTGAGCTCGGAGGAGGCTTGACAACCCCCCATTCCGACCAAGATCTACGGCGAGGCTTCTCATCTCGTGGTTTCCTCTACCCTCTCTCTTTTGGAAATGTATGCTTAACTTTCGTATTGAACTAGTGTGATTTCTATTTGTCTATGAATGAAATATACTCTTGTTTTATCTTTCGCTTGATGCTTTGTTGTGATGCGCTCCGCCCCCGCTCCACTTCCACACACACATTCCAGCTAGCCATCTAGCAATTGGTAGTGGTGACTTTGGCGAAGAGGTGAATACGACCCTCACAAAACCCCGCACTGTGGCCATTTCACCCGCTTACCGAAGCGTGGCATCGCGGCCACTGCACTCACCCCCACTTGCGAAGAGGTGTGTGCGACCCTCAACCGTCATAGTTACTTTCCGTCCACGCGCCTCCAGAAGCACGGCATCGCGGCCGTTGCATCCATCCCGCCTTGCGAAGCGGAGTTTTGACCCGCATCTCTCTTTTCTGCACTAGTTTAGGAAACCCAAAATCAAAGCCCCTATTTTTCCTTTAATTTACTCTTGTAATTATTTTCTCAATCCGAAGAGTCAAACTAACCACGCGCATTCCTTGAGAGACGATATTCGGGGACGTACTCCCAACTTTATTACTTGTGCAACCGGTGCACTTGCCGAACACGCATCAAGTTTTTGGCGCCGTTGCCGGGGAATGCAGGCGTGATGAGATTTTGGTTGTGAATCGATTGTTTGCGATTGAGTCTTTTATTCCTTTTAAATTTACTCTTTTTCATGCTATTTTCTTCTTCTGTATCATGTGGGCACATTTGAATATCCGATGTCGTTGGTGTGGGGACCTATCCCACGCTAGTGATAGGTGTCCCAAAGAGTATGGTGTCGTTCAGAAACCGTACGGGTCCCATAAATCTTTTGGCTCCTCTACTGCGCCTCCGTTGTCGCACTATTACGCGGCTACCACACCTTGGGTGCCGGCGAAGCCGGTAAAGCAGTGTTTATTTTGCAAAAGTTGAGAGCATGCCTTGAAGGACTGTGTTGATTACCTTCGCCAACTGGAGGATGACGATGAGCCGGATATCCGAATCGTCCCATCCTCGAATTTGGCGAAAACATCTCCTTCCTCTGGTTACGTGTCATTTCCACCTTCACTTTTTGAAGGCTCTGGAATCGACACGTGCATCAGTGTCCCTCATGAACCTGTTTTTGATGCGACCCCCCATACCTCTTCGATTCATGTACCACTTTGCGTGGATTTGTTCCCTTGTGTGGAGAGTGAGCTCGAACTCTCAAGTGGCACGTCTTCTCCCACTACACACGAATCTACATCTATTTCTGATATTGTCATTGAGGTCAATTTGCAAGATGTTGCAGACCTGCGCGGTGTCGTTCCCACTCTCATGAAGGAGGACCGTCTCGATTGTGCTGAAGCAAACGTTTCAGTTCAGTGCGAGGAAGTCCAAGTGATAGAGAAGGCCATTGCGTGCGCTGTTGAGTCTAGTGAAATCTTCGATGATCTCATCAGTTTATCATTGCCGCACCACATGGGGGATGAAGCCGGGATTATCCCCTCAGATGAGATTTCTTTTAGTTTTTCTTCTAATTTATTTCCTGACCCCCTTTCTTTTTGTACAAGGATGCAGGATATCCCTCCTACGGTTGATCAGATCTTAGGCATGGATGAGCCGAAAGTCTGGCGGGATGAGGAAGGTACAGTGAAGGAACATCTTGTTTCCTCATCATCGTTGGTGCTTCCCTTTGATGATTTGTTACAAGGGGGCAAGCGGTTCTTCTTTGAAGACATAATACTGGAGGAGAAGAAGAGAGCGAAAAAGGAGGAGATTTGGGGTTGGAGGTTGAGCATCCTACTTAATTTCCACCCCTACTACCAGGTCCCCGGACCTTTCTCTTTCATCAGTTGTTACTACTTCAAATCAGCTTATAGCTGATTTATTTTGAGCTTGTAATAATAATTAGGATTTATTAACTTTTGCGTATTCCTAGACTTTATAAATTGCTTAATACAGGTATTTGGTCCCCCTAAAGGACGGTAAACAAAAGGGCTCTTGGGAGACAACCCATTGGGGACCGCTTGGTTCCGCTCCTTCGTTCTTCTTTATTTTCCTTATTATATTTTTGTTGTTCCTGGGTACTCTTTAATCGCAGGTCCGTATTTCTTGGAGCAAGGCGGAACAACCGCATTAAGGACAAAACGCCAATTCTTCCGGAATGCTCACTTCTGAGCATGGGGTACACTCTCCCTTTTCTCCTTAGTTTAATGTTTAAAGAATCATATCTTAGATTATGCTTTCATGTAAGTCTGGGGGAGAGTGAGAACCATGCACGTGAACGCACGTACGCTTTCCGGTAGTGTTATTATTTTAGCTTTCAGTTTATTTCAGTTTATCAATTTTTATGTGGCACGCACACGCTGCACCCACTATGCACGCACTTACTTGCGAGTGCTGCCATGCCAAATTTCCTTTTGGAATGGAGCCGGGAAATCAATTGTGTTAGCTAGGAATTGTGGTTTGGAGTACGATGTTGACTCCAGTAGTGTTCTAATCGAATACTCATATTTTGCATAGAATTTTGTGTAGAAGTTATTTCTATTTTCATGCGTTGTAGCTTTATTCTTATCTAATTTAGTAATTAGAGTTTTACTTTACTCAAAGCATGAACCTGTGTCGATCTACCGGTAGTGTAGGTGAGTTGGTATCGAACGCTAGATTCATATTTCTCGAGTCGGGAGAAAGAGCTATCTTTCTCGGTGTCTAAGAACTCGCCCCTAGCGATTCTCGAAACATAGGGACCGGGTAGTTCTAACGCATTAGCATGATGTAGGCCATTCTTTGGACCGTTTGAGCATTGAGCCAAAACCTGAAATTCACCCTTGTTAACCAATTTTGTGCCTATCCCACCTTTTCTATTTAGCTCCACCGCTCTCGCTTAAGCCAAGATTACCAAACCTGTATGCGCACGTGTTTCGAGCTTTATAGTATAACTGATTATTGTGCTGTGTTGTTATGTATGGGTGCTTATTTGGATTGCTTAAGTTGAAAAAAAGGAGAAAAGAAAAAAAAAGTATTAGTGAGCTAAAAAGTGAAAAGATTAGTGCTTCAAAGTGAAAAAAAATCTGAGCTCTATATTCTAATTCAGAAATTCTGAATTGTTTGATAGGATTTACTTTATATTGTGTGTTGGCGATGAACACATCAGCTTTATTTGTTGTCGGGGTTTACAAATTGTATTGCTCAATTGTGTTAGGTGCGCTAGCCTCCGAGTTTATCATTGTATATCCTACCGCAACCTAAGCCACATATTTACCCGAAAGCCCTATTGACTTATGTGTAGTTTTACCTAATGCTGTGGAGAGAGTGCGAAAGTGCGAGCTTATGGCTCCCGAAACCGATGGATTTCAGTGGAGTTAGTTCCGTATCCCGTATTTTTCAAAATACTCGTCTGAGCGCGTCCCTACATTCTCCCTACACGTGACTAACAGATCACACTTGGTTCAGCTTTTGAGTAAACTAATCTCTTCTTTACTATTTTAGATATTTGTAAATTACTTTGCATAGTAGAAATCTCTTCTACGAGAGTTTCATGCACATGATTTTGATTTCGCATATTACTCCTAGCCACAATCACCTTTCTAACCCTGGTTTTTCCCGTCCGGCGGGAGTAGTTTGCTCGGGACGCGCAAACAGGTAAGTCTGGGGGTGTGATGAGTCTGGTTTATATACATATTTTAGGACTCATTTAGGCTTAGTATCATGCATAGGTACTGCATATTAAGTTGATTATCGCTTATATTGGATTAGTTGGTTATTTGCGTAAATAGTACCTTCCTTAGCCTACTTCTGTGTGTTATCTCGGATGTTCCCTTTTATTCTCTTTGGTGCATATTTTATGCCGCTGGGTGCTTTGTTTCTAGGCCCCAGCAGGTATGTGTGAGTTTGCTGCAGGTACCAGGAGCTGAAATGCATTCCAGAGGGGCAATCCATGTGATTCCATGAAAATCTGGACATGATCGTGCGATTTGTTCACGCACGATCAGGCGCACAATCACTATTCAAATCACACGATCAAATACAGATGGTCATCCAGGCTGCAGTATGCTCGCGCACGACCAATGACTATAGTGCTCACGACCACTGGTCGTGTGCCACTGACCGTGCGTTAATTGCCCATCTTCTCCTCTGCTACAGGTTGACTGCGCACGATCAGTAGCATTCCTTTTCGCATGACCACTGGTCGTGCGCCACTGCTCGTGCGCAGTGTTTATTCTGCTCTGTATTTAAAGTCCGGCTCCGCGATTTTAGGGCATTCAGACAGAGTGGGGGCGCGAATTCTTCCGCAAGCTCCGCCGTTTTCCCTCTCCAAGCTCCATCCATCCATCCCCTTCCTTGGGAAAGCTTCTTCCATCGATCCTAAGCTCCACCAAGGGTTCCGGAAGCTTTCCCCTCCATCTACAGCAATCATTTCAAGTTGCGGCTTCTCCTTTTGGGTCAAGGGGAAGAGACCCAGCTCTGAGAAGAAGACGGATGATGGTTGGAGGTAGTGACAGCCTCTGAACCCCGGAAGCAACCAAGGACTGAGCTCGGAGGAGGCTTGACAACCCCCCATTCCGACCAAGATCTACGGCAAGGCTTCTCATCTCGTGGTTTCCTCTACCCTCTCTCATTTGGAAATGTATACTTAACTTTCGTATTGAACTAGTGTGATTTCTATTTGTCTATGAATGAAATATACTCTTGTTTTATCTTTCGCTTGATGCTTTGCTGTGATGCGCTCCGCCCCCGCTCCACTTCCACACACACATTCCAGCTAGCCATCTAGCAATTGCTAGTGGTGACTTTGGCGAAGAGGTGAATACGACCCTCACAAAACCCCGCACTGTGGCCATTTCACCCGCTTACCAAAGCGCGGCATCGCGGCCGCTGCACTCACCCCCACTTGCGAAGAGGTGTTTGCGACCCTCAACCGTCATAGTTACTTTCCGTCCACGCACCTCCCGAAGTACGACATCGCGGCCATTGCATCCATCCCGCCTTGCAAAGCGGAGTTTTGACCCGCATCTCTCTTTTCTGCACTAGTTTAGGAAACCCAAAATCAAAGCCCCTATTTTTCCTTTAATTTACTCTTGTAATTATTTTCTCAATCTGAAGAGTCAAACTAACCACGCACATTCCTTGAGAGACGATATTCGGGGACGTACTCCCAACTTTATTACTTGTGCGATCGGTGCACTTGTCGAACACGCATCAATAACTTCCTGTAACGAAGTAAGAAATGGCTACAGGCTCAGATAACCAAGTGGGCAGGAGGGCATATGCGGCGAACATTGCTTTCCTCAAGTGGTCATAAGAGCTGTAAATGACTCAACTGCTCTCTTTCCTAGGGTTACAAGCCGAGTTGATCAATTGGGCAAGTGGGCCTAGGTGGCGAACATTGCTTTCCTCAGAGAGATCACAGTTGTGGGTCCCACTTAGGCATCGCTTGAAAGTACCTAGGAGTATTCGATGGTCAAAGACTAAGATGATCAGTTGGGCCTAGGCGGCGAACATTGCTTTCCTCAGAAAGATCATCAAAGCTGCAACTATATCCCTTTCGGGGCATGATAGAGCTAACAGTCACTGGACCGCCCTTGATGCGGAGGTGTGTTAGATATCAGCCGGAATCCAAGATTCCGAAGACCACCGCACGGGAGTTGGCAAGCTACCACTACACGTGTGCGAAAACTCCCCGCTACAAATGATCTTCGTGGTTTTATGCTAATGACTACAATCTGAGGGGGTTCGAGCAGAACTTGGCGATGTCTCCGCGGTTTAATGAGGGATATATAAAAAATGTAAAAGAGTCACCAGACAGGGAGAAGTGTCAGTATAGGGATTTTTATTGAATATCCAAAAAATGAAAGAAATGAAAGAAACATTTAAGGATAGAATCGTTTAAGATCGTCACCGCTCTAGGTGCGTGAGATGTCCTCTCCTTCGCTTGTCTAAAGGTGATAAGCCCCATTCTTTAGTACCTCTTTGATAATGAATGGCCCTGCCCAGTTGGGGTTTAATTTTCCGACATTGCCTGTCCTGGCCGCGACACCAACTTTCTTTAGCACGACATCACCAGCTGCAAAATGTTTAACCCTGACGTTACTGTCGAAGTATTTGGCCATTCTTCTTTTCACTTCCTCCTGCCTCATTGTAGCTTCATCTTGAAACTCCTCAATTAAATCCAGACAGTATTTAATACCTTCATTATTATCATCTACCACGCTTCACCTCCTTCCTTTGCGTATACAACTCTGGGAGTGACTACTTCAAACTCTATAGGAATGACTGCCTCCGAACCATGAGATAATTTGTTTATTCACTGCTTCCACTTGACCATTACTCCTGGGATGATGCACCAAAGAGAATCGAAGCTCGATGCCGACCTGGTCGCAGAAATTGATCATATCTGAATTATCGAACTGAGGGCCATTGCTGGTAATAATTGCTAACGGAACTCCATGCCGACAGACAATTTCTCCCCAGATAAAGTTTCTGATAACCTGCGTTGTAGTCTTCGCCAATGCTTTTGCCCCAATCCACTTACTGAAATAATCAATGATTACGATTAAAAGCGACGCTGGCCACTTGCCATCGGAAAGGGTCTGATGAGATCCATTCCCCAAACTGCAAGGGCCAAGGCGCCGTTATTGATCTAAGTGATTGAGCGGGTAGATGTTGAAGAGGAGCAAATTTCTGACACTGAACACATCGTTTAGCAAACACTTCAGCATCTCTCCTCATAGTTGGCCAGAAATATACCCGCCTCAAGATCCTTTTCTCCAAGGTCTTTGCCCCCGAATGACTACCGCATTCTCCAGAGTGAACCTCCTGAAGTATGATTGGAACTTCTTCCTCAGAAACACATCGTGCCAAGGGAGAAATTAGAGTCTTCTTGTACAAGATTCCTTCTATTAAGCAATAATAGACTGCCTTTCTTCTGAATTTTCTTCTATCTTTGATGGATTGACGAAATTCTTCTTTCGTCAAGTATAACTCATAAGGATCCTTCCAAGAAGGATGTTGATCGATCTGCATGAGTTCCCCTTCTTCTATCGCTGGATGGAAAAGTTTAGAGGTCACTCCCCCTGATGGAAGACCAAACTTTGATAATTCATCCGCTTATTCATTCTGTGCTCTGGGAATATGTTCAATGATGAATGATTTGAATCTTCCAATCTCCTCCTTTGTTAGCAGCAGATATTTTCTCAGCATTGGTTCTCTCGTTTTGTAATTCCCCAAAACTTGAGAAGCCATCACTAGCGAATCAGTTTTGACATGCACATGCTCTATCCCCATCTCCCTTGCAAGTCTCAGACCGGCCAAGAGTGCCTCGTACTCTGCCTGATTATTCGTGACTGGAAAGAAGAACTTGTTAGCCTGTTCCAGTTTGATGCCATTCAGGCTGATTAAAACTACTCTGGCTCCCACAGAGTTTTTACCAGAAGCCCCATCCACATAAACAATCCATGCCAAAGGAGATTTCTCTATTTGTTCAGGACTGGACTCCGGTGTATCAACCAAGAAGTCTTCCAAGACTTGCGCTTTGATTGTTGTTCTAGGAATATAAGACATTTTAAATTCGCTTAGCTCGATAGCCTATTTATCCAATCTCCCTGAATGATCTAGCTTTTTCAGGATACTCCTTAGAGGATGACCTATAACAACTTGGATAGGATGAGCTTGAAATTAAGGGCGAAGCCTTCATGATGACATAACTAAAGCCAGAGCTAGCTTTTCCAAGATCGAGTATCTTGTTTCCACATCTTTAAGGATATGGCTGACATAATATATCGGAAACTGTTTCTTCTTCTCCTCCCGGACGAGGATAGAACTTACTGCATCTGGACCAACCCCTAAATATAAGAACAATATTTCCCCTTCATGGGGGCTTTGAAGTAGAGGGGTTGATGTTAACTGTATCTTCAACGGTTCAAAAGCTTTATTGCTTTCGTCGCTCCATTCAAACTTGGATCCTCCTCGGAGTGTTTTAAAGAATGAAGCACTTTTATCTCCTGATTTAGAAATGAACCTGCTCAGCCGTGCCAACATTACTCTAAATTGTTGGACCTCTTTCGGATTACGAGGAGGGGTCATGTCTAGGATAGCCTTTACCTTATCTGGGTTTGGTGCAAGGCCATCAGGATTGAGGAGATGCCCAAGAAATTTCCCTTTATTCGCTCCGAACACGCATTTCAATGGATTCAATTTTAATTTGAACCACCATAGAGTAGCGAACGTCTCTTCGAGGTCTTTCAAATGTATTGAAAAAGTTTTACTTTTGAGGAGGAGATCATCAACGTAGACTTCAAGGTTTCTGCCTTTCTGATGCTTGAAAACCGTATCCATCATTCTCTAATACGTCGCACCTGCATTTTTAAGACCGAAAGACATTACGAGGTAACAGTAAAACCGATCGTTTGTGATGAAAGAAGTGTGCGGGATGTCGGGTTTATGCATTTTGATTTGATGGTACCCAGAAATGCATCTAGAAAGCTCATGAAATTATACCCAACCGCGGAATCTACTAAAACATCTATCTGAGGCAGAGGGTAGCAATCTTTGGGGAACGCTTTATTGAGTTTTGTAAAGTCTACACACATACGCCTCTTCCCGTAGGATTTTTTCACCATTACAACATTGGAAATCCAAGTGGGGTATTGAATTTCAGAAATAAAATTTGCTTTAAGAAGCTTGGCGACTTCTTCTCTTATTGGCATCGCCAGCTTAGTCTCCACCTCCCTTTTCTTCTATTGAATTGGCTTGAACTCAGGAGATACATTGAGGTGATGGCAAGCTACATCCGGATCCAATCTGGGCATATCCTCCGTCGATGAGGCGAAGATATCCAAGTTCTCCAGAAGACAGGAGATTAGTTGAACTTTCTCCTCTTCTGGCAGCTCTACATTGACGATCAAATTCTTTTCCTCCCCTTCAGCAATGGGGACTTCTTGGGTTGCCTGGGAAGGCTCCAGGTGAGCCCCTTCTCGATCCTTACTTTCCTCTGCAGCTTTCGAAGGCTCAGCAACTTCAATAACTTCAACTGGAGACTTGGGAAGTGGAATGTCCGTGATCATATTGACAGTTCGTACATAACATTCCCGAGCCACTTTCAGATTGCTCCGGATCCGATACTGCCTTCCCTCGGCAGCAAATTTGATGGCTAGGTGGAAGGTGGACACCACTGCTCTGTAGGCATTGAGAACGGGCCTTCCGAAGATGGCACAATAGTTACTTGGGGCATTTTCCACCACGAAGTTGATCAATTTTAGTACTCCCCCCAAGGAAACCAGAAGCTTCACGGAGCCTTCCACTTCTTTTTTCTCTCCGGAGAAGCCGTAGAGGGGCCCTTCGGTGGAAAGCAGAGGCCTTCCAGTCTTCAGGGCATCGAAAGTTGAACGAACGAGAAGATTGACGGAACTGCCCGTGTCAATCAGAATTTTGTGAACTGTGTAGTTTTCAATGATAGCCTTGATGACCAAGGCATCGTCAAAAGGATTGGCATTCATAGGAAGATCTTCTTGACCGAAGGTGACAATTGAGCTTTCAGGAGCGAAAGTTGTAGTTTCTGCCACTTCTTGCTTTAAAACTCTCGCAATACTTGACTTGTGGGAGGATTCCTTTCCAGCTCCTCCATGAATGCAGTATATGTCCCCGAGGGGGCCCACATCATTTACCTCTATGCATTATGTTGAGGGATGAATATCCCCATAACAGTCGGCGTCTTCTACATCGGCGCATTCCCAGATCACCTTGACCGCTTCTTTCTTCTTCTCGGTTTCCGGCTTGGCAGTCACCTCTTTTTGGATTAGGCCCCGGAGCTTCCCTTCTCCCAAAAGCCTTTCTACTAGTATGCGGAGGGACCCACAGTTCTCAGTCAGATGCCCTCCCTCTTTATGATATTCGCAGAAGAGGTTCGGATTTCGGTTACGAATATCCGACCTTAGAGGAGCAGGTCTCTTGAAATTTGGCCTCTTTTGAAGAATTTGGATGACCTCGTCCATGGTGAAATTAAGAGGAGTGAATGATTCTTGCGATTCATCATATTGGGGAGATGGAACAGCTGGAGGTGGCTGCACAGTATATTGTGGCAGATATACCGGCATTATTTGTGGAATGGCCATGGATGGAGCGGGTGTGATGGCCAACGGAGGTATCTGATCTTGAAACTGTTGATGGCTGATAAAGGGTTGTTTATGCTTGCTCCTTCCCCTCAGGGAACGGGGCTCGAAATGATGTTGATTTGCTTGTGGATGAGTGGAGGATGAATTGGTTTGGTCCTTGTCGCTAACCAACTTTGCGACATACCCGGGGTTACTCTTTTCACCCCTTATGAACATGTTTGCTAAACCTATCATCTCCTGATAAGTCCTTGGTTATCTAATGTTCGCTTCAAACTTCAAGGGTCCTTCCCTCAGGCCATGAATCAGGGCTACCCGATATAATTCTGGATCCACATTTTGGATCTCCATGATTTCTTTTTGGAACCGATCCACGAAACGGGCCCACATCTCATCTTCTCGTTGCCTGATTTCAAAAAGGTCCGCCGGGCCACTTTTTCTCATCTTAGAAGTGGAGAACCTGAGCAGAAACTCCCTGCGTAGCTCAGCAAAGCAGCTAATTGATCTGGAATGCAACCCGTAGAACCACTCCCTTGCTTGTCCATCAAAGGATGTCACAAGCAGCTTGCATTTGGTTGCATCTGTAAGGGTTATCAAAGCGATGGCCGACTCAAAGGCCTGGAGATGGATTGTAGGATCAGCTTCTCCATTGTATGTCGGCAAGCGTGGCTCCATGAAATTATTTGGGGCTGGCTCCCCTAAAACTTCATCCACAAAGGGAGAAGTCTCTTCAGCATCCTCATACAGAATCGGGACAGAGTAGTAAGCTGCCTGGGCTACGGTTACTTGCGGACAAGTCGCCTGGTAGGAAGAGCGGGCCGCGTCTTCTGGCGGGTAGACCGTCGGGTAGGAAAGGCGAGCTGCATGAGAAGCTGCCCCCTGAAAGTCTAGAACTCGGGCCAACATGCTTTGCGCGGCCTCTTGATAGAAGTTTTGCCGAGCTGCAAAACCTTCTTGTAGAGGTAGGAAATTGGCGACCTGCGGTAGCGGGTACGGAAGAGGAGGAGGAGGGGCCGGATTCACAGCCTGGTTAACCGTGGCCTGCTGAGGTACTAGCCACTCGGTTAACAATGCTAAGGCCTGACTGATCGCTTCTAGACGCTGATCAGTTGCCTTTTAAGCCCGCTCTGCTTCTCTCTTTGACTGCTCCAAGGCCTCCCATAGAGAATCATCACTATGGTTGGAGCGGTCTCTTAGAGGGAACTGGCGGTCTGACATCTTTGTCAAAGAGTTCACTGACAGTCCACGATCTGAACGTCCCGTGTTTCTGTTGAATCCGAAAATGCACCTCCGAAGAAAAAATGGAGGCTGCGGGCTGTCGGTTACTATTTGATTAGAGAAAATTAGACCACTGGCAGTGGTCGAGGCCAGACTTTGCCCGTCACGGTAAATGCCACTTCTGTGACGGGCTTTCCTTTGATTTAAGTGAAAAAGTTACAACGGGTTACAGAACCAGGAAGCGAGAAGCCGGCCGGTCAGACAAGTCGCAAGACAATGAATTCGAGACCGCAGCTCTAACAAGCGAGCTCCAGGATTCGAGTGTGCGTGTCTTGGGAACGCCTCCGCCCCCTATTTATAGGCTCGGGGGCCTGCCCGAACGGGCAGGTATAAAATAACCCCCTGCCCGGATACAGGAGAATCGGGCAGGGGGTGACGAGAAACAGAAAGGAGAAAGAAATAAGCCGCGCGGCTTGGCGACTTGAGCATCCGACCTGTATTGGCCGGGCTTGATGCGCGCTGCGGTCAAGGCGATGAAACAGCTCGGAAGGCCTTTTTCCCTGAGACCACGGCTTGCCTTCTGGACTTGAGCCTTGACATTCTTCAATCCTTGGAGGCGGCCTGGATTCTATCAGACTGCCCAGTTTGTTCAAGCTGGGCTGAGAGACCTGTTGGTTCTGAACTGGGCGACTTGGCTCATCAAACCGCCCAGTTTGCGAGAAGTACTACTCGGGTAGCGGTCTTCTGGACAAATAATAAGGCTCCGAGCTCTTTCCAAAAAGGTGTTTTGCGCAAAAATCGGACAACCAGATCAAAAGTTATGGCTGTTTCAGTTTATGTGTCAAGAGGAGCTAAATCCCTCATTACCATTGCAACCCGCTGTATATTGACCACTAAATTGAGCTGGAAAAGTTTAAAATTGTGCTCCATTTGATTTATGCCTCCGAGCATATTCCTAAAAGGTGTTGTGGGCATAAATCAAACATACAAATCAAAAGTTATGGCTGTTAGAAGTTTAGTTGTCATTTAGAGCTAAATTTTGCATTACCTCTACAACCCGCTATATATCGACAACTAAATGAACTGGAATGGGTAAAACTTGTGCTCCAATGAATGTAGTGCTCCGAGCTCATTCTGAAAAGGTGTTGTGGGGGAAAAATCAGACAACCGCATCAAAAGTTGTTGCTGTTTAAAGTTTGAGTGTCATTTGAAGCTAAATCTCTCATTTTCAATACAACCCGCATTAATAATTCTGTCATTTTGAAGCGTATGTGTCATTTGGAGCTAAATCTCGTATTACCACTACAACTCACTGTATATCGACCTCTAAACAAGCTGGAATGGGTTTAAATTGTTCTCCATTGGATTTAGAGCTCCGATCTCATTCTGAAAAGGTATTGTGGCAAAAATTGGACTACTGAAAGGTGTTGTTGTTTACCCAGAACACCGCCATCCGAATAGTACTTCTCGCAGATCTGGCAGTTTGAGGAGCCAAGTCACCGAGTTCGGATTCAACAAGGTCCATCGGCCCAGCCAGTACAAACTGGGCGGTTTGATAGAATCCAGGCCGCCTCCAAGGATTGAAGACTATCAAGGCTCAAGTCCAGAAGGCAAGCCGCGGTCTCAGGTCATTGGCTGCCCGGGTTGCACCATTGTCTTGCTCGCAACGTCTTTGGTCTCCGGCCAGGATAGCTCAGAAGCGCAAGCCGCCAAGCCGCGCAACTTCTTTCTTCTCTCCTTTCTGTATCCCATCACCACCTGCCCGATTCTCCTGTATCCGGGTAGGCGGTTATTTTATCCCTGCCCATTCGGGCAGGCCCCCAAGCCTATAAATAGTGGTGACAACGTTCCCAAGACAGGCACACTCGAATCCTGGAGCTCGCTTGTTAGAGCTACGGTATCGAGTTCACTGTCTTGCGACCTGTCTGACCGTCTGACTTCTCCTTTCCTGGTTCTGTAACCCGCTGTAATCTTTTCACTTAAATCAAAGGAAAGCCCATCACAGGAGCGGCATTCGCCGTGATGGGCAAAGTCTGGCCTCGACCGCTGCCAGTGGTCTAATTTTCTCCAATCAAATAGTAACCGACAGCCCGCAGCCTCCGTTTTCCTTCGGAGGTTCTTTTCTGGATTTAACAGAAACACGCGACCTTCAGATCATGGACTGTCAGTGAAATCTTTGTTAAAAATGTCAGACCGCTAGTTCCCTCTGGGAGATCTCTCCGACCATAGTGACGATTCCCTATGGTAGGCCATGGAGCAGTCGAAGAGAGAAGCCGAGCAGGCTCAAAAGGCAACTGATCAGCGTTTGTAAGCGATCAGTCAGGCATTAACATTGTTAACCGAGCGTCTAGTCCCTCAGCAGGCCACGGTTAACCACGTGGTGACTCTTGTCCCTCCTCCTCCTCCTCCGTACCCGCTACCACAAGTCTCCAATTTCCCACCGCTACAAGAAGGTTTTGCAGCCCGGCAAAACTTCCATCAAGAGGCCATGCACAGCATGTCGCCCTGAGTTCTTGACTTTTAGGGGGCGGCTTCTCACACAGCCTGCCTCTCCTACCCACCAGAAGTCGCTGTCCACTCTTCCTACCTGGCGGCTTGTCCGTGAGTAGCCGCAGCCCAGGCGGCTTGCTACGTTGTTCCTCTTCTGTATGAGGATGCTGAAGAAACCCTCCCTTCATGGACGAAGTCCGAGGGGAGCCAGCCCCAAATAATTTTAGGGAGTCGCGCCTGCCGGCATACAATGGGGAAACCGATCCTACTGTCCATCTCTAGGCCTTTGAGTCAACCATCGTCTTGAGAACCCTCTCGGATGCAACCAAATGCAAACTCCTTGTGACATCCATTGATGAACAAGCAAGGGACTGGTTCTATGGGTTGCATCCCAGGTCAATTAGCTTCTTCGCTGAGCTGCGCAGGGAGATTCTGCTCAGGTTCTCCACTTCTAAGAAGAGAAAAAGTGGCCTGGTGGCCCTTTTTGAAATCAGGCAGCAAGAAGAAAACGTGGGCCCGTTTCGTGGATCGTTTATAAAACCAAATCATGGAGGTTCAAAATGTTGATCTAGAATTGTACAGTGTGGCCCTGATTCATGGCTTGAGGGAAGGCCCCCTGAAGTTTGAAGTAAACATTAGAGAGTCAAGGACTTATCAGGAAATGATAAGTTTAGAAAATATGTTCATAAGGGGTGAAAAAAGTAACCCCGGGTACGTCGCAAAGTTGGTGAGCGACAAGGAGCAACCCAATTCATCGTTCACTCACCCACAAGCAAGCCAACCCCACTTCGAGCCCCGTTACCAGAGGGGAAGAAACTACAAGGATAAATAACCCTTCATCGGCCATCAACGGTTTCAAGATCACAAGTCGTCGTTGGCCATCGCACCCGCTCCATCCATTTCTATTCCGTAAATAATGACAGTATACCTGCCACAGTATACTGCGCAGCTATCTCCAGCTATTCCATCCACGCAGTATGATGATTCACAAGAGTCATTTACTCCTCTTAATGTCACCATGGACGAGGTCATCCAAATTCTTCAAAAGAGGCTGGATTTCAAGAGGCCTGCCCCTCTAAAGTCAGATATTCATAACCGAAATCCGAATCTTTTCTGTGAATATCATAGAGAGGGGGTGCATCTGACCGAGAACTGTCAGGACCTCCGCTTACTAGTAGAAAGGCTTTTAGGAGAAGGAAAGCTCTGAGGCCTAGTCCAAAAGGAAGTTACTGATGAGTCCCATTTATATACAAATTTATGGACTCATCTGGGCCGTATTTTTAGTCGATGCACTACACTTTAGGCATGTTTTCGATCATATTTGTTATTCCTTGCTAGGTGCATTCTTAGGCCTGTTTCGGTGTGCATTTGCGCTCCTTGTTATTGGGGGTAAGTACATGGTGCTCCCCAATCCTTATTCTGTGTTTATTTGGTGCTGGAGGTGTTTTCCCAGCTATTTTGTCTTGTGTGCCGGCGGTCGGATCATCCAGTTTTCCCCCAGAATTCATGATTGCATACAATGCATGGTCATTTGTTTCCTTGACGCACGGACGGTTGAGGTCGTGCGTTCTCATCTGGGAATAAAACGGGCGATCTGAGTTTAGCAGTGCGTTTTTATACACGGGAGGATTTACACGTGCGTGAGTAAAATGCACGGTCGCTTGTTTCTTCTTGTTTTAGCCTTTCCGAATTTACCCATGCGTTTTATGCACGGGGGTTTGCCCGTGCGTGAGTAAATCGCACGGGCAGCGCAGCATCGTCTTCAAGTCTTATTTTATCATTAAATAACGCACGGGCAGCGCACGATCGTGCGTTCGCCCGTGCGTGACCAAAACTCTGCCTGTTTAGTATTTAAAGCAGGAAAAGCTTCATTCAACGGAGGCCCCCCATTCCCCTCGTGGGAAAAGCAAGGAACCCCGCCATTTTCGTCCCTTCCACTGGAGGAGACGAGAGGAGACCATTACTGGAGATCTCCTTCACCATTCTTCCATCCGGGAGCATTTGCAAGTATTCTCCGCCACTAGTTCAAGCATTCTTCGTTATGGAGACCATAGAAGTGTTGTAGATCGTTGGAGCGGTGACAGCCTCCTTCGAGTCCGCACACCATCTGAGGGCCGAGCCCGGAGAGAGCCCGACAACCTCTCATTCCGGCCGAGAACCCAAGATGCGGTGACATCTTCTTTTTGGTCCTTTCTAAACTTTGATGCTTGTGCTTTCTCTTTGTGTTGTTGTAATGAACGCTCGTTAGATTAATGTTATAGATCCTTGCTTGTTGTTCATGTGCAATGATGCTATGGTGGTGAGAATAGCATTCCTTGTTGTTGTGATATTCTAAGTTGTTTGTGTGTGAAGCCATCTAGCAATAGCTAGTGGTGATGTTGGCGAAGAGGTGAATACGACCCTCCCAAAACCTCATTCTGTGTCCATTCCACCCGCTTACCGAAGGGCGGCATCGCGGCCGCTGCACTCACCTATACCTTGCAAAGCGGTGCTTTTTGACCCGCATTTCTCTCATTTCCGCAATTGCTTAGGACACCAATCACAACGCCCCTGTTTTATTTTATTCGCTCGTGTAACAATCGACTCACCACACGTTTCGTTCAGCAGAACCTGCATTCCTCAAGAGATCGACATTCGGGGAAGCTATTCCCAAATTTATTACTTGACAGCGACTGGTGCGCTTGCCGAACGCGCATCATGTTTTTGGCGCCGTTGTCGGGGAATGCAGGCGTGATGAGATTTTGGTTGTGAATCGATTGTTTTCGATTGAGTCTTTTATTCTTTTCAATTTATTCTTTATTATGCTATTTTCTTCTTCTATATCATGTGGGCGCATTTGAATATCCAATGTCGTTGGTGTGGGGACACATCCCATGCTAGTGATAGGTATTCCAAAGAGTATGGTGTCGTTCAAAAACCGTACGGAGACCATAAATCTTTTGGCAACTCTACTGCGCCTCTGTTGTCGCACTTTTACGTGACTGGTGCACCTTGGGTGCCGGCGAAGCCGGTGAAGCAGTGTTTATTTTGCAAAAGTAGAGAGCATGCCTTGAAGGACTGTGCTGATTATCTTCGCCAACTGGAGGATGACGATGAGCCGGATATCCGGATCGTCCCATCTTCGAATTCTGCGAGCACAACCCCTTGCTATGGTTACGTATCCCTTCCACCTTCACTTCTTGAAGTCTCTGGTATCGACACGTGTATCAGTGTCCCTCATGACTCTGTTTCTGATGCCCCCCATACCTCTTCGGTTCATGTACCACTTTGCGTGGATTTGTGCCCTTGTGTGGAGAGTGAGCCCGAACTCTCAAGTGGCACGTCTTCTCCCACTACACACAAAGCTAAATCTATTTCTGATGTTATCGTTGAGGTCAATTTGCAGGATGATGCAGACATGCGCAGTGTCGTGCCCACTCTCATGGAGGAGGATAGTCTCGATTGTGCTGATGCAACCGTTTCTGTCCAATGCGAGGAAGTCCAAGTTATAGAGGAGGCCGTGCGATGTTGAGTCTAGTGAAATCTTCGATGATATCATCAGTTTGTCATTGCCGCACCCTATGGGGGATGAAGCCGGGATTATCCCCTCAGATGGGATTTCTTTTAGTTTTTCTTCCAATTTATTTCCTGACCCCCTTTCTTTATGTACAAGGATGCAGGATGCCCCTCCTCTGGTTGATCAGACCTTACGCATGGAGGAGCCGAAAGCCTGGCGG
Source organism: Dactylorhiza incarnata (assembly GCA_033032865.1). Lineage (NCBI taxonomy): Eukaryota > Viridiplantae > Streptophyta > Magnoliopsida > Asparagales > Orchidaceae > Dactylorhiza > Dactylorhiza incarnata. The sequence goes on from JAWHQI010000098.1 coordinate 7,214,063, forward strand.
GATGAGGAAGGTACAATGAAGGAACATCTTATTTCCTCATCATCGTTGGTGCTTCCCCTTGAGGATTTGTTACAAGGGGGCAAGCAGTTTTTTTTTGAAAACATTATACTGGAGGAGAAGAAGAGAGCGCCCCGGACCTTTTTCTTTCATCAACTGTTACTACTTCAAATCAGGTTATAGCTGATTTGTTTTGAGCTTGTAATAATAATTAGGATTTACTAACTTTTGCTTATTCCTAGATTTTATACACTGCTTAAAATAGGTATTTGGTCCACCTTAAGGACAGTAAACAAAAGGGCTTCTTGGGAGACAACCCATGGGGGAACCATTCGGTTCCGGCCTTTCGTTCAGATTTTTGTTTATTATGTGTTGTTTTGGGCTTTTTGCTAACATCGCAGGTTTAAGCTTTCACTTGGGAGATGAGGAAGAAGCACTTTCAAGAAGGAATTGCCGCACTTCTGGCATGCTCATTCGTGAGCATAGGTCCACTCTACCCCTATTTTCCTTATGTTTGAATTTTTTATTTTATTTGGTTTCAATCAAGTCTGGGGGAGAGATCGAGTTATGCATGTGCACGCACTTTGCATAGCATGTTAGAATGTGCTGAGTTAGGAATTTTCAATTTTATTGCACACATTGCATACACTTGCACCTAGTTCACGTGTACTTGATCACACGCGCTTATTGGGTATTGCTCCGAGGTTCCCCGCTCGTAAGAATTGGATTGTTAGTGTAGGAGTGAGGAGTAGAGAAAAATGTCAACTCGAGTAGTGCTCTAGTCGAGTGCTCCCGTCATGCCTAGAAATTCAATTAGAGTAGAATAAAATTCAATGTTATAATTTAATTATTTCTATTATAGTAGCTGCAATTTATTTTACTTTAGTGGTGAATCCGATGAATCCAACAGTGTAACGCCCCTGAATTTTCGGATATTAATCTAAATTTATTGTTGACGTCATTATGACGTAGGGACGTTACGTTAGTGCGGAGTTAGCGGTGCGCCGACATTGCACGTTTTAGCGTCCGTTCAGGTCAAGACGACCAAATTTTGGAGCGACCCGGAATTGGAAAATTTTACGTTAAGAAATTAGATTAATTAATTTTAGAAATAACTTGTTAAAGTTTCGTGGCATTCCGAGCAAAATTTGGAGCCTCGGTGAATTTTCAAAGTTTGTATATTTATCCTTCGCCGTAAACTTCAGAAATTTATATCTCGAGATCGATACGTCGGATTTTGATTCCAACTTTCGCCGTTGGATTCGTAGCGCCGTTCACCTTTGGTGCGGATTTCGTCGATTTCGGCGCTTGTTTATTTCTTATTATTAATTATTTTATTTTTGGTATTACCATAATAATATTATATATATATATTATGTATAACAGTATAGCTATTACTACAGTTCACGGCAAAGGATTAATTTCACAGGGAAATTATGAGGTTCTCGGGAGGTTTCTATGTTCAAGATATTTATATTCTCCGAGAAATCCTAAATTCATAAGAAATCTAATACATTTACTATTATACGTATATCACGTGAGATCTTGTACTTCCCGAGAAATCATATCCCTTCCCCCGTGAACTGTTTTCCTTCCTCCTGATTAAGATTAATTTTATTATTATTAGTATTATTATGATTATTATTATTATCATTATTCTTATTATTATTATCTCATTATTATATGTATAAAAGGCCTTCTTCTCCTCCGTAAGAACCGAAAAACACTATTCACTTTCTTCCCCGATCTGTTTGCGACCCGCGAGAGACATTCTTCCAGTGAACCTTCCGATCGCCGCCACCGGAAGCTCCGGAGCACGAAATCTTCGTCGGAGCATAGATCTAGGAAAGCTCTCGCTGAGCTCTTCGCATGTGTGCGGTAAGTATTTCGAGTTTCGTAGATTTTTGAGGTTGGAGTCGATAGCCCTAATCTTCTTTTTCTCCCCAAAAGTTTCAGAAATTGTTCCTCGAGGTTTTCTAGCAGGTCGATCTGCGACGAGGAGCGAGTCAGAGGACGGCTTCTTCGAAAAATTTGAGGCAAGTGGTGGACTCTTCCCCCTTGCCACGTTATTGTTCCTTTTATTTATTCACTGTTATTGCTTCCATCTAATTTAGACTAGAATATACTATATGTAGAGATTATTTTCGGCTAAAGAATCGTGTATCCGACCGGCTAGTCGAGTAATTTGTCAAAATCATCAAAATACCCTTAAGGTAGATTCGCCGATTTCAGTTATAGTTAAGTTTGTCGAATTCTCCGATAGGTTTAGGCTTTCGCCGACGTCGTCTTGTGCCTTAGATTGTATCTTCGCTAAGTGTCTTTGCGATTCGTCGATAGTATTTCGACGAATTCGTCGATAAGATTGGGTTTCCTCACGGAATTAGTTTCCAGGTTTTTCCGGTGGTGTCTGTCTTGGTCAGGATTTGGTGAGTCCCTATTTCCCAGTTGGTTGTTTTGGACGGTGGATGGTCGAAATGGCCACCACTAGTGCCGGGTTGTTTTTCCGTGGACGGGTAGACTGTTGGTTGGTAGACTGTAAACCACCGCCGCAGTGTTTTTGTTCCTCGGGGGCTTTAGTCTGATGGTTGGTTGGAAAGAATGCCTCCGCCTCAGTACTGTTTTTGGCTGGGATAGTGATTCACTCCTTGGGCAATTCGACATTTTTCCTTCTTAGGATATTGTTGTAGCATAACTTTGACCGCTCTTCGTGCCAGATTTTTCCCTTACTTGTGGATATTTATTTGATGTGCTGACGTTTACAACTGTTCCTGGTGGGTTGGAAAACCTCCTTTGGTTGAGTTTCTCTTACTCTCTGATTTTTATGCCTTGTGCTGAGGCATTCTTTTCTTTTGAATGCCTCAGGTTCGAACCAGTAGCAGGTGGAGCTGACCGAGTTCTGTTTCTCCAGTCTTGCAGTTGTTGTTTTCTTGCTCTTGTGTTGAGAGGTAGATTGCTGGTTTCTTTTGAGACTTGTTAGGGTTATGGGTTTCGTGTCAGGTTGTTGACGCCCATAGCCTGAGATCCTTTTATGTTAGACTTATCTTGCTGTTTTTATGCCTACTACCGTTGTTTGCTTTTTATGCAATTGCTCCCTGGGAAGGTTTTATGTTAGGATGCATAGTAGTTAGTTTATATATAAAACTTGCATAATATCTCCTACATGACATCCCTTTTAAAACCATCATCACTCTATTTTTGTAAGCCCGTAAAAGAAATTCTTTTTACTTATACCTAATATAGAAGTTGCATATCATTAGAATGCTGGTTAGTTCATCGTGCTCATGTAAGTTAAATTAAAGTAAATTATGTATTTTCCGCTGCGTAAACCTATACTTTCTTATTTATGGACTAGTTGATCCATTAAACCGAGGGACACGGTAATTGAAAATCCTTAAACTTAAGTTATGTTTTAAAACATAAAGTTTATGACTTTCTAAAGAAAAGTGTGAAGTTAGAGCCGCCTGAGCGTCTGCAGTTGTCTCCTGCATGACGTGGCATCATGACGCGTATTTTCTCTTACTCTGACGTATTATTTAATACGGAGAAAATGCGGGTTGTGACAGTTGGTATCAGAGGTAGGTTTGTTCGACAAGTTGGTCGAGCGACTAATTCTGATATAGTTTAGTTATTTGGTTTCATTGCATACACACACCGATGTGTCATCAGTACGTCTTGGCTGAAGCATGAACACTACACTCATAGCATGATAAGAAGTATACGGGGCATATTATGTAGTATGGGATGCATAATATGTGTTTGTATATGGATCCACCATAGGTGGCAACATGTGACGGTTATGTAGTATGGGATGCATAACCATCATCACATGGATGCCCATTAGCACGTTTTCTTTTTCGTTACATGCGATATTATGTAGTATGGGATGCATAATATTTCATGTGTACGCCGCTCATAACATGCATTAAGGCTTTTCTTAGAATGCATAGCGAAACATACATATCATAACATCGCATAAAGCACACGTGCCAAGCTAAAGATTTACATGATGACATTCGTACACATATGATTTGAAAAGAAGGTTTAAACATTCATACATCCATGTGCCTTGCACAAGACTCAAAGGATGACAGTATATCGTCCTAAGTTAAAGCATAACATCATTTGTATAAAATCCCAGAGCAAGGTAGTAGCTAGAGCAAGTGTCTTTTCCTGTTTGGTTAGAGCTAAGTTGAGTAGTTCTAGTTCCAAGTTAGGGTTTTGATGAGTCTTTTGTGCATTTTTATAGTGATGTCGAAGAGACGTGTTGCGACGAGGTCAACTCCCCAATCGGAGGGTGAGTCTTCGGGTGCGCAGAGTGAAGCCATGATGGAGAGTCTGCGACAGAGTAATGAGGCTCTGTCAAGGCAGTTAGTTGCGATGCAATCGCAGATTCAGATGTTGATGACTGCGGCCGCAGCGCAGCAGCCTGTGGTGCAGGACCCTGTAGTGGAACAGACTGTGCCTGTTCCTCCCGCTCCTTTGGTGCCTTAGATTCTGCTGCCACCAGAGATGAACTTCATATCGCATTTCCAAAGATTAGGACCCCTACGTTTGACGGAAGGGCTGATTTCATGGCGTTGGATGACTAGTTCGTTGCCATTGAGGAGATGTTTTCGTACTCGGGAATCTCTGCTGACCAAAAGGTGATGGTCGCCGCTTACCAGCTGAAGGGACTTGCTAAGAGCTGGTGGATCAGAGAAAGAGAAAATCTTGTAGACGGATGTTCGTGGGAGTCATTTAAGGCGATGGTGATGAAGAAGTTCCTGCCGTCGGTCGAGCAAGACCGTCTGATGGATAATTTTCTACACCTAAAGCAAAGGCAACTCACGGTTAGTGAGTATGAGATCGAATTCAGTAAGCTAAGTAGATTTGCTCCAGATTTAGTGGCTTCTGAGGCAGGGAGAGTGAAGCGATTTCTCGGAGGACTTCGTAGCGACGTTCAGCAATTGGCTAGCGCATACAGATCTGAAAGTTATGCTGAAGTAGTAGAAGCAGCGTTGAAAGTCGAGGCTATCGACAACGCCAAGAATAGAGGCGCATTGATGAGGAAGGATAAGAGAAAGGTCGAAGAGGGGGAAAGCCCCAAGGTATCTGACCCTGCCCCAAAGAAGAGGAGTGGTGAAGTTTGTAGTTTCTATGGTCGCACTGGCCATCCGTTTGAGAAATGCTTCAAAAGGTTGGGAGCTAAGAAACAGCAGCAAGTGTCGGCAATACAGAGCGCTCCCAGAGGAGATTTGACATGTACCTTCTGTAAGCGAAAGGGGCACGATGTTGCTCATTGCTGGTCTAAAGATAAAGTGTGTTTTCAGTGCGGACAGAAGGGGCACGTTAAGACTAAATGCCCGCGTTTTCAGCCTACTCTACAGCCGGTGCCGCTTCAGGCCTTGCCGCCGCCGCAACATCAGGATAGAGGAAGCGGCAAGTTGAACGTGATTACTAGGGAAGATTGTGCACCGCTCCTGTTTTGGCTTTACCGACCGAAGGAGTAGAGTATGCCGTTTATGTGGACGCATCTCATTTTGGACTAGGTTGTGTTTTGATGCAAGAAGGAAAGGTGATCGCTTATGGGTCAAGACAATTGAAAGTTCATGAAAGGAATTACCCTACGCATGACTTAGAATTTGCTGCAGTGATTTATGCCTTAAAGCTTTGGAGACATCTTCTTTATGGAGTGTCATGCAAGATTTTTACGGATCACAAGAGTCTGAAGTATGTCTTTACCCAGAAAGAACTGAATTTGCGTCAGCGCAGATGGTTGGAGTATGTTGCGGATTATGAAGTTGATATCCTATATCATCCGGGTAAGGCTAATGTAGTGGCTGATGCCTTAAGTAGAAAGACCGCGCATGTCTTCAACCTTTCTGTGCAATCCTTGGTTGAGGAATTTATGTTGATGGATATTTCAGTCGGCAGTAGTACCGCGCCTTCAAGTTTAGAAGTTGAAGAGCCTTCCTGGATTACACTTACTAGACTGCATCAGAAGGATGATCCTGATTTGCAGCATCTCCGGAAGAGAACCGAGAGGGGGGAATTACCAGATTTTTCAATTGATGACCAGGATACCTTGAAGTATCGAGGTAGATATTGTATTCTCGCGTTTGAGGATATTCGAACAAAGATCTGTAGTGAAGCGCATGATTCTAGTGTTTCTTATCATCCTGGTTCCACAAAGATGTATAAAGATCTGAAGCAGATTGTTTGGTGGTCGGGTATGAAGAATGATATTGCTAAGTTTTTCTGAATGTTATACATGTCAGCGTGTGAAGGCAGATCATAAGAGGCCTGGAGGTAAATTGAACCCTTTGGATATTCCAAGCTGGAAGTGGGAGAGTATTTCAATGGACTTCATTACCGGTTTGCCGAGATCTCCTGGAGGACATGATTCGGTGTGGGTCATAGTAGACCGTTTGACAAAGTGTGCTCACTTTGTGCCTTTTAAGATCGGGTATTCTATGGAGAAAATATCAGAGCTTTATTTGGATGAGGTCATTAGATTGCATGGTGTGCCAGTAAGCATTTTGTCAGATCGAGATTCCAGGTATATGTCTCGTTTCTGGCAGAGTTTGCAGGGAGCTTTGGGCACTGACCTTAGATACTCTACCGCATACCACCCTCAGACCAATGGACAAACAGAAAGAGTGAATCAGATTTTGGAGGACATGATCAGGTGTTATATTTTGGATCATGGTGGAGCTTGGGATAAGTGTCTTGGACTAATGGAGTTTGCTTATAATAATAGTTATCAGGAGAGCTTGCAGATGGCTCCCTTTGAGGCTTTGTATTGGAGGCGCTGTAGGACTCCTCTATTTTGGGCCGAGGTTGGTGAGAACCCGTTGTTAGGTCCAGAAGCTTTGGAAGAAATGAATGTTGCTGTGACTCATATTCGCGAGAAGCTTTGCATCGCTCAGGAGCGTTATGAAAAGTATGCTAATCGCAGAAGGGTTGATCTGGAGTTCACAGTTGGGGACATGGTTTTTCTGAAGGTTTCTCCGATGTCAGGTGTTAAAAGATTTGGAAGGAATCACAAGTTGGATCCCCGGTATGTGGTACCTTTCCAAGTTGTTGAGCGCATCGGAGTGTCAGCTTATAGGCTGGATTTGCCCGCTTCTTTCCCAGGTGTTCACGATGTGTTTCATGTGAGTCAGTTGAGAAAGTGCGTGCGTAGTGATCGACATGTCCTTGACTCGGGGCCCCAGTTGCAACCTAACCTGTCTTATGTTGAAGAGCCTGTCCGTATATTAGAGACTCAGGATCGAGTGTTGCGGAAGAAGACAATTCCTATGGTCAAGGTCCTTTGGCGAAACCAAGACGTCGAGAGCGCAACTTGGGAATTGGAATCTGTTATGAGGACATCTCATCCTCATCTTTTCTCTTGATTCTCTCTGGTGAGTGTTTTCATCCGTAGTTTGAATTCTCGCTTCTATCTTTTGTATTCAAGATATTCGTTAAAGTTTCGAGACGAAACTTCTTTTTAGGGGGAGTGGCTGTAACACCCCTGAATTTTCGGGTATTAATCTACATTTATTGTTGACGTCATTATGACGTAGGGCGTTACGTTAGTGCGGAGTTAGCGGTGCGCCGACATTGCACGTTTTAGCGTCCGTTCGGTCAAGACGACCAAATTTTGGAGCGACCCGGAATTGGAAAATTTTACGTTAAGAAATTAGATTATTTAATTTTAGAAATAACTTGTTAAAGTTTCGTGGCGTTCCGAGCAAAATTTGGAGCCTCGGTGAATTTTCAAAGTTTGTATATTTATCCTTCGCCGTAAACTTCAGAAATTTATATCTCGAGATCGATACGTCGGATTTTGATTCCAACTTCGCCGTTGGATTCGTAGCGCCGCCGTTCACCTTTGGTGCGGATTTCGTCGATTTCGACGCTTGTTTATTTCTTATTATTATTATTTTATTTTTGGTATTACCATAATGATATTATATATATATATTATGTATAACAGTATAGCTATTACTACAGTTCACGGCAAAGGATTAATTTCACGGGAAATTATGAGGTTCTCGGGAGGTTTCTATGTTCAGTGTAAAGTCGTTCAGCTTTTTTCGAGACCGCGTTTGGAAAAAATGGACAGGGTGGTAACCCACGACTTCTTTATTTTTTGCAAGAAGATTGAGTGGCGACGGCGGCTTGTCCAGAAGCTCTCTCGTCCTCTCCGCCTTCGCTTTCATGATCCGCATCCCGGCCATCACAAGGTCCTCAGGAGCCGGTTCGGCCTTCTCAATCCTGGTCACGTCCTCGCCGGGGCGATCAACCTTATTCAAGTTGGCAGGGGTGTCATGTAACACCTCCCCTGTAATGACCATATAATATGGGTCCGGCCGGGACCCCACAGCATACAACCGCCACTGCTTTAGTATTAGAAGATGATATTAACTACCCAATCTCATAACTCAGACAACACAGCGGAAACAAACTAAGCCACAGAGATTGTCCATACTACAAAGGAGTCCAACTGGCCTTAAGGCCTTACAAAACAATGTCCAAAACATCAAACATTCCATAATAAAAGACATCCCAACAAAAGGGGAAAGATAGTTTTTCCCTAAGCTACCTCGGCATGCAAGCCGGATATAACAAAGTACGAAGAAAGTGATGCAGGAAATCAACTAAGCACTTCGTGAGGCTTTAGGCCTTTTTGGCCGGCGCGCTGGGTCCAGCCTGCGATTCGTGCCCTGCAACCAAATCACAGAGAGCGGTAAACGAGGGTCAGCTATGGCTGACCACAAGCGGTGTAACAACATCCCTCCTCCCGGCCGTCCTAGCGGACCCCGGGGAACTACTTCACCCTGCAAGTCAGCACTTCGTATGCAAATGTACATAAAGGAAAGCAACATAAATACTGGCATGACTGTCACAAGCATCATCCACGTTTCTATGTTGAGCAGGTAATAAAAGGGGCCTAACAATGCAAAATGAGTGCAAGCCCGGGTTTCACCCAAGGCGCCCTAAAGCGTATGAATCTAACACATCATCATACATCACCAACACAAGGGTACTCATTACTTCCCCACAAGGGCATCAAAACCCAAAGCCAAGCGCTCTCGCTGAGACCCACCTCGCCTGGCCCACCATGCCATCGGGCTTGTCTGACAGCTCACACGCTCGGGCCGCCAACAACGCACCAAGACCGATTCTAAGAATTCTGGCCAATCAAAACGTCCCAAGGCCCTGGGCTTACTCTCGGGACAACGTCCACCGATTGCCTCGCCTGGCGACCGTCAACGGACTCAACCGTAGCACAGACATTCTCGTCAGTCAACAATCGAAGGGACTAATCTTGCCGGGACACTCTCCACACGTGAATCTCAGTCTTCACGGGATAGCAAGCCGACCACAAAGACCAATCGCGCCTTCGCACAACACTAGGCATCACAAGCCCCATAATCCGCACATTATTTCTCCGCCCTAAACCCAACATTCGTTACCACACGAAGCTACAAGGGCATCACAACGACGAGTTCGCCGTAATCGGATTTCTAACAAAACCCCTAAAATGTGCGTAAATCAACATCACCGGATCGGACCAACGGCCACAAATCCAGCTTCACCCACAATGCCTAATCCGCTAGCGGAGCGGATCTCTAGTACAAAACATGCCGGGGACGGACACAATCAACCCGGTGGTTTCTCTTGAACCAAGGCGACCCGGATCCCTCTCACTCGACGGATCCGGTGCCAAAATGCAGAAAAAGAAGAGATGCCAAACGCGCATCCTAAAGACCGGGAGGAGAAATGTCGTTACCTTTTGAGATCTCCTCCTAGCCATGAGAAGCTTGCAAAAAAACGGTGGAGAAGAAGCGCCTTGATGCCCTCTACGCACTGCCGGTCTCGGATCGGCGAACGGAGCTCCGAAGCTCCGGCAATGGCGGATTCCCCTTCTTCCTCCTCCTTGCCTCCTCCTCCTTTCTCCAACCTAAGAGAGAGAAAGCCTTGGAAATAATGAGGGATTAACTCCTCTACCAAGCCCTAAACCCCCCCAGCCATCCATCGCAGCCGTTGGATCAAATTCCAATAGATTTGGACGGACCGATCTCCTTCTCCGCTCAAAATCGCGGAGCAGAATAAACAGGGCGCACGATCACATGCGCACGGTCACTGGTCGTGCGCGAAGAGGACACTGGTCGTGCGCACTGTTCGAGACAGAACTCCGAATCCTTGCGACTAACGCACGATCACATGCGCACGGTCACTGGTCGTGCGCGAAGAGGACACTGGTCGTGCGCACTGTTCGAGACAGAACTCCGAATCCTTGCGACTAACGCACGATCATTGGCGCACGATCACTGGTCGTGCGCGAAGAGGAGAAATGGTCGTCCGCAGAGAACTGCTATGGAATTCCTAGCCTATCCCGAGCGCAGCACTACCACCCCGCCTACCTCGCGGAACTACGATTTTTGGGGTGTTACAACTCCACCCCCCTTAAAAGAATTTCGTCCTCGAAATTTCAGAATTTAAACAGGAAATTCATAACGCATACCTGGAGCGAAAAGTTCTGGGAAATCCTCCCGCATCGCTTGCTCACGCTCCCAGGAGAATTCGTCTCGCCCGCAGTTGTCCCATCGCACCTTTACAAGTTTGACTTGCTTGTTACGCAACTGCCGGACTTCTGAATCCTCCACGCACACCGGGCGAACCCTCGCCCCCAAGTTTTCCATCACCGGCACCGCCGCCGCTTCGACCACGACACTCGGCTCTACCAAAGCTTTCCTCTGCACGGAGGCATGGAAAACGTCATGTAATCCACTCAGCTCTGCGGACAACGCCAAACGATAGGCTGCTTCGCCTATACGCTCCGTAACCTCGAACGGACCCAAATATCTCGGACTCAACTTCTTGAGTCGCCGCACCTGCGAAACACCCTTGAACGGCTTGATCTTCAAGTAGACCATGTCGCCCACTGCAAACTCCACATTTCTGTGGTGCGCATTAAAATACTTCGCTTGTCGATCCTGAGCAACCTTCATGCGCTCCTGAATCGTCCGCACAATCTCGCAAGCATCTTCCACCACTTGCTTTCCCAAAAGCTTAGTGTCTCCCACCTCTGCCCAAGACATCGGCGCTCGACACTTCCTTCCATACAAAGCTTCGTATGGATCCATCTTGATACTCGCCTGGAAGCTATTATTATAGGCGAACTCCACCATGAAAAGGTGGTCCTCCCACCCTTTGCCAAAGTCAAGAGCACACATCCTCAACATGTCTTCCAACGTACGGTTCGTTCGCTCCGTCTGACCATCGGTCTGCGGATGGAACGCGGTGCTAAACTTGAGCTTCGTGCCTAGACTTTTCTGCACTAATCTCCAGTCCTTCGATGTGAATCGCCCATCGCGATCACTAACGATGCTCTTCGGAATCCCGTGCAACCGCACAATGTTTCGAACATAAAGCTCCACGAGCTTCTCCACGCCATCGCTCTTCTGATTCGGAATGAAGTGGGCCACCTTCGTCAGGCGATCCACTATCACCCAAAGCGCATCGTTACCCTGCTGCGATCGAGGCAAACCATGCACAAAATCCATAGAGATGTCATCAAATTTCCATTCGGGGATGGGAAGAGGCTTCAAGAACCCGCCGGGCCTTTGGCACTCAGCCTTCACCAAGGCACAAGTCTGACATCGGCTCACGTACTCGGCTACATCCCGCTTCATCCCAGGCCACCAAAAAGATTTCTTCAAATCCGCGTACATCTTTGTACTTCCTGGATGAACGGAGTACTTCGTAAAGTGAGCTTCAAACATCAACTCCTCGCGAAGCTTGCCGAAGCGCGGAACACAGATCCTTCCGTCTCTCCTCAGAATTCCACCAACCATCTCCAAAGCAGTGCCTTCGCTTTGTTGAGCCTCCAACACCAACTGTTGGCACTCCCCGTCCGCACTGGTCGCCTCTCGGATTCGATCCGTTATATCACACTGCATTTCAATCCAGTTCAAACGGGCTATGCTAGACTCACCTCTAGCCACACAAGAAATGTCAAGAGACTCCAAGTCTCGAATCAAACGCTCGTTATGCGCCTCCACCCAATTACCTTGCCCGGAGTACTTCCTACTCAAAGCATCCGCCACCACGTTGGCTTTACCCGGCGTATACTGAATCTCCACGTCGTAGTCCCCAAGGAACTCGACCCACCTACGCTGTCGCATATTCAGATCCTTTTGGTCTAGGAGATACCTCAGGCTTTTGTGATCCGTGAAGATCTCCACCTTCGCACCATAAACATAGTGTCTCCACAGTTTTAGCGCAAAGATTACCGCCGCCAACTCCAGATCATGGACGGGATAATTCATCTCATGAGTCTTTAACTGCCTCGACCCATACGCTATCACCTTGCCGTGCTGCACCAGCACGCAACCCAACCCGCAACCTGACGCGTCGCTAAAGATCTGAAATCCTTCCGTCCCACTAGGAAGACTAAGGATTGGGGCAGACATCAATCTTTCCTTCAAATTCTCGAATGCCCGGGCACACTCCGGTGTCCAAACAAACCTCTGGTCCTTGCGAGTGAGTGTGGTGAGGGGAAACGCCATCCGCGAAAAGTTCTCCACGAACCTTCTATAATAACCGGCTAGTCCAAGGAAACTCCAGACTTCCGCCACGGTCCTCAAGACAGGCCAATCTCTAATGGCTTCAATCTTCGCTGGATCTACCGCCACCCCATCTCCACTAATTAAGTGCCCCAAGAAAGCCACCTTCTCAATCCAAAACTCACATTTTGAGAACTTAGCATAAAGCTGATTCTCCCTTAGAGTCTGCAATACTTGCCTCAAGTGAGACTCATGCTCTGCCTCCGATTTCGAATACACCAAGATATCATCTATAAACACCACCACGAACGAATCTAAGAACGGGCGAAAGACCCTGTTCATCAAATCCATGAACACGGATGGCGCGTTCGTCAAACCGAACGGCATCACCGAAAACTCGTAGTGGCCATACCGAGTCCCAAACGCTGTCTTGGCAACGTCCTCTTCTCGAATCTTCAACTGGTAGTACCCCGATTTCAAATCCAACTTGGAGTACACCACCGACCCCACTAACTGGTCGAACAAATCATCGATTCGGGGAATCGGATATTTATTCTTAACGGTCAATTTATTCAATTCACGGTAATCGATACACAACCGCATACTTCCGTCTTTCTTCTTCACAAACAAAACCGGCGCGCTCCACGGCGAAGAGCTGGGCCTAATGTACCCTTGCTCTAACAACTCCTGCAACTGAACCTTTAACTCGGCCAGTTCCTTCGGTGCCATCCTAAACAGAGGACGCGACACTGGCCTCGCACCCGGTACCAACTCTATCGAGAAATCAATTTCACGCTGAGGAGGTGCTCCCGGAAGCTCCTCGGGGAATACATCCTCAAATTCTTCCACCACCGGAACTTCTCTAATAGCCAACTTTGTGGAGTGAGTCTCCAACAAAGCTAAGAACGTCTCGCCTCCTTGGTTTACCGCACGCCTCATTTGCATAGCGGAAATCAGGGAGTAAGCCACTCCGCTTAGGCCTTCGAACTTGACCTCTGCTCTACCTTCACCTCTCAGGGTTACCACCTTCAACTGGCAGTCGACACTAGCTCGCTGCTCTGCAAGCCAGTCCATTCCCAAGATAACATCGAATTCAGCTAGTGGCAGAATCGCTGCTACCAACACGAAATCACAATCGCCAATTTGCATCACAATGCGTCCCTTCCTCATGGTAGTCATGAAAGACCCATTCGGCATACGCACACTCAGCTCCACTCCTGCCACTACGGGCTCAGCACCAATCTTCCGGATAAAACTTTCCGCAAGAAAAGAGTGTGACGCCCCCGTGTCGAACAACACTCGAGAGGGGTAGCCCGAAACTAGCACGAAACCTAACCACATGCAAAACAAACATGAAAGGCCGCAAACTACATTATAGTAACAAACGGAACTTAAACCTTTCGTACCTGTCACCACATCGGGTTGATGTATCGCTTCCTGTTGCCCAAGATTATAGGCCCTAGGCTGCACTGGAGGGAACCGCGAAGCACTCGACTCCGCCGCTTTCCCCTTCTCTGCAACACCGGGACCCGAACGCACCGATTGTTCTTGTCTCGGCTCTGGCCCAGCTCCGCCCTCGGTACAAAAACGACTAATGTGACCCACCTTGCCACACTGGTAACAAGTAACCGGACCCTTGGAACGGAAATCTCCCGAAGGTGCGCCACTTCTCTCCCCAGGCCAATTAGGACGGGGCTTCTTCTTCCATCGGCTGCCCTCGGACTTCCACTGGGACTGAGACTTAGGAGGCTTTCCTTCTCCCTGCCTTGCCGCAACACCCTTTCGCCGTTGAGTTCGCTCCAAGTCGCTCTCCAGCGTGCGAGCGGCTTCGACCAACTCATTGAATCCCGCATTCTTCAAGGCTATGAGTGGTTGCCTTAAATTTTCCCTCAACCCTTGATAAAAGAGGTTATCTCTCTCTTCATCATCTGCCATTGTCGTGCCCGCATACCGACCCAACCCCCTAAACTCTTGCAGATATTCATCCACCGTCTTCTCCCGCTGCACCAAATGCAGAAACTGCCGCTGCAGTGCTAACCTTGTTGAAGCCGGAATGTAACGCTTTAGGAAAGCGTTTCCGAACTCCTCCATGGACGGAACACGCCCAACAAAAAGTCGATCGTTATGGTTCACCCACCACAACTTCGCATCGCCCTCTAACATGAAGCTCGCAAAGTGAGACTGCCTCTCAGCTGGGGTCTCAGCTGCCTTCAAGAGCTCCTGGATCCTCGAAAGCCAATCCTCGGCATCCGTTGGAGTGCCCACTCCCTTGAATGTCGGAGGGTGGAAACTCAAGAAATACTTCATGAATCGATCACCCATCGGAATAGCTCTCTCCGCTAGAGGCTCTGCTTGCCTTACTTCGACATCCGGTGTATCCGGCGTAGCCGCCGGAGTGACAGGGGTCGCAACTTGCACCACCGGCGTAGGAACCCGTGGCATTGCTCCAGCTTGAGCCGCTACCATTGCCTCCGCTAGCATGCGACAGAAATCAGCCGGGGACATGCCCACATTCATGAGGCCTGGAGCAGTAGCACTACTCCCCGAAGGCTCCTCTTGCCTCCTCGATGTCCCCGCATCGTCGCCAACATCCTAGAATAAGCAAGGAAACAAATAAACGCTCATCAGGATCTAAACGCAAGACCCGAACGCAGGGATACTCATGATCCCGCACTATACTCCTATGTGAACAATCTCTTACGCGATCCAAAAACACTAGACCTCGCAAGAATACTAGAACCAACCTAGCTCTGATACCAAATTGTAACACCTCCCCTGTAATGACCATATAATATGGGTCCGGCCGGGACCCCACAGCATACAACCGCCACAGCTTTAGTATTAGAAGATGATATTAACTACCCAATCTCATAACTCAGACAACACAGCGGAAACAAACTAAGCCACAGAGATTGTCCATACTACAAAGGAGTCCAACTGGCCTTAAGGCCTTACAAAACAATGTCCAAAACATCAAACATTCCATAATAAAAGACATCCCAACAAAAGGGGAAAGATAGTTTTTCCCTAAGCTACCTCGGCATGCAAGCCGGATATAACAAAGCACGAAGAAAGTGATGCAGGAAATCAACTAAGCACTTCGTGAGGCTTTAGGCCTTTTTGGCCGGCGCGCTGGGTCCAGCCTGCGATTCGTGCCCTGCAACCAAATCAAAGAGAGCGGTAAACGAGGGTCAGCTATGGCTGACCACAAGCGGTGTAACAACATCCCTCCTCCCGGCCGTCCTAGCGGACCCCGGGGAACTACTTCACCCTGCAAGTCAGCACTTCGTATGCAAATGTACATAAAGGAAAGCAACATAAATACTAGCATGAGTGTCACAAGCATCATCCACGTTTCTATGTTGAGCAGGTAATAAAAGGGGCCTAACAATGCAAAATGAGTGCAAGCCCGGGTTTCACCCAAGGCGCCCTAAAGCGTATGAATCTAACACATCATCATACATCACCAACACAAGGGTACTCATTACTTCCCCACAAGGGCATCAAAACCCAAAGCCAAGCGCTCTCGCTGAGACCCACCTCGCCTGGCCCACCATGCCATCGGGCTTGTCTGACAGCTCACATGCTCGGGCCGCCAACAACGCACCAAGACCGATTCTAAGAATTCTGGCCAATCAAAACGTCCCAAGGCCCTGGGCTTACTCTCGGGACAACGTCCACCGATTACCTCGCCTGGCGACCGTCAACGGACTCAACCGTAGCACAGACATTCTCGTCAGTCAACAATCGAAGGGACTAATCTTGCCGGGACACTCTCCACACGTGAATCTCAGTCTTCACGGGATAGCCAGCCGACCACAAAGACCAATCGCGCCTTCGCACAACACTAGGCATCACAAGCCCCATAATCCGCACATTATTTCTCCACCCTAAACCCAACATTCGTTACCACACGAAGCTACAAGGGCATCACAACGACGAGTTCGCCGTAATCGGATTTCTAACAAAACCCCTAAAATGTGCGTAAATCAACATCACCGGATCGGACCAACGGCCACAAATCCGGCTTCACCCACAATGCCTAATCCGCTAGCGGAGCGGATATCTAGTGCAAAACATGCCGGGGACGGACACAATCAACCCGGTGGTTTCTCTTGAACCAAGGCGACCCGGATCCCTCTCACTCGACGGATCCGGTGCCAAAATGCAGAAAAAGAAGAGATGCCAAACGCGCATCCTAAAGACCGGGAGGAGAAATGTCGTTACCTTTTGAGATCTCCTCCTAGCCATGAGAAGCTTGCAAACAAACGGTGGAGAAGAAGCGCCTTGATGCCCTCTACGCACTGCCGGTCTCGGATCGGCGAACGGAGCTCCGAAGCTCCGGCAATGGCGGATTCCCCTTCTTCCTCCTCCTTGCCTCCTCCTCCTTTCTCCAACCTAAGAGAGAGAAAGCCTTGGAAATAATGAGGGTTTAACTCCTCTACCAAGCCCTAAACCCCCCCAGCCATCCATCGCAGCCGTTGGATCAAATTCCAATAGATTTGGACGGACCGATCTCCTTCTCCGCTCAAAATCGCGGAGCAGAATAAACAGGGCGCACGATCACATGCGCACGGTCACTGGTCGTGCGCGAAGAGGACACTGGTCGTGCGCACTGTTCGAGACAGAACTCCGAATCCTTGCGACTAACGCACGATCACATGCGCACGGTCACTGGTCGTGCGCGAAGAGGACACTGGTCGTGCGCACTGTTCGAGACAGAACTCTGAATCCTTGCGACTAACGCACGATCATTGGCGCACGATCACTGGTCGTGCGCGAAGAGGAGAAATGGTCGTGCGCAGAGAACTGCTATGGAATTCCTAGCCTATCCCGAGCGCAGCACTACCACCCCGCCTACCTCGCGGAACTACGATTTTTGGGGTGTTACATGTCAAGTAGTTCGTCGTGCTTCTTCAGAGAGTCAAAATCCTTGATGATCTCGCTCACAGTCATGCTATTAGCAGTGGAAGATACCTGATCACCCGGTTTGCAGGAAGGAGTTATCAGTCCCTCAGAAACTTCTTTTTCATGCGCCTTGTTCTGAAGGATTCTCGCTCCCGGTTTTCTCGAGGCCGCCTTATTCTTGGCCTTCAAACTCTTGGGTTTTTTCAAGATCCTTTTTGTTGTCGTCTCGGCCCTCTTCCTCTTCTTAGCCGACTGTTGGTCGGCTTGTTGCGAACGGTTAAGACTGTCCTCGACATTTACCACCAGCACCGAGCTTTGCTGTTCGGTCGGCTTGGGAGAGCCAACCGCCTCTCCTCCATCACTCATCTTCAGATGAAATACCCCAGAAGGAGTGAACTCTACCTTAAAAGAATCAGCGACAGCGGCCTCCGAATGAACATTTTCAGAATTCGCCTTGTTAGAAAGAGCAGGCGGATTAGCTGGGGGCGGGTTGGAATAACTCGCCTCACCTTTAGTCGACAAATTGTCTATTAGTACAAGAGCCAGGTCGGCCGGCTTCCCCACAGAAGCGATAGTAACAGTCAAGTCAACTTTTTCAGTTTGATGAGGCTTCTTCTTCTTCTTCTTCTCCTTCAAGCGGTCTCCCTCACGGTCTTTACTTTTCTTTTGGCGGCCTTCAAACTCAGCCATAAGATTTACCATCTTAATTTGGGCTAGTAAGCCGGAGGGTTCTAACCGCAAGAGGCGAGTAATGACTCGTGGTAACGCTGCAATTATACAGAAAAGAAAGCTTCCGGAACATTTTATAACCTTCGGGGCAAGGTCGGTGCGGTCTCCGACTAGAACTAATATTTTCGAAATTTCCTCGAGATTTGAAAATATGAGGGGATTATGTTTACCCAGAAGACCACCATCCGAATAGTACTTCTCGCAGACCGGGCGGTTTGAGGAGCCATGTTGCCCAGTTTGGATTCAACAAGGTCCATCGGCCCAGCCAGTACAAACCGGGCAGTTTGGTAGAATCCAGGCCGCCTCTACAGATTGAAGACTGTCAAGGCTCAAGTCCAGAAGGCAAGCCGCGGTCTCCAATGAATGTAGTTTAGGTATAATTTGGAGCAAGACTGCAACTTACTAACACCTTTTCGGAATGAGATTGGAGGCCTACATCAATAGAGAACAAGTTTTACCCAGTTTAGTTTGTTTAGTGGTCAATATACAATGGATTGCAGTGGTAATGTTGGATTTAGCTCCAAATAACACCTAAACTTCAAACAACAAAACTTTTGATGTAGTTTCTCGATATTTGCCCAAAAGACCTTTTTGGAATGAACTCAGAGCCCTACATCCAATGGAGAATATGATTTAGGCATTCGAGTTTGTTTAGTGGTTGATGGATAGTGGGTTGCAGTGGTAATAAGGGTGTTAGCTCCAAATAACACAAACTTCAACCAACCGTAACTTTTGATCAGGTTGTCTGATATTTTACCACAACACCATTTTGAAATGTACTTGGAGCCCTACATCCAATGGCGCACAAGTGTTACCCATTCTAGTTGATTTTGTCGTTGATATACAGCTGGTTCAGTATGAATGTGGAATTTAGCTCTAAATGACACTTAAACTTCAAACAGCTATAACTTTTGATCTGGTTGTCCAATTTTTGCCAACAATACCTTTTCGGAATGAGATCCGAGCCCTACATCCAATAGAAAATAAGTTTTACCCATTCCAATTCATTTAGTTGTCAATATATAGCGGGTTGCAGTGGTAATGCGTGATTTAGCTCCAAATGACACATAAACTGTTGGATCTTATGACGCCGTTAGAGGGTGGGTGAATTGGTTTACGAATTTTTGAGTAAAACTTAGAGATTTTTAGAAAAGCGAAGCTATCCAGAAATTTAACCTTCACGGAAATAGCCAAAGTGATTTTACTTATGAAATCTTAAATGAAATACAATTCAAGAAAATTAGAGATAATGAAAATGAATATTATATTTCAAAAAGATAATGCAAAGATAGAATTTCAATAACGCTTGAAATTAAAGGCGACAAGTTAAAAATCACTTTTTGTACATTCACCGGTCCTTCTTCTAAGGACCGGTTGGCTATAGCCTATCTTTCCCCAGATAAGGCCTCTAGCCACCCCTAGATCTACCCATGACCTAGTCGCCACGCACAAGGCAGTGAATTTCCCCCTAAACTGAACCCGGCCTAGTCGTCACACAAAAGACGGCAAATTCCCTATCGTTACAAGAAAATAATGAAAAGATAAAGTAAATTCAAAAATAATTACTCCCTATATTGAAGAGCTCTAGGAGATGTTGAAGAACCCCAATGACCATTGTCGGAGTTGAAGCGAGCATCCTTCTTCAAATTTGACCGTTTGGAAATCTCCATCTCACTCTTGTTCTTCAATGGTAGTGTTGGGAGTACTCTCTGAATTAGGGGATGAAATGCTCTCTTAGAAGTTTGGAATGAAGGCTTGAATGGTGGCCCAATGAGCAATGAAATCAGCTATTAAATAGGCACTGGAGCTAACGTCAGCGTTAAGAGTAAATGCCAGCATTAGAGATCGTGTACGGTCGTGGCTGAGAACGTGCATTCGTCGAGATCATGGCAGATCGTGGACTCAACGGTGGCTTTAAGAGTTAACGTTGGAACTATCTCTTGGTTCTCGACGATACTTCTTCTCAAACTATAAACACAAGCAAGATCAAATACATAGTGTGATTTGCTATTCTCAAACTAAGAGTTGTAGAAGACAAGCTCCAACATTAACTTCAAACATCCATAACTTTTGATCAGGATGTCTGATTTTTGACCACATTACTTTTTCACAATGAGATTGGAGCCCTTCATCCAATGGAGAACATGTTTTAACCATTCCAGTTCGTTTAGTGGTCAATATACAGCGAGTTCCAATGGTAATGCGGCATTTAGCTCCAAATGACACCTAAACATCAAACAATAAGAACTTTTGATGAAGTTGCCAAATTTTTGCCCACAATACCTTTTTTGAATGACCTCAAAGTCCTACAACCAATGGAGAAAATGATTTACCCATTTGAGTTCGTTTAGTGATTGATGGATAACAGGTTATAGCAGAAATGAGGGATTAAGCTCCAAATGACACCCAAAATTCAAACAGCCTTAACTTTTGATCTAGTTGCCTGAATTTTGCCCACAACACCTTTTTAGAATGAGAGCCCTACATACAATGGAGCACACGTGTTACCCATTCCAAATCATGTAGTGGTCGATGTACAGTGGGTTGTAGTGGTAATGCAGAATTTAGCACCAAATGACACATAAACTACAAACAACCAGAACTTTTAATGTAGTTGCTCGATTTTTCCCACAACACCTTTTCAAAATGAGCTCATAGCCCTACATCCAATGGAGGACAAGTTTTACCCGTTCCAGTTTATTAGTGGTCAATATACTGTGAGTTGCAGTGGTAATATGAAATTTAGCTCCAAATGACACCTAAACTTCAAACATCCATAACTTCTGATCAGGTTTTCTAATTTTTTCCCACAGCATCTTTTCGAAATGAGCTCGGAGCTCTACATCCAATTAGGAATAGGATTTATTCGTTCAATTTCATTTAGTGGTCGATGGACGGTGGGTTGCAGTGGAAATGAGGGATTTATCTCCAAATGACACCTAAACTTAAAATAGTCATAACGTTTGATCCGGTTGTCTGATTTTTGCCCACAACACCTTTCAGAATGAGCTCGGAGCCCTACATCCAATGGAGAAGAATTTTTACTCATTCCAGTTCGTTTAGTGGTCAGTATACAGTGGGTTGTGGTGGTAATGCGGGATTTTATATTCAAATGGGACCTAAACTTCAAACAACCATTACTTTTGATCTTGTTGTCCGATTTTTTCCCACAACACCTTTTTGGAATGAGCTCGGGACCCCACCTCTAATGGAGAAATTTTTTTACACATTCCTGTTCATTTAGTATTCTATATAGGGCGGGTTGTAGTGGTAATGTAGGATTTAGCTCTAAATGACACATAAACTTCAAACAACCATAACTTTTGATCAAGTTATTCGATTTTTGCCCACAACACCTTTTTGGAATGTGCTCGGAGACCTACATCTAATGGAGAATTGGATTTACAAATTTGAGTTCATTTAGTGATTGATGGAGAGCAGGTTGAAGTGTTAATGAGTGATTTATCTCCAAATTACACATGAAGTTCAAACATCCATAACTTTTGATTCGGCTGTCCGATTTTTGCCCACAACACCTTTTCGGAATGAGATCGAAGCCCTACATCTAATGGAGAACAAGTTTTACCCATTCCAATTTGTTTAGTGGTTTATATATAGAGGGTTGTAGTGGTAATGCGGGATTTAGCTCCAAATGACATCTAAACTTCAAGCAGCCATAACTTTTGATTTGCTTCTCCAATTTTTGCACACAACCCCTTTTCAAAATAAGCTCAGAGCCCTACATCCAATGGAAAATAGGATTTACCCATTCAAGTTTGTTTAGTTGTTGATGGATAGTGGGTTGCAAGGGAACTGAGGGATTTATCTCCAAATGATACCCAAACTAAAAACAACCATAACTTTTGACCTGATTGACTGATTTTTGCCCACAACACCTTTTTCGAATGAGCTTGGAGCCCTACATCCAATAGAGCATAAGTTTTACCCATTCCAATTTATTTAGTGCTCGATATACAGCTGGTTGCAGTTGTAATGCGGGATTTAGCTCCAAATGGCACAAACTTCAAACAGCTATAACTTCTGATTCGGTTGTCCGATTTTTGCACACAGCACTTTTTCAGAATAAGCTCAGAGCCCTAAATCCAATGGAGAACAAGTTTAATCCATTCTAGTTCATTTAGTGGTCAATATATATTGGGATGCAGTGGTAATGCAGGATTTTGCTCCAAAAACCACCTAAACTTCAAACATCCATAACTTTGATCAAATTGTCCAATTTTTGCCCACAACATCTTTTCGGAATGAAATCGGAGCCCTACATCCAAAATAGAATAATTTTTGCCCATTCTACTTCGTTTAGTAGACGACATACAGCGGGCTGCAGTGCTATTGCGGGATTTAGCTCCACAACACCAAAACTTTAAACAGCCAGAATTTTTGATGCAGTTGCCCGATTTTTGCCCACAATACCTTTTTGGAATGAGCTCGGAGCCCTACATCCAATTTAGAATAGTATTTACCCATTTGAATTTGTTCAGTGGTCGATATACATTGGGTTGTTGTGGTAGGAGGGATTTAGCTACAAATGACACTTAAACTTCAAACAACCATAACATTTGATCCGGTTGTTCGATTTTTGCACACAAAAACATTTTAGAAAAAGCATGTAGCCCAATATCCAATGAAGAATAGAATTTACCCATTCGAGTTTGTTTGGTGGTCGGTGGACAGTAGGTTGTAGTGGTAATGCAGGATTTAGCTCTAAATGTCACCAAAACTTCAAACAGCCATAGCTTTTGATCTGATTGCCCGATTTCTTCCCACAACACCTTTTCGGAATAAGCTCGTAGCCCTACATCCAATGGAGAACATGTTTTAACCATTCTAGTTTGTTTAGTCATCAATATGCAGTGGGTTGTAGTGGTAATGCATAATATTGCTCTAAATGACACTTAAACTTCAAACATCCATAACTTTTGATCTGATTGTTCGATTTTGCAAACAACACCTTTTCAGAATGAGATCGGAGTACTACAACTAATAGAGAACATGTTTTACCCATTCTAGTTCATTTAGTGGTTAATATACTGAAGGTTGCAGTGGCAATATGGGACTTAGCTCTAAATGACACAAACATCAAACATCCATAACTTTTGATCTGATTTTCCGGTTTGTGCCCACAACACCTTTTCAAAATGAGATCAAAGCTCTTCATCCAATGGAGAACAAGATTTACCCATTCCAGTTTGTTTTATGGTTGATATACAACGGGTTGTAGTGGTAATGCGGGATTTAGCTCCAAATGACACCTAAACTTTAAACTGCAAGAACTTTTGTTGAAGTTGCCCGATTTTTGCCCATAATACCTTTTTGGAATGAGCTCAAAGCTTTACATCCAATGGAGAATAGGATTTACCCATTTGATTTCGTTTAGTGATCGATGGACAGCAGGTGGTAGTGGAAATGAGGGATTAAGCTCCAAATGACACCCAAAATTCAAACAGCCATAACTTTTGATCTAGTTGCCTGATTTTTGCCCACAACACCTTTTCAGAATGAGAGCCCTACTTCCAATGGAGCACAAGTGTTACCCGTTCCAAATCATTTAGTGGTCGATATACAACGGGTTGCAATTGTAATGTAGAATTTAGCACCAAATGACACAAAAACATTAAACAACTAGAACTTTTAATGTAATTGCCCGATTTTTCCACCAACACCTTTTTGGAATGAGCTCGGAGCCCTACATCCAATGGAGGACAAGTTTTACCCATTCCAGTTTGTTAGTGGTCAATATACTGCGAGTTGTAGTGGTAATGCGAAATTTAGCTCCAAATGACACCTAATTCAAACATCCAAAACTTTTGATATGGTTTTCTGATTTTTGCCCACAATATTTTTTCAAAATGAGCTCGAAGGTCTATATACAATGGATAATAGGATATACCCATTCAATTTCATTTAGTGGTCGATGGACAGTGCGTGGCAGTGGAAATAAGAGATTTATCTCCAAATGACACCTAAACTTAAAACAGTTATAACTTTTGATCCGGTTGTCTGATTTTTTCCCACAACACCTTTTCGGAATGAGCTCGGAGCCTTACATCCAATGGAGAATAAGTTTTACTCTTCCAGTTCATTTAGTTGTCAATATATAGTGGGTTGTAGTGGTAATGCGGGATTTAGATTCAAATGACACCTAAACTTCAAACAACCATTACTTTTGATCTGGTTGTCTGATTTTTGCCCACACCTTTTTGGAATGAGCTAAGAGCCTTAAATCTAATGGAGAAAAAGTTTTATACATTTATGTTCCTTCAGTATTCGATATACAGCGGGTTGTAGTGGTAATGCTGGATTTAGCTCTAAGTGACACCTAAACTTCAAACAACCATAACTTTTGATCTGGTTGTTCAATTTTTGCCCACAACACCTTTTCGGAATGGGCTCGGAGCCCTACATCCAATGGAGAATTGGATTTTTAAATTCAAATTCACTTAGTGGTCGATGGATAGCAGGTTGAAGTGATAATGAGTGATTTAGATCCAAATTACACATGAATTTCAAACATCCATAACTTTTGATTCGGTTGTCCGATTTTTGCCCACAATACCTTTTAGGAATGAGATCGAAGCCCTACATTTAATGGAGAACAAGTTTTATCCATTCCAATTTGTTTAGTGGTTTATATATAGCGGGTTGCAATGGTAATACGGGATTTAGCTCCAAATGACACATAAACTTCAAACAGCCATAACTTTTGATTTTCTTGTCTGATTTTTGCCCACAACACCTTTTCAGAATGAACTCGGAGCCCTACATCCAATGGAGAATAGGATTTACCCGTTCAAGTTGGTTTAGTTGTCGATGGATAGCGGGTTTTAAGGGAAATGAGGGATTTAGCTCCATATGATACCCAAACTAAAAACAACCATAACTTTTGACCCGATTGTCTGATTTTGCCCACAACACCTTTTTGGAATGAGCTTGGAGCCCTACATCCAATAGAACATAAGTTTTTCCCATTACAGTTTATTTAGTGGACTATATACAACTGGTTGCAGTGGTAATGCGGGATTTAACTCCAAATGACACAAACTTCAAACAGCCATAACTTTTGATACAGTTGTCCGTGCACACAACACTTTTTCAGAATAAGCTCGGAGCCCTACATCTAATGGAGAACAACTTTTACCCATTATAGTACTTTTAGTGGTCAATTTATTGTGGGTTGCAGTGGTAATGTGGGATTTTGCTCCAACTGACTCCTAAACTTCAAACATCCATAACTTTTGATCAAGTTGTCTGATTTTTGCCCACAACATCTTTTCAGAATGAAATCGGAGCCCTACATCCAAAATAGAACAAGTTTTACCCATTCTACTTCATTTAGTAGACGACATACATCTGGTTGCAGTGCTAATGCGGGATTTAGCTCCAAATAGTACCTTAGCTTTAAACAGCCGGAATTTTTGATGCAGTTGCCCGATTTTTGCCCAAAATACCATTTTGGAATGAGCTCGGAACCCTACATCCAATTTAGAATAGTATTTACCCATTTGAGTTCATTTAGTGGTCGATGTACAGCGAGTTGTAGTGGTAAGGTGGGATTTAGCTACAAATGACATAAACTTCAACCACCTATAACATTTGATCTGATTGTCCAATTTTTGCCCACAAAAACTTTTCAGAATAAACATGTAGCCCAATATCCAATGGAGAATAGAATTTACTAGTTCGAGTTTGTTAATTGGTCGATGGACAGCTGGTTGTAGTGGTAATGCAGGATTTAGGTCAAAATGTCACCTAAACTTCAAACAACCATAACTTTTGATTTGATTGTCCGAACGGAGCCCTACATCCAATGAAATAGGAGCCCTACATCCAATGGAGAACATGTTTTACCCGTTCTAGTTCGTTAAGTGGTCAATATGTTGTGGGTTGCAGTGGTAATGCAGGATTTAGCTCCAAATTACACCTAAACTTCAAAAATCCATAACTTTGATCTAGTTGTCTGATTTTTGCACACAACAACTTTTCGGAATGAGATCGGAGCCCTACATCTAATGGAGAACATGTTTTACCCATTCTAGTTTGTTTAGTGGTCAATATACTACGAGTTGCAGTGGCAATACGGGACTTGGCTCCAAATGACACAAACATCAAACAACCATAACTTTTGATCTGGTTTTTCTATTTTTGACCACAATATCATTTCAGAATGAGATCAAAGCCCTAAAACCAATGGAGAACAAGTTTTACCCATTACAGCTCGTTTAGTGGTCGATATACAGTGGGTTGCAGTGGTAATGCTGGATTTAGCTCCAAATGACACCTAAACTTCAAACTGCAAGAACTTTTGTTGGAGTTGCTCGATTTTTGCCCACAATACCTTTTTGGAATGAGCTCAGATCCCTACATCCAATGGAGAATAGGATTTATCTATTTTAATTTATTTAGTAGTCGATGTACAATAGGTTGAAGTGTAAATAAGGGATTTAGCTCGAAATGACACCCAAACTTCAAACATCCAAACAATGGATTGGGTTGTTTGATTTTTGCCCACAACAACTTTTCAAAATTGGCTCGGAGCCCTACATCCAATGGATCACATGTGTTACCCATTCCAAATCATTTAGTGGTTTATATGCAGTAGGTTGTAGTGGTAAATCGGAATTTATCTTCAAATGACATGCACCTAAACTTCAAGCAACCATAACTTTTGATCAGGTTGTCCAATTTTTGCCCACAACACCTTTTCGGAATGAGCTCAGATCCCTACATTAAATGGAGAATAGGATTTACCCATTCGAGCTTGTTTAGTGATTGGTGGACAGCGGATTGCTGTGAAAATGAGGGAGTTAGCTACAAGTGACACCCAAACTTCAAACAACCATATCTTTTATCTGGTTGCTTGATTTTGGGCCACAACACCTTCTCAGAATAAGCTAGGAGCCATACATCCAAAAGAGCTCAAGTTTACCAGTTCAAATTCATTTAATGGTTGATATACAGTACGTTGGAGTGGTAATGCAGGATTTAGCTCCAAATGACACCTAAACTTCAAACAGTCATAACTTTTGATCCGATTGTCCGACTTTTACCCATAAATTTTTCTTATAATAAACTCAGAGCCTTATCCAATGCAAGTTTTACTCATTCTTTATTCTTTATAGGTCAACATAAAGTAGGTTGTAGTAGTAATGCAGGAATAAGCTCCAAATGACACCTAAACTTCAAACATCCCTAATTTATGATCTGATTGTGTGATTATTGCCCACAACCCTTTTTTGGAATGAGATCGGAGCCCTACATCTAATGGAGAAGAGGATTTACCTATTCGAGTTCATTTAGTAGTCGATATTCATCGGGTTGCAGTGGTAATGCGGATTTAGCTCCAAATGACACCTAAACTTCAAACAGACATAACTTCTGATCTGATTGTCTGATTGTTGTCCAGAACACCTTTCCGGAATGAGTTTGGAGCCCTACATTCAATGGAGAATAATTTTTACCCATTCTAATTTGTTTAGTTGTAAATATACATCTGGTTGCAGTGGTAATGCGGGAATTAGCTCCAAATGACACATCAACTTTAAACATCCATTAATTTTAATCTAGTTGTCCGGTTTTTACCCACACCACCATTTCAGAATGAGATCGGAGCCCTACATCCAATGAAGCATAAGTTTTACCCTTTCCAGTTTCTTTAGTGGTCGATATACAGTGGGTTATAGTGGTAAGGCAGGATTTAGCTACAAATGACACCTAAACATTAAACAAACATAACTTTTGATCCGGTTATCCGATTTTTGCCCACAAAAACTTTTCGGAATAAGCACATAGCCCAATATCCAATGGAGAATAGAATTTACACGTTTGAGTTTGTTTAGTGGTCAATGGACAACGGGTTGTAGTGGTAATGTAGGATTTACATCCAAATGGCACCTAAACTTCAATAGCCATAACTTTTGATCTGTGTTGAAACCAGAGAACCGACTTCAACGTTCGAAAGGGGGATGAAGTTAACCCTTATTTCACCCGAGCTAGAACACATGACCGATCGCTAAGAGCCGAAGGACCTTGCACCTAGGAAGACTTGAAAACCCGAATAGACCCCTTAAGCTGTAGCGAGGAGGTCCCACCACACACCCGGAAGATCAAAGAGAGCCTCCCCTCCTAAGCCAATGCTGAGCCTGGGCACCTTGGAGGGCACTAAAAATCACCTCACCGTCAACCTTAACTAACAGGAGGGGTGGAGTGCTTGATCTAGAGTCACACGCAAGGGAGAGGATAAGAAGAGAGATCCCCCTCCCCCAAGATGCCCATGGGGGTCTATTTATAGACTTCCCAAAAGTTGGGCTGCGGATAGCCAAATTCCTCTATCTCAACTATCACGATGGAGACAGGAAAGGGGGGCGAGTGGGACATGAAATGTCCACTCCCCCCCCCCAACCAGGGGCCGGGGGAGTGGACCAAATGGTTCACTGCCTGAGCTGGGCAAGTGGACCATTCGGTCCATTCCCAAAGGGGCAAGTGGACCTATGGTCCACACGCCCGAATGCCCTAGGCGAGTGGACCGGCCGTCCACTCGCCCAGATGGCCTGGGCGAGTGGATTGTGGTCCACTCGCCAATCTACCCTGGGCGAGTGGAGCACGGGTCCACTCGCCCAAATGCCCTAGGCGAGTTGACTAGTGGTCCACTCGCCCCTGCCTTGGGTGAGTGGACTACTAGGTCCACTCATCCAAGTTGGGAAGCGGACCTACGGTCCACTTCCTTTCCCATCGGCCTTATCTCACTATTCTGTTCATTTCAGTTTCCTCCATCTGTCAATCTGCCTGTCACGGTCATTTTGTCTATTGCGATCTCAACTTCATCGGGTCACCCCAGTTCGGCAAATATGAGGGATGTATAATCTGATTGCCTTATTTTTGCCCATAACACCTTTTCAGAATAAGCTCGTAGACCTACATCCAATGGAGAACATGTTTTACCCATTCTAGTTCCTTTAGTGGTCAATATGTAGTGGGTTGCAGTGGTACTGCAGGATTTAGCTCCAAATGACACCTAAACTTCAAACATCCATAACTTTTGATCCGATTGTCCGATTTTTGCACACAACACCTTTTCAGAATGAGATTGGAGCCCTACATCTAATAGAGAACTATTTTTACTTGTTCCAGTTTGTTTAGTGGTCAATATATCGCGGGTTGTATTGGTAATAAGGGATTTTGCTCCAAATGACACAAACATCAAACATCCATAACTTTTGATCTAGTTTTCCAATTTTTGCCCACAACACCTTTTCAGAATGAGATCAAAGCCCTACATCCAATGGAGAACAAATTTTAAACATTCCAGTTTGTTTAATGCCCGATATATAGTGGGTTGTAGTGGTAATACGAGATTTTGCTCCAAATCACACCTAAACTTCAAACCGTAAGAACTTTTGTTGGAGTTGCCCGATTTTTCCCACAATACATTTTTGGAATAAGCTCAGAGCCCTACAACCAATGGAGAATAGGATTTACCTGTTTATATTCAATTAGTAGTCAATGTACAACAAGTTGTTGTGGAAATGAGAGATTTAGCTTCAAATGACACCCAAACTTCAAACATCCATAACTACGGATTAGATTGTCTGATTTTTGCCCACAACACCTTTTCAAAATGGGCTCGGATCCCTACATCCAATGGAGCATAAGTGTTGCTTGTTCCAAATCATTTAGTTCTTTATATGAAGCAGACTGCAGTGGTAATTTGGAATTTATCTTCAAATGAAACCTAAACTTCAAACAACCATAACGTTTGATCTAGTTGTCTGATTTTTGCCCACAACACCTTTTCGGAATGAGCTCGGAGCCCTACATTTAATGGAGAATATGATTTACCCATTCGAGTTTGTTTAGTAATTGATGGATAGCGAATTGCTATGGAAATAAGGGAGTTAGCTACAAGTGTCACCCAAATTTCAAACAGCCGTAACTTTTATCATGTTGCTTGATTTTGGGCCACAACTCTATCTCAGAATAAGCTCGGAGTCATACATCCAATAGAGCTCATGTTTTACCCGTTGTAGTTCATTTAGTACTCAATATACAGTGGGATGTAGTGGTAATGCGGGATTTAGCTCCAAATGACACCTAAACATCAAACAACCATAACTTTTGATCCGGTCGTCTGACTTTTACCCATAACAAAATTTTAGAATAACCTCAAATCCTTACATCCAATTGAAAACAAATTTTACTCATTCTTTTTCATTTAGAGGTTAACATAAAGCAGGTTGTAGTGCTAATGCAGGAATAAGCTCCAAATGACACCCAAACAACAAACATCCATAACTTTTGATCTGATTGTCCGATTATTGCCCACAACACATTTTTAGAATGAGATCGGAGCTCTACATCTAATGGAGAAGAAGATTTACATGTTCGAGTTCATTTAGTGGTCGATATACAACGGGTTGTAGTGGTAATGCGGGATTTAGTTCCAAATGACACCTAAACTTTAAACAACCATAGCTTTTCATCTGGTTGTCTGATTTTTGCCCACAACACCTTTTCGGAATGACCTTGTAGCCTACAATCAATGGAGAATTGGATTTACCTGTTCGAGTTTGTTTAGTGGTCGATGGACAGCGGGTTGTAGTGGAAATGAGAGATTTTGCTTCAAATGACACCCAAACTTCAAACAGCCTTAACATTTGATTCGGTTGTTTGATTTTTGCCCATAAAATTTTTTTGGGATGAGCTCAGAGCCCAACATCCAATGTAGCATAGGTTTTACCCATTCCAGTTCATTTAGTGGTTGATATACAGCTGGTTGCAGTGATGATTTGTAATTTAGCTCCAAATGACACATAAACTTCAAACAACCAGAACTTTTGATACAATTACCCATTCAAGTTCATTTAGTGGTCGATATATAGCGCGTTGTAGTGGTAATACGAAATTTAGCTTCAAATGACTCCTAAACTTCAAGCATCTATAACTTTTGATCTGGTTGTTCGATTTTTGCCCACAACACCTTTTTGGAATAAGCTCAGAGTCCTATATACAATGGAGAATATGATTTACCTGTTCAAGTTCGTTTAATGGTTGATGAATAACGGGTTGTAGTAGAAATGAGAGATTTACATCCAAATGACACCCAAAATTCAAACTACCATAACTTTGATCCGATTGACTAATTTTGGCCCACAACACCTTTTTGGAATTAGCTCGGAGATCTAAATCCAATGGATCACAAGCTTTACCAATTCCAGTTTATTTACTGGTTGATACACATTGGGTTGCTGTACAACCCCGATATTCGCCAGGCAAGGAGACGCGGTTTAAGAAGGCAATAGGATGGAGATAATAAGGAAGAGAGGCCTTATTGCCGAAGACCCTCCCTCTCGGAGGATCGGCGAGATAAAAGCTCGCAGGACGTTTCAGGAAGATTCCGGAGTTCGACGAAAGGAGCACTGCATTCAACGAACTCTCTAGTGATCGCCGAGCTCACCTGACGAAATGATCAGAAGTCAGCGAAATGTTCTATGCTCGTTAAAGCCAAAGGGACGGTCTCGCATGGGGAGTCGCGAGACCCAGACCTCAGCTGATATCTTCGCGAGACCCAGACCTCACTCAATTCTACGCTCGACAAATGTCGAACGGAGCTCATCATTCGTCGGATGGCGCCCGACGAACAAAATATATTCTAAGACAGCGCTCGGCTAGTTACAGCGGGGAAGCAGTGGTCGACGAGTCGCCCATCTCAGCAAACAGTGAACAACTTAGCTTTCGGCATCCGTCAACCTCGTCCGTGTTTGGCGAAGTGACCTGCGTTCGGCAAAATGCGTGTTGAGCTCGACGAAGTCCAGAGGCGGTCTCACAGGAAGGATCGCGAGATCGGACCTCGGCAGATACCACCAGAATTGGCCGGTGAGGTCGTCGCAGAGTGATTGCTTAGGAGAGGCACCACGAGCAGGACTCGCGGGAAGGCCCGTGAGAGCTTCGCTAGTAAGGTTCTCGCAGTTCCTTGCCCATGGGTTGATAGGGCCAAGTTACCTTTTTACCCTTGGTGGTCTGCCCTTAGCCTCTCCAAACAGCGGAGTTTGGCTGTTAGCAGCCCATTTGGGGTGCGGATAGTAAAATCAAAAGGCGGAATCCTGCTATTTGTAGGCCAGATTAGAAAACCTATAAATAAGACCTCAATGGCACCTTTGGAGAGGGTTCACTTCAGCTTCTCTCTCCTCAGGCTCTCTTTGGTTAGCATTTTCAGAGCTCTCCAAGGTGCCCGAGTCTCAGCTTTGGCTTGGGAGGGGAAGTGCTCAACGATCTTTCAGGTTAGTGGAGGGACCTCCTCGCTGCGACTAAGGTCTTAGTCTTCTTTCTAGTCTTCAGTCTACCTTCTCCGAGGGATCAGTATGGGCTAGATGCCCCTCATTTCGGTGAGGGCACCGAGCTCCACAAGAGGCCGAGAAATTGGTTTCAACATTTTGGTGCGGTGAGCATGGAGCGTGGCTGGTCCAAGAAAGTTCCAAGGAGCAGATATGACAGGAGGCGAGGATCAAGGCGAGGAGTTCAGCGAGCCACCGTAGGTGGTGACGCCGAGGATGTTCGCAGACTTCAGGAGGGAGGTGCTTGACACCTTCGGGCTCACGGTCGTGGCACTGCGAAGTGAGTTCGCGACCCCAGCCCCTCAGGTGACCCCTCCCCCAGCAGCGGTTGGCGAGAACTCCCCAGGGGGAAGGGCCGGAAAGGAAGTGGCCGGAGGGTCAATGCAAGAGTTAGAAGGGCAAGTGCTGTTCGCCAGCCCGACGAGCTCTATGCCGGCGAGCTCTGTGTCGACGAGTGTGGCGCAGGCGAGCGCGTGTCCGTAGGATGCAGCGACTATGGGAGTGGTCCAGGTGAACACTATTCTCGCGAGTGCGGTCCTCATGAGCTCGAGTACGGCGAGAGAGCTCGGGGGTCGTGGGGAGCGAGAAAGGGTGGCAGAAGGGGGAATTCTCTTCTGCAAGTTGGTACTTTCAGCACCTGTCCCGGCAGGGTTCGGAGAGTGGGACAGGGTGTACTACAACGGCAGGGATGACCCTGTCCAACATCTCCAGTCTTTTGAGGACTTGGTCTCCATCAGGCCGATGTCGGATGCTTTTAAGTGTCGGCTCTTCGCCGTCACTCTTAAAGAAAAGGCCAGGGACTGGTTCCATCAACTCCCTACACGGTCAATCTACGCATTCAAGAATTTACGCTGGAGCTTCTTGTTGCGATTCTCAACTTCAAAGAAGAGGAAGAAGGACACTGAGTCCCTCTTCAAAGTGAAGCGAGAGCCAAAGGAGTCGTTGGCTCGCTATGCAGATCGGTTCCAGGAAGAAGTGCTACTCACTCAGGAGATGCCTGGTTTGCACTCCAGCTCGCCTTCATGGTCGGGCTGAGGGAAAGTTTCTTTAAGATGGCTTTGAAGAGGAAAGCCCCCGTCTCCTACGAGGAGTTGATGGAGAGGGTGGCAGAAGAGATTGAGAGTGAAGAGGCCAACCCGGAGCTTACCAAGAGTCTAGCAAAGCTCAGTGAGCCAGAGGTCAGGCAGCAGGAAGTAAGGAGAAGGGAAGAGCCCAGGTCCCCGGAG
Organism: Dactylorhiza incarnata; assembly: GCA_033032865.1. Taxonomy (NCBI): domain Eukaryota; kingdom Viridiplantae; phylum Streptophyta; class Magnoliopsida; order Asparagales; family Orchidaceae; genus Dactylorhiza; species Dactylorhiza incarnata. The sequence continues at coordinate 7,247,807 of JAWHQI010000098.1, forward strand.
GGGGAGGGGAGGCAGCGTGCCGAAGGAATGCAAGGTCAGGGAAGGGGTTACGGCCCGGGAAAGGGTAACTTCTATGGATGACAAGGAAGACCCCACCAGTTGGGGTGGAGGCAGGGTCCGAGGCAATTGCCTCCCCCACCTCAGTAAGCCATGGCGATCAGGCGGGGAAGAGGAGGAAGAGGAAGGAGAGAAGAGGCGAGAGAAGAAGCAGGGGCAAGAAGGAGGAGGAATAGGATGGCGGAAGGTGAAACAGGGGAGGTGGCGCTGCCGTATTGTGACTACCACGACGCGGAAGGTCACGCGTTGGCCACCTGCCCAGAGTTCCTGGAAACAAAAAGGGGCCGAGTGCCCGCGCCGAGGCAATAACAACAGGTGAGAATTGAGGAGGTCGAGCCTCGAGGGGAGGAGGAAGAAAGGTGTGAAGACAGAGTTGATGTGGGGAGTAGAGGAGGGATCGGGGTAATCCATGGGGGGGGGGGGGGGGGGTAGGGGTGGAGGCAACCCGCAAGGCTAGCCTCCATACCATCTATCGGCGGAGCGTGGCCTCAACATCCACTGCTCCACCCCCAGCGGAGAGAATTACTTTCTCCCAGAAGGACATGCCAAGCTATGAAGACCCGTTCTGCGATGCGCTGGTCATCTAGACCGCCATCGAGAACTTCACCGTCTCGCGAATTCTAGTCGATAATTGGAGCTCGGTCAACATCGTCTTCAAGAAGGAGTTTGACGAGATGAAGGTGGAGGCCAAGAGGGTGTTGGCCTCGGATGGCCCCCTATTCGGCTTTTCGGGAGAAAGGAAGGAGGTAGAAGGTGGATTGGGGCTCCATGTGACCCTCGGAGGGTTGTCCCGGAACTCCCGCTTCGTGATAGTGGATGCCCCGAGAAGCTATAGCGCCATCTTCGGACGGCCCCTCATCAGCGCGTTTCGATGCGTCCCTTCCACCTTCCACCAGTGCCTCAAGTTCACCACGGGTGGAATTTAGGTCCGGGTCCGGGGAGACCCCAAAGTTGCGAGACAATGCTATGTGATGGCTGTCAACACCATAACCTGGATGGGAGAAGCGGAGGAGTGGGACAAAGTGATGGAGGAAGCAGTAGAGGCAGAGGCCAGAGGCGAGGAAGGAAAAGAGGAGAGGACGGAGGAAGAGGAAATTTGTGCCCAGGAAGGGGTCGCTAAAGGACCCAGGGCGGAGGAAGGAGGAGTGGAGGAGTTGATGATGGTAGGGGAGGAAGAGACGGAGGAAGGAGCCCAAGTGCTCGCTTGCGGCGGAGAGAAGTAAAGTGCTTGGGTAGAGCAATCCAGGCTCGAGGCGGTGGATGAGGTCGTGGAGCTTGAGGTCACCACTCGGCTTGGGGTGGTGGAGAAAGTCCGAGTCAGCGGAGAGCTCAGTTCGGGGGAGCAGGCTGATATCCTAGCCTGCGTGCAGAAGAATGTGGATGTCTTCGCTTGGAGCGCCGTGGAGATGCCCGGGATCGATGCGGATGTGGCTTGCCACCGCCTCAACCTCGACCCCGGCACCCGCCCCATCCGCCAAAAGAAAACGCCACGGCGGACAAGCTGGAGGGACCAATCCGCGAGGAGGTGACAAAGCTCATACAAGCAGGTTTTGTGTCGGAGATCCAGTATCCAGGCTGGGTCTCCAATGTAGTCATGGTAAAAAAGGGGGGAGGTAAGTGGCGCATGTGTATCGACTTTTCACTTCTTAATAAATCATGCCCGAAAGATTGCTACCCCCTGCCTAGAATCGACGCGCTGGTTGACTCAACCGTTGGTTTCTCTGTAATGTCTTTCTTAGATGCTTTTTCAGGTTATCATCAGATCCCCATGCACCCCCGGACATCAAAGTTGTCTCCTTCATCACGGGGGATGGATGCTACTGTTATAAGATGATGCCCTTCGGGCTCAAGAATGCAGGTGCCACATATCAAAGGATGATGGATCGGGTCTTTCGCGAACAAAGGGGAAGAAACTTGGAGGTCTATGTTGATGATCTCATGGTAAAGAGCCGGGACCTTGGGTCTCACCTCCGAGACCTTGAGGAGACGTTTGGGACCTGATGAGTCCCAATTATATACATATTTTCGGACTCATTTGGGCCAATTTTCTAGTCTTTGCACGTCACTTTAGACATGTTTTTATTCTTATTTAACACTCCATGCTAAGTGCACTTCTAGGCCCGTTTCGGTGTTATCTCTTGTTCATCTTTGTTACTAGTTGTCATGCTGTGTTAAGTGCCACCTTCAGTGGCCAGACTGGTGTCGTATGTTGGAACAGGAGTCGTGCAGGTGTTCCCGGTACAATTCTGTACAGGAACACTGCGCACGATCACTGGCTCCTTCGCGCACGACCACTGGTCGTGCGCCTCTGCTCGTGCGCACTTAACGCCCATTTCATGAGTTCTGTCTGGCTTATCGCACGACCACTTACGACAGTGCGCACGACCACTGGTCATGCGCCACTGATCGTGCGAACTTTTTATTTTATAATTGTCTGCCCTTGCAGGCTCCGTCCAGTTAGGCGCACGATCACAGGATTCTAGTGCGCACGACCACTGGTCGTGCGCCAACGACCGTGCGCACTGTTTATTCCAGCGCCTATAAAATGCCCTGTTCGCGAATTAGGGCGGAATCACGCTTTGCAACTCCGTCCAGTCCGCCGTTTTCGCCCTTTCCGCTGGTTTTTCACCCCCCTAGGCCTCCTCCATCATCCTTGAGCCCCAAGGAGAGATTTCTAGCCCAAAGATCGCCCACATCAAGGAAGGAGATTGCGTATCGGAGTAGATCGGATCGTGACACGAAGAAGACGAGCCGTTGGGAGGAAGTGACAGCCCTCCTCTACCTCGGACGCAGTTGAAGACCGAGTTTGGATGCGGATTGACAACCCTGCGATTCCAACCGTGAATCTTCGGCAAGGCTTCGGATTTGGTCGACTCCTTTACTCTCTTTTTCTTTCTCTATGTTGATGTTTGTTTAGGTTAGTCTCCTCTACATTATTGATGATGTGCACAATGATTCTAATTATGTAATGCTTATTTCATTTATTTGAGATTGTATTGTTCATTTGTGCTTAATGAGGTGCGCCCCCATTTAACTTCTATTTAGTCATTGTGTTCGGTGCCGCACTAGCAATTGCTAGTGGCGTGCTTGTTGACGAGGTGCTTGCGACCCTCATTCTGCCGTTCTCTCCATTCCATTCCATTAGCCTACTCGCCCATCCGCCTACCGAAGCGTGGCATAGCGGCCCGTGTATTCCATCCCGCCTAAGGAAGCAGCGCGCTCAAGGCCTGCACAGTTTGACTCCACTTGCCTACTCATCCATCCGCCCTTGCGACGCAGCGCACTCAAGGCCTGCCTAGTCTCCATTCCACCAAGCGAAGCATTGCATAGCGGCATTGCATAGGAGTAGTCGTAATATTTTATTTTACTATTCGCAAACCAAATCAACCATCCATTGTAACCCCGACCAAGGACTTCGATCTCAAGTCCTTCCTCGAAACCTAACTCCACCTTACTGTGTTCCTTGAGAGACCGACACTCGGGTATTTTCCCCATTATTATTACTTGCGCGACCGGTGCACTTGCCGAAATAATCGCATCAAGTTTTTGGCGCCGTTGCCGGGGAACACAGACGTGTGAGTTTTCTGGAGAGGGAGAATCTGAGAGAGAAGCCCTTCCATTTGTTTATCGCATCTTTTATTTTATTTCTGTTCTCTTTATTCCATTTTCTTGTTTTATAGTAGGTTGCTTTAGTAAATTTTTGTTAGGTGTAGTATTTTGCACAATAGTGTTCTTCTTTTTGAATCGTTTTATCTTCACACTATGTGGGCACATCTCAATTTCCATTGCCGTTGGTGTGGAGCTACCTCCCACTCTAGTGATGAATGCCCTACGGAGAATAGTAGGCATAATTCTTATAGCCCAGCATATGGAGCACCGACTTCGTCTGGTACTCCATATGGTGCGCGTAAGTCTTATGGCTACTCTGCTGAGCCTTTACCGTCGTACTTCTTTTCGGCTCCAGCTCCCGCTGTGCCAAAGAAGCCCGCAAGGCAGTGCCGGTTTTGTCAGAGCACTGATCATGTCCTGAAGGACTATGCCGAGTATCTTCGCCAATTGGACGAAGATGACGAGCCGGATATCCGGATCGTTCCAACTCCTAACTCTGGCGGCACACCTTCAACATCCGGTTATGTGTCTTTGTCACCTTCACATCTTGAAGGGTATGGCATGGACACGGTCACCGGATGTGCGGCTGATCTGGGCACCGACATTGCTGAGCCTATTCTCCCAGTGCATCCACCACCCCTAGTGGATTCGATTCTTTGTGAGGAATCGGTGCTCGACTTTTATCCGAGCACTATTCCTCCCCCTGTTGTGCATACTACTTTCGTCTCTGACGACATTGTTGAGGATGTGTCGCGGGATGAGGCTGGCGATTTATGTGTTATGCCTGCCCCTATGGAGGAGGACAACCTACTAGGTGAAGAGGAGCTTTCCTCAACACTGGTGGAGGAAGTCCAAACCTTGGGCATGGACACTGTCGATCCCGCTGAACCTTGAGGCATTGATGACAATGCCAACATTATTTTACTTCCCCATCCTGCTGGGAGTGAGACCGGGACCACTCCCCCGATTTCTGATTATTTTTGTCCTTCTTCTCTTTTATTTCTTGATCCCCTTTCTTCATCTGAGCCTGTGCAGGTTGAATCTTCACAGGTACATCAGGAGGACTTGGAGCATGATGCTCAAGTCAATGATGAGTGTATCTTCATATGTGAGGAGGTTGACCCCTCCTCCATAGAGGAAGCCTCATTCATTTCCTTCTCCTCCTGCTGCACCCCTGGAGATGATACCTTGCTGGGCAAGGATTGTTTTGGTGAGATGAATGAGGACCAGGTCTCCTCCTCTTCTTACTTTCTGTTCCCTCTACCTGTGACGAGCAGGTATTATTTATATTCGGGTAGAGGCGTGACTGTTTTGTTGCCGTATCGGTACCCGCTACCGACACGCATATTAGAACAGTTACCTGTGCACTTCTCTTTTCATAGACCCATTAGCTAGAACTGTTTTCAATTTGAATAAGTCGTGCTGGGAGGACAATAACCCCAGTAGTTATCTTACTTTTCCTGCATTTTTTATTTCTTCTAATCATGTTTAGTTAGCTGTAGTTTATTTTAGTTTGTCTTTTTCTTTTGTTTTTGTGGAGCTCACCCCTGCAGGTACTCATTGCAAATTCTGAATGGTGGGTTTGCTTCAGATTTCCACGCACCTTCTGGTATGCTCACTTGCTGAGCATTGGGTAACTTCTTCCCTAGCTTTCGATTTTGATTTTCACTGTCATATCATTATGTTGTATTGTTTAGATTAAGTCTGGGGGAGAGCCGTTATATGTTACCCACTGCACGTGCACATCTCATTTGCATACTAGAAGTATTTTAATTTCAGTTATTTAGTATTGTTCATCTTCACTGTACACCACTGCACCCACTTTAGCGCGCACTCGCTTGTTTGTATGCTTCCGTATATTCAATTCTTGGATGTGATGTAGGAAGTGCTGTATTAGCCAAAATAATTGCAAGATGGAGTGGAATGTTGACTCTTGTAGTGCTCTAGTTGAATACTCGTGTTTGCATAGGGATTTGAGTAGAATTAGTTTTTGTTTATGCTTCTAATTTATAATTTGTAGATTTGCGTAGATTTTAATTTATTTTACTCAAAATGGTGAATGTGGTTGAATCTTGCGGTAGCGTGGTATTGTGTGTAGGCGAATGTGAGGTTCGTGTTGCTCGAGTCGGGAGGAAGGATTACCTTTCTCGGGGGTTAAGAACTTGCCCCAAGCGACTCTCGAAGCATGGGTGCGAATGACTTGCAAGTTGAGCGTGACATAGGCCATCTATTTGGCAAGCTTGAGCTTTGTTCTACCACTCCTATACACTAACCGTTGCTAGCCTATTTTGTGCCTACCCGATCTTTTGATTCAGCCCCACCATACTTCACCAAGGCCTAAAAGCTAATCCTATTATCGCAACCAAAAATTAAGCTAAGAGCATTTATGAATTGTAAATTTTCAATGCGGTGCGGTGATGCGTAACTTCAGTGTTGATGTGGAAGTTTTAAAAAAAAATGTCTTCGTGCTGAGAATTGTGCTAATTAATTTGGGGATAAAAAGAAAAGAAAAAGAAAAAGAAAAAGAAAAAAAATATATATATATTTATCCCTAGCGCTTTAATTGAAGCATATTTTGGTATTGATTGTTGTAGGTCGTGTGCACACCCGGTTTCAAAGTCATGTCTGGGGGTGTGTTACACGTGTATTATTGGGGCTGCTATGATTTAGCACTTTTGTATGCTCATTTGGGTTGCGATTAGCCTTCACGTTTATCTTTGCATTCCAAACCGTAACCCAAGCCTCATGTATACCTAAAGTCCTATCGATTCGTCTCGTGAGTTCACTAGCGCCGTGGAGAGAGTGTGACCGGGCGAGCATATGGTTCTCGACGTTGATGGATTTCAACGGAGATAATTCCGAGTTCCGGTCTTGGGTAACATTCACCTGCGCGTCTAGCTTACTTTCGTACTACGCGAGACCACGAGATTCACCAACATTCCATTTTTGAGTAAAAATAAATTCCTTTTTACGCATTTACACTTTTATAAAGTAGCTAGCATATGTAAAAACTTCTTCAAATGAACTTCTATGCACACTAGTAGGAAACTTCGCTTTCTATTCCATGTTTGCAATTTTTTTGGTTAGCTATGCTTTTCCTACTCCGCCGGATATGTTTGCTCGGGACGCGCAAACAGGTAAGTCTGGGGGTGTGATGAGTCCCAATTATATACATATTTTCGGACTCATTTGGGCTGATTTTCTAGTCTTTGCACGTCACTTTAGACATGTTTTCATTCTTATTTAACACTCCATGCTAAGTGCACTTCTAGGCCCGTTTCGGTGTTATCTCTTGTTCATCTTTGTTACTATTTGTCATGCTGTGTTAAGTGCCACCTTCAGTGGCCAGACTGGTGTCGTATGTTGGAACAGGAGTCGTGCAGGTGTTCCCGGTACAATTCTGTACAGGAACACTGCGCACGATCACTGGCTCCTTCGCGCACGACCACTGGTCGTGCGCCTCTGCTCGTGCGCACTTAACGCCCATTTCATGAGTTCTGTCTGGCTTATCGCACGACCACTTACGACAGTGCGCACGACCACTGGTCATGCGCCACTGATCGTGCGAACTTTTTATTTTATAATTGTCTGCCCTTGCAGGCTCCGTCTAGTCAGGCGCACGATCACAGGATTTTAGTGCGCACGACCACTGGTCGTGCGCCAACGACCGTGCGCACTGTTTATTCCAGCGCCTATAAAATGCCCTGTTCGTGAATTAGGGCGGAATCACGCTTTGCAACTCCGTCCAGTCCGCCGTTTTCGCCCTTTCCGCTGGTTTTTCACCCCCCTAGGCCTCCTCCATCATCCTTGAGCCCAAAGGAGAGATTTCTAGCCCAAAGATCGCCCACATCGAGGAAGGAGATTGCGTATCGGAGTAGATCGGATCGTGACACGAAGAAGACAAGCCGTTGGGAGGAAGTGACAGCCCTCCTCTACCTCGGACGCAGTTGAAGACCGAGTTTGGACGCGGATTGACAACCCTGCGATTCCAATCGTGAATCTTCGGCAAGGCTTCGGATTTGGTCGACTCCTTTACTCTCTTTTTCTTTCTCTATGTTGATGTTTGTTTAGGTTAGTCTCCTCTACATTATTGATGATGTGCACAATGATTCTAATTATGTAATGCTTATTTCATTTATTTGAGATTGTATTGTTCATTTGTGCTTAATGAGGTGCGCCCCCATTTAACTTCTATTTAGTCATTGTGTTCGGTGCCGCACTAGCAATTGCTAGTGGCGTGCTTGTTGACGAGGTGCTTGCGACCCTCATTCTGCCGTTCTCTCCATTCCATTCCATTAGCCTACTCGCCCATCCGCCTACCGAAGCGTGGCATAGCGGCCCGTGTATTCCATCCCGCCTAACGAAGCAGCGCGCTCAAGGCCTGCACAGTTCGACTCCGCTTGCCTACTCGTCCATCCGCCCTTGCGACGCAGCACACTCAAGGCCTGCCTAGTCTCCATTCCACCAAGCGAAGCATTGCATAGCGGCATTGCATAGGAGTAGTCGTAATATTTTATTTTACTATTCGCAAACCAAATCAACCATCCATTGTAACCCCGACCAAGGACTTCGATCTCAAGTCCTTCCTCGAAACCTAACTCCACCTTACTGTGTTCCTTGAGAGACCGACACTCGGGGATTTTCCCCATTATTATTACTTGCGCGACCGGTGCACTTGCCGAAATAATCTAATCAGGACCCTACAGAAGTATAACATGAAACTCAACCCCTTGAAGTGTGTCTTCGGGGCTAGCCGAGGGAAGTTCCTAGGCCACTTGCTCACCCCGGCGGGGGTAGAGCCTAACCCAGACAAGGTCAAGGCTATAATGGAATTGGGGTCACCGAGAAACCCGAAGAAGGTTCAGAGCCTCACGGGGAAGCTGGCCGGACTTAGCAGGTTCCTCTCCAAGGCGGGAGAAAAGTGTGCGGCCTTCTTCAAGGTGCTGAGGGGCAATAAAAATTTTGAATGGACCCTGGAGTGTGAGGAAGCTTTTCGGGCCATGAAAGGGCATCTCACCCAAACCCCCCTGCTTCAAGATCCGAGATCGGGAGAAGACCTATCCCTATACCTGGGAGTGGGACTTGAAGCGGTAAGTTCAGTATTGATCCGAGAGGAAGGAAGAAAGCAGTTCCCTATCTACTATTTCAGCCGAGTGCTGAAAAAGGCGGAGCTCCGGTACCCAATCTTGTAGAAGTTGGCTTTTGGATTGGTGGTGGCGGCTCGGAGACTCCGCCCCTACTTCCAGGCACATTCAATCAAAGTGATAACAGATCACCCACTTCACAAGTTCATGGAAGGGGTGGAACACTCGGGAAGATTGGCAAAGTGGTCCGTGGAGCTGAGTGAGTTCAACATTATGTTTGTCCCTAGGGCGTCAATCAAGGCCCAAGCAGTGGCAGACTTCATGGCTGACTACACATCCGAAGTAGGGGAACATGAACCGCCTCCCCCGGTGGCATGGAAGATGTTGGTAGATGGTGCGTCAGGAAGACACTCCTATTGGGGGGGGGGGGGGGGGGAATCATCTTGGTGAGCCCCTAAGGGACCAAGATCGAGCAAGCTTTGAACATCCTGTTGAAATTTTGAAGTGAAGTGGAGGAGACCGGGCGGTCTGTTTTGGGAGACCGTCGAGACCGCGTGGGTTGTGTTTATATCTTGCCGGTCTGGCTCTACCGGTCTGTTCTGGTGGATTGTCAGACTGGTCTGTTCTGGTGGACTGCTGGTTCTACCGGTCTGTTCTTTGTAGCTGTGGCTTGTTCCCGAGTAGGTCTGCTGGTTTGCCTGGCTTCCTTGTTGGAAGACCGGGTGGGTTGTTCTTATATGACGGTCTATCCGGGCGGTCTGTCCTGGCGATCTGGCGACTTGTTTGAAGTCGGCAACATGGTTCCTGGTTGCTCCTGGTGTTATAAGGGAGGAGTACCCTTTGTGTCCGCGCGGCTTGTGAGCGGTATCGTGTTCGCGCGACTTGTGCGCGACCTGCCTGCTGTTCTGCGGTCTTGGTCGGATGATCATCCAAGTGGTCTGGTCGCGTGGTCTGTCTTATGAGACCGCTAGCTATCTGACGGGTGGTGACTGTATCCCGGTTGTGCGGTGACGACATCCGTCTACCTGCCTATAAATTGGGGTGCATGGCCTGTCATTCTTAACGAGAAGTGTAAGAACTGAGCCTGGGTTAATTTGTGCGGTCTCACTTTGAGGTTGGGCGGTCTCGGAAGCGAGTTGACTGTTTGTTGTGTTTGCAGGTTTGCGGTCAGCAGGTTGCGGTCTCCTTCCTTGGTAATTCCCAGCGGCTTGAATAAATAGTTCGGCAGCGGTCAGTCTGCGAACTGGTTTATGTTCGTTCTTGTGCTGTTCGCAGGGAGCTCAGTGATCAGGCGACCTTCAGCGGTTAGGCGGTCTGAGTTGCGGTCTGACGACAGCTTCAGTTCTTTGTTTCAATAAAACTCCAGTTCGTGCGGTCTGAGGTGGCGGTCTTGCAGTGCAGGCGGCTTGTCTATTTTCTGTTCACGCGGTCTCAAGAGAAGCCGGGCGACTTCTGGAGTCGAGCGGTCTGTGCAGTCTCAGCTTGTCTAGCCGCCAGATTTGTTTTGGTGTGTTTTGTTCTTCTCGTCTCCATGATTCTGATGAATCATGTCTCGCCATGTATACCTCGCACTGTAAATGAAGTTTGTATTTCAATAAAGTTTCTTGTGTTGCTGTGTGGCATTGTGGTTGTTTGGCTTTAACTCAGTTGATGCAACTCCTGCTTACTCCTAAACGATTCAAATCAAAAATTTTAACATGGTATCAGAGATAGGTTACGGGTTCGAAACCCCGGGGTCATTTCTGGGGGAGGGGGGATTGTTGGGGTTCAGCAATGCCCCCGGTGTTGCGGCACTAGTTGAAGCAGAAGGGCGTGTCCCCTGTGGGCCTAACTGGCCGCCCCGTGGGTCCTGCCTTGGGATAGCCAGCTCTATAAAGGTTTGGTAGCGCCATCCCCAAAGTCTGGGCTTTTGGGACAGTTGGTAGCGCCGATTCCCTACAAGTGGTATCAGAGGAGGTCACGGGTTCGAAACCCCGGGGTCGTTTCTTGGGGGGGGGGGGGGGATTGTTGGGGTTCAACAATGCCCCCGGTGTTGCGGCACTAGTCGAAGAAGAAGGTCATGTCCCCTGTGGGCCTAACTGGCCGCCCCGTGGGTCCTTCCTTGGGTTAGACAGCTCTATAAAGGTTTGGTAGCGCTATCCCCAATGTCCGGGCTTTGGGGAGAGTTGGTAGCGCCGATTCCCTACAAGAAACCAGTTTTTGTTGAAGGGGAGTGGGGCCCCTCATAGGCCACCATGCCCACTCTAGGCGAGGTCCAATCTCTGGCCCACTCTGGGCCCTCTCCTGGCCCCTCATATGTCTGGGTGTATTTTCTGAAAGAGAAGTCGGAAGTTTTTGCGAGGTTCGTGGAGTTCAAGGAGCTGGTTGAAGGTCGGTTAGGCCTGCGGGTGAAAAAATTGAGAATTGACAATGGTGGGGAGTTCACCTCTGGTGAGTTCTCAAGTTTTTGCAGGAAACACGGCGTTTGGAGAGATCTCACTTATGCCCATACTCCATAGCAAAATGGCATTGTGGAGAGGAAGATCTGTCATCTGACGGAAACCTGCAATTGCTGACTTCATGCCAAGAGTATCCCAAAGTCCTTTTGGGCGGAGGGAATGTCTTGTGCAGCTTACGTCATCAACAGGATGCCTCTAAGTCCTATCAACATGAAGACCCCTCACGAACTTATGTTCAAGGAGAAACCAAGTGTTGCACACCTTCGGGTGTTCGGGTCAACCTGCTATGTGCATATTCCTGATGCTCTTCGGACAAAGCTAGATGTGAAAGCAAGGAAGCTAGTCTTTGTTGGGTATGATGAGCGTAAGGAAGGATGGAGATGCATGGATCCTGAGATGCGGAGATCAGTGGTATCTCGCGATGTGGTGTTTGATGAAGTGACTTCCTACAAGGGTAGTTCAGGAGTTGAACTTCTGGAAAGCAGGGTTGATGAAGCAGGGAAAGCTGAGGGAAGTCTTCAAGTGGAGTTGCCTGTTTCACCAGGAGCTCCAGTTGTGTCAAGCTCTGAGATGGAGGCTTCAGGTTCAGGAAGCAGGGGGAGCGATGCTCCAAGTTTGTCTGGAAGAGGAGCTTGCACAGAAGAAGCAGCTGAGGAGGTGGTTAGTCAGGAGAAACCTCTTAGGAGGTCGAAGAGGACTATCAAGCCACCAGATCGATGCACAGGAGGAAACATGGTGAGCTTCATCTCATGTTTCTTCGCTGGTCCCTTGGATGAGAGGGAGCCGTCGAGCTTTGAGAAAGCCAAAGGCGTGAAGCAGTGGGATATTGCTATGCAAGAAGAGATGGATGCTCTCAAGAAGAATGAGACTTGGTCTCTTGTGCCCAGGCCTAAGGGCATTACCCCTGTAACATGCAAATGGGTTTACAAGCTCAAGAAGAAAGCTGATGGCATGATCGAGCGATACAAGGCTCGCCTTGTAGCCCGCGGGTTCTCACAGCAGTATGGTGAAGATTATGATGAGACGTTGAGTCCAGTGGCAAAGATGACTTCGGTCAGATTTGTTATTGCCTTGGCGGCATCTTGTGGATGGGAGATTTGGCAGCTTGATGTTAAGAATGCTTTCTTATATGGAGAGATTGACAAGGATATCTTCATGATCCAGCCGCTGGGTTTCATTTCGGAGGATCGTCCGGACTACGTCTGCAAACTAAAGAAGGCCTTATATGGGTTGAAGCAAGTGCCTCGGGCGTGGTATGGAAAGATCATGGAGTATCATCTATTCTGCAGGTTCTTTGCTTCAGACTCTGATTCTAGCTTGTTCGTCAATAAGGGGAGGGGGGCGCTTCGGGTTATTGTGCTGCTGTATGTGGATGACATGATTGTCACCGGGAACTCGAAGGAGGCGGTAGCAAGGCTGAGAGCTGAGCTTGCTATCAGGTTCGAGATGAAGGATCTGGGGGAGCTTCACCATTTCCTTGGACTCGAGGTCCAGAGGCAGGAGAGCGGAGTGCTTGTTTCTCAAGAAGGATATGCGGAGCGGATCGATCTACGATTCGGCATGGAAGAAGGGAAGAGCAGCTCTATACCTCTGGAACAACATCATAAACTTCGGAAGGATGAGGGAAGAGTTCTATCTGATCCGTTGGTATTCTGAGCTCTAGTTGGGAGCTTGATTTACTTGACCATCACGAGGCCTGATATTGCTTATGCAGTTGGCAAAGTGAGTCGGTACATGGCGGAACCACGGAAGCCTCATCTTCTGGCAGCAAAAGGGATTCTGAAATATGTGAAGTCGACCTCTGATTTGGGTCTTCTATTTAGGAGAGGGTCAAGCTTGGATTTGCATGGATACATGGATGCTGATTACGGGGGAGACGTGGATGATCGGAGATCAACGTCTGGTTATGTCTTTATGATGGGCCCCACAGCTATCTCTTGGTGCAGCAAAAAGCAGGACTCGGTGTCCGTATCTACCACAGAAGCGGAGTACAAGGCTTCAGCCTTGGCAACTCAAGAAGCCGTTTGGCTCAGGAGGTTGGTGGAGGACGTTCATGAGGAGGTTCGAGGTCCCACTATGCTACGCGGGGAAAATGAGAGTGCTCTCAAGCTGGTTAATAATCCAGTCTGTTACGCGAGGACCAAGCATATTGAGATTGAGCACCATTTCATTCGTGAAAAGGTGTTGGGAGGATCTCTTATGGTCGAGCATGTTCCGAGTGCGGACAATGTCGCAGACATCTTCAAAAAGCCTCTGACGAAGGGACCGTTTACACAGTTGCGGAGTTTACTCGGGCTAGTCTCCACTTCCCACTTCAAGGGGGCGTGTTGAAATTTTGAAGTGAAGTGGAGGAGACCGGGCGGTCTGTTTTGGAAAACCGCCGAGACCGCGCGGGTTGTGTTTATATCTTGCCGGTCTGGCTCTGCCGGTCTATTCTGGCAGACTGCTGGTTCTGCCGGTCTGTTCTTTGTAGCTGCGGCTTGTTCCCGAGTAGGTCTGCTGGTTTGCCTGGCTTCCTTGTTGGAAGACCTGGCGGGTTGTTCTTATATGACCGTCTATCCGGGCGGTCTGTCCTGGCGATCTGGTGACTTGTTTGAAGTCGGCAAGATGGTTCCTGGTTGCTCCTGGTGGTGTAAGGGAGGAGTACCCTTTGTGTCCGCATAGCTTGTGCACGGTCTCGTGTTCGTGCGACTTGTGTGCGACCTGCCTGCTGTTCTGCGGTCTTGGTCGAATGATCATTCAAGTGGTCTGGTCGCGCGGTCTGTCTTATGAGACCGCTAGCGATCTGACGGGTGGTGACTGTATCCCAGTTGTGCGGTGACGACATCCGTCTACCCGCCTATAAATAGGGGTGCATGGCCCGTCATTCTTAACGAGAACTGTAAGAACTGAGCCTAGGTTAATTCGTGCGGTCTCACATTGAGGTCGGGCGGTCTCGGAAGCAAGTTGACTGTTTGTTGTGTTCGTAGGTTTGCGGTCAGCAGATTGCGGTCTCCTTCCTTGGTAATTCCCAGCGGCTTGAATAAACAGTTCGGCAACGGTCAGTCTGCGAACTGGTTTATGTTCGTTCTTGTGCTGTTCGCAGCGAGCTCAGTGATCAGGCGACCATCAGCGGTTAGGTGGTCTGAGTTGAAGTCTGACGACAGCTTCAGTTCTTTGTTTCAATAAAGCTCCAGGTTGTGCGATCTGAGGTGGCGGTCTTGCAGTGCAGGCGGCTTGTCTGTTTTCTGTTCGCGCGGTCTTAGGAGAAGCCGGGCGACTTCTGGAGTCGAGCGGTCTGTGCGGTCTCAGCTTGTCTAGCCACCAGATTTGTTTTGGTGTGTTTTGTTCTTCTCGTCTCCGTGATTCTGATGAATCATGTCTCGCCATGTATACCTCGCACTGCAAATGAAGTTTGTATTTCAATAAAGTTTCTTGTGTTGCTGTGTGGCATTATGGATGTTTGGCTTTAACTCAGTTGATGCAACTCCTACTTACTCCTAAACGATTCAAATTAAAAATTTTAACACATCCACTTCCCGATTACCAACAACCAAGCGGAGTACGAGGCGGTGATAGCGGGCCTGCGGTTGGCTCAGGAATTGGGGGTGCAAGATGTGGAGGTCTCTACGGACTCCATGGTGGTAGCATGCCAAGTCAGGGGGGAGTTTGAGGCGAAGGATTCAACTCTCCTGCGGTACTTAGAAAAGGTCAGGGGGGTCATCGGGCATTTCCGCACTTTCTCCATCAAGCACGTGCCAAGGGAGGAGAGAACCCCCGCAGACCTCCTAGCCAAATTCATTCCCCGAGCAGGAGAAACGGTTTCGGAACTCTTCCGACCCACCATCGGGGAAGGAGAGTTGATGGAGGTGGATCAGCGTTTCTCGTGGATGGATCCTTTCGTCACTTTCCTATCATCAGGGAAATTCCCTGAAGGAGACATAGACAGACGACGCTTCAGATATAAGTCGGCTTATTACTCTTTGCATGCAGTAGGACTGTACAGGAAGACTCTCTCGGGACTCCTGGCTCGTTGTGTTTCAGAGGAGGAGGTTCCGAGAGTCCTAGAAGAAATTCACTCCGGGGAGTGTTGGAGTCACTCCGGGAGCCGAACTCTGGAAGGGAGGGTGTTGAGACAAGGATAATTCTGGCCCACCCTCAGCAAGGATGCGGCGGAGTTCGCAAGGAGGTGTTCAAAGTGCCAGCTCTATACTCCGCTCCAACTCCTCCCAGCTCAGAGGCTCCGAACCATCACTGCTCCCTGGCCCTTCGCCATATGGGGGTTGGACCTAGTTGGCCCTTTGCCTCAAGCTAGCGGCCAAAGAAGGTTCTTACTGGTCATGATCGATTATTTCTCCAAATGGGTAGAAGTGAAGGCGCTCGCCAAGGTAACATCTCAAGTTATGAGGAATTTTGTAAGGGGAGAAATAATCTGCAGGCACGGCCTCCCCCTGGCTATAGTGACGGACAATCAACCGCAATTTGCTAGCGAAGAATTTGTTAGCTTCTGCGCCCAGCTTGGCATCGACCTCAGGTTCGCATCGGTTCACCACCCAAGAAGCAACGGCCAGGTGGCAACGGCAAACAAAGTAATCGTCAACCTACTGAAGAAGAAGGTGGAGAACCTCAGAGGGAATTGGGTAGAGCAACTACCATCCATTCTCTGGGCCCTGAGGACTACCCCTAACACCGCCACTGGGGAGACCCCGTTCAAACTTTCTCATGGGTCCGAAGCAGTCCTTCCCATAGAGTTCGAAGTAAAGACCCCCAGGGTGATCGCCGCAGGTGGAGGAGATGAAGAGTGGCTAGTGGCTAATGATGTGGAGAAAGGCTATCCTTAGACCTGGTGGAGGAACTCTGGGACCTGGCCACCGTCAGGCAGGAGGAAGTCAAGCGGCGAATGGCCCGATACTTTGACAAAAACATCCGAATAAAGCACTTGCAGAAGGGAGACCTGGTCTTAAAGAAGGTCGACACGGCCGGAAGAGGGGCCACGGTAGGTAAGCTCGACCCCAATTGGGAGGGTCCAAACATCGTAAGCGAGGTGCTCAAGTCAGGGGGGTATCACCTCCAAGATGTGGAGGGGGTACCTCTCGGCCGAGCCCGTAGTGGAGACGATTTGAAACGATTATACCCTTACAAGTTTATGGCAATATTAATTGTACATTTTACTTCTTCACTTGATAGTTATAACTGTTATGCGAGGACAGGCAAGGTGACAAGTGTTGGTGCTGGAATGCCCTAGATTGATTCCGCTCCCGGGCTCTCACTAGACGGGGGGTTTCAGGTTGATCTCTGGAGAGGCTGGCAAGGCGACAAGTTTTTATGCTGGAATGCCCTAGATCGATTCCGCTCCCAGGCTCTCACTAGACGGGGGGTTTCAGGTTGATCTCTGGAGAGGATGGCAAAGTGACAAATTTTTATGCTGGAATGCCCCAGATCGATTCCGCTCCCGGGCTCTCACTAGACGGGGGGTTTCAGGTTGATCTCTGGAGAGGCTGGCAAGGCGACAAGTTTTAATGCTGGAATGCCCCAGATTGATTCCGCTCCCGTGCTCTCACTAGACGGGGGGTTTCAGGTTGATCTCTGGAGAGGCTGGCAAGGTGACAAGTTTTTATGCTGGAATGCCCCAGATCGATTCCGCTCCCGGGCTCTCACTAGATGGGGGGTTTCAGGTTGATCTATGGAGAGGCTGGCAAGGTGACAAGTTTTAATGCTGGAATGCCCCAGATCGATTCCGCTCCCGGGCACTCACTAGATGGGGGGGTTTCAGGTTGATCTCTGGAGAGGCTGGCAAGGCGACACGTTTTTATGCTGGAATGCCCCAGATCGATTCCGCTCCCGGGCTCTCACTAGACGGGGGGTTTCAGGTTGATCTCTGGAGAGGCTGGCAAGGCGACAAGTTTTTATGCTGGAATGCCCCAGATCGATTCCGCTCCCGGGCTCTCACTAGACGGGGGGTTTCAGGTTGATCTCTGGAGAGGCTGGCAAGGTGACAAATTTTTATGCTGGAATTCCCCAGATCGATTCCGCTCCCGGGCTCTCACTAGACGGGGGGTTTCAGGTTGATCTCTGGAGAGGCTGGCAAGGTGACAAGTTTTTATGCTGGAATGCCCTAGATCGATTCCGCTCCCAGGCTCTCACTAGACGGGTGGTTTCAGGTTGATCTCTGGAGAGGCTGGCAAGGTGACAAGTTTTTATGCTGGAATGCCCCAGATCGATTCCGCTCCGGGGCTCTCACTAGACGGGGGGTTTCAGGTTAATCTGTGGAGAGGCTGGCAAGGTAACAAGTTTCGATGCTGGAAGGCATCAGGTACATTCCACTCCCGGGCAAGAAGATGAGTTCTTTATAAGGTCAGGATGAAATGAATCAGGTTAGCGAGACTTCGGCGCTGGCCCGATCCTTCTTGCTCGGCGGGCCTGCTCGCTCGGCGAAGAGAAAGATTTTGCACGATAGTATGCGAGTGATGAGAATCAATCCTATGCGCTCCAGGGTATCCGGTGCTCGGTAGAAAGGTTACCGGCACAGGGTAAGAGGCAAGCTCTCGCCAAGAAGAAAAATACCTCGCGAGACCAAGAGAAAAACGCATACCTAAAGGGTAATAATCCTAAGGCAAATAACGAGAGGCCAGAGCAGCCAAAAAGGTCCTATGCCTGTCTATTCAATAACGTAAGATGCGAGAGCGATCATCGCGGGAATAGCCTACATAAAAATGAACATCGAGATAAGCGAGAGCGAGATGCCGGCAAAAAAGACAAATTAGCAGAAAGGGCGAACACAATACAAGGCTAAAAATATGCATCCATGCATTTCACAGTTAAATTACAGAAGGCGGTGATGGCGCAAATCTTAGCACACCGCTATAGGCGGTAGTAAGACTGCGGCACGAAACGGCAGCGTACCGATCATTCAAGTAATATAAAACGAGGAGTAATCCCCGAGTATCGAATCTCTCAAGGAACACAGTGAGGTGGAGTTAACGTTCGAGGAAGGACTTGAGATCGAAGTCCAGCGATAAGTGGAGTGCGGACG
Source organism: Dactylorhiza incarnata (assembly GCA_033032865.1). Taxonomy (NCBI): domain Eukaryota; kingdom Viridiplantae; phylum Streptophyta; class Magnoliopsida; order Asparagales; family Orchidaceae; genus Dactylorhiza; species Dactylorhiza incarnata. Next base: position 7,266,007 of record JAWHQI010000098.1, read on the forward strand.
AAAGGGATTTGGTTTGTGAATAATAAAATAAAATATTACAACTACTCCTATGCAATGCCGCTATGCAAAGCTTCGCTCGGCGGGATGGAAGACTACGTAGGCCTTGAGCGCACTACTTCGTTGGGCGGATGGACGAGTAGGCTAGCAGAATTGAACTATGCAGGCCTTGAGCGCGCTGCTTCGTTAGGTGAATGGAATACGGGCCGCGATGCCACGCTTCGGTAGGCGGATGGACGAGTAGGCATACAGATGAGGGTCGCAAGCACCTCGTCGACAAGCACGCCACTAGCAATTGCTAGTGCGGCACACGAACACGAAAGCGGAATGGAAATTAGATGGGGGCGCACCTCATAAACACACATGAATAGTATAATCTCAAATAAATGAAATATACATTACATAACAAGATTCATTGTGTATATCATCAAAATATAGAAGAGTCTAACTTAAACAATCATCAACATAAAGAAGGAAAAAGAGGGTAAAGGAGTCGACCACATCCGAAGCCTTGCGGAAGATTCACGGTTGGAATCGCTGGGTTGTCAATCCGCATCCAAGCTCGGTCTTCAACTGCGTCCGAGGTAGAGCAGGTGTCACAACCCGCATTTTCTCCGTATTAAATAATACGTCAGAGTAAGAGAAAATACGCGTCATGATGTCACGTCGTGCAGGGGACAACTGCAGACGCTCAGGCGGCTCTAACTTCACACTTTTTCTTTAGAAAGTCATGAACTTTATGTTTTAAAACATAACTTAAGTTTAAGGTTTTTAATTACCGTGTCCCTCGGTTTAATGGATCAACTAGTCCATAAATAAGAAAATATAGGTTTACGCAGCGGGAAAAAAAAATACATAAATTACTTTAATTTAACCTACGTGAGCATGATGAACTAACCAGCATTCTAATGATATGCAACTTCTATATTTAGTATAAGTAAAAAAATGATTTCTCTTACGGGCTTCAAAATACAGTGATAATGGTCTTAAAAGAGATGTCATGTAGAAGAAATTATGCAGTTTTGTATATAAAATAACTACTATGCACCCTAACATAAAACCTTCCCAGAGAGCAATTGCATAAAAAGCAAACAACAGTAGTAGCATAAGAACAGCAAGATAAGTCTAACATAAAAGATCTCAGGCTATGGGCGTCAACAACCTGACACGAACCCATAACCCTAACAAGTCTCAAAAGAAACCAACAATCTACCTCTCAAAACAAGAGCAAGAGAACAACAACTGCAAGACTGGAGAAACAGAACTCGGTCAGCTCCACCTGCTACTGGTCCGAACCTGAGGCATTCAAAAGAAAAGAATGCCTCAGCACAAGGCATAAAAATCAGAGAGTAAGAGAATCTCAACCAAAGTAGGTTTACCAACCCACTAGGAACAGCTGTAAACGTCAGCAAATCAAATAAATATCCACAAGTAAGGGAAAAACTGGCACGAAGTGCGGTCAAAGTTGTACTACAACTATATCCAAAGAAGGAAAGGTGTTGAATTGCCCAAGGAGTGAATCACTATCCCAGCCAAAACAGTACTGAGGCGGAGGCATTCATTCCAACCGACCATCAGACTAAAACCCCCGAGGAACAAAAAACACTGCGGCGGTGGTTTACAGTCCACTAACCAACAGTCTACTCGTCCACGGAAAACAACCCGGTACTAGTGGTGGCCATTTCGACCATCCACCGTCCAAAACAACCAACTGGGAAATAGGGACTCACCAAACCCTGACCAAGACAGACACCACAGGAAAAACCCGGAAACAATTCCGTGAGGAAACTCAATCTTATCGAAAAATTCGTCGAAATACTATCGACGAATCGCAAAGACACTTAGCGAAGATACAATCTAAGGCACAAGACGACGTCGGCGAAAACCTAAACCTATCGGCGAACTCGACAAATTTAACTATAACGAAATCGGCGAATCTACCTTAAGGGTATTTTGATGATTTTGACAAAATACGCGTCTAGCCGGTCGGATACACGATTCTTTAGCCGAAAATAATCTCTACATGTAGTATATTCTGTCTAAATTAGATGGAAGCAATAACGGTGAATAAATAAAAGGATCAATAACGTGGCAAGGGGGAAGGGTCCACCACTTGCCTCAAATTTTTCGAAGAAGACGGCCTCCGACTCGCTTCTCGTCGCAGATCGACCGCTAGAAGACCTCGAGGAACAATTTCTGAAACTTTTGGGGCGAAAAAGAGGGTTAGGGCTACCGGATCTAACCTCAAAAATCCACGAAACACAAAATAATTACCGCACACGCGAATGGCTCGGCGAGAGCTTTCCAGATCTATGCTCGGTTCGCAAATCCGACCACCGGAGCTCCGTCGGCGGCGACTGGAAGGTTCACGGAAAATAGCGTCTCCGCTCCGGTCCGCAGAAAAGTCGGGAAGAAATAAAAGGAATAGGGTTTTTCTTTCACGGGAGGAAGACGATGGCTATTTATACATAAAGTTATAATATAATAATAATAGTATTAATAATAATAATAATAATAATAATAATAATAATAATAATAAAACTAATCTTAACCAGGAGGAGGGATATGAATTCACGGGAGAATAAAAATTTGGATTTCCGAGAACTTGTTTGAATTTTCCGTGAAATTGATTGCATTTTCCGAGAAGTTGATTGATTTTCCGAGTGGATTTTCCGAGAACTTGATGGATTTTCCGTGAAATTGATTGATTTCCCGAGAGCTTGATTGAATTTTCCGTGAAATCGATTGATTTTCCGAGAAGTTGATTGATTTCCCGTGAACTTTATACATAAAATATATATTCATAATATTATTATAGTAATATCAAATTAAACGAACGCCGAAAAAACATACACTGGAACTGACGAGAATCGCTCCATAGGAGAAAGTCAGCGCTACGAATCCAACGGCGAAGTCGGAATCAAAATCCGACGTACCGTTCTCGAGATATAAATTTCTGAAGTTTACGGCGATGAATAAATATACAAACTTTGAAAATTCACTGAGGCTTCAAATTTGCTCGGAACGCCACGAAACTTTAACAAGTTATTTCTAAAATTAAATAATCTAATTTTCTAACGTAAAATTTTCCAATTCCGGGTCGCTCCTAAATTTGGTCTTCTTGACCGAACGGACGCTAAAACGTGCAATTTCGGCGCACCGCTAACTCCGCACTAACGTAACGCCCTACGTCATAATGACGTCAACAATAAATTTAGATTAATACCCGAAAATTCAGGGGCGTTACAGCCACTCCCCCTAAAAAGAAGTTTCGTCTCGAAACTTTAACGAATATCATGAATACAAAAGAGAAGCGAGAATTCAAACTACGGATGAAAACACTCACCAGAGAGAATCTAGGAGAAAAGATGAGGATGTGATGTCCTCATGACAGATTCCAATTCCCAAGTCGCGCTCTCAACGTCTTGGTTTCTCCAAAGGACCTTGACCATAGGAATCGTCTTCTTCCGCAACACTCGGTCCTGAGTCTCTAATATACGGACAGGCTCTTCAACATAAGACAGATTAGGTTGCAACCGGGGCACCGAGTCAAGGACATGTCGATCACTACGCACGCACTTTCTCAACTGACTCACATGAAACACATCGTGAACACCTGGGAAAGAAGCGGGCAAATCCAGTCTATAAGCTGACACTCCGATGCGCTCAACCACCTGGAAAGGTCCCACATACCGGGGATCCAACTTGTGGTTCCTTCCAAATCTCTTAACACCTGGCATCGGAGAAACTTTCAAGAACACCATGTCCCCAACTGCGAACTCCAGATCGACCCTTCTCCGATTAGCATACTTCTCATATCGCTCCTGAGCAATGCGAAGCTTCTCGCGGATATGCGTCACGGCAACATTCATTTCTTCCAAAGCTTCTGGACCTAACAATAGTTTCTCACCAACTTCGGCCCAAAATAGGGGAGTCCTACAGCGCCTCCCATACAAAGCCTCAAAGGGAGCCATCTGCAAGCTCTCCTGATAACTATTATTATATGCAAATTCCATCAATCCAAGACGCTTATCCCAGACTCCACCATGATCCAAAATATAACATATGATCATATCCTCCAAAATCTGATTCACTCTTTCTGTTTGTCCATTGGTCTGAGGGTGGTATGCGGTAGAGTATCTAAGGTCAGTGCCCAAAGCTCCCTGTAAACTCTGCCAGAAACGAGACATATACCTGGAATCTCGATCTGACACAATGCTTACTGGCACACCATGCAATCTAATGACCTCATCCAAATAAAGCTCTGCTATTTTCTCCATGGAATAACCAATCTTAAAGGGCACAAAGTGAGCACACTTTGTCAATCTATCAACTATGACCCACACAGAATCATGTCCTCCAGGAGATCTCGGCAAACCGGTAATGAAGTCCATTGAAATACTCTCCCACTTCCAGCTTGGAATATCCAAAGGGTTCAATTTACCTCCAGGCCTCTTATGATCTGCCTTCACACGCTGACATGTATAACATTCAGAAACATACTTAGCAATATCATTCTTCATACCCGACCACCAAACAATCTGCTTCAGATCTTTATACATCTTTGTGGAACCAGGATGATAAGAAACACTAGAATCATGCGCTTCACTACAGATCTTTGTTCGAATATCCTCAAACGCAGGAATACAATATCTACCTCGATACTTCAAGGTATCCTGGTCATCAATTGAAAAATCTGGTAATTCCCCCTTCTCGGTTCTATTCCGGAGATGCTGCAAATCAGGATCATCCTTCTGATGCAGTCTAGTAAGTGTAATCCAAGAAGGCTCTTCGACTTCTAAACTTGAAGGCGCGGTACTACTATCGACTGAAATATCCATCAACATAAATTCCTCCACCAAGGATTGCACAGAAAGGTTGAAGACATGCGCGGTCTTTCTACTTAAGGCATCAGCCACTACATTAGCCTTACCCGGATGATATAGGATATCAACTTCATAATCCGCAACATACTCCAACCATCTGCGTTGGCGCAAATTCAGTTCTTTCTGGGTAAAGACATACTTCAGACTCTTGTGATCCGTAAAAATCTTGCACGACACTCCATAAAGAAGATGTCTCCAAAGCTTTAAGGCATAAATCACTGCAGCAAATTCTAAGTCATGCGTAGGGTAATTCCTTTCATGAACTTTCAATTGCCTTGACCCATAAGCGATCACCTTTCCTTCTTGCATCAAAACACAACCTAGTCCAACCTGAGATGCGTCCACATAAACGACATACTCTACTCCTTCGGTCGGTAAAGCCAAAATAGGAGCGGTGCACAATCTTCTTTTCAATTCCTGAAAGGCTTCCTCGCACTTATCACTCCAAACGAATGCTGTACTCTTTTGGGTAAGCTTAGTCAGAGGTGCCGACAACACCGAAAATCCTTGCACAAACCTTCTATAATAGCCTGCCAACCCTAAGAAACTCCTTATCTCCTTCGGCGTTGCAGGCGTCTTCCAATCCAAAACAGCAGAAATCTTTGCTGGGTCTACAGAAATTCCATCTTTGTTTACCACATGACCCAAGAAAGACACTTGCGAAAGCCAGAATTCGCACTTACTCAACTTCGCATACAACTTGTGCTCTCTTAGAGTAGACAATACTAATCGCAAATGTGTAGCATGCTCCTCCGCACTTCTTGAATACACCAACACATCATCGATGAAAACCACTACGAAATGGTCTAAGAAGTCCTTGAACACTCGATTCATCATATCCATGAACGCAGAGGGTGCATTTGTCAAACCAAATGACATCACTAGGAATTCAAAGTGACCATAACGGGAACGAAAGGCAGTCCGAGGAACGTCCGACTCACGGATCCTCAACTGATGATAACCTGAACGAAGATCGATCTTTGAAAACACCGAACTACCACGCAACTGATCAAATAAATCATCTATACGCGGCAACGGATATCTGTTCTTAATGGTTACCTTATTCAATTCCCTATAGTCTATGCACAACCTCATAGAACCATCTTTCTTTTTCAAAAACAATACTGGAGCACCCCAGGGCGAAGAACTTGGCCTAATGAAACCACACTGCAACAGTTCATCTAACTGGGTACGCAACTCTTCCAGCTCTCGCGGGGCCATACGGTACGGTGCCTTAGCAATTGGACGAGTACCAGGCTCCAGATCGATAACGAACTCCACATCTCTCTCAGGCGGAAGACCAGGAAGACTGACCGGGAAAACATCGGGAAACTCTCGCACCACAGGAACATCCTCGATACACGGCAAAACGCTGACAGTTTCTAACATAGAAACAAAGTAAGCAAAACAACCGGAATCTAAGAGTTTCCGAGCACATACCGCAGAAATAATCGAGGAATCCTGGCGTGGGAAACCATACACACTCATGGGTTGACCGTTGTCCATCTTGAAGTCCAAACGCTTAACCTTGCATTGGATAACCGCATCATAACTGGACAACCAGTCCATGCCCAGAATCACATCAAAATCTTCCAAGTCTAGCACTTTTAAATCCGCAAAAGCTAGGAAACCACCTAGGAGGATAGGGCACTTCTGGATACCCTGGTCCGACACCACGGAGTCGCCAGAAGGAAACTTAACGCGAAACGCATCGCCAATCTGATCGAGGATCAAACAATGACGCTCTACAAAAGTCCTAGCCACGAACGAGTGGGTAGCACCAGAATCGAACAGAACGCGTGCCCAACGGTTCTTTACCTTAAATTCTCCTATAAAATCGAATACGTAACTAACCGCTCGGAAAACGAGACTAAGGATAAAGGCTAAGAGTTAAATTAAAGTCTAACCTGAAATAACTTGGGTGGAATTCTGAGCTTCTTCCCTAGTCATCACGTTCAACTTGCCGTTTCCTCTATCCTGATGTTGCGGCGGCGGCAAGGCCTGAAGCGGCACCGGCTGTAGAGTAGGCTGAAAACGCGGGCATTTAGTCTTAACGTGCCCCTTCTGTCCACACTGAAAACACACCTTGTCTTTAGACCAGCAATGAGCAACATCGTGCCCCTTTCGCTTACAGAAGGTACATGTCAGATCTCCTCTGGGAGCGCTCTGTATTGCCGACACTTGCTGCTGTTTCTTAGCTCCCAACCTTTTGAAACATTTTTCAAACGGGTGGCCAGGGCGACCACAGAAACTACAAACTTCACCACTTCTCTTCTTCGGGGCAGGGTCAGATACCTTGGGGCTTTCCCCCTCTTCGACCTTTCTCTTATCCTTCCTCATCAACGCACCTCTATTCTTGGCGTTGTCGATAGCCTCAACTTTCAGCGCTGCTTCTACTGCTTCAGCATAACTTTCAGACCGGTAAGCGCTAGCCAATTGCTGAATGTCGCTACGAAGTCCTCCGAGAAAACGCTTCACTCTTCCTGCCTCTGAAGCTACCAAATCTGGAGCAAATCTGCTCAGCTTACTGAATTCGATCTCATACTCACTAACCGTGAGTTGCCTTTGCTTTAGGTGCAGAAAATTATCCATCAAACGGTCTTGCTCGACCGACGGCAGGAACTTCTTCATCACCATCGCCTTAAATGACTCCCACGAACATCCGTCTGCAAGACTTTCCCTCTCCCTGATCCACCAGCTCTTAGCAAGTCCCTTCAACTGGTAAGCGGCGACCATCACCTTTTGATCAGCAGAGATTCCCGAGTACGAAAACATCTCCTCAATGGCAACGAACCAGTCATCCAATGCCATAAAATCTGCCCTCCCGTCAAACGTAGGAGGTCCTAACCGCTGGAAATGCGATATGAAGTTCATCTCTGGTGGCAGCAGAACTGGAGGCACCAAAGGAGCGGGAGGAACAGGCACAGTCTGTTCCACTACAGGGTCCTGCACCACAGGCTGCTGCGCTGCGGCTGCAGTCATCAACGTCTCGATCTGCGATTGCATCGCAACTAACTGCCTTGATAGAGCCTCATTACTCTGTCGCAGACTCTCCATCATGGCTTCACTCTGCGCACCCGAAGACTCACCCTCCGATTGGGGAGTCGACCTCGTCGCAACACGTCTCTTCGACATCACTATAAAAATGCACAAAAGGCTCATCAAAACCCTAACTTGGAACTAGAACTACTCAACTTAGCTCTAACCAAACAGGAAAAGACACTTGCTCTAGCTACTACCTTGCTCTGGGATTTTATACAAATGATGTTATGCTTTAACTTAGGACGATATACTGTCATCCTTTGAGTCTTGTGCAAGGCACATGGATGTATGAATGTTTAAACCTTCTTTTCAAATCATGTGTGTACGAATGTCATCATGTAAATCTTTAGCTTGGCACGTGTGCTTTATGCGATGTTATGATATGTATGTTGTGCTATGCATTCTAAGAAAAGCCTTAATGCATGTTATGAGCGACGTACACATGAAATATTATGCATCCCATACTACATAATATCGCATGTAACGAAAAAGAAAACGTGCTAATGGGCATCCATGTGATGATGGTTATGCATCCCATACTACATAACCGTCACATGTTGCCACCTATGGTGGATCCATATACAAACACATATTATGCATCCCATACTACATAATATGCCCCGTATACTTCTTATCATGCTATGAGTGTAGTGTTCATGCTTCAGCCAAGACGTACTGATGACACATCGGTGTGTGTATGCAATGAAACCAAATAACTAAACTACATCAGAATTAGTCGCTTGACCAACTTGTCGAACCAACCTGGCTCTGATACCAACTGTCACAACCCGCATTTTCTCCGTATTAAATAATACGTCAGAGTAAGAGAAAATACGCGTCATGATGCCACGTCGTGCAGGGGACAACTGCAGACGCTCAGGCGGCTCTAACTTCACACTTTTTCTTCAGAAAGTCATGAACTTTATGTTTTAAAACATAACTTAAGTTTAAGGTTTTTAATTACCGTGTCCCTCGGTTTAATGGATCAACTAGTCCATAAATAAGAAAATATAGGTTTACGCAGCGGGAAAAAAAAATACATAAATTACTTTAATTTAACCTACGTAAGCATGATGAACTAACCAGCATTCTAATGATATGCAACTTCTATATTTAGTATAAGTAAAAAAATGATTTCTTTTACGGGCTTCAAAATACAGTGATAATGGTCTTAAAAGAGATGTCATGTAGAAGAAATTATGCAGTTTTGTATATAAAATAACTACTATGCACCCTAACATAAAACCTTCCCAGAGAGCAATTGCATAAAAAGCAAACAACGGTAGTAGCATAAGAACAGCAAGATAAGTCTAACATAAAAGATCTCAGGCTATGGGCATCAACAACCTGACACGAACCCATAACCCTAACAAGTCTCAAAAGAAATCAACAATCTACCTCTCAAAACAAGAGCAAGAGAACAACAACTGCAAGACTGGAGAAACAGAACTCGGTCAGCTCCACCTGCTACTGGTCCGAACCTGAGGCATTCAAAAGAAAAGAATGCCTTAGCACAAGGCATAAAAATCAGAGAGTAAGAGAATCTCAACCAAAGGAGGTTTACCAACCCACTAGGAACAGCTGTAAACGTCAGCAAATCAAATAAATATCCACAAGTAAGGGAAAAACTGGCACGAAGTGCGGTCAAAGTTGTACTACAACTATATCCAAAGAAGGAAAGGTGTTGAATTGCCCAAGGAGTGAATCACTATCCCAGCCAAAACAGTACTGAGGCGGAGGCATTCATTCCAACCGACCATCAGACTAAAACCCCCGAGGAACAAAAAACACTGCGGCGGTGGTTTACAGTCCACTAACCAACAGTCTACTCGTCCACGGAAAACAACCCGGTACTAGTGGTGGCCATTTCGACCATCCACCGTCCAAAACAACCAACTGGGAAATAGGGACTCACCAAACCCTGACCAAGACAGACACCACAGGAAAAACCCGGAAACAATTCCGTGAGGAAACCCAATCTTATCGACAAATTCGTCGAAATACTATCGACGAATCGCAAAGACACTTAGCGAAGATACAATCTAAGGCATAAGACGACGTCGGCGAAAACCTAAACCTATCGGCGAACTCGACAAATTTAACTATAACGAAATCGGCGAATCTACCTTAAGGGTATTTTGATGATTTTGACAAAATACGCGTCTAGCCGGTCGGATACACGATTCTTTAGCCGAAAATAATCTCTATATGTAGTATATTCTGTCTAAATTAGATGGAAGCAATAACGGTGAATAAATAAAAGGAACAATAACGTGGCAAGGGGGAAGGGTCCACCACTTGCCTCAAATTTTTCGAAGAAGACGGCCTCCGACTCGCTTCTCGTCGCAGATCGACCGCTAGAAGACCTCGAGGAACAATTTCTGAAACTTTTGGGGCGAAAAAGAGGGTTAGGGCTACCGGATCTAACCTCAAAAATCCACGAAACACAAAATAATTACCGCACACGCGAATGGCTCGGCGAGAGCTTTCCAGATCTATGCTCGGTTCGCAAATACGACCACCGGAGCTCCGTCGGCGGCGACTGGAAGGTTCACGGAAAATAGCGTCTCCGCTCCGGTCCGCAGAAAAGTCGGGAAGAAATAAAAGGAATAGGGTTTTTCTTTCACGGGAGGAAGACGATGGCTATTTATACATAAAGTTATAATATAATAATAATAGTATTAATAATAATAATAATAATAATAATAATAAAACTAATCTTAACCAGGAGGAGGGATATGAATTCACGGGAGAATAAAAATTTGGATTTCCGAGAACTTGTTTGAATTTTCCGTGAAATTGATTGCATTTTCCGAGAAGTTGATTGATTTTCCGAGAACTTGATGGATTTTCCGAGAACTTGATGGATTTTCCGTGAAATTGATTGATTTCCCGAGAGCTTGATTGAATTTTCCGTGAAATCGATTGATTTTCCGAGAAGTTGATTGATTTCCCGTGAACTTTATACATAAAATATATATTCATAATATTATTATAGTAATATCAAATTAAACGAACGCCGAAAAAACATACGCTGGAACTGACGAGAATCGCTCCATAGGAGAAAGTCAGCGCTACAAATCCAACGGCGAAGTCGGAATCAAAATCCGACGTACCGTTCTCGAGATATAAATTTCTGAAGTTTACGGCGATGAATAAATATACAAACTTTGAAAATTCACTGAGGCTTCAAATTTGCTCGGAACGCCACGAAACTTTAACAAGTTATTTCTAAAATTAAATAATCTAATTTTCTAACGTAAAATTTTCCAATTCCGGGTCGCTCCTAAATTTGGTCTTCTTGACCGAACGGACGCTAAAACGTGCAATTTCGGCGCACCGCTAACTCCGCACTAACGTAACGCCCTACGTCATAATGACGTCAACAATAAATTTAGATTAATACCCGAAAATTCAGGGGCGTTACAGCAGGGCTGTCACTTCCTCCCAATGGCTCGTCTTCTTCGTGTCACGATCCAATCTACTCCGATACACGATCTCCTTGCTCGACGTTGGCGATCTTTGGGATAGAAACCTCTCCTTGGTGCTCAAGGATGATGGAGGAGGCCTAGGGGGGAGGAGAACCGGCGGAAGGGGCGAAAACGGCGGACTGAATAGCAGAAAATGCGGGATCCCGACCTAAATCGCGAGCAGGACAATTTATAGGCGCTGGAATAAACAGTGCGCACGGTCATTGGCGCACGACCAGTGGTCGTGCGCACTAGAATTTGGTGATCGTGCGCCTACCTGGGTGGAGCCTGCAATGTAAGAAATTTATAAAATACCATGTTCGCACGACCAGTGGCGCACGACTGGTGGTCGTGCGCACTGTCGTAGGTGGTAGTGCGCACTGGTCGAAACAGAACTCATAAAATTGATGTTAAGTGCGCACGAACAGTGGCGCACGACCGGTGGTCGTGCGCACTATCGTAGGTGATCATGCGCACTGTCCGAGACAGAACTCATAAAATTGGTGTTAAGTGCGCACGAACAGCGGCGCACGACCAGTGGTCGTGCGCAATAGAACCAGCGATCTTGCGCAGTGTTCCTGTACAGAATTGTACCGGGAACACCTGCACGACTCCTGTTCCAGCACAACCACGAATCCAGCCACTGAAAGAGGCACTTAACAATGCATGAAAACTACTAAAGAAGAAGAACATGAAATAACACCAAAAACGGGCCTAGAGGTGCACTTAGCATGGAGTATCAAATATGAGTGAAAACATGTCTAAAGTGAAGTGCATAGACTAGAAAATCGGCCCAGATGAGTCCATAAATATGTATATTTTTGGGACTCATCACACCCCCAGACTTAACTGTTTGCGCGTCCCGAGCAAACAAATTCTAAGCGAACGGGGAAAGAAAAGTAGATGGCTTAAAATTACAATACAGAGTACCATGCGAAGTCGCATGCTCACGTGCATAAGAAAAATAGTAGAGAAGATTTCTGATTATATAAACAGTTTATATATTTATAAAAGAGTAAAAGCATATTACAACTACTCAAAATGGTGAACAACGGTGAATCATTTGGTCATGCATACGGAGAAAGTAAACTAAGCGCTGAGACGAGCATTGCTCAAGATCGGGATGCGGGACAAACTTTACTGAAATCCATCAATGTCGGTGACCATAAGCTTGCCCGGTCACATTCTCCCCACGACACTAGATTGGTTCAAGGCGTGAGTCAGTAGGACTTTCAGGTTTTAATTGAGGCTTGGGTTACGGTGAGGTAAACAATGATAAACAAAATGGCTTATAACACATAACCCAAATGAGCTTTAAAAGTAACTACCCGCGCCCCAAAATCGAATGCAAATGCACCACACCCCCAGACTTGGACTTTTGCAACATAGGTGTGTGCACCGCCTATCCCAATACATAATTTTTCTACATGATTTTTCAATATAACTCATTTTTCTTTTTTTTCTCTTTTCCTTTTCATTTTTTTTTCTTTCTATCTTCTTTTTCTTGTCTTTTTTCTTTCAGCAAAATTTTCAAATGAGCATATCCACAGATTCACATAATAAACACCACAATCAACACCCCCCACAATGTAAATAAAACTACAACTAAAGATCAGATTTGGGTGTGCGACTAGGTTAGGCTTTTAGGCTTTGGTGAGATATATGTGGAGCTGAATCAAGAAAAGGGTAGGCACAAAGGGGCTAGCAAGGGTAGACGAAAGGCATGAAATAAAGGTTCAACCGGGCCAAAATAATGGCCTACGTCATTCTCACGCACTAGAACTATCCTATGCCAATGCTTCAAGAATCGCTTGGGGCAAGTTCTAGCCACCGAGAAAGATTCTCCTTTCTCCCGACTCAAGCAATACGAGTCTAGCGATCGTTTACACACATCCCTATGCTACCGTTTGATTCCACCGGATTCACCATTTGAGTAGAGTAAACAACATTTACACTAATAGAAAAAAATATAAAACCATAAGTATAAAGAGAAGTATAATCTACACAAATTTCTATGCAACCGAGCACTCGACTAGGAGCACTACTGGAGTCAACATTTTACTCTGCTACATAGTCCTAAGCCATCACCTAGACTTTCCTACATAAGCAGAAGAATTAAATTCACTACAGAGCACGCATACAGACGAGTACGCGCTCAAGTGGGTGCTGTGGTGTGCAATGAAAATGAACAACAATTTCCAATAAGCTAAAATAAAAGTACTTCTAGCATGCTATGCGAGAGTGCACGTGAGTGGGCACAAAAGCTGCTCTCCCCCAGACTTAAACTAAACAATCCACAAAATATATGACATGAAAATCAGAAAAGGCTAGGGAAAGAGAGTACCCAGTGCTCAGAAATGAGCACACCAGAAGATTGGCGTGTAAGCTAAAATGAGCCGCAGCGTCCGCCATCCAGAAAAGATACCTGCAGGGGTCAGCTCCGCAGAAACAAAAGAAAATAGAAAACTGAAAAAAAATACTACTAACTAAACATGATTAGATGAAATAAAAATGCAGAAAAGAAAGATAACTACTGGGGTTATTTTCAGCCCAGCACGACTTATTCAAAAACTAAAGGTTCTAGCTAATGGGCGTATGAAAAAGGAAATGAACAGGTAACTGTTCTAATACGCGTGTCGGTAGCGGGTACCGATACGGCGACAGAACAATTACTCCTCTACCCAAATAATAATAATACCTACATAACGCAGGTAGAGGAAACAGAAAGCAAGAAGAGGAGGAGATATCCTCACTCAACTCACCAAACACATCCTTGCCTAGCAAGGTGTCGTCAACAGGGAGGTGGCAGGAGGAAAAGGCAATGAGTGGAGCTTCCTCTACGGAGGGAGAATCAACCTCCTCACATGAGAGGATGCTCTCATCATTGACTTGAGCAAAAAGCTCCAAGTCCTCCTGAAGTACCTGTGAAGATTCAACCTGCACAGACTCAGATGAAGGAAGGGGATCAAGAAATAAAGAAGATGAAGAACATAAATAAACATCAATCGGGGGAGTGATCCCGGTCTCACTCCCATCAGGTTGGGTAAGTAAAATAATGTTTGCATTGTCATCAATGCTACAAGATTCGGCGGGATCAATGGTGGCCAGGCTTAGGATTTGGACTTCCTCCACCGGTGCTGAGGAAAACTCCTCTTCACTTAGAAGGTTGTCCTACTTCATAGGAATATGCACAACACTTAAATCACCCACCTCATCCTGCGACACATCATCAACAATTTCGTCGGAGACGAGTATAGTATGCACAACAGGGGGAGGAGTAGTGCTCGGATAAAAGTCGAGCACCGATTCCTCACAAAGAATCGAATCCACTAGAGGTGGTGGATGCACATGGAGAATAGGCTCAGCAATGTTGGTGCATAGATCAGCCGCACATCCGGTGACCGTGTCCATGCCATACCCTTCAAGATGTGAAGGTGACAAAGACACATAACTAGATGTTGAAGGTGTGCCGCCAGAGTTAGGAGTTGGGACGATCCGGACATCCGGCTTGTCATCCTCGTCCAGTTGGCGAAGATACTCGGCACAGTCCTTCAAGACATGATCAGTGCTCCGACAAAACCGGCACTGCCTTGTGGTCTTCTTTGGCACAGCGGGGGCTGAAGCCGAAAAGAAGTATGACGGTAAAGGCTCAGCAGAGTAGCCATAAGACTTACGCGCACCATATGGAGTACTAGACGAAGTCGGTGCTCCATATGCTGGGCTATAAGAATTATGCCTACTATTCTCCGTAGGGCATTCATCACTAGAGTGGGAGGTATCTCTACACCAACGACAACGGATATTGAGATGTGCCCACATAGTGTGAAGATAATACGATTCAAAAAATAAAAATGCTATTGTGCAAAATACTACACCTAACAAAAATTACTAAAGCAACCTAATTAAAAACAGGAAACAGAATACGAGGAAATAAAATAAAGGAATGCAATTTACAAATGGAAGGGCTTCTCTCTCAGGTTCTCCCTCTCCAGAAAACTTACACGACTGTGTTCCCCGGCAACGGCGCCAAAAACTTGATGCGCAAATCATAGCACACCGCTATAGGCGGTAGTAAGACTGCGGCACGAAACGGCAGTGTACCGATCGTTCAAGTAATATAAAATGGGAATGAATTCCCAAGTATCGATCTCAAAGGAACACAGTAAGGTGAAGTTTATTATCGAGGAAGGACTTGTGATTGAAGTCCTTTAATCGGATGGATCGCGGAGGGGGGTTGATTTGGTTGTGGAAAATAAAGGAAAATATTACAACTACTCCTATGCAATGCCGCTATGCAATGCTTCGCTTGGCGGGATGGAGACTAGGCAGGCCTTGAGCGCGCTGCGTCGCAAGGGCGGATGGACGAGCAGGCAAGCAGAATCGAACTGTGCAGGTCTTGAGCGCGCTGCTTCGTAGGGCGAGATGCATTACACGGGCCGCGATGCCACGCTTTGATAGACGGATGGACGAGTAGGCTAACGGAATGAGGGTCACAAACACCTCGTCGACAAGCATGCCACTAGCAATTGCTAGTGCGGCACCGGACACGGTGGTGGAGTGGAAAATGGATGGCGGCGCACCTCATTAACACATATGAACTAAATATAACTTCACATAAACATGAAATTAAGATTACAAGCACGATTCATAGTGTTCATCATCAATACATGAGAGATCTAGCTACAAACACATCAATAAGAAAAGAACAAGGCAAGAAATCGACCGAATCCGAAGGCTCGTTGTAGATTCACGGTTGGAATCGCCGGGTTGTCAATCCGTGTCCAAGCTCGGTCTGCAACTACGTCCGGGGTAGAGAGAGCTGTCACTACTCTCCAATGAGCCCGTCTTCTTCGTGTCACGATCCGGTAGAGGTTGCAAACTTCCTCTTGCTTGATGGCGATGGCGGCTAAACCTTCCTTGAAGCTCTTGGATGAAGGAGGAGGCAGAGAGGAAGCTCCGGCTCAAGATTGGCGTGAAGAACAAGCCCGGAGCACCTCCCGATGGTGGGCGGCAATGGAGTGGCGAAATCGGGCGGAACGACGGAGCTGGGCGAACGAAAAATTGGAGGTCCCGACCTAATTCGCGAGCAGGAGTATTTATAGGCGCTGGAATAAACAGTGCGCACGGTCATTGGCGCACGACCAGTGGTCGTGCGCGCTGGAATCCTGTGATCGTGCACCTGCCTGAGTGAAGCCTGCAAAGTAAGAAATTTATAAAATACCATGTTCGCACGACCAGTGGAGCACGACCGATGGTCGTGCGCACTATCGTAGGCTGTCGTGCGCACTGTCCGAAACAGAACTCATAAAAGTGATGTTAAGTGCGCACGAACAGCGGCGCACGACCAGTGGTCGTGAGCAATATCGTTGGTGGTCGTGCGCACTGTCCGAGACAGAACTCAAAAAATAGGGTTAAATGCACACGATCAGCGGCGCACGACCAGTGGTCGTGCGCAATAGAAACAGTGATCGTGCGCAGTATTCCTGTACAGAATTGTACCGGGAACACCCGCACGACTCCTGTTCCAGCACAACCACGAATCCAGCCACTGAAAGTGGCACTTAACAATCCATGAAAACTACTAAAAATGAAGAACATGAAATAACACCAAAAACGGGCCTAGAGGTGCACTTAGCATGGAGTATGAAATGTGAGCTGAAACATGGCTAAAGTGCAGTGGAATGACTCGAAAAGCGGCCCAGATGAGTCCATAAATATGTATATGATCAGGACTCATCAGGCGGCGATCTCGCCAGCCCAAAACAAAACAGAAAATAAAATAAAAAATCTATAAGCATCATGAGTCGCTCGCGAACTCTTCCTCGTCATCGATGCTCTTCACTGGTGGAAGCGGGATGAAGAGCTCCAGGACAATATCCTCCAGAACCATGTCAGCCGCGTCGGCATCTAGGAGGCTGGTCGCCTTCATCGTTGAGAAGATGTAGCGAGCTGACTCGGTGTACTCCAAGCGAATGTCCTCGTCTCGCGCTCGCCGCTCTTCCTTCAGACGACGTGGGGGGGGAGGGGGAACGACGACACGGGTGAGTTCACAGTTTAGGGCTATCAGCCCAGCCACCTCGCCCTCCAATTCCTTGATGCGAGCGTCGGCTCTTCCGGCGGCCTCGACATCCTGCAAGAAAAATATGTTAGGGAAACAAAATGGCCGAAGGAAAGGAGGGTGACGAGGTCTAGGTAACTCACCACACTGCCCTCTGCGGCGAGTAGCTTCTCCTTCAGTTGCGTGTTCTAGGCAAGGAGCCCCTGATAGGCCCTCGCGAGCTCCACGTTCTGAAGCTCCAGCTGTAAGCAGCGCCTCCCCGTCATATGGGCGAGCTCGGCAGAGCGCAACTGTGACCTCGCGCTCTCGAAAGCGAGGGTTCTCGCAGTCTCGTCTTTATAAGACCTCGCGTCCTCGCGCCCATAGAGGGCGAACAAGAGGTCGAAGGCATGACCGCTAACGGTCTCCTTCTCCACCCAGGAAGGAAGGATGGTGGAGATGTCCACCCGGTTTGTCTCCGGTTTCCAGTTTACCAAGAGCTCGCCGATCTCATCCCGGCGCCTCTGTCCGAGGCCGAAGTTGTAATGGTTGACGGGGATGGGCAGGACGGAGGTTCTGGAAGCCTCCTGGTAGGGCTCGTCGTCCTCACCCCCCGCAGAGAGGCCGGTGAGATCGAACTCATCGAAAGTGGCCTCGCGAGGCTCCTTTCCCTTCGAGGAGGCGAGCGAGACCCCGCTCTTCTTACCCTTCTTCTTCGGCGGAGATTTTGGAGGAACGACATGGCTACCAGAAGCCCCCGGTCTCTTGCGAGAGGAGGGCTCACCCGGAATGACGGCGCCTCGGCAAGCCTCCGCCCCCATGGTCGCGAGGGCCATGGTAGCGTCGGTTTTCCGATTGCTCGCGTAGGGGGGATGGATGGGAAGATCCCGCTCGCCTAGAAAAGGGTTGAAATTTCAATAATTACTGGGTTACTGAGAAAGAAGTTAATAGTGATAGAGCGAGATCTCCACCTTCCCCGGCGAGCACGGGAAGCAGCTTGTCGAGGTTGGGGCGAAGATGGACAACCTCAAAGTTCTTCTTGCAGAAGAACAGATAGAGGAGGGCGTCGTGTCCTCCAAGGGCAGTGGGTCGGTAGGTGGTCTCGCCGTGTTGAACTGGCGAGGTCAGGATGTTACCGAAGTTCCCTTTGACGAGAAGGAACTTCTGGGCCAAGAAGTGGGCTTTGTTGACGGTCTCGTCAACCTTAGGACCTGAGCCCATGAAGTAGGCAGTCCCATCCCTGAAGGCACGGAACGAGAACAGCTTCCGAAAGACCGGGAGGCTGAACTAGATGCGCTCCTCGCGAAGATAACAGGCGAAGGCTGTGATCACCGCCATGGCATTAGGGGTAAGCTGGCCCGGAACAATGCCATAGTGCTTGAGCACCTGACGAGCAGCGAGAAGATCAGGATTACTTCACATAATGAGGGAGACCTGACCTGCAGAGAATAAGAAGCGAGCGAGAACGACCATTACCTGGCGAACTTCCGGCCACAGGGGGAGACGCAGGCCGACCGTGAAATGAGCGGTGGGGATGGCCAACTCATCGACAAGCGGTGCGTTGATCACGTCGTTCTCGCTGGGACGACGTGCCTCAAACGGGGGGGGGGGGGGGGGGGGGGGGGTGGGGGTGACGTAATCGGCGACCGCGCTGAAATATTCCTCGCCGGTCAGGTTGCAGTGGTAGAAGGTGTGCTCCGCGAAAGCCTTCGCAATCTTTCGCCGACCCTCCGACTCATTGGCATCGCCGCCCATCTTAATAACCTGCGAGAAACGAAGTAAAGAGATAAAGATAAGGAGCGAGAGCTCCGAAGCGGAGGAGGAAGGAGGTTGACAGTAAATGCGGTGGTTGACTCAGTTATGACCGCCTATTTATAGCCAAAGCGAAAGGGCGGGAAGAAGTCCAAGCGTCAGCGGGCGCAGGTAGCAGCCGAAACATCACATCAAGGCCGCGGGCGAGAAAGACCTGCGGAGTTAGTACGAGCAGCATTTTCGCGAGATGTATTTATCGAGAACAGAGGGCCCTCGCGAGCATAGTATAACATGAAAATGAAACGGATTTATTAGCAGCGAGCGAGAACTAATAAGAAGCTAGTAATACTTATTGTCAAACGAAATAAATCCAACATATAAGTGGTAAGTATACAGATTACAAGCCACTGCAAGGTTGTCTAGAATGACAACACTGGTTAACAGGAATTAAGAGTCCGCGACGACGAAAAAAGTTAGCAAGAATCATGGGGCAACCACTTCCATCTACCCCCACCCCGCGACCCGGACCGCGGCGGTACCCTAGAGTTATAATAATCCTCGGCCAAGAGACCCTCCCGGTCCATGCGATAAGCATAGTCTCTCATCCTAGCTATGTGCACCTCCGGCGTCGTGGCGTTCTCATCCTGGTCACGCTACCTCGCTTGCCGGAGTCTCGCACACTCTTCCATCAAGACACCGTGTCTATCCTCGGAGGCTTCCCTGTCACGTCTCGCCTGCATATTGAGGTCCATCAGCATCCGCCCATGTTTCCTCAGCAACTCCGCAGCTCGTTGTTTCATCATCTCAGGATCTCGCGGATCACCTAAGAAGTCCTCCACCTGGTCAGGAAGGGGGGACATCTCGTCGTCGCCCAACTCGGAATCGGTAGGCGGATTTTCGTGATTCTCTGTGAGATATTACGAAGAGGTTAGATGGCGCGCTTGAGTTCGCGCAGGGCAGGGGGTCGTCAGAATGTTTACCCAGCGGGGGGCGAGAGGTCGAGGGACGGCCCTAGAACACATTGCCGTAGTGAGGGTAGAGAGATTTACCGAGGCCGGGAGGGTAGGCTGCGCTGTTGGTAAGAGGGATCTTTGGCGGCACGGAGCCACCGGTCTCCTCGCTCGTCAGGAGTTGGAACTCGGGCTTATCTATAATTTTGTCCGGAGGAGGCGGAGGCGGAGATGGAGGCCGCGATGCCTGGCGGGCCGGAGACTTCTGGGGCGAGACTGGAAGAAGCAAGGAACGAAGGTCGGATAGTTGACAAGGAGAGGGTTGGCATGCGAGATCAGGATCATACCGGCGACGTTTTTCCCAGAGAGGTTGGTATCCGCCGGTGGACTTTTGCGAGACCCACCAGCGGGCTCTCCAGCGTCCTCATTCGGCAAAGCATCCTGCGAGTAGGTATGAATCACAGGCAAATTTATTGACATAAACTAGAAGGTTAGCTCGTACCTTCTCGTGCGGGCGATCGTCCGGGGAGGAGTCCAACAGCACGGAGTCATCCCCAGTTCGACGAGCCTCCTTCGCCTTCGTAATTTTTGGCGATTGAGCAAGGGGCGGCCGATTCATCCAGGCGGGGACCCTGGTCATGGAGGGTAGCCCGCCGGCTCTCACCGCCCTCAGGCGAGCCTCGGCTTCTTCGGAAAGAGGCATCTCCAGGCAGCTACAGTACCAGGAAAAAGGGAAGGAAAGGAAGTGGCGGCGCACGCCATTGGGGACTCGGGATGATATTTATAGCCCACAGGGTGGGCCCCACCAAAGATTCCTGACAGATCATCAAGGCGCTGGCGAATACCAGGGATTGGATGTTTCTTCGCGAGCATAAATATCCTCGCGAAGAGCGGGGATTGTGTACAACCCCGATATTCGCCAGGCAAGGAGATGCGGTTTAAGAAGGCAATAGGATGGCGATAATAAGGAAGAGAGGCCTTAGTGCCGAAGACCCTCCCTCTCGGAGGGCTCGCTGAAGGGCGAGCGAGAAGGATCGGCGAGAAAAAAGCTCACAGACCGTTTCAGGAGGATTCCG
Source organism: Dactylorhiza incarnata (assembly GCA_033032865.1). Lineage (NCBI taxonomy): Eukaryota > Viridiplantae > Streptophyta > Magnoliopsida > Asparagales > Orchidaceae > Dactylorhiza > Dactylorhiza incarnata. The sequence continues at coordinate 7,287,217 of JAWHQI010000098.1, forward strand.
GAGTTCGACGAAAGGAGCACTGCGTTCGACGAACTCTCCAGTGATCGCCGAGCTCACCTGACGAAATCATCAGAAGTCAGCGAAATGTTCTATGCTCGTTAAAGCCAATGGGACGGTCTCGCAAGGGGAGTCGCGAGACCCAGACCTCGGCAGATATCTTCGCGAGACCCAGACCTTGGCAGATATCTTCGTGAGACCCAGACCTCGCTCAATTCTATGCTCGACAAATGTCGAACGGAGCTCAGCATTCGTCGGTTGGCGCCCGATGAACAAAATATATTCTACGGCAGCGCACGGCTAGTTACAGCGGGGAAGCTGTGGTCGACGAGTCGCGCATCTCAGCAAACAGCGAACAACTTAGCGTTCGGCATCCGTCAACCTCGTCCGTGTTCGGCGAATTGACCTGCGTTCGGCAAAAGGCATGTTGAGCTCGACGAAGTCCAGAGGCGGTCTAGCAGGAAGGATCGCGAGATCGGACCTCGGTAGATACCGCAAGAATTGGCCGGCGAGGTCCTCGCTGAGTGATCGCCTAGGAGAGGCACCACGAGCAGGGCTCGCGGGAAGGCCCGTGAGAGCTTCGCCAGTAAGGTTCTCGCAGTTCCTTGCCGATGGGTTGATAGGGCCAAGTTACCTTTTTACCCTTGGTGGTCTGCCCTTAGCCTCTCCAAACAGCGGAGTTTGGCTGTTAGCAGACCCATTTGGGGTGCGGATAGTAAAATCAAAAGGCGGAATCCTGCTATTTGTAGGCCAGATTAGAAAACCTATAAATAAGACCTCAATGGCACCTTTGGAGAGGGTTCACTTCAGCTTCTCTCTCCTCAGGCTCTCTTTGGTTAACATTTTTAGAGCTCTCCAAGGTGCCCGAGTCTCAGCTTTGGCTTGGGAGGGGAAGCGCTCAACGATCTTTCAGGTTAGTGGAGGGACCTCCTCGCTGCGATTAAGGTCTTAGTCTTCTTTCTAGTCTTCAGTCTACCTTCTCCGAGGGATCAGTATGGGCTAGATGCCCCTCATTTCGGTGAGGGCACCGAGCTCCACAAGAGGCCGAGAAATTGGTTTCAACATTTTGGTGCGGTGAGCATGGAGCGTGGCTGGTCCAAGATAGTTCCAAGGAGCAGATATGACAGGAGGCGAGGATCAAGGCGAGGAGTTCAGCGAGCCACCGTAGGTGGTGACGCCGAGGATGTTCGCAGACTTCAGGAGGGAGGTGCTTGACACCTTCGGGCTCACGGTCGTGGCGCTGCAAAGTGAGTTCGCGACCCCAACCCCTCAGGTGACCCCTCCCCCAGCAGCGGTTGGCGAGAACGCCCCAGGGGGAAGGGCCGGAAAGGAAGTGGTCGGAGGGTCAATGCAAGAGTTAGAAGGGCAAGTGCTGTTCGCCAGCCCGACGAGCTCTATGCCGGCGAGCTCTGTGTCGACGAGTGTGGCGCAGGCGAGCGCGTGTCCGTAGGATGCAGCGACTATGGGAGTGGTCCAGGTGAACACTATTCTCGCGAGCGCGGTCCTCGTGAGCTCGAGTACGGCGAGAGAGCTCGGGGGTCGTGGGGAGCGAGAAAGGGTGGCAGAAGGGGGAATTCTCTTCTGCAAGTTGGTACTTTCAGCACCTGTCCCGGCAGGGTTCGGAGAGTGGGACAGGGTGTACTACAACGGCAGGGATGATCCTGTCCAACATCTCCAGTCTTTTGAGGACTTGGTCTCCATCAGGCCGATGTCGGATGCTTTTAAGTGTCGGCTCTTCACCGTCACTCTTAAAGAAAAGGCCAGGGACTGGTTCCATCAACTCCCTACAGGGTCAATCTACGCATTCAAGAATTTACGCTGGAGCTTCTTGTTGCGATTCTCAACTTCAAAGAAGAGGAAGAAGGACACTGAGTCCCTCTTCAAAGTGAAGCGAGAGCCAAAGGAGTCGTTGGCTCGCTACGCAGATCGGTTCCAAGAAGAAGTGATACTCACTCAGGAGATGCCTGGGTTTGCACTCTAGCTCGCCTTCATGGTCGGGCTGAGGGAAAGTTTCTTTAAGATGGCTTTGAAGAGGAAAGCCCCCGTCTCCTACGAGGAGTTGATGGAGAGGGTGGCGGAAGAGATTGAGAGTGAAGAGGCCAACCCGGAGCTTACCAAGAGTCTAGCAAAGCTCAGTGAGCCAGAGGTCAGGCAGCAGGAAGTAAGGAGAAGGGAAGAGCCCAGGGCCCCGGAGGGGGAGGGGAGGCAGCGTGCCGAAGGAATGCAAGGTCAGGGAAGGGGTTACGGCCCGGGAAAGGGTAACTTCTATGGAGGACAAGGAAGACCCCACCAGTTGGGGTGGAGGCAGGGTCCGAGGAAATTGCCTCCCCCACCTCAGTAAGGCATGGCGATCAGGCGGGGAAGAGGAGGAAGAGGAAGGAGAGAAGAGGCGAGAGAAGAAGCAGGGGAAGAAGGAGGAGGAATAGGATGGCGGAAGGTGAAACAGGGGAGGTGGCGCTGCCATATTGTGACTACCACGACGCGGAAGGTCACGCGTTGGCCACCTGCCCAGAGTTCCTGGAAACAAAAAGGGGCCGAGTGCCCGCGCCGAGGCAATAACAACAGGTGAGAATTGAGGAGGTCGAGCCTCGAGGGGAGGAGGAAGAAAGGTGTGAAGACAGAGTTGATGTGGGGAGTATAGGAGGGATCGGGGTAATCCATGGGGGGGGGGGGGGGGGGGGGGGGGTAGGGGTGGAGGCAACCCGCAAGGCTAGCCTCCATACCATCTATCGGCGGAGCGTGGCCTCAACATCCACTGCTCCACCCCCAGCGGAGAGAATTACTTTCTCCCAGAAGGACATGCCAAGCTATGAAGACCCGTTCTGCGATGCGCTGGTCATCTAGACCGCCATCGAGAACTTCACCGTCTCGCGGATTCTAGTCGATAATTGGAGCTCGGTCAACATCGTCTTCAAGAAGGAGTTTGACGAGATGAAGGTGGAGGCCAAGAGGGTGTTGGCCTCGGATGGCCCCCTATTCGGCTTTTCGGGAGAAAGGAAGGAGGTAGAAGGTGGATTGGGGCTCCATGTGACCCTCGGAGGTGTGAAGACAGAGTTGCAGTGGTAATGTGGGATTTTGCTCCAAATGACACCTAAACTTCATACAGCCATAACTTTTGATCTAATTGTCCAAATTTTGCCAACAACATCTCTTCAGAATAAGCTCGGAGCCCTACATCCAATGGAGAATAATTTTAACTCGTTTCCGTTCATTTAGTTGTCAATATGCATCGTGTTGCAGTGGTAATATGGGATTTAGCTTCCAATGACACCTAAGCTTCCAACATCCATTACTTTTGATCCGATTGTCTGATTTTTCCCCACAACACCTTTTCGGAATGAGATCAGATCTCTACATCCAATGGAGCACAAGTTTTTCCCATTCGAAATCATTTAGTGGTTGATATGCAACAAGTTGCAGTGGTAATGCAAAATTTTGCTCCAAATGACATCTAAACTTCAAACAACCATAACTTTTGTTCCGTTTGTCTGATTTTTGCCCAAAACACCTTTTCGGAATAAGCTCGGAGCCCTACATCCCTTAAAATTTACCCATTCTAATTGGTTTAGTGATCGATGGATATCAGATTGCAGTGGAAATGAGGGATTTAACTCCAAGTGATACTGAAACTCCAAACAACCATAACTTTTGATACGATTGCCTGATTTTGTCCCACAACACCTTTTTGGAATAAGCTCGGAGCCCTATATCCAATTGAGCTCTAGTTTTACCCATTCTAGTTCATTTATTGGTTGATATACAGCATGTTGCAGTGGTAATGTTGTATTTAGCTACAAATGATACCTAAACTTCAAACAGCCATAACTTTTGATTTGGTTATCTGATTTTTACCTATAACACCTTTTCAAAATAAGCTCGCAACCTTACATCCAATTGAAAATAGGTTTACCAGTTCTTGTTCATTTAGTGGTCAATATAAAGCGGGTTGCAGTGGTAATGCGGGATTTAGCTCCAAATATCACTAAACTTCAAATATCCATAACTATTGATCTGATTGTCTGATTTTTGCCCACAACACTTTTTTGGAATGAGATCGTAGCCCAACATCCAATGTAGAATAGGTTTTACCCATTCTAATTTGTTTAGTCGTCGACATAGTGGGTTGTAGTGCTAATGCATGATTTGGCTCCAAATGACACCTAAACATCAAACAGACAGAACTTTTAATGCAGTTACCCAATTTTCGCTCACAATACGTTTTTGGAATGAGCTCGAAATCGTCATCCAATGGAGAATAGGATTTATCTATTGAAGTTCATTTAGGAGTCATTATACTGCGGGATGTTGTGAAAATGCGGAATTTAGCTCCAAATGACACCTAAACTTCAAACAACCATAACTTTTCATCTGCTTATCTGATTTTTTCCCACAACACCTTTGTTGATTCCGAAAATGCACCTCCACGATCGAAGCTGAGAAAGTGAAGGAAAAGAGGAGGCCGCGGGTTGTCGGTTACTATTGTCTTAGAGAAAGTGAGCAACTTAGATCGCTAGAAGTGGTCAAGACTGGACATCGCCCGTCACGGTGAATTCCACACTTGTGAAGGGCTTTCCCTTGATTTAAGAAATGTGTTTACAGCTAATGCGTGGATCTAGCACACCGCTATAGGAGGTAGGGAGACTGCGGCATGCAACGGCAGTGTACTGATCGTTCAAGTAATATAAAATGTGTGAGTGAATCCCCAAGTATCGAATCTCAAAGGAACATAGTAAGGTGGAGTTATTTATTGAGGAAGGACTTGAGATCAAAGTCCTTTAGGTCGGGTGAAATGTGTAGGGGTGATTTGGTTTATGGAAAATAAAAGAAAAGAAACTACTAAACTCGAGATCGCAAGACAGGTCGCAAGACGGGAAACTCGAGATCGCAGCTCAAACAAGCAAGCTCCTGGATTCGAGTGTGTGTGTCTTGGGAACGTCGCCGCCTGATGAGTCCCAATTATATACATATTTTTGGACTCATTTGGGCCGATTATCTTGTCTTTGCACTACACTTTAGGCATGTTTTCATGCATATCTGATATTTCATGCTATGTGCACTTTTAGGCCCGTTTCGGTGTATTTTCATGATTATCTTACTCATGCTTTATGTTGCAATTTAATTTCGGAGATTTGAGAATGTGTGGAATGCTCATTTGCGTGGCCCGACGATCTTTCATGTTGACACGGGGGTTGTGCGAGTGTTCCGGGGCGCAAAAACTGCATAGGAACACTGCGCACGAGCACTAGCCATTAGTGCGCACGACCACTGGTCGTGCGCCACTGATCGTGCATTGAAGTATCTAGTTGCCTACCTAAATCACCTAGAGGGGGGTGAATAGGTGATCTCTTCGTCTTTTGCGGAATTAAAATATTAAACGTAAAGCACAGCACAGAAAAGAAATTACAGCCACAGATAACACAGGAATTTATAGTGGTTCCCCGTACTTGGGTACTCCACTGCCGGCCTCGCCAATCTAGCACCACAGCTAGACTTGACTACTTTCTGTAACTCGGATCAAGAACGATCCTACTGTCTCGGAGTCAAAACTCCTACAAACTCAGAGAAAACTTCTCTTACAACTCGGAGAAAACAACTCCTACACCTCGGAGAACAACCTCTCCTACAACTCGGAGAACAACTCCTACAACTCGGAGATTACAACTCCTACAACTCGGAGAACAATCTCTCCTACAAAGATGATAAAAGTTTTGAACAAAACAATACCAGATCTGAAAGATAGAGGTGTATTCTTCCTTCTTCTTGAATGGCTTTAGAGAACGGTGAGGAAGAACTAAGATCCTTCAAATCTGACCTTTGCAATCCGAAACGATCCAATAGAGGTTGTAGAATCAGACCTTGGATCAATCGAATCTTCCCTGAATGAGATCGACAAATCCTATGAGAAGATCGATCTCCAAACGTAGGCGACGGCGAGGCGGCGCTTTTCTCATTCTTCTAGATCGGGAAAGAGAATTAGGGCTTGAACGATTAGAGAACTTGTTTTTAGAAACCCCAAAACCAGTCCTATATATAGAATGGCAATTAAGGTATAAACCAGCCTTAAATGCTCTCAAGAAAGCCGTTAGGATCGGAAATGAGCGATCACGGGTCGTCAAGAACAGAGAACAGAGAAAACCAGAATTTAGACAGATGTCTCGAGACAAATGGGATTTCTCGAGACATGAGGAGTATCTCTCGAGAACAGAAGGAGGAGAAATCATCAGACCAATGTCTCGGGAAAAATGGATCTCTCGAGACATAAGGAATAGCTCTCGAGACATACCAAAAATCTCGAGACATCAGAAATCTATCTCTCGAGAACTGAGAATAAGAGATCAAAAGATTGCAGACTCGAGTAAGGCAGGATCTCTCGAGACAAAGGAAATATCTCGGTCCAGTAGATCTCGAGACATGGTTGATCTCTCGAGACATCCAGATAGAGTTTCCGAAAAGAGCAGAGCCTGCATCTCGAGACAAGCCTTGACTTCTCGAGACAAGATCGATCTCTCGAGACATCCCCTTAGAAAAATTATTTTCTTTTGCTCCTTATCTTTTCTAGACCACTTGCTGCAGCTGCACTCCAAGGTCTTCAATAGTCTTGAAAATGAAGTGTATCTCAATAGAGAGATCACATATGAGTCATCACCATGTTTCATAAAATGAGGAATTACATACTATGAAACTGTGTTTGCAGACCCATTGTGACCTGACATTGGCTTACACTTACTCATGATAATCTGCAAGACAATACTAGAAAAGCATATCAAATACAAAAGCAATTCAATCTTAGTTTAAGGGTGACTTCTCACAAATCAAGGTAATTGTGAATGCAATTTCCAACAATCTCCCCCTATTTGTAGAAGTCAGAACCCTGTACACTAAGTTGAATTACAGCAGTTAAAGAATAAATATGCTAAACTACACAAAGATATAGAAATGAAAAAGTAAAGAACATCAAAACATCAAATATATATATATATATATATATATAAATTTGAATTGTTCAGAAGACTTGATGTTCACTAAATCAGAATGAAACCAAAATGTGTCTTCACAGAATCATCATTATCATCCTTCAAGATCGCCTTTTCATCTTTTCTTCTTGTCTGGAGAAATAAGCATGAGGCTTGGGATGGTAAAACGGAGGGGGTTCCGGAGCATCAGCATTATTATAACCAAAAGCTCTGAAATGAATCCTTCGCTTCCTTTGAGCTGTCTCATGTTTTTCCCATTCTTGAGAGCTGTAGCATTCAGATCTGTTCAATTTACCTTCATGGACTAACCTATAGGATTCAAGAATAATATCTTTTGAGACAGGGCTCCAGAGTTCTGGATAACCTTTCTCAACCTTAGCCTTGTAAGAACCTGCAGAACTGGAGGAGGGAACAGATCTAGTAGCAGAGGGACCCTCACCATAATTTCTTTTTCTTTTAGACCCAGTCCTATCTGACTGATCTGCAACAGAAGGAGCCTTGCCAACAAAATCTTCTGGTCTAGGAGAGAACTGAGGAACAGGAACATCAGGATCAATTTCCAACTCAGGAAAGATCTAATTATGCAGCCACGTTGCTGTTTTGAATGAATAAGCATTAATATCAGCAACTTGCTTCAACATCCTGGTAGAGAACTGCTCAAACTGAGAATTCCATGAGCTTTGAAGAGCAGATACTGAGCTTTCAACCAAATCTGTCATTTGAGCTACTATATTTTCCTCCCCCTTTCTGACTTCTACAGATAGGGTTTGGAGAGTATCATCTTTAAACTTGCCCACTTCATCAACAACTTTGAAAGTGTTGGCTTCAGCATCATTCAGCATAGTTTGTTGAAGTTGAGTTATGATTACAGTCTGCTTCAGCACAGTGCCTACACCGGCAGTTGCATGCTCCACTGACTTGCTTCCATGGCACATCAAATCTGAAAGATGTTCATAATTTGTCTTGATCTTGGCTAGCTCCCGACCAAGCTCACTTTCCACTGAAGTAATCCTCCTGTGGACAGTCGTCAAGGAGTGTTCAAACTGTTCACTTTGCCTTTTTAGCATAGCCTCTATTTGTCCCAGAAGGGAACCTGCATCATGTACTGGAGGAGAAGAGTGAAAGGATGGTAGAGGAGCAGTAGGAGCAGCAATATGAATATCTACTGGAGCTTCTTCATCATCAGGAATGTCTTTATTTTCACAAGAAGGTGCTACCTTACCGTCTTCACAACCTAGCTCATCTCTAGCATGCTTGGTTGTATCAATCTCTGACTCCCCCTCAACATGTACTGGGGAAGGTGTTGAAACATGTACTGAATCAACATCATCATCTTGATTGAAGGCAAAATCAGCACCAGACCCTGCCTGCTGGCCACTGGGACTGTGCACAACAGAGGGTTCTTGTTGAATATCCATGAGAACAGCTGCCACTGCCTCATTTGCCAAGGAGGCTTCTTCTTCAGTAGCTGAAGGAGGATGAGATGGTGAAGGAATATTATCGGATGGAACTGATGGAACTGCTGGTTCTGCTGGAACTGATGGAGGAATGGGAACTTCTGGAGCTGAGGAGGGCTGACCTTTGCTCTTTGAACGGATTGGCAGCTTAGCTCTGCCTGAGGCTTTAGGTCTAATCTGAGGAGGAAGGGGAAATGAGGGTACTACAGATACCTGGCCTTCAGAGGGAATACCAGCTTCTGCAGACTGCTGAGGCTCCCCCTCAGAAACTGCACTAGCCACTCCCGGCTTCTGGATCCGAATGTCCCATCTCTGCATGGTGACGACATCGATCTTCTTGAGGTGATGAATAACTGCACCTTTGGACATGTCAAAAATGGCAGAATTGAACTGATTCAGAAACAGAGTGATGATCCTTGCAAACTTTGGAAAGCTGATTGAGGCCTTGATGTTGGAGAACAAGATTGAGGCCCAATCTCTCTTCTTCCCAGTGACTATTCCAACCATCAGAAGAAAGGTCTCTTCAGATACATGCCCCTGTGTGCCTTGCTTGCAAAAGAGAACTTTTAGAATTATATCCACCAAGAGCTTGCCTGCATCATTCATCTTGCTCCTTTTAACAGCAGAAAAGTCTGAGTCCAGACCACAGTATCGAGCTGTTCTCAACCAATCACTGTCACTTATCTCTTCTTCAAAATCAACTTTAGTGAGGTGCAAATGTTTCACAAGGGTCTTGGGAGACATCTTGATTTTGATCCCTTTTACGAAAGAGACCAACATCCTTCCGTCCTTGATAGCCTTTGCATTGGTGAAGAATTCTTCAACCTCATCAAACAGAATACGACAAGGATGCTCAAGAACAAATTCCAAACCGGCGGCATCAAGCATACAGAAGAGATTCTGGAAGTCCTCGGATAAGTCGGCAATACCCGAGCGAACAACCTCATTGCCAACTCCGATCTTGGGATTTGAGGAGGGAGCCATCGAAGGATTTGAGAGGAGGAGAAGAACAGGGGAGACGATCCACTTCCGAGAACCACGAAGTCGTCCAGTCGCCGCTCGAGAGGAAGTCGAAGGGTCGAGGTCTCGGGGTCGAAGGTTTAGTGAACACCAAGTTTCCGATAGGATGTATATATATATATGACCTTGATTTGACGTTTTAGGTGACATTTAAAAAAAAAGGGGAAACGGCACATACCTGAGTTCCGGAATAGTTTTAAAACAGACCTATGTCTCGAGACATCGGCTATGTCTCGAGAACTCTGGAAACTCTGCGCGGTTTGACTTGTCCTGATGTCTCGAGAGATAGATTAAGTCTCGAGACATTACCATTTCCCGAGTTCTGACTATGTCTCGAGAGACTTGTCATGTCTCGAAAACTCCCAGAAGTCCTTTAGATTTGTTTCGAGATCTTGAAGTGACAGAGTTGTCGAGAGACCTTGTAGTTCTCGAGACAATCTATAATTCTCGAGACATCAACTTGAAATTGTCCAGGAACAGGTTTTGAGTCTTGAAATCTCCAAGTCTTCATGATTTGCTTGAATGGACATTACTCCATGTTGAGCATTCCAAGTTCCGTCTTGAAGAAAGAGAACTTAGTCTCATCCAGCGGCTTCGTGAAGATATCTGCAACTTGCTTATCCGCGGGGACATATCTCAGACTTATGTCACCCTTCTCCACATGCTCCCGGATAAAGTGATATCGAAGCTCGATGTGCTTTGTCCGACTGTGAGAGACTGGATTGTTTGCGATAGCAATTGCACTGGAAGAGTCGCAAAACATGGGAATATCTTTGATCTTCATGTTGTAGTCTTGAAGTTGATTCCTTATCCATAGAAGTTGTGCGCAACAACTGCCAGCAGAAATGTATTCCGACTCGGCGGTTGAAATTGCGACACAATTCTGCTTCTTGCTACTCCAGGAAATAAGTCTCCTTCCTAGGAATTGACATGTCCCGGAAGTGCTTTTCCTGTCGTCTTTGCTACCTGCAAAATCTGCATCTGAAAAACCAATTAATTCGCTATCATTACTTCTTGGGTACCATAAGCCAAGATTTGGTGTGCCTTTAAGGTATCTCAAAATCCGCTTCACAGCAGTATAGTGGGATTCCTTAGAGTTCACCTGATATCTAGCGCATACACATGTAGAGAACATTATATCAGGTCTACTGGCAGTAAGATAGAGCAAAGAGCCAATTATGCTTCTGTACTTGGTTTCATCAAAAGGTTTCCCTTTTTCATCCTTGTCCAGAGACATAGCTGAGCTCATTGGAGTCCTCATAGAGGTTGCACTCTCCATTCCAAATTTCTTAATCAACTCCTTAGTGAACTTTGTCTGAGAGATGAAGGTTCCATCTTCTGACTGCTTCACTTGAAGTCCTAAGAAATATTTCAGCTCACCCATACTGCTCATTTCAAATTTCCCTTGCATAAGTTTAGAAAACTTTTTGCAAAGGTTATTATCCGTAGAGCCAAATATGATGTCATCGACATAGATTTGCACTAGCAAAATCTTGCCTTTTACTTCCCTAAGAAATAATGTTTTATCTATCTTTCCTCTTGTGAACTTGTTCTCAAGAAGAAAGTTAGACAGCGTCTCGTACCAAGCTCGAGGAGCTTGTTTCAAACCATATAAAGCTTTTTGTAATAAATAAACATGATTGGGATGATCAGGATTAACAAAACCTGGGGGTTGTTCAACGTATACTTCCTCTTTGATGTCTCCGTTTAGGAAAGCGGACTTGACATCCATCTGATATACGGTGAAACCCTTGAAAGCAGCATAAGCAAGGAAGAGTCTGATCGCTTCGAGCCTTGCTACTGGAGCGTACGTCTGATCGAAGTCGATACCTTCCTCTTGTCTGTATCCCTTAGCTACAAGTCTGGCTTTGTTCTTTATAATTGTTCCTTCTTCATCCAGCTTGTTTCTGTACACCCACTTTGTTCCAATGACATTCTTGTCTTTGGGTTTTGGAACAAGTGTCCAAACCTTGCAGCGTTTGAACTGGTTTAATTCTTCTTCCATAGCGATTATCCAAGATGGATCTTCATTTGCCTCTTGAAATTTCTTTGGTTCAACCTGCGAAAGAAAACTTAGGTGCATATTTTCGTTAATGGTACCTCGTCTTGTTCTTATTCCTTCATGAGGATCTCCTATGATCTGATTAACTGGATGATCCCTCAAGTGTCGTAGCCCGAGGTTCCTTGCATGATTTTGACCAATAGGAGTTTCTTCTACAGTTGGAGTATCTTCCTCCACTTGGATTGGCTCTTCATCAGGATTATCTTCTTCATAGGTAGTTGTTGGGGGAATCTTGATGAACTGTTGTGAACTTCCTTCAACTGGCTGATCCAAGCTTAAATCCTGTAGCTTTGAACCTGTGTCTACAGAAGAAATGCTAGAAGAGCTGCCTTGTAGCATGCTCGTCTCATCAAATACAACGTTAATAGATTCTTCTACCACCCGGGTTTTCTTATTAAAAACTCTATATGCCCTACTATGACTACTATAGCCTACAAAAATACCTTCAAAGCTCTTTTCACTGAACTTAGTTTTGTAATGCTTTCCATTGTTTAGTACAAAGCATTTACTACCAAAGATTCTAAAATAAGAGATGATTGGTTTCTTGCCCTTTAGAAGTTCATAAGGAGTCTTTTCATGGTTTTTGTTTATGAGTGCTCTGTTTTGCACATGGCATGCAGTGTTGACAGCTTCAGCCCAAAAGTATTCAGGTAATGAAGAGTCACTCAACATGGTTCTGAAAGCCTCAATGAGTGTTCTATTCTTTCTCTCAGCTACTCCATTTTGTTGTGGAGTTCGAGGAGAGGAGAACTCATGAAAGATACCGAGGCTTTCACAGAATTCTGTCATGGCTCCAGATTCAAATTCTGTACCATGGTCACTTCTGATTTTGACCACCGAACAGTTAAATTCATTCTGGACTTGCCTGACAAAACTAGTGAAAGTGTCAAAGGTATCTGACTTGTGTTTCAGAAAGAATACCCAGGCAAAACGAGAGTAATCATCTACAATAACTAATGTGTAAGATTTTCCTCCTAAACTCCTAATTTGCAAAGGACCAAACAAATCCATGTGGAGCAGGTATAAACACCTGGTGGAATCTTTGCCAATAATGCTCTTGAAGGTAGCTCTTGTTTGCTTGCCTTTTACACAAGCATGACAAGGTCTATCTTTAATGCACTTAACATCAGGAGCATCGCGCACCAAGTTTTGTGAAAACAATTTATTTATAGTTTTGAGATTTATATGTGCTAATCTTTTATGCCATTGGTCGACAAGAGATGCACTATCTTTAGCTAAAAGACATACGGGTGTAGAAGATGATATGCAAAGAAAATTTAAACAAAATATATTTCTACAGCGAATGCCTGATAAAATCGTTTCATTATTTTCAGCTGACTTTATCAAACATTTATCTTTATGAAAATCAACAATGTATCCTTTATCACAAAGTTGACTTATGCTTATCAGATTATGTTGTAATCCTTCCACATAAGCTACATCGGAAAACGATACATTACCGTTAGAAATCATACCATAGCCTTTAGTTATTCCTCTGTCTGAACTGCCAAAAATAACTTTTGGACCGTTCGCAACTGGAATGTAGTTTTGCAAAAGGCTTCTTGTCCCGGTCATATGCCGAGAGCATCCACTGTCCAAATACCAGATAGGATTTTTGTTGGCCTTTGGACATACCTGCAAAAACAGATTATTTTGCCTTAGGAGCCCAAACATATTTGGTTCCTTGGTCCCTTGTCAGTTGAGCACCACGATAAATGTTAACATTGCGAGTGGTCGGTCTTGTAACGTTCACTTGTGGTCTCCTAGTATACGTTGTATTAAACCAACAATCAACGGCAAAGTGACCAATCCTGCCGCAGCACCAACAGTTGAATCTGTTGTACCTTCTTTTTACACTTTCCTGCTTTACTTTTTGAGCGTTAGCTCTTGCAGGAGCAGCCCTTCTAGATGAGGATGCCTCATGAGGGCAGCACACACAAGGTGGTACTGTCTTCTTTGGCTTTGGTGCAACAGCCTTCACTTTTGGTGCTTTCTTAACACTCGGGCCATGAACAAATGGACCGTACCCTTTCCGATTAATCTCTTGATAGGGTGCTTGAAAAGCACTATCACCAAAGTTTCGGGGAGGAGCCCATTCCTTATGATCATTCACAGGTGAAAAAGGAATTGGTCGTGTGAAATGACCATAGGAACTCTCCATATCATAAGCATTCGTAGGGAATATGACTCTCTTGAATGCTACAGGCTCTTGATGAGCTTTCCCTTTTTCTTTGGCGGTAGCTTTCTTAGCAACAAAACCATTTTTCTTAGCAATTGTATTTTTTGAAGAATTGCTAGTACTAGCTTCATGCCCTATACCACTTCCTTTTGCCTTAGTGGTAAAAGTACCAATAATTGGCAGAACAGTTTTAGGTTGAGAGAATGCTTCAACCAGCTTCTTCTCAGCCGTAAGCTGTTCCTCCAATACATTTATCGAATGATCTCTCAGGGCAAGAGTCTCTTCCGAGCTTTTGATCTTGTCTTTCAAGGATTGGACTTCCTCTTTGAGAGAAGAAAGTTCTTCAACTTCTTTTCTCAAGTTAGATTCCATCTCCTTGAGAGCCATGATCTCCTTACCCTGAGTTTTGACAACCTTTCGGCACTTGTCAAAACTTTGGAGCATTTTGGTATATTGAGACATGAGCTCAGATTCATCGTCTAAGGAGTTATCCTGTTGTTCAGCCGAAGCATTATCAGAATCAGATAGAATAGTGTGATCATTTACCTTTCCGGTGAATGGGGGTGCTTCTTCATCATCAGACATAGCCATTAGACCGAAGTAAGCTTCTTCTTCATCACTCGACTCATCGGAGTCACTGTCGCTCAGAGTTTTGGCTTTCTTAGCGACAAAGCTTCTATCTGATTTCTTCTTTCCATGAGTGGATTTCTTGTCCTCTTTTCTTCCACCTTCTTTCTTTTTGTAGGGACACTCAGCAATCATGTGCCCTGGCTTATTACAACAGTAGCAAATAATGTCAGAAGAAATATGTTTGTTCTGTTTGGATTTATACCTTCCATTATTGCTTGAGCCCTTCCTGTGATAGTCGCCATCACGACGAGAATGTTTATGATCCGAGGAAGACGGCTTGTTGTTCATGTGCCTTCGTTTGTTCAGTAGTTTCTTAAATTGTCGGGAAATTAAAGAGAACTCCCCATCAGACAGTTCGGAACAGGAGGAGCTGGCTTCCGATTCTTCTTCAATATCAGATTCCTTTTCTCTGATCGGTATCACTGCTTTGCTCTTCTTTGAGTTCTCTGCCTTCAAAGCTAAGGTTCTTTCTTTGCTTGAGGCTCGATTTACATCCTCTTCAGACTTTCGGATGTTCATTTGTAATTCATGAGACAGCAGCTTCCCGAACAGATTTTGAGGTTCTAGACTTGGCAGTTTTCCAAACTCTCTTATGGCAACAATTTTGCTATCCCAGTCTTTCGTTAGGGAACGCAAGAATTTGTCATTTAGTTCACCGTTTGTGAACTCCCTGTCGTAGTTCCTCAAACCATTGACTATCTTGAAGAATCTTTCGTACGCATCAGCAATGCACTCCTTCTTATTCTGCTTGAACGCCTCGTACTCTTGATTAAGTAGAGACCTTCTATCTTCTCTTACCTCGTCAGTACCTTCCATTAGAACAATTAAGGATGTCCACATCTCTTTGGCTGATTTGCAGTGGATTAAGTTTTGCAACATGGAATCGTCCACTGCACTAGCAATTATGTTCTTAGCCTTCTTGTCAAGAGCAACAAGAGCTATCTCATCCTTATTCAAATCCATCATTTTCTTAGGTATCTGGACAGTAGGATTTGTTGACGAAGCAGTCATTGGCACATGCGGACCTTCTTCCACGACTTGGAAGATTCTGGGATCTGCAACTTCCATATAAAAACGGACCCTTTCCTTCCACATAGGAAAGTTGGCCTTGGTGCAGATGGGCAATTTCAGAGAGGATTCCTTGACTCTATCCATGGCTTGCTAGCAACTAGAAGAATGGATCCTGTTCAAGGTGTTAACCTAGCAACGAACAACGACCCTCTGATACCAATTGAAGTATCTAGTTGCCTACCTAAATCACCTAGAGGGGGGTGAATAGGTGATCTCTTCGTCTTTTGCGGAATTAAAATATTAAACGTAAAGCACAGCACAGAAAAGAAATTACAGCCACAGATAACACAGGAATTTATAGTGGTTCCCCGTACTTGGGTACTCCACTGCCGGCCTCGCCAATCTAGCACCACAGCTAGACTTGACTACTTTCTGTAACTCGGATCAAGAACGATCCTACTGTCTCGGAGTCAAAACTCCTACAAACTCAGAGAAAACTTCTCTTACAACTCGGAGAAAACAACTCCTACACCTCGGAGAACAACCTCTCCTACAACTCGGAGAACAACTCCTACAACTCGGAGATTACAACTCCTACAACTCGGAGAACAATCTCTCCTACAAAGATGATAAAAGTTTTGAACAAAACAATACCAGATCTGAAAGATAGAGGTGTATTCTTCCTTCTTCTTGAATGGCTTTAGAGAACGGTGAGGAAGAACTAAGATCCTTCAAATCTGACCTTTGCAATCCGAAACGATCCAATAGAGGTTGTAGAATCAGACCTTGGATCAATCGAATCTTCCCTGAATGAGATCGACAAATCCTATGAGAAGATCGATCTCCAAATGTAGGCGACGGCGAGGCGGCGCTTTTCTCGTTCTTCTAGATCGGGAAAGAGAATTAGGGCTTGAACGATTAGAGAACTTGTTTTTAGAAACCCCAAAACCAGTCCTATATATAGAATGGCAATTAAGGTATAAACCAGCCTTAAATGCTCTCAAGAAAGCCGTTAGGATCGGAAATGAGCGATCACGGGTCGTCAAGAACAGAGAACAGAGAAAACCAGAATTTAGACAGATGTCTCGAGACAAATGGGATTTCTCGAGACATGAGGAGTATCTCTCGAGAACAGAAGGAGGAGAAATCATCAGACCAATGTCTCGGGAAAAATGGATCTCTCGAGACATAAGGAATAGCTCTCGAGACATACCAAAAATCTCGAGACATCAGAAATCTATCTCTCGAGAACTGAGAATAAGAGATCAAAAGATTGCAGACTCGAGTAAGGCAGGATCTCTCGAGACAAAGGAAATATCTCGGTCCAGTAGATCTCGAGACATGGTTGATCTCTCGAGACATCCAGATAGAGTTTCCGAAAAGAGCAGAGCCTGCATCTCGAGACAAGCCTTGACTTCTCGAGACAAGCTCGATCTCTCGAGACATCCCCTTAGAAAAATTATTTTCTTTTGCTCCTTATCTTTTCTAGACCACTTGCTGCAGCTGCACTCCAAGGTCTTCAATAGTCTTGAAAATGAAGTGTATCTCAATAGAGAGATCACATATGAGTCATCACCATGTTTCATAAAATGAGGAATTACATACTATGAAACTGTGTTTGCAGACCCATTGTGACCTGACATTGGCTTACACTTACTCATGATAATCTGCAAGACAATACTAGAAAAGCATATCAAATACAAAAGCAATTCAATCTTAGTTTAAGGGTGACTTCTCACAAATCAAGGTAATTGTGAATGCAATTTCCAACATGCATTAATTCTCACTTAAAATGGGCCTGTCCGGCACTTCGCACGACCACTGGATATAGTGCGCACGACCACTGGTCGTGCGCCACTGATCGTGCGCTATTTTGCAGTTCAGGATTATGCTACAGGTTCTTCGCGCACTATCACAGGCATTCCTTCACGCACGGTCACTGGTCGTGCGCCACTGACCGTGCGCGCTCAAAATTCTGCTTTCTATAAATACGCGTTTTCACGAATCCTTTCGCCCTAACCCGTATTTTAGGTCTATTTCAGTGCCGTTTCCTGCTCCAGAGCGCCCATCTCGCCTCTCCATCACCGCCCACCTTCGGGAGGAGCTCCGGCCGCCATTCTCTTGCAAATCTCAAGCTGGAGCATCCTCTAGGCCTCCTCCATTGATCGTGCATCTCCAAAGCTCCATTTCAAGGGATTTCCTGCTGCATATATAAAGTTCTCCGGTGAGATCGTGGCCAGAGAAGATTGACGGAGAAGATGGGTATAATAGAAGAAGGTGACAGCTCTTCCAGACCCCGGATGGCAGTTGGAGCCCGAGCCCGGACAAGGATTGACAACCCTAGATTCTGGCCGTGAATCTCCGATGAGTCTCCATGCTTTGGTTGTTATCTAAACCCCCTTTATACTGTAGTATCGTTTTCCTTTATAGTTTGGGTGTGTGAACAATGTTTGCTTAAACCTTATCATGTTATTTTTGTATTTCATGTTAATGTAAAATTGATATGAGTGGTTTATGCAAGTGAGGAGCGCCCCATTCCATCCTCCATCCAGCCGTCACGTTCGTGTGACGCACTAGCAATTGATAGTAGCGTGCTTGTCGACGAGGTGCTTGCGACCCTCATCCGTATGCCTACTCTTCCATCCGCCTAGCGAAGCGTGGCATAGCGGCCCGTGTAATCCATTCCGACTCCGCCGGTGCGAACCATTCCATCCGCTTTCCTACTCTTCCATCCGCCTAGCGAAGCGTGGCATAGCGGCCCGTGTAATCCATTCGCCCAACGAAGCAGTGCGCTCAAGGCCTACACAATTCGACTCCGCTTACCTACTCGTCCATCCGCCCTTGCGACGCAGCGCGCTCAAGGCCTGCCTAGTCTCCATCCCGCCAAGCGAAGCATTGCATAGCGGCATTGCATAGGAGTAGTTGTAGTTGTTTTCTTTTATTTTCCAAAAGCCAAACCAACTCTCCCGCATTCCCTCCGACCTTTAGGACTTCGATCTCAAGTCCTTCCTTGAAAGTTAACTCCACCTTACTGTGTTCCTTTGAGATCGATACTTGGGGATTCATTCCCATTTTATATTACTTGAACGATCGGTACACTGCCATTTTGTGCCGCAGTCTTGCTACTTCCTATAGCGGTGTGCAGGATTCGCGCATCAAGTTTTTGGCGCCGTTGTCGGGGAACACAGTCGTGTGAGTTTCTGGAGAGGGAGACGAGAGTTAGAAGTTCTTCCATTGTGTATAGTCCTCTTGTTATTTTGTTTGCTTTTTATTTAATTTTTGCTTTTCTTATTTTTATTATTTCCCACTTTCCTGTTTAATTTTTTTAGGCAAGTTGTTCCGAAGTAGTTTTAGTTGATTGTGTAGATTTTCTTGCAAAGAATTTCAATTTTTGTTATATCTGCATCCTTCAAAAAAAATGTATTCCTGGACTGAACCTATCATTTATGACAAGATGAGCGCTTATATCGATCAAATGAGGGAATTAAATGCTACGTATCGTAAGGGCTTTGTTTGTTTAATTTGTAAAAGTGAAAATCATGTTTTGAAGGACTGCCCCAGTCTTTTACCTATTCCAACTCCCGACTGCAGTCCTTCACATCCTGATGACAAAGTCCCTATCGCTCAGTCTTTACCCGTGGAGGGAATCGAGCCCTCAACCCCCGAGCTTATTTATTGCATGGACTCTTCGCTCCCTGTATATGGCTTTACTACTAGTGATGACGATGATTCATTTGATGGCCAACAAGGTGAGATTTGGGAGCTCCATGATGAACCAGAGTGGGATGAGGAGAGTGTTCTCTCTAGTGGGGAGGTGCTTACAGATATTTTTGCGGAGGAACCTGATATTTTACTTTCTGATTCTGATGTTCCTCCAGTTTCTTTGCATGTTTTTTCTACACCTTTTTCTTATGATCCTGTCGAAGATTATTTGCAGAGTGATGTTTTGGACCTCCAAGCTGAACCGAAGTGGGATGAAGAGGATTACCTTTCTGATGAGGAGTTGTGCACCTCTTCATTGGTGAAGGAGATCTGCCGCACCACTGATTCCTTCGAGTTCTCAGATGCACCTCATTTTGATTCTTATGACACCGACAGTGATCAGGCTTGGGAACCTGCCAGGAGTGACACCGGGGCCACTCCTCCTTTATTTGAACCTTTTACTTCTTCATCTATTTTATTTCCTAATCATCCCTCTTTTAATGCTAATATTGATAAATTCATCCTTCCTGCTTCCTCGCCTACTTTATTGTCTGATATTTCATTTACCCCTCTGCAGGTGCATGAATATCTAGACCCATTTTTGGGCA
Source organism: Dactylorhiza incarnata (assembly GCA_033032865.1). Lineage (NCBI taxonomy): Eukaryota > Viridiplantae > Streptophyta > Magnoliopsida > Asparagales > Orchidaceae > Dactylorhiza > Dactylorhiza incarnata. The sequence continues at coordinate 7,306,857 of JAWHQI010000098.1, forward strand.
ATTCTGTGTGGCAGTCTTGGAAGGAAAAGCAAACGGCAATGATGAAATCCATCGCCTATTCCACCTCATCATCATTGCCTGCGTTTTCCTTGAAAGACTGGGTGCAGGGTGGTAAACGCTACTTCATCCATGACCGCAGATTGGAGGAGAGGAAGAGGATGAAGAAAGATGAAATATGGAGATGGAAAGCTCCTGATCCTCTTGACTGCTGCTGTTGGGTCTTCGGGCCCATCTCTTTTATTTTCAGTTACCACTTTAAATCAACGTACAGTTGATCTTTTTGGCATGCTTGTAATAATTAGGATATTTTAGTTTTCTCTTTTATGTTTAGACAATATTACTAACTGCTTAATACAGGTATTAAGTCCAGCTTAAGGACGGTAAACAAAAGCGCTGTTGGGAGACAACCCAAGTTTTTGTTGATAACCCGTTAATAGTTTAGTTTTATATATTTTTGCTTGGAGCCTCTTTGCCTGCAGGTGTGCGGCAATTTCTTTGGTGGCGGACTCTTGGAGAGAAATTTTCAGAATTTAACGACAATTCTTCCGGTATGCTCACTTCTGAGCATGGGGTACACTCTCCCTTTTCTCCTTAGTTTAATGCTTAAAGAATCATATTTTAGATTATGTTTTCATGTAGTCTGGGGGAGAGTGAGAACCATGCACGTGCACGCACGCACACATTCCGGTAGTGTTATTATTTTAGCTTTCAGTTTATTTAGTTTATCAATTTTTATGTGGCACGCACACACCGCACCCACTATGCACGCACTTACTTGCGAGTGCTACCGTGCCAAATTTCCTTTCGGAATGGAGCCGGGAAGTCAATTGTGTTAGCTAGGAATTGTGGTTTGGAGTACGATGTCGACTCCAGTAGTGTTCTAATCGAATACTCATATTTTGCATAGAATTTTGCGTAGAAGCTATTTCTATTTTCATGCTTTGTATCTTTATTCTTATCTAATTTAGTAATTAGAGTTTTATTTGACTCAAAGCATGAACCTGTGCCGATCTACCGGTAGTGTAGGTGAGTTGGTATCGAACGCTAGATTCGTATTTCTCGAGTCGGGAGAAAGAGTTATCTTTCTCGGTGGCTAAGAACTTGCCCCTAGCGACTCTCGAAACATAGGCACTGGGTAGTTCTAATGCATTAGCATGATGTAGGCCATTCTTTCGACCGTTTGAGCCTTGAGCCAAAAACCAGAAATTTACCCTTGCTAACCAATTTTGAGCCTATCCCACCTTTTCTATTTAGCTCCAACGCTCTCGCTTTAGCCAAGATCACCAAACCTGTATACGCACGTGTTTTGAGCTTTATAGTATAACTAATTATTGTGACGTGGTGTTATTGGCTAAGTTGAAGAAAAAAAGTAAAGAAAAAAAAGAGGGTATTAGTGAGCTAAAAATTGAAAAGATTAGCGCTCCAAAAGAAAAAAATTCTGAGTTCTTTACATTCTAATTCAGAAGTTCTGAATTGTTTGATAGGAATTACTTTATGTTGGGTGTTGGCGATGGACACATCAGCTTTATGTGTTGCCGGGGTTTTACAAATTGTATTGCTCAAATGTGTTAGGTGCGTTAGCCTCCGAGTTTATCATTGTATATCCTACCGCAACCTAAGCCACATATTTACCCAAAAGCCCTATTGACTAGTGTGTAGTTTTACCTAATGCTGTGGAGAGAGTGCGAAAGTGCGAGCTTATGGCTCCCGACACCGATGGATTTCGGTGGAGTTAGTTCCGTATCCCGTATTTGTCTAAATACTCGTTTGAGCGCGTCTCTACATCCTCCCTACACGTGACTGGCAGAGCTCACTTGGTTCAGCTTTTGAGTAAACTAATCTCTTATTTACTATTTTAGATATTTGTAAATTACTTTGCATAGTAGAAATTTCTTCTACGAAAATTTTATGTACGTGATTATTTGATTTCACATATTACTCCTAGCCACAATCACCTTTCTAACCCTTGTTTTTCCCGTCCGCCGAGAGTTGTTTGCTCGGGACGCGCAAACAGGTAAGTATGGGGGTGTGATGAGTCCCAATTATATACATATTTTCGGACTCATTTGGGCCGATTATCTAGTCTTTGCACTACACTTTAGGCATGTTTTCATGCATATTTGATATTTCGTGCTATGTGCACTTTTAGGCCCGTTTCGGTGTATTTTCATGATTATCTTACTCATGCTTTATGTTGCAATTTAATTTCGGAGATTTGAGAATGTGTGGAATGCTCATTTGCGTGGCCCGACGATCTTTCATGTTTACACGGGGGTTGTGCGAGTGTTCCGGGGTGCAAAAACTGCATAGGAACACTGCGCACGAGCACTAGCCATTAGTGCGCACGACCACTGGTCGTGCGCCACTGATCGTGCATTAATTCTCACTTAAAATGGGCCTGTCCGACACTTCGCACGACCACTGGATATAGTGCGCACGACCACTGGTCGTGCGCCACTGATCGTGCGCTATTTTGCAGTTCAGGATTATGCTACAGGTTCTTCGCGCACTATCACAGGCATTCCTTCACGCACGGTCACTGGTCGTGCGCCACTGACCGTGCGCGCTCAAAATTCTGCTTTCTATAAATACGCGTTTTCACGAATCCTTTTGCCCTAACCCGTATTTTAGGTCTATTTCAGCGCCGTTTCCTGCTCCAGACCGCCCATCTCGCCTCTCCATCACCGCCCACCTTCGGGAGGAGCTCTGGCCGCCATTCTCTTGCAAATCTCAAGTCGGAGCATCCTCTAGGCCTCCTCCATTGATCGTGCATCTCCAAAGCTCCATTTCAAGGGATTTCCTGCTGCATATATGAAGTTCTCCGGTGAGATCGTGGCCAGAGAAGATTGACGGAGAAGATGGGTATAATAGAAGAAGGTGACAGCTCTTCCGGACCCCGGACGACAGTTGGAGCCCGAGCCCGGACAAGGATTGACAACCCTAGATTCCGGCCGTGAATCTCCGATGAGTCTCAGTGCTTTGGTTGTAATCTAAACCCCCTTTATACTGTAGTATCATTTTCCTTTATAGTTTGGGTGTATGAACAATGTTTGCTTAAACCTTATCATGTTATTTTTGTATTTCATGTTAATGTAAAATTGATACGAGTGGTTTATGCAAGTGAGGAGCGCCCCATTCCATCCTCCATCCCGCCGTCACGTTCGTGTGCCGCACTAGCAATTGCTAGTAGCGTGCTTGTCGACAAGGTGCTTGCGACCCTCATCCGTATGCCTACTCTTCCATCCGCCTAGCGAAGCGTGGCATAGCGGCCCGTGTAATCCATTCCGACTCCGCCGATGCGAACCATTCCATCCGCTTTCCTACTCTTCCATCCGCCTAACGAAGCGTGGCATAGCGGCCCGTGTAATCCATTCGCCCAATGAAGCAGTGCGCTCAAGGCCTGCATAGTTCGACTCCGCTTGCCTACTCGTCCATCCGCCCTTGCGACGCAGCGCGCTCAAGGCCTTCCTAGTCTCCATCCCGCCAAGCGAAGCATTGCATAGCGGCATTGCATAGGAGTAGTTGTAGTTGTTTTCTTTTATTTTCCAAAAGCCAAACCAACTCTCCCGCATTCCATCCGACCTTTAGGACTTCGATCTCAAGTCCTTCCTTGAAAGTTAACTCCACCTTACTGTGTTCTTTTGAGATCGATACTTGGGGATTCATTCCCATTTTATATTACTTGAACGATCGGTACACTGCCGTTTCGTGCCGCAGTCTTGCTACCGCCTATAGCGGTGTGTGAGATTTGCGCCATCAAGTTTTTGGCGCCATCAAGTTTTTGGCGCCGCCCCCTATTTATAGGCTTGGGGGCCTGCCCGAACGGGCAGGGATAAAATAACCGCCTGCCTGGGCACAGGAGAATTGGGCAGGCGGTGATGGGATACAGAAAGGAAAAAAGAAAGAAGTCGCGCGGCTTGGCGGCTTACGCTTCCGATCTGTCCTGGACCGAGAATGAAGATGCTGCGACCAAGGTGATGGTGCAACCCGGGCGGTCTCTGTCTTGAGACCACGACATGCCTTCTAGACGAGCCTTGGAAGTCTTCATGGCGTACCCTGGGCGGTCTCTGACTTGAGACCGTGGCTTGCCTTCTGGACTTGAGCCTTGGTGATCTTCAATCCTTGGAGACGATCTGAATTCTATCAGACCGCCCGGTTTGTGTTGGTTGGTGTTGATAGACCGTTAAGTCTGAATCTGGTGACTTGAATACTCAGACCGCCCGGTCTATGATAAAGGCCACCCGAAGGCGGTCTTCTGGGTAAACATAATCCCCGCATATTTTCTGATCTCGAAGAGATTTCAAAAATATTAGTTCTAGCCGGGAGACCGCGCTCGCCTTGTACTCATGCCTATAAAATTGCCTGAGAGCTCTCTGTTGGGTTTTTCTAGAACCATACATCAAATGTAGGCGCAGCGGAAATGAAGAGAAACTACCCAAAAAGACTTTGGATCGGCCATGAATGTTGAATCAAGAAGTTAACAAAATGCTAGGTATGAAATTACCTTTGCGGGATTGGATCAAATCCAACCTAGATGCTCCACGAGTTGATTCCTGTCGTCGGCTATGCGAGTCCTCACGTAGAATAATATCTACGTCTCTACAGTGATCCACACGAGCCGGGAGAAGAATGACTGCACCTTGAACTTCCACGAACTGCTAGGTTCGCTCCAGGAAGAACACACACGGCGACGATCGCCGGAGAGGAGGTCGGCGGACGCGATTCAGAGACGGCGGAACACTTCCGTCGGCTAGGGTTCGAAAGGCGAGAGCGGAACTCCTTCCGTCGGCCTTTTTTTTTTCGTTAGTTCTCAGAACCCTAAAACGAAGTCCTATTTATACCCAAAGGATAAACAGCTTCTAGAAGAATCGCTATCCGCAGACCACACAGCAGAATAAGGGCTTCTGTTACAATTCGTCGGAATTCCACGGAAGATCATTCGTCGAGATTTCACGGGACAATCTGACGAATCCGACGAATCAGATCAGACGGCAACATTTGCTGAGAAAATGATCTCTGTAACAATTCGTCGAGTCTTCACGGGACAACCCGACGAATCCAGACAGACGACAACATTTTGCCGACTGAAGGGTTTCTGTAATAATTCGTCGAGTGTTCACGGGACAATCCGACGAATCCCGACGAATCCGACGAATTCTATCCGTGTAAACCCGACGAATTCAGACAGCAACAACCTGCTGGATTTCCCCATTCTTTATATGGTGATTGGTAACATTTACCAACACAGTCAATCTACCAACTTCTCCACATGCTCTTATGTGCGACCCTGCAGGCTCATATCGCGTTGGCAGTGAGATTACATGTTTGACCACTTCTAGATCACAATGGCAACTCCAACAGTCTCCCACTTGATCTTGAAAGTATCAAACCAAAAACCTCACAAACAATGAGCGGCATCTAGCAATGCATCATTGCTCCCCAAGCAATAAGAGTTCATAACTCATAAGCCTTTATGACCAATGTTCCAGCGTTGTCTTTGTCCCTTTGTCCCTTACATCCGGAAAGAACTAGAGGCATGGACCGTGTTACCCTCATAATAGCTCAATCCAAGTTTCTTGATCTAGAACGGACTTCCAGAGAATGGTGAGCTCAATATCACATATTGACTCTACCAAGCATGGCCATGCATTTCTCAGTCCAATTCCATCAAGGGGCCCATGGATGCAACTCCTGTTATATAGGAGGACAAATCCCATATCTGCTCACACCCAAACACCCAAATGATTCGTAACGTACCCAACGACCACCCTTATCATCAACCTTCTTCAAGGAAGACTTTAGATGACATCAAAGCACGCTCTTCCTCACTCGGTGAATGCTGTGACTTCAGGTCAAAGGACCACAACACCATTGTCAAATGAGACCTACTTGTGACACTTTTAAGTAACAATCCACAAAGTAGTCTCAGGTTGGGTCTGTCCAGTACAACTTGTTCACTAACAAGTACCCACGTGATGACTTGATATCACAATATCATGAACTGTGAGAACCGGTCATCAGTCAACACACATGCTAGTCTTAATGTATCATCATCACCCTTAGCTTCTACGATGATACCTCGACCAGGGACCTTTTAAGAATGAAGCTTCGAAATCATAGGCTCTCACATTCAAGTCTCGTACTTGATGTCCTATGGAAGCGAACATTCTAAGGGTATTTATCACGAATTTTATTCTATCATATAGAAACAGTATATCGTAATAAAAGAACTTGCCATTAATCGTAAAAAGAAATAATTGGTACACAATTCATCATATGAATAAATTTTAAACAGCCAACAGAATATTTATTTTACATGCAACCCACAAGACTCCCACTAGAGTTGATCATTCAGGTATCGTATACCCATTGATCTAGTATGACCATCATGCTTTCTCTGCGCGAGAGGCTTTGTCAGTGGATCTGCAATATTCTCCTCAGTCGGCACTCTGCAAATGTTCACATCTCCTCGTTCGACAATCTCACGAATAAGATGGAACCGCCGAAGTATGTGCTTGGAGCGCTGATGGGATCTAGGTTCCTTAGATTGTGCAATTGCACCATTGTTATCACAGTAGAGAACTACGGGACCAACAATGCTAGGAACTACATCTAGCTCGCCGATGAATTTCCTAATCCATACAGCCTCCTTCGCTGCATTAGCTGCAGCGATATACTCGGCCTCAGTTGTAGAATCAGCAACTATCTCTTGCTTGGAACTCTTCCAGCTCACAGCTCCTCCATTCAGGCAAAACACAAACCCTGACTGAGACTTTGAATCATCCCTATCAGTTTGGAAGCTGGCATCCGTGTAACCACTTACAACGAGCTCTTCCTTTCCACCATACACCAAGAATACATCCTTAGTCCTTCTCAAGTACTTCAGGATATTCTTTACGGCTATCCAGTGACATTCACCGGGATCAGACTGATACCTGCTAGTCATGCTCAAAGCAAAAGAGACATCGGGTTGAGTACATAACATTGCATACATGATTGACCCAATTGCCGAAGCATATGGAATCGACTTCATGCGGTCCTTATCTTCGCAAGATTTTGGACACTGGTCCTTAGAGAGATTCACACCATGAGACATGGGCAAAAATCCTTTCTTGGACTCAAGCATGTTGAACCGCTTCAACACCTTGTCAATGTACGTACTCTTGGTCAAACCCAGCAACTTCTTCGATCTATCTCTATAGATCTTAATACCGAGTATGTAAGTCGCTTCACCCAAGTCCTTCATAGAAAAGCAGTTCCCTAGGTTGTTCTTAACAACTTTCAGGGTAGGTATGTCATTCCCGATCAGCAGTATGTCATCTACATACAATATCAGGAAGACAACAATGCTCCCACTGATTCGCTTGTAAACACACGGTTCATCTTCATTCTTGACAAAACCAAACTCTTTGATCTTCTCATCAAAACGAAGATTCCAACTTCTAGAGGCTTGTTTCAATCCATAGATGGACTTATTCAGCTTGCATATTTTAGTGGCTTCATTTGGGGATACAAAACCCTCGGGTTGTGTCATGTACACTTCCTCAAGGAGGTTTCCATTTAGGAAAGCCGTTTTGACATCCATCTGCCAGATCTCGTAGTCATAATACGCAGCAATAGCAAGCAATATCCTAATGGACTTTACCATGGCAACAGGGGAAAAGGTCTCATCATAGTCAACACCATGAATTTGCTTGAAACCCTTAGCCACCAGTCGCCCTTTGAATGTCTGTACATTCCCATCCATGTCGGTCTTTTTCTTGAAGACCCATTTGCACCCTATGGGTCGTACCCCTTCAGGTGGTTCCACCAAGTTCCAAACTTGGTTTATATACATGGAGTCCATTTTGGATTTCATAGCCTCAAGCCATTTGTCGGAGTCCGGTCCATTCATAGCCTCTTGGTATGTTGCTGGTTCATCATCATGATCCATAAGCAACACATTACCTATTTGAGACACGAGAAATCCATATCTCTCAGGCTCAAATCTTGGTCTACCAGATCTACGTAGGACTTGTGTTTCGTGAGCAGGTTCTCTAGCTACAACATCTTGTAGTCCTGGCTCAGAATCCAACTCTGGTTCATTCACTATTTGTGATTCTTGAACTTCTTCAAGTTCTACCTTTTGCGTCTTTCTTGATAAGAACTCTTTCTCCAAGAAGACACCCGTCCTTGCGACAAACACTTTGCCCTCAGACGGTAGGTAAAAGTAATATCCCTTCGTTTCCTTAGGATATCCCACCAGATAACACTTATCTGATTTGGGTTCCAGCTTGTCAGGCATTTGACGTCGTACGTATGCCTCACAGCCCCAAATTTTAATGAATGACATACTAGGACGCTTCCCATTCCATATCTCATATGGTGTCTTTAGAACCGTTTTCGTCGGAGCGCGATTCAGTGTCATTGCAGCAGTCTCTAAAGCAAAACCCCAAAAGGAAACAGGCAAGTCTGCATGACTCATCATCGATCGTACCATGTCTAACAGAGTACGATTTCTCCTCTCAGACACACCATTATGCTGCGGTGTCCTAGGTGGAGTGAGCTGTGATACAATACCACACTCTTTCAGATGATCACGGAACTCATGACTCAGGTATTCGCCACCTCGATCAGATCGGAGTGCTTTAACCTTTTTACCCAATTGGTTCTCCACTTCATTCTTAAACTCTTTGAACTTTTCAAAGGTTTCGGATTTGCACTTCATAAGATACACGTATCCGTATCTACTGAAATCATCAGTAAATGTAACGAAGTAGAAATACCCACCTCTAGCCATAGAACTCATGGGTCCGCATACATCACTATGTACAACACCCAAGAGATCCTCAGCCCTCTCAGTATAACCAGTGAAAGGGGCTTTAGTCATCTTGCCTAATAAACAAGACTCACATCGCTCAAATGATTCATAATCAAATGAGTCCAATAGTCCATCTTTATGGAGCTTGGATATGCGCTTCTCATTTATATGGCCCAAACGACAATGCCAGAGATATGTAGGATTTGAGTCATTTGTTCTTAGTCTTTTATTATTATCTACATTATAGATCGGATGGTCCAGGTTCAAAACATAAAGACCATTAAACAATTGAGCTACAGCATAACAAACATCATTCTTAAATATAGAACAACAATTGTTCTTAATTATAAAAGAAAATCCAATCATGTCTAAGCATGAAATGGATATAATGTTTCTAGTTATGGCCAGAACATAATAACAATTATCAAGTTCTATTACAAGCCCACTGGGCAAAGAAAGACGGTAAACCCCTACGGCTACAGCAGCAACTCTTGCTCCATTGCCGACACGTAGGTCCACCTCTCCTTTACTCAGCAATCTCCTCCTTCCTAGTTCCTGCACATTTGTACAAATGTGAGAACCACATCCGGTATCCAATACCCAAGATGAAGGAGCAGAAAGGTTTATCTCTATAACGTAAATATCCGAAGCGGAAGTCATACCTCCCTTCATTTTCTGCAGACCCTCAATGTACGAAGGACAATTCCTCCTCCAATGACCAGCCTTGCCACAGTGGTGGCATTTTCCTTCCTTCACGGTGCTCTTCTTTTTCAGCGCAGAAGATTTGGGCTCAAGATGTGACTTAGGTCCCACCTTCGTCTTCTTGAAGCCCTTGGCCTTACCCTTGCCTTTATGTACCATCAATATGGGACTAGCAGGCTTGGCCTTCTTCATGTTTATCTCGGCAGTTCGCAACATGCCTAGGAGCTCGGGCAGTGTCTTGTCTATTTCATTCATGTTGTAGTTCAAGACAAACTGCTCATAATTATCCGGCAACGATTGCAGGATAAGATCTGTGGCCAACTCTTGACCCAGAGGAAAACCCAGTCTCTCCAGGTTCTCTATATACCCAATCATCTTGAGTACGTGAGTACCAACCGAGTCTCGAGCTCCCATTTTGCACTGAAATAAGGCCTTCGTGACATCGAACCTCTCTTGACGAGCTTGCCCTTGAAACATTTTCTTTAGGTGCTCGTCAATCTCCTTGCACCCCATGTTCTCGTGTTGCTTCTGAAGCTCAGAGTTCATGGTGGCAAGCATAAGGCACTCGACGTCTAAGGCGTCATCGGTATACTTCTTATAAGCATCCTTATCAACACGGGACGAGTTCCCGGTCGGCACCTCGGGGGCTTCTTCTTCCAAGACGTAGAGCTTTCGCTCTTGCCTGAGAACAATTCTCAGGTTCCTATACCAGTCCATATAGTTCGTCCTACTAAGCTTGTCCTTCTCAAGGATAGCTCTTAGAGACAAGGTGGAATGTGAACCACTTGCCATGGAATTCTACAAGAATTCATGCAGAATCTAATTAGTACCTTATTTTCAAAATACAATTTATTTTTAATTTGGACTTCAATTAAATACTCCCACTATTTTATTCAAATTGATGGCCCTCACTATCAATTCGGAGAGTCCATTGCGAGCTACTCTCTTAGTGGACAAGATCCGTATTTCACCAACACCACGAGTCCGCTTTGGCGTTCCTCTCATAATGCGGTTATTTAGGTAGGCAACGCTTGCCAATTGCATCCTCATGCAATTCTTGTATGGCTGGTGAATAACTCCTTATTCGCATCCATCATATGGAGCATGCCAACCCTATGCCTCTAGGCACTCAACCTTTGAGGTCACCTAGTTAAGTTAGACCCGATGTCGACAGTGGGATATCACAATTATCCGCTCGCACCCTTACCAAGATAGATTAATGCACCTTGCTTTGGCAAGCCCACACTTCATCGATCGAGGCAGGAAGAGTGTCATCCATCGGAAGGCATCCGAACACTTAATATTTGATGAAGGGATTTTAATTTTAATAATAGGTTAACACTTAACCATGATCAACATTTGATCAAAGTGCACATCCACAGAAAAACAAGCTTTCTTAAATCCACATGCATCCCTTATGTGCACAACATAAGACTATCAACCTTTGATAGACGAAAAGGCTAAATCTGGACATTTAGAACTCTTCCAAATCTTCAGATTTACATGCATTGGACAAAGGCAAAGACAACTCGACTTAAAGCAGTAGACAAGCTCGTCTCTCATTGTTGGATTCAAAATCCAAAACAATACAAGGGTTCATTAACCACTTGAGGGACGGTTACTGCTAAGGAGACAATAATTTCTAACAATTAGAAATGACCACGAAATCCCAGACGTTCCTGGCGGGGTTCCAAGACCCCCTTTTAAAATCATCAACATTTGATGTTCCAGGAAGAAATCTTGACATTTAGAACGCTTCTAAATACCTAGATTTGCACGTACTGGAATAACCAAACTTCTGAAACAACATCCAAGACCAGAAACCTCCCTCTGATACCACTGTTGGGTTTTTCTAGAACCATACATCAAATGTAGGCGCAGCGGAAATGAAGAGAAACTACCCAAAAAGACTTTGGATCGGCCATGAATGTTGAATCAAGAAGTTAACAAAATGCTAGGTATGAAATTACCTTTGCGGGATTGGATCAAATCCAACCTAGATGCTCCACGAGTTGATTCCTGTCGTCGGCTATGCGAGTCCTCACGTAGAATAATATCTACGCCTCTACAGTGATCCACACGAGCCGGGAGAAGAATGACTGCACCTTGAACTTCCACGAACTGCTAGGTTCGCTCCAGGAAGAACACACACGGCGACGATCGCCGGAGAGGAGGTCGGCGGACGCGATTCAGAGACGGCGGAACACTTCCGTCGGCTAGGGTTCGAAAGGCGAGAGCGGAACTCCTTCCGTCGGCCTTTTTTTTTCGTTAGTTCTCAGAACCCTAAAACGAAGTCCTATTTATACCCAAAGGATAAACAGCTTCTAGAAGAATCGCTATCCGCAGACCACACAGCAGAATAAGGGCTTCTGTTACAATTCGTCGGAATTCCACGGAAGATCATTCGTCGAGATTTCACGGGACAATCCGACGAATCCGACGAATCAGATCAGACGACAACATTTGCCGAGAAAATGATCTCTGTAACAATTCGTCGAGTCTTCACGGGACAACCCGACGAATCCCGACGAATCCAGACAGACGACAACATTTTGCCGACTGAAGGGTTTCTGTAATAATTCATCGAGTGTTCACGGGACAATCCGACGAATCCCGACGAATCCGACGAATTCTATCCGTGTAAACCCGACGAATTCAGACAGCAACAACCTGCTGGATTTCCCCATTCTTTATATGGTGATTGGTAACATTTACCAACACAGTCAATCTACCAACTTCTCCACATGCTCTTATGTGCGACCCTGCAGGCTCATATCGCGTTGGCAGTGAGATTACATGTTTGACCACTTCTAGATCACAATGGCAACTCCAACACTCTCCACTTCACATAATTCCTCTGAGATCACGAGACGCTTCTCGCCGATTGCGGTTAGGATTTTTCAGGCTGGCACCTCTTTGGTCAGAATGGATTTCCTCGATTCCCTTCAAACCCGTGTGGATAAGGGTAGTGACCGAAAGTAGGATGAATGGAAGGAGAAAGATGCTCAGAAAAGAAGAAAGGGTCACCGGTCTGAGAAGATCGGGCGGTCTCCCAAGGTGGAAACTTCTGTTCTTAAAAAGAAAACGGATGGAGAAAAGACCGTAGAGGAGAAAGCAGAAAAAATCAAAGCGGCCGAGGAGTTAACGGCTAGAAAGAGGGTTGCGGAGGAAAAAGAAGCAAGGGCTAAGACCGCGGAGGAAAAGGTAGCAAGATCTAAGGCCGTAGAGGAGGAGGCGGCGAGAGCTAAGGCCGCGAAGGAAGAGGCGGCGAGAGCTAAGGCCGCAGAGGAAGAGGCGGCGAGAGCTAAGGCCGTAGAGGAAGAGGCGGCGAGAGCTAAGGCCGTAGAGGTCTTACTGTCTGAAGAAAAGACCACCCAGAAGATGGCGGCAGAACACTGCACGGTCCATTCTACCCCTTCTTTCGATATGGAGTTCACTCCGTTGGGGACTCCTCATATGAAGTTAAATGTCGAAGAAGAAGGGGAAGTCGTCTCCTCCAAGCCGGATGGGTTTCCTACCTCGTCGGTGGTGATTCTTGATGATGAATCTAGCCCCTCAAAGCAGATCACTCCAGAATCGGGGAAGAAGAAGAGAAAAAGGGGCTATTCGACGGCCGAGCGAATTGCCAGAAAGCTTCAGAGATTGAAGGCCAAGAATAAAGCCTTATAGAAACCAATAGCGGCCTGTCTCTAGAGCGACCCGCGCGTGAAGGAGGAGCCCGACGAGCTAGCCACCCCTCCTGTCAAGTCGGACGGTCTTACTCCGGATTCCGCAAAATGTGTGTCGATTGGCGGCATTCTTAAAGGAATGGATGATTTTCTGAATCAAGATAAGTTACTCGACAGTCCTGTAACTTCGAGCAAGGCTGTCTCCCCCGGCGAGAATGCGGACAACCCTGAAAAAGCTGCACGAAAAGAGAATGACCGGGCACTGACAACGTTGCGTTTGATGGGGATAAAGGCGGAAAAGATGCGGGCTCAGGGAAAGCCGCAACTGCCCGACCTATTTGCCCCAAGTAAGCGTGGTGCGGATTATGAACCTGTTCGCTTCTTCGTTCCGCGTCCTCGAAAATAGCAAAATAAGTTGCTATTGAACCTGCCATCGAGCTTCTTCCCGCCCATGACTCAAGCCTTAGCCATTAGAAGAAAGAATAATGAAAGAATCTGGCGAGAACAACGCCGGAGAATGGACCCGAAACAGTCGAAGCGGCCTGTTCATTCAGGCATTAATCTTATAATCCTTTTGTTGTTCTATTCGCCTTTGGCTGTGCTAACTTTAACCTTTACTTGTAGAGATGCCGAAAGACAGAGTAAAACTGGGCGACCTTGTATCTAGCCTTCCACCCCTGTCTCAGGTGCCAGTCCTCATACAGAGGTCAAACTCTGGACAGGAGGAGCTGGCCAACATTCAACTCCTTCTGAACAATTTGCAGGTGAAGGTGAGGGAGATGGAAGGTAGAGAAGTGGCCGCCCGAGTTGCATTGGAGGTCGAGAAGAAAGAGCGGCGAGAAGAACATCTGATGATTAGAGCCCAGCTGGAGGCCGCGCGGACTGAACTGGTGGCCGAGAAGAAAGGGCGGCCGGAAAGAGAGAAGGCGCTGGAGGCCCAACTGGAAACTGAGAAGAAAGCGTGGCTTGACAAGGAAAAGATACTGGTAGATCAGATCGCCACCATAATTGGGCGCCTTGATAGGGAAAAGAAAATGTCCTTGAAATTTGAGGAAGACTGCAAGTATTATCAGGAGAACTATCTTCGCTTGACCAGGGAAGTTGGTGGAAGCCGGCGTCCCGTCAATGATGAGAGGGTCAGGGTATCAAACCGCCTGGCTGCTTGGGCGACCTCAAATCCCCCGCCAGTCAGAGCGGCCGATCCGGCTACTGATGAGTCTGCCGCATCTCCTCCTACTCATACGATTCCCGCTGTTCGAGTAGAGCGAGATGCCGCGCGACTTCATAGCACGCTTAATCATCTCCATTATCATTCGAGTTAGATATATAGTCTTCTTATTCAGACCAGCGATCAAGTCGCAAGCCTTCACCGTGAAGAGCTCTTCCCAAAGCGCCGTCAGCCGTAAATGACTTTTAAATTTTGAGGACAATGTTTGTAATATTATTCGTTTGCTTCTCGGAACGACCTGACGTTTAGATCTGTTTAGACAATATTTTCTTTCAACGCTCTGATATCCATATAAGCCGTGCGATTATGTTTGGATAACTTGGACTTTTGCCTTCAAGTCTTTAGAAAATAATCCGAGTTGTTATGCAGGTCGCACGACTCGTATTAACTGCTTGAAATTTCTTTATGTTGAATTTTACTAACATGATGATTGTAGACTGCTGTCCGATCGGCTTGCTCCGCTTATTCGTGGCTTTTCCATTTAATTTATTTAATATACAAGGTCCAGGCCGAGCTGCTATAAAATATGTGGTTGTGGATTGGCTTGTCTATGTGCAAACCATTGAACATTCTCGCTATATGTGTTGCTTGAATTGGTATTACGATATAACCGCGCGGTTTGATTCTATATCCGCCGCATAATTTTACTATTTGCAGATCGCTGGCTCTATAAGTAGTAACCACTACGGAGACTCATTCATGTTCTTGAAATGGCGCGAGCTAAGAGCAAGTCGAACTGATGCGGCCTCTGCTTTTCGGTCAGCCGATCATAAAGAATGTCGCTTAACTCAAGGCGAGTTGGACGACTTTATTAAAGATTATATGGTTTGAAGTACTCTAACCGCCCGGCTTCCATCACGTGACGAGCGGATTAACTCCTCGTTTTCCACAAAAATTGTCGTCCCCATTGACCACTTCAAATACGGCTTCAGATTCCCCCCACCACTCGAGGTCATTGCTATTTTGGATCACTATGGGCTTGTGCCCGGAAAACTTCCACCGAATTCCATTGCTTCTATTTATAGTTTTATCTCGTATCTGCGGTCAGAACGAGTTAAGATTTCAATTTCCCTGTTCTAAAAATTCTTCTCTGCGCGGTCTATTCCGGATGCCGGAACCTCCATTTTCAGAGGTCATATTTATTTCGGATGCCGGGGGATGAAAGTCATTAATCTCGCGAACAAGGTAGCGAGTTGGTCTGAACAATACATAATGTTTGAAGGCCCCCTTGGGTTATTGCAAGTCAACCCGCAAACGAGGAGTGCAGCGTATTTTCAGTCCGTCAAGCTTGGAGCGGCCGAGAAAGAGATCTTCAAATCTCTTGAGAACGAGAGGCTTAACGTGAATCATTACATTCCGCTGTTCGCGGAGCTGTCAGACGTCCACCCTGAGGATCGTAAGCTTTTCTCAACTCGTCACATTATGACCGCGCTGACTATTTTTCTAAATTTTCAATTTTTGCAGCTGCCACTGTATTCCTCTGAATAAACCGGTCACTCCGACCGACCCGATTTTGACCCAAAGGGAGAAGCGACAGAGGAAGAGCGACCCGCAGTCATCCGATGAGGAGGGCTCGACTTCTTCAGGCGAGTTCGAGCTCCTTCGCTCTTGTAGCAATCCGCGCGACCTGAGGAGCAGGCCGACAGTCCTTTGGCACAAGGATGTGGAGTGTGTGCAAGTGTCTACCGCACTCCCATTCTGGGTTGGGGGGGGGGTGCGATAAGATTAGCCGACATGCACTAGCCGCTGGGGCTGCTATGTATGGTTGGAAGACTTTGAAAAGGCTGAAGAAGATCCCTGAAGAGGAGCTTTCGCGAGTAGCTGCGCAGGCCGACGCATGGGGCTTTGCGGCCAATCACTTCATGGCGCTCTCATATAAACAGCTAGTCTCCGCTCATACTTTGGGTTTTTCATTTTCAGGTGGACCGATCTGACCCTTATTTCTTTTTACATCATCAATATGATATGGATAACCCAGACTTTCAGTACGAGGTTTTTCCCCACGTCGCCAAAGGGATTCATGGTGCCATAGATTGCCTGAGAGGTCGGGATGGCCTGGCTGAGGGTTTTGAAGATACAACCTTCTCTGACCTCTATCCTGGCCTGAAGGGCAAACTCGACGAAATAAACCGCCGAAACAAGGGGAAGAACAAAGCCGAATCCAGCAGTTCAAAGGAAGAGAGTGATGACGAAGAGGTCGTAAAGGAACCCGCAGTGGTTGCCGGAGAAAAAGAAGATGGATCGGATGCACAATCCAGCGATTCTGATGAAACTGGTCGGTCTAAGTCTCGCAAGTCGGGCAGCTCGGGTAGCTCGAGTAGCTCAGGTAGCGGTTCCTCAAGTTCTTCATCTTCTAGCAAAGGGTATTTGCCCGACGTAGACATAGATGGCCGTGAAGGTTCAAGTTCCCATGCGGCCAAAAAGCTCAAACCGGACGAATAGATGTGATTGTTATTCTTGAATTTTGCTTTTATTTTGCATAGCCGACGACTTGGCTTTGTTAGCCGGTTGGTCATAGAACAATGTAAAAACATTTTGATAATGAAATGGAAAGTTTTTACCTGTCTAATTGTTTATTTTCTGCGACTTACTTGCGTTTGTTGCGATCTTCTTTCTTCTAACCAGGTCGTGCGGTTTAATAGTAATTCAGTCGGTTAGAGCGTTGAACTCCATAGAATTCTAGTTAAGTAGCCACTTTAACATTTAGAGAACCTGTTCGCATAGCTTGTTTCTTCAATCCGGATTAAGCGGATTTGATACATCCCGAAAAAGTGTCAACTATGATGTTGCGATACGTAGTCGACGCGGTTTAAATATATAATTGAGCGAATAGAAATCCAAGCTCTGCCTCATCTTATTATGAATACCTCGTGATAACCAGGAAACCGAACATAACCAAGCCGCGTGATTATTACCCGACTTTTAATAATTGCTTCACAGGATAGAGAAGGCCAAGTCATAAGAAAACAACCAACAGGTCGCGCGGCTAGCATTTAATCCCAGCGATTTATGCAACTCAGGTTTTTGTAAGCTCCATCCTTTTGGATATATAAGCATTAGCTGAGAAACCCGCGCGGTCTATATATACTTAAGGCGGTTAGTGACTTGATATTTGTAATAATCTTCATTCCACAAGAACTATAATCGCTCAACTGTGAAGTGCCCGTTTTTAACTGAACAGGTTGAATTAATACCCATAAGGATGGTAGATTTATAAATCGAATGATGAGACTGAACGATCATGGCATTTTATGATACCCTACTCATTGAAAACTGATTGATTTCATAACCAGACCGCCTGATAACTATAGTTCTTGCATATTTCAAACCGCTAGGTTTAAAAAACAAACCGCCTGATCTGTGATATGCCTGTATATGAGATGAGGCTAATTTCCTGTAATGTGGTAAAAAGTAGCTACAGACTCAGATGACCAAATGGGCAGGTGGGCCTAAGCGCCAACCATTGCTTTCCTCAGATGGTCATAAGAGTTGTAGATATAAAAAGAAAAAAGGTTAGTACAGACCTAGATGACCAAGTGGGCAAGTGGGCCTAGGCGGCGACCATTGCTTTCCTCAAGTGGTCATGAGGGTTGTAAGCGACTCAACTGGTCTCTTGCCTAGGGCTACAAGTCGAGTTGATCAATTGGGCAGGTGTGGTTATGCCCCGGGGGCTATACCGACATTGCTTTCCTCAGAGAGATCAACTCAGTTGTGGGTCCCACTTAGGCATTGCTTGAGAGTACCTAGGATTATTCGATGGTCACAGACTAAGATGATCAGTTGGGCAGGTGTGGTTATGCCGCGGGGGCTATACCGACATTGCTTTCCTCAGAAAGATCATCAAAGCTGTAACTATATCCCTCTCGGGGCATGATAGAGCTAACATTCACCTAGACCTCCCTTGATGCAGGGGTGTGTCAGATATCAGCCGGGATCTAAGGTTCCGAAGACCACCGCACGGGAATTGGCAAGCTACCACTACATGTGTGCGAAAACTCCCTGCTGCACATGATCTTCGTGGTTTTACGCTAATGACTACAATCCGAGGGGGTTCGAGCAGAACTTGGTGATGTCTCCGCGGTCCAGTGAGGATGATATATAAAAGAGATATAAAAAAGAATCACCAGACATGGAGAAGTGTCAGTATGGGGCTTTTCATTAAAATATCCAAAAAATGCAAGAAAGTAAAGAAGACATTTTAAGGATAGAACCGTTTAAGATCGTCACCGCTCCAGGTGCGTGAAATGTCTTCTCCTTTGCTTGTCTGAAGGCGGTAAGCCCCGCTCTTTAGTACCTCTTTTACGATGAAGGGCCCTGCCCAGCTGGGATTCAACTTTCCGACGTTGCCTGTTCTGGCCGCGGCATCAACCTTTTTCAGTACAACATCACAAACTGCAAAATGCTTTACCCTGACGTTTCTGTCAAAGTACTTTGCCATTCTCCTCTTTACTTCCTCCTGTCTGATTGTTGCCTCATCCTGAAGCTCTTCAATCAAATCCAAACTATACTTGATGGCCTCATCATTATCTTTTATCCAAGCCTCTCCTCCCTCCTTTGCATATACAACCCTGGGGGTGACCACTTCAAATTCTATAGGAACCATAGCCTCCGAGCCATGAGATAATTTGAACGGTGTCTCCCCCATAGCTGAAGGCGGAGTAGAACGGAGAGTCCAAAGGATGGAAGGGAGTTGTTCTGCCCAATTTCCTCTTTGATTCAAGACCCTTTTCATCAGAAGCTGTTGGATCTGCCTATTTGCCGCTTCCACCTGGCCATTAGTTCTTGGATGGTGCACAGAAGAGAACTGAAGATCGATTCCAATCTGATCACAGAAGGTTATCATCTCCGAATTGTTGAACTGCGGACCATTATCAGTGACAATTGCTAGCGGAATTCCATATCGGCAAACTATCTCTCCCCAAATGAAATTTCTGATGACCTGCGTCGTAGTTTTTGCTAGTGCCTTCGCCTCAATCCATTTACTGAAGTAATCGATCATTACAATTACGAAACGCCGCTGGCCGCTAGCCATTGGGAAGGGTCTAATGAGATCCATCCCCCAAACTGTGAAAGGCCAAGGCGCAGTTATTGATCTGAGTGATTGAGCGGGCAGATGTTGAAGAGGAGCAAACTTTTGACACTCAACACATCGCTTGGCAAATGCTTGGCATCCTTCCTCATGGTAGGCCAGAAATACCCTTGCCTCAAGATTCTTTTCTCCAGAGTCTTTGCCCCCGAGTGGCTACCACACTCCCCATAATGAACCTCCTGAAGTATGGTTGGAATTTCATCCTCAGAAACACACCGTGCTGAGGGAGAGATCAAAGTCTTCCTGTAGAGAACTCCTGCTATCAGATAATAATATGCTGCTTTCCTTCTAAATCTCTTTCTATCTTTGATGAAATGATGGAATTCCCCTTTTGATTAGAATAATTTGTAAGGATCCTTCCAGGAAGGATTCTGATCAATTTGCATAAGTTCCCCTTCATCTGTTCCAGATGAAAAACTTCAACGGTCACTCCCCCGGATGGAAGACCGAACTTTGACAACTCATCTGCTTCTTCATTTTGTGTCCTTGGAATATGCTCGATAATGAATGACTTGAATTTTCCGATCTCTTTCTTAGTTAGCAGTAGATACTTCCTCAGAATTGGTTCTCTTGTCTCAAAATTCCCCAGAACCTGAGAGGCCATTACAAGTGAATCAGTTTTAACAAGTAAGTGTTCTATGCCCAGTTCCTTTGCGAGCCTTAACCCAGCCAGAAGTGCCTCATATTCAGCCTGGTTATTTGTAACCGGAAAGAAGAACTTGATTGCTTGTTCAAGCTTGATGCCATTCGGGCTAACTAAAACCACTCCGGTTCCCACGGAGTTTTTACCAGAAGCCCCATCCACATAAACGATCCAAGCCAAAGGAGATCTCTCAACCTGTTCAGGACCGGATTCTGTCGTATCCATCAAGAAATCCGCCAAGACTTGCGCTTTGATTGCCATTCGGGGAATGTATGATATTTCAAACTTGCTTAGTTCAATAGCCCATTTGGCCAGCCTTCCTGAATGATCTGGTTTCTCGAGAATACTTCTCAGAGGATGATCTGTGATTACTTGGACAGGATGAGCTTGGAAATAAGGATGAAGACTTCATGATGACATGACCAGAGCCAATGTTAGCTTTTCCAGGATCGAATATCTTCTTTCCTGATCTATGAGAATATGGCTGACGTAGTATATTGGAAATTGCCTCTTCTTTTCTTCCCGGACGAGAACAGAACTTACTGCATCTGGGCCGACCCCCAAATATAAGAACAATATTTCCCCCTCACGGGGACTTTGAAGTAGCGGAGTTGTAGTTAAATGTAATTTCAACTGCTCAAAAGCCCTGTTGCATTCCTCGCTCCATTCGAACCTTGATCCTCCCCAGAGAGTTTTAAAGAATGGAGCACTTTTATCTCCTGATTTGGAAATAAACCTGCTCAACCATGCCAACCTTCCTCCGAGTTGCTGAACTTCCTTGGTATTACGAGGAGGGGTCATATCAACGATGACCTTCACCTTATCTGGATTCGGTGCAAGACCATCAGGAGTTAAGAGATGCCCAAGAAACTTTCCCTTGTTTGCTCCAAACACACATTTCAATGGGTTCAATTTTAACTTGAACCTCCGTAGAGTAGCGAACGTTTCTACGAGGTCTTTCAAATGTATTGGAAACGTTTTGCTTTTCAGGAGGAGATCGTCAACGTAAATTTCGAGGTTCCTGCCTATTTGATGCTTAAAGACGGTATCCATCATTCTTTCATATATTGCGCCCGCATTTTCAAGACCGAAGGGCATTACAAGATAGCAGTAACGCCCATCGTTTGTGATAAATGAGGTGTGCGGGATATCGGGTTTGTGCATTTTAATTTGATGGTACCCAGAGAAAGCATCGAGAAAGCTCATAAAATCATACCCAACCGCGGAATCTACTAAGACATCTATCCGAGGCAGAGGGTAGCAATCTTTGGGACATGCTTTACTAAGTTTGGTAAAGTCCACGCACATGTGCCACTTCCCACCGGATTTTTTAACCATTACAACATTCGACATCCACGTGGGATACTGAATTTCAGAAATAAAGCCCACTTTCAGGAGTTTGGCAACCTCCTCTCTGATGGGCACCGCCAGCTTGGTCGCCACTTCTCTTTTCTTTTGTTGGACTGGCTTGAACTCAGGGGAAATGTTCAGATGATGACAAGCCACATCCAGATATACTCCTGGCATATCCTCCGCTGACCAGGCGAAGATATCCAGGTTCTCCAAAAGGCAGGAGATCAGCTGCACTTTTTCCTCTTCTTGCAGCTCTGCATTGATGACCATCTTTTTATCTTCCCCTTCAGCAATAGGGACTTCTTGGGTCGCCTGGGCAGGTTGTAGGTGAGCCCCTTCTCGATCTTTCCTCTCCTCAGCAGCCTTTGAGGATTCAACAATTTCCAGGACTTCAATCGTGGCCTCAGGAAATGGGATGTTGGTGATCATGTTGACAGTTCGCACGTAACATTCCCGAGTCACCTTTGGGTTGCTTCTGACCCGATACTTCCTTCCCTCGGCAGCAAACTTAAGAGCAAGGTGGAAGGTGGACACTACTGCCCTGTATGCATTAAGAATTGGCCTCCCAAAGATGGCGCAGTAGTTTCTTGGGGCATCCACCACCACGAAGTTGATCAGCTTTATTACTCCCCCAAGAGAGACCAGGAGCTTTACTGAACCCTCCACTTCTTTCTTCTCCCTTGAAAAGCCATAGAGCGGCCCGTCGGTGGAAAGCAGAGGCTTTCCAGTCTTCAGGGCTTCAAAGGTTGGGCGGAAGAGGAGATTGACAGAGCTGCCCATGTTAATCAAGATCTTGTGAATAGTATAATTCTCAATGACCGCTTTGATGACCACGACATTGTCGAAAGGATTGGCGTTTGGAGGAAGGTCATCCTGACCAAAGGTGACAATGGTGCTTTCAGGGGGAGAACTTGCGGTTGCTCCCACTTCTTGTTTCAGAACTCTTGTGATACTGGATTTACGAGATGACTCCGCTCCAGCCCCTCCATGAATGCAATAAATGTCCCCCATGGGGCCCACATTATTGACTTCAATGCATTCAGCTAAAGGGTGAATATCTCTGTAGCAACCGGCGTCTTCTACATCGGCGCATTCCAAGGTTACCTCTACTGTTTCTTTTTTCTTCTCAGTGGCCGGCTCGGCAGTTGCCTCCTTACAAACTAGGCCCCGAAGCTTTCCTTCTCCCAGGAGCCTTTCTATCAATAAGCGGAGGGCCCGACAGTTTTCGGTCAGATGCCCTCCCTCCTTATGATATTCGCAGAAAAGGTTCGGATTTCAGTTTTGGACATCTGATCTCAGAGGAGAGGGTCTTCTGAAATCCGGTCTTTTTTGGAGGATTTGGACGACTTCGTCCATATTAATATTTAGAGGAGTAAATGACTCTTGCGAGTCATCATATTGGGTGGATGGAATGACTGAAGGTGGCTGCGCGGTATATTGTGGTAGATATACCGACATTATTTGTGGGAGAGGAACAGATGGAGCGGGTGCGATAGCCAACGGCGGTTTCTGATCCTGATACCGTTGATGGCCAATAGAGGGTTGTTTATTTTTGTAATTTCTTCCCCTTTAGGAACGGGGTTCAAAGTGGGATTGGTTTGATGGTGGATGGTGGAAGGATGGATTAGACTGCTCCTTGTCGCTTACTAACTTCGCGACATAACCAGGATTGCTCTTTTCTCCTCTGATGAACATATTTGCCAAACTTATCATTTCCTGATAAGTTCTTGGCTCCCTTATATTTGCTTTGAACTTCAGGGGGCCCTCCCTCAAGCCATGAATAAGGGCTACCCTGTACAGCTCTGGATCCACGTTCTGAACTTCCATGATCTCCTTCTGGAAGCGGTCCACGAAACGGGCCCACGTTTCATCTTCCCGCTGCCTTATGTCAAAAAGGGCCGCCGGGCCACTTTTCCTTTTCCTTGAAGTAGAGAATCTCAGCAGAAATTCCCGTCGCAGCTCAGCAAGACAACTGATCGACCTGGGGTGCAGCCCATAAAACCACTCCCGTGCTTGTCCTTCGAAGGAGGTCACAAGGAGTTTGCACTTGGTTGCATCCGTTAGGGTCATAAGAGTAATGGCTGACTCGAAGGCTTGTAGATGAACAGTGGGATCAGTTTCTCCATTGAAAGCTGGCAGATGAGGATCTCTGAAATTATTCGGGGCTGGCTCCCCCCAGACTTCGTCCACGAAGGGAGAAGTTTCTTCAATATCCTCGTATAGAGGAGCAGAATAGTAGGCCGCCTGAGCTGCGGCTACTCGCGGACAAGCTGCCTGGTAGGAGGAGCAGACAGCAGCTTCTGGCGGATAGGAGTGATGAGCAACAACCTCAGGCCGGTAGGAAATATGGGCCACACCTTCTTGCGGGTAGGAAAGGCGGGCAGTGTGAGAAGTCGCCCCCTGGAAATCAAGAACTCGAGCCGACATGCTGTGCGCGGCCTCTTGGTAGAAGTTTTGCCTGGCCGAAAAATCCTCTTGCGGTGGTTGGAAGTTGGCGACTTGAGGAAGCAGGTAAGGAGGTGGTGGAGGAGGGACCGGAGTAACCGCCTGGTTAACCGCGGTTTGCTGTGGGACTAACCGCTCGGTTAGTAGCGCCAAAGCCTGACTGATTGCATCAAGATGCTGGTCAGTGGCTTTCTGAGCCCGCTCGGCTTCTCGTTTCGATTGTTCCAAAGCCTCCCACAGCGAATCTTCACTGTGTTCGGAGCGGTCTCCAAGGGGAAACTAGCGGTCTGACATTATGGAAAGGATTTCACCGACAATCCGCGATCTGAAGGTCGTGTGTTTCTGTTGAATCCGAAATTGCACCTCTGAAGGAAATCGGAGGTTGCGGGCTGTCGGTTACTTTTTTGTTAGAAAGTGTGAGACCGCTGGCAGAAGTCAAGGCCAGACTTTGCCCGTCACGGCGAATGCGACTCCTGTGATAGGCTTTCCTTTGATTGAAATAAAGAGATTACAGCGGGCTGCAAGAGCAGAAAAGAGGAAGCCGGCCGGTCAGACAGGTCGCAAGACGGGAAACTCGAGATCGTAACTCAAACAAGCAAGCTCCTGGATTCGAGTGTGCGTGTCTTGGGAACGTCGCCGCCCCCTATTTATAGGCTTGGGGGCCTTCCCGAACGGGCATGGATAAAATAACCACCTGCCCGGGCACAGGAGAATCGGGTAGGCGGTGACGGGATACAGAAAGGAAAAAAGAAAGAAGCCGCGCGGCTTGGCGGCTTGCGCTTCCGATCTGTCCTGGCCGGAGACTGAAGATGCTGCGACCAAGGTGATGGTGCAACCCGGGCGGTCTCCGTCTTGAGACTGCGACTTGCCTTCTGAACATGAACCTTGGAAGTCATCATGGCGCAACCCGGGGCGGTCTCCGACTTGAGACCGCGGCTTGCCATCTGGACGAGCCTTGGAAGTCTTCATGGCGTACCCTGGGCGGTCTCCGACTTGAGACCATGACTTGACTTCTGGACTTGAGCCTTGGTGATCTTCAATCCTTGGGGACGATCTGAATTCTATCAGACCGCCCGACTTGAGCCTTGATAGACCGTTAAGTCTGAATCGGGCGACTTGAATACTCAGACCGCCCGGTCTGTGAGAAAGGCCACCCGAAGGCGGTCTTCTGGGTAAACACTCGCGATGGGGACGCATACTTATAATACGTAAGTTCATTGTACGAAGTTCGAGATTCTCCATTCGATGAACTACACAGATTATAAGTATGGCTTCCTAAATAACACTCATCACCAGAGTGATTAGACGCTCAACACCACCTACATTGTTGATAAGCATACATATTGGTGTAAAGAAGGATTAACACTAATATAAATAGAAATTGATCTCAATATGCACGTAATAAAGTTTAAAACGCCGGAAACCTGATTTTTGAAATACTTAAAAACAGATAATAAGAGAATTTACAAACACTAAATTAAAACACATGCGATATACAAATGGAAAAGAACTTCTATCTCACAGCTCTCTGATGAGTATTGGCAAGTGCACCGGTCACTGTCAAGTAATAAAATCGGGAATAGCTTCCCCGAATATCGTCTCTCAAGGAATGCAGGTTCTGGTGAACGAAACATGTGGTGAATCGATCGTTATACGAGCAAATAAAGGAAAAACAAGGGCATTGATTTTGGGTTTCCTAAGCTAGTGCAGAAAAGAGAGATGCGGGTCAAAACTCTGCTTCGCAAGGCGAGGTGGATGCAATGGCCGTGATGCCGTGCTTCGGGAGGCGCGTGGACGGAAAGTAACTATGACGGGTGAGGGTCGCACACACCTCTTCTCCAAGCAACACCACTAGCAATTGCTAGGGCTTCACACACAACAAATCTCAGAAAAACACAGCAAAGAAAGTGCTATTCTCGCACCACCGCATCATTGCACATGAACATCACAAAAGATTTATAACATAAAGCTAAATGATAGTTCATTACAACAACACAAGGAAACTACAAACATAAAGTTTAGAGAAGACCAATAGGAAGAAATCACCGCGTCTTGGGTTCTCGGCCGGAATGAGAGGTTGTCGGGCTCTCTCCGGGCTCGGCCCTCAGATGGCGTGCTGATTAGATAGGGGCTGTCACCGCTCCAAAGACCTACAACTCTTCTATGGCTTCCCACGACGAGGAATGCTTGAGCACTTGGCGGAGGATGCTTGCTAACACTCCCGAATGGAAGGATGGTGGTCAAAAATGCCGGAAAATGGCCTCTTTGGTGGTGGAGGTGAAGGAGAAGCCTTCAGACCTCAGGAACGGCGGGAACGACCTAATTTCCCGCTCCCCTCTCCGCTCTCTTCTCTGACTGTGATGTAATCTGCATTTTATACTAAACAGGCAGACCAATGGTCACGCACGGTCGAACGCACGACCGTGCGTGAACCGTGCGTTATTAAATGATAAAATCAAGCTTGAGGGAGACGTAGCGCCGCCCATGCATTTTACCCAAGCACGGGCAAATCCGCCCGTGCGTACAAACGCACGGGTAAATTCAGAATGACCAAAAACATGGAGAACACAGGCCAACCGTGTGTTTTACTCACGCACGGGCAAATCCGCCCGTGCGTAAAACGCACGACTAAATTCAGATCGATCGTCTTCTGCCCAGATCAGAGCGCACAACCGCAACAGCCCGTGGGTCAAGGAAAACGCACGTCCGTGCGTTTCACACAGTCATGAATTCTGGGAGAAAACTGGATACAAGATAATCCGGCCACCTGCATACAAGATAAAAATAGCTGGGAATACACCTCCAGGACCAGATAAACATAGAGAAATGGAAGGGGAGCACCATGTGCTTACCCCCAATAACAAGGAGTGCAAATGCACACCGAAACGGGCCTAAGAGTGCACCTAGCAAGGAATAACCAATATGAATGAAAACATGCCTAAATTGTAGTGAATAGACTAGATAATCGGGCCAGATGAGTCCATAAATGTGTGTATAAATGGGA
Source organism: Dactylorhiza incarnata (assembly GCA_033032865.1). Taxonomy (NCBI): domain Eukaryota; kingdom Viridiplantae; phylum Streptophyta; class Magnoliopsida; order Asparagales; family Orchidaceae; genus Dactylorhiza; species Dactylorhiza incarnata. The sequence goes on from JAWHQI010000098.1 coordinate 7,333,789, forward strand.
CTCATCACACCCCCAGACTTACCCGTTTGCACGTCTCGGGCAAACACTTAATCCTATGGTAGAAAAGTGCACGTTAAAGAAGCAACTGCGCAGGCAAAACACGATGGGAAGTAAAGAAATAATGATCGTAAAAATAAAGTAGAAAAGATTTTAAAACAAAGACTATATTTTAAGAACTTCTACAAGTGTAAAATACAAAATACTACTACTCTGAGGTGAATTATTGGTGAATCGAAATGTTGCGCCCTAGGGAAAATAGCGTGAACTGCTGAGGTGAGCGTTGTTCAAATTGGATCTCAAGAAAGAGCTCTCCAAGAAATCCATCAAGGTCGATGGTCATATGCTTGCCCTTTCACACCTTCTCCACTGCATGAGACGATCTTATCAAGAATCAGTAGGGCTTTTAGGCTAGACTTGGGCTTGGGTTGAGGTGCGGCAATGAAGTAGAAGAACGTAGGCTAAACGCACCAAACCTCCGGTAAACAAACAAATTTTAACCTTAATATCTTCACCTTGAAACACACTCCCCCATACTTCAATTAAGCACTATGGTGTGCACGAGACTACCATACTTATGGTTCTATTCTTTTTAGAGTTCATTAACTCTCTCTTTTTTTTATAGATCCATAATAACATAAGTTAGGATCAATCAAAATTTTTTTTTCATTTTTCTGCGCGCACACACCACATCACACCTCCAAATTTTTATTTCTCCGCATCGCACAATCATCGACAAAATGTATAAATTTAAAAGCTTGACTCTAGTGCGTTTTAGGTTAGGATATGTGGTCTTGGTGAAAGTTTGGTGGAGTTTAACAAATAGGAAAGGTAAGGCTCAACGAGGCTAGCAAAGGATGACATTAGGTTGGGAAGTCAAAGCTCAATCGGATCAAATGATGGCCTACGTCATGCTCCCAACAAGATCATTCAACGCACTCGTTTTGAAAATAGCTAGAGGCAAGTTCTTAACCACCGAGCGAGGTCTCCTCTCCTTCCAACTCAAACAACACGAGGCTAACAACTCTTCTACACTCGACCTAGGGCTACCGCTAGATTCACCAAATTCACCGTTCGAGTAGAGTATTTTATAGTTACACTACAGAAGTAAATAAAACTATAATTTTGTAATAAAATCTACTCTAAATGAATTTTTAAGCCACGTTAGCGCTCTACTAGTAGCACCGCAAGGGTCACAACTTGTTCTGCCACACAATCCTAAATCAACAAACAAGCTTCCAAACATACAAATTAAGCACTTACACGATAAATGCGCACGAATAACAAGAAAACAAATGTGGTTAGTGGTATGCAATGCGACAATACATTTGAAGATTCCTAACTCAGCACATTCTAACATGTCATGCAAAGTGTGTGCACGTGCACCGATCACTCTCTCCCCCAGACTTGATCAAAACCATCTATAATAACCAATTCAGAAATAAGTTGGAAAGGGGTAGAGTGGACCTATGCTCATAAATGAGCATGCCGGAAGTGCGGAAATTCCTCTTTTCTTTTAATAAAATATCCTCTCCATTATCCACCACGTGAGAGCTCCAACCTGCGCTATTAGCAAGAAGGAAATACAGAACATATAAAAAAATAAAAAGCAAACGGAACCGGTTGGTTCCAATGCGTTGTCTCCCATGAGGCCCTTTTGTTTAACGTCCTTAAAGGTGGACCAAATACCTGTATTAAAGTTTGAAAGCAGCAGTTAAAGAGATTGTTCCAAACTAAAATAAAAACAAACAAGACAACAAAGTAGCGACACAGAGCACAAAATCAGAATGAAGAAACAGCACAATCACAACCCAGAGACCCCATCACGCATCAGCTGTATGCTGATTTGTGGTGGTTCTCCCTAGCTACGCGAGAAGGGAAAGAGGTGAAGGATTTAGGGCCCAAGGAGGATTTCTCCCCCATGCCCCTAACCTCCTCCTTCTCGCGCCGGAGGGTAACAGAGCGTGCTTCACGCAGCAATTTTTCTTGCCTCAGCTTCTCCACATTTGGAGAGCGCCAACATTGATAACTGGCAGAATTTCCCACCTTGGTCGTGGGTAGCTTCACTTCCATTGCCGCCGTGGCAACCAGATCAGCCCAATGGACCTGCTTAAAATGTTTACATTTGTTACTTTGACTCGGACAAATTTTCATAAGGCGCTTTGTTCCGCCTTCTCCCTCGTCATTCAATATTCTGGTCTCAGTGCTGTCTCTTGCCTTCTTCCCCTCTTCCGTCACAACTTGCAACATCTCTTCTTTCTTTTCTCCTTCTAGCGATTCTGTTCTTTTCTCGGCTTCTGCATCACTAGATGGTTCCTCAGTAAAAATAAAGTGAGAGTGGATTACTGCTTCAGATACAATCTTGGGGCAAGTGGAGGGTGTCACCTTACAGGGTAAGACAACACACCCCTTAGAAAAGTCTAATGTGGCACCGCTCTCTTTTAAGAACGGTACTCCCAAGATGGGAATGGATTGATTCAGACTTGGTCCCAAAACTTGGAAGTCGGCAACCACTACCGTCCCTTCGATTGTAACTTCCACATTCCTAACTTCTCCCTCAGCCTTAATTACAGTCCCATTAGCAAGCACTAGTGACTTCCGTTCATCCGTATCCATTTTAAGTTGCAGTTTAGCAACATCCTGCAAAGCGAGGACGTTGAGAGATGAACCGGAATCAAATAGGGCTGCCGTTTCAATATTATTAATGGAGCATGAGACTACCAACTCACTTAGTTCACCTACTCCCGCGTCAGAGAGACTCTTCCCTTGGTTAATTGGATTTTTTTCTGTATTACTGGGAAGGGTCCCTTGCGCACGCTCGGTTAACACTTGAGCCAATTGGCCCACTTGCGTCTCCAAGTTACGCATGGATGCGGTTTGGTTCGCCATATTAGCGTTGGCGGCTTCCATAAACGTCTCCATCAACTCTTCCAGATTACTTTTCTTAGGGACTGGGGTACCTTGATTATAACCCGGCTGAGGCGGCCTCGGTTGGCTTCCGGACGCTTGAGCATCGTATTGATGCTGGCCTGGTTGCCATTGTTGGCCTGCAGCATTTTGGTTCCATGAAAAACTGGGGTGATTTCTCACACCCGGATTTTAAGCATTTCCGTAGGGTGCCCCCCTAGCTTGATTTCCAACAAAATTTACAGATTCATTTAAACTAAGCTGAGAGAATTCACCTGATAGCCCGCTACCTGGGCACTCATATGAGTGGTGACCACCGCCTCCACATCCTTCACAAATAATGTTAGACGCGGGCGCAGCAGCGGGAGGTAGTGAATCCACCACGAATAGTCCTCGAGCGCTTCTAGGCGCATTTCTCCCCGCAGTCCAGAATGTGCTATGGGATGCGGTGTCCTGCAGAATTCTGAGAGCTTCCTCGGGCGTGTGGTTCATCAGGGTTCCTCCTACAGCAGCGTCAATCATCGCCCGATGGTTGGGCTCAATGGCGAAGTAGAAGGTCTCCATGATGTTCCACGGCTGGAGCTCGTGATTTGGGCATTTGCGCAGGAGGTCACCAAGACGCTCCCAAGCTTCTGCGAGGGTTTCCTGCTCAGCTTGCTGGAAGGTGCCGATCTCGCGCTGAAGGCTCACAATCTTGTCCATCGGGTGGAATTTGGCGAGACATTTGGACGCAAGCACATCCCAAGTGGCAGCAGTTCTTGGAGGGATAGAATAGAGCCACACCTTGGCTTTGTCCCTCAATGAGAATGGAAACAGTCTCAACTTGACCGTTTCGTCATTGATTCCTGCATACCTGAAGGTACCACAAATGTCTGCGAACTCTGCCAAGTGAAGATGTGGGTCTTCACTGGGCATCCCAGAGAACTGCGCGTTGTTACGGATGATGTTCAGGATGGCGGGCTTGATTTCGAACTAATTGTTCATGATGTTAGGCCCAAATCCTGGATACACACTCCCAGCTGTAGGAGTGGTGTAGTCTCTCATGTTCCTAGGTCTCGGCCTGACCACCTCCTGCTCGTCCCTTAGATGGTTTTACCCCACATGGGGTACTCCAGGATTCACCTCATCTCTATCAGCGGGTGCTCTCGGCACAACTCCATGTTCCGTATTATCTCCCATAGCCGCTTGCACGACTGCAGCACGCCTTAGTGCACGCGCAGTACGTTCAATCTCAGGATCGAAGGGTACTTCTTCCCTTCCGGCATGTCTCTGCATACACAAAAAGAAAACACAAAGAAAAACAAAAATTAAAAACAACTGCTCCTATAACAAGGATTCACAACACAAAGCGTTACACGCCTGCATTCCCCGGCAACGGCGCCAAAAACTTGATGCGTATTCGGCAAGTGCATCGGTCGCAGTCAAATAATAAAATTGGGAATAGCTTCACCGAATATCGTATCTCAAGGATTGCAGGTTCTGGTGAACGAAACGTGTGGTTAATCGATCGTTATACAAGCGAATAAAGGAAAAACAAGGGCATTGATTTTTGGTTTCCTAAGCTAGTATAGAAAAGAGAGATGTGGGTCAAAACTCCGCTTCGCAAGGCGAGGTGGATGCAAGGGCCGCGATGCCGTGCTTTGGGAGGCGCGTGGACGGAAAGAAACTATGACGGGTGAGGGTCGCACACACCTCTTCTCCAAGCAACACCACCAACAATTGCTAGGGCTTCACACACAACAAATATCAGAAAAACACAGCAAAGAAAGTGCTATTCTCGCACCACCGCATCATTGCACATGAACATCACAAAAGATTTATAACATAAAGCTAAATGATAGTTCATTACAACAACACAAGGAAACTACAAACATAAAGTTTAGAGAAGACCAATAGGAAGAAATCACCGCGTCTTGGGTTCTCGGCCGGAATGAGAGGTTGTCGGGATCTCTCTGGGATCGGCCCTCAGATGGCGTGCTGATTCGAAGGAGGCTGTCACTGCTCCAAAGACCTACAGCTCTTCTATGGCTTCCCACGACGAGGAATGCTTGAGCACTTGGCGGAGGATGCTTGCTAACACTCCCGAATGGAAGGATGGTGGTTAAAAATGCCAGAAAATGGCCTCTTTGGTGGTGGGGGTGAAGGAGAAGCCTTCAGACCTCAGGAACGGCGGGAAGGACCTAATTTCCCACTCCCCTCTCCGCTCTCTTCTCTGACTGCGATGTAATCTGCATTTTATACTAAACAGGCAGACAAATGGTCACGCACGGTCGAACGCACGACCGTGCGTGAACCGTGCGTTATTAAATGATAAAATCAAGCTTGAGGGAGACGTAGCGCCGCCCATGCATTTTACCCACGCACGGGCAAATCCGCCCGTGCATACAAACGCACGGGTAAATTCAGAATGACCAAAACATGGAGAACACAGGCCAACCGTGCGTTTTACTCACGCACGGGCAAATCCGCCCGTGCGTAAAACGCACGACTAAATTCAGATCGATCGTCTTCTGCCCAGATCAGAGCGCACAACCGCAACAGCCCATGGGTCAAGGAAAACGCACGTCCGTGCGTTCCACACAGTCATGAATTCTGGGAGAAAACTGGATACAAGATAATCCGGCCACCTGCATACAAGATAAAAATAGCTGGGAATACACCTCCAGCACCAGAAAAACATAGAGAAATGGAAGGGGAGCACCATGTGCTTACCCCCAATAACAAGGAGCACAAATGCACACCGAAACAGGCCTAAGATTGCACCTAGCAAGGAATAACCAATATGAATGAAAACATGCCTAAAGTGTAGTGCATTGATGCGCTATTTCGGCACTGCTAATTAGCAGGCACGAAATGCGATACGACGGCAGTGCACCGGTCACTCAAGTAATAAAATAGGGAGAAACTCCCCGAATATCATTCTAAAAGGACCGCAAGTTGGGTAGTACGATTTGCTCAAACCAGGAAATCAGTTAAAAGGGTTAATAAGTAACAACGGGAGGTTAGGTTTGGGATCCTATGCTATTGCAGATTAAAGAAAGATGCGGGTCAAAACTCCGCTTCGCAAGGCGAGATGGATGCAACGGTCGCGATGCCGTGCTTCGGAAGGCGTGTGGACGGAATGTAACTATGACGGTTGAGGGTCGCACGCACGTCTTCTCTAAACATCACCACTAGCAATTGCTAGTGGCTTCACACACAACGAATCTCAGAAATCACTAGGAAAAAGAGCTATTCATGCCATCACAACAACATTGCATATGAACACAAGCAATAATCCTTAAGATTAACTTAACAAGCATTCATAAAACAACAACAAAGAAGTTCAAGCATCAAAGGTTAGAGAGGACCACAATGAAGAAGTCACGTCTTGGGTTCACGGCCGGAATGAGAGGTTGTCGGGCTCTCTCCGGACTCGGCCCTCAGATGGTGAGCTTGGCTCGAAGGAGGCTGTCACCGCTCCTACGATCTTCAGCGCTTCTCTGATCTCTCGGCGAGGAATGCTTGATCTAATGGTGGAGAAAGCTTCCTAGTGCTCCTGGATGGAAAGATGGAGGTGGAAATCACCGGAAATAGCCTCTATGGTGGTGGAGATGAAGGGGAAGCCTTCAGCTCTCAAGAGCAGCGGGAAGGAAGTGATTTCCCGCTCTCTGAATCGCTCTAGTCCGCCTCCAATCGCTCTCTCCGTTGACTGCCTCGATTCCTGCTTTTTATAGCAAACAGGCTGAAAAATGGTCACGCATGGTCGAACGCACGACCGTGCGCAGACCGTGCGATATTAACGAATAAAATATGGCTTGGGGAAGAATCTGCGCCGCCCATGCAATTTGCTTACGCACGACCAATACCGCCCGTGCGTTCAAACGCACGGGTAAACTCCGACGCTCTGAAATCACAAAGACACAGGTCGACTGTGCGTTTTACTCACGCACGGGCGAATCCGCCCGTGCGTCAAAATGCACGAGTAAACTCTGATGCTCCATTTTCTACCCAGACACAAACACACGACCGCAACTGATCGTGCGTCAAGGAAACCCACGACCGTGCGATATGCACAGAAATTACTTCTGGGGAAAACGGGATGATCAGGTCACCTGCATACAAGATATAACAGCTGGGAATACACGTCCAGCATCAGAAAAACATAAAAGAAGGGAAGGGGAGCACCATGTGCTTACCCCCAACAACAAGGAATGCAATTGCACACCGAAATGAGCTTAATAGTGCACTTAGCATTGAATAATACATATGAATGAAAACGTGCCTAAAATGTGGTGCAAAGACTAGAATATCAGCCCAAATGAGTCCAAAAATATATATAAATGAGACTCATCACACCCCCAGACTTAACCATTTGCACGTCTCGGGCAAACTACTCAGCTCTCCTGTCGGAACAATTGAATGTTAGCATGAGTTTGAGCAGTAGAGAACAATGCGAAGTCGCATGCTCTCGCGCATAGAAATGCATTAGAACAGAATTAAACTCAAGATTGTATCTAATTATTTCTGAAATAATAAATTGAAATTTAATTTACTTGGATGGTGAATCCTGGTGAATCTTTCGGTCGCGCAAAAGGGAAAATAGCGTGACTAATGAGTAGAGTATTACTCGAATCGAAGCTAGGGACAAACTCCTAAGAAATCCATCAAAGTCGGTGTCCATTGGCTTGCACGTCCGCACTCTCTCTACTGCATGAGACGACTCGTGTCTAAAATCAATAGGACTTATAGGCAATTATTCAGCTTAGGTTGAGTATAGGCTAGATAAGTAGAAGGACGATGGGAATCACACTCAACACAACCTGAGCACTCAAGATAATAACAATCACCAATATAATATTTTCAGTAATTACACGATACCCCCAGACTTCAACTTAACACTAGGTGCATGCTGAGCCAGATATAAATAGAATTTGCCGAGAGAAAATTATTTTTACACAACCTTTTTATTTTTTTTCTTTTCTCTTTTCGACAAAATAACATTTTTTTAAGCACAATAAAACGACTCCTTTAGCTAAATCAAAGCTGCCATACATAACACAGATGACACCAAATGTGATCGAAACAGAAATTTCTTTCAGCTCATCGGTTGGTGCGCAAACAGGTTCGGCCGTATGGCTTTGGTTAAATTTTTAGTGGAGCTAAACAAGGAGGAAAGGTAGGCTCAAGTGGGCTTGCAACGGTGATTACGTAGGTAAGGATTTCCAAAGCTCAACCGGATCAAGAAATGGCCTATATCACATTTTATGATGAGTACTTCAACACAATCGTGTCGAGAGTCGCCTAGTGCAAGTTCTAGCCACCGAGAAAGGTTGTCCTTCCTTCCGACCCTAGTAATAAGCTACTACTAGTCTAGTTACACTCGACCTTATGCTACCGTTGGATTCACCGGATTCACCACTAAAGTAAAATAAATTTCATCTACTATAAGAGAAATACTTAAATTATAATATTGAATTTTATTCTGCCCTAATTGAATTTCTAGGCATGACGGGAGCACTTGACTAGAGCACTACTCGAGTCAACATTTTTCTCTACTCCTCACTCATACTCTAACAATCCAATTCTTACGAGCGGGGAACCTCGCAGCGATACCCAATAAGTACGCGTGATCAAGTGCGCGTGAACTAGGTGCAAGTGTATGAAATATGAGCAACAAAATACAAATCCTAGCTCATCACATTCTAACATGCCATGCAAAGTGTGTGCACGTGCATAACTCGCTCTCTCCCCCAGACTTGATTAAAACCATCTAAATTAAACAATTCAGCAATAAATAAGAGAGGGGTAGAGTTGACCTATGCTCATTTTGAAAATATTTCTCCTTCATCATCGTCCACCACGCAAGAGCTTAGCTTCACCAACAAGGTTAGCAAAACTGAAATAACAGTACACAAAAAAGATTAAAAAGAAAGACGGAACCGGGTGGTTCCCCATGGGTTGTCTCCCAAGAAGCCCTTTTGTTTAACGTCCTTTAAGGTGGACCAAATACCTGTATTAAGCATTGTTCAAAGAGTTCTCACAAATTTTTTTTTAGGAAATTACTCAGAATTATCCCCGAAATACAACATATAACCAGAAGAAAAGAGATACAGATTCAGCAAGATTATACAAATCACGTATTCGAATACAGCAAAGAGACAAAAGAGAAAATCACTCTAACACATTTGATTCAGCTAGATACATTTTTTCACTGTCCTTCAAAACTGTGCCGCCCTCATAGATTTTCAAGCGATGTCCATTCACCTTGAACTTCCCTTCTTTTTCACCAGAAATTTCAATTGCGCCAAACGGAGAGACACCAGTCACAGTGAACGTTCCACTCCACCGTGACTTCAGCTTTCCGGGGAATAGGCGTAGTCGAGAGTTGTAGAAGAGAACGCTATCTCCTGGATTGAATTCTTTTGGTTTAATATGCCTATCATGCCACTGCTTTGTCTTTTCTTTATATATGCGGGAGTTCTCCTAGGCAGAATGACGCAATTCTTCAAGTTCATTCAACTGAGCGAGACATCGTTCTGCTGTTGCTGCGATGTCCATGTTTAGGAACTTAGTTGCCCACAAAGCCTTGTGTTCTAATTCCACTGGTAGGTGGCATGCCTTTCCAAAACCAAGTTGAAAGGGTGACATTCCCAAAGGAGTTTTGAAGGCTGTACGGTAGGCCCACAAGGCATCATCAACTTTCGTTGCCCAATCCTTTCTGTTTGAGTGGATCGATTTTTCTATTATTCTTTTAAGTTCTCTATTCGAAACTTCCACTTGTCCACACGTTTGCGGGTGGTAAGCTAAAGAGACTTTATGATGCATGCCAAATTTTTTTAGTAATTGCAAAAATTGTCGGTTGCAAAAATGGCTACCACCATCACTTATAATTGTCCGCAGAGCTCCGAATCTCGAAAAGATATTTGTATGAATAAATTTCAAAACTGTATGGGCATCATTAGCAGCAACAGCCTCCGCCTCCACCCACTTTGAGACGTAATCCACCGCCACTATTATATAATGTTTTCCGTGAGACATTGGGAATGGACCCATGAAGTCGATTCCCCAAACGTCGAAAGGTTCACAAACTAACATATTGTTAAGCGGCATCTCGTATTTCCTCGAAATGCTACCAGTTCTCTGGCATTCATTGCATTTTATGACGTATGCATGAGCATCCTTGAATAGCGTGGGCCAAAACAGTCCACTTTGAAGCACCTTGCGTGCTGTCCTAGCAGCGCCCATATGTCCTCCAGCCTCCCTATCGTGGCAATGTTCGAGAACAGATCTATACTCAGATTCCGGGACGCAACATCTGATTACACCATCGCTACAAGTACGAAATAACAATGGATCTTCCCAAAAATAATATTTATGTCCGAAAACAGCTTATTCCTCTGCTGAGGCGTAAGATTGGGCGAGAAAGTTTTACATGCGAGATAGTTTGCTATATCAGCATACCATGGGGTTGCTAACGGATGCGTAGTGATGGCGAATAGCTTCTCGTCCGGAAAATAGTCAGTCATTTCCTTCTCTTTGTTGTCGGAAGCTTCAGCCGTCATGTCGTTCTCCAGCCGCGATAAGTGATCTGCGATTACATTCTCTACCCCCTTCTTGTCTTTGATTTCCAAATCATATTCTTGCAGCAGTAGGATCCAGCGGATTAAACGCGGCTTGGCTTCTTTCTTGCTGAATAGGTACTTTAGTGCAGCATGATCTATATACACTATTACTTCAGAGAGCACCAAGTACGAATGAAACTTCTCGAAGGCAAAGATCACGGCTAGCATTTCTTTCTCCGTGGTGGTGTAGTTAGCTTGAGCGTTATTTAGAGTTCTACTGGCATATGCAATGGTGTGAAAGATTTTATCTTTCTTTTGACCAAGCATTGCACCCACGACCACGTCACTAGCGTCGCACATGATCACAAAAGGCAAACTCCAGTCAGGTGCCACCAAGATCGAAGCAGAGATAAGTTGCCCCCGTAGCGTTTCAAACGCTTGCATACAAGCTTCATTGAAATAGAACAGGATATCCTTGCCTAGTAAGTGCGAAAGAGGTTTTGAAATGGATGAGAAATCCTTGATAAATCTCCGATAGAATCCCACATGTCCGAGAAAGCTGCGGATACCCTTCATAGAAGACGGCGGAGGAAGATTCTTGATGACACTAACCTTCGCCTGATCTACCTCAAGCCCCAGGCGGGATACCTTATGCCCCAACACGATTCCTTCGCGCTCCATGAAATGGCATTTTTCCCAATTTAGGATGAGGTTGGTGTCCTCACACCGCTTCAAGGTCTTATCAAGATTGGCAAGACACGAGTCGAAGCTGCAGCCGAATAAAGTGAAGTCATCCATGAAGACTTCGAGAAAATTGCCCACCATGTCAGCGAAGATTGCAAGCATGCATCGCTGAAAAGTCGAAGGAGCATTGCAAAGTCCAAATGGCATGCGCTTGATCGCAAAAGTATCGGAAGGGCAGGTGAACGTCGTCTTGTCCTGATCAGCAGGGTCAATTAGGGTTTGATTGTACCCGGAATACCCATCCAGAAAACAGTAGTAGTCTTGCCCTGCCAGCTTTTCCAACATCTGATCAATGAAAGGGAGAGGAAAATGGTCCTTGCGCGTAACATCATTTAATTTGCGGTAATCAATGCAGACCCTCCATCCGGTGATTACACGGGTAGGCAATAACTCATTTTTCTCGTTGGGGACAACGATGATCCCTCCCTTCTTTGGCACAACCTGAACTTGGCTGACCCACTTGCTGTCGCTAATTGGATAGATAATACCTGCATCCAAAAGCTTGATCACTTCTTCCTTCACCACCTCTTGCATCTTCGGTTTCAGCCGCCTTTGGGGTTGAACCGAAGGCTTGTACTGATCTTCAAGAAGGATCTAATGCATGCAGACGGTGGGGATGATTCCTTTAATATCGGCAAGGGAGCATCCGAAGACTTTTTGATATTTTCTTAGCACCCTTACCAACGCAGCTTCGTCATCCACAGACAGATTCGCAGAAATGATCATCGGATGCGTGGTATTTCCCCCAAGAAGACATATTTCAAAGAGTTTGGTAGTTGTTTGAGAGCTGGAGCGGTGTTTAAATCTGATGGCACAATAAATGATTCTTTGCTCGCATGCAGATCCTCAGACTTGTCCGAGGATGAACCTCCATTGCCCACCAGGCTTTCTTGCTGCCAAAAAGTCTCGCAATCCCCAGGGCTCATAACAACCTGACTATCCATTTCTTCGGTTGGCTCTGCCAGTTCACCGTCTGTGATCTCAAACAGTTGCGCCGGATTGTGGACATTAAAAGATATGGCGTCTTGCCCTAGTCTGAGAATGAGCTCTCCCTGCTCCACATTAATGATGGCACGTGCCGTCGCGAGAAAGGGGCGCCCCAAGATAATAGGGACTCTAGCATCGGCCTTCATGTCAAGGATGATGAAATCAGCTGGAAAGGCGAGGTCGTTCACCACTATGGTAAGGTCTTCCACATCCCAGCCGGTTTCTTGATCGTTCTGTCGGCTAGCTGTAGCATTACTTGTGTCGGCTTCAAAATCCCCGCACCTAGCTCTTGAAAGATGGAGAGCGGCATTAGATTGATGGAGGCTCCTAGATCGCACAGTGCCTGACCGAATCGGTGGTGACCAATTTTGCAATGGATGGTAAATCTGCCAGGATCCTTACGCTTTGTAGGGATGTCGGTGATAAGGGCGGAGCACTCCTCAGTGAGATCAATGGTTTTGAGGTCCTCCAGTTCCTTTCGCTTTGAAATTAGCTTCTTCAAGAATTTTGAGTAACCCGGTATCTGGGAGATGGCCTCAATCAGCGGGATGCTAACTTGTACTCCCTTCATCATTTCTAGGAATTTGCGAAATTGCTTTTCTGATTTCTCGTTCCGCAACCTGTGAGGAAAAGGAGGGCTAATAATATTTTTTGTGGGTTGTGCCGCGCTTGCAGAATCCGGCACATTAGGGATAGGAGTCATCTCTGTTGTCACATCTGCATCAGGCCTGTCCGTAGGATTCGTAAGCAGTTCCTGTAGCCTAGGTGCTGGAGGTGTTTTCTACTGTGGGAGGTTTTTTACACTCCTACCACTTCTTAACTTCATGGCGTTCACATACTCGGGCGGCTGATCCACAATCCCAGAGAAAACATCTGTGAGAGTACTCATAGCAGAGTCGAGCTGCTGGATTGCTGTGGACTGTTCATTCATTTTGAGCAGCATATTTCCCACGAGAGTAACTAACCGCTCTGCTTGATCTGCAGGATGGCATTCCTCTGCTCCATTAAGTGTCACTGCATTAACTTCGCTAGTGCTCGGAGGATGAGTAGAGTGGCTCCAATACTGTCTAGTCTGCACTATATTCGCCACTATTTCCCAGGCATCCTTCCCCGACTTATTAAATAGGGCGCCTCCAGCTGCAACATCAAAAAGCAAGCCGAACCTGTCCATTACCCCAAAATAGAAAATCTGAATTAAAAAATCTTCTGACAAATCTTCACGGTAACAATCCCTGTGTAAGGATTGAAAACGCCCCCATGCGTCCACTAATGTCTCGTCCTTTCTCTGACCGAAGGCAATAAGTTCCTTATGCCTATTCATATCTCGCATGCGGTGTTGAAAATCAAACAGGAACTTCCCTTGAAATTGCTTCCAAGAAGTTATCTCAATTTTTCGGGTATCCCGGTACCATCCTTTAGCTTTATCATGCAGAGAGAATGAAAATGCTAGGATCTTCTGTTGGTCATTTTCAAATCCATTGAAAATACATGTATAATAGACTTTTAAGAATTCCTGCACATGACGTACTGCATCCTCATGTGTATCCCCGCTGAATTTGCAATTCTCAGAAATAAACTCAATAATATTTGTGGAGATCTCAGATGCATGATTATTTAATTGTGCCTGATCTCTAAGATCGTTTAAACTTCCCTGATAAATACGTTGCTGGATAGAAGTCATAGTAAACTTGCTTGCAAGACAATGGATTAGCGCACAATGAGAAAAACAAAATACCTTAAAACAAATTTCCAAATAAAAACAAATCAAACACGCTTGCAGTCCCCGGCAACGGCGCCAAAAACTTGATGCGCTATTTCGGCACTGCTAATTAGCAGGCACGAAATGCGATACGACGGCAGTGCACCGGTCGCTCAAGTAATTAAATGGGGAGAAACTCCCCGAATATCATTCTTAAAGGACCGCAAGTTGGGTAGTACGATTTGCTCAAACCAGGAAATCAGTTAAAAGGGTTAATAAGTAACAACGGGAGGTTTGGTTAGGGATCCTATGCTATTGCAGAATAAAGAAGGATGCGGGTCAAAACTCCGCTTCTCAAGGCGAGATGGATGCAACGGCCGCGATGCCGTGCTTCGGAAGGCGCGTGGACAGAATGTAACTATGACGGTTGAGGGTCGCACACACCTCTTCTCTAAACATCACCACTAGTAATTGCTAGTGGCTTCACACACAACGAATCTCAGAAATCACTAGGAAAAAGGGCTATTCATGCCATCACAACAACATTGCATATGAACACAAGCAATAATCCTTAAGATTAACTTAACAAGCATTCATAAAACAACAACAAAGAAGTTCAAGCATCAAAGGTTAGAGAGGACCACAAAGAAGAAGTCACGTCTTGGGTTCACGGCCGGAATGAGAGGTTGTCGGGCTCTCTCCGGACTTGGCCCTCAGATGGTGAGCTTGGCTCGAAGGAGGCTGTCACCGCTCCTACGATCTTCAGCGCTTCTCTGATCTCTCGGCGAGGAATGCTTGAGCTAATGGTGGAGAAAGCTTCCTAGTGCTCCCAGATGGAAGGATGGAGGTGGAAATCACCGGAAATAGCCTCTATGGTGGTGGAGATGAAGGGGAAGCCTTCAACTCTCAAGAGCAGCGGGAAGGAAGTGATTTCCCTCTCTCTCTGAATCGCTCCAGCCCGCCTCCAATCGCTCTCTCCGTTGACTGGCTCGATTCCTGCTTTTTATAGCAAACAAGCTGAAAAATGGTCACGCACGGTCGAACGCACGACCGTGCGCAGACCGTGCGATATTAATGGATAAAATATGGCTTGGGGAAGAAGATGCGCCACCCGTGCGATTTGCTCACGCACGACCAATACCGCCCGTGCGTTCAAACGCACGGGTAAACTCCGACGCTCTGAAATCACAAAGACACAGGTCGACCGTGCGTTTTACTCATGCACGGGCGAATCCTCCCGTGCGTCAAAATGCACGTGTAAATTCCGACGCTCCATTTTCTGCCCAGACACAAGCGCACGACCGCAACCGACCGTGCTTCAAGAAAACGCATGATCGTGCGATATGCACAGAAATTACTTCTGGGGAAAATGGGACGATCAGGTCACCTGCATACAAGATATAACAACTGGGAATACACGTCCAACATCAGAAAAACATAAAAGAAGGGATGGGGAGCACCATGTGCTTACCCCCAACAACAAGGAATGCAATTGCACACCGAAATGAGCTTAATAGTGCAACTAGCATTGAATAATACATATGAATGAAAACGTGCCTAAAATATGGTGCAAAGACTAGAATATCAGCCCAAATGAGTCCAAAAATATATATATATGGGACTCATCATGCATAGACTAGATAATCGGCCCAGATGAGTCCATAAATGTATATATAAATGGGACTCATCACTCTCCCTCTCCAGAAAACTCAAACGTCTGTGTTCCCCGGCGATGGTGCCAAAAACTTGATGCGCAGATCTAGCACACCTCTATAGGCAGTAGCGAGACTGCGACACGAAACAGTAGTGTGCCGATCATTCAAGTAATATAAAATGTGGGAGTGAATCCCCAAGTATCGAATCTCAAAGTAACACAGTAAAGTGGAGTTATTAATCGAGGAAGGACTTGAGATCGAAGTCCTTTAGGTCGGGTGAAACGTGTAGGGGGTGATTTGGTTTATGGAAAACAAAACAAAAGAAACTACTAAACCACTCCTATGCAAGCCTTGAGCGCTCTGCTTCGCTAGGCGGGATGGAAAACTACATAGGCCTTGAACGCACTACTTCACAAGGGAGGATGGACGAGAAGGCTTGCGGATGGAATGGTTCACACCGGCGTAGTCGAGGTGGATTACACGGGCCGTTAGCACCGCTTAGCTTGGCGGATTGAAGTGTAGGCACACAGAATGGGCAAGTAGGCTAGCGGAATGAAGTGGAGGGTGGAGTGTATTTGGCGGCGCACCTCATTCACACATATAAACAAGTTAATTTCATAAAAATGAATTAGACATTACAAATCATGGTTTATAGTGCACATCATCAAAGTATAGAGAATATAGTTACATTCATCAAAACAAAGAGGGGAAAGCAAAGTAATCGACCCAATCCGAAGCCTTATTGAAGATTCACTGTTGGAATCGCTGGTTTGTCAATCCGCATCCAAGCTCGGTCCTCAACTGCGTCTGTGGTAGAGAAGGCTGTCACTAACTTCCGATGGACCGTCTTCTTTGTGTCAAGATCCGGCCATAAGACCAAAGCTTCCTTCTCCTTGGATGATGATGGATGTAGGTCTAGATCCCTCTCCTTGGAAGCTCTTGGATGATGGAGGCGGCCTAGGGCAAAGCCCTCATGGAAGGGTGGAAGAAAATGGAGCTGGAGCTCTCCTTGCGGTGGAAATGGCGGTATAGAATCGGTCTCCCTTTTTAGGTTGAAATTTGCGGCTTTTGTAGAAAAGAATCAGAAATTTGGTCACGCACGGTCGAACGCACGACCGTGCGTGAACCGTGCGATACTTACCACAGCTCGAAATGGCCAGAAGGGGAGGAAGCGCCCGTGCATTTTACTTACGCATGATCGAAGCCGATCGTGCGTAAAATCGCACGGGCAAATTCCGATTGAACAAAACAAGCACAGATGGGGGGCTCGTGCGTTTTACTCACACACGGTCAAAGCCAATCGTGCATAAGAACGAACGAGCAAATCTAGCTCTCCATTTAGCCCAGGGATACACGCACATGGTCGGAGTGATCGTGCGTCAAGGAATCGCACGACCGTGTTATTCATGCAGATATGAACTCTAGGCATAACGGAGATCTGCTCGCCCGTATGCATAACCAAAACATACGCTGGGCAAACACCTCCAGCACAAGCATAATAATAGAAATACAATGGGGAGCACAATGTGCATACCCCCAGCAATATAGTGGGCAATTGCACACCACAACAGGCCAAAACATGCACTTCGTGTGAGAAGAGTGAACAAGTGAATATAAGCATTAAAGAACTAAAAGTGAAGTGCAAGTGCGTGAAAATGAGCTCAGATGAGTCCGAAAAACCTTATATAAATAGGACTCATCAACAGCGGGCTACAGTGTCGGTTAAGAGAGAAGTCGAGTGGGTAACAAACCGTAAGACACTGAACTCGAGACCGCAGCTCTTACAGGCGAGCTCTTGGATTCGATTGTGCGTGCTTTGGGAAAGTCGCCCCCTATTTATAGGCTCGGGGGCCAGCCCAAACGGGCAGGGCTAAAATAACTGCCTTCCCGGATACTGGAGAGTCAGGTAGGAGGTGACGGGATACAAAAGATAAGAGAGAAGCCACGCGGCTTGGCGGCTTGGCGGCTTGGCGGCTTAGGCCTTGATCTGCACTAATCTTGAGTTGTAGAGTTTTGGACTAATTAGGAAGATAACCTGAGCGGTCTGAGTTTTGAGACAGCGAGCCTGGCCTTCTAGACTTGAACCTCGACTTCCAATCTTTGATGGGGATCTTTTCTAGGTAGACAGCCCGACCTACTGTGAAGGAAACAGGAAGTCTGCATGTAGGTGAGCTTGTGTGGGACAAGGCGGATACACGTAGAAAACCGCCCAGTCTAAAAGAGTAAGTAGCTAGGCGGCTAAACCTGGCAAGTCGCCCGGTCTAAGAGAGGCACCGAAATGGTAGCGGTCTTCTGGGTAAACATAATCCCCACTCATTTTCAAATTCATAAGAATTTTTGAAAATGTTAATTCTAGCCGGAGACCGCACCCAATCTGTTCTGGAAGCTATAAAATGTTCTGAAAGCTTTCCATTCCTCACAATTCGATAGAAGCCAAGGGGGACTACTCGCAATTAGCGATTAGACTTCTTCGAGCTGCCAGCCCTCTTATCCGAATGGTCCTGATGGCAAAAATTTCTGTCTGCGAGGAGAAGAAGGCTGACCTCCCTCGAAAGTCTCATCGGTCTGATAAGACCGACCGGTCTGCCATGACTTCGAGCACTAAAAAATTGGCCACCTTGGACCCTCCGAAAGATGAACAGAAGACCACTGATCATGGCACTAGTAGTTCAAAACCTCCAGCAAATGATCAGAACATCGCTAAGCTGGTCGCGGATAGTTTTAATCCTCCTGTCAATCCGCATGCCCTTTCTGATAAGGGAATTATTCCAAACACTACTCTTTCAAAAACCGCTAGTTCTTCTTTCCGGTAACGAATAATCAGGCAGAGTACGAGGCACTCTTGGCAGGTCTGAGACTTGCAAGGGAACTGGGAATAGAGTATGTGCATGTCAAAACTGATTCTCTAGTGATGGCTTCTCAAGTTTTGGGGAATTACGAAACGAGAAAACCAATACTGAGGAAATATCTGCTGCTAGCAAAGGAGGAGATTGGAAGATTCAAATCATTCATCAATGAACATATTCCCAGAGCACAGAATGAAGAAGCGGATGAATTATCAAAGTTCGGTATTCCATCAGGGGGAGTTACCTCTGAACTTTTCCATCCAGCGACGAAAGAAGGGGAACTCATGCTGATCGATCAGCATCCTTCGTGGAAGGATCCTTATAAGTTATACTTGTCGAAAGGAGAATTTCATCAATCCATCAAAGATTGAAGAAAATTCAGAAGAAAGGCGGCTTATTATTGCTTAATAGCAGGAATCTTGTATAGAAAGACTCTAATTTCTCCCATTGTATGATGTATTTCTGAGGAAGAATTTCCAATCATACTTCAGGAGGTTCACGCTGCAGAATGCGGTAGTCATTCGGGGGCAAAGACCTTGGAGAAAAGGATCTTGAGACAGGGATATTTCTGGCCAACTATGAGGAAAGATGTCGAAGCATTTGCTAAACGATGTGTTCAGTGTCAGAAATTTGCTCATCTTCAACATCTGCCTGCTCAATCACTTAGATCAATAACGACTCCTTGGCCCTTTGCAGTTTGGGGAATGGATCTCATCGGACCCTTTCCGATGGCTAGTGGCCAGCGTCGCTTTATAATCGTAATGATTGATTATTTCAGTAAGTGGATTGAGGCAAAGGCATTGGCGAAGACTACAACGCAGGTTATCAGAAACTTTATCTGGGGAGAAATCGTCCGTCGGCATGGGGTTCCATTAGCAATTGTTACCAACAATGGTGTAACACCCCAAATTCCGGAAATGCATTTCTCGAGAAATCATAAGGGCAGGAGGATTGATTTCTCGAGAAATCAAATAGTTAGGAAATCAAATGGGCAGGAATATACTTCTCGAAATTTAATTAGAAGAGGATTGATTTCTCGAGAAATCAAGTAGTCAGGAATTAACTTCTCGAGAAATTAATTGGGCAGGAATATACTTCTCGAGAAATTAAGTGGCAGGAGTTTACTTCTCGGAAGAGAATTTAATGCAGAAGTTATATTTCCCGGGAGTTTAAAAGGCTAACGTTTAAGCTTCTCGAGAAATCTTAAGGGCAGGCAGTGTCGGTTCTCGGGAAACAAGAAATGCCTTCAAGCAGCCATTCGTCGAACGCAGCCAGCCGTTCGTCGAACGCAGGCAGCCATTCATCGAACACAGGCTTAGCAGCCGTTCGTCGAACGCAGGCCATCGTTCGTCGAACGCAGGCAGCCGTTCGTCGAACGTAGGCTTAGGAACCGTTCGTCGAACGTAGCCTGTCGTTCGTCGAACGCATGCAACCATTCGTCGAACGCAGGTTTAGCAGCAGTTCGTCGAACGCAGGTTTAGCAGTCGTTCGTCGAACGCAGACAGCCATTCGTCGAACGTAGGCTTAGCAGCTGTTCATCGAACGCAGCCCGCCATTCGTCGAACGCAGACAGCCGTTCGTCGAACGCAGGTTTAGCAGCCATTCGTCGAATATAGGTTTGTTAGTCGTTCGTCGAACGCAGGCTCTTTAGCATTCGTCGAACACAACTTTACTTCCGTTCATCGAACGCAGACTTAAAGCTATTCGTCGAACGCAGACAGAATTAGCGATTTGCGAATTAACAGACCCGTGACTTCTTGATCGTGACCGTCAAATCCAGGGCTTTAAATCCAAGGGCTGGGATTTATTTCCGGGTTATCTTAGGGTTGTCCAGAGGGGTATATATATCCTCTTTATCTTAAGTCTTATTCTCTTCCAGCGTGAAAAAGACGGGAGCCGAGGAAAAACAGCGACAGCGAGGAAGCGAGACGTTTTCTGCCATTGCCGGAGCTTCGGAGCTCTAAATCGCGAGCCGTTTTCAGATCTGGAAAGAGCAGCCCGTTGCCGTTCTTTCTATCTGAGTGAAATCTCAGATCAATGGCAAATAAGAAAGCTCCAAGGGTAACGATCCTTCCTCCTGGTCTTAGGATGTGTTTTGTCCTCTCATTCCTTTTTCTATGCTTGCATGAGGAATCCCTTTCACCAAATGGGTGAAGTGTAGGATTTCCTCCAGTTCTTCGGAACTCCGGGTCGATTGTGTCCGTCCCCGGCATATTGCATTTAGAAATCCGGTAGTTGTGCGGATTTAGGCATTTTGTGTGAAGCCTATTCCTGGCCTTGAGCTCGGATCGGTGATGCTTGGATTGCGACGTTGCATTTAGGTTAAGCCTAGAATGCGTGCCGGAGAATGTCTCCGTGAGATCTTCTACTGTGTTGCGGGACTTGAGTTTTAGGTCCCTTTTGAGAGCCTAACGAAAGCCCCTTGCTTGGGTGGTTGAATGCAAACCTTCTCCACTAGATTTGAAGAGGAGTGGTCTTGGAACTCCCTCTTAGTTGTTATTTGTGAAGTCTATGTCCGCGTGAAAGGATTAGATGCGTATCTAAATTATGTGGGCACTTGATGTGCTAAACCCTTACGGGCCAAGGTGAAGCTGTTCTTGCGTCGTGCGATAGATCGCGACGGTTAGAGCATGGGCAAAGCTGAACCGAACCCGTTTCCATGCAGATCGGTGAGAGGTCCATACCTCATGTAAGCCGTGTGCTCATGGGAGAGGTTGTGGAAAGTGTCTTACCTAGACCGACCAAAAGCTCTTTTTCCCCACCTAAGGCTATGTCCTTAGGGTGGAGTGTTTGTGATGAATTGATGTTATGTTAGCCTCATGCGGTTGCTTAGGCAGTTATGAGGAACCTTCAGGTGAACCCAACCAACATCATGTGCATACCTAGGTTCCCTTTTACTTGATGCCCAACCTAGAAGATTGATTGTGCTTGAAACCTCACCTTGTGTAGTGTAGTTTGCACTTTCTTTATATTATTACATGTTGCATGTACGGCTTGCTTGCAGGTTAGCGGTGACACGCCCCTGAGCCGGCTAGATGGCCGGGGGGGATCGTTACGCAGTTTGTGGTCAGCTTATAGCTGACCCTCATTTACCTCTTATTCGATGTTGGTTGCAGGTGCAGGTGAGCCTAGCGGGAAATAGCGGGCGGTGTCCCTTTTGCTGTGTTGGCCCTTGAAGTCCAGCCTCTTTCCTGCTTTATATGTATTGCCGGCCTGCGTGCCGATGTATGTTTTGGGTTTCTATACATTTGTTAAATGTAAGGCCTTAAGGCCGTAACTCTATTTGTTTCATTCCTGGGATAGTGGACAATTCTAAAAGATGTTTAATCCAAATGCTTCCGCTTACGTTTTTTTATACTCTCATGTAGTTGTTGTTCTTTTCTGTTTATCACCTTATAATGCCTAGCTAGTGTGTATAGTATGGCGTGGGGTCCGGCTGGACCTACTGTTATATTATTTGTACTGGCAGGGTGTTACAAATGGCCCTCAGTTCAAAAATTCGGATATCATCAATTTCTGCGACCAGGTCGGCATTGAGCTTCTATTCTCTTCGGTGCATCATCCCAGGAGTAATGGTCAAGTGGAAGCAGCGAATAAACAAATTAAGTATCTTCTGATGAAAAGGGTATTGAATCAAAAAGGAAATTAGGCAGAACAACTTAATTCTATCCTCTGGACTCTTCGGACTACTCTATCTTCAGCCACAAGAGAAACACCGTTCAAATTAACTCATGGTTCGGAGGCAGACATTCCTATAGAATTTGAAGTGGTCATTCCCAGAGTTGTATACACAATGGAAGGAGGTAAAGCGTGGATAGATGATAATGATGAAGGTATCAAATACAACCTAGATTTAATTGAGGAGCTTCAAGATGAATCTACAATCAGGCAGGAGGAAGTGAAAAGAAGAATGGACAAATACTTCGATAGAAACGTCAGGGTTAAACATTTTGCAGTTGGTGATGTCGTGCTGAAGAAAGTTGATGTCGTAGTCAGGACAGGCAATGTCGGAAAATTAAATCCCAACTGGGCAGGGCCATTCATTATCAAAGAGGTACTAAAGAATGGGGCTTATCGCCTCCAGACAAGCGAAGGATAGGACATCACACGCACCTAGAGCGGTGACGATCTTAAACAATTCTATCCTTAAATGTTTCTTTCATTTTTTGCATTTTTGGATATTCAATAAAAAGCCGTCTACTGACACTTCTCCATATCTGGTGACTCTTTTACATTCTTTATATATCCCTCACTGGACCTTGGAGACATCGCCAAGTTCTGCTCGAACCCCCTCGGATTGTAGTCAGTAGCGTAAAACCTCGATGATCACGTGTAGCGGGGAGTTTTCACACACGTGTAGTGGTAGCTTCCCAATTCCCATGCGGTGGTCTTCGGAATCTTGGATCCCGGCTGATATCTAACACACCTCTGCATCAAGGGAAGTCCAGGTGACTGTTAGCTCTATCATGCCTAGAAAGGGATATAATTACAGCTTTGGTGATCTTTCTGAGGAAAGCAATGTTTGACGCCTAGGCCCACCTGCCCAACGGATCATCTTAGTCTGTGACCATCGAATACTCCTAGGTAATCTCAAGCGATGCCTAAGTGGGACCCACAACTGAGTTGATCTCTTTGAGGAAAGCAATGTTCACCGCCTAGGCCCACCTGCCCAATTGATCAACTCGGCTTGTAAACCTAGGCAAGAGAGCAGTTGAGTCATTTACAACCCTTATGACCACTTGAGGAAAGCAATGTTCGCCGCCTAGGCCCACCTGCCCACTTGATCATCTGAGTCTGTAGTTACTTTTTCCTTTTTTTACAGAGAATTATCTCTAAGCTCTTATGACCACTTGAGGAAAGCAATGTTCGCCGCCTAGGCCCACCTGCCAACTTGGTCATCTGAGCCTGTAGCCATTTTTTACTTCGTTACAGGAAGTTATCCCTTCTCTTATGGTCCTTTAGAACCATTTGGGAGGAAACAAGATTTAACAGGTATACAACAGACCGGGCGGTTTGACCTATTAAACCGACTGGCTTGGGATAAGCAGGTACATTAGTATAATATAACAGGCAGTTTGGAATCTTTAAACCGATCGGCTCAACCAAACAGCAGCTTAATATACTAACCGATCGGTTGGAATTATCCTAGCCGTAAAAGCTAGAACGGGTTGTCATAAAATGCCATAAGGCAAGGATCAGGGTATCAAGTATAACAATGATCGACCGGTTTTATCACTCGGTCTATAATTCTATCATCCTTATGGGTATCTATTTTATTCGCTCGGTTAAAATCAAGTCCTCCACAGAAAAGTGATTGTGAGCTATTCTTACAAGCATGAATATTACCAAGTATAAAGTCATTGACCGCCCGGATTATATATAGGCCGCGCAAACTTATCGATTGATGCTTATACTTGCAAGGATAAGTATTACAAGAATCCAAATTACAGGTCGTTCGAATTGAATACTTACTGCGCGACTTGTTGGTTATTCTCTTATGACTTGTGGATATTCATTATTCTGTGAAGTAACTGCGCAAGCCGAAAAATAATCGCGCGGCTTGGTGTTTCAGTCACAAATCTGTGGAATACTAGCTATTAATCGCACAAGATACATTCAAATCGCACAATTCGTGATCAGGATTTATTTATTATAGTGGCTTAAAGTTATGATCGGCTTCCGATTAACTCGAGGGGTCAAATCATATTGAGATTCTTCAGTGCTTGAATTCCTATCCGCTCAGATTATATGTTAAACCGCACAACTATTTGACAAGATATAATTATGTCAGGAGTTTTCAGGTTGTAACAAATTCACCGAGTCAGGATTGAAAGAACAGGCCGCCTTGATAGTCTTCGTAATATTCGAGTAACTATCTAATTGGGATTCTAAAAATCTCAAAGTTCTGACCACCCGGGTTGATATTAAACCGCACGACCTGATTAAAGAGACTTGTAGTTTAAAGAGAAAAGAGATCACAACAATCACAAGTAAGTCACAAAGGATAGACAGCCAAACATGTAAAAACTTTCATTCATTGTCAAAATGTCTTTACATCATTTTAACCGACCGGCAAACAAAATTAAGCCGTCGGATATGCAAAATAAAAACAAGTACAAAAAATAACAATCATGACTATTCGTCCAGCTTGAGCTTTTTGGTTGCAGTAGAGTTTGAGTCCTCGCTTCCATCAATATTTACTTCGGGCGAATATCCGTTGCTACTCAAAGAGGAGCTTGATGAACCACTACTCGAGCTGCCCGAGCCGCCCGACTTCCGCTGCTTAGACTGCTCGGCTTCTTCTCCAGAATCGATGGACAATGAACCCGGGCTGCTTTCCTTCTCATTGTTAGCAGCGCCCCCTGCTCTGCAACGGTCCCGTCAATTGCAGTGGCTTCTGTACCCTCAACCGTCTCATCCTCACCGTCTTCAACGTCTTCCGAGCTACTGGACTCGGCCTTATCTTTTCCTTTGGCCTTACGGTTCATCTCATCAAATTGGTCCTTCAAGCCGGGAAAGATATCTAGGAAGGTGGAATCCTCGAAGCCCGTGGCCAGACCGTTGCGATCTCTTAGGCGATTTAGGGCGGCATCAATCCACTTGGCAACATGGGGAAAGATCGCGTCCTGAGAGGCCGGGTTGTCTATATCATACTGATGCTGTAAAAAGATAAAAGAACGTGCTTAGATCACACGCTTTTGAAGAAAATAGGTCGCACGAGTATTTGTCAGATGACTTACCGCCATGATCTCCCTTAACCGGACGATCTCCCCAGCCTGCTCGGCACTTTTCTTTTCAAAGTATGTGTGGGCCGTAACTAACCGCTTGTATGACAGAGCCATAAAGTGGTTAGCTACGAAGCCCCACACACCAGCTTGCATGGCTACTCCGGAAAGATCCTCCTCTGGAACCTTTGTCAACTTTTTCAAAGTTTTCCGACCATACATGGCAGCACCGGCGGCTAGTGCATGGCGGCTGATTTTCTCGCTCCCCTAGAACGGGAGCTCAATTGAAACTTGCACGCAATCCCCATCCTGATGCCAGAGGATTGTCGGTTTGCCCTTCAGATCGCGCGGATTACTGCAAGAGCGAAGAAGCTCAAACTCACCTGAAGAAGACGAGCTTTCCTCCTCAGACGATTGCGGTTTGGTCTTCCTCTTCCGCTTCTCCCTATGGGTCAGAACCGGACCGGCCGGGCTGACCGGTTTGTTCTGCAGAATGATGGTGGCGGCTGCAAATCAAAGTTAAAAGTTTAACAAGGCAGCTCATGCGGTTAAAAAGCAGTGAGTTGTGAGAAACTTACTATCTTCGGGTCGGACATCCTCCAACTTTGCGAACAACGGGATGTAGTGTTTCACGTCAAGCCGCTCGTTCTCAAGGAATTTGAAGATCTCCATCTCGGCCTCTCCGAATTTGACTGTCTGGAAGGCCGCCTCACTCCGCACCTAAGAGTTGACCTGCAACAACTCCAGGTGGCCTTCAAACATCACATATCGCTCCGACCAGCTCGTCACCTTGTTCGGAAGATTGACGACCTTCATCCATACAAAGTAAAGGTGCCCTCTAAAGATCAAAGTTCCGGCATCTGGAATAGACCGCACGGAAAAGAATTTCCTGAACAGGTCAATCGAAAACCTGACCCGCTCAGACCGCAGATATGAGATGAAACTATAAATGGAGGCGATATAGTTCGGCGGGAGTTGTCCGGGCACAACCCCATAATGATTGAAGATGGAGATAACTTCAAGGGGCGGGGGAAACTTGAAGCCATTTTCAAAGTGGTCAATGGGGATAGCGATTTGAGTGGGAGAAGAAGAATTAATCCGCTCGTCGCGTAAGGGAAGCCGCACGAGTAGATTGCTGCCAACCATATGCTCTTGGGTAAAGTCGTCTAACTCGGATTGAGTTAAACGACACTTCCAGTGCCGGAGTGGAAGTTCGACGACATCGCTATGGACATTATACACAGTCATCCCCGATCTCGTGCGGGAAATGACTCGATTTGGGTGATCGTCGACAGATTGACGAAGGTGGCCAGGTTCATTCCAGTCAGGAAGGACGATCCGGTCGGTGTTTTGGTACGGAGGTTTGTGGAGCTGTTTGTCTGGTACCATGTGGTGCCGAAGACGATCGTGTTAGACCGGGATGGATGGTTTACTTCTAGGGAGTGGAGAGCGGTGCAGGCCTACTTGGGCACCCGATTGACATTCAGTACTGCATTCTACCCACAAACAGTTGGGCAAACAGAGCGCACCAACTGGACCTTGGAGGACCTCCTACGTCTATGTATTCTGGACCGCGGGGAGCCATGGCAACAATCACCAGGCCAGTATAGGCATGACACCATATGAGGCTTTATACGGACGGAGGTGTAGGACCCCTTTGTCTTGGATCCAGGATGAGGATCCCAAGGCACTTGGCTCGGAGTTCATGGAAGACATGGAGGCTCAGGTGAGGCTGATTCGAGACAGGATGTTGGAGGCCCATAGTAGGCAGGCCAAGTATTACGATGCGTGGCATCGTATGGTAGAGTTCCAGGTGGGATATCGGGTTTTCTTGAAGATACGTCCGATACATGGAGTCTCGCGGGTTCGCGGGCGGAAAAAGCTCAATCCGAGATATATGAGGCCTTACAGAATCCTGGAGCGGATCGGTCCCTTGGCTTACAGACTGGAGCTACTGCCGGAGTTGGAGGGACTGCACAATGTTTTCCACATCTCCACGCTTAGGAGGGCTCTACTACGGCCGAAGCAACAAATATCTTCTACAGAAGGGCCAGTAGCTACTGATCGATCGGTTCGCCTGGAGCCGGTTCGGATAGACAACACAGAGTTGTGAGTCTTGCGGCGCAAGAAGGTCCCGCTAGTCGAGGTCCTATGGAGGAACCATGGACAAGAGGAGCATACCTGGGAACCAGGACCTAATGCAGCAAAAATACCCTGAGCTATTTACGACAGGTATAATTTAATTTTCTGGGATGTTACATTTACTTACTAGTGGTAGAAACCCCACAGGCTTAACCTGAATTCGAGGACGAAAATTTTATTTTTATGTATTGGGATTTGTAACATCCCCCAAATAACTAGACCCCTAAGTTGGTTTTGTCATGACTAGGTCATGACAAAACCAGAGGAAGAAGTTAAGGTCATGTGAACCTAGGCAAAAAGGAGAAAACCTAGGTGGTCTGCATATAACAATTTACAGATACCAAGCATAGGGTTTCACTTTAGTGTTTCACTTTGAACCTTGACTCCACCATAGCATCCCTAACCCATTATGGGTCTCCTTGGAGCACCAAGGATCCATTAGGGTCAACAAAAGGGGCCAAATTGACCAAAGTCAACCCTAACCCTAAATTGGTCAAACTAGCTCAATTAGGGCCAATTGGCCTCCACCATGCCAAATTGACCCTGCCCCTACCCTCATAGGGTCACTAGGGACCTAATGGACCAAAAAGACCCATCATGGGACATCTAAATTGGCCAGTTTACCCTAAGTCAACCCTAACCCTAATTTGGTCAAAAGTGCCCTTTTAAAGAGCAATTCACCCTCACCTTGCCAAATTGAAATTACCTCGACCTTACTAACCCTTAAGAGAGTCCAAAGGTTCACTGCCCACCCATTGTGGTCAACACAAGTGGTCAATTTGACCAAAGTCAACCTTAGCCTAAGTTTAGGTCAAAATGACCTACCTTACCCAAATTGAGCCCAATCCATTTGGGCTAGCCCAACTAAAGTGGTCCACCACCTAGTGCGCTTGGTAATTACTGAAATCACCACTCAATTTCTGTAATTGGTGATTAGGAGAGATAAAATGGAGGTTTCCCCCAAATTGAAGAGAGAAGGAGAGCATTCATGGTGATTAATGCATTTGATCCTTCAATTCCTCCCCAATTGATGAGCATTCACTTCCCCCTTCAGTTACAAATAGATTTTTGGAGTTTCTATGGCCTGGGGAGCTGAATTAGGGGAGAATTAGAGGTGGCCGAAATCTCCACTAATGGCCATTAATGGCAATTGATGCCAAGGCTCCTCCCCTCCCCCAATTGATCTCCTTAACACCCAAAGGGATCAGAGAGGAGTGAAACCCCCCCTCTTCCCCGAAGAAATAGAGCACCATAAGCTAGGATTGACATGGCACCAAAAGCTCCACCTCCGGCCATGGATACTCGCCGGAATACGCGCACCAAGCCCCCACACAGGTCTGATCATCCCTCTCTCCCCTAGTGTTAGATCCTCGATTGAGTTGGGGCTTGATTCGAGCTCAATTTTGCTTGGATCGTGCTTCCAAAAGGAGCCGTTTTGAGCTCTCTTTCCCCTCCTCTAAACCCCAATTCTGACCATCTCCGTCCGGCCAACCATCCCCTATCGCCGGCCACCACCTCAACGGAGGTGGTGGTGGCATTGGCTGGACGGGAAGAGGCACAGGTGGCTGGGAAATCACTTCGCAAAGGTGCCCAGGATGGGCTCATCGCAGCCCTTGGCTGGAGGAAGGAGATGACCAAGCGTCGTCTGATGTGCACCAAGATTCGTGCGCAGATCATTATATATGATTTTATATTATGTGTATTATTGTCACACATTTAGCAATGTTTTATTTTAATTCATAAAAATACTAGATCACCTCTGCTTAAAAAGTGCCCAAGATCAAAGTTGTATCTCTAGAAGTGTACTTTATTTCAAAATTTGTTTCAGCCTAATAGGAACACTTTAGCTCCATGTAGAGCCATTTACCTAGGACTGGTCCCTAGGGTAGGATAGTCACAAATTTTTGAATATCTTTTTATTGGTAAAAGGTATGGCCTTGAAATTTAAAACAGATGCTATTTACACCTACACACACATCATACCCAAAGATGGGAATTTTAGGAGATTCTTTTTCTAAGGTTTTTGTAATAATTTCATAAATCAAATATTAATTAATTATTAGGTCGAATGACCTCCAATGCCCTCCAAATATTGGTGGGTACTTCTTAGGGTTATCATATGACCTTGGTAAAAATCTTAGCCCAATTGGGACTGAATTGTTTGGGTAATTTGTCAACCAAAGTTAGGTAAAACTAGGTCAAATTAGGGTATGGTGTTTATTTTGGGGTATCATGGTCAAAACTCATCAACATGAATTGAAACCTTGGCCCCTGGTTTAGGGTCTCCTTAAACACCCCCATGAGTAATTTGGGGTAGTGTGGAGGTGGATATGCCCTAGGACCCTAGCTTTACCCTTTGGGGTGCATACAAAACCTTGTGAAGGTCATGTGGTCTAAAGTCCTAGATTGGTCATGGGACTTAGTAGATATGTTCATGGGGTGTAATAATGCCCTATGGAATTTTGAAAGAATTTTAGGAGTATTTATTCCCCCTGAATTAAGTTATAACCTCTTTAGGTCTTTTCATTATTAGAGAGACTTACATACTCAAATGACCTTGGATGGTGATGAAACATTGGTAGTGCTTTTATATTCATTTGATGGGCCTCTGGCAATTTTTGTGATATTAGTTAGATTATTTAACCAGCATTTCATTCACAAGGCACTTAATTTACCTTAATCTTAAGAAATATAATTAAGGGTCCAAAACTCTTTGGAAAAATGTGCAACTTTGTGATAAGACAATTCAGAGCACAAGGAAGCTCTTTAATTTTTTGTATAATTTTTGAAGACTGATATCAGTAGGCTACTTCACAACAAGCTCACATTTGGATTTAATTGGAATATTTATTTATGTGAGAAATTTTTTTTCCATAAATTGTGAAATTCAGTCAGCAAGCCTTTATGAACATATTGGAGATCTAATATTTCTTTCATAATTTTTGGAATTAAATATCAGTAGGTTCTTTCACAATTTTTCCTAGACAGGGTTTCTTTGGAATATTTAATAATGTGATTAATTTGCCTTTATAAATTCTGAAATTTGGCCTGAGAACTTTTCTGATCAATATAAATGTCTGGTAATTTTCCCATAATTTTTGGACAAGCATTTTTTGTGGTTCCTTCTTTAATTTCTAATTTTAGATAAATATTCAATATTATAATTAGAGGACAATTCCTGATTGTAAAATTGTGACACTCTGTACTTGCTGTTATTTTGGCATGATAGATTTATCTTGATTTTATGGGAGTCATATCTTAAGAATACCTTACACTTCATGTTCAAATTCATACTGGGCAAACATTGGAGAAATTTAAATAAATGCTAAAATGCTAACATTGGAGAAACATTGGACTTAGTCTTATAATGTCATGATAATCCTCCAATAATAATCTTATGTCATGCGGATGAATATTTTGAGTACTTCTACTTATAGCTTCATATAGTTAATTTGGTCTGCGTATAGTAAAAATGTGAAACTTGGGTATTTAGGGCTCTACCAAGTGGAAGTGGCATGTAGTTGGTGTACATGGTCAGGATGAAGAGGTTGAGGTCACCAAGAAGGAGCTTAGGAGATAAGAGAGCTAGGTGAGCTAAGGGTAAGGTCGTGCTTGGGATTGACGAAAGATCGTCTTTCCCCTAGCATGTCATAGACCACCTAGGGTTAATACAAGTGAAATGGTAAGAGGCTTAGGCATATGGGTGGATACCCATAACATGAAATGCCTTGAGAAAGGGAGCCTTGGGGTGTCATCCCAGAATAGTTCCTAGTACCGTAGCGAGCCCCTTACAGGGTAACCCTCCGGAAGTCCAAGGTTAACCATAAACTGTAGGGTTAAATTGATATACAAGATTAACTAAGTAATATAATCACTCACACTCCATTGTCATGGGTGCTTAGTCGGTTTGGTCTTACGAGTGGTAGGCTCGATGGTTGTAGCAATGAACTTATTAGTCGGGTGAGTTGTGACTCACCATGTTTGTTGTGCCAGACGGGTTAGCCCGGGGAGCTAATGGCTCGGAGATAGTTGTAGACATGTTTGCATGTGCATAAGGTGGTGGGTCCTTAGTGTTGATGGTCGTTGCACTGACATTAATACTTGGGCTCGGTAAGTGAGGATAACCCTTTACCAAAACAAGTCTGGTGATCTAGCCAGCAAGAGTATGATGTAGCTCCGCTGTTGTGTTCTTAGCGTTGATGCGTACGTTAGGTCTAGATTAGGCAGTGCAAATACCAACCTAGAGAGGCGAGGCCCAACCCACCGCTTCCGTTTGCCACTAAGGAAGTATCCTAGGATTCTTGCTTGCTCCAAAAAGAGGGAACTAAAGGTCTGTGCGCATAGAGTCGTAGTGTGTGAGTTACACTTGTGTGAACATAACATTTAACTACGTACCTTGCATGTCATAGCATTAACATTGCATTTCAACCCCTACCCCTATCGTATAAGTTGGTTATGGGACTTCTTATATGATAGGTCTTGCTAAACGACCCCTTGGTCTATAGGTTTGTGTGGGCATTCCTATAAATCAACGGTTACTTTTCCTTACTTACCTTTATATGCTTGCTCTACTTGTTTACGTTACCTATTCGTACTTTACTTTACTTAATGCTTTAGTTATGATATATATTGTGTAGTGGTAGACATTCCCTATAGACCATACCCATGTGACCTGCTATTGTTTACACCCCTTATTGTCCTCCGCTTCATTCCTCCCGCATGGTGCCTAGGAGTCATATGGGGAGGGGTGGGGGATTGGCTTAGTCTTTTTGACTAGCGGTCGGTGGACCTTATCATTTTAGGGGACCGAAGAGATGTTGCAGCTCTAGAGCCCGGTGCAGATGGAGATGGGGCAGTCTAGCATGGGAGTACCGTTGGAAGGATCTGTGAGCATCGTTTAGTTCTAGTATTTTATGCTTCCGCGAGTGTCTATGTAGTGTGGATTTTATGTAACGGGCAGGAGCCCTTGTTATTTTATATCTTTTATTTCAGTTATTTTCTGTGGACATCTCTTTATGATGATTTACTGTTTATGTGATGTGGACTTGTCTTCTTTAAAGCTTGTTATAATTTACCTTTTATGTGATCCATATTGCCTGCAGTATCGGCATTTTGTAGTGGCAACCCTCCCGAGTGATGGTGCCACCGCAAAATGGCTGTTCTGGGCATAAGACCCCGGGTTTGAAAAGAAAAAAAGGGGTCTTACAAGTGGTATCAGAGCAATCCTCGATCCGGAGAAATAAAAGAAGTTCACAAACCCTGGGCCACCCCGCGCGAGCTTAGTTTGAGGACAAACTAACAGCGGAAGCAATGGTGTGCCCATAAGGGAAATCACATGAAAAGTCCACTTCTAACTGAATATTCTTTAGCTAAGTCCCATACGAGTGTAATTTTCTTGTATAGCCCGCGACGAACCCTACACCGCAGCATGGAGTCCCACTGACTCCAAACGTCGTTCCACCACCACTGGATCCTACTCCGTTCCAGCAGATGAAGATGGGACAAACACCAACAGCCATGCTGGAGACTTTCAGGGCACAACATGCACCAGCTCCTCAGCAAAACCCTGGGGCCAACTGGCTGAGCATCTTCCGAGGCCTCTCCCCCCCATCATATCTCGGGACAGAGGCAGTTGTGAGGACTGAGGAGTGGGTGGACATCATGGAGGAGATGCTGACAGGGATTCAGTGCCCGACAGATATGGAGGTGCCACTGGTGGTCTCATGCTTGGAGTCTCATGCAAAGAGATGGTGGAAGAGGTTCCTGAACACAGCATTTGCAGGACTGGAGGTTGCGGATATTTCTTGGGATGAGTTCAAGGCAGCACTATTGAAGAATTTTGTGTCATAGTCTGCCAGAGACGAGCTGGAAGACAGATTTCTGCAGTTGAGTAAGGGGAGCAGGATAGTTCTAGAATATCACAGGAAGTTTACCCATTTATCCCAGTTTGCAGTTTCGTATCAGCCGAATGATGCAGGATACGAAAAGAGATTCTACAAGGGCCTTTGTGATGAACTGAGGCAGACCCTCCTCTTCGTCTCTGACGGCAGTATGACAAAGATCCGGTAGATGGCCAAGAAACTAGAAGCCGACCAGCACCTTGTTCGAAGAAGGAAGAGTCCGGCAGAAGACCAGGAATGGGGAGTCAGAAGGGACCAGCCGAGAGACTGAGATGCTGGGCAAGGAAGGACGGAGGTCCGACCCCACCAGGAGCAGAGACAGGAGCAGTGGGAGCCGGTTGTGTTGGCTCCTCAGCCTTTACAGATGCGGGAGATGCCGAGGATTGGAGGAGGTGGGCCACCTCTGGAGTGCTACCACTGCCGCTAGACTGGCCACATCCGGAGGAACTGTCCTCAGAGGAATGCACCACCAGCACTACAGGCTGCCCTCAGGCCCAGCATTTCGGGGGCCAGGGATGTGGATGAGGCCGTGGATTTCAGGGCAGAGATCGGAGGCTGGAGAGGAAGAGTTGAACGATTTCCAAGGTCTCCTTGTCATCTTGAAAGAATAAGAAATGAATCTTGAAGATCAGGAAGAGGTCATGCGGGTAAACGAACGGGACATGCGGGCTGCGCTTGAAGCTGAAAGGAAAGAGTGATTGGAGAAGGAAAAAGTGTGGCAAGAGCAGACGGCCATCCTAGCCGAGCGGCTTGATAAAGAGAAGAGGATAAGCCAAAAATTTGAAGAGGATTATAAGTACTATCGAGGGAAATATCTTAATTTAACTCGGTCAGTTGGTGGAAGTCAATGACCCGCATTAGCTCACTTAGCCGCTGGGGAAACTTCGAACCCTCCAGCGGTTAAGGAAACTGAACGAGTTACAATCCCTGGAGAGACCGTCGTGGAGCGCACTATCCCTGTAGTTCGGATAGAGCGTGATGCCGCGCGGCTTTATGGTACTTTTAATCTTCTCCATAAGAGCATAAATAAGATGTACGGACTCCTGCAAGCCGGCGATCAAGTCGCGCATCTTCACCAGGAGGATCGTTAGATTTAACTTGTTTGTACGTTGAGAATGTTGTAATATTATTTGTGTGACTTCTCTGAACAATTTAGACGTTGAACGTCTGCTTGACGATGTTTATTTTGTTTAAAGTCTTTGAATATTGATATCCGAATTGTTCTATAATTCATCTGGCTTGTGTTGCAGACCTGTGATTTTCTTTTGTAAGACTAATTATACAGGTATCTGACCGTGCGGTCTTCCTATTTGCTCATTTGTTTGAAGATGCTTTCAGATGATGCAGGTTGTTGGCCGCGCGGCTTCAGCGAACTTATTTTCTGCCCTATTTGTTTTTGTTAGGAGTTTGCTCAGTCAATTAAGTCCAGGCACGTTTTGACTTGGCTGTATTGATTTATGCTTTGAAATACTTAGAATTTTCATGATATTTGCACACCGTACGACTTGTGTTATAAGCTCGCAGTTTTCTTCTGAGATAACTAACCATGCAGGTTGCTGACCCCGCGGTTAGCAAAGTTAGCCGCGATTTGATTTGGCTATATGCAGATAATTGAGTTTATATGTAGCAGCTATTCCGAAGATTCATTCACCAGCTTTTCAAGATGAGGGCTAAGAGCAAATCTAAGCAGTCTGAGAAGGTTGCAGCTGTGCGGACTGATCCGGCTTCTGTGTTCCATTCAGCTGATCACAAAGAATGTCGCTTGAACCAAGCCGAGCTGGACGACTTTGTTGTGAGATATATGGCAGGAAGCCATCTGCTCGCGCGGCTTCCGCTTCGCGATGAGCAGATTAACTCTTCTTCTCCCATCCATATCGCAATTCTTATTGACCATTTCGAGAATGGCTTTAGATTTCCGCCGCCACTTGAAGTCATCACCATTTTCGACAACTACGGTGTTGTTCCCGGACAGCTCCCTCCAAACTCTATAGCCGCCATTTTCAGTTTTATCTCTTATATGCGGTATGAACGAGTCCGCTTCACCATGAGCCTCTTCCAAAGATTCATCTATGTGCGTTCTATACTGGATACTGGAACGAAGGTATTCAGGGGCCATCTGTACTTCGGTTGTAGGGGGCTGAAGGCCGTCAACCTGGCGAACAAGATCGCAAACTGGTCGGAGAGGTATCAAATCTTCGAGGGCCAGCTCGATTTGCTGCAGGTTAACCCGCAGGTGCGGGAAGAGGAGGTGTTTCAGCAGCTAGATGTCCAAGGCGTTGAGCTAAACATTTTCAAGTTCATCAAGAACAAGTGGCTTGATGTGAATTATTACATCCCGCTGCTCGCCGAGTTAAATGAAGTTCGCCCTGAGGACAGTAAGTTTCTCATTACCAGTTGCAGATAAAGAGCAGGCCGCAGGTGTCTGCGGAGGAGGGATCGACCTCTTCCGGCGATATTGACCTCCTTCGTTTCTTTGGTAATCTGAAGTACCTTCGGGGCGAGCCGACCTTACATTGGCACCCTGATGGAGACTGCGTGCAGGTGTCGACCGTGCTCCCATATTGGGTGAGTGATAAGATACGCCGGCATGCAGTAGCCGTCGGGGCTGCCTTGCATTGCAAGAAGAACTTGAAGAAGCTCGAAGAAGTTCTAGAGGAGGAGCTCTCAAAGCTAGCCGCACAGGTTAGTGCGAGAAGCTTCGCGACTAATCACTTTATGGGCATATCGTATAGGCGGTTAATATCCGCCCATACTAAGTTAGAGAAGAAGTATGCCGAGCAGGCCCAGAAGATCGCGCGACTAAAGTAGGCCGACTTGGTAAGATCATTTGATGAAGTTTTATGATCTTTGAGCCTTTTAGACCGTGCGGTCTAACCTTTTCTTTTTTACATAAAAAATATGACATCGATAATCCGCTCTTCCAAGATGAGTGATGAGTCCTGATCATATACACCTTTTTGGACTCATCCGGGCCGTTATTCTGTCATTTCACCGCACTTTAGCCGTGTTATAGCTTATATTTGATATTCCATGCTAGGTGCACTTCTGGGCCCATTTTCGTGTGATTTCATGTTTATTGTCCTTAGTAGTTTCCATGCACTGTTAGGTGCCACTTTCAGTGGCTAGATTCGTGGTTGTGCTGGCATTGGAGTCGTGCAGGTGTTCCCGGTGCAATTCTGCACAGGAACACTACGCATGATCACCGGTTCTATTGCGCACGACCACTGGTCGTGCGCCACTGATCGTGTGCACTTAACCCTTTTTCATGAGTTCTGTTTGGTGTAGTGCGCACGACCATCAACGCCTTTGCGCATGACCACCGGTCGTGCGCCACTGTTCGTGCGCACTTAGCATTAAATTTTTGAGTTCTGTTTCGTCTAATGCGCACGACCACCGACGATAGTGCGCACGACCACCGTTCGTGCGCCACTGGTCGTCCGAACATTTTATTTTATAATTTCGTATCTTGCAGGTTCCACCCAGGCAGTGCGCACGATCGCAGAATTCCAGTGCGCAGTATTTATTCCAGCGCCTATTTAAACGCCTGTTGCGATTTTTAGGGCATTATCAGCCGTCGGGAGCGGAATTCCTGTTCCGTACGCCGCCGACCTCCACCGTGGGACGCCTCCACTTCATCTTCTACGCAAGGGGAAGCCTCCTCCACCCATTCCAAGACTTCCTCCATTGTCCGTGAGTGTTCTCCATCGTCCGCAAGCCTCCAAGCAACCATTCTCTCATTCCGCCCGGTGAGAAGAAGAAGGAACCTGAAGTCGAAGACGACGGAGCTACGTAGGGAGATCGTGACAGCTCTCTACGCCGGAAGCATAGTCCGCCCGAGTCCGGAGGTAGCCCGACAACCTACCATTCCGGCCGTGAACGGCCGCTAGTCTTCACCATCGGTTATTTCTTTCCTCTTTCCTCCATTGTACTCGTTGAACCGTGTAAACTCGAATATTATGATGATGTTTGTTGAAATGAATGTCTCCTTGTTGTTCTTCATGGTTTGCTTGTGATTCACTCCGTTCTCACTCACTCACTCGCACACGCACGCAAGGTGTTTGTTCCGTGTTAGCAAGAGCTAACGACGGTTGTGAAGAGGTGTTTACGACCCTCACCCTTTTGCGCCAGAACACACTCCATTACGCCTCACGAAGCACGGCATCGCGGTCGTTGCATCCATCTCACCTTGTGAAGCGGTGTTTTCGACCCGCATCTCTTTTTGTTGTTGTTAAGATTAGGAAACCCAACCAAGAACCCCGCTTTTTTCATGTGTGTTTTGCTTGTGTAACAAGAGTCACGCTATGCGTTTCGTTCACCCAACCTGCATTCCTCAAGAGACCGACATTCGGGGAGTCCACTCTCCATATTTATTACTTGACAGCGACCGGTGCACTTGCTGACACGCATCAAGTTTTTGGCGCCGTTGCCGGGGAATGCAGGCGTGTTTCGTCTTGTGTTGTGACTTTCGTTATACGAGCAGTTGTTTTTGATTTTCTTTGTTTTTTTTTTTTTTGTGACAGTGCATGCAGAGACAAGCCGCAGGGGAGCTAGTACCCTTCGATCCTGAGATTGAACGGACCGCTCGCGCACGAAGGCGCGCGGCTGCCGTACAAGCGGCAATGGGTGATCAGGTAGACCCAAATTATGGTGACGCAAGAGCGCCCGGCGTGGGGCAACATCAGCCTGGAGACGAGCAGGAGGCGGTCAGGCCTCGGCCCCGTACGATGAGAGACTACACCACTCCAACTGCTGGGAGTGTGTATCTGGGGTTTGGGCCCAATATTATGAATAATCAGTTTGAGATCAAGCCAGGGATCTTAAACATCATCCGGAACAACGCTCAGTTCTCGGGGTTGGCCAGCGAAGATCCGCATCTGCATCTGGCGGAGTTTTCTGATATTTGCGGAACCTTCCGCTACGCGGGGATTGCTGACGACACGGTCAAGCTTAGACTGTTTCCCTTTTCACTCCGCGACAAAGCAAAGGTGTGGCTCCACTCCATTCCGCCCGGGACTGCTGCAACTTGGGATGCCCTCGCATCCAAGTTCCTTCCTAAATTCCATCCTGTGGATAAGATTGTAAGCTTGCGGCGGGAGATCGCCACATTTCGCCAACTTGACCAAGAGACCCTTGCTGAAGCATGGGAGCGCCTCAACGATCTCCTTCGCCGTTGCCCTGGCCACGAGCTCCAACCATGGAATGTGGTTGAATTGTTCTACTTCGCGATCGAGCCCAACTACAGGGCAATGATCGATGTTGCGGCGGGTGGCACCTTGATGAACCACACCCATGAGGAAGCCCTTCGAATTCTGCGCGACACTGCCTCCCACAGTACATTCTGGACTGCAGGGAGAAATACTCCAAGAAGCGGCCGAGGTCTTTTCATGGTCGACTCTCTCCCCTCTCCAGCCGTGACTGCTGCTGTCATTACCTGCGAGGGATGTGGAGGCGGAGGCCACCACGCGTATGAGTGTTCGGGGAACAACGTGGCAGGTGACTTTGCACACTTGAACTTGAACGAATCTGTTAATTATGTAGGAAATCAGCCTAGGGGGGCGCCTTTCAATAATGCTTATAATCCGGGAGCGAGAAGTCACTCGAACTTCTCGTGGAATCCAAACACACCTGGCCAACGATGGGCACCGGGGCAGCATCAAAACGATGCTTACGCCTCCGGGAGCCAACCGAGGCCACCACACCCGGACTATAATCAAGCACCCCCTACTCAAAAAAAGAGTAATCTAGAAGAGATGATGGAAAACTTCATGCAAGTAGCTAATTCGAATATGGTAAATCAAACTGCATCCATGCGAAACCTGGAAACGCAGTTGGGCCAATTGGCCCTAGTGCTAACCGAGCGATCGCAGGGGACCCTTCCCAGCAACACGGAGAAGAACCCAATTGATCAAGGGAAGAGTCTTGGGGATGTGGTAGAGGTTGAACCGAGTGAGCTGGTAATTTCTTGTGCCATCAACAATTTTGAAACGAAAGCTTTTTGTGATTCTGGTTCATCTCGCAACGTCATTGCGTTGCAAGATGTAGCTAAATTACAACTGGAAATGAACACGGAGGAAAGGAAATCCCTTGTGCTTGCCAATGGGACTGTTATTCAATCCGAGGGGGAAGTGAAGAATGTGGAAGTAACAGTTGAGGGGACAACTGTTGTTGCTGATTTTCAGGTTTTGGGCCCGCAGGACAATCATTCTATTCCTATCTTGGGTGTGACGTTCTTGAAAGAGAGCGGCGCCACCCTTGATTTTGCTACGGGGTGCATTTCCCTAACCAATTTGGTGCTGCAGCCCACTTGCCCCGAAGCCACAGCTAAAACATTCACTCCGCCCCCTCCGTTTAATTTTGATGAATCGTTGAGCTGTGCAGGGCATGAAGAAGTCAAAGAATCAAGTGAAGGGAAAACGGAGGAGTACCTGTCTAGTGAAGGAGAAGAAGTTGATCTTCGGCGAGAGTTCGGTTCCGAGACGGAGGAGGACTGCAATTCGGGAAACGTTGACGTGAATGTAGTTCGGGATGCGGATTATTTATCTCCCTGTGTTGAATCTTGTAATAAACAATCTAAGTGTTCCATCTCCTGGGCCGATCCGGTAGTCACCACGATGCCGGAAGTGACGCCACCCGCCACTAAGGCGGAAAATTCTGAAAACTTTCAACGGTGGCAGTCTCCGACTGTCACCAAACATAAAAAGGAAAAACTTCTGCGCGACGCTCGTGCTGCCGCTCTTCGTGGCAAGGTGGCGGAGGTTAGGGGAGCATTGGGTAATAGCAGTGCTGGCTCTAAAGCCTTCATCTCCCGCCTACGTGTTACGGGAGACGCGCACCATAAGAGCGCTTTCAGCTGATTTGTGTTTTATTTGATGTGGTGAACTGTTTCTGAGTATCTCTTTTAATTCCTGCACTTTTTAAACAATGCTAATACAGGTATTTGGTCCAGCTTAAGGACGTTAAATGAAAGCGCTACTGGGAGACAACCCAGATTTCCTGATTTCGTATTTCTCCTTATCTAACTTCTTTTAGTTCAGCTTTTGCATTTGCTTGTGTTGTTTTGAGTTTGTGCTTGCAGGTTTTGTGTTCGATGGTGCAGATGCTGCGGACTATTCCTGTTCATAAACGCCAATCGTCTGGTATGCTCATTTCTGAGCATGGGGTAACGCTTCCTCCCCTCTTTTAGCTTCAAATTTCTAGATATATTGCTTAGCTTAAGTCTGGGGGAGCGGTTGTTGTTATCCACTGTGCACGAGTTGCACCGCATACTAGAAGGTTGATTCTTATTTATCTTATCATTATCGTTGTTTTCCATGTTTCACACACCATTTCACCCACTTGAGTGCGCGCTTATCTTTTTGTTGTTGTTCCGTTGTAAACTATCTTGGTTGGAGTATGAAATAGGTTGTTAACGTAGGAATTATTATTTGGAGTGCGATGTTGACTCATGTAGTGTTCTAGTCACTTCGCATGTTATGGTAGAATATGAGTAGAACTAGATTTTCTCTATGCATCTAATTTATGTTTAGTATTTCTGCGTAGATTTAGATTTGTTATACTCAATTGGTGAATTTGAATGAAATTGACGATAACCCGGTGTTGTGTGTGTGCGATTACTAGTCGTGTGTTGCTCGAGTCGGGAGGAAGGTTTACCTTTCTCGTGGGCTAAGAACTTGCCCCAAGCGACTCTCGAAGCATGGGTGAGAGCTACTCGTTGAGTTAAGCATGATGTAGGCCACCATTTGGCTAGTTGGAGCTTTGTTATTCCATGTCCATTTCGTTCAACGTTGCAAGCCCATTTTGTGCCTACCATTCCTTTGTACAGCTCCTCTTCATCCACCAAAGCCTGAAGCCTATCCTACTCCCGCAACCAAAATGTTTTTAACTGCGCTCATAAGTCTCAACTTGTGTGGTGTGTGGAATCTTTGTGTTATGAAGAGAAAATAAAGTCTATCTGTTGATTTTGAACCAACCGGAGGATATTTAAAAGAAGTAAAAGATGTTAAAAGATAGAAAAAAAAGAGTATTTTGAAAAAAAATCCTTCCGAGCTAAATAAAAAAAAAAATCTGTTGGCATTTGTGAAGTAGGCCGTGTGCACACCTGGTTTTCATGATGAGTCTGGGGGTGTGTCACACAAGCTTTGTTTGTTGGTCTTGAGTGGTGTAGCGTTCTTTAGCTCACTTGGGTTGCGTAGCCATCGTGTTTAACTTTGAATATCATACCGTAACCTAAGACCCGTCTTAATCCTAAAAGCCCTACTGATTTGACTTGCGAGAGTGCTAGCGCCGTGGAGAGAGTGTGACCGGGCAAGCGTATGGTTCACGACGTTGATGGATTTCAGCGGAGTTATTCCTAAGCCCGGATCTTTTGCAACACCCGACTCAGTATCTTGTCACTTTCACACCGGGCATGATCGTCAAATTCTTCATAATTCTCCATCTGAGTATAACTAAATATTTACTTACACTTTAATACTCATGTAAATTAGTTAGCACAGTTAGAATCTCCTTCTGCTAGAATCTCTACTCGCATGTATATGTTACTTCGCACCGTACTCCATTGTGTAATTCTCTATGTTAATTATCGTTTTCACACTCCGCCGGATTCGTTTGCTCGGGACGCGCAAACAGTTAAGTCTGGGGGTGTGATGAGTCCTGATCATATACACCTTTTTGGACTCATCCGGGCCGTTATTCAGTCATTTCACCGCACTTTAGCCGTGTTATAGCTTATATTTGATATTCCATGCTAGGTGCACTTCTGGGCCCATTTTCGTGTGATTTCATGTTTATTGTCCTTAGTAGTTTCCATGCACTGTTAGGTGCCACTTTCAGTGTCTAGATTCGTGGTTGTGCTGGCATTGGAGTCGTGCAGGTGTTCCCGGTGCAATTCTGCACAGGAACACTACGCACGATCCCCGGTTCTATTGCGCACGACCACTGGTCGTGCGCCACTGATCGTGTGCACTTAACCCTTTTTCATGAGTTCTGTTTGGTGTAGTGCGCACCACCATCAACGCCTTTGCGCACGACCACCGGACGTGCGCCACTGTTCGTGCGCACTTAGCATTAAATTTCTGAGTTCTGTTTCGTCTAATGCGCACGACCACCGACGATAGTGCGCACGACCACCGTTCGTGCGCCACTGGTCGTGCGAACATTTTATTTTATAATTTCGTATCTTGCAGGTTCCACCCAGGCAGTGCGCACGATCGCAGTGGTCGTGCGCCAATGACCGTGCACAGTATTTATTCCAGCGCCTATTTAAACGCCTGTTGCGATTTTTAGGGCATTATCAGCCGCCGGGAGCGGAATTCCTGTTCCGTACGCCGCCGACCTCCACCGTGGGATGCCTCCACTTCATCTTCTACGCAAGGGGAAGCCTCCTCCACCCATTCCAAGACTTCCTCCATTGTCCGTGAGTGTTCTCCATCGTCCGCAAGCCTCCAAGCAACCATTCTCTCATTCCGCCCGGTGAGAAGAAGAAGGAACCTGAAGTCGAAGACGACGGAGCTACGTAGGGAGATCGTGACAGCTCTCTACGCCGGAAGCATAGTCCGCCCGAGTCCGGAGGTAGCCCGACAACCTACCATTCCGGCCGTGAACGGCCGCTAGTCTTCACCATCGGTTATTTCTTTCCTCTTTCCTCCATTGTACTCGTTGAACCGTGTAAACTCGAATATTATGATGATGTTTGTTGAAATGAATGTCTCCTTGTTGTTCTTCATGGTTTGCTTGTGATTCACTCCGTACTCACTCACTCACTCGCACACGCACGCAAGGTGTTTGTTCCGTGTTAGCAAGAGCTAACGACGGTTGTGAAGAGGTGTTTACGACCCTCACCCTTTCGCGCCAGAACACACTCCATTACGCCTCACGAAGCACGGCATCGCGGCCGTTGCATCCATCTCACCTTGCGAAGCGGTGTTTTCGACCCGCATCTCTTTTTGTTGTTGTTAAGATTAGGAAACCCAACCAAGAACCCCCCTTTTTTCATGTGTGTTTTGCTTGTGTAACAAGAGTCACGCTATGCGTTTCGTTCACCCAACCTGCATTCCTCAAGAGACCGACATTCGGGGAGTCCACTCTCCACATTTATTACTTGACAGCGACCGGTGCACTTGCCGACACGCATCAAGTTTTTGGCGCCGTTGCCGGGGAATGCAGGCGTGTTTCGTCTTGTGTTGTGACTTTCGTTATACGAGCAGTTGTTTTTGATTTTCTTTGTTTTTGTTTTTTTT
Source organism: Dactylorhiza incarnata (assembly GCA_033032865.1). Taxonomy (NCBI): domain Eukaryota; kingdom Viridiplantae; phylum Streptophyta; class Magnoliopsida; order Asparagales; family Orchidaceae; genus Dactylorhiza; species Dactylorhiza incarnata. The sequence continues at coordinate 7,377,173 of JAWHQI010000098.1, forward strand.
TTTTTGTGACAGTGCATGCAGAGACAAGCCGTAGGGGAGCTAGTACCCTTCGATCCTGAGTTTGAACGGACCGCTCGCGCACGAAGGCGCGCGGCTGCCGTACAAGCGGCAATGGGTGATCAGGTAGACCCAAATGATGGTGACGCAAGAGCGCCCGGCGTGGGGCAACATCAGCCTGGAGACGAGCAGGAGGCGGTCAGGCCTCGGCCCCGTACGATGAGAGACTACACCACTCCAACTGCTGGGAGTGTGTATCCGGGGTTTGGGCCCAATATTATGAATAATCAGTTTGAGATCAAGCCAGCGATCTTAAACATCATCCGGAACAACGCTCAGTTCTCGGGGTTGGCCAGCGAAGATCCGCATCTGCATCTGGCGGAGTTTTCTGATATTTGCGGAACCTTCCGCTACGCGGGGATTGCTGACGACACGGTCAAGCTTAGACTGTTTCCCTTTTCACTCCGCGACAAAGCAAAGGTGTGGCTCCACTCCATTCCGCCCGGGACTGCTGCAACTTGGGATGCCCTCGCATCCAAGTTCCTTCCTAAATTCCATCCTGTGGATAAGATTGTAAGCTTGCGGCGGGAGATCGCCACATTTCGCCAACTTGACCAAGAGACCCTTGCTGAAGCATGGGAGCGCCTCAACGATCTCCTTCGCCGTTGCCCTGGCCACGAGCTCCAACCATGGAATGTGGTTGAATTGTTTTACTTCGCGATCGAGCCCAACTACAGGGCAATGATCGATGCTGCGGCGGGTGGCACCTTGATGAACCACACCCCTGAGGAAGCCCTTCGAATTCTGCGCGACACTGCCTCCCACAGTACATTCTGGACTACAGGGAGAAATGCTCCAAGAACCGGCCGAGGTCTTTTCATGGTCGACTCTCTCCCCTCTCCAGCCGTGACTTCTGCTGTCATTACCTGCGAGGGATGTGGAGGCGGAGGCCACCACGCGTATGAGTGTTCGGGGAATAACGTGGCAGGTGACTTTGCACACTTGAACTTGAACGAATCTGTTAATTATGTAGGAAATCAGCCTAGGGGGGCGCCTTTCAATAATGCTTATAATCCGGGAGCGAGAAGTCACCCGAACTTCTCGTGGAATCCAAACACACCTGGCCAACGATGGGCACCGGGGCAGCATCAAAACGATGCTTACGCCTCCGGGAGCCAACCGAGGCCACCACACCCGGACTATAATCAAGCACCCCCTACTCAAAAAAAGAGTAATCTAGAAGAGATGATGGAAAAATTCATGCAAGTAGCTAATTCGAATATGGTAAATCAAACTGCATCCATGCGAAACCTGGAAACGCAGTTGGGCCAATTGGCCCAAGTGCTAACCGAGCGATCGCAGGGGACCCTTCCCAGCAACACGGAGAAGAACCCAATTGATCAAGGGAAGAGTCTTGGGGATGTGGTAGAGGTTGAACCGAGTGAGCTGGTAATTTCTTGTGCCACCAACAATTTTGAAACGAAAGCTTTGTGTGATTCTGGTTCATCTCGCAACGTCATTGCGTTGCAAGATGTAGCTAAATTACAACTGGAAATGAACACGGAGGAAAGGAAATCCCTTGTGCTTGCCAATGGGACTGTTATTCAATCCGAGGGGGAAGTGAAGAATGTGGAAGTAACAGTTGAGGGGACAACTGTTGTTGCTGATTTTCAGGTTTTGGGCCCGCAGGACAATCATTCTATTCCTATCTTGGGTGTGACGTTCTTGAAAGAGAGCGGCGCCACCCTTGATTTTGCTACGGGGTGCATTTCCCTAACCAATTTGGTGCTGCAGCCCACTTGCCCCGAAGCCACAGCTAAAACATTCACTCCGCCCCCTCCATTTAATTTTGATGAATCGTTGAGCTGTGCAGGGCCTGAAGAAGTCAAAGAATCAAGTGAAGGGAAAACGGAGGAGTACCTGTCTAGTGAAGGAGAAGAAGTTGATCTTCGGCGAGAGTTCGGTTCTGAGACGAAGGAGGACTGCAATTCGGGAAACGTTGACGTGAATGTAGTTCGGGATGCGGATTATTTATCTCCCTGTGTTGAATCTTGTAATAAACAATCTAAGCGTTCCATCTCCTGGGCCGATCCGGTAGTCACCACGATGCCGGAAGTGACGCCACCCGCCACTAAGGCGGAAAATTCTGAAAACTTTCAACGGTGGCAGTCTCCGACTGTCACCAAACATAAAAAGGAAAAACTTCTGCGCGACGCTCGTGCTGCCGCTCTTCGTGGCAAGGTGGCGGAGGTTAGGGGAGCATTGGGTAATAGCAGTGCTGGCTCTAAAGCCTTCATCTCCCGCCTACGTGTTATGGGAGACGCGCACCATAAGAGCGCTTTCAGCTGATTTGTGTTTTATTTGATGTGGTGAACTGTTTCTGAGTATCTCTTTTAATTCCTGCACTTTTTAAACAATGCTAATACAGGTATTTGGTCCAGCTTAAGGACGTTAAATGAAAGCGCTACTGGGAGACAACCCAGATTTCCTGATTTCGTATTTCTCCTTATCTAACTTCTTTTAGTTCAGCTTTTGCATTTGCTTGTGTTGTTTTGAGTTTGTGCTTGCAGGTTTTGTGTTCGATGGTGCGGATGCTGCGGACTATTCCTGTTCAGAAACGCCAATCGTCTGGTATGCTCATTTCTGAGCATGGGGTAACGCTTCCTCCCCTCTTTTAGCTTCAAATTTCTAGATATATTGCTTAGCTTAAGTCTGGGGGAGCGGTTGTTGTTATCCACTGTGCACGAGTTGCACCGCATACTAGAAGGTTGATTCTTATTTATCTTATCATTTTCGTTGTTTTCCATGTTTCACACACCATTTCACCCACTTGAGTGCGCGCTTATCTTTTTGTTGTTGTTCCGTTGTAAACTATCTTGGTTGGAGTATGAAATAGGTTGTTAACGTAGGAATTATTATTTGGAGTGCGATGTTGACTCATGTAGTGTTCTAGTCACTTCGCATGTTATGGTAGAATATGAGTAGAACTAGATTTTCTCTATGAATCTAATTTATGTTTAGTATTTCTGCGTAGATTTAGATTTGTTATACTCAATTGGTGAATTTGAATGAAATTGACGATAACCCGGTGTTGTGTGTGTGCGATTACTAGTCGTGTGTTGCTCGAGTCGGGAGGAAGGTTTACCTTTCTCGTGGGCTAAGAACTTGCCCCAAGCGACTCTCGAAGCATGGGTGAGAGCTACTCGTTGAGTTAAGCATGATGTAGGCCACCATTTGGCTAGTTGGAGCTTTGTTATTCCATGTCCATTTCGTTCACCGTTGCAAGCCCATTTTGTGCCTACCATTCCTTTGTACAGCTCCTCTTCATCCACCAAAGCCTGAAGCCTATCCTACTCCCGCAACCAAAATGTTTTTAACTGCGCTCATAAGTCTCAACTTGTGTGGTGTGTGGAATCTTTGTGTTATGAAGAGAAAATAAAGTCTATCTGCTGATTTTGAACCAACCGGAGGATATTTAAAAGAAGTAAAAGATGTTAAAAGAAAGAAAAAAAAGAGTATTTTGAAAAAAAATCCTTCCGAGCTAAATAAAAAAAAAAATCTGTTGGCATTTGTGAAGTAGGCCGTGTGCACACCTGGTTTTCATGATGAGTCTGGGGGTGTGTCACACAAGCATTGTTTGTTGGTCTTGAGTGGTGTAGTGTTCTTTAGCTCACTTGGGTTGCGTAGCCATCGTGTTTAACTTTGAATATCATACCGTAATCTAAGACCCGTCTTAATCATAAAAGCCCTACTGATTTGACTTGCGAGAGTGCTAGCGCCGTGGAGAGAGTGTGACCGAGCAAGCGTATGGTTCACGACGTTGATGGATTTCAGCGGAGTTATTCCTAAGCCCCGATCTTTTGCAACACCCGCCTCAGTATCTTGTCACTTTCACACCGGGCATGATCGTCAAATTCTTCATAATTCTCCATCTGAGTATAACTAAATCTTTACTTACACTTTAATACTCATGTAAATTAGTTAGCACAGTTAGAATCTCCTTCTGCTAGAATCTCTACTCGCATGCATATGTTACTTCGCACCGTACTCCATTGTGTAATTCTCTATGTTAATTATCGTTTTCACACTCCGCCGGATTCGTTTGCTCGGGACGCGCAAACAGTTAAGTCTGGGGGTGTGATGAGTCCTGATCATATACACCTTTTTGGACTCATCCGGGCTGTTATTCAGTCATTTCACCGCACTTTAGCCGTGTTATAGCTTATATTTGATATTCCATGCTAGGTGCACTTCTGGGCCCATTTTCGTGTGATTTCATGTTTATTGTCCTTAGTAGTTTCCATGCACTGTTAGGTGCCACTTTCAGTGGCTAGATTCGTGGTTGTGCTGGCATTGGAGTCGTGCAGGTGTTCCCGGTGCAATTCTACACAGGAACACTACGCACGATCACCGGTTCTATTGCGCACGACCACTGGTCGTGCGCCACTGATCTTGTGCACTTAACCCTTTTTCATGAGTTCTGTTTGGTGTAGTGCGCACGACCATCAACGCCTTTGCGCACGACCACCGGTCGTGCGCCACTGTTCGTGCGCACTTAGCATTAAATTTCTGAGTTCTGTTTCGTCTAATGCGCACGACCACCGACGATAGTGCGCACGACCACCGTTCGTGCGCCACTGGTCGTGCGAACATTTTATTTTATAATTTCGTATCTTGCAGGTTCCACCCAGGCAGTGCGCACGATCGCAGAATTCCAGTGCGCACGACCACTGGTCGTGCGCCAATGACCGTGCGCAGTATTTATTCCAGCGCCTATTTAAACGCCTGTTGCGATTTTTAGGGCATTATCAGCCGCCGGGAGCGGAATTCCTGTTCTGTACGCTGCCGACCTCCACCGTGGGACGCCTCCACTTCATCTTCTACGCAAGGGGAAGCCTCCTCCACCCATTCCAAGACTTCCTCCATTGTCCGTGAGTGTTCTCCATCGTCCGCAAGCCTCCAAGCAACCATTCTCTCATTCCGCCCGGTGAGAAGAAGAAGGAACCTGAAGTCGAAGACGACGGAGCTACGTAGGTAGATCGTGACAGGTCTCTACGCCGGAATCATAGTCCGCCCGAGTCCGGAGGTAGCCTGACAACCTACCATTCCGGCCGTGAACGGCCGCTAGTCTTCACCATCGGTTATTTCTTTCCTCTTTCCTCCATTGTACTCGTTGAACCGTGTAAACTCGAATATTATGATGATGTTTGTTGAAATGAATGTCTCCTTGTTGTTCTTCATGGTTTGCTTGTGATTCACTCCATTCTCACTCACTCACTCGCACACGCACGCAAGGTGTTTGTTCCGTGTTAGCAAGAGCTAACGACGGTTGTGAAGAGGTGTTTACGACCCTCACCCTTTCGCGCCAGAACACACTCCATTACGCCTCACGAAGCACGGCATCGCGGCCGTTGCATCCATCTCACCTTGCGAAGCGGTGTTTTCGACCCGCATCTCTTTTTGTTGTTGTTAAGATTAGGAAACCCAACCAAGAACCCCCCTTTTTTCATGTGTGTTTTGCTTGTGTAACAAGAGTCACGCTATGCGTTTCGTTCACCCAACCTGCATTCCTCAAGAGACCGACATTCGGGGAGTCCACTCTCCACATTTATTACTTGACAGCGACGGTGCACTTGCCGACACGCATCAATGAGGTCTTCCCTCATGTTGGAAAAGGGATCGATGCTGATTTAGACCGCCTAAGAGAGGGTGACAGCACGGCTGCGGGCTTTGAAGATTTCAATTTCTCAGAGGTTTATCCGTCTCTGAAGAAGAAACTGGAGGACATCAACCGCAAGGCTAAAGGAAAAGATAAAGTTGATGAGAGCAGCTCGGAAGAGGAGGATGATGATGAAGAGGAAGACAAGCCAGCTTCTGAAGCTGATGGTACTGAAAGCGAGACCGAACGGGTTGAGAGCCAGGAGGCTGAAGGTTCAAGCGGCTCCAGCAGTGAGTCGTCCAATTCTTCGTTGGATAGCGGTGAATACTTGCCCGATGTTGATATCAAAGGTTGAGGAGATTCGAGTTCTCCTGCGGCCAAAAAGCTCAGACCGGGCGATTAGAAACCTTTGTATTTTAAAGTTATCTTAAATATCCGACGACTTAAGTTTGTTAGCCGGTCGGTCTGAACATTAATGTACTTTTTGATCATTAATGAAAGATATACTTACCTGCCTGGCTGTTCGTCTTTGCGACTTGCTTGTGAATGCACTTTACATAATCATTATTCATTTTTGACTGCAAATTCTTTTTTTTATTTACCGGATTATTAAGTCGTGCGTGCGGTCTGAATCAGATGCGGGCGGCTAGAAGTTCGAGCTTTCATTATGCGAGAACTTTAAATGAATAACTGCCTGAATATCATGAAATGCTGCCTGGACGGTTTCTCTTTTTAGTTGTGAGATTGATCCCGATTTAGCGAAGGTAAATCATAGCCCGAACCCACCATACATAATAAATAAGTTCTTATTGTGAACATGTTATGCTGTTTGGATATATCATGGACGACTAATAACCCATATTTCTTTTACTCAAGAATAAAAAGAGAGTGTCAAGCCGTGCGATTACTTTATAACTCGAGCGACTATTGATATCCTGAAGTTCTGGATAACACTCCCATAAGTATAGATAATAGCCAATAAGTCACGCGGCCAGCATATAACCTGAGCGACTAATGGCCAGAGTTAAGCAATGTTTATTACTACAAGAATAGCTCATGATCGATTTCTTGTGGACAAATTGATTATAACCGAGCGAGTAAAATTATGTCAATGAATTTTATTCTCATAACTTTCATAAGTAAATTCCCCAAGTCTGGGCGAATAGTATCAGCTCGTATTAGTGTACTTAACCATAAATCGATTATGCAGGCCCATCGGTCAATATTATCATCAACGATTTTTTAGAAACTTCCTGTGATAACCTGCTTTCTAGATTTATGGCTAGATTTATTCTAACCGCTCAATTAGCACATTATATTACCATCCGGTTAGAACATTAACCGCCCGGTTAGTATATTGTATTGCTGGTTTCACCTGTTAAATACTGCTCTTCCCAGATGGTCTTAAGAAACCAAAGGAAGAAAATAACTTCCTGTAAAGAGGTAAAGGAAATTACAGACTCAGATGACCAAATGGGCAGGTGCGCTTAGGTTGCAAGCATTGCTTTCCTCAAGTGGTCATAAGAGCTGTAAGAATTTCAACGACTCAACTGCTCTCTTGCCTAGGGTTACAAGCTAAGTTGAACAATTAGGCAGGTGTGGTTATGCCGCGGAGGCTTTACTGACATTGCTTTCCTCATGGAGATCAACCCAGTTGTGGGTCCCCGTAAGCGTTTGCTTGAGAGTAACTTAGGAGTACTCGATGGTCATATATTAAGATGATCAGTTGGGCAGGTGTGGTTATGCCGCGAAGGCTATACCGACATTGCTTTCCTCCGAAAGATCATCAAAGAGATAACTATATCCCTTTCGAGGCACGATAGAGCTAATAGTCACCTGGACCTCCTTGATGCAGAGGTGTGTTAGATACCGATCGGGATCCAAAATTCTGAACACCACTGCACGGGAATTGGCAAGCTTCCACTGCACGTGTGCGAAAACTCCCCGCTACACGTGGTCTTTGTGGTATTACGCTAATGATGACAATCTGAGGGGGTTCGAGTAGAACTTGGTGATGTCTCCGAGGTTCAGTGAGGGATATAAAGAAAAATTTAGAATCACTGGATAAGGAAAAGTGTCAGTATGTGGCTTCTCATTGAATATTCAAAATGCGAATAATGAAAGAAAACATTTCAAGGGTAGAATCGTTTGAGATCATCAGCACTCCAAGTACGTGAGATGTCTTCACCGTCACTTGTCTGGAGACGATAAGCACCATTTTTTAATACCTCCTTGATGATAAATGTTCCTGCCCAGTTAGGATTTAACTTCCCAACGATACCTGTTATAGTTGCATCATCCACTTTTTTCAGTACAATATCTCCGACCGCGAATTGTTTGACTCTGACTTTTTTATCAAAATGTTTGGCCATTCTCCTCTTTACTTCCGCTTATCTAATTGTTTCTTCATCTTGGAGTTCTTCGATGAAATCCAAACTATATTTTATAGCCTCATCATTATACTCTATCCATGCTTCATCCCCTTGTCTTGCATACATGACTCGGGGACTAGTTACTTCGAATTCTATAGGAATGAGCGCTTCTGAGCCATGAGACAATTTAAATGGTGTTTCTCCTATAGCAGAAGTCAGTGTAGTTCGAAGAGTCCAAAGGACTGAAGGGAGTTGTTCTGCCCAGTTTCCTTTCTGATTGAAAACCTTCTTTTGCAAAAGATATTGAATTTGCTTGTTGGCAGCATCTACTTGCCCATTACTTCTTGGATGATGTACTGAAGAAAATCGAAGCTTGGTTCCAATCTGATCACAGAAATTGATCATTTCTGAATTATTAAATTGAGGGTTGTTATCAGTAACAATAGCCAGCAGGATTCCATGTTGGCAGACAATTTCTCCCCAGATGATGTTTTTAATGACTTGTGTGGTAGTTTTGGCTAGTGCCTTTGCTTCAATCAACTTACTGAAATAATCAATCATAACGATTATGAAACGGCGTTGTCTGCTTGCCGTTGGGAAAGGTCCGACAAGGTCCATCCCCCAAACTGCAAATGGCCAAGGCCCTGTTATTGATCTGAGTGTCTGAGCGTGCTAAAGTTGAAGTGGGGCAAATTTTTGACACTGAACCCATCGCTTGGCGAACATGTCCGCATCTTTCCTTATTGTCGTCCAGAAATACCCTTGCCTTAGGATTCTCTTCTCCAGAGTTTTCCCCCTAGAATGGCTTCCACATTCTCCTGAATGTACCTCTTGAAGTATATCAGGTATTTCTTCTTCCGAAACGCATCTTTCCAGAGGAGAAATTAGAGTTTTTCTATATAAGATTCATGTTACCAAGCAATAATAGGCTGCTTTTCTCTTGAATCTCCTCTTATCTTTTATGGATGAATGGAATTCCCCTTTAGATAAGTATAACTCAAAGGGATCTTTCCAAGAAGGATGTTGATCAACTTGCATTAACTCTCCTTCTATTGCCGGATGGAAAAGTTCAGAGGTCACACCCCCTAACGGAAGACCAAACTTTGATAATTCATCCGCCTCTTCATTTTGCGTTCTCAGAATATGCTCGGTGATGAACGATTTAAATCTTCCAATTTCTTCCTTGGCTAACAACAGGTACTTTCTCAGCATTGGTTCCCTGGTCTCAAAGTTTCCCAATACCTATGAGGTCATTACAAGAGAGTCTGTTTTAACATGTACCTGTTCTATCCCCAGCTCTTTTGCAAGTCTTAAACAGTCCAAGAGTGCTTCATACTCTGCTTGATTGTTTATGAATGGAAAAAAGAACTTGATAGCATGTTCTAGTTTAATACTGTTTGGACTGATCAACACGACTCCAGCTCCTACAGAGTTTCTACTTGAGGCCCCATCTACATAGATGATCCAAGCCAAAGGAAATCTTTTTATCTGCTCGGGATCTAATTCCATCGTATCCACCAGGAAATCTGCCAATACCTGTGCTTTGATTGATGTTCTGGGGACATAAGATATCTCAAACTCGCTTAACTCTATAGCCCATTTAGCTAACCTCCCCGAATGGTCCGGTTTTTCCAGGATACTTTTCAAGGGATGATCCGAGACAACCTAAATCGGATGGGCCTGAATGTAAGGGCGAAGCCTGCGAGATGACATAACCAGAGCTAGCTTCTCTAAGATTGAATATCTAGTTTCCACATCTTTAAGAATGTGGCTGACGTAGTAGATCGGAAACTGCTTTTTCTTTTCTTCCCGGATAAGGACGGAACTTATGGCATCTGAGCCAACCCCTAAATATAAGAATAATGTTTCCCCTTCGCGAGAGAATTGGAGTAGAGGGGTCGATGTTAACTGTATCTTTAACTGCTCGAAGGCATTATTGCATTCTTCATTCCATTCAAACTAGGTCCTCCCCGGAGCATTTTAAAGAATGGAGCGCTTTTATCTCCTGACTTGGAGATGAACTAGCTCAATCCTGCTAACCTCCCTCCTAACTGCTGAACTTCATTCGGATTATGAGGAGGGGTCATGTCAAGAATAGCCTTCACCTTATCTGGGTTTGGTGCAAGACCATCTGGAGTTAGAAGATGTCCGAGGAACTTCCCTTTGTTCGCTCCGAACACACATTTGAACGGATTTAGTTTTAATTTGAACCTCCGTAGAGTAGCAAACGTCTCTACGAGGTCTTTCAGATGTGTCGAAAAGGTTTTGCTTATTAAGAGGAGATCGTCACCATAGACTTCGAGATTTTTTTCCCTTTTGATGTTTAAAAACCGTGTCCATCATTCTCTGGTATGTAGCACCCACATTCTTGAGGCCAAAGGGCATCACAAGATAACAATATCATCCATCATTCGTGAAGAAAGACGTATGAGGGATGTCAGTCTTATGCATTTTAATTTGATGGTACCCAGAGAATGCATCTAGAAAGCTCATAAAGTTATACCCAACCACAGAATCAACTAAAACATCTATCTGAGGCAAAGGGTAACAATCTTTAGGACACACTTTATTGAGTTTTGTGAAATCTACACACATCCTCCAATTCCCCCCTGACTTTTTCACCGTTACAACATTCGACATCTAGGTGGGGTATTGGATTTCAGAAATAAAATTTTCTTTAAGAAGCTTGGTAACTTCTTCTCTGATTGGAATTGCCAGTTTGGTTTCCACCTCTCTTTTCTTCTACTGAATTGGTTTGAAGTCAGGGGAAACGTTAAGATGATGGTAAGCAACTTCTGGGTCCACCCCTGGCATATCTTTTGCCGACCAAGTGAAAATATCCAAATTCTTCAAGAGGCAGGAGATCAATTGAATCTTCTCTTCCTCAGGCAGTTCTGCATTGATAATGATTTTACTTTCCTCCCCTTCGGCGATTGGGACCTCTTGGGTTACCGAGGCAGGTTCCAAGTGAGTTCCTTCTCTTTCTAGATTCTCTTCAGCAACTTCCGGTGGCTTGGCTACTTCAAGGATAACTGCCGGAGTCTCAGGGAGTGGAGTATCGATGATCATGCTGACCGTCTTGACATAGCATTCCTGAGCCACTTTTGGGTCGCTTCGGACCCGATATTGTCTTCCTTCAGCTGCAAACTTAAGAGCTAGGTGGAAGGTAGACACCACTGCTCAATATGCGTTCAGAATGGGCCTTCCAAAGATGGCACAATAACTGCTCTGGGCATCTACCACCATGAAGTTTATCAGCTTTGTTATTCCTCCTAGCGATACCAGAAGCTTCACACATCCTTCTACTTCCTTCTTCTCTCCAGAGAAGCCGTAGAGGGGCCCTTTAGTGGAAAGCAGAGGCTTTCCAGTCTTTAGGGCTTCAATGGTTGGGCGGAAGAGAAGATTGACAGAGCTTCCTGTGTCAATCAGGATCTTATACACCGTATAATTTTCAATGATGGCTCTAATTACTATGACGTCATCAAATGGATTTGTATTTTGAGGAAGGTCTTCTTGGCCGAAGGTGATGATTGACCTTTCTGGAGCAGAAGTAGAAGTGGCTGCCACTTCCTATTTGAATATTCTCATAACGCGTGACTTCTTTGAAGATTCGGGCCCAGCCCCTCCATGAATGCAATAAAATGTTGCCAAGAGGTCCCACATCATTTACCTCGATGCACTTTGTAATAGGATGGATGTCTCCATAGCATCCAACATCCTCCACATCAGCGCATTCCCAGCTGACTTCCACTGTTTCCTTTCCCTTTGAAGCTGCTGGCCCTGTAGGCATCTCTTTTCGGACCAAGCCTTGGAGATTTCCCTCTCCTGAGAGTTTCTCGATTAATAATCGGAGTGCTCGACAATTCTTTGTTAGATGACCTCCTTCCTTATGGTATTCACAGAAGAGGTTCGGATTTCGGTTTCTAATATCTGACCCTATGGGAGCAGGATTTTTGAAGTCAGGCCTCTTTTGCAAGATTTGGACTACCTAGTCCATGGAGATATTAAGTGGGGTAATTGATTCTTGAGAATCATCATACAAAATGGGCGGAGCAGCTGGAGGTGGTGGTGCAGTGTATTGTGGTAGATACACTGGCATTATCTGAGGAATCGTCATGGACGGAGCAGATGCGGCAGCCAACGGCAGTTTTTGTTCATGAAATCGTTGATGGCCAAAAGACGGTTGCTTATGCCTGAAATTCCTTCCCCTCTGAGCAAGTGGTTCGAAATCTTCCTGAGGTGGATGACGATATTGTTGTTGGTAGGTGGAGGCGGAGTTGGATTGGTCTTTGTTGCTGAGCAGCTTCGCGACATAACCGAGATTAGTCTTTTCTCCTCTGATGAACATGTTTGCTAAACTGATCATCTCCTGGTAAGTTCATGGCTACCTGATATTCGCTTCAAACTTAAGCGGCCCCTCTCTTAGGCCATGGATGAGAGCAACCTTGTATAGCTCTGGATCGACGTTCTGTGTCTCCATTATCTCTTTCTGGAAGCGGTCAACGAAGCTTGCCGAGCTGTGTAGCCTTCTTGAGGTGGGTAAAAGTTGGCGACTTGAGGTAATGGATATGGAGGAGGAGGCGGAACTGGAGTTACTGCTTGGCTAGCCGTAGTTTACTGAGGGATAAGCCGCTCGGTTAGCACAACCAAAGCCTGATTAATTGCCTCTAATCGTTGATCGGTCAGCTTTTGAGCCTGCTCGGTCTCTCGCTTGGACTGGTCTAATGCCTCCCATAATGAGTCATCACTGTGATCTGAGCGGTCTCTTTGGGCAAACTGGTGATCTGACGTCTTGCCAAGAATTTCACCGACAACTCGCAATCTTAAGGTCGCGTGTTTTTGTTGATGCCGAAATTGCACCTCGGCGATCGACGCTGAGAAAGCAAAGGAAAAGAGGAGGCCGCGGGTTGTCGGTTACTATTGGCTTAGAGAAAGTGAGCAACTTAGACCGCTAGCAGCGGTCGAGACTGGACTTCGCCCGTCACAGCGAATGCCACTCTTGTGATGGGCTTTCCCTTGATTTAAGAAATGTGTTTACAGTAGGTTACAGTGACGGTTAAGAGAGAAGCCGAGCGGGTAACAAAGTGCAAATCACTGAACTTGAGACAGCAGCTCTTACAGGCGAGCTCCTGGATTCAAGTGTGCGTGCTTTGGGAAAGTCACCCCCCTATTTATAGGCTCGAGGGACTTCCCAAACGGGTAGGGCTAAAATAATAGCCTGCTCAAATACAGGAGAGTCGGGCAGGAGGTGACGGGATACAGAAGATAAGAGAGAAGTCACGCGATTTGGCATCTTAGGCCTTGATCTGCACTAATCTTGAGTTGGAGTGTCTTGGACTGATTAGGAAGATAACTTGAGCGGCCTGAGTTTTGTGACCGCGAGCCTGGCCTTCTGTCCTTGAACCTTGACTTCCAATCTTTGATGGTGATCTTTTCTAGGTAGACCTCCCGACCTACTGTGAAGGAAACATGAAGTCTGCCTGTAGGTGAGCTTGAGTGCGACTAGGCAGATACACCTAGGAAACCGCCTGGTCTAAAAGAATAACTAGCTAGGCGGCTAAACCTGGCAAGTCACCCGGTCTAAGAGAGGCACTGAAATGGTAGCAGACTTCTGGGTAAACAACCTTTTCAAAATGATCTTGTAGCCCAACATCTAATGGAGAATAGTATTTACCCGTTTGAGTTCATTTAGTGGTCGATGAACAGCAGGTTGTAGTGGAAATTTGGGATTTAGCTTCAAGTGACATACAAACTTCAAACAGCCATAAGTTTGATTCGATTGCCTGATATTTGCCCACGACACTTTTTTGGAATGAGCTCGGAGCCTTATATCCAATGGAACATATATTTTACCCGTTCCAGTTCATTTAGTGGTCGATATATAGCTGGTTGCAGTGGTAATGTGGGATTTAGCTCCAAATGACACCTAAACTTCAAACAGCCAGAAATTTTGATACTTTAGTCCGATTTTTTGCTTACACTATGTTTATGGAGTGAGCTCAGAGCCCTACACCTAATGGAAATAGGATTACCCGCTCAAGTTCATTTAGTTGTCGATATACAATGGGTTGCAGTGATAATGCGTGATTTAGCTCCAAATGACACCTACACTTCAAACAACCATAACTTTGATTTGGTTGTCTGATTTCTGCCCACAACACCTTTACAGTATGAGCTCAGAGTTCTACATCCAATGAAGAATAGGATTTACCCGTTCAAGTTTGTTTAGTGGTCGATGGATAGCGGATTGCAGTGGAAATGAGAGATTTCGCTCCAAATGACACCAAAACTTCAAACAACCATACTTTTGATCTGGTTGACTGATTTTGGCCCACAACACCTTTTCGGAATTAGCTCGAAGTTCTACATCCAATGGAGCACAAGTTTTACCCATTCCAGTTCATTTAGTGGTCGATATATAGCGGGTTGTAGCTGTAATGCGGAATTTAGCTCCAAATGTCACCTAAACTTCAAACAACCATAACTTTTGATCAGGTGGTCTGATTTTTGCCCACAACACCTTTTTGGAATAAGCTCGGAGCCCTACATACAATGGAGAATAATGTTTTCCCATTACAATTCATTTAGTGGTCGATATATAGCTGGTTGCAGTGGTAATCTGGGTTTTAGCTCCAAATGACACCTAAACTTCAAACAGCCAGAATATATGATACAGTTGCCCGATTTTTGACCACAATAACTTTTGGAATGAGCTCGGAGCCCTACATCCAATAAAGCACAAGTTCAAATTATTCTAGTTTGTTTAGTGCTTGATATACATTGGGTTGCAGTGGTAATGCGAGATTTAGCTACAAATGACACATAAGTTTCAAACAACCATAACTTTTGATCCTGTTGTCCGATTTTTGCCCATAACATATTTTCAGAATGAGCTCTGAGTCCTAAATACAATGGATAAAAAGATTTAATTGTTCGAGTTTTTTTTGTGGTCGATGGACAGCGGGTTGTAGTGGAAATAGATGATTTAGCTTCAAATGAAACAAACGTCAAAGAGTAATAACTTTTGATTCAATTGTCTGATATTTTATCACAACACATTTTTGGAAAGAGCTCGGAGCCCTATATCTAATTTACAACAAGTTTTACCCATTCCAATTTATTTAGTGGTTAATATATAGAGGCTTGCCTTGGTAATGCGGGATTTAGCTCCAAATGACACCTAAACTTCAAACTGGCATAACTTTTGATCTGGTTGTCTGATTTTTGCTCATAATATTTGATGAGTAATTTATTTACTCATCTTTTAGTATAGTATTATTACAATTTTATTATGAAATTTTGTTATTTTTATAAATTATATCGTATATATCTTTCCAATGTTAATTTCATAAGCTAACTTATGTTTATTTTATATTTTTAGGTTTTCTGGACATTTGGAGCAGAAAATGCTTTTACACGCCCCAGGTCCCGGGCGTGACCATGGGCGTGTAACCTACGAAGTGTTCCAGATAGGTTTCAGCCGCCCCGGAGTCATTCCGTGAAGAATTCGCCAAGTACACGCCCCAGGTCACGGGCGTGAACAAGGGCATGACATCATAGTCACGGCCGGAACCCACCACCCTCTGCCTGCACACCTACCACGTAATTTTAAAGTTACACACCCCAGGTCACGGGCGCGACCTGGGGGCGTGACCACTAGATATGAGCAGCGTTCGACAAATATTGAGGCGTTCGACGAACTGCGCCCCGCTGATGAGAATGACGAAAGTTCAGCAGCGTTCGACAAATATTGAGGCGTTCGACGAACTGCGCCCGGCTGCTGTATTTGACGAAAATGATGAGATCGATGAAAGTTAAATAGCGCGCCTTCCCGCCGAAGCTTCCCGCTAGCAGCACTTAATTGAGATTACACGCCCTAGGTCACAGGCGTGACCTAGGGCGTGACGCGTCCGAAACGCCTGCATTAAAGCCAGACGGCGCCCTTCCCGCACCCAGCCGATCACGCCCCCGATACGCCCTGGTCACGGGCGTGACCAAGGGCGTGTAACACAAAAATGTCAGCTATTTAAGGGGACCTTCTCCAGATGTTCAGGGAGGAAGTTTTGGAGACGAATTTAGGACTTAGACTCTTCTTTTCATGTTTTATTTTCATATTTAGTAGTTCTCGTTTGTCCTTTTTCTAATTAGCATTTGTAGTTTTCAATTCTATAGTTGTAACTTTCAATTCCTGTCTTGTAACTTTTCTTAGCAATTGAATAAAATAGTTCTTTTCTTCTCTCATTTTCCCTCTCTTATTTTATCATGCACTTCTTTTATTTTTGTTGTTTCCTCCATCTCTATGAGTAGCTAAATTCAATTAGTACTCGACCGAGATGATCCAAGGGAAATATAATTCAGGATTTATATTCTAGGTTCTTTTTCTCTTCCTTAGATCGCTTAAGATTTATCCTTGATTTTTAATTGATTGAGATTATATTTTCGATATATAATTCTCATTCGTGTTTTAATATTTTAATAGCCGAGAGGTTTTGAATTCGAATCGATCACTTCAAGGATAAAGAGAGTTGAATGCACTCCTCAAGCGAGGATGACAAAATTCTCCCGAATTGGAGTCAAATCCAATAGAGGGTTTCACTACGATAAAGCGAGTCATAGGGATTTTGATTCTAGAACGAAAGTTCGATTGATCAAACTAAACTCAGTTGAGCGTATCCTCGAGAGAGGTACGTTCATAAATCGGGAACCTCCACGGTCAAGTAATTTATTAAGAGAATTAGAAGTTGTTCTTATTATGTTTATTTTCCAAGGTGATTCAAGATCGAGTGCTAGCCTTTTTACTCGTTGTTTTAATCTTATGTTTATTTCCTTTTTGCAAAACCAACCCTCAAGTTTTATTTGATAAAATAATAGAGATTTTCTTGAAGTAAGAGTACTCAACCGCCCGAGTCTAATACGACCTTGGTTTTAATAACCTATACTACATTCGATACGGTACACTTGCCGTTGTCGTTTGCAAGCATAGTTTTGCTCCATCAAGTTTTTGGCGCCGTTGCCGGGGACACGGTTGATATTTTGAAAAAAGAAATATTTATTAATTTTATTGTTCTTTTTCTTTCTCCCTCTTCTCCTAAAAGTTTTAAGTAAATAAAAATTTTTAAAAAGCGCAATCTAAATTCTCGGAAAGGACGCTTTGGGCTTGAATTCCCATCACAGCCTCTAGTACCTTGCAAACCCTTCACCGGGTAGATCTTGGCAAGTCTGGGACTAATTTAACCCGCTTTTTGAAAAAAATATATAATAAAAATATTTTTAAAATTCCATTTATTTAAGTGAAAGTTGTTTCCTTTTTTTTGTTTTTATTATGAAAGAATCTGAATTGGCCATTAAGGTTGCCGAGCTTCGAAACCAACTTTATCTCTTACAAGCCGCACGACAACGCCAATTTAGTTGTCATTATTGTGGTGCGCCTCATCAAAGTGAGGAATGTTATTTACATTCTTATTATCAAAATAATTATTATGAAAAGAATTTTCCTCAATATTATGCAAATAATTTTGATAATAATTACGATCATAATTTTTCATCTTTTAATGAAAATAATTTTTCAAACTTTGATGAAAATAATTTTTCTAACTTTAATGAGAATAATTTTTCGGCGTTTAATAATTATTCTTCTAGCTCCGAAGTAGATTATTCCTCATGGCAAGCTCACCCGGATAGTTCTCGGAGCAATGAAGATAGATCTTTAGATCTGAATTTTTGTTTTTCTTCTTGTCACCGCAATTTTCGTTCTCTAATTTTGGGGAAATTCCGCAGATCCAAATAGACACTTCCCCCCAAAATTTAGAGGAAAATATTATTTCGTCTAGTGCTTTTTCTAATTTTTATGAGACTATCTTTTCGGCTTCTAATAATTTTTCTTCTAGCCCCAAAGTAGATTATTCTTGGTGGAAGGTCACCCGGATAGCTTTCGGAGCGATGAAGATAAATCTTTCGATCCGAATTCTTGTTCATATTCTTTTGCGCCGCAACCTTCGTACTCTAATTTTGGGTAATGTCCGCTGATTCAAATAGATACTCCCCCCAAAATTTAGAGGAAAATTTTATTTCTTCTAGTATTTTTTCTCCATCTTTGGTCAATTTAGTTATGGAGGAACATGTGGTTTCATGTAATCTCATAACTTCTTTTACCGAAGATGAAGAAAAAATACTTTACCAAGAATTTCTTAAAGTTATGGGCACCCTGGAAGAAATAGAAGAAGAACAAGTTTCTTCCCCTACTCCACCCGGATTTTATTTTCTTTGTCATGAATATTTACGAATTTATTCTATCAAACCAAAAATTGATGAAAATTTTGTGTCCGAAAATTTTATTCTGCTTGGTAACACGCTAGATTTGTCTAAAGAAAATTTAATTTTAGAAAAGGAACAACCAGAGCTTAATCATTTATTTTCGCAAGCGCCTCCTCCTTGTGAAAAATTATCTGACACGTTTAATTATGATTGTCTCTATACTAATAATTTTCAGGTTGAAGATGAGCCTTTACCAAGCCAAATAATCAATGATCCATATGCCGCTCATCTTCATTTATCCAAATCACTTCAGGTATGTATAAGTGATTTGGATTTGCATATTCAAAATCAAGGACAAAAGGAGAATCACAAGATAAACGAAGGAGTCGCTGGGTAACGGATGACGACATACTCACCTCAGCATGAATTAAGGGAGTTGCCAGTACATTTTAAATTTATATATCCGTTTAGCTAACACTAACCGTCTAGCTTAAAGACGGGAAAAAGAAAGCGCTCTTGGGAGGCACCCCTTGCTTATCTTTGATTTTTATGCATTTAAAAAAAAGTCTATTTTTCAAGTGTTCTTCATATTTAGTTTTAAACATTAGGTACAATGTTTAATTTTAAGTGTGGGGGTGTAGCATAGCTTTCTTTATAGTTTTATTTGAAAAAAAAAAAAAAAAAAAAAAATTGAAATTAAATTTCTTGGAAAGGACGCTTTGGGCTTGAATTCCCATCATAGCCTCTAGTATCTTGCGGGCCCTTCACTGGGTTGACCTTGGGAAGTCCAAGAACAAAAAAAAATCTATTAGGAATTGTTCTTTTTATTCATCAAAACGCCCACTTACTAAATTGTAAGTTCTAAGTAGACTGTTTTTCATATGGACTAAAAATAATTTTGTGCTAGAATAGTTTTTGAAACTTTTGAGTAAAATTGTTGACTCATGTAGTGCTCCTAGTCATATGCATGTCTTTGAGTAGTGTTGGTGTAAAATTTTATTCTTGGCATTGATCTAAAATTATGTTTTATTAATTTGCGTAGTAATAATTTATTTTACTTTTAATTCGAATCCGGTCTTATCCAAAAGTAGTTTAGGTGAGTGTGTAGAAGATTGTTAGAAAGCTATTACTCGAATTGAACAAAAGGGTGTCCTTTCTCGATGTCTAGAACTTGCCCCAAGCTATTTTCGAAGCATGTGCACTTTAGTCAAAATTATCTTTACGGAAATGATTTAGTCCTTTCTTTGGATAGTTTGAGCATTTGCACCCAACCTAGATTTACTACCATTGTTCACACAAATTTGAGTCGTACACCTTTATTTGAACCACCCTCATCATTTCGGCACCAAAGCTAAAAAGCCCAAAACCCAAATGAACACTTGAAATTTTGAGCTAAAAATTGAAAAAAAAAATATAGAAGACAAAAAAAGAGAAATATTTGGGTACGATTCTATGAAAAAAATATATATATGGGTATCAATTCAAAAGAAAAGGCAATAATCTCATAATGATATGCGGCCTAGGTATGCACATGCATACTTGGAATGATCCCAATTATGAAGATTCGTGATATAAATTAAAGAGAATGAGAGTGTTTCCCCTTAGAAAAATATGAGTATGAGGGTAAAGCTTCATTATTTTGTGGTAGTCATCATTTTCTTTTAGCTCAAAACTTTTTGTTTAAGTGGAATGCGCCTTCATGTTTATCATTGTTTACCTCACCCTTAAACCCAAGCCTTAAAATATACCCTATTTAAGTCCTAAAGATCCATATAGTTGATTTAGTATGAAGTGCAGTGGAGAAGGTGCAAACGGGCAAGCCTATGGTCGTCGACATTGATGGATTTCTTTGGAGGCCACCCCGAGCGTCTACGTCTAGTAATTTAAATCTCAGCAATCATGCTATTTTCTCCCTCTTCATAACTTTTTGATTGACTGTCTGTTGAAATTGTTGAAGTGAAGTGGATAGGAGTCCGGCCGGTTTGAAGGCTGGAGACCGCAGAGACCGCGCGGTCTGCGCTGGTGCTCTGGCGGTTTGTTCCTGGCGATCTGATGCGATCGGCCAGCTTGCTTCTTGGTTTAGGTCGCTGGTTCTGGCGACCTGTTGCGGGTTGTTTCCGGTCTTGTTCTAGTCGGTCTGTTCTTGGTTGACCGATGAGACCGGGCGGCTTGGTTTCTATTCTGGTGACTTGGTTCAAGTCAGCTAGTTGCTTCTCTGTGTTGGCGATCTCAGGAAGGGTGATCGCTGTGTCCGTGCGGTTTGTGCGCGGCTTGCTGCTGACTTCGGTCTTGGACTGAATTTCGTCCAAGTGCTGTGTTCGCGCGGTCTGGTTTTGGAGACCGTTCGCGAGCTGATGGGTGGTGACTGTATCCCAGTTTGTGCGGTGACGACATCCGTCCACCTGCCTATAAATAGGGGTGCATGGCCCGTCATTCATAACGAGAACTGTAAGAACAAGAGCCCGGATAGTTTTTTGCGGTCTCAAGTTTGAGTTCGCGCGGCTTGGTTGCGAGTTAACCGTTTGTTGTGTTCGCAGGTTTGCGGTCAGCAGGTTTCGGTCTCCTTCCTTGGTGATTTCCGGTGGCTCGAATAAACAGTTCGTCTGCGGCTTGTCAGCGAACTGGTTTATTGTTCTTGTGCTGTTCGCAGTAAACTCAGCGATCAGGCGACCTTCAGCGGTTAGGCGATTTGAGTTCGGTCTGGCGACAGCTTCAGTTCTTTGTTCATTTGAATAAGCTTCAGTTCGTGCGGGCTGAGATTGCGGTCTGGCAGTGCAGTTTGTCTGCTCCTGTTCGTGCGGTCTCAAGGTGTTTCTGCGGTCTGACTGTGCAAGCGGTCTGGGAGTACAGCAGAACAATCCGGGCGGCCTGAACCTTTGTTGCAATCCGTGCGGTCTCTTTCTGGCAGACCGCCGGTTTCTGTTTTTTGGTGTGTTTGTTCTTCTCGTCTCCGTGATTCTTATGAATCATGTCTCGCCATGTATGCCTCGCATTGTAAAGCAGTATTATTTCAATAAAGATTTCTTGTGTTGCTGGTTTTGGCATTGTGGTTGTTTGGCTATAACTCTTCTTGATACAACTCCTGCTTACTCCTAAACGGTCCAATCAAAAATTTTAACATGGTATCAGAGGTAGGTTCCTGGAGTGGATAAGCAGTGATCAACTAGATTTGCCATCGTCTTTGTGAAGAAGAGACCACATTGATTGCCATGGAAGGCAGTTTCGCAAGAGGTCTTGGTATTGAACTCCTCACATCGACTAACTTCAAAAAGTGGAAGTCATGTATGGAGAGTTATTTGATTGGCGAGGATCTTTGGGAGATAGTCGGCGGAGAAGACACACAGGAGGTGTTTCCAGCAGGTGATAATATGGCAGAGGTGAGGCTTTGGAGGAGGTTGAATGCTAAGGCAGAGTTCACTCTCAAGAGGGCTATCTCACCAGAGCTGTTTGATCATGTTATCGGATGTAAATCTGCTGCGGAGATCTGGACATCCTTGGATGGATTGTTCAATAAGAAGAATGTAGCAAGGCTACAGTTTCTTGAAAATGAGTTGGCTAAAGCCTCTCAAGGTGATCTTTCTATTTCTAACTTCTTCCTCAAGATGAAGAATCTCACGGCAGAAATTTCTGCTTTGGACCCTGATGAGCCAATCTCTGAGGCAAAACTGAAGAGGCATATCATTCGCGGGTTGCGGAAGGAGTATCTTGCCTTTGTGACTTCAGTTCAGTGTTGGGCAAATCAACCGTCGTTGTTGGAGCTGGAGAACCTTCTTGCTTCGCAAGAAAGTTTAGCAAGACAGATGGCGGGGGTTTCTATCTCCGGGGGAGAAAGTGATGTGATGTTCTCTGGGAAGAGGAAGAAGAAATGGGAGAAGAAGAAGCCGGGTCATGATGGACCCTCCACTTCAGGTCAGCAAGATAGGGGCTATGCTCCTAAGTCTGATGGGAAGAAGAAAGGTGAGGGACCAAAGTGCTTTAGATGCAACAAGACCGGGCACTTCAAGAAAGATTGTCGAGTGAATCTTCAGCCGGGACATGTAGTGGAGAAGGAGATGCCAAAGTCTGGTGAAGTTGGATGGGGAGGAGCCTTTGTGTCTAATATAACGGCGATGCCCGTTAAAGCCTTGGCTTCCATCAACTATGAAGAGGACTGGATTGTTGATTCAGGGTGTGGACATCATCTCACCGGAGATGGATCAAAGTTCTCTTCTTTGGCGCCTTACTCAGGTAATAATGCTATCATTACGGCTGATAATTCTATTCATCCAGTAGAGCACGAAGGAGTCGTCTCTCTGAGCAGTGATAAGGGTCCACTCACGTTGAGGAGTGTTTATCACGTGCCTGGTATGAAGAAAAATCTCTTCTCTGTGACCAACGCGGTCGATGCCGGTTATCACGTTCTGTTTGGCCCAACAGAAGTGAAGTTTCTCAAAACTCAACCGGAGATAAAGGGAGAAGTTTTTCATGTCGGCAAGCGGGTGAAGGACTTGTTCGTTTTATCGACAAGTACCTATGTTGATAAGATGAGGACAAACGATGGCGCGGCCATTTGGCATGAAAGGTTGGGGCATGTAGGCATGGACAAATTAAAGGCTATGGCTGTAAAGGGCCTTGTCAATGGCTTGCCTAGCTTGTCTTCCTATGGAGACGGTCATGTCTGCGAAGGATGTCAGTTTGGTAAGTCTCATCGACTTCCATTTGACAAATCGCAAACAAGGTGCAAAGTGCCGTTGGAATGCATCCACGGTGATTTGATGGGACCGACTGCCACCCCAAGCCTTGGAGGCAACAGATACATGTTGGTGTTGATTGACGACTACACCAGATATGTATGGGTGTATTTCATGAAAGAGAAGTCAGAAGCCTTTGCTAAATTTGTGGAGTTCAAGGAGCTGGTGGAAGGTCGTTTAGGCCTGCGGGTGAAGAAGTTGAGAACTGACAATGGTGGGGAGTTCACCTCTGGTGAGTTCTCAAGTTTTTGCAGGAAACACGGCGTTCGGAGAGAGCTCACTTGTGCCCATACTCCACAGCAGAATGGCGTTGCCGAAAGGAAGATCCGTCATCTGACGGAAACTTGCAAATGCTGGCTTCATGCCAAGAGTATTCCAAAGTCCTTCTGGGCGGAGGGAATGTCTTGCACAGCTTATGTCATCAACAGATTGCCTCTAAGTCCTATCAACATGAAGACCCCTCACGAACTAATGTTCAAGGAGAAGCCGAGTGTTGCTCACCTTCGGGTGTTTGGATCAACCTGCTATGTGCATATTCCTGATGCTCTTCGAACAAAGCTTGATGCGAAAGCAAGGAAGCTAGTCTTTGTTGGGTATGATGAGCGGAAGAAGGGATGGAGATGCATGGATCCTGAGACACGAAGGTCAATTGTTTCTCGGGATGTGGTGTTCGATGAAGTAACTTCCTACAAGGGGAGCTCAGGAGTTGAACTACCAGAGGGCAGGGTTGATGAAGGAGGAAAAGCTGCAGGAAGTCTTCAAGTGGAGTTGCCTGTTTCACCAGGAGCTCCAGGTGTGTCAACCTCTGAGATGGAGGCTTCAGGTTCTGGAAGCAGGGGGAGCGATGCTCCATGTTCATCTGGGAAAGAAGCTTGCACAGAAGAAGCGGCTGAGGAGGTGGTTAGTCAGGAGCAACCTCTTAGGAGGTCGAAGAGGACTATTCAACCACCAGATCGATACACAGGAGGAAACATGGTGAACTTTGTTTCTTGTTTCTTTGTTGGTCCCTTAGATGAAAGGGAGCCGTCGAGCTTTGAGAAGGCCAGAGGTGTGAAGGAGTGGGACATTGCTATGCAGGAAGAGATGACAGCTCTCGAGAAGAATGAGACCTGGTCTCTTGTGCCCAAGCCCAAGGGCACTACTCCTGTCACTTGCAAGTGGGTCTTCAAGCTGAAGAAAAAAGCTGACGGTAGTATCGAGCGTTACAAGGCTCGCCTTGTAGCTCGTGGGTTCTCACAGCAGTACGGAGAAGATTATGATGAAACATTTAGTCCAGTGGCAAAGATGACTTCGGTTCGATTTGTTATTGCCTTGGCGGCTTCGAGTGGTTGGGAGATTTGGCAACTCGACGTGAAGAATGCTTTCTTATACGGCGAGATTGACAAAGATATTTTCATGATTCAACCGCAAGGCTTCATATCGAAGGAGTATCCAGACTATGTTTGCAAATTGAAGAAGGCCCTGTACGGGTTGAAGCAAGCGCCTCGGGCGTGGTACGGGAAGATTGCAGAATATCTCTTATTCTGTGGATTCGTTGCTTCAGACTCTGATTCTAGCTTGTTCATCAAGAAGGAAGGGGTGCTTCGGGTGATTGTGCTGCTGTATGTGGATGACATGATTGTCACCGGGAACTCGAAGGAAGCTGTTGCAAGACTCAGGGCTGAGCTTTCTATCAGGTTTGAGATGAAGGATCTAGGGGAGCTTCATCATTTCCTTGGACTCGAGGTCCAGAGACGGGAGAGCGGAGTGCTCATTTCTCAGGAAGGATATGCAGAGCGAATCGTGAAACGATTTGGCATGAAGGAAGGGAAGAGCAGCTCTATACCTTTGGAGCAACATCATAAGCTTCGGAAGGATGAGGGGAGAATCTTATCTGATCCGTTGGTATTCCGAGCTCTGGTTGGGAGCTTGATCTATTTGACGATCACAAGGCCGGATATTGCTTATGCAGTTGGCAAAGTGAGTCGGTACATGGCGGAACCACGAAAAACTCATCTTCTGGCGGCTAAAGGCATACTGAAGTATGTGAAGTCGACCTCTGATTTGGGTCTCCTATATAGGAGAGGGTCAAGCTTGGAGTTGCATGGTTTCATGGATGCTGATTATGGGGGAGACGTGGATGATCGGAGATCAACGTCGGGTTATGTCTTTATGACGGGCCCCACAGCTATCTCTTGGTGCAGCAAAAAGCAAGACTCGGTGTCTGTTTCTACCACGGAAGCAGAATACAAGGCTTCGGCCTTGGCAGCTCAGGAAGCTATTTGGCTCAGGAGGTTGGTAGAGGACGTTCATCAGGAGGTTCGAGGTCCCACAATGCTACGCGGGGACAATGAGAGTGCTCTCAAGCTGGTTAACAATCCAGTTTGTCACGCGAGGACCAAACATATAGAGATTGAGCACCATTTCATTCGTGAAAAGGTGTTGGGAGGATCTCTTAAGGTCGAGCATGTTCAGAGTGCGGACAATGTCGCAGACATCTTCACAAAGCCGCTGGCAAAGGGACCGTTTACTCGGTTAAGGGAGTTGCCCGGGCTAGTTTCCACTTCCCACTTCAAGGGGGAGTGTTGAAATTGTTGAAGTGAAGTGGATAGGAGTCCGGCCGGTTTGAAGGCTGGAGACCACAGAGACCGCGCGGTCTGCGCTGGTGCTCTGGCGGTTTGTTCCTGGCGATCTGATGCGATCGGCCAGCTTGCTTCTTGGTTTAGGTCGCTGGTTCTGGCGACCTGTTGCGGGTTGTTTCCGGTCTTGTTCTAGTCGGTCTGTTCTTGGTTGACCGATGAGACCGGGCGGCTTGGTTTCTATTCTGGTGACTTGGTTCAAGTCGGCTAGTTGCTTCTCTGTGTTGGCGATCTCAGGAAGGGTGATCGCTGTGTCCGTGCGGTTTGTGCGCGGCTTGCTGCTGACTTCGGTCTTGGACTGAATTTCGTCCAAGTGCTGTGTTCGCGCGGTCTGGTTTTGGAGACCGTTCGCGAGCTGATGGGTGGTGACTGTATCCCGGTTTGTGCGGTGACGACATCCGTCCACCCGCCTATAAATAGGGGTGCATGGCCCGTCATTCATAACGAGAACTGTAAGAACAAGAGCCCGGATAGTTTTTTGCGGTCTCAAGTTTGAGTTCGCGCGGCTTGGTTGCGAGTTAACCGTTTGTTGTGTTCGCAGGTTTGCGGTCAGCAGGTTTTGGTCTCCTTCCTTGGTGATTTCCGGTGGCTCGAATAAACAGTTCGTCTGCGGCTTGTCAGCGAACTGGTTTATTGTTCTTGTGCTGTTCGCAGTAAACCTAGCGATCAGGCGACCTTCAGCGGTTAGGCGATTTGAGTTCGGTCTGGCGACAGCTTCAGTTCTTTGTTCATTTGAATAAGCTTCAGTTCGTGCGGGCTGAGATTGCGGTCTGGCAGTGCAGTTTGTCTGCTCC
The DNA here is from genome assembly GCA_033032865.1 of Dactylorhiza incarnata. Classification (NCBI taxonomy): domain Eukaryota; kingdom Viridiplantae; phylum Streptophyta; class Magnoliopsida; order Asparagales; family Orchidaceae; genus Dactylorhiza; species Dactylorhiza incarnata. The sequence goes on from JAWHQI010000098.1 coordinate 7,403,597, forward strand.
TGTTCGTGCGGTCTCAAGGTGTTTCTGCGGTCTGACTGTGCAAGCGGTCTGGGAGTACAGCAGAACAATCCGGGCGGCCTGAACCTTTGTTGCAATCCGTGCGGTCTCTTTCTGGCAGACCGCCGGTTTCTGTTTTTTGGTGTGTTTGTTCTTCTCGTCTCCGTGATTCTTATGAATCATGTCTCGCCATGTATGCCTCGCATTGTAAAGCAGTATTATTTCAATAAAGATTTCTTGTGTTGCTGGTTTTGGCATTGTGGTTGTTTGGCTATAACTCTTATTGATACAACTCCTGCTTACTCCTAAACGGTCCAATCAAAAATTTTAACACTGTCGACTCGTTTTTAAAGTGATGATAAATAATTATAACGCATTTTTTAAGTATTTTATAAATTAGTATTTATGCCAAGAACATCTTTTTACTAAAATATCTACGCATGCCAGCATAATACTTCACATTTTACTCTCTAGTTTTCATAATTCTGTCTTGCATTAATTTTTCTTACCCTTATGAAGAATGGTTTGCTCGGGACGAGCAACGAGCAAGTATGGGGGTGTTTGATGAGTAATTTATTTACTCCTCTTTTAGTATAGTATTATTACAATTTTATTATGAAATTATGTTATTTTTATAAATTATATCATATAAATCTTTCCTATGTTAATTTCATAAGCTAACTTATGTTTATTTTATATTTTAAGGTTTTCTGGACATTTGGAGCAGAAAATGCATTTACACGCCCCAGGTCACGGGCGTGACCATGTGCGTGTAACCTATGAAGTGTTCTAGACAGTTTTCAGTCGCCCCGGAGTCGTTCCGTGAAGAATTCGCCAAGTACACACCCCAGGTCACGGGCGTGACCAAGGGCGTGACATCATAGTCACGGCCAGAACCCACCACCCTCTGGTAACACACCTACCACCTAATTTTAAAGTTACACGCCCCAGGTCACGGGCGTGACCTGGGGCGTGACCACTAGATATGAGCAGCGTTCGACAAATATTGAGGCATTCGACGAACTGCGCCCGGCTGATGAGATCGACGAAAGTTCAGCAACGTTCGACAAATATTGAGGCGTTCGAAGAACTGCGCCCGACTGCTGCGTTCGACGAAAACGATGAGATTGACGAAAGTTCAACAGCCCGCCTTCCCGCCGAAGCTTCCCGCCAGCAGCACTTAATTGAGATTACACGCCCTAGGTCATGGGCGTGACCTAGGGCGTGACGCATCCGAAACGCCTGCATTAAAGCCAAACAACACCCTTCCCGTACCCAGCCGATCATGCCCCCGACATGCCCTGGTCACGGGCGTGACCATGGGCGTGTAACACCAAAATGTCTTCTATTTAAGGGGACCTTCTCCAGATGTTCAGGGAGGAAGTTTTGGAGATGAATTTTAGGACTTAGACTCTTCTTTTCATGTTTTATTTTCATATTTAGTAGTTCTTGTATGTCCTTTTTCTTATTAACATTTGTAGTTTTCAATTCTATAGTTATAACTTTCAATTCATGTCTTGTAACTTTTCTTAGCAATTGAATTAAATAGTTCTTTTCTTCTCTCATTTTCCCTCTCTTATTTTATCATGCACTTCTTTTATTTTTGTTGTTTCCTCCATCTCTATGAGTAGCTAAATTCTATTAGTACTCGACCGAGATGATCCTAGGGAAATATAATTCAGGATTTAAATTCTAGCTTCTTTTTCTCTTCCTTAGATCGCTTAAGATTTATCCTTGAATTTTAATTGATTGAGATTATATTTTCGATATATAATTCTCATTCGTGTTTTCGTATTTTAATAGCCGAGAGGTTTTGATTTCGAATCGATCACTTCAAGGATAAAGAGAGTTGAATGCACTCCTCAAGCGAGGATGACATAATTCTCCCGGATTGGAGTCAAATCCAATAGAGGGGTCACCACGATAAAGCGAGTCATAGGGATTTTGATTCTAGAATGAATGTTCGATTGATCAACCTAAACTCAGATGAGCGTATCCTCGAGAGAGGTATGTTCATAAATCGGGAACCTCCACGGTCAAGTAATTTATTAAGAGAATTAGAAGTTGTTCTTATTATGTTTATTTTCCAAGGTGATTCAAGATCGAGTGCTAGCCTTTTTACTCGTTGTTTTAATCTTATGTTTATTTCCTTTTTGCAAAACCAACCCTCAAGTTTTATTTGATAAAATAATAGAGATTTTCTTGAAGTAAGAGTACTCAACCGCCCCGAGTCTAATACGACCTTGGTTTTAATAACCTATACTACATTCGATACGGTACATTTGCCGTTGTCGTTTGCAAGCATAGTTTTATCGCACCAATATTTTTTTGAAATAAGCTCTTAGCCCTACATCCATTAGAGAACAATTTTTACCCATTCCAAATCATTTAGTGGTAGATATACAGCTGGTTGTAGTGGTAATGCAGGATTTTTCTCCAAATAACACCTAAATTTCAATCAACCAAAACTTTTGATATAGTTGCCCGATTTTTGCCCACTACCTATTTGGAATGAGCTTGGAGCCCTACATGCAATTTAGAGTAAAATTTGCCCATCCGAGTTTGTTTAGTGATCGATGGACAGTTGGTTGTAGTGGAATGACGGATTTAGCTCCAAATGACACCCAAATTTCAAACAGCCATAACTTTTGAGTCGGTTGCCTAATTTTTTCCCACAATAGCTTTTTTGTAATGAGATCAGAGCCCTACATCCAATGGAGCACATATTTTACCCTTTCCAGTTCATTTAGCTATTGATATTGTAGGGCCCTCTTTTTTTGCATTCATTCTCCGAGTCTTATCGCCCAGAACCGTCGTCTTGCGGTGGCACAATTACTCCAACTGGTCGCCGCCACAATATGCCGATCCTGCCGGCTAATCAACATATCCAGGCAAACCACATATCACAAAATAAATATACTTAAAGAAGCAAATGTCCACAACAATTCACCAGATAATAAAAATCTTGTCCATAATGAGATAAACTAAGACATGAAAGATAGAAATCATAGTGCAAAAAATAGAAGGTCTTATGCGCGATACAACAAGTTCTTCTTTGCCTCTCGCTTCGCAAATATAAAACAATCTAAATACTGGCAGGGACTGACGCCCTAACAAAGGTATAGCTCCTTGCTCGGCCCGGGGTTGATGTGAAGAGTGGGTAACGAAAGAGGGTTGCTCACTGGTGCCCTCCCCGCAGCAGCTGATAGTCCGAGTCAAGGTTTAGCCACCGTGTCCTGTACCTCCCTCCTGTTGAGGGTCTGCTCTCCTTGGTTCTCCTATAAAGATGTGGTCAACCGACCGTCTATCTATAAGACTCAGCATGTTCCTCACCGTCTCCACCCGCGACTCCTAGGCACCATGCGGGAGGAGGAAGCGGAGGACATCAAGGGGTAATGTATCAAGTAGGTGAGAAATCTATTATACAAGGTTATGAACAAAATATAATCTATCTCTAGTATTTTCCATAAGTAACCATATGCACTTTACATAAATCAGGGAGTTCTACGCAGTAGTATAATGAAGTAGCAAATAGTAAACATAATAAGAAACATCTGGAAGCATAATTACATAAAAGGAAGAGCAGCTATAATAGTAACCTACACTTATATGCATATGCAAAACAAATAAGCTAAGGGATCTGGCACTAAGGTAAACTTATCGTATAAAAGAGTCCATACTCACTTATACGGTGAGGTCATTGTTTATGCAAGGATGCTATGCTATGCTGTGCAATGCAATGATGCAACTCACCCACCTGACTCTATACGTACAGACCTTTTTTTAGTTCTCTCTTTTCGAGTATGTCAACTCAGGTACCCGGTTGAGGAAAACAGGGCAGTGGATCAGGCTTGTCCACTTCTAGGCTTATGTCACACATCTCCCAGCCTAGACCTTACGTACGCACCTAAGAACACACAGGGTATTCACGTACTATCTGGTAAACACCACCTCTATCCAGCTTTTTGAATCTCCGCTCAAGTACACCCCGTTGAGGCAAACATGTGCAGTGGATCGGGTCCTCCACTCCTAGGCCAGTATGACACCTCCTAGCCTAGATCTTATGTACGCTCCTAAGAACACATAGGGTATCTGCGTACTACTTGATACAAAATGCCTCTAACTGAAATACTGAGCCATCAGCTCGCTGGACTAACCCAATCCTTCTAATATGATGCCGAGACTACCGCTTGCAGGATCCCAGTTCTTCCTTATGTACCAAGCCTACCGCTCGTAGGACTAACCAAGTCCTTTTACCATTCCATCTCAAATTTGAGATGGGAATCATCTTATCAAGTTCTCCTGCTTAACTACTCTTGTCTATTAAATAGTTGAACTTAGAAGTTTTAGGGTTAACCTTGGGCTTCCCGAGGACTACCTTGAGAGGGGATCGAAGCGGTACTAGGAAGTGTGATCGGCTTACATCACAAACTTCCTTCTTCCTAAGGAACTTAATCTTATTGGTATCTACCCCTTTCTACTTAATCCCCTTTTCCCTTTCCAAATTACTTTAGGTCCCTAAGATGAGTTAAGCGTAGTTCTTAAGAGTCGGGGAGTTCTTTTGAACTCCAAGACCACTATGATGTGTGACCGGATGCTGACTCACCCGTCATCACATTCTAAGCTCGAGTTCCCTTATTCGCCTAGGGACTACACACGCATACTTAAATTCTCAGTCTTACTTGGACCCACACTCCTATTCCTTTGTCATCCTTAAGCCAGGGTTCACCTTAGACATTTCCAGACTTCGCCCTTAAGTATCAAACCTAAGATGGCTTACCTGCTAAGGTTTGTTTAACCTTCCACATAATCACTTCACTGATGGGTTGTGTGTGGGGTCCTTAATGAAGTCTAGTGTCCTTTTTTGATAGTTTTACTAAACGCACCCCAACCTTCACATCCCATGTATGCCCTTAGTTGTTCATCTTTTAATTAATTTAAGACATCATAATAATCAAGGAGTTAATAGTTCTATGAGTGATGGTCTGGAGTAGTCTAAAACACATAAATCGCATTCTACTATTCGCTGACCGGTTTACCTTCAACTGACACTACATGCCCTAAAAGTTGTTCTATATGAATATCAACTAAGTATGAGGTCACTTTAATTCCAGAGATTTGTATAGATGCCAAAGGTCTATGTACAAATTTCTATGATATTCTAGCAATAATAAATCAATAATTAATTTCTCAAGTCATGAGTCCAAATATTACTTTGTGAAGGAAGTATGAAGTTTACTCAGTGAATAATTCTATTAAGATTTTCATGTCTTCATACTGATATAAGAAGACCCTTTACAAAATTTCATGGTATTTCAACATCAATAATTCAAGGAATTAATTTCTCATTTGTAGGTCCATATGCTACTTTATGAAGGAAGTATGTCATTTACTCAATGATTAATTCTAACAAAATTCCCAGAGCTTCCTAGTGATATAATAGTATATATGCAAAATTCTATAACCATCCAGCAACATATTTCATGGTTTGAATATCTCAAGTTATAAACTCTATTTCTACTTTGTGAACGAAGTATGTCATATACTTAATGATTAATTCTAACAAAATTCCCATAGATTCATACAGATATAAAAAGTCTATGTACAAAATTTCACAATATTCCAATATTAATAATTCAGGGGATTAATTTCTCAAGTTATAGGTTCAAATTCTACTTTGTGAAGTAAGTTTGTCATTTACTCAATGATTAATTCTAACAAAATTCTCAGAGCTTTCTACTGATATGAAAAGTCTATATACAAAATTTTATAGCCATCCAGCAACTATATTTCATGATATGAATATCTCAAGTTATAAACTCAATTTCTACTTTGTGAAGAAAGTATGTCATTTACTCAATGATTAATTCTAACAAAATTTCCATAGCTTCATACTGATATGAAAAGTCTATCTACAAAATTCTATAACCATCTAGCATCTGTATTTCATGGTATGAATATCTCAAGTTATAAACTCAATTTCTACTTTGTGAAGGAAGTGTGTCATTTACTCAATGATTAATTCTAACAAAATTCTCATAGCTTCATAATGATATGAAAAGTCAATATACAAAATTCTATAACCATCCAGCAACTATATTTCATGGCATGAATATCTCAAGTTATAAACTCAATTTCTACTTTGTGAAGGAAGTATGTCATTTACTCAATGATTAATTCAAACAAAATTCCCATAGCTTCATACAGATATAAAAATTCTATGTACAAAATTTCACAACATTTCAGTCAACTTTGACCCTATAATTACTCACTTGGGGTCTATGTGACCAATTCATGTGAAGTCAACTTTCCTAGGGAAATTAACCCAAAGGTTGATGATTTCTCAATATGGAGTATTTTCCTATGATCCTAAGGGCAGGTTTTAAATTTCATAAAAGTTGACCAAGGAAAAATCTTAAATTCTCATGTAATTCCAAAGCTACATGGTTATGTTATAAGCACACCCAATTTCTCTTACATAAGCATGTGAGTTAAACCATCATGCAAGGGTCCAATTAACTTAAAATTTTAACTAGAGCCTATTATATATAGGACCAACCTCCCAAAGGAGATTTGGAGTGATTTGATTCCAAATCACTCATATTATACACCATGTAAGATTTGTTAAATTTCTACTAAAACTTTAGAAGAATGTGCCCCAAAAATTCTAAATTTTGGGCACATAGTAGATCCAAGTTGCATATACACATGGTTAAATTTTCAGCCTCATATCATCTATTATATGAAAGTTATTTACAATATAAGATCTGTCCTCCTCTGGGACCAACCTTACTAAATTTGCCCTACAGAGAGTTGTATGGATCGAAATGATGTGATCTCACCTCCTACACGTAGTAGGCACAGAGGCCTAATAAATTTGTCTCAGCCTATTTTTCATTTTAAGGCCTCTAAGGGCCTCAAAATTTGAGAGCAAGAGATCTATTTCACTAAGGCCAAAACAACCTTTAGTGTGACCTAATCAAGGGTTCTTCTATGGTTCATTAAGACATAGATCTACTCAAATGCAAGGATCCAATTGAGTCAAGAATTTTACCAGAGACTAATATACACATTTCCAACCACTCAAAGGAGATTTGGAGTGATTTGAGTCAGGGAAACTCTCAGTGTACACCATACAGGGTTTAATAACTTTCTATATAAATACTAGAAACATGTGCCCCAAAATTTCTAATTTTTGGTTAGATGATGTATTATATCATCACAAAGTGTGGCTAAAATTTCAGAGACTAAAACCAAGTCAAATGAGCTATGGTCACATAATACCCATTTGGGCTATATGCACACCACACCTTAACCATGTAAAGACATGTAGGTGGCTTAGCCCAACATGCAGTGGTCTAAATGACCTTGAATCACTACCATAGACTATATTTGGCCTGGCCTACCATCCAGAGGAAATTTGAGTGGATTTGGACCAATAAGCCCCTAGATCCAAGTTATTCAAGAAAAATGAAATGTTGATCAAAACCTTAGAAAATTGTTTCCAAAAATACTCAATTTTTGGCAGGGGTGCTTTAGGGAATGACTCATTCATGCCCCAAATTTCAACTCATTTAGAGCTATAAATCTTCCAAAATTAATTTAAGTCCTAGAGCTCCATATGTACATGTTTAACAAAAATGGATGCCCAAGGAGCTATAGTGCTCCAAATGACCTCAAACAAATTTCTAATTTTAGTTACGGTCATGAACTACACTTTTAATTTTGGCGGTATTTTCTGTTGGGGTCTCTAAGGGCCCCTAATAAATCCAACAAGATCCTGTTGTATTTGTGACAGAAATTTAATTTCTATGTTAATAACATATAAGGCGTCTGCGACTATCAATTTCTTTAATATCTAACGGCCGGGGCTCATAGTCCCCAGCTAGCCTGTGGCTTAGATTTGCTCCCCCAGGCATGACTTTGCTCCTAATTTCCAGCGAACTCCGGCCATCTCCGGTAGCCGTGAACAAAAAGCCCGATCGGGCCGGCCCGGACCGGGCCCGATCGGGCTTTTTCCTACATCGGGCCGGGCCGACCCGGTCCTCCCTTGGAATCGGGCCGGTCCGAGCCGGGCAGGCAGCACTTATGTGTTGCCTGCTCCGGCCCTTCAGGCCGGGCCGGGCAGGACTGGGCCGGTCTCGGGCCCGATCCAGGCCGGCCCAGTTTTTTTAATTTTTTAATTTTTAATTTTTAATTTTATAAATAATTAAATATTGAAAATTTGAACAAAAAATTTAAAAAAACTGAAAAAATTTAAGGTTAGAATTAGATTGTATTAATATTGAACAATTGGAACGAAAAATTTGGAACAAAAAAATTTATTAATATTGAAAATTTGGAACAAAAAATTTAAATAATTACAAAATTTAAGTCGTACAATTGTACCAAATACAAAATTGAAAATACAAACCTATTAAGGCTATGATTCTTATAAAATTTAATTAAAAAAAATTGCATATATAAAAAAAAGTACATTTAGAGTGCTCGATTTAATCATCTTGTAGATTCAACGCGTCCATTTCGTCTTCTATCTCCTCCGAGCTATCTTCCAATGCTGTTATGTGTTGCTTCCTCTTTAAACTGTCCAAGTAGCCTTGTAGCATATGCAAATCTCCAGCGAATCTTCGTTAAGCCGGCTCCTCCGCTCGTTCAAAACCCTGACACTAAGAGAAAAAGCGGACTCCGAAGCTAGTGTACTAGCTTGGCAGTTAATAAATAACGGGCCATATAGGCCAAAACAGGATAGGTATTAGCTTTACCTTTCCACCAATTTAAGAGATCGAAGTTTTCGATCTCGTCTGAACTAATAAAATCGCTAAATTGAGTTTTTGTATATAATCCTAATTCATCTAAACTACCAGATGTACACGCTTTTTTCCTAAAAGCTAAATCTAAAATTTTATTTTTAAGACTATCCTTCGTTTTGGGTTGCGCTATTTCTTCGCGGGGTCGTGACCCGTATAAGTTATTGTAATAATTATAACTTTGCGTAAAAAAAGTAGTAAAACTTGTAGTACTAACGGGGTCATCCTCATCATAATATATATTTAAGGTTAGATTAGTATTGATTTCGTCGATCAAATTATCTCTGCCTTCTACGGTAAGTAGCGGATTTAAAGCGGTGGCGCACGAAAACATAGGCGGTATTTCTCTATAATATTTTAAAAAAATTTCTTCCATTATTTTAATTAAAGGAGCCCAACCTTGGTGTTGCCTATAATAACTAAATCTTTCTGTGATATGTATGAAATGTTCAATTACTAATGCGCTCGTTGGATAATACACTCCAGATAAAGAAACGGTGGACCTATAAAAACACTTTAGTAAATCAATATAATGTTCTATAATATCCCATTCATTTTCACCTAAATCGTGTTCAATATTAAGCAAACTATAATATTCCATTAGAAGATCTTTTTGTAGAACGGCTCTTTTTAACATTTTATAGGTTGAGTTCCATCTAATAGGCATATCTAATTGTGGTTTCAAATATTTCTGATTTTGTGCTTTACAAAATTTTCTAAAATTCTTGAGCTCGTAGTTTAGTACAATAAATTGTTTTTAACATGTCGCAAATTTTATTAATATATTGTGCCATTTCCTTTAAACTATCATGTACCACTAAATTTAGGACGTGACAAACACATCTAGTATGAAAAAACTAGATTATTTGGGGTGTGAGAAAAGAGAGAGGGGAGGGGGGTATTTATAGAAATTTTTTGGGTTTTTTTTATTATTATTAAAAAATAATTAAAAAAATAATTTTTAAATTTTTTTAAAAAAAATAAACCAGCAGCCAACGGCTCTCTTGAGAGCCGTTGGCTGCTCTCATGGCAGCATGGCTGCCACGTGGCAGCCATGCTGCCATAAGCCTAACGGCTCTTAATAAAAAGAGCTGTTAGGCTCAATCAGGCCTAGCCCGAGACCGGATCGGGCTATGGCCGACCCGGTCACGGGCTAGCCCGATATTCGTGCTTTACCCAGCCCGGACCGGGCCGGGTACCGGGCGGGTAACAGCTCCAAATCTGGGCCCTTTCAGGGCCCCGGGTAAGGGCTCGGCCCGGTTCGGGACTGAACCGGGCCGGGCTTGACCGGGCCTTGACCAGGCCGGGCTCGGGCCGGCCCGTCAGGCCCAGTTTTTTTGTTCACCATTAGTATCCGGCAAAACGCCCAAGCCAGCACCTCCGGCCGAGGTTTGGTTGTCGTCCGGTGGTGACATCTTGGCCGGAGGTGGCCAGAGCTACCCTCCCGTAAAACTCGTTTTCACGGCTAAGAACATAGAAAACAAAAATGATTCAAGCACCATTTCACAACTTGTTTTAAAAATAGAAGATGTAGATATCTAACATAGGTGGAGTCATGGAGAGGCGGAGGATCTTGCCTGAAATCGAGGTCATTCCCGGTGGATGCTTGATTCTCCATTGCCGACCTTAGACTTTTCGGTGCCATGGCTCTCCTGGGTTGCAGCTATCAATTCCTTCACCAATGATGGGGGTTCATCTGGAGGTCCTGAACATGATGGAATAGGGAAAGTAGGGGGAGCTGGGGTATATGGCACCAAGCCATTAATGGCTCTCATCCACCTTCTTGCCGCCACCCCCAGCTAATGCAATGCTCCTTCTCTCTTCCCCAAACTGAAGTCAATTAATCCCCAGCTCAGGGGAGAGCATGGGGAAGGGAAGTGGGGTGCCATTTGGCACCCATCCCCCATTTCCTCTTCCTTGTCCCCTTTTGTCTACTACTCCATTTTAATTCAAAATCCCTTAAAATTGACCCCCTTTAATTTCGAATCTCAGAGGGCTTAAGGCTTAAATTTCATGAGGGCTTGCTAATAGACTCTTTGGGTTGGGCTAAACATAATTGGTTTTGAGTTTGTGCTCACTTGACCCAAATAGGCCAAATTGGGGATTTTGAGTTTGGACTTGACCCAAGCTCACCCCAGCCAATGTGGCTGACCCACATTGTAGTTTTAGACCCTGTGGACCTACTCCAAGGGGCATTAAGTCATGGTGGGGTCATGTGGGGCTTATTTGCACATAATTGCTTATAGAGGCAATGTGGGCATTTTGGTGTTTTTCCCCTAATCTTCCAAAATTGAATGTGCATCTTGGTTCATTTTGGTCTTATATACTCCCCTTAGGGCTTAGGAAAGGTTTTGCTAGGTCAATTTGGCCAATTGGTGGCCAATTGAACCATATAGGGTAAAGATGTAATTTGGGGCAATTTAGTAATTTTGTCCAATTTCCCAAAATTGGTCTATCTCAAGGGTCCAATGTGGATCCCTTAGGCTCCCTTGGTGAACTTGGATTGTTACGGGTGATCAATTTGATCACCTTTGTCTATTGGTGGCCAATTGAAGGGATTAGTTCACTTAAGTCAAATTGAGGCTTTTTTGCTAATTGGCCCAATTTCCCAAAATTGGTCCATCCCAATGGGTTAATGTTGTCCCACTAGTCTCCCCTAATAGTAATAAAGGGTTGGGTGTGATAAATTTGATCACATTGAGCGAATTGGTGGACAATTGAATGGATTAGTTCACTTAAGTCAAATTGGGGCTTTTGGTAATTTGCCCAATTTGAGTCAACTGGTGGCCCCATGATGGGGCTTTTGGGTCCATTAGGTCCCCTTGTGAGGTTGACTTATGATGATAGGTCCAATTTGATCATTCAGAGTCCAATTGAGTTCAATTTGGGAGGTTTGACATAAATTGGCCTATGGTTGACCTTGGTCAATTTTGACCAAATTGGTTGACCTCAAGGGTCCCTAGTGACCTATTTACCTCCTTGTATGGTCATAGGGGTCAATGTGAGGTTAGTTTAACCTATTGAAGTCTCTTGGACACTCCTAGGCTATGTCATCAAGATTTGCTAAATGCACCCCAATGTGCAATTCTACCTACTCTATTATGTTCCTGGGGCCCCTTTGGCTCACCATGTGTTCTTTAATTCAACCTAGGGGGATTTTCCCCGGGTTATATGTGATGCATAGGGTGTTTTAACCCTTTTGAGTTACCTTTGAGTTCTCTTTAAATTGGGGTGGCCCATGGTGGCTTAGTGCACACCATGTGTTTTTCACCCATTCAACTTGTTATCATGTAACCCTAGGTCACTTATCATAATTTTGTCATGACTTGTCATGACAAAAATTTCATAGGGGCCTAGTAGTTTGGGGGATGTTACAAATCTCAATGCATGCAAAAGAAAACAATTTCGTCCCCAAAATTATGATCGAGTGTACGAGGTTTTAGATTAAGTTGTGTAATCAAAGTTTTATTAGTAGTTAAGTGTCACCAGATTCGAAAAGTTCTGGGTAATGTTGCTGCATCAGGTCCAGCAGTTCCCCTGTATGCTCTTCTTGCCCATGATTAGACCAGAGGACCTTCACTAACGGAACTTTCTTCCGCTGCAAGACCCGAACAACAGTGGTGATATGTTGTTCTGGCCGAAGCAGTGCTCTCCAAAGCAAGGAGACATAAAAAACGTCGTGCAACCTGGCCAACTCCGGTGGCAGCTCTAGTCTGTAAGCCAAGGGGACGATCCTCTCCAAGATCCTATAAGGTCCCATGTATCTTGGACTAAGTTTCTTCAGTCGCCGCACCCGTGTGACCCTGTGTGCAGGATATATCTTCAAAAATACCCTGTCTCCTGCCTGGAACTCAACCATGCGGTTTCGCATGTCGTAATATTTCACTTGTCTGCTCTGCGCCTCAAGCATCTGATCACGTATCAATCATACTTGGGCATCCGTGTATTCAATGTATTTTGACCCCAACGCCTTTGGGTCCTCTTCCTCAACCCAATATAGTGGGGTCCTGCATTTCCTGCCGTATAGAGCTTCGTAAGGAGCCATGCCAATACTAGACTGCTGACTATTATTGAAGGAGAACTCAATGAGTGGCAACAATCCTTCCCATGGCTCTCCACTGTATATGATGCATAGCCTTAGTAGATTCCATTGTACGATAGTATGTTCCGTCTGTCCATCGGTCTGCGGGTGCAATGTGGCGCTGAACGTTAACAATGACCCTAGATATTCCTGAACCGCCTTCCATTCCCTAGAAGTAAACCGGCCATCTCGATTCGACATGATCGATCTGGGTACTCCATGGTACCTGATGAATTATTCCACGGATAATCGCACCAAGACACCGACGGGAGCACCCTTTTTAATGGGTATGAATCTGGCCACCTTCATCAATCTATCCACAATGACCTAGATGGATTCATGCCCAGAGCGAGAACGAGGTAACCCATGTACAAAGTCCATGGAAATGTCCTCAAATTTCCATTCCGGCACCTGCAACGGCTGCAATAACTCTTTTGCACTCGGCCTTCACTAGTTGGCATTCCTCGCAGTGGGTCACGAATGGGTGATATCCCTCTTCATTCTTGTCCAATACATTGTTCTTTTTAAGTCCGCAGTCATTTTGGTGATCCCAGGGTGTAATAAATACCTACTATGATGGGCTTCGGTTAGAATATCTTCCCAGAGGTTATCCCCTACCGGTATATAAATTCTACCCCGGAAGTGTATGATGTCTTCTTTCAGCGAAATAATCCCCTGCGGTGCATGATTCCAATGGCTTGAAGTCCAACTCTAACTCTACATCACACCCCTGAGCAGCCTTGATTCGATCCCGAATATCACACACTAAGCTCATCGAGGCTAGATATTCCTGGTAGACCTCTGGATCATCCCTAGTTACTAGTGTAATGTGCATGTTGTCCAGCATCTGTACTAGCTCCATGGCCATTAGCTGAGGTTCTGCATCTGGGGTGGCCCTTCTACTAAGTGCATCTGCTACTGTATTTGCCTTTCCAGTGTGGTAATGCATCGTGTACTGATAATCGCATATAAACTCCACCCATCTCCTCTGCCGGATGTTTAAGTCCTTCTGAGTATCCACGTACATCAGGTTCTTATGGTCCGAAAAGATATCATAGTGGACTCCATACAAGTAATGTCTCCAGATCTTTAGCATAAAGACCAGGGCTCCCATCACTAGGCCGTGCACCGGATAGTTCTGCTCGTGCTTCTTCAATTGTCATGAAGCATAAGCGATGACATGTATGTGTTGCATTAAGACCACACCCATCCCCTAGTACGATGCATCCGTGTACACTTGGAATCCTTCCTTCCCAGATGGAAGTACCAGAATTGGAGCGAAGATGAGTCTACTCTTTAGCTCTTGGAAAGCTGCTTCACATTTCGGTGTGCATACGAACGGTGCGTCTTTCTTTGTCAGTGACGTGATAGGAAGTGCAATCCAGGAGAATCCTTCCACAAACTTCCGGTACTATCCAGCAAGTCCTTGGAAACTCCACACGTCTGACGTTGTTTTTAATTGAGGCCAGTCTCGCACTTCCTGAATCTTCGCCGGAGCTCTCGCCAATCCTGCACCGCTGATGATATGCCCTAAGAAGGCTACCTCCTTAAGTCATAATTGGCACTTGCTAAACTTAGCATATAACTTATGCTCTCTAAGCCTTTCCAAAATGAGCGCCAAATGTTGAGCGTGTTCCTCATTCGTCCTTGAGTAGATCAATATATCATCTATGAACATGATAACGAAGACATCCAAGTAGGCTTCGAACACACAGTTCATTAGACTCTTAAATGCAGTGGGGGCATTTGTGAGTCTAAAGGGCATTATCGTGAACACGTAGAGACCATACCGACTGCTAAAAGATGTCTTTGGAATATCTTCCTCTTGAATCCGTAGTTGATAGTATCTCGACCTTAAGTCCAGTTTTGAAAACCAATGTACTCCTTCCAATTGGTCAAACAACTCGTCGATGCGGGGCAAATGATAAGTGTTCCACACTGTCAGTCTGTTGAGTTCTCTATAGTTGATGCACAATCGAAGAGTTTCGTCCTTCTTTACAAACAACACCGGAGCTCCCCAGGGTGATGAGCTCGGCCTGACGAACCCTTAGTGTACTAACTCTTGCAGTTGGGTGCAAAACTCAACCAACTCCTTTGAGGCCATCCTGTTGGGTGCTCTGGATATGGGTTTAGATCCTGACACTAATTGAATCTAAAAGTTCTTTTCCCTGTGCGGCGGTAACCCGGGTAGTTTTTCTGGAAATATGTTGGGAAATTTTTGAACTACGGGAATATCGGTTAGGGAAATCTCTACCTCCTTCATCTCAAAACAAACCATGTAGACTTCACCCCCTATTAATGGGCCTTGATGGCCTGAGCAGATGAAATTTAATGATGGGAGGAGGTTCTAATACCTTCGATTACTACTTCAGAGTTCTCGTGTCTTAGAACAATTTTCTTCGTTGGGCAGTCAATCTTGGCATGGTTCCAATGTAGCAAGTTTATGCCCAAGATCAGATCATAATATTTTATCTTCAAGAGCGTCGTCGGTGCTTCAAACAACTTCCCTCCAATCTCTACGTTCATGTTTCACTTGGCGCGCATTACTATCTTTGATTCGTCTGGAAGTCCCACCTTCCATTGGATGCCTTCGAAGTGCTAGACCTTATCCAGGTCGTCTACGAATTCAGTTGAGACGAACGAGTGTGAGGCACCCGTATCGAATAAGGTATATGTGGGCTTACTGCAAACTAGTACTATACATGAGTGATTTTTGTTATTTGGTTCATAATTAAAGTATACTAAGGTTTTGCAAGGTACTAAGTAATCATAGGGGAAAACATTTAAGTACATGTGATCACTTTTTCAGGGTTTCTAGGCTCTACAAGGTCCAGTGCATACATCTGTTCTGGTTGTCGGCCTCTACCGTGAGGTCCTCGTGGCCGACCTCGTCCTCGTCCACTACCCTGCTGTGCTGGAGGGACTGCTGGAGGTGGAGGTGGAACCCTTTGGGGACATTGGATGCGGACGTGGCCTGGTTAGGACATTGGTAGCACACTTATGGAGGAGGTACTCCTACAGCTTGTTTAAGTGGCTTTGTGATCTGCAGCGGCTTGGGAGCTAGCACTGCCGGGGGCCTCTGCTCCTGCCTGATGTCGGGATGAGGTTGTCCCCACCACTCCTGTGCTGCACAAACCTACCTCTCTGATGTCTCCTACTACCCGACCCTGCATCTTCTGCTGGTCTTTTTCCTCCGCCCTTCACCATCAGGTGATGAGCTTCCAACCTCCTTGCTGCTTCGATGATCCGGGCTAGTCCGGAATCTGCGACATACTACATAGCTTGCCTAAGGTTATCTCGGAGGCCCTTAAAAAATCTCTTGGCATACTCGGAATCATCTACATGGTGGGTTGTGGCAAAGCAGGCTAGGTGTGAGAACTCCCGTTGATATTCCAGCACCGAAAGGTTCCCCTGCTTCAAGTGCAGGAATCGTTCCTCCAAATCGTCTCTAGCTGTTTGCGGCACGAAGTGCTCCAGTAGTGCCTCCCTGAATTCTTCCCATGTGATGTCGGCATACTCTATGAAAGTTCATAGTGTGCCTTGGAGTATTCTCTAGAGGGGGGTGAATAGAGATTTAAATATTTTTGCCCTATCTGTGCATACAATAAAACAATACTATATATTATGAACTTCAACAAAGCCAGCACAGAATAAATAAGTGCATGAAATATAAATACTGAAAACAATAAAGAGGGACAACACAGAAAAGACAATCCAGAAGACACAAGATTTTTATGGTGGTTCCCCAAAATGTGGGTACTCCACTCTTCTACCTCCCGGGTAGGATTGCACAACCTGTGCTTGAGTCTTTTGATAAGGAGACTCTTAGAACCACTGAGACTTTTGATAAGGAGACTCTTAGAACCACTGAATCCTCTGAAAGAGGGATTAATAAAACTCCTTTACAGTTGGTGAATGAAGAAGAAGAAAGAAAAGAAGAATGGAATTCTGTTTCTTAGAATTCTTCAGAAGCTATCTGATGCTTCTGTTTATCACAGGATCTGTATTTGATGAACCCTTGCTTATGATTGTGATGATTGCAAGTGTTGTTTTGCTTGTTCCTTTTCATTGAGTACTTCTTGTGAACAAGATGTTGTGTGAGAAGATGAAGAAGCAACTGTTTTCTTTTCCTGTGTAGAGCAAGATGTTCTCTGTTTTGTCTTTTAGGGTTTGAAGGAGGAAGAAGCCCTGTTCGACAGACAGAAATTGTGTAATGAATGCTCTCATATTTTCTTCTATTCTCAATCTACTTATTGTCCATAATTGGATTTGTATTTGTTTCTTCTTTTGGGCTGTCCTGAGAAGGAATTCCTATTGGACACTTGATTCACTTTCTTCTTTTGTTCCCGACCCGTCTATCACATTTGAATACATTCCAAGAATGTTTTTGCTCTTCGGCAAAAAACAAGCCGTTGGAGAACTGTCTTTAGTATGGTGGCCCTTCTGAAAAGGTGTAAAAAGGATAGTTGAAAAAGCATCCTTTTTCACACTGTATTCGACGCTACGTCGACTTCATCTTTCTTCATGTCGACGCACCTCTGAGTTCTTGTAGAAGTAGCTTCGAGTTTCTCCTTAGCTCTGATTGAACTCAGCTATCGACATTGCATTGACTACTTATCGACGTAACCGTCGAGTTGAAGACTTGGACTTGAACTCTATCTTCTGCGTCGATTTGAAGTCGAAGTTGCGTCGACTTCTAAGATGTATTCGATAGGCTCTATCTTCTACGTCGAGATCATTTCAAAGTTGCATCGACTTATGATATAGCTTCGACAGACTGTGTCTTCTGCGTCGAGATCATTTCAACATTGAGTCGCTATTACTTACACATCGATAGACAACTTGAGTTGCTTCGAATTTTAACAGAGTTCCGTCGACATCTAGTCGAAGTTGCATCGACTTCTATTCGACGCAAGTTTTAAATCAACTGAATTTGTGTTTGTCTTGACTTGGTATTGACACTCTAAGGTGAGTGTGACATCCTAGGACATCTCATGACCATTTTACTCTCTCTATACAATGTGGGTAGAATAACAAAATGGTTGAAATCACTTTAAATAATTTGTTAGATAAATTACAAAGGTTTTTCGCAACAATCTCCCCATATTTATCATAACAAATTTTACAAAATAAAGCAAGTGATTTCAATCATGTTTTGACACAAACTCATAATACAATCAAAATTTATACATACATAATAGAGATTAATGAATGGAATTAAGACCATTTTATACATTGTCAAGAAGCTATATTATTCTTCATAGTTGTGTTAACCAGGTGATATAAATGTATTGAACTCATAATTACAAAGTACCTGAGCATCAATATTCCATGTCAGGAGTCTTCCTCTTCCATGAGAACACCTTCTATGGCTTTATGTTTCTTGGAGGAAACTTTAGTGGCTCATCATCTTCGTCAACAACCTTGTCTGCTTCTTGAGGAGTTTCTTTATCCTTGGGAAGCTCCCCCTGAGACTGTGCATTCAGTTCAGCATTGAGGGCAGCCTCCTTAGTAATCATAGCAACCTCATCTAACAAATGTTCCTCTTCTAGGAGCTCCCCCAAAGTGGATGGAAGCTCCCCCTTAATTACTGCAGGAGTTTCAGCATCAGTCATTTGCTCCTCCTGAGTTACTGTAGGAGTTTCAGCATCAGTCATTTACTCCCCCTGAGTTACTGCAGGAGTTTCCGCATCAGTCATTTCTGCAGCTGGCTCCCCCTGGATTGCAGAATTTTCTAGAGACTTTGCAGGAGGCTCCACTGGAACTGTTCCTGTTTTAATAACAGTTATTCTATTGGGATCAGGAACATCAGTATCTGGGTTAATTTCTTCTTGTACATCAGTAACTGGGATATCATCATCTTGAATTTCTTCTTCTTTATCCTGAACATTCACATATCCTTGGCCCATATCCTTCTCTTCCTCATAAAGATTCCCCCTTTCCCGATTATCCTCCACCAAAGGCATTTCCTCCTCCTAAATCTTCTCCCCTTCTGAACCTTACTGACTAGGGAGGTTAAGAACTCTTTGGTTACTAAGGAGGAGGACACAAAAGATTTCAGAGCAAGGAGAGACCCTTTTGATTCTTGTAGTTCTAACTCCATCTGGGAGTATTTTCTGTTAATTTTCCTTGCCTGAGAAGCCAGATGATCAGCAAAGGTACTAGTAACTAGTCCTACTGCTTTTGAAATTACTTACTCAAGGTCAATGGAAGGGGTAGGTGTGATAGATACAGGTGGTGTTGCGATGAAGTCCTCCTGGAAGGCTAGAGTGTACTGAAGGCTAGGTTGATATACTTCTGGAGAGATGTAATGTTATGGTAGTGGAGTGGATGGTTGTTGTTGTTGTTGGAGTGAAAGTTGAGATGTAGGTTCTGGAGCTGAAGTGGATGGGATGGATTGGAGATTTTATACTATGGCTTCTTCATCAAGAATCATATTGTGTTGAACTGGTGGATTATCTTGTGATGGAGGATCTGGCATAATTATTTCTGTGTCCTGTGGTGCTGGAGAGGGAGGAGGAGAGATTGGAGCTTGACAAGGCTTCAGAATCTGCCTGGTCCACTTTGAGAAAATTCCAATATTAATTCTTTTTCCAGGAGGAATGGGCACTCCCTTGGATTTGCACATCATTGGATAATGGTGGGAGAGCACCTGGCTCATAATTCTTATGTAGGCATTTTCTTATTGTGAGTATTTGTGGCCAATCAGCTTCAGAATACACTTTCCCCAGTTGATCTTCTTGTTTAGTACCAATACACCCATGATCTGCAACTGCTACTTTGGGATGGCGTCATGAGCAAAAATTTTGTAGAACAGCACCTTTCCTACTATGTCAGCAAGAAACATGTACTCTTCTGCCAGATCAATCTTCTTCGGATTGATGGCCTTCTCCTTCCTGAACTGCATGATTTCTAAGGCCTTTTTTGCCTCTTCCCCTGACAATTCATCAGAGTCATCACTAGTGGGTAGATCAAATGTTTGAGACAACATTTCCTCTGTTATAAAGATATCATGTTCAGAAATTTTCCCATGGAGGGAACTATCATCTCCTATGTGAATATTGTCTTTTAGCTCTGACACCTCTATATCAAAGATCTTGCATCTTGTAGAGCTTAATTTTTTTAGCCCAGCTGTATGGAATAAGCCCAGAATGGATTTGAAGCTTTCGGCAGTCGCATTGAAGGAGTTGACATCCACATCAAAACCTCAGTTCACCTTAGGTGTAGGGATCTTATCTGTAGTACCTGCACACACAAGAGAAAAGGGAGATAGATACAAGAATGCGAGAGAACTGGAGAAGAGGAGAGCACGAGAGCAAGGAGAAGAGAATTCGATAGAATAATTAATTCGACGCCTAAGTTTCTTAAAAGAAGATGATTCGTCGTAACTTAGGGTTGAAGTCGACTCACTGTCGATAAACATTAATATTCAGCGTGCCAAAACATGCCAAGACAGCTTCTAGAAGAAACCATGCGCGTGCTAAAATATTGATGTTGCATCGATTACAATTCGATACAACTTCAAGATTGTTTAGTAACAATGAAGTCGACGTAGTCATGTCAACGTTGCTTAGATTTGTAATCGATGTGACCTCAAATTTGATCAGCGCCTATTAAGTCAACACATACGTCGATATAAACTTGACGTTGCGTCGAATAACATTCGAATTATCAACTCTGATTGTCTCTGGTGGGAAAATTCCTTACCGTCGATAAACATTAAACAGTTTTATTTTCTTAGAATATTCTTCCTATTTTTTCCAGCAAGGATTTTTATTGAAAATAGTATTTATACTGTTATTTTTATGAACTATAAGGATAACAAGGGAATTTAGAGAAGAAATCACTCCCTTGGTTGGACTTAGTTCCTTCTTCACCTTTCACCATCTCTCAGGTGAGATCCTACCTTATCTTGCACAAGTAGTTCAAACATTAGAAGGTACCCAAGTTACCTTGGGCCCTTTGCTTTTACCATTATATGGTTCTGTGAAAGAATAGAATGGTCTTTCATGATATCCTTTTGGATGATAAGAAATGGGTTCACCAAACCTATGTTTATTATTTGGGTATTTGTAATGTTTATAAAATGTATCTAAAAATTATAAATCAGCAGAGTGTCTAATTATACTACCTTTGGCTTTAGCTATTTGATTGGTGTTGGTTAAATTTTCTGAATTACTCTTGCTTAGAGATTTCTATTCTTTGTTTGGATTTACTTCATTAACTATAATTATTTTATCTGGATTATTAATATCCTGATTCTTTGTTAGTGCACTCTTCGGTTGATAATCACTAGGTCTAAGAATCTAAATAGATTTTTCTAAGATGGTCTACTAGTGACTTCAGTGCTAGTGCTTGGGTCTGCTCCTAGACCTAGGTGCTTAAATCTCATGGAGAGATTTTGTGTGATATCTTTGAGCTTTTGACTCCTCCCATTGATAGAGTCCTCAAAGGCTTTTGCCTCCGCCATCTCTTCATTTAATTCTAGATTTTCATTTCTTATTTTAATTAGTTCTGATTCCTTATAATTAATTTCATTTATTAAATCTTGATTTCTTAAATATAACTCATCTTTCTTTAGATTTTCTAGTTCTACCCTATCTGTTTCTAATTCTTTTTGTATCTTAAGGTAATCATTGCAGAAATCAATAAAGAAGTTTTTGAAATCATCAAAATAAAAATCAAAATTGTCAAACAGGGATACCTGTTCTTCTTCATCATCTGAAGAGATCCCTTTTGATGCCGAAATTGCACCTCCACGATTGACGCTAAGAAAGCGAGGAAAAGGAGGAGGCTGCGGGTTGCTGGTTACTATTGACTTAGAGAAATTTGGCTACTTAGACTGCTAGCAGCGGTCGAGACCGGACTTTGCCCGCCACAGCGAATGCCACTCTTGTAACGGGCTTTCCCTTGATTTAAGAAAAGAGGTTACATCGGGTTACAGTGCCAAGTAAAAGAGAAGCCGGGCGGGTAAGAAGTTTCAAAACGCTGAGCTCGAGACCGCAGCTCTCACAAGAAAGCTCTTTGATTCGAGTCTGCGTGTCTTGGGAAAGTCGCCCCCTATTTATAGGCTCGGGGGCCTGCCCAAATGGGTAGAGCTAAAATAACTGCCTGCCCAGATACAGGAGAATCTGGCAGGAGGTGATGAGATACAGAAGGGATATAAGGGAGAAGCTGCGCGGCTTGGTGGCTTATACCTCAATATATACTGAGCTTGGGTTGGAGAATTTGGGATTGAATAGAGAGACAACCCGAGCGGACTATGAACTGAAACTGCGAGCTTTGCCTTCTGTCCTTGAGACTTAATGACTTTCAATCCCTGATGAGCTTTGCCTTCTAGGCAGACCGCCAGGTTTATTGTGGGTGGCCCAGGAGGTTTGTATGTAAGCAAGCTCGAATAGAACCAGGCGGTTGAACCTGGCAAGCCACCCGGTCTAAGAGAACTACTAAACTGATAGCAGTCTTCTGGGTAAATATAATCCCCGCACATTTTCAAATTTCAAGGGAATTTCGGAAATGTCAGGTCTAGCCGGAGACCGCACCTGATCAACTTTGAAAGCTATAAAATGCTCTGAAAGCTCTCCATTCTTCATAATTCTATCACAGTCACGAGACACTATTCGCCATTAGCGATCAAACTTCGTCGAACCACCAGCCCTATAATCCGAATGGACGACTTGTTATCGAAAATTTCAGTCCGCAAGGAGAAGAAGGCTGACCGCCTAAGAAAATGAAAATTAGACGGCCTGATAAGACCGAGCGAACTATCGTGATTGCTGATACCCAAAAATCGGCTAGTTCGAGTCTTCCTGTAGCTGATCAGAATACTGTCGAGCTTGGCGCCGGTTGTTCCAATCCTCCTCTTATCAATCCGCCTGCCCTTTCTGATAAGGCAATTCTGAGTACTGTCCCTTTGAAAATCGCAAGCAGCAAATTATTCGATATAGAATTCTCCCGCTCTGGGGTTCGCCATTTAAAAGTGAATGTCGGGGAGGAAGGGGTTGTCAATTCTCCGAAGTTGGAGGCAGTGATTACTCCGCCGATAGTGATCGTAGAGGACAACTCCAGCCGTACTTAGCAGGCTGACTTTTATTCCGTTAAGAAGAGGAAGAGGGACAAAATGACGGCGGAGAGGATAATGAGGAAGAGTAAGAAACTGAAGGCCAAAAACAAAGCGGCCTCTAGGAGATCGGATGCAGCTAGCCTTCAACATAAGCCGCGCGACAAGGAAGTTACTGAAGGGCAGGTCACTCCTCCAGATAATCCGAACGAGTTGCCATTCAATTCTGTGACCAGCATAACCGTTAGCGATATCCTCAGGGAGATGGATGCCCTACAGAGGCAAGACAAGCTGCTCGACACCCCCGCGACCATGAGCGAACCCCATCCTAGCGAGGATGCGGCCAATCCTAAAGAGACCGTGTTGAGAACGAAGGCCTTTGAGGAAAGCGGGATGAAGCTGATGAAGGTGAAGGCAGAGGAGCTGAGGCGGTCTTTGGATAAGTCGCAGCCTTCTAACCCTCTTTCTAAAGGTAAAAAAGGCATGGGCTATCGCCCTGTCCATTTCATTAAAATGCGGACTCGGAAAAAGCAGAGCGATTCATTATTGAATTCACCGTCGAGTTTTTTTCCATCTGCGATTCAAACTTCTGTTGTTAAACGAAGACAGAATGAAAGATTTTGGAGAGAGCAACGTCGAAGAATGGACCCCGAGCAATCGAGACGGACTGTATATTCAGGCATTGATTCTTGTAGTATCTTCTGTATCGGGTTATTCTCTTCTGACTATGTTAACCGCATTTTCTTTATTGTTGATAACCCGGAACAATCTACGAAGTCGGGCGACCTGACGGCTAGCATTCCTCGACTGCTTCCACCAGCGCAAAGTTTTTCGCTAAACTTAAATACTAAAGAGGAGGAGCTGGCCCACTTTAAGAGTCTTTTTATTATTTTGAAAGAATAAAGTAAAAGACCTCGAAGCACATGCTGAGATCGCGCGGATGAAGGAGCGAGATACGCGAGCTGCGCTGGAGGATGAAAAGAAGGAGTCTGCAGGAGAAGAATGCCGTTCTGACTGCCCGGCTTAATAAGGAGAAGAAAACAATTATGAAGCTCAAGGATGACTGCAAGTATTAACGAGAAAAGTATATCCATCTTACTAGGGAAGTCGGCAGGAAACGGCGATCTGCAAACGTAAATGATGAGAGGCCGCGAACATCGAGCTGCCTGACTATTGGGGAGACATCAAATCCCCCACCAGTTAGGACGGCCGATCCGGTTGTTACTATTATAGAGATCGTCGCGACATTGCCTACTCGCATGATTCCTGCTGTGCAGGTAGAGCGGGATGTTGCACGGCTTCACAGTATAATCAATCACATCCATCACAGTGTGAGTCAGATATATACACTTCTTTTTCAGACCGGTGATCAAGTTGCGCGCCTTCACCGTGAAGACCATTCTTCTAATCAATCATGAGAGACTCTTTTTCGAGAACAACATCTGTAATAAATTATTTTATTCGGTCTTGGGGACAGTCCCTAAAACATTGTTTGCTTGATGTTGCAAACTTCCAACATTTATCTTGAAATTATTCTATAGTTCGCGCGACTTGATGTTGTCTGTTTGCGGCTTTCTGCTTTTGAATACTTAGAATATTTCTGACTATTCTGTAAGTCGTGCGGCATGTGTTGTTAGCTTGTGGCTTTCTTCTTTTGAATACTTAGAATATTTGTGAATATTCTGAATGTCGGCTTGTGTTGTTAGCTTGCGGCTTTCTTCTTTTGAATACATAGAATATTTGTGACTATTCTATAAGTCGAGCAGCTTGTGTTGTTACCTTGCAGCTTTCTTCTATAAAACCGACTATGCAGGTTGCTGGCAGCGCGGTTAAGATGGTTAGCCATGTTTTGATTTTACTATATGCAGATCATTGGAATTTATAAGTAGTAGATATTCCGGAGATTTATTCAACAACTTTCAAGATTTATTTAACAACTTTCAAGAGAAAATCTAGCGGTCTGAAAAAGTATTAGCCGTCCGAACTGACGCGACCTTAGCTTTCCACTCGGCCGACCATAAGGAATATCGCCTGACTCAACTGGAGTTGGATGACTTCATTGAGAAGCATATGGCGGAAAGTCATCTACTCGCGCGGATTCCTTTTGCTCGATGAGCGAATCAACTCATCAACTCCTTCCCAAATCGCCATCCCCATCGATCATTTTGACAACGGCTTCAAATTTCCGCTGCTTCTTGAAGTCATTGCAATTTTTGACCACTAAGAGGTTGTTCCCAGACAACTTCCGCCAAATTCCTTAGCTTCCATTTACGACTTTATTTCCTACCTGCGGTCTGAAGGAGTTCGCATCTCTATCAGCCTGTTCAGGAAATTCTTCTCTGTGCGGTCTATTCCAGACGCCGGGACGAAAGTATTCTGAGGGCACCTGTAATTTGGGTGTAGAGGACTTAAAATGGTGAACCTGGCGAACAAAATCCCAAACTGATCCAAAAGGTATCTGATTTTCGAGGGCCAACTCGGGTTGTTGCAGGTCAATCCGCATGTGCGGGAAGAGGAGATCTTTCAACATCGAGATGTTGAAGGCATAGAGCTGGAAATCTACATGTTCATCAAGGATGGACGGCTTGATGTGAACTATTACATTCCTCTACTGGCACAATTAGAAAATGTCCAACCTGAGGGCGGTAAGCTTTTCTAACCGCTCGATATAGATAATAATTTGTCACCCCTGTTTGCGCGGTTTATATATTAACTTTGTTCCTTCTTTTCAGTTGGTGTTGTAGTCCCGAAGGATAAGACGATTGCCTGTGCGGCCTAGTTCTAAGACAAAGAGAGAAACGGCGGAAAAAGAGCAGGCCACAAGCATCTGAAGAGGAAGGCTTGGCTTCTTCTGGCGAGTTTGATCTCCTTCGCTCCTGCGGCAACCCCAAGGACCTTCAAGGAAAATCGACCTTATGCGGACACCCAGACGACGACTGTGTGCAAGTTTCAACTGCGCTCCCATGTTGGGGGAGCGAAAAAATAAGCTGCCGCGCAGTAGCCGCCGGGGCTGCTCTATATGGCCGGAAAACTTCGAAGTAACTCAAAGAAGATCCCGAGGAGGAGCTCTTCAAGCTGGCCGTGCAAGTTAGTGCAAGGAGCTTCACGACCAATCATTTCATGGGCCTATCATACAGGCGGTTAATATCAGCCCATACTCATTTGGAAAAGAAATATGCTGAGTAGGCTCAGGAGATCGCGCGGTTAAAGGAGGCCAAATTGGTAAGTTATCACCTGATGAACATTTTATGATATCCGAGTTTCTTAGACCGTGCGGTCTAACCTTTTTCTCTTTTACAGAAAAAGTATGATATCGATAACCTGATCTTCCAATATGAGGTCTTTCCCCATGTCGCCAAAGGGATTGACGCAGCTTTAAACCGCTTGATGGAGCGTGGCGGCTTGGCTCGGGGTTTCGATGATTTTAATTTCTCGGATGTCTATCCATCTCTGAAGAAGAAGATGGATGACATTGCCCGCAAATCCAAAGGTAAGGTCAAAGTTGATGAGAGCAGCTCGGAGGAACATGATGATGAGGATGAAGTCGTTGGAGAGGTAAATGAGGTCGGGAAGGAGGACGACGCCGCTGCTGATGATGAAGATGGAAATAATCTGTCTTCCGAAGCCGATGATGCCGAAAGTGAGACCGATCGGGTTGAGGACCAGGAGACTGGAGGCTCGAGCGGTTCTAGTAGCAGATCAACCAGTTCATCATCGGATAATGGAGGCTATTCGCCTGATGTGGATATTGAAGGCGGAGGAGATTCGAGTTCTCTTATGGCCAAAAGACTCAAATCGGGCAATTAGCTATTTTTGTTCTTTAAAATTTTTTATCTTACATACCCGACGGCCTAAATATGTTAGCCAGTCGGTTTGAACATAAATGTAATCCTTTTGAGAATTAATGAAAAGATATAATTACCTGTTCAGCTGTTTGCCTTTGCGACATTACTTACTTGTGAAATGTCTGCGACCTTTTGTTTGATCATTATTCCTTTTAAACTGCAAGTTCTGTCTTGAATCCACCAGAGAATATATTTATAAATTCTGATCGCAAGCAACAAGTCGTGCGGTTAGGATATATCCCGGATGTCTAATAATCCTCATTTTGTATATTTAAGAACTTTGGGATATAAAAAGTATCAGGCCGCTTAGTCACTTCACAACTCGGGCGACTGTCGATGCAGATTCTAAATACTTAAGAATTTTAATATGAACAATTTATATTGATGTAATGAGACATATGTTTGGATAACGATCATCAAGATATGCGGTACTTTTCAGCCCATACGGCTAACAGTTTGAGTTCCTTTTTCTGAAGTTCCTGGATGCTATGAAATATTGTTTGAGCGGTTTAACCAATGCGAGTTCCCTTTTCTGAAGTTGTCAGGGAAGCATTCTCATAAGTATGGATAATTATCAATAATTCACGTGGCCATCGTATAATCCGGGCGACTTATAACCTGAGCTGTGGAACAAACTTTAACACTGTAGGAACATTCTATGGCCTACTTCTCATGGGCGAATTAATTCGAACCGAGCGAATAATATAATATCAATGAATTGTACCGATTCATGACTTTCATAAGTAAATTTCCCAAGTCCAAGTGAATTGTACCAGCTCGCAGTAGTATTGATAACATTTTTAATCGAAGAGAATAATTTCAACGACTTGATCATTTCATGTCAAAAATATTGCTTTGCAGTTTTCTGTACTAACCTACTCTCCAACTTTTAAAACCAGATATGTTTTATCTGCCCGGCTAGCACAACATGCTGCAATTTTCCTCAACCTGTGATATTACCATTCAATCCGATCGGCTTATCAGATTAAGATGCCCGGCCTTACAGTCACCTATCCAGATAGGCCAATGCTCGTACCTATTAAATAATGCTTCTCCCGAATGATCATAAAAGATCATAAGAGAAAAACTTCTTGTAAAGAAATAAAAGAATTACTAACTTAGATGACCAAGTAGGCAGGTGCGCTTAGGTAGCAAGCATTGCTTTCCTCAAGTAGTCATAAGAGCTATAAGAATTTCAACGACTCAACTGCTCTCTTGCCTAAGGTTTAGCTAAGTTGATCAATTGGGCAGGTGTGGCTATGTCGCGGAGGCTTTTCCGACATTGCTTTCCTTAGAGAGATCAACCTAGTTGTGGGTCCTCTGTAGGCACCGCTCGAGAGTGCCTTTGGAGTATTTGATGGTCATAGATTAAGATGATCAGTTGGGCAGGTGTGGTTATGCCGCGGAGGCTATACCGACATTGCTTTCCTCACAAAGATCGTCAAAGATATAACTATATCCCCTTCGGGGCATGATAGAGCTAACAGTCACCTGGACCTCCCTTGATGCAGAGGTGTGTTAGATACCAGCCAGGATCCAATATTTTGAATACCTCCGCACGGGAATTGCCAAGCTTCCACTACACGTATGCGTAAACTCCCCGCTATATGTGGTCCTCGTGGTATTATGCTAATGACTACAATTCGAGGGGGTTCAAGCAGAGCTTGGCGATGTCTCCAAGGTTCAATGAGAGATATAAAAAAGTACAGAATTACCAGACAAGGGAAAGTGTCAGTATGTATCTTCTCATTGAATATTCAAAATGCGAATAATGAAAGACAAAATTTCAAGGATAGAATCGTTTGAGATCATCACCGCTCTAAGTACATGAGATGTCTTACCCATCATTTATCTGGAGGAGATAAGCCCCACTCTTTAATACTTCCTTGACGATAAATGGTCCTGCCTAGTTGGGATTTAATTTTCCAATAATACCCATTCTGGCTGCAACATCCACCTTTTCCAATACAATATCTCCGACTGCGAATTGTTTGACTCTGACTTTTTTATCAAAATGTCTGGCCATTCTCCTCTTTACTTCCGCATGCCTGATAGTTGATTCATCTTGGAGTTCTTCGATGAAATCCAAACTATATTTTATTGCTTCATTATTGGCCGCTATCCAAGCTTCATCCCATTATTTTGCATACATAACTCTGGGACTGGTTACTTCGAATTCGACGGGAATGACTGCTTCTGAACCATGAGATAACTTGAATGGTGTTTCTCCTGTGGCCGAAGTTTGTGTAGTTCGAAGAGTCCAAAGAACTGAAGGGAGTTGTTCTGCCCAGTTCCCTTTTTGATTAAAAACCTTCTTCTGCAAAAGGTATAAAATTTGTTTATTCGCCGCCTCCACTTTTCCATTAATTCTAGGATGATGCACTGAGGAGAATCGTAGCTCAATTCCAATCTCAGTAACAATATCCAAAGAGATTCCATGTCGGCAGACAATTTCTCGCCAGATGAAGATTTTGATAAACTACGTGGTAGTTTTGGCTAGCGCCTTTGCTTCAATCCACTTGCTGAAATAATCAATCATAACGATTATAAAATGGCTTTGTCCACTAGCAGTTGGGAAAGATCCGATAAGGTCCATCCCTCAAACTGCAAATGGCCAAGGCGTTGTTATTGATCTGAGTGTCTGGGCAGGTTGAATCTGAAGTGGAGCAAACTTTTGACATTGAACGCATCGCTTGGCGAATGCTTCTGCATCTTTCCTCATCGTTGGCAAAAAATATCCTTATCTTAGGATTCTCTTCTCTACAGTTTTTGCCCCGGAATGACTCCCACATTCTCCCGAATGTACCTCATGGAATATCACAAGAATTTCCTCTTATGAAACACATCTTGGTAGAGGATAAATAAGAGTCTTTCTGTATAAGACTCCAGCAACCAAGCAATAATAGGTTGCCTTTCTCTTGAATCTCTTCTTGTCTTTTAAGGAAGAATGAAATTTCACTTTAGATAAGTATAACTCGAAGGGATCTTTCCAAAAAGGATGTTGATCAATTTGCATTAACTCTCCTTCTTCTATTGCCGGATGGAAAAGTTCAGAGGTTACTCCCCCTGATGAAAGACCAAACATTGATAATTCACCCGCCTCTTCATTTTGTGTTCTTGGAGTATGCTCGATGATGAATGATTTAAATATTCCAATTTCTTCATTGGCTAACAACATATACTTTCTCAGCATTGGCTCCTGGTCTCGAAGTTTCCCAATACTTGTGAGGCCATTACAAGGGAGTCTGTTTTAACATGTACGTGCTCTATACCCAGATCTTTCGCAAGTCTTAAACCAGCCAAGAGTGATTCATACTCTACTTGATTGTTTGTGATTGGAAAAAAGAACTTGATAGCTTGCTCCAATTTAATACCGTTTGGGCTGATCAAAACGACTCCAGCTCCTACAGAGTTTCTGCCTGAGGCCCCATCTACATAAATGATCCAGGCCAAATGAGATCTTTTTATCTGCTCGGGACCAATCTCCGTGGTATCTACCAGGAAATCTGCCAATACCTGTGCCTTGATTTTTGTTTTGGGGACATAAGATATTTCAAACTCGCTTAACTCTATGGCCCATTTAGCTAATCATCCCGAATGGTCTGGTTTTTCCAGGATACTTTTTAGAGGATGATCCGAAACAACCTGAATTGGATGGGCTTGAAAGTAAGGACGAAGCCTGCGAGATGACATAACCAAAGCTAGAGCTAGCTTCTCCAAGATTGAATATCTAGTTTCCGCATCTTCAAGAATGTGGCTTACATAGATCGGAAACTGCTTTTTCTTTTCCTCCCGGATAAGGACGGAGCTTACTGCGTCTGGGCAAACCCCTAAATATAAGAATAACATTTCCCCTTTGTGAGGGCTTTGGAGTGGAGGGGTTGACGTTAACTGTATCTTCAATTGCTCAAAAGCGTTGTTACACTCCTCATTCCACTCGAACTTGGATCCTCCCCGGAGTGTTTTAAAGAATGGAGCGATTTTATCTCCTGACTTGGAGATGAACCGGCTCAAACCTGCTAACCTCCCTCCAAACTTCTGAACTACTTTTGGATTGCGAAGAGGGGTCATATCAAGAATAGCCTTCACCTTATCTTGATTTGGTGCAAGGCCATCTGGGGTGAGAAGATGTCCGAGAAACATCCCTTTGTTTGCTCCAAACACACATTTCAACAGGTTTAACTTCTGTTTGAACCTCCGTAGAGTAGCGAATGTCTCTACGAGGTCTTTCATATGTATTGAAAAGGTTTTGCTTTTTAAGAGGAGGTCGTCAACATAAAGTTCAAGGTTTCTCCCTTTTGATGTTTAAAAAATGTGTCCATCATTCTCTGAAATGTAGTACCCGCATTCTTGAGGCCAAAGGGCATCACAAGATAACAATAACACCCATCATTCGTGATGAAAGATGTATGAGGGATGTCGGGCTTATGCATTTTAATTTGATGGTACCCCGAGAATGTATCTAGACAGCTCATAAAGTTATACCCAACCGCAGAATCAACTAAAACATCTATTCGAGGCAAGGGGTAGCAATCTTTAGGACACGCTTTATTGTGTTTTGTGAAATCTACACACATTCGCCATTTCCCCCCTGATTTTTTCACCATTACAATGTTCGACATCCAGGTGGGGTATTGAATTTTAGAAATAAAATTCGCCATAAGAAGTTTGGTGACTTCTTCTTTGATTGGCACTGTCAGCTTGGTTTCCACCTCCATTTTCTTTTGTAGAATTGGCTTGAAGTTGGGGGAGACTTTGAGATGGTGGCAAGCAACGTTCGGGTTTACTCCTGGTATATCTTCCGCAGACCAAGCGAAAATATACAAATTCTCCAAGAGGTAGGAGATCAGTTTAACCGTTTCTTCCTTAGGCAATTCTGCATTGATGACGAGTTTCTTCTCTTCCCCTTCAGCAATGGGGACTTCTTAGGTCATCTGGGCATGTTCCAGGTGATCCCCCTCTCGTTCTTTATTCTCTTTAGCAACTTCTGGAAGCTTGGTCAGTTCAAGGATAACAGCCGGAAGCTCGGAAAGTGGAGTATCATTAATTATGTTGACTAATTTGACATAGCACTCCCGAGCTACCTTTGGGTCACTTCGGATCCGATACTGCCTCCCTTCAACTGCAAACTTGAGAGCTAGATGGAAGGTAGACACCACTGCTTGATAAGCATTCAGAATGGGTCTTCCGAAGATGGCACAATAGTTGCTTGGGGCATCCACCACCACAAAGATAATCAGCTTCGTTATTCCTCCCAATGATACCAGAAGCTTCGCGCATCCTTCTACTTCCTTCTTCTCTCCCGAGAAGCCGTAGAGGGGCCCTTCAGTGGAAAGCAGAGGCTTTCTAGTCTTTAGGGCTTCAAAGGTTGGGCGGAAGAGATGATTGACCGAGCTACCTGTGTCAATCAGGATCTTATGCACCGTGTAATTCTCAATGATAGCTTTGATTACCACGACATTATCAAATGGATTCACTTTTGGAGGAAGGTATTCCTGGCCGAAGGTAATGATCGACCTTTTTGGAGAAGAAGTAGAAGTGGCTTCCACTTCCTGTTTGAAGACTCTTGAACGCTTGACTTACTAGAAAATTCGGGCCCAGCCCCTCCATGAACGCAATAAATGTTTCTGAGGGGTCCCTCTTCATTTACTTCAATCCACTCTACAGTAGGATGGATGTCATCATAGCAGCTGACATCCTCCACATCAGCACACTCCCAACTGACTTCGACTATTTCCTTCCCTTTCGAAGCTGACGGCCCAGTAGGCATCTCTTTTCGAACCAAACCTTGGAGCTTTCCCTCTCCCAAGAGCTTCTCAATTAACAAGCAGAGGGATCGACAATTTTTGGTTAGATGTCCTCCTTCCTTGTGGTATTAACAGAAGAGGTTCGGATTACGATTTCTATCATCCAACCTCAGGGGAGCAGGTTTTTTGAAATCAGACCTCTTTTGTAAAATTTGGACAACCTCGTCCAAGGTGATATTGAGGGGAGTAAATGATTCTTTAGAATTGTCATACGGAGTGGACGAAGCAACTAGAGGTGGTGGCGCAGTGTATTGTGGCAAATATATCAGCATTATCTGTGGAATTTTCTTGGATGGAGCGGGTGCGGCGGTCAACGGCGGTTTCTGCTCCTGAAACCGTTGATGACTGAAGGAAGGTTGCTTATGCCTGAAATTTCTCCCCCATTGAGCACGAGGTTCAAAATCTGGCCGAGGTGGATGGGGATATTGCTGTTGATAGGTGGAAGAAGAGCTGGATTGATCTTTATCGTTGAGCAGCTTTGCGACATAACTAGGGTTACTCTTTTCTCCTCTGATGAACATGTTTGCCAAGCTGATCATTTCCTGATAAGTCCTTGGTTCGCTGATATTGTATTCGAATTTGAGTGGCCCCTCTCTTAGTCCATGGATCAAGGCACCCTGTATAGTTCTGGTTTGACATTTTCTATCTCCATGATCTCCTTTTGAAAATAATCAACGAAACGAGCCCATATCTCGTCTTCGCGCTGCCTTATTTCGAACTGGGTCGTCGGGCCACTTTTTCTCTTCTTTGAGGTAGGGAATCTAAGCAAGAATTCTCTACGAAGCTCCGTGAAGCAACTGATGGATCGAGGATGTATTCCATAGAACCACTCCCTTGCTTGTCCATCGAAGGACGTCATGAGGAGCTTACATTTGGTAGCATCAGAGAGGGTTCTTAAGGCAACAACCGACTCGAAAGCTTAAAGATTAGTGGCTGGATCAGATTCTCCATTGTATGTTGGCAAGCGCAGTTCCCTGAAATTACTCGGGGCTGGTTCTCCCTGAACTTCGTCCATGAAAGGAGAAGTTTCCTCGGCATCCTCATAACGAAGAGGAAATGAGTAACAAACCGCTGAAGTTGCCGCTACTCGCGGGCAATCCGCTTGATAAGGAAGGCGGGTTGCGACTTCTGGAGGACAAGCCGCTGGATAAGAGAGATGGTCCGCTTGAGAGGTCGCCCCTTGGAAATAGAGAACACGCGCCGGAGTGTTCTGGGCGGCTTCTTGGTAGAAGGCTTGCCGAGCTATGAAGCCTTCTTGAGGTGGTTGAAAGTTGGCGACTTAAGGTAATCGATATGGAGGAGGAGGTGGAACCGGAGTTACTACTTGGCTAGTCGCGGCTTGCTAAGGGATTAGCTGCTCGATTAGCACGGCTAAGGCCTGACTGATCGCTTCTAATCATTGATCGGTCGGATTTTGAGCATGCTCGGTCTCTCGCTTGGACTGTTCCAATGCCTCCCACAAGGAGTCATCACTGTGCTCGGAGTGGTCTCTTTTGGCAAACGGGTGGTATGTCATTTCGTTAAGAAATTCAACAACAACTCGCTGATCTTAAGGTCGCGTGTTTCTGTTGATGCCGAAATTACACCTCCACGATCGATGCTAAGAACGCGTGGAAAAGGAAGAGGCTAAAGGTTGCTTGTTACTATTGACATAGAGAAATTAGGCTACTTAGACCACTAACAGCGGTCGAGACTGGACTTCGCCCGTCACGGCGAATGCCACTCTTGTGACGAGCTTTCTCTTAATTTAAGAAAAGAGGTACAACGGGTTACAGTGTCAGGTTAAATAGAAGCCAGCTGCGTAACATGTCGCAAAACACTGAGCTCGAGACCGCAGCTCTCACAAGCGAGCTCCTGGATTCGAGTCTGCGTGTCTTGAGAAAGTCGCCCTCCTTATTTATAGGCTCGAAGGCCTGCCCAAATGGGCAGGGCTAAAATTGTTGGAACATGGTTTTCCGCATCCCTTTGATTTGAGAATAACAAATCCTACTTGTATTTGATCTTGTTGCCATTGTGTTTTTAGCATGCAGGTTTGGACAGTTATGACACCAGGTTGCTAAAACAATGGTCTGGCACTAAACACAAGATGAAGGATTGAAAGCTACTTAACGCCAAGCATTAATCTTAATGCTGAGCGTTAGCGCTAAATGAAAAGCTGTGTTTGATGAAATGAAAGCTACGTTCGACGAACCTGCGTTCGACGAATTGAAAGCTGCGTTCGACGAAATGAAACTGCTGAGAAAGAATGCTGAGGTCGATGAACTGAAAGCTGCATTTGACGAACTGGCGATCGACGAAATGAAACCGCTGAGAACGAAAGCTGCGGTTGACGAACTGATAGCTGCATTCGACGAACTGGCAATCAACGAAATGAAGTAGCAGAGAACAGAAGCTGCGTTCGATGAACTTGCGATCGAGGAAATGAAACCGCTGAGAACGGAAGCTGGGTTCGAAGAAATAGAAACTGCGTTCGACAATCTGGCATTCGACGAAATTGCAGTCGACGAAAGATGAAGCCCCATTAGACGAAATGTGTTTGACAAAATTATCTGTTTGACGAATTGGGGTGCCAGCTGATTAAAGATGAAACTCAACGCCAGGCGTTAGATTTTAATGTCGGGCGCTATCCGTTCGATGAAAATGGCGTTCGGCGAAGATGTTATTCAGAGAAGATGGCGTGCCGTCTGATTAAAGAAAGAATCTCAAATGCCAGGCGTTAGTCTTAATGCAGGGCGCTATCCGGTCGACAAAATTGGAAAGGAGAAAGCAGCCGTGATTGCAGGAGGAACATTAGGAATGATTCCCAACGCGTCGCATTATCCTTATTGCCAACATTGATATTGCCTAAAATAAAACATTCCTAAAGTGCAGAATCTCTTTCCCCTTCTGAAGATCCGAGCCATAATATATTGCTATACATGGTCAACGCCAGGCGTTAGGACATAACGCCGACGTTTTCCCAAAGTCTATAAATCTGAAGATTTTGTCTTCTCCGAAAACTGATTGCCAAGAGCCCTATTCCAGCACTTCAGAAACTTTGTGAGGGCCGTATTTCCAGACAAACACATCTCCCACTCATATTTCAAAAGGAGGAATCAAAGGAGGCTTGGTTCAACGCGCTAACTCAATTCGAAGAATGCACGCTTGGACTTCAACGATCTTCAGCGATTCTTTGGCGTCTCCTTCAGATTACCTCATAGGGTATTTTATATTTGTATTTTGTATTTTGTCTTTTATTTTATCATTGTAATCTGTTCGTGAATTCGCCACACGACGACTAGGTCTAGGTTGGACATAAGGAGTAATTCGCCTCGTGTTGGCGACTGGGTCTAGGGAGTAGATATAGGGGGTGCTCGAGGCCTTTCTGGTGATAAATTGGCTAGAGCGGCTTGAGGTCGTATCTGGGGAGAGATCGGCTAAAGCCAACTAGTTCGTGGGGATACGAGTTGGTATAGAAAACAAAAAGGGTTTTCATATTATTTGCTTCGATTTCTAGCGTCATTGAAATCAGATTTTGTAATCAATTTTATAAATGATAATCAAGTCTTTTCTTGTTTAATAAAATTGATTTCATTTCTAATTTCATTATCTCTTTACTTTTGATTTAACTTACTTTGATCAAAATATCAAAAGTTTTCTATTAAAGTTTAAAGTTTTTAAAACCCTTATTCACCCCCCCCCCTAAGGGCACCTACAGATCCAACAAGTGGTATCAGAGCTAGGTTATTCCAAATTGTCTTAACAACCGGGAATAATGGCGTCTCTTGATCATGATCTCGCTTCCACTAGTGGGAAAAATTTTAATATAAATGAAAAAGTAATATCACCACCTTTATTTATGGGCAAAAATTATAAAGGGTGGAAAATATTAATGAAAATTTTTCCTAAGGCCTTAGATGAAAAAGTTTGAAATATTACTATTGAAAAGCCACCTAGCTTACTAACTAGAAATGAAATTGTTTTAAATGCGAAATCTATGAATAGTATATTTTGTGCGTTAGACCAAAATATTTTCAAACTTATTTATACTTTACCTACCACATATGAGATTTGGAATTTTCTTGAAAGAACTTATGATTCACCTTCTACAGGTATGGAACAATCGCAAGAACCGGAAAATATGCAAGCTTGCACAAGTCTTTAAGAATGCTCCTCTCATGACGGATCAATGGAGCACACATCAAATGGAAGAGAAGAAGAAATACTGTCTTCGGAAGAGGAGTGCCAAAAAGATGTCAAAGAAACTATGTGTTCGAATCGTGCCTCTCCCGAAAGCAATGTAAGGAAATCAAATCCCATTTTCTGTACTTCTATCTCTACATTACAATTGCTTCAAACTACAAAGCGCAAAATTAAGAAATTAAAAAATGCTAATAAACATCTGCGCTTAGAAAATAAAATTTAAAGGAAAAAATTAATGAAGAATCAAATTCTAATTTATCTAGTTCTACCCATGGCTCCTTAGTTGTAAACATTACACCTTGTATGGAATTTGATGATTTAAAAAAAAATGCAAGGAACTTGAAAAAGAACTTCTTTTTATAAAAGAACAAAATGAAAGATTATGTTTAGAAAATTCATCTTTGAAAAATGATTGTGCTAAGTGTGAAGACTATAAAATTGAAATTAAAAAGATGGATGAAACATTTGATGAATATAGAAATAACTATCAAAATCATATTGATTCAATTGTTTCCACTCTTAAAAATAGCACAATCGATTATAATAAGGCTAGACATAATTTAAAGATCAAGAATGATGAATTAAAATAAAAAATCAAATTGCTTATGAAAATTGTAAATACAAATTTACAATATCAAACTATATCTAAAAACAAATTAAATATGAATATGAACATCTTAACTAAGTTTAAAAATGGGAGTAAGGAACATAAAAGATTTGTAAATCAAAATCAAAATCACCATTATTTACAAAATCATGTTTCTCCCAACATAAAATTAAATGCAAACAAATTTCCTTCAAATTATAAATTCAAAAACCTTTTTGATCCAAATTTTCAAGTAAATGATCATGGAAATTTGACAAATAAAAACAATATTAAACCAAGGTTTGAATGGAGGCCCAAAGTTAAAGACGAAACACTAACTCCACTCAAGAGGGCTCATTCATCACTATCTCCCCAAAAGCAAACACGTTGTATTTGGGTACCGAAAGGAACCGTCACACCCAGTCCCCTTTGGATACCTAAATCTCTCATTCATTAGGTATCACCAAATGCATGAAGTAGAATATTTTCAAAAATGAAATATACAAATTTTTCTACTTCATGATATGCCTTAATGTCTTTCTATTTTTTCTTTTTGTTTTCTTATTTATTAAGCTATCATGTCATGATCATCTTATATATTACAGGAAATATGATCTTATCTCTTAAAACTTAATGAGTTTATAAATCAAATTAATCAAAATTCAAAATCATATTTTATTTTGATGATCTATCTATTATTCTTATATTCATTACCTATATATATATCATATAGTATTCATATAAAATTGAATTATAAATTTGCTATTAGATATGTTAATCAAGATTAGGCTATTAAGCTCTATAGCCCACATCAACCAAATTAAAGAAATAACATGATCTAAAAGAAAGATCAAGATCTAAAAGAAAGCTCAATTATCAATATGTTCTTTTGCTTGAATTATATGATTACATATCATGGTTGGTGTATTATCTACGTACTGTGTTTTATGTCAAGTTTAGACCTTAGAATCATCTTGATATCAACAAGATCAAATCGAATAGAATCTTCACTTCATTCTAGGTCTGTAATTTGAAACACTATCAATAACATTAATCATATCTTCTTTGTTTGCATATCCTATGATAATTAAGCTTAAATGGTTGCGCAAAACTCAAGAATCAAGGTTTAATGAATATGGTGCTTTAATGAATGTGAAACCCATGTACTAAAATTTTAATTTCCATAACTTTTTGTGATTTCTTCTCGTCTCTTCACTTCATTAGACAGGCCTTACATTGCACAAACATAATTAAGAAAAATTGGAAGCAAGATCGAAGAAAATCTAGGCTATATGATCAAAATAAGCACTCTCTGTGAGCTAACGCAGGCGCAGGGACATAACGCGGGCACTAGCTAAAGTATCTGATTTTTTGTAATTTTAAAATTCTGAAAAATCACTAAAAATATATGTTTTTGTTTAATATTCAAAAACGAAGAGAAAATTTATAAAACCTTTCAAAAATAACCAAAAATTAGTTTCTCATTATATTCATCATTCACCTTGCAATCTTTCTCGTTAATATTTTGAAAAGGTTGAATATGAATTATTTTATATATTTCACTTATAATAATTAAGTATGAGTATCAAAATCTCTATGTGATAAAATTAATGATCATGCAAAATCAATAGATCTTATTCCTTTCAACATATAGTTTGTGATCATGATTAGTATATGATTCTATTATACTTTGCATGTATCTCATTTATGTTTAGACCATAGAATTAACTCTATATCAATATGAATAAATCAATTAGAATCATCACTTTATTCTATGTCTAAAATTTGAATCACTATTGTTAAATACATGCACCATTATATCAATTAACCTTATGGGATAACACTACATTCAAACTCACCATATCAAGCATTATCAACTAATAAATATTATCATCCATGCTAGATATCTTATTATTGCCATAATGAATCAATCTTAAAGAAGAACAATTGAAGGATTAAAACTCATAATAAACTATGTTGCTTTAATATCAAATATAATAAGAAATTAATCACGCATAAAAGCCTTAGTTTATAAAGTTATTCCATAGATCAAAATGCTTAGGATGTCCATGATCGTTCACCCACATTTTGTGTCTCACAATAGCGAGGGCGTTGGGTTGTAGACATTAGATAACCTAATCACTAAGCCATGTCTTGTCCTTAACCAGGGAGGGTTCCAGTGGGGCCTTGCGAGGCACTGGGGGAAAGAGTGCTAGGGTGAGTTTTGTCTAGTGTTTGCATATGGGACTAACACCCCAACCTACGACATGTGTGCAACTCCTCATGCTAATCTGTCACTTAGTACGGGGCTAGTGTGTTGGCATACAGTTTGGGTATTATAATCTAGGACATTCCTATTTCATATATTCTGCACGCACTCGTTATGATTATATTATTCATGCATTCTTATTTATGATCGAACATGCTTATTTTGTGTTTTGCATTTTTTTATCATTTTTGAGCTCTAATGATCTTGTAAAACACAAATATATGAAAACCACATAAAAATATAAAAACCATTTTTGAACAAATAAAAACATGCTTGAATAGCCATCTAACCATTTTCAACATCTCTGAAATTTCTACCCTAAGAAGGTCTATATATATACTACCTATGCCAAAAGAAAAATTTTAAAAAATTCTCAAAAATCGAGTACTGTTTTGGCGTTAACTACTTAACGCCAGGCGTTATCTACTTTGGCCAAATTGAATTTCTGATTTTTCCAAAATATTTCTAATATTTTTCTAATGACTTTTCTCTGTTTATTTTCTCATATTTGAAATTATTGTGTTATTAATTTGGTTATTTTATTTCAAAAAGAAAATTCAAATAATTCAAAATGATCAAAAATATGTTTTTGTTTTGCTTTAACTCTTTACAAAATTATGGTTTGACTATAAAACTTCACAAGAGCATACATTTGTGTTATTTCGTTTCCAATGGTCAAAATTGATTTTGGCATGCTCACAAGGATTTGCTTCAATGTCTAATTTTAATTTCAAATTTCCTAAACATTGTTTTATCTTCATGCCTTGACCTTAATCTGATTATGTGCAATGAAATATTCTATAGATAATTGTGTATGATTGCCTAGCATGCCTCTATGTATGAGTAATGCTTTATGTTAATTAATGAATTATACACTCACTACTTTGATAATCTACATGTGTTCATAATCTTAGTCTTGCATGATTGTGTTGTGTAATAATTTTAACACCATGAGTTGTATGCCTAAATTACCTACACCGTCATTCAAACAATAAATTTCTTGCACACATAGAAGTGTTACTCCAAAATTTTAAATGTTTGCAACAACAAATAAATTCAGATACCTTTGGCCCAAAATAAAAATCTGAAATAAAAAGCCAAAGATAACTCCACCTAGCACTACTCACCCTCCTGATAAGTCTTAATGAGCATTGTGAGGTTGAGCACCTTGGAAAGAATTGTAAAGTGTCTTGTGCAAACATATTTCATTTTATCACTTCTATTTGTACACCGGATCACTAAAAATATAACTTTTATAAAAAATGCTTATGTGATCCTCCAAGCAATACTCCGCTCCCTGATAAGTCTTAATGAGCATTGTGTGGGCGAAGCACCTTGGTAGTTGTATGTATGTTATGTTCTTTGAAATTTTATTCTAGATGTGATGTGTGAAAGTAATTATATGATTACAATCTTATTGTTGTTGTTACTATTTCACTACATATGCCATGTGTTTTGATTATTTCACTTGTATACTTTTATCAAAACACCTAATGCACACATCATTGTTTTTCATAAAGCTTCCACTCATGAGAATTGGATCCCAATGCAAACATTACATAATTCTCTAAAAACTCATGTAAAAGCACTAGATTGCAATGCATGATTTCTACAATGTTTTCTTTACTTGAAATACAAATTGGTTACATTGTAGCTATTATCTTCTTGAATATGCTAAATCATGCTTGCCTATTAGTTATGAAAATTTTCAAAGTTAAAATGCTCAAACGTGAAAAGTCTAGACATATTGTTGGAATGGTCAAACTATAACAAAAATACTACTCTTATTTGTTTTGTTTTTGTTTTCCGCATTTCTCTATCTAATCATGTATCCTTATATCATGTGTTCTCATGTTTATTTCTACAATTTGTTTTCACTTCTGCTTTTTCAAACAAACTTCCATCTCTCTTAATAAGTAGAATCACTCTTAAAATAAATTTTAAAAGCAAGTGATTACATTCCTTTGGTATAATCTATGAATGGTGGTCTTTCACGCTTAGCATATATTTTTCCGATGTGCTACTCTCTCCCTTAGCTCGATCATGACTTATTTTATGTTTACACAAAACTCTTATTCCTCTTTTAGTTATGTCCCAACTTTTGTCGTCTTTGTTCTAGTTTTGTTTCACTCCACCCTCTTTTGCTAATAACAAAGGGGGAGAATAAGATGCTAAATCATATTGATTAACGGAGTTGGATTCACTAGATTAAGGGGGAGCATGTATCTAGTATATGGGAGTATACACCAAGGGGGAGCATTTTTTAAATGATCTAAAATTCTTATCATTATCTTATAATTACTGAGTGTCATATATCCTTATAAAAACACAAGTTTGTTATATATGAATTTGATTTATCTCTATTGGATTTGTTATTATCAAAAGGGGGAGATTGTTGGAACATGGTTTTCCGCATCCCTTTAATTTGAGAATAACAAATCCTACTTGTATTTGATCTTGTTACCATTGTGTTTTTAGCATGCAGGTTTGGACAGTTATGACACCAGGTTGCTGAAACAATGGTCTGGCACTAAACACAAGCTGAAGGATTGAAAGCTACTTAACGCCAGGCGTTAAGCTTAACGCTGAGCGTTAGCGCTAAATGAAAACCTGCGTTCGACGAACTGAAAGCTACGTTCGACAAACTGGCGATCAATGAAATGAAACCGCTGAGAACGAAAGATGCGGTCGACGAATTGAAAGCTGCATTCGACGAACTGGCGATCGATGAAATGAAACCGCTGAGAATGAAAGCTGCGGTCGACGAACTGATAGCTGCGTTCGAAGAACTGGCGATCGACGAAATGAAACTGCTAAGAACGAAAGCTGCGGTAGACAAAATTAAAGTTGCGTTCAACGAACTGGAAGCTACGTTCGACGAACTTGCGATCAATGAAATGAAACCGCTGAGAACGGAATCTGGGTTCAACGAAATATAAATTGCGTTCGACGATCTGGCGTTTGACGAAATTGCGGTCTACGAAAGATGAAGCCCCATTCGACGAAATGTGTTTGACAAAATTATCTGTTTGACGAATTGGGGTGCCAGCTGATTAAAGATGAAACTCAACGCCAGGCGTTAGATCTTAACGCCGGGCACTATCCGTTCGATGAAAATGGCATTCGACGAAGATGCTGTTCGGAGAAGATGGCGTGCCATCTGATTAAAGAAAGAATCTCAATGCCAGGCATTAGTCTTAACGCAGGGCGCTATCCGGTCGACGAAATTGGCAAGGAGAAAGCAGCCGTGATTGCAGGAGGAACAATAGGAATGATTTGCCCAACGCGCCGCGTTATCCTTAACGCCAACGTTGATATTGCATAAAATAAAACATTCCTAAAGTGCAGAATCTCTTTCCCCTTCTAAAGATCCGAGCCATTAATATATTACTATACATGGTCAACGCCAGGCATTAGGACTTAACGCCTGCGTTATCCAAAAGTCTATAAATCGGAGGATTTTGTCTTCTCCGACTACTGATTTCCAAGAGCCCTATTCCAGCACTTCAGAAACTCTGTGAGGGCCGTATTTCAAGACAAACACATCTCCCACTCATATTTCAAAAGGAGGAATCAAAGGAGTCTTGGATCAACATGCTAACTCAACGCGAAGAACGCACGCTTGGACTTCAACGATCTTCAATGATTCTTCGGCGTCTCCTTCAGATTACCTCATAGGGAGTTTTATATTTGTATTTTGTATTTTGTCTTTTATTTTATCATTGTAATCCGTTCGTGAATTCGCCACACGGTGACTAGGTCTAGGTTGGACTTAGAAAGTAATTCGCCACGTGTTGGCGACTGGTTCTAGAGAGAAGCTTTGGAGAAGGAGATGAATAGGGCTTCTAAACCCTAGGGCTTGGGTTGGTGGAGCTACACTCATCGGAATCCCTCATCGTTGGTGGCTGCGCATAGAGGAGAGCAAGGCGCTCCTTTCCAACCGTGCCAAAATCAAGTTATGACTTCGAAGCGGCATCTAAGGGTAACGATTATCTTTACCCTCATTTGGACACATTCTAGTCCGTTCCGTGCATCGTTGAGGCCCCTACCCAAAAGGGTGAGGTCGTGGCCTCCGACGGGTCGATTTGTGTTATCCCCATCAAATCTTGCATACATGTAGAGTCCATACGTGAAATGGACGTAGGCGCGCTGTGTGAAGCCCATCCGAGATGGTGCGTCCGGATTGGTGATGCTTTTTGATATTGTGCGTGCCGGGGGAAAACTCCGTGTTGATATCCTGCTTCGTAGGACTAGAGAGTGGTACTGCATGCGCAGCAACGCCTGGGGGTGTGCCCCAGGAAGCACCCAAAGTTAGAAGCTGAAAAGGAGTTCTGTTCACTGTCGCTGGCGATATTGACTATTGCCAGGCGACAGCTCCCAGACTTGGTTCTGGCGATCTTGTGCGTTCTGAGGCAGTGGGAGTGCTACTGCATGTGCAGCAATGCCTGGGGGTGTGCCCCGGGAAGCACCCACAGCTAGAAGCCAATTTGGAGTTAAGTTCACTATCGCTGGCGATATTGGATATCGCCAGGCAATAGCTCCCAGACTTGGTTCTGGTGATGTTTGCTGTGCCCAGCGTGTTGTGGGACTTGCGGCCTGCGTGCCTGTGTTTTGTAATGTCCTGCTGGGTGGACCCGAGGCGCGTACGCCTTCCCTGAGAGGGGTCCAGTTGAGGGAACCTAGTCGCCTTAGGGCCTGGCTAGTTGAGAATACCTGGGCTGAGGGGACGCCATACCCGCATTTCGTTTTGTACAACGAGTGGGTGAACAACGAGCATTTGGCAAACCCGCACCCGATCCATTGTGCGCCTAATTAGTAAGCCTCACTCAACATGTCGGGAAGCAGTGGGGAAGAGTCTTCAGACTATGGGAAGTTTACAATTAAAGTACGGGGTACCCTGGTATTCGGGTCACCAACTTTAGCCTCGAAAGGCAGAGCCATCAA
This sequence comes from Dactylorhiza incarnata, assembly GCA_033032865.1. Lineage (NCBI taxonomy): Eukaryota > Viridiplantae > Streptophyta > Magnoliopsida > Asparagales > Orchidaceae > Dactylorhiza > Dactylorhiza incarnata. The sequence goes on from JAWHQI010000098.1 coordinate 7,448,175, forward strand.
GAGTGGATGGTGGTGGAAGGCGGAGTACACCAAAGAGTGCCTGAGAGCACGAGACGTGGAGGTCATTCCCACGTTTGTGATTGTTGCATATGTATGAACTGTTGTGGGATTTGCTAGTCGCACTCTTATATATATATGCTGCTGAGGTTGTTTTGCAGGGATGATTAGTAATGCCACCCCCTCGAAGGGGTGGGGTCATTATAATTTGGTCAGCTTTAGCTGACCGTTGCCCTGTTTTGCCACCGTTTTTGGTGGGCTTGTTGTACAGGTGCTGGACCAAGCGGGAACATAGCGGGCTCATAGCGGGCTGAAGCCCTTGTGCTGCCGCGGCCCTTGAAGGCCTTTTTGATGTTCCTTTTGCTTTTCATGTATGGCCGGCCTGCGCGCCGATGTTGGTAAATTGTAAGGCCGTCGTGCCTAAATTTTGTGTTGTAAAACATTTATTCCTATTTTAGTAAAAGTGGACATACCCGGGTATGGGTTTTGGGGTTTATATTGTCTCTTTTCAGCTTCCGCATAGAATGCTCTGAGTTAGGCATCGTTGTATAGTGTCATTCCATATTTCAATTAAGTGACATTCCTATTTGTTTTGTAGTATATGGCGTGGGGCCTCGACCAGACCTTCTGTCATATGCTCCTGAACGGACGGGGGTGTTACAACTTCTGCTTCTACTTCTTCCTCACTTTTAGATGAAGAGGAGCTTGACTCTGCTTTAGAGTCACTCCAGGTTTCAGCAATGAACCCCTTGCCCTTCTTCTTGTCTTTCTTCTTGAAAGTCTTCTTCGTTTGCTTCCTATTGCTGTTGCTCCTGTCCCTTTCCTCTTCTAGGCAGTCAGGAGCAAAGAGCCCTGGTTTGTTGCAGGAGAAGTAGATCACTTCCTTCTTTGGATTCTTCTAAAACCTAGGCTTTGAGCTCCACTCTTTCCTTCTTGAGTCTTCAGTCTTGACCCATTTCCTGAACCTCCTTGCCAAGAGACTAAACATCTCATCTTTAGGATTAGAAGGCTCTCCTTTATTAGCCTTTAAGTCAAAATTCCGTTGAGTAGGAGTTGAGACTATCTCCTAAGCCTATTTTTCAGCCCTACTCTTCAGAAGCATCTCATAAGATTTGAGCTTTCATAGCAAAGCATCAGTAGAGATCTCTCTATGGCATCTGGATTCTCAGATGACCCAGATCCTTGAATCCGATGAGATTGGGAAGCACATGAGGATCTTATCATTTATTTCAGTTAGAGAAATCTCCTTCTCTAGACCTTTCAGCTCATTTATTATGATGTTGAATCTGTCAAACATCTCAGCAACAGATTCCACAGCCTTCTTTTGAAAGTTCTCATATAGGGATTTGAGAAGGGACGTCCTGTCCTTTTTTTCATCAGAACTTCCATCTACAAGTCTGGAAAGAGATCCCTAGATCTCGTTTGCTGATTGACTGTCGGCTACTTTCTGGAAGATGTCATTTGACATGGTGGAAACCCGAATGTTCATAGCTTTGGCATCACATGCCTTCTGATTCTTCTCTGTAACTGGCCACTCAGCCCTGGGTACAGGTTCCTGTGTTGAAGATCCACTGACATTTTTCTTATATAGGGTTGGAGGACCTGTAATAATGACATTAAAAATGTCTTCATCAGTAGAGTTCATATACAACTTTATTCTGGCCTTCCAGAGTCTAAACTTTTTTAGATTACACACTGGTGGTATAGTTGATGCATAATCCTTAGAGCTCATTTTCTTTAGAAAATATTTTTAATTATTTTAAATATAAAGAAATGACAGGAGGAGGTCTTTTGATCAAGGTGTTAACTTTTTAATGATCAACCTACCTCTGATACCAATTGAAAGTGCACAGTGTATCTCTGAGTATTCTCTAGAGGGGGGGGGGGTGAATAGAGATTTAAATATTTTTACCCTAACTGTGCATACAATAAAATAATACTAAGTATTATGCACTTCAACAAAAACAGCACAAAATAAATAAGTGCAGGAAATATAAATACTGAAAACAATAAAGAGGGACAGCACAGAAAAGACAATCCAGAAGACATAAGATTTTTATAGTGGTTCCCCAAAATGTGGGTACTCCACTCTTCTACTTCCCTAGTAGGATTGCACAATCTATGCCTGAGTCTTTTGCTAAGGAGACTCTTAGAACCACTGAGTCTTTTGATAAGAAGACTCTTAGAACCACTGAAATATTTGAAAGAGGGATTAATAATACTCTTTTACAATTGGTGAATGAAGAAGAAGAAGAAAGAAAAGAAGAATGGAATTCTGTTTCTCAGAATTCTTCAGAAGCTATCTGATGCTTCTGTTTATTACAGGATCTATATTTGATGAAAACTTGCTTATGATTGTGATGATTGCAAGTGTTGTTTTGCTTGATCCTTTTCACTGAGTACTTCATGTGAACAAGCTGTTGTGTGAGAAGATGAAGAAGCAGCTTTTTTCTTTTCCTGTGCAGAGCAAGAGGTTCTCTGTTCAATCTTTTAGGGTTTGAAGGAGGAAGAAGAAGAAGACCAATTCGACATACAGAAATTGTGTAATGTATGCTCTCATATTTTCTTCTCTTCTTAGCCTACTTATTGTCCATAATTGGATTTGAATTTGTTTCTTCTTTTGGACTGTCCTGAGAAGGAATTCCTATTGGACACTTGATTACTCTTTCTTCTTTTGTTCCCGATCCATCTATCACATTTGAATACATTCCAAGAATTTTTTTGCTCTTCTGGAATACTCCATTCCTTTCTTGGCAATAAATGAGCCGTTGGAGAACTGTCTTCACTATGGTGGCCCTTCTGAAAAGGTGTAAAATGGACAACTGAAAAAGCTTTCTTTTTCAGTCTGTATTCGACGATGCGTCGACTTCATCTTTCTTCATGTCGACGGACCTCTGAGTTCTTATAGAAGTAGCTTCGAATTTCTAGTTAGCTCTTATTGAACTCAATTGTTGACATTGCGTCGACTACTTATCGACGTAACCGTCGAGTTGAGGACTTAGACTTGAACTCTATCTTCTCCGTCGAACTGAAGTCGAAGTTCCATCGACTTCTAAGATGGCTTTGTCAGGCTCTGTCTTTTGCGTCGAGATCATTTCGACGTTGCATCGACTTATTATATATCTTCGACAGTCTGTGTCTTCTGCGTCGAGATCATTTTGACGTTGAGTCGACTTTACTTATACTTCGACAGACAGCTTGAGTTGCTTCGACTTTCAGTCAGAGTTCCATCGACATCTAGTCGATGTTGCGTCGTCTTCTATTCGACGCTAGTTTTAACTCAACTGAATTTGTGTTTGTCTTGACTTGGTCATGACACTCTAAGGTGAGTGTGACATCATAGGACATCTAATGACTATTTTACCCTCTCTGTACAATGTGGGTAATATAACTTAATTGATGAAATTACTTTAAATAATTTGTTAGATAAATTATATGGATTTTCCCAACAATCTCCCCATATTTATCATAACAAATTTTACAAAATAAAGCAAGTGATTTCAATCATGTTTTGACACAAACTCATAATACAATCAAAATTTATACATAGACAATAGAGATTAATGAATGGAATCAAGACCATTTTATACATTATCAAGAAGCCATATTGTTCTTCATAGTTGTGTCCACCAGATGATATAAATGTATTGAGCTCATAATTACAGAGTACCTGAGCATCACTATTCTTTGTCAGGAGTCTTCCTCTTCCTTGAGAACACCTTATGTGGCTTTAAGTTTCTTAGAGGAAACTTTAGTGGCTCATCATCTTCTTCAACAACCTTGTCTGCTTCTTGATGAGTTTCTTTCTCTTTGGGAATCTCCCACTGAGACTGTGCATTCAATTCAACATTGATGGCAGCTTCCTTAGCAATCATAGCAACCTCATCTAACAAATGTTTCTCTTCTAGAAGCTCCCCCTGAGTTGATGGAAGCTTCCCCTAAGTTACTGTAGGAGTTTCCGCATCAGTCATTTATTCCTCCTGAGTTACTGCAGGAGTTTCAACATCACTTATTTCTGGCAGGAGGATCCACTGGGACTGTTCCTGTTTGAATAACAGTTATTTTATTGGGATCAGGAACATCGACATCTGGGATAATTTATTCCTGTGCATCCGTAACAGGGACATCAACATCTTTAATTTCTTCTTCTTTGTCCTGACCATTCACATCTCCATGTCCCATATCCTTCTCTTCCTCATGAAGATTCCCCCCTTTCACATTTCTCAAAAATCTTCAGAAGCTATCTGATGCTTTTGTTTATCACAGGATATGTATTTGATGAACCCTTGCTTATGATTGTGATGATTGCAAGAGTTGTTTTGCTTGATCCTTTTCACTGAGTACTTCTTGTGAACAAGTTGCCGTGTGAGAAGATGAAGAAACAACTGTTTTCTTTTCATGTGCCGTTTTGCGAACTGTTTTCAGTATGGTGGCCCTTCTGAAACGGTGTAAAAAGGATAGCTGAAAAAGCTCCCTTTTTCAGACTGTATTTGACGCTGAGTCGACTTCATCTTTCTTCATGTCGACACACCTCTGAGTTCTTATAGAAGTAGCTTTGAATTTCTCCTTAGCTCTTATTGAACTCAGCTATCGACGTTGCGTCGACTACTTAACGACGTAATCGTCGAATTGAAGACTTGGACTTGAACTCTATCTTGTGTGTCGAATTGAAGTCGAAGTTGCGTCAACTTCTAAGATGGCTTCGACAGGCTCTGTCTTCCGCGTCGAGATCATTTCAAAGTTGCGCCGACTTCTGATATAGCTTCGACAGACTATGTCTTCTGCTTCGAGATAATTTCGACGTTGCGTCGACTTTACTTATACTTCGACAGATAGCTTGAGTTGCTTCGACTTTCAGTCAGAGTTCTGTCGACATCTAATCGAAGTTGCGTCGACTTCTATTCTACGCAAATTTTAACTCAACTGAATTTGTGTTTGTCTTAACTTGGTCTTGACACTCTAACGTGAGTGTGACATCCTAGGACATCTAATGATCATTTTACCCTCTCTATACAATGTGGGTAATATAACCTAATTGATAAAATCACTTTAAATAATTTGTTAGATAAATTACAAGGCTTTTTCACAACACTCTAGGACGGTAAAGGTGGTGTGTAAGGCCAACTTCCACCACCGCTTGACATGAGATTTCAAAGCGGAGACAGCTAACGACACCGCCAGCATCTCCTAAATTGAATCTAACAATTCCTCTATTTGTACTACCGACTCAGTCCCTGCATATGACGGTGGGGAGAGGCCTCGGAAGACACTCAACCAATTTGCCCTTGGGTTGGGGCCTAGACCGGGGCCTGCTGATGCGAGAAGGCCTGCAGGATAGCGGCCAGTGTCTATCCTAGCTCCGTTTGTTGGAATGTGGTGGGAGCCGGTGGGGGAGAGATTGCATCCTGTATGGGAGGAACTTCATTTTGCACGGGAGGAACTATATTCTACACGGGGGGGATCATCGCACGGGCGGGGACGTTCACTGGAGGCTACATAAGAAAAGGGTTTGATTAGAAGGGTTGGTCTAAACATCTCATTTCGATGGACGATTGAACGTGATTTTTCCTATGGGCACACCATTGCTTCCGTTGCTAGTTTGTCCTCAAACTAACTCAAGTGGGGTTGCCCTAGAGTTGTGGATTCCTTACTTTGGATCTATGTTGGTTGAGCTGATACCAGTTTGTAGGACCCATTTTTTGCATTCATTCTCCAGGTCTTACCGCCCAGAACCGGCGTCTTGCGGTGGCACCATTACTCCAAATGGTCGCCGCCACAATACGCCGATCCTGCTGGCTAATCAACATATCCAGGCCAACCAAATATCACAGAATAAATATACTTAAAGATGCACATGTCCACAACAAATCACCAGATAATAAAAAGCTTGTCCATAATTAGATAAACTAAGAAATGAAAGATAGAGATCATAGTGCGGAAAATAGAAGGGCTTATGCTCGATACAACAAGTACTTCTTTGCCTCTCGCTTGGCAAAATATAAAACAATCTAAACACTTGCAACGGTCGAAAAGGAGGAGGCTACGGGTTGCTGGTTACTATTGACTTAGAGAAATTAGGCTACTTAGACAGCTAGCAGCGATTGAGACTGGACTTCGCCCGTCACGATGAATGTCACTCTTGTGATGGGATTTCTCTTTATTTAAGAAAATAGGTTACAACGGGATATAGTGCCAGGTTAAATTGAAGCCATCTGTGTAGCAAGTCGCAAAACACTGAGCTCGAGATCGCAGCTCTCACAAGTGAGCTCCTGGATTCGAGTCTACGTGTCTTGGGAAAGTCACCCTCCCTATTTATAGGCTCGAAGTCCTGCCCAAACGGGCAGGGATAAAATAACCGACTGACCAGATACAGGAGAATCGGGCAGGAGGTGACGGGATACAGAAGGGATATAAGGGAGAAGCCGCGCGGCTTGGCGTCATGGACCTCAATATGTACTGAGCCTGGGTTGGAGAATTTGAGATTGAATAGAGAGACAACCGAGCGGTCTGTGATCTGAAACCGCGAGCTTTGCCTCTGGCCTTAAGCCTTAATGTCTTTCAATCCCTGATGAGCTTTGCCTTCTAGGCAGACCTCCAGGTTTATTGTGGGTGGCCCAGGAAGTTTGTATGTAAGCAAGCTCGAATAGAACCAGGTGGTTGAACCTGGCAAGCCGCCCGGTCTAAGAGAACTACTAAACTGATAACTGTCTTCTGGGCAAATAATCCCTAATGCCATCAGGCAGACAGCTTCTGCTTCTGCTTCTTCCTCACTTTCAGATGAAGAGGAGCTTGACTCTGCTTCAGAGTCACTCCAGGTTTTAGCAATGAACCCCTTTCCCTTCTTCTTGTCTTTCGTCTTGAAAGTCTTCTTCATTTGCTTCCTCTTGCTGCTGCTCCTGTCCCTTTGCTCTTCTGGGCAGTCAGGAGCAAAGTGCAGTTGTTTGTCGCAGGAGAAGAAGATCACTTCCTTCTTTGGAGTCTTCTCAAACCTAGGCTTTGAGCTCCACTCTTTCCTTCTTGAGTCTTCAGTCTTGACCCATTTCCTGAACCTCCTTGCCAAGAGACTATCCTTCAGCAGCCTTTAAGTCAAGATTCATTTGAGTAGTTGTTGAGACTATCTCCTTAGCCTCTGTTTCAGCCCTACTCTTTAGTTGCATCTCATAATATTTGAGCTTTCATAGAAAAGCATCAATAGAGATATCTCTATGGCATCTGGACTCTCTGATGACCTAGATCCTTGAATCCGATGAGATTGGGAAGCACATGAGGATATTATCATTTATTTCAGTCAGAGAAATCTCCTTCTCTAGACCTTTCAACTCATTTATTATTATGCTGAATCTGTCATACATCTCAGCAATAGATTCCTCAGCTTTCTTTTGAATGTTCTCATATAGGGATATGAGAAGGGACTTCCTGTCGTTTCTTTCATCAGAACTTCCCTCTACAAGTCTGGAAAGAGATCCCCAGATCTCTTTTGCTGATTTACAGTCAGCTACTTTCTGGAAGATGTCATTTGACGTGGTGGAAACCAGAATATTCATAGCTTTGGCATCATATGCCTTCTGCTTCTTCTATGTATCTGTCCACTTAGCCCTGGGTACAGGTTCTTGTGTTGAAGATCCACTGACATTATTTTTGTATGGGGCTGGAGGACCTGTAATAATGACATTAAAAATGTCTTCATCAATAGAGTTCATATACAACTTTATTCTGGCCTTCCAGAGTGTAAAGTTATTTAGATTACAGTTTGGTGGTCTAGGTGGTCTAGTTGATGCGTAATCCTTAGAGATCATTTTCTTTATAAAATTGTTTTAATTATTTTAAATATAAGGAAATGAGAGGAGGAGGTCTTTTGATCAAGGTGTTAACCTTTTAATGATTAACCTCCCTCTGATACCAATTGAAAGCGCACATTGTACCTCAAAGTATTCTCTAGAGGGGGGGGGGGGGGGGGGGGGGGTTAATAGAGATTTAAATATTTTTACCCTAACTGTGCATACAATAAAATAATACTAAGTATTATGCACTTCAACAAAACCAGCACAAAATAAATAAGTGCAAGAAATATAAATACTGAAAACAATAAAGAGGGACAGCACAGAAAAGACAATCCAGAAGACACAATATTTTTATAGTGGTTCCCCAAAATGTGGGTACTCCACTCTTCTACATCCCTGGTAGGATTGCACAACCTCTGCCTGAGTGTTTTGATAAGGAGACTCTTAGAACCACTGAGTATTTTGATAAGAAGACTCTTAGAACCACTGAATCATTTGAAAGAGGGATTAATAAAACTCTTTTACAATTGGTGAATGAAGAAGAAGAAGAAAGAAAAGATGAATGGAATTCTATTTCTCAGAATTCTTCAGAAGTTATCTGATGCTTTTGTTTATCACAGGATCTGTATTTGATGAACCCTTGCTTATGATTGTGATGATTGCAAGTGTTGTTTTGCTTGATCCTTTTCACTGAGTACTTCCTGTGAACAAGCTGCTATGTGAGAAGATGAAGATGAAGCTGTTTTCTTTTCTTGAGCAGAGCAAGATGTTCTCTGTTCAGTCTTTTAGTGTTTGAAGGAGGAAGAAGAAGAAGGCCTATTCGACATACAAAATTTGTGGAATGAATGCCCTCATCTTTTCTTCTCTTCTTAGCCTACTTAATGCCCATAATTGGATTTGAATTTGTTTCTTCTTTTGGACTGTCCTTAGAAGGGATTCCTATTGGACATTTGATTTCTCTTTCTTCTTTTGTTCCCGACCCATCTATCACATTTGAATACATTCCAATAATTTTTTTGCTCTTTTGTAATACTCCATTCCTTTCTTGGCAAAAACGAGTCGTTGGAGAACTATCTTCAGTATGGTGGCCCTTCTGAAAAGGTGTAAAATGGACAGCTGAAAAAGCTTTCTTTTTCAGTCTGTATTCGACGCTGCGTCGACTTCATCTATCTTCATTTCGACGCACCTCTGAGTTCTTATAGAAGTAGCTTCAAATTTCTACTTAGCTCTGATTGAACTTAGTTGTTGATGTTGCGTTGACTACTTATCGACGTAACCGTCGAGTTGAAGGCTTGGACTTGAACTCTATCTTCTGTGTCAAACTGAAGTCAAAGTTGCGCCGACTTCTAAGATGGCTTTGACAGGCTCTGTCTTCTGCGTCGAGATCATTTCGAAGTTGCATCGACTTCTGATATAGTTTCGACAGACCGTGTCTTCTGCGTCGAGATCATTTCGACGTTGAGTCGACTTTACTTATACTTCGACAGACAGCTTGAGTTGCTTCGACTTTCAGTCAGAGTTCCATCGACATCTAGTCGAAGTTGCATCGTCTTCTATTCAACGCAAGTTTTAACTCAACTGAATTTGTGTTTGTCTTGACTTGGTCATGACACTCTAAGGTGAGTGTGACATCATAGGAAATCTAATGACTATTTTACCCTCTCTATACAATGTGGGTAATATAACCTAATTGATGAAATTACTTTAAATTATTTGTTAGATAAATTACAAGGGTTTTTCCCAACAATCTCCCCATATTTATTATAACAAATTTTACAAAATAAAGCAAGTGATTTCAATCATGTTTTGCCACAAACTCGTAATACAATCAAATTTCATACATAGACAATAGAGATTAATGAATGGAATCAAGACCATTTTATACATTGTCAAGAAGCCATATTGTTCTTCATAGTTATGTCCACCATATGAAATAAATGTATTGAGCTCATAATTACAGAGTACAGTAGCATCATAATTCTTTGTCAGGAGTCTTCCTCTTCCTTGAGAACTCCTTCTGCGGCTTTATGTTTCTTGGAGGAAACTTTAGTGGCTCATCATCTTCTTCAGCAACCTTGTCTGCTTCTTGAGGAGTTTCTTTCTCTTTGGGAGTCTCCCCCTGAGACTGTGCATTCAGTTCAGCATTGAGGGCAGCCTCCTTAGAAATCATAGCAACCTCATCTAACAAATGTTACTCTTCTACGAGCTCCCCCTGAGTTGATGGAAGCTCACCCTAAGTTACTGTAGGAGTTTCAGCATCAGTCATTTATTCCTCCTGAGTTACTCCAGGAGTTTCAGCATCAGTTATTTTTGGCAGGAGGCTCCACTGGGACTATTCCTGTTTGAATAACAGTTATTTTATTGGGATCAGGAACATTAGCATCTGGGATAATTTCTTCTTGTGCATCAGTAACTGAGACATCAACATCTTTAATTTCTTCTTCTTTGTCCTGACCATTCACATCTCCTTGGCCCATATCCTTCTCTTCCTCATGAAGATTCCCCCTTTCACGTTTCTCAGAATTCTTCAGAAGCTATCTGATGCTTCTGTTTAACACAGGATCTGTATTTGATGAACCCTTGCTTATGATTATGATGATTGCAAGAGTTGTTTTGCTTGATCCTTTTCACTGAGTACTTCTTGTGAACAAGCTGCTGTGTGAGAAGATGAAGAAACAGTTGATTTCTTTTCCTGTGCAGAGCAAGATGTTCTCTGCTCTGTCTTTTAGGGTTTGGTGAAGGAAGAATAAGAAGCCCTATTCGACAGACAGAAATTGTGTAATGAATGCTCTCATATTTTATTCTCTTCTCAGCCTACTTATATTCCATAATTGGATTTGAATTTGTTTCTTCTTTTGGACTGTCCTAATAAAGAATTCCTATTGGACACTTGATTTCTCTTTCTTCTTTTGTTCCCGACCCGTCTATCACATTTGAATACATTCCAAGAATTTTTTTGCTCTTCTGAAATACTCCATTCCTTTCTTGGCAATAAACGAGCCGTTGGAGAACTGTCTTCAGTAGGTGGCCCTTCTGAAAAGGTGTAAAAAAGAAAGTTGAAAAAGATTCCTTTTTCAGATTGTATTAGACGCTGAGTCGACTTCATCTTTCTTCATGTCGACGCACCTCTGAGTTCTTATAGAAGTAGCTTCGAATTTCTCCTTAGCTCTTATTGAACTCAGCTATCGACGTTGCATCGATTACTTATCGATGTAATCGTCGAATTGAAGACTTGGACTTGAAATCTATCTTTTGTGTCAAATTAAAGTCGAAGTTGCATCGACTTCTAAGATGGCTTCGACAGGCTCTGTCTTATGCGTTGAGATTATTTCAAAGTTGCGCCGAATTCTGATATAGCTTCGACAGACTGTGTCTTCTTCTTTGAGATAATTTCGACGTTGCGTCGACTTTACTTATACTTCGACAAACAACTTGAGTTTCTTCAAATTTCAGTCATAGTTCTGTCGACATCTACTCAAAGTTGCGTCAACTTCTATTCTACGTAAATTTTAACTTAGCTGAATTTGTGTTTGTCTTGACTTGGTCTTGACACTCTAAGGTGAGTGTGACGTCCTAGGACATCTAATAATCATTTTAACCTCTCTATATAATGTGAGTAATATAACCTAATTGATGAAATCACTGTAAATAATTTGTTAGATAAATTACAAGGGTTTTTCACAACACTCTAGGCAGGCAAATGTGGTGTCTAAGGACGACTTCCACCACCGCTTGGCATGAGATTTCAAAGCGGAGACGGCTAACAACACCACCAACATCTCCTAAATTGTATCCAACAATTCCTTTGTTTGTACTACCGACTCAGTCCCTGCATATGACGGTGGGGATAGGCCTCAGAATACACTCAACCAATTTTCCCTTGGGTTGTGGCCAGGATCGGGGCCTGCTGATGGGAGAAGGCCTGCAGGATAACGGCCAGTGTCTATCCTAGCTCTGTTTGTTGGAATGGTGTGGGAGCCGGTGGGGGAGAGATTGCATCCTGTATGGGAGGAACTTCATTTTGCACGGGAGGAACTATATTCTGCACAGGGGGAATCATCGCCCAGGCGGGGACGTTCACTGGAGGCTATATAAGAAAAGGGTTTGATTAGAAGGGTTGGCCTACACATCTCATTTTGATGGACGATTACACGTGATTTTTTTCTATGGGCACACCATTGCTTCCGTTGCTAGTTTGTCCTCAAACTAACTCGAGCAGGGTTGCCCTCGGGTTATGGACTTCCTTACTTTGGATCTATGTTGGCTGAGCTGATACCAGTTTGTAGGACCCTCTTTTTTTGCATTCATTCTCCGAGTCTTACCGCCCAGAACCGCCGTCTTGCGGTGGCACCATTACTCCAAATGGTCTCCACCACAATACGCCGATCATGCCGGCTAATCAACATATCCAGGCCAACCACATGTCACAGAATAAATATACTTAAAGAAGCACATGTCCACTACAAATCACCAGATAATAAAAAGCTTGTCCATAAAGAGATAAACTAAGACATGAAAGATAGAAATCATAGTGCGGAAAATAGAAGGGCTTATGCCCGATACAACAAGTACTTATGTTCCTCTCGCTTGGCAAATATTTAACAATTTAAACACTGGCACAGATTAACGCCCTCACGATGGTATAGCTCCTTGCTCTACCCGGGGTAGATGTGAAGTGTGGGTGACGAAAGAGGGTTGCTCACTGGTTCCCTACCCATAGCAGCTAATAGTCCGAGTCCAAGTCTAGCCACCGTGTCTTGTACCTCCCTCCTATTGAGGGGTTACACTCCTTGGTTCTCCTGTAAAGATGTGGTCCACCGACCGTTACTCTATAAGACTCAGCAAGTTCCTCACCACCTCCACCCGCGACTCCTAGGCACCGTGCGGGAGGAGGAAGCGGAGGACATCAAGGGATAATGTATCAAGCAGGTGATAAATCTATTATAAAAGGTTATAAACAAAATATAATCTATCTCCAGCAGTTTCCATAAATAACCATATGCACTTCACATCAATCAGGGAGTTCTACGCAGTAGTATAATGAAGTAGCAAACAGTAAACATAATAAGAAACATCTGAAAGCATAATTACATAAAAGGAAGAGCATCTCTAAAAGTAACCTTAACTTATATGCATACACAAAACACATAAGCTAAGGGATCTAGCACTAAGGTAAACTCATCGTATAAAAGAGCCCATACTAATTTATACAATGAGGTTTTTGTTTATGCAAGGATGGTATGTTATGCTGTGCAATACAATGACGCAAATCACCAGCCCGACTCTGTACGTACAAACCTTTTGTTAGTTCCTTCTGTTTGAGTGTGTCAACTCAGGTACCGGGTTGGGCAAATAGGGCATTGGATTGGGCTTGTCCACTTCTAGGCTTATGTCACACATCTCCCAGCCTAGACCTTACGTACGCCCCTAAGAACAAATAGGGTATCTGCGTACTATCTGGTAAACACCCCCTCTATCCCACTTTTTGAGTCTCCGCTCAAGTACACCCCATTGAGGCAAATAGGGGCAGTGTATCAGGTCCTCCACTCCTAGGCCAGTATGCCACCTCCTAGCCTAGACCTTACATACTCCCCTAACAACACACAGGGTATCCGCGTACTACTTGATACAAAATGCCTCTAAGTAAAATACCGAGCCCTCAGCTCGCTGGACTGACCCACTCCTTCTAATATGATGCCGAGCCTACCACTTGCTGGACTATCCTAGTCCTTCCTAATATAAGGAGCTTACAGCTCGCAATACTATCCTAGTCCTTCCTTATATACCGAGCCTACCGCTCGCAGGACTAACCAGTCCTTATACCATTCCATCTCAGATTTGAGATGGGAATCATCTAATCAAGTTCTCCTGCTTAACTACTCTTGTCTATTAAATAGTTGAACTTAGAAGTTTTAGGGTTAACATTGGGCTTCCCGAGGACTACCCTATGTGGGGCTCGCAGTGGAACTAGGAAGTGTGATGGGCTGACATCCCAAACTTCCTTCTTCCCAAGGCACTTAATCTTATTGGTATCTACCCCTTTCTACTTAATCCCCTTTTTTCCTTTCCAATTACTATAGGTCCCTAAGATGAGTTAAGCGTAGTGCTTAAGAGTGGGGGAGTTCTTTTGAACTCCAACACTACTATGACTTGTGACCGTGTGCTGACTCACCCACCATCACGTTCAAAGATCGAGTTCCCTTCTTTGTCTAGGAACTACACACACACACACACACACACACACACACACACACACACACACACACACACACTTAAATTTTTAGTCTTACTTGGACCCACACTCCTATTCCTTCGTCATCCTTAAGCCAGGGTTCACCTTAGACATTTCCCGACTTCGCCCTTAGGTAACAACCCTAAGATGGCTTACCTGCTAAGGTTTGTTTAAACTTCCACCTTTTCACTTCACTGATGGGTTGTGTGTGTGGGGTCCTTAATGAAGTCTAGTCTCCTTTTTGATAGTTTTACTAAATGCACCCCCAACCTTTACATCCCATGTATGCCCTTAGTAGTTCATCTTTTAATTAATTTATGACTTCATAATAATCAAGGAGTTAATATTTCTATGAGTGATGGTCGGGAGCGGTCTAAAACACATAAATCAGATTCTACTATTCGCATACCGATTTGCCTTTAAGTGAAACTACATGCCCTACAAGTTGGTCTATATGAATATCAACTAAGTATGAGGTCATTTTAATTCCTGAGATTTGTATTGATGTCAAAGGTCTATGTACAAATTTCTATGATATTCCAGCAATAATAAATCAATAATTAATTTCTCAAGCCATGAGTCCAAATACTACTTTCTGAAGGAAGTATGAAGTTTACTCAGTGAATAATTCTAATAAGATTTCCATGGCTTCATACTGATATAAAAAGACCCTTTACAAAATTTCATGGTATTTCAACATCAATAATTCAGGGAATTAATTTCTCAGTTGAAGGTCCATATGCTACTTTATGAAGGAAGTATGTCATTTACTCAATGATTAACTCTAACAAAATTCCCAGAGCTTCTTACTGATATGAAAAGTTTATATACAAAAATCTATTACCATTCAGCAACTATATTTCATGGTATGAATATCTCAAGATATAAACTCAATTTCTACTTTGTGAAGGAAGTATGTCATATACTCAATGATTAGTTCTATCAAAATTCCCATAGCTTCATACAGATATAAAAAGTCTATGTACAAAATTTCACAATATTCAACATCAATAATTCAGGTGATTAATTTCTCAAGTTATAGGTTCAAATTCTACTTTGTGACGGAAGTATGTCATTTACGCAATGATTAATTCTAACAAAATTCCCAGAGCTTCCTACTGATATGAAAAGTCTATAAAAAATTCTATAACCATCCAGCAACTATATTTCATGGTATGAATATCTCAAGTTATAAACTCAATTTCTACTTTGTGAAGGAAGTATGTCATTTACTCAATGATTTATTCTAACAAAATTCCCATTGCTTCATACAGATGTAAAAAGTCTATGAACAAAATTTCACAACATTTCAGAAAACTTTGACCCTATAATTACTCACTTGGGTTCTATGTGACCAAATCATGTGAAGTCAACTTTCCTAGGGAAATTAACCCAAAGCTTGATGATTTCTCACTATGGAGTATTGTCCTATGATCCTAAGGGCAAGTTTTAAATTTCATGAAAGTTGACCAAGGAAAAATCTTAGATTCTCATGTAATTCCAATGCTACATGGTAATGCTATATGCACATCCAATTTCTCTTACATAAGCATGTGGGATAAACCATCATGCAAGGGTGTAATTAACCTAAAATTTTAACCATAGCCTAGTATATACATGACCAACCTCCCAAAGGAGATTTGGAGTGATTTGATTTTAAGGCCTCAAATTTTGAGAGCAAGAGATCTATTTCACTAAAGCCAAAAACAACCTTTAGTGTGACCTACTCAAGGGTTTTTCTATGTTTCATTAAGACATAGATCTACTCAAATGCAAGGATCCAATTGAGTCAAAAATTTTACCAGTAACTAATATACATATTTCCAACCACTCAAAAGGAGATTTGGAGTGATTTGAGTCATGCATGGTTTAATAAATTTCTACATAAAAAATAGAAACATGTGCCCCAAAAATTCTAATTTTAGGTTAGGTGATGTATTATATCATCACAAAAGTGTGACTAAAATTTCAGAGAGTAAAACCATGTCAAATGAGCTATGGTCACATAATACCCATTTGGGCTATATGCACACCACACCTTAACCATGTCAAGACATGCAAGTGGTTTAGCCCAACATGCAGTGGTCCAAATGACCTTGAATCTCTACCATAGACAATATTTGGCCTGGCCTACCTGTACAAACCCGTATTCACCGAGTGGGTCCCCAAGACCCTGTGGAGGGTCAAGGTGCAGAATAGGAGTCCAAGGGCCCTTGGGCAAGTGAGGCCCCACTCGCGGGCCACTCGCATGGTGTCATAGCAGATAGGCGAGAGCGCTCAAGATCTCGCCCATCGAGCGAGTCGAGCACCTCGCGAATGGTGTCCTCATGAGCCATTCGCCCGACGAACTATGACGGGCAAGGAGCCTGGCGAGTGGTACCTTCATGGACCACTCGCCCAGGAGGCTTTGAGGGGAAAATTACCCAAATACCCCATATGGGCTGCAAATAGGCCTCCAGAACCGCGGAGTTAGGCTGTTAGCAGACCAGTTTAGGGCGCGATTAGTAAAGCCAAAAGGCGGATTTACGCTACTTGTAGTCCAAGACTAGAAAATCTATAAATAGACCCTTAAGAGAACCTTGGAGGAGATCAGATCTTTTGAGCTCTCTCCTCCCGGCAATTTTCGGAGTTGGCTGCTAGTGCCCTCCAAGGTGCCCGGCTTTGCATTGGTTTAGGAGTGGAAGCTCTCTTAGATCTTCCAGGTGTGTGGCGGGACCTCCTCGCTACAGCCTTGGGTCTGTTCTAGGTTTTCCATCCTCGGTCAGGAGAGTTTAGTGAGGGAGAAGTCGGCGTAGGCTACACCCCCCTGTGGGTCTGAACTCAGAGACCCGTTGATGGTTTCAACATTTTTTGTGCGGTCAGCGTGGACCGTAGCCAGTGCAAGAAAATCTCAAGCTGAGCTTGATGATAGGAGATGGAGGAAATGGTTCCGACCCAGGCCACTCGCAGCCACCGGCAGAAATGGAGTGGCTGGAGATGTTTGAGAAGTTCAAACAAGAGGTCATGCAGACCATGTTGGTAGCTCTCACAGGAAGAGGTGAGTGCGAGACGCCTGTGGTTCCGTTGGTTCCGCCCCAACAGATCGGCGAGAATGCTCTGGGCCAGCTGCTTGGGAAGGAGGTCGCGGCGGAAGCAAGGGCGCGATATCTCCCCCGGCGGCAGCTGTTCAATTGCCCGGCGAGTGCGGAGGTGTGTGAGTTGACTCCGCGTGAGAGGACCACTCACCGAGCAGGGGAAGGAATCCCCTTCTATGAGTTGATCCGCTTGGCTCAGGTGACATAGGGGTTCTGTCACAACCCGTATTTATCCGTATTAAATAATACGTCAGAGTAAGAGAAAATATGCGTCATGATGCCACGTCATGAAGGGGACAACTGCAGACGCTCAGGCTGCTCAACTTTCACATTTTTCTTTAGGGAACCATGAACTTTATGTTTAAAACTTAATTAGAGTTTAAAGTTTTCGAACACCGTGTCCCTCGGTTTAATGGATCAACTAGTCCATACATAAGAAAGTATAAATTACGCAGCAGAAAATACCTAATTTACTTTAATTTACCCTATATGAGCATGATGAACTAACCAACATTCTAATGATATGTACTTCTAGATTTAGTATAAGTAAAAAGAGTTCTTTTACGAGTTTCAAAATAGAAGGACAATAGTTTTAAAAGTGATGTCATGTATGAAGAATTATGCAGATTTTTGTACATAAAATATCTACTATGCAACCTAACATAAAATCTTCCCAAGAGCATTTGCACTAATAGCAAGGCAACAGTAATAACATAAACATAGCAAGACAAAGTCTAACATAGAAGAAATTAGGCTATGGGTGTCAACAAACTAACACGAACCCATCACCCCAACAAGATCTCAAAAGGAAAGCAAAAGTCTACCTCTCAAGTGAGGGTAAGAAGACAACTAGCAAATCTGAAGAAAACAGATCTTGCTCAGCTCCACCTGCTACTGATCCGAACCTGAGGCATTCAAAAGAAAAGAATGTCTCAGCATAAGGGCATAAAAGACATCATAATCAAGGAGTATGTGAAATAGTAGCAAAAGGGGGTTACCAACCCACCAGGAATAGTTGTGAGCATTAACAATTCCATAAAGAAATATTAGCATCCAATAAGTAAGGAATGACTAGCACAAGGTGCGGTCAAATTTCATTCCAACCACGTCCAAAGGAAAAGGTATCGAGTTGCCCAAGAAATAAATCACTATCCCAGCCAAAAGCAGTACTGAGGTGGAGGCATTCTTTGCAACCAACCATCAGACCAAAACATACAACCAAGGAACAAAAGCACTGCGGCGGTGGTTACAGCCCACACAACCAACAGTCTACACGTCCATGGAAAAGAAAACAGGCACTGGAAGTGGCCACTTCGTCCACCCATAGTCCAAAAACAACCAACTGGGAATAGTGGTTCACAAAATCCTGCCAAAACAGACACCACAGAAAAACCTGAAAAACAATTCCAAGAGAAACCTAACCTTACGACGAATTCGTCGAAATACTATCGACTGATTCGTCGAAATACTATCGACTGATTCGTCGAAATACTATCGACGAAACTCAAAGGCACTTAGCGAAAATACTAAGGAAAACGAAGTCAGCGAAAGCCTAATCCTATCGACGAATTCGTCGAAATGATATCGACGAATTTGACTTGGCAGATTTCGAATTCGTGTATTTTGACGAGTTTGATGAATTACTTGACTGATTGGGTCAGATACTTAAATTTTAGCGGAAAACGATATATAATAAGTCTTGTCTAAACTAGATTAGAAGTAAAAATGGTAAAGGAATGAACCACAATATGGCAAGGGGGAAGAATCCACCACTTGCCTCAAACTTTTCGAAGAAAACGGCCTCCAACGCGCTCCACGTCGCAGATCGACCGCTAGAAAACCTCGAGGAATGATCTCTGAAACTTTTGGGTGGAAAAAGAGGGTTAGGGCTACCGGCTCCAACCTCAAAAATCTATGAAACTCGAAATACTTACCGCACACGCGAAGGGCTTGGCGAGAGCTTTCCACATCTATGCTCCGACGAAGATTTCGTGCTCCGGAGCTCCTGCGGTGGCGATCTGAAGACTCGCGAAAAGACGCCGCTCTCGGTTCGCAAAAAGGTCGGGAAGAAGAAGAAATAGGGTTTCAGTTTGCTTTTCTTACGGAGAGGAAGAGGATATATATATAAGTTGTAATTGTAATAATAATCATAATAAATAATAAATATTAGTAATAGAGAAGATAACTGGAAAGAGGAGTCGGAAACAATTCGTCGAAATGGATATAATAATCTAACCTAAAATATAACTAATTCGCTGAATATATCTCTCTCTATATATATAATCGAAATCTATTCAGCGATATAGATTGGTCGAATTAGAGATATATATTAGTCGAATATATACATATAGGGTCGAAATCTAACCGCCAGAATTTATATATAATTATATACAACTATATAAGATACTAATGATAATAATAATATTTATAATAATATTATATTAACATCAAAATCAAACGAATGCTGAAACTGACGAATTTCGCACCGTAGGTGAACGACGGCGCTACGAATCCAACTGCGAAGTCGGAATCAAAATCCGACGTACCATTTTCGAGATATAAATTTCCGAATTTTACGGCGACGCCAAAAACATGCAAATCTTCTAAAAATTTACCGAGACTCTAAAATCGCTCGGATCGCCACAAAACTTTAAGGGCCTTCCTAAAATTAAATAATCTAATTTCCTAACTTAAAATTTTCCAATTCCGGGTAGTTTCAAAATTTGGTCGACACGACCCAACGGATACAAAAATGCAAACGACGGCGCTCTGCTAACTCCGCACTAATGTAACGTCCTACGTCATAATGACGTCATCAATATAATTAAATTAATAGCCAAAAATTCAGGGGCGTTACAGCCACTCCACCTAAAAAGAAGTTTCGTCCCGAAACTTTAACAAATAAATTGAATACAACGGGTAGAAGCGAGTAACTAAAAACTCACGAATGATAACACTCACCAGAGGGATCTAGGAGAAAAGACAAGGATGAGTTTGAGGGTGATAAGCGGTAGAATGCCTGGATCTGGTGGGATGCAAAGGTGGTGATGCAGTGCTATGCGACTGCCGTCAACACTATCTCTTGGATAGCGGAGGCTGAAAAGGTGGAGAGGGAGATGAAGGGGCCGAAGGGGCCAGGTGAAGATAGGAGGGAAGGAGAAGGAGAGAGCAGCATACCAGGAGAGGAGAAGGAAGTGGCTCCGGAGGAGTGTGACGAGCCGATGGAGGAGGAGTCTTCGGAGGAAGAGAAGACCCTGCCCGAGAGATAGGAGGAGAAGGGTGGATGGGAAGAGCCGGCCCGTTTTGAGGCGGCTGAAGAAGTGGTCGAGATGGAGGTCACCACCCAAGGGGGAAGAGTGGAAAAGGTGTGGATCGGCGGGGGTCTTGGCCCGGAGGACAGGAAGAGGATGCTGGAATGCATCCAGAGGAGCGTGGACATCTTTGCATGGAGCGCGGCGGACATGTCGGGAATCGATGCAGACGTGGCCTGCCACCACCTCAACCTGGAGCCAAGGGCCCGCCCCATCAGTCAAAAGAGGAGGGCCATCACCGACAAGCTGGAGGAGCCGATCCGCGAGGAGGTAAAGAAGCTCCTCAAAGCAGGTTTCGTATCAGAGATCCAGGATCCGGGCTGGGTCTCCAATGTCGTTACGGTAAAGAAAGGCGATGGTCGCTGGTGTATGTGTATCGATTTTTCTCTATTAAATAAAGCCTGGTCTAAGGATTGTTATCCTATGCCTCAGATCGACGCGCTAGTTGACTCAGCCGTCAGTTTTTCTGTAATGTCTTTCTTAGATACTTTTTCAGGTTAACACCAAATTAGGATGTACCCCCCCCCCCCCCCCCAGACGTCAAGGACATCTCCTTCATCACAAAGGAAGGGTGTTACAGCTATAAGATGATGTCATTCGGACTAAAGAACGCAGGTGCAACGTACCAAAGAATGATGGACCGGGTCTTCCGGGAGCAAAGAGGGAGAAACTTGGAGGTTAACGTAGATGACCTCATGGTGAAGAGTAGGAGCGTGAGCTCTCACCTCCAGGACCTCGAGGAGACCTTCACCACTCTGCGCAAGTACAAGATGCGGCAAAACCCCTTGAAATGCATATTTGGAGCAAGCAAGGGGAAGTTTCTAGGTCATCTCCTTACCCCAGCGGGGGTAGAGCCTAACCCGGACAAGGTCAATGCCATAATGGAGTTGAGATTGCCGCAAAATGCTAAGGAAGTTCAGCGTCTAACTTGGAAGCTCGCACGGTTGAGTAGGTTTCTCTCTCGGGCTGGAGAGAAATGCTCCCCCTTCTTCAAGGTGTTGCGGGGTAATCAGAGGTATGAATGGACGGTGGAATGCGAGGAGGCCTTCCAGGCCCTTAAGGGCCAACTCACCAAGGCTCCGCTGCTCTAAGGTCCAAAAGAGGGAGAGGACCTATCCTTGTATCTCGGAGTCGGTGCAGAAGCTGTAAACTCCGTCTTGTTCCAGGAAGAGGGAAAAAAGAAGCTGCTCATTTACTACGTAAGCAGGGTTTTGACGAAGGCAGAACTCCGATACCTGATTTTGGAGAAGCTGGCCTTCACTCTGGTCATCTCGGCCAGGAAGCTCAGGTCGTATTTCCAGGCCCACTCGATCCGAGTAGTGACTGACCATCCCCTTCTCAAAATCTTTGAGGGGGTAGAGCACTCGAGGAGGCTCGCGAAATGGTCGGTGGAGTTAAGTGAGTTTGACATCACTTTTGTCCCCCAATTGTCGATGAAGGCTCAAGCGATTGCGGATTTCATGGCAGATTATATAATCGAAATAGAGGAAGACCAAGCTCTTCATCACATCCCTTGGAAGCTATTGGTCGATGGGGCGTGAGGCAAGAACGGGGAGGGGTGGTGTTGGAGAGCCCTCATGGAATAAAAATCGAACAAATGCTAGTAATACATTTTCCCATCACCAACAACCAGGCGGAATACGAGGCAGTAATCGCCGGTCTACGTCTGGCTCAGGAGTTCGGGGTTCATGACGTGGAAGTTCTCATGGACTCGATGGTGATAGCCTCGCAGATTAAGGGTGAGTTCGAGGCAAGGGAGCCCACTCTCAGGAGGTATCTAGCCAAAGTAAGGGGTCTCATTGGGGTATTCAAAACCTTCTCCATCAGGCACATACCAAGGGAGGAAAGTGTCCAGGCAGATCGGCTGGCCAAGTCCGGCCCACGGGTCAGAGGAACCTTGACAGATTTGTTCCGCCCTTCGATTGAGGAAGGGGAGCTCATGGACATAGAACAGCGCCGCTCGTGGAAGGACCCTTTCATGACCTTTCTGGCAACGGGCAAGTTTCCTGAAGAGGTCCCCGATCAAAGGCATTTTCGATACAAGTCCGCCTACTACGTGCTTCATGAAGGGGACTTGTATCGGAAGACCCTCTCCAGACTCTTGGTGCGATGCATCTCGGAGGAAGAAGCCCGAGGGTCCTGGATGAGGTTCACTCCGACGAATGTGGCAGTCATTCGTGGAGCAGGATGTTGGAAGCAAGGATAATGAGGCAGGGATACTTCTGGCCGACCTTGAGCATGGACACGGCGGCATTCGCCAAGCAATGTCGAAAGTGCCAGCTGTTCGCCCCACTTCAACTTCTGCCATATGGCGGATGGATCTGGTAGGACCTTTCCCTCAGGCCAGTGGGCAAAGAAGATTTCTCTTGGTTATGATCGACTACTTTTCGAAGTGGTTGGAGGTCAAGGCACTAGCAAAGGTCACATCCCTGGTAATCCGCAACTTCATATGGGGAGAGATTATCTGTCGACATGGGCTCCCTCAAGCCATAGTCACAGATAACAGTCCACAATTCGCCAGCGAGGATTTCATCAGCTTCTGCAGCCAGCTGGAGATAGACCTCAGGTTCGCATCTATCCATCACCCCAGGAGCAACGGGAATGTGGATGCGGCAAACAAGGTCATAGTCAACCAACTCAAGAAAAAGGTAGAGAACTTAAAGGGGAACTGGGTGGAGCAACTCCCCTCGGTCCTATGGGCTCTAAGATCTACCCCCAACACCGCCACTGGTAAGACCCCCTTCAAGCTCTCTCATGGTTGCGAGGTCGTCATTCCCGTGGAATTTGAAGTCAAGACGCCGCCGGAAAGGGCCGTCTCAGATGGGGATGAAGAATGGAAACAGTAAACGAGGAGGAGCTGCAGCTCTCCTTGGATCTGATCGAAGAAGTCCGATATCTCGCCGCCATTCGTCAAGAAGAAGCCAAGCGGCGGATGGCCAAATACTTTGCCAATTACGTCCAGATCAAGCAATTCGAAAAGGGGGACCTCGTGTTGAAAAAGGTCGATGCGACCGGAAGGTCAGCCGCGGTGGGAAAGCTCAATCCCAATTGGGAGGGCCCCTATGTCATAGAAGAAGCATTGAAGTCAGAGGGTACCGCCTCCAAAATGTGGAGGGTGAGTCCCTCAATCACATGTGGAGTGGTGACAACTTAAAGCGTTTCAATCGCTAAGTCCATGTAATAAGAATACTTTTCTTTACAACTGGATTTTTATATATGTGTGCGGTATGAATGACTTGCAAGATGATGGTAGAAAGCCTTCAAAGGTTGGCCCAGAGCAGACCCGCTGACCAGGCTCTCACCTATCTGGCAGGGCCGAAGGCTCACTCGGTGGCAGGTTCTAAAGTTTCAATGGTTGGCCCCGAGCAGACCCGCTGACCAGGCTCTCACCAAGCTGGCAGGGCCAAAGGCTCACTCGGTGGCAGGTTTTAAAGGTTCAAAGGTTGGCCCCGAGCAGACCCACTGACTAGGCTCTCACCTAGCTGGCAGGGCCAAATGCTCACTCGGTGGCAGGTTCTAAAGGTTCAAAGGTTGGCTCCGAGCAGACCCGCTGACCAGGCTCTCACCTAGCTGGCAGGGCCGATGGCTCACTCGGTGGCAGGCTCTAAAGGTTCAAAGGTTGGCCCCGAGTAGACCCGCTGACCAGGCTCTCACTTAGCTGGCAGGGCCGAAGGCTCACTCGGTGGCAGGTTCTAAAGGTTCAAAGGTCGGCCCCAAGAAGACCCGCTGACCAGGCTCTCACCTAGCTGGCAGGGCCGAAGGCTCACTTGGTGGCAGGTTCTAAGGGTTCAAAGGTTGGCCCCGAGCAGACCCGCTGACCAAGCTCTCAGCTAGCTGGCAGGGCCGAAGGCTCTGCCAATGGCAGATTCTAAAGGTTCAAAGGTTTGCCCCGAGCAGACCCGCTGACCAGGCTCTCACTTAGCTTGCAGGGCCGAAGGCTCACTCTGTGGAAGGTTCTAAAGGTTCAAAGGTTGGCCCCGAGCAGAACCGCTGACCAGGCTCTCACCTAGCTGGCAGGGTCGAAGGCTCACTCGGTGGAAGGTTCTAAAGGTTCAAAGGTTGGCCCTGAGCAGCCCCGCTGACCAGGCTCTCACCTAGCTGGCAGGGCCGAAGGCTCACTCGGTGGCAGGTTCTAAGGTTCAAAGGTTGGCCCCGAGCAGACCCGCTGACCAGGCTCTCAATTAGCTGGCAGGGCCGAAGGCTCACTCGGTGGCAGGTTCTAAATATTCAAAGGTTGGCCGCGAGCAGACCCGCTGACCTGGCTCTCACCTAGCTGGCAGGGCCAAAGACTCACTCGGTGGCATGTTCTAAGGGTTCAAAGGTTGTCCCCGAGCAAGCCCGCTGACCAGGCTTTCACCTAGCTGGCAGGGCCGAAGGCTCACTCAGTGGCAGGTTCTAAGGGTTCAAAAGTTGGCCCCGAGCAGACACGCTGACCAGGCTCTCAACTAGCTGGCAGGGCTGAAGGCTCACTCGGTGGAAGGTTCAAAAGGTTCAAAGGTTGGCCCCGAGCAGACCCGCTGACCAGGCTCTCACTTAGCTGGCAGGGCCGAAGGCTCACTCGGTGGTAGGTCCTAAAGGTTCAAGGGTTGGCCCCGAGTAGACCCGCTGACCACGCTCTCACCTAGCTGGTAGGGCCGAAGGCTCACTCGGTGGCAGGTTCTAAAGGTTCAAAGGTTGGACCCGAGCAGAACCGTTGACCAGGATCTCACCTAGCTGGCAGGGCCGAAGGCTTACTCGATGGCAGGTTTTATAGGTTCAAAGGTTGGCCCCGAGCAGACCCGCTGACCAGGCTCTCACTTAGCTGGAAGGTCCGAAGGCTCACTCGGTGATAGGTTCTAAGGGTTCAACGGTTTGCCCCGAGCAGACCCGCTGACCAGGCTCTCACCTAGCTGGCAGGGCCGAAGGCTCACTCGGTGGCATGTTCTGAAGATTCAAAGGTTGGCCCCGAGTAGACCCGCTGACCAGGCTCTCACCTAGCTGGCAGGGCCGAAGGCTCACTCGGTGGCAGGTTCCAAAGGTTCGAAGGCTGGCCCCGGGCAGACCCGCTGAACAGGCTCTCACCAAGCTTGCAGGGCCATAGGCTCACTCGGTGGTAACCTAGGGGAAGGTAAGGTAAGAAATGAAATTCTTACAAGTGGGGCGAGTGGTGTCCATCACAAGGGTCACTCGCCCGCGAATGGTATCATATGAGAAGGGCATTCGCCAGACGAATGCACAACGAAGTGTTAGCCAGCCTCAAGGGATGCAAGAAGTGAGCGAGATGAAGTGGGTACTCACCGCAGTTTTGCTCCTGGCAGATATTCATCTAAGTCCTGAAAGGGCACAAGCGAATGTGGAAAGGGTTGCATCTAAGGGGCGCACCTATGCAGCGGAAGCATCTCGGTCGCAACCTAGAGCTAGGGGCCATTGACACTCAAGCAAGTAAGAGACGCGAGCGCGAGCATGAAAATTTGAGAACATACGAAAGGGCATACGAGTGCGCGAGCTGTCGGATGATGAAAACGAGAAGTGCAAAAAAAGAGATGCGCAGTAATAACAAAGATCATGAACGGCAGCAAAGGTATTACATTTCTTTTTGTCATAAAATTACAAGAGGTTCTCGCATTACATCAAAAGAAAGAAGAAATCTTCAAGGGTCGTCGGCCTCATCGTCGGAGTACCCGCTGCTCGCGCCTGGAGAGGGGAGGCCTCCGAGTTCCCGCCCATCGCTAGCTTCATCCGCAGGATCGATCGGGGCGAAGAGCTATGGAAGTACATGTCGGGCGAGGATCCTCTCGCCTTCTTCCCTCAAAAAGTCAGCCCTCCACAGCACATCCAGCGCATGCTCCGCCGCTCCCTGGGTCGTCCTCTGCATCAGCCCTTCAAACTCGGCGTTGGAGTAGAGGTGCCGAGTTTCCCTCTCCGCGAGAGGTGGCCGAGCGGCATCATCTCGCAGCCTCTGGTTCTCGGCCTCCAGCGCCATATTTCGCTCTTCGAGGATGCGAGACTGCACGAGCAAGGTATCATAGTTGGCTATGTCCTACAAGAGGAAAGAAGATTAACGCGCAAGGAAGGAAGAAAGGAAAGTGAGAGCTCAAGTCGCAGGAGGATGAGGGGGTTACCTCTCGGCTCGGGCGGCTGGCGAGAAGGGCCTCGACTGTGGCCAGTTGCTGCTTGGCGGTAGTGGCCTCGACAGCTGCGACGGAACGGGTCTTCTTGACCACGAGAATGTTCCGCGCGAGAGTCATACCCTGGTGAGAGGACATGTGGGACAATTCATGGGCCCGCATCATGGCACTCGCAGCCTCATGCGCGAGATTCTGCGTTGACTTGGTATCGTAGATGGAAGCGCCCTCATGGATGTAAAGCGCGTAAGAGAGGCCATAAGCGTGGTCGCTAATGGTTTCCTTCTCCAACCAGGATGGAGGGAGGGTGGAGATGGAGACTTGGTTGAACCCCCGGTCCCAGTGAGCAAGGGGCTCGCCGGCGAGATCGGCGTACTTCTCGCCAAGAGGGTAGTTTCGGTGACCTCTCGGCACCGGCCCCGAAGAAGATGTCGCTAGCGCAGCGGCAAGTTGGACGGCCAAGTCCCCAGCCGTGGGAGCACTTGATGGGTACCATCCCTTCATTCCCTCTCTTTCCCCTACTATTGCTGTTGAAGACCCCTTCCTATTCTGGGTCGGGACTACTACTGATGATCCGTTGATGCTGAGGACATGGATGACAGGGACAGATGCTGCTAGGGACACTACGTGGAAGAAGACTTCTGTTGCGGCAAAGTACTTGGAGCCGCCACGTCCAGACGAGAACGAGCCTACACCGTTTGTTGCTACGGATGGACCTCCACCTCTTTATTGGACGAGACTCGATGCTAATTTGGAGCCATCCTCACCGATGAGGAATGATGATGAAGATGTCAAGGACCCCCCTTGAGCCTTATTTGGCGCCCGGACACTCTCTTTTTATTTATTTGCACTTGCTTATTTGTTTATTGTCAAGTTTGGGACTTTATTTATTTTGGTCTGCATTTAGCGGATTGTTTTGGGTTGCGCTTAGCCGCTCCTTCTTGTAGGCCTTTAAATAGGCCAATCCTTCTTTATTTTGAGAAGGCTGAATGAAATTAAAAACAAGCTTCCTAAAAACCTAATCTCCCGTGTTCTTCCTCGCCTCCTTGTGGCCGTCGGTCCCCTCCTTCTCTCCCCTTGAGGTTCGGCCTCTTCATCCTCTCTCTCCCCCTCCTAGGCCGCCGGCCTCTTCCCTTCTCCCTATTCCCGAACCGCTCCTCCACCTGCTCCTCAAGACCCGTCCCCTCCTCCACCCTCCTTGAGAGCTTTCGGCCGATCTCTATCTTGCACCTCCTTGCAGTTTTGTGGCCTCCTCCCAGATCCGAGAAAGGCTGAATCGACCCCTCCTCCACCCTCTTGATAGCTCTCGGTCGGACACCTTCCCGATCCTCCCTTGAAGATTTGCGACCTCCTCCCAGATCCGAGAGAGGCAAGTTCGGCCAAGGCAAAGAGGCCCCTCTAGGGCTTTGTTTGTGTCGCCGGATCGTGAAGGAGAACGTGCACTCCGTCAAGAGATCCTCCTCCGGCGACCACCACATGGATAACACTAGGATCTCTACATCCCGGATCTCCTATTCCGGGCGGGGTAATCACTCAATGATTTGTGAGATTTTCTTTACAAAGCATAGGTGTGGTGGATAGGTTCTGTGACGAGTTTTTCTTTCGTTGATTTTCTTGCGGTTATTTTTTCGTGTTAGTGGAACGACCTAGGGTTATTTTCATTCGACAGGAAGTGGCGATCCCCTTTTGATTTCGTTGGAGAAGATCTTCCTATTTCCGAAGTTGTTGTTTTCGGAAGATCTCCGTGGTACGACGCATAGCTTGTTCGGACCGGGTGGGTCCCTTTTGCTTGATCAAACATTGGCTCATCTCCCTTGGGAGATTTCAAGAGGTTTGGCAACCTTCGTGTGGCAAGTGTTTCTCTTTGCCTAGTCCGGTGCACTTGCACTGTGCGGCTTGCATTTGCATCATTCTTCTTAAGTCTCGCGCAGTTAACTAGTTACGATACGAACGGGCATTGTGAACGTAGTGGCCTACATCAGCACTTGAGCCTGGGACGTCCTCCACGACCACTTTTCTCTTATCCGCTGCGGAGGGTTTCACCTGCTTGGCGGAAGGGCTCGAGGCCGCGTCAGGCTTCCGCTTCTGCTTCGGCTTTTGCCCGCTAGACTTCACAGGAGGCGGGTTCTCGGGGCATGACGCGGCAGCAGACTGTGCGCGGGCGAGGGAATCGGCAGAAGGGATCCCCACATTCGCATTTGGCGGGTGAAGAGGAAGGCTCCGAAGCCCTGTGTCAAAAAGGTTAGTTAAAACAGGCGGAAGCGAGTGTAGAGAGAGAGGGAGCTCGGGTCGAAGCATTTCAGCTTACCCTCCCCCGGCGGAACAACCAGCAGCGAGCCGACATGCTTCCGCAGGTGCACGACGTCCATGTCATGCTTCACGAAGAAGGCGTGGAGCTTTGCCTCGTACACTCCCAACATTGAAATCCGGAAGGTCAAGTCGTCTTCCTACATAGGCGCGAGTGGCACGTTGCCAAACTTTCCTGTCACGAAGATGAACCGCCGAACCCAATGGTGGTTTTTATTTGTGGTGCCGGTCACGTTGAGGGGGTTCTGCCCGGAGAAGAACGCCACTCCGCGGGTGGCCATGAAGGTGAAGAGTTTACGGAAGACCAGGAGCAAGAACTCGATCCCCTCCTCACGCAGATTGCAGGCGAATGCCAGCAGCATGGCGATGGAGTTTGGATTGAGCTGCGCGGAAACTACCTCGAAGTAGCGCAAGGTCAGGCGCACCTCTGGCCACAGCGGGAGACAGATCCCTACCTCGAAATGCTCGAGAGGGATCGCGAGTGTGTCGGGTGAGAACTGATTGATACGATCCCGGTTCCCCGGGAGGCGCCCGACGAAACCCGGCAGGACAAAATCCGCGATGGCCTGGTCAAAATCTGCCTTCGAGAGGTTGCAGGTCTCGAAGTCTCGGTTGGCAAAAGCTTGGGCACAGTTAGCCCTACCATCACCTTCTTTCGGCATCGTTGAGGAGTGGGGTGATCTCGCGAAGGATCTAGAGAGAAGGGCGAGTGGTATTGCGAGAGTAAAAGAGAAGAGAGAGATGAAAGTGTAATAATGATGGTGGTTGGATGAACTATTTATAGAAAATTTAGAAAATAATTGAAATCATTTGCACGCGGGGTGCGGATAGCACCCGCGACTTCCTAGCGCCTCGTGGTCTAAACAACCCACCTGAACCCAACCACTTACAGAAGGAGAAAGCGGAATGCGAGACCTTTCCTGCAAATGCAAATCAAATTGCACAACAAGAGCAAAAACAATCGCATGGCGGCATTCAGAAAAATAACGAAGAGCGAGATATATACATATAGACACACAATTAAGTAATAGTTCGTGAGACGTAAAGGGTTTCTCCTTGGTCCGGTACGAAAAATAAAAATGAAAAAGAAGAAATAGCAGGGGTACAGGAGAACGCAAGGGGCGAGAGCCAGTAGGCTTAGTACTGATCCCACCGCCATCGACCCCGGCCTCGCCTCCCTATCTTTGGAGACACTCGCGGGTAGTGAAACGCGCTGACTGCTGTCAGCTCTTGGCTAATCAGGCACATTTGATCCCTAGCCCACGCAATGTGCCTCCCAGGCGAGGTCTCCTCGTACCCGCCCCCCTGGCGCTCCATCTCCATGACCACGTGCCCGTAATCTCGCTCGAGGATGCTTATTCGACGCTCAAAGGCCGCCTAGTGCTCCTCCGTCAGGTTGGCTTGATCTTGCTGCATCCAGATCAGCTTGCCAAAAAGCTCTGTCATCCATTCCTTCATAGCACAGGCATCCTCGTGGTCAGCTAGAAATTCAGAGATGTCGCAGGGGGAGGGAGGGGGCGAGATCAGCCCCTCCTCCGCTGAAGGGTCGGTGAGCGAGATCTGGCAGTAGCCTGCAAAAGCAGAGGTTAGTCCTCTCTCAGGTACAAGCCGTGAGTTCTGCGGGAGAAGACAACTGACCGGGTACATATTCTTCGATGGGAGACCGGCGAGATGTGCTAGGCTGCCCTTCGAATGGTTGGCTTGGGGGTCAAGAGATTTCCCCTTCTCGGGGCGGTGCGTCTGGTCGGCTGCGGCGGAAGTGACGGCCAGGTCCGCAGCAGGAGAATTGGGCTCGGGACTCTTCCTCGCCAGGCGTCCCTGCTCCTGAGCAGGGGGCTTTTGGTGACATCTGGGACAGGAGAAGTGCGCGAGGGAGGAGGTAATCCCGTGTACCCGAAGGTCCCAAAGGTAGGGGCTGCAGGAACTCGAGTCAGAAGAGTTGCGAAAGGAGAAAGGCCAGCAAGAGGGCAACAAAATGCTTATCAAGCGAGGACGGGACTCCGCCGGAAGTTCCTAGAGGGGAGGGATCCTAGGTCGGAGGGGCGTTCTATAGAGCGGGAGGAGGAACGGCAGCACTCGCCTGGTTGAGCCCAGGGCCAGCCTCGGTCGCCGACACATCCTGCGAGTGATAAGAGAGGCGGAGGTCAGTCGTGTCATCATAATTGACCTTGAAAGCGAGATGAAACGCGTTACCTCGTTGGGGTTGGAAGGAGGAATGTTAAAGAGAGGGGGAGTTTCAGACGCAAACTCCCTCTCCCCCCAGTCTTGTCGGACCGTCTTGGCCTTCTTCAACCTGTAAGGCTTAGAGGGGTCTCTCGTTGACGAGATCCAAGGGGCGTATCGAGTGGTCTTGGGAGCGGTCCCTCCCTGTGCGGAGGCAAGGCGAGCCATCATCCATTCCGAAAGCGGTCGTGGCGTAGGGTTCATGAACGACATGGCGAGTGCTCTGAGGGTGAAAATGAGGAACAGTAATCAGAAGATGGGCAATCTAAAGACAACAACTGGGGAAGTATTTATAGCTAAGTGGAGGGCCCCACTAAGAAGATTCCCTCCAGGTCAGCAAGGCACTCGCCGAGTATAGGGTTTGGACTCTTCTTTCCGAGCGTAGAACTCTCACGCAAAGAGCGGGGATTGTGTACAACCCCATATTCGTCGAGTGGGTCCCCAAGACCCTGTGGAGGGTCAAGGTGCAGAATAGGAGTCCAAGGGCCCTTGGGCGAGTGAGGCCCCACTCGCGGGCCACTCGTATGGTGTCATAGTGGATAGAAGAGAGCGCCCAAGATCTCACCCATCGAGCGAGTCGAGCACCTGGCGAATGGTGTCCTCATGAGCCATTCGCCCGACGAACTATGACTGGCAAGGAGCCTGGTGAGTGGTGCCTTCATCGACCACTCGCCCAGGAGGCTTTGAGGGGAAAATTACCCAAATGCCCCCTGTGGGCTGCCAATAGCCCTCCAGAACAGCAGAGTTAGGCTGTTAGCAGACCAGTTTGGGGTGCGATTAGTAAAGCCAAATGGCGGATTTACGCTATTTGCAGTCCTAGACTAGAAAATCTATAAATAGACCCTTAAGGGCACCTTGGAGGAGATCAGATCTTTTGAGCTCTCTCCTCCAGGCAATTTTCGGAGTTGGCTTATAGTACCCTCCAAGGTGCCCGGCTGTGCATTGGTTTGGGAGTGGAAGCTCTCTTAGATATTCCGGGTGTGTGGCGGGACCTCCTCGCTACAGCCTTGGGTATGTTCTAGGTTTTCCATCCTCGGTCAGGAGAGTTTAGTGAGGGAGAAGTAAGCTCTCTTAGGTTTTCCATTCTCGGATATACCATAAAGCACCCCTGCTACACCCCCCTGTGGGTCCGAACTCAGAGACTGGTTGACGGTTTCAACACTACCATCCAGAGGAAATTTGAGTGGATTTGGACCAATAAGCCCCTAGATCTAAGTTATTCAAGAAAAATGAAATGTTTATCAAAACCTTCAAAACATTGTTTTCAAAAATTCTCAATTTTTGGCAGGGGTGCTTTAGGTCATGACTCATGCATGCCCCAAATTTCAACTCATTCAGAGCTATAAATCTACCAAAATTAATTTCTAATGTCCTAGAGCTCCATATGTACATGTTTAACAAAAATGGATGCCCAAGGAGCTACAGTGCTCCAAATGACCTCAAACAAATTTCTAATTTTAGTTAAGGTCATGAACTACACTTTTCATTCAAGGGGGATTTTCTGTTGGGGTCTCTAAGGGCCCCCAAATAAATCCAACAGAAATTTAATTTGAGTGGATTTGGCTCAGATTTGCTCCCCCAGGCATGACTTTGCTCCCAATTTCCGGCAAACTCCGGCTGTCTCCAGCAAAACGCCCAAGCATGCACCTCCTGCCGAGGTTTGGCTGTCGTCCGGTGCTGACATCTTGGCCGGTGGTGGCCGGAGCTACCCTCCTGTAAACTCGTTTTCACGGCTAAGAACATAGAAAACAAAAATGATGCAAGCACCATTTCACAGCTTGTTTTTAAAACAGAAGATGTAGATATCTAGCACAGGTGGAGTCGGGGAGAGGGGGAGGATCTTGCTTGAATTCGAGTGCATTCCTGGTGGATGCTTGATTCGCCATTGCCGACCTTAGCCTTCTCGGTGCCATGGCTCTCCTGGGTTGCAGCTATCAACTCCTCCAAAGATGGGGGTTCAAATGCTCTGGAGGTCCTGAATATGATGTCATTGGGAAATGAGGGGGGGGGGGGGGGGGGGGGGGGGGGGGGGGGGGGGGGGGGGGGGGGGGGGGGGGCTGGGGTATATGGCACCAAGCCATTAATGTCTCTCGGACACCTTCTTGCCGCCACCCCCAACCAATGCAATGCTCCTTCTCTCTGCCCCCAAACTGATGGCAATTAATCACCCAGCTCCGGGGAGAGTTTGGGGAAGGGAAGTGGGGTGCCATTTGGCACCCATCCCCCATTTTCTCTTCATTGTTCCCTTTGGTCTTCTTCTCCATTTTAATTCAAAATCCCTTAAAATTGACCCCCTTTCATTTCGAATTTCCGAGGGCTTAAGTCTTAAATTTCACGAGGGCTTGCTAATAGACTCTTTAGGTTGGGTTAAACCCAATTGGTTTTGAGTTTGGGCTAACTTGACCCAAATAGGCCAAATATGAGATTTTGAGTTTGGGCTTGAACCAAGTTCACCCCATCCAATGTGACTGACCCACATTGTTTTCTTAGACCCTGTGGACCTACTCCAAGGGGCATTAAGTCATGGGGGGTCATGTGGGGCTTATTTGCACATAATTGCTTATAGGGGCAATTTGGGCATTTTGGTGATTTTGCTCTAATATTCCCAAATTGAATGTGCACCTTGGTTCATTTAGGTCTCATATACTCCCCTTAGGGCTTAGGAGAAGTTGTGCTAGGTCAATTTAGCCAAATGGGGGCCAACTGAACCATATAGGGTAAAGCTGTAATTTGGGGCAATTTGGTAATTTTGCCCAATTTCCCAACATTGGTCTATTTCAAGCATCCAATGTTGATCCCTTAGGCTCCCTTGGTGAACTTGGATTGTTATGGGTGATCAATTTGATCGCCTTGAGTCAATTGGTGGCCAATTGAAGGGATTAGTTCACGTAATAAAAATTGGGGATTTTTGCTAATTGGCCCAATTTCCCAAATTTGGTCAATTCCAATGGGTCAATGTTGTCCCACTAGTCTCTCATAATAGTCCAAGAGGGTTGGGTGTGATCAATTTGATCACATTGAGCCAATTGGTGGTCAATTGAAAGGATTAGTTCACTTAAGTCAAATTGGGGCTTTTTGGTAATTAGCCCAATGGGTCATCTAGTGGCCCCGTGATGGGGATTTTGGGTCCATTAGGTCCCCTTGTGAGGTTTCCTTATGATGATAGGTCCAATTTGATCATTTGGAGTCCGATTGACTTCATTTAGGGAGGTTTGACCTAAATTGGCCTAAGGTTGACCTTTGTCAATTTTGACCAAATAGGTGGGCCTCAAGGGTCCCTAGTGACCTATTTACCTCCTTGTATGGTCATAGGGGTCAATGTGAGGTTATTTTAACCTATTAAAGTCTCTTGGCCACTCCTAGGCTAGGCCATCAAGATTTGTTAAATGCACCCCAATGTGCAATTCTACCTGCTCTATTGAGTTCCTGGGGCCCCTTTGGCCCACCTTGTGTTCTATAATTCAACCTAGGGGGATTTTCCTATGGTTATATGTGATGAATAGGGTGCTTTAACCCTTTTGAGTTACCCTTGAGTTCTCTTTAAATTGGGGTGACCCATGGTGGCTAAGTGCACACCATGTATTTTTCACCCATTCAACTTGTTATCATGATACCCTAGGTCACTTATCCTATTTTTGTCATGACTTGCAATGACAAAAATTTCTTAGGGGCCTAGTAGTTTGGGGGATGTTACAGATATACAGCGGGTTGCAGTGGGAATGCTGGATTTTGCTCCAAATGGAACCTAAACTTAAAACATCCATAACTTTTGATCTGGTCGTCCAATTTTTGCCCACAACACCTCCTCGGAATACGATCGAAGCCCTACATCCAATGCTAATTTTTTTCCAATTATAGTTTGTTTATGGGTCAATATGCGACGGGTTGCTATGTTAATGCGGTATCTATCTCCAAATGACACCTAAACTTCAAACATCCTTACTTTTGATCTGATTGTCCAATTTTTCCACAACACCTTTTCAGATTAAGATCGGAGCCCTAAATCAAATTGAGAACAAGTTTTACCCTTTCCAGTTCATTTAGTGGTTAATATACAGTGGGTTGCAGTTGAATGCGAGATTTAGCCTCAAATGACACAAACTTTAAATAGCAATAATTATTGATCCGGTTGTCCCATTTTTTCCCACAACACCTTTTAGTAATGAGCTCGAATCCCTACATCAAATGAAGAATAGGATTTATGCATTCGAGTTCATTTAGTAGTCGATGGATAGTATGTTTGTAGTGGAAATGAGGGATTTAGCTCCAAATAACACCCAAAACTTCAAAGAGCCATAACTTTCGAATCAGTTGTATAATTTTTGCACACAAAACCTATTCGGAATGAGCTCGTAGCCCACATCTAATGAAGAACAATTTTTACCCACTCCAGTTCATTTTGTGGTTGATATACAATGGGTTGTAGTGGTAATGCGAGATTTAATTCCAAATGACACATAAACTTCAAACAACCATAACTTTTGATCTGATTGTCCACTTTTTGCCCACATCACCCTTTTTTGGAATAAGCTTGGAGCCCTACATCGAATGGAGAATAGGATTTATCGTTCAAGTTCATTTAGTGGTCGATGGATAGCAGGTTGTAGTGGAAATGAACGATTTAGCTCCAAATGACACCTAAACTTAAAAAAGCCTTAACTTTTGATTCGGTTGTCTGATTTTTTCCCACAACACCTTTTTATAATAAGCTCGGAGCCCTACATCCAATGGAGAACAAGTTTTACCCATTCTAGTTCATTTAGTAGTTAATATACAACGGGTTGCAGTGGTAATGCGGGATTTAGCTCCAAATAATACCTAAACATCAAACAACCATAACTTTTAATCCGGTTGTCCGATTTTTGCCCACAACACCTTTCCAGATTAAGATCGGAGCCGTACAACCAATGGAAATAGGATTAACCCATTCAAGTTTGCTTAGTGGTCGATGGACAACGAGTTGCAGTGGAAATGAGGTATTTAGCTCTAAATGAAACCCAAACTTCAAACATCCATAACTTTTGATTAAGTTGTCTGATTTTCACCAACAATATTTTTTCGAAATGAGCTCGGGGACCTACATCACATGGAGTACAAGTGTTACCTATTCCAAATCACTTAGTGGTTGATATGTAGAAGGTTATAATGGTAATGCAGAAGTTTGCTCCAAATGACACCTAAACTTCAAACAACCATAAGTTTTGATCTGGGTGTCGGATTTTTGCCAACAATGTCGTTTCGGAATGAGCACGGAGCCCTATATGCAATGGAGATTGGTATTTACCTGTTCGAGTTTGTTTAGTGATCGATGGACAGCAGAATGCAGTGGAAATGAGGGATTTAGCTCCAAGTGATATCCAAACTTCAAACAGCCATTACTTTAGCTACGATTGCCTGATTTTGGCCAACCAGACCTTTTCGTAACAAGCTCGGAGCCCTATATCCAATTGAGCTATATTTTTACACGTTCTAGTTCATCTAGTGGTCGATATACCGCGGGTTGCAGTAGTAATGCTGGATTTAGCTCCAAATGACACATAAATTTCAAACAGCCCTAACTTTAGATCCGATTATCTGATTTTTACCAATAACACATTTTCAGAATAAGCTAGGAGCCTCACATCCAATGGAAAAAAGTCTTACCATTTCTTGTTTGTTTAGTGTTTAATATAAAGTAGGACGCAGTGGTAATGCGGGATTTAGCTCCAAGTGACACATAAACATCAAATATCCATATCTTTTGATCCGATTGTCCGATTTTTGTCCACAACACTTTTTTGGAATGAGATTGGAGCACTACATCCAATGGAGGATAAGTTTTACCCATTCCAGTTTATTTAGTTGTCGATATAGTGGGTTGCAGTCCTAATGCTGATTTATCTCCAAATGACACCTAAAACTTCAAACAACAAGAACTTTTGATGCAGTTACCCAATTTTTTCCCACAATATCAATTTGGATTGAGCTTGAATCACTTCATTCAATGGAGAATAGTATTTACCTATTATAGTTCATTTAGTGGTCGATATACAATGGGTTGTAGTGGTAATGCGGTATTTAGCTCCAAATGACACCTAAACTTCAAACAACCATAACTTTTCTTCTGCTTGTCCGATTTTTTCCCACAACATTTTTTCAGAATGAGCTCGTAGCCATACATCCAATGAAGAATAGGATTTACCCATTCGATTTTGTTTAGTAGTCAATGGACAATGGGTTCTAGTGGAAATGAGGGATTTTGCTTCAAATGACACCCAAACTTCAAACGACGATAACTTTTGATTCGGTTGTCTGATTTTTGCCCAAAACACCTTTTTGGAAGTAGCTCAGAGCCCTACATCTAATGGATCACAAGTTTTACCCATTCCCATTTATTTAGTGGTCGATATATAGCCGAGTGCAAATGTAATGCGGGATTTAGCTCCAAATGACACAAACTTTAAACATCTAGAACTTTTGATACAGTTGCCAGATTTTTGCCCACAATACATTTTTGGAATGAGCTCAGAGCCCTACATCTAATTGAAAATAGGATTTACCCTCTCAAGTTTGTTTAGTGATCGATATACAATGGGTTGTAGTGGTAATGCGTGAATTAGCTCCAAATGACACATAAACTTTAAACATCCATAACTTTTGATCTGGTTGTCCCATTTCTGCCAACAACACCTTTTCAGAATGAGCTCGGAGTCCTACATCCAGTGGAAAATATGATTTACCTATTCAAGTTTGTTTAGTGGTTGATGGATAGCGGGTTGTAGTGGAAATGAGAGAATTTGCTTCAAATGACATCCAAACTCCAAACAACCATCACTTTTGATCTGGTTGATTGATTTTGGCCCATATCACATTTTTGGAATTAACTCATTGCTTTACATCCAATGGAGCACAAGTTTTTCCAATTCCAGATCATTTAGTCATCGATATACATCAGGTTCCTGTGGTAATGCGTAATTTAGCCCCAAATGACACCTAAACTTCAAACAGCCATTACTTTTGATTCGGTTGCCCGATTTTTGCACACAATACCTTTTCGGAATAAGGTCGAAGCCCTACTTCCAATGGATAACATGGTTTACCAAGTCTAACTCATTTAGTGGTCGATATACAGCATGTTGTAGTGGTAATGCGGGATTTAGCTCCAAATGACACATAAACTTTAAACAGCAAAAACTTTTGATACATTTGCCCAATTTGTTCTAATAATACCTTTGGGAATAAGCTCGGAGCCCTACATCCAATGGAGCATAAGATTTACCCATTACAGTTTGTTTAGTGCTTGATATAAAATGGGTTGTACAAGTAATGCGGGAATTAGCTCCAAATGACAGATGAACTTCAAACAGCCATAACTTTTGATCTGGTTGTCCGAATTTGTCCACAACACCTTTTCGGTAAGAGCCCAGAGCCCTACATCCAATGGAGAATAGGATTTACTCATTCGAGTTCCTTTTGTGGTCGATGGACAGCTGGTTGCAGTATAAATGAGGGATTTATCTCCAAATGACACCCAAACATCAAAGAGCCATAACTGTTGATCAGGTTGTCTGATTTTTGCCCAAAACACCTTTTAGGAATGACCTCAGAGACCTACATATAATATAGAACAAGTTTTACCCATTCCAATTTGCTTAGTGGTTAATATATAGCGGGTTACAGTTGTAATGCAGGATTTAGCTCCAATTGACACCTAAACTTCAAACATGCATAACTTTTGATCTGGTTATTTGATTTTTGCCCACATCATTTCAGGAAAAAACTCGGAGCCCCGCATGCAATAGAGAACAAGTTTTACCCATTCCAAATCATTTAGTTGTCGATATATAGCGGGTTGCAGTGGTAATGAGGGAATTAGCTCCAAATGACACCTAAACTTCAAACAACTACATCTCTTGATACAGTTGACCGATTTTTGCCCACAATACCTTTTTAGAATGAGCTCAGAGCCCTACATCCAATTTAGAATAGAATTTACAGGTCTGAGTTTGTTTAGTGGTCGATATATAGTGGGTTGTAGTGGTAATATGGAATTTAGCCATAACTTTTGAATCGATTTTCCAATTTTTGCTCACAACAACTTTTCGGAAAGAGCTCATAGCCTAACATCCAATGGGTAATGGAATTTAATCGTTCGAGTTTGTTTAGCGGTGGTTGGATAGCATGTTGTAGTGGAATGAGAGATTTTACTCCAAATGACACCCAAATTTCAAAAAGCCATAACTTTTGATTCGGTTGCCTGATTTTTTGCCCACAACACCTTTTCGTAATGAGCTCAGAGCCCTACATCCAATGGAACACAAATTTTATACATTTCAGTTTATTTAGTGGTCGATATACAGTGAGTTGTAGTAGTAATGTGGGATTTATCTCCAAATGACACCTAAATTTCAAACAACCGTAACTTTTGATCCGGTTGTCCGATTTTTGCCCACCACACCTCTTCGAAATAAGCTCGTAGCCCTAAATTCAATGGAGAAAAAGTTGTACACATTATTATTTGTTTAGTGGTCAATATGCAGTGGGTTGTAGTGGTAATGTGGAATTTAGCTCCAAGTGACACCTAAACTTCAAACATCCTTATTTTTTGATCTGGTTGTCCGATTTTTTCCCACAACACCTTTTCGGAATAAGATCGGAGACCTACATCCAATGGAGAATAAGTTTTCCCAGTTCAGTTCATTTTGTGGTTGATTTACAGTGGGTTGCATTAGTAATGCGGGATTTTGCACCAAATGACATAAAATTCAAACAGCCATAACTTTTGATCCGGTTATCCGATTTTTGACCACAACACTTTTTTAGAATAAGCTTGCAGCCCTACATCCAATGGAGAATAGGATTTACTAATTCAAGTTCAATTAGTCATCGATGGACAGTGGGTTGAAGTGAAAATGAGGGATTTTGCTCCAAATGACACTCAAACTTTAAAGAGCCATAACTTTTGATTCGTTTGTGTGATTATTGCCCACAACACCTTTCAAAATAAGCTCGGAGCCCTACATCCTATGGAGAACAAGTTTTATCTGTTCAAGTTCATTTCGTGGTCTATATACAACGGGTTGCAGTGGTAATGCGGGATTTAGCTCTAAATAATACTTAAACTTCAAACAACCATAATTTTTGTTTCGGTTGTCCGATTTTTTCCCACAACATCTTTTCAGAATAAAATCGGAGCCCTACATGGAGAATAAGATTTACTAATTCGAGTCCGTTTAGTGGTCGATGGATAGTGGGTTGCAGTAGAAATGAGGGATTTAGCTCTAAATGAAACCCAAACTTCAAACAGCCATAAATTTTTATTAAGCTGTCTGATTTTTGCCAACAACACCTTTTCAAAATGAGCTCAGATCTCTACATCCAATGGAGCACAAGTGTTACCCATTCTGAATCATTTATTTGTTGATATGCAGCAAGATGTAGTGGTAATGCAGAATTTTGCTCTAAATGACAGCTAAACTTTAAACACCCATAACTATTGATATGGTTGTCCGATTTTTGTACACAACATCATTTCGGAATGAGCATGGAGCCCTATATCTAATGGAGAATAGGATTTACCCGTTCGATTTTGTTTAGTGATCGATGGACAGCGGATTGTACTGGAAATGAGGGATTTAGTTCAAAGTGACACCAAAACTTCAAACATCTATAACTTAGCTACGATTGCTTGATTTTGGACAAAAACACCTTTTTGGAATAATCTCTGAGCCCTATATCCAATTGATCTCTAGTTTTACCAATTCCAGTTCATTTAGTAGTCGATATATAGTGGGTTGCAGTGGTAATGCTAAATTTAGCTTCAAATGACACCTAAACTTCAAACTGAAATAACTTTCGATCTGGTTGTCCTATTTTCACCCATAAAACCTTTTTAGAATAAGCTCGGAGCCTTTACATCCAATGGAAAACAAGTTTTAGTAGTTCTCATTCGTTTAGTGGTCAATATAAAGCGAGCTGCAACGATTATGCGGGATTTAGCTCCAAATGACACATAAACTTCAAATATCCGAAACATTTGATCTAATTGTCAATTTTTTCCCACAACACTTTTTTCAAATGTGATCGGAGCCCTACATCCAATAGAGAATAGGTTTTACCCATTCCATTTCATTTAGTGGTCGATACAGTGGTTTGCAGTGCTAAAGCAGGATTTAGCTCCAAATGACACCTAAACTTCAAACAACCAGAACTTTTGACGCAGTTTCTTGATTTTTGCCCGCAATTACTTTTTATAATGAGCATGAAGCCCTACATCTAATGGAGAATAGGATTTACCTATTCGTGTTCATTTAGTGGTTGATATACAGCGGGTTGTAGTGGTAATGCGGGATTTAGCTCCAAATGACACCTAAACTTCAAACAGACATAACTTTTCATCTGCTTGTCAGTTTTTTCCCCCACAGACCTTTTCAGAATGAGCTCGAAGCCCTACATCCAATGGAGAATAGGATCATTTGAGTTTTTTTAGTGATCGATGGACAACGAGTTGTAGTGGAAATGAGGGATTTAGCTTCAAATGACACCCAAACTTCAAACAGCCATAACCTTTGCCCACAACATCTTTTGGAATGAGCTTGTAGCCCCATCCAATGGATCACAAGTCTTACCTATTCTAGTTTATTTAGTGGTCAAAATAAAGCTAGTTGTAGTCATAATTGGGGATTTAGCTCCAAATGACACCTAAACTTCAAACAGTTAGAACTTTTGATACAGTTGCCCGTTTTTCCCACAATACCTTTTTGGAATGAGC
Source organism: Dactylorhiza incarnata (assembly GCA_033032865.1). Classification (NCBI taxonomy): domain Eukaryota; kingdom Viridiplantae; phylum Streptophyta; class Magnoliopsida; order Asparagales; family Orchidaceae; genus Dactylorhiza; species Dactylorhiza incarnata. Next base: position 7,489,954 of record JAWHQI010000098.1, read on the forward strand.
TCACGGCCCAGCATCTAATGGAAAATAGGATTTACCCACTTAAGTTCATTTACTGGTCGATATATAGTGGGTTGCAGTGGTAATGCGGGATTTAGCTCCAAATGACACTTAAACTTCAAACAACCATAACTTCTGAATTATTTGCCCGTTTTCTGCCCCCTTTTCAGAATGAGTTCGGAGTCCTACATCCAATGGAAAATATGATTTACCCGTTCAAGTTTGTTTAGTGGTTGATGGGTAGAGGGTTGCGGTGGAAATGTGAGATTTAGCTCCAAATGATACCCAAACTTCAAACAGCCATAACTTTTGATCCGGTTGACTGATTTTGGCCCACAACAAATTTTCAGAATTAGCTCGGAGCCCTACATCAAATGGAGCACAATTTTGAACAATTGTAGTTCACTTAGTGGTTGATATACATTGGGTTGCAATGGTAATGTGGAATTTAGCTTTAAATGACACCTAAACTTCAAACAGCCATAACTTTTGATCCGATTGTCAAATTTTTGCCAACAACACCTTTTCGGAATAAGCTCAGAGACCTACATCCAATGAAAAAAACTTTTACCCATTCCAATTCATTTAGTGGTCGATGCACAATGGGTTGTAGTAGTAATGCGAGATTTTGCTCCAAATGTTACATAAATTTCAAACAGCCAGAACTTTTGATATAGTTGCCCGATTTTTTCCCACAATACTGTTTTGGAATGAGCTCGGAGCTCTACATCCAATTTTGAATAGAATTTAGATATCCGAGTTTGTTTAGTGGTTGATATACAGTGGGTTGTAATTTTAATGCGGGATTTACCTCCGAATGACACCTAAACATCAAACAACCATAACTTTTGATCTGATTTTCTGATTTTTGCCCACAGCTTTTCGGTATATGCTCGTAGCCTAACATCCAATGGAGAATAGAATTTACCAGTTCAAGTTCGTGTAGTGGTGGATGGATGGCGGGTTGTAGTGGAATGAGGGATTTAGCTACAAATAATACTTAAACTTCTAACATCCATAACTTTTGATTCGATTGACTGATTTTTGCCTATAACACCTTTTTGTAATGAGCTCGGAGCCCTACATCCATTGGAGCACAAATTTGACCCGTTCCAGTTAATTTAGTGGGTAGTATACAGTGGGTTGTAGTGGTAATACGGGATTTAACTCCAAATAACACTTAAACTTCAAATATCCATAACTTTTGATCTGGTTGTTCGGTTTTAGCCCACAACAACTCTTTGAAATAAGCTTGGAACCCTACATCCAATAGAGAACAAGTTTTACCCATTCCAGTTCATTTGTTGGTGTAGTGGGTTGCAATAGTTATGCGGGATTTAGCTTCAAATGACACAAAACTTCAGACATCCAGAACTTTTGATCTGGTTCTCCGATTTTTGCCCACAACAACTTTTCGGAATAAGCTCGGAACCCTACACCCAATGGAGAATAGTATTTACTCATTCGAGTTCATTTTGTGGTCGATGGACAAAAGGTTGTAGTGGAAATGAGGGATTTAGCTCCAAATGCCACATAAACTTCAAACAACCATTACTTTTGATTCGGTTGTCCGATTTTTGCCCACAATACCTTTTCAGAAAGAGCTCAGAGCCCTACATCCAATGGAGAATAGGATTTATTAGTTTGAGTTCATTTAGTGGTCGATGGACAATGGGTTGTTGTGGAAATGATGGATTTAGCTCCAAATAACACTCAAACTTCAAAGAGCCGTGACTTTTAATCTGGTTGCCCAATTTTTCCCACAACACCTTTTCAGAATATGCTTGGAGCCCTACATCTAATGGAGAACAAGTTTTACCTATTCAAGTTCATTTAATGGTCAATATACAGCGGGTTGCAGTGGTAATGTGGGATTTAGATCCAAATAATACCTAAACTTCAAACATCCATAACTTTTGATCCGGTTGTCTGATTTTTGTCCACAACATATTTTCGGAATGAGATCGGAGCCTTACATCCAATGGAGAATAGGATTTACATGTTCGAGTTCATTTTGTGGTATATGGATAGCGGGTTATAGTGGAAATGAGGGATTTAGCTCCAAATTACACTCAAACTTCAAACATCCATAACTTTTAATTAAGTTGTCTGATTTTTGCCAAAAACACCTTTTTGAAATGTGCTCGGAGCCCAACCTCCAATGGAGCACAAGTGTTACCCATTCCAAATCATTTAGTGGTTGATATGCAGCAGGTTGCAGTAGTATTATAGAATTTTGCTCCAAATGATACCTAAACTTCAAACAACCATAAATATTGATCCGATTGTTTGATTTTTGCCCACAACACTTTTTTGGAATTAGCTCGGAGCACTACATCCAATAGAGAATAAGATTTAACCATTCGAGTTCGTTTAGTGGTCGATGGACAGCGGGTTGCATTGGAAATTAGGGATTTAGCTCCAAAGGACACCCAAACTTCAAACAACCATAACTTTTGATTAAGTTGACAAATTTTTGCCAACAATAACTTACCGAAATGAGCTCGTAGCCCTACATCCTATGGAGCACAACTATGACAAGTTCCAAATCATTTAGTGGTTGATATCCAACATATTGTAGTGGTAATGCAGAATTTTTCTCCAATTGATACCAAAATTTCAAACAGCCATAACTTTTGATCCGGATGTCTAATTTTTGCCCACAACACCTTTTCGGAATGAATTTAGAGCGCTACATCCAACGGAGAATAGGATTAACTCGCTCAAATTCATTTAGTGAACGATGGAGAGCGGATTGCAAGTGAAATGAGGGAGTTAGCTCCAAGTGACACCCAAACTTCAAACAACCATAACTATTGATATGATTGCCCTATTTTGGCCCACAACACCTTTTCGGAATAAGCTCGGAGCCCTAAATCCAATTGATAACTATTTTTACCCATTGCAATTCATTTAGTGGTCGATATACAGAGGGTTGCAGTGGTATTGCGGGATTTAGCTCCAAATGACACCTAAACTCAAATAGCCATAACTTTTGATCCAGTTGTCTGATTTTTACCCATAACACCTTTTTAGAATAAATTCAGAGCCTTACATCCAATGGAAAATAAGTTTTACCAGCTCTTGTTTGTTAGTGGTCAATATATGGCGGGATGCAGTGATAATGCGGGATTTAGCTCCAAATAACACATAAACTTCAAATATCCATAACTTTTGATCTGATTATTCAATTTTTGCCCACAACACATTTTGAGAACCAGATCGGAGCCCTATATCCAATGAATATTAAATTTACCCGTTCAAGTTCATTTAGTGGTGGACAGATGGCGGGTTATAGTGGAATGAGGGATTTAGCTCCAAATGACACCCTAATTTTAAGCAACTATAACTTTCGATTCAGTTGTCTGATAATTGCCCCCAATAACTTTTCGTAATGAGCTCAGAGCCCTACATCCAATGAAGCACAAATTTTACCAATTCTAGTTCATTTAGTGTTCGATATATAGCGGGTTATAGTGTTAATGCGGGATTTTACTCCAAATGGCACCTAAACTTTAAACAACCATAACTTTTAATATGGTTGTCCGATTTTTGCCCACAACACCTCTTCGAAATAAGCTCGAAGCCCTACATCCAATGGAGAACAAGATTTACCCATTCCAGTTCATTTATTGGTCAATATGCAGCGGGTTGCAGTGGTAATGTGAATTTTGCTCCAAATGACACCCAAACTTCAAAGAGCCATCCAGTTGTTTGATTTTTGCTCACATCTTTTCGGAATAGGCTTGGAGCCCTACATCCAATGGAGAATAAGTTTTACCCATTCCAATTCATTTAGTGGTAGATATACAATGGGTTGCAGTGGTAATGTTGAAGTTTGCTCCAAATGACACAACTTCATACATCCATAAATGACACAAACTTCAAACAGCAATAACTTTTGATCTGGTTGTCCGATTTTTGCCCACAACACCTTTTTGGAATGAGCTCGGACCCCTATATCCAATGGAGCACAAGTTTTACCCAGTCCAATTCATTTAGTTGTTGATATATAGTGGCTCTCAGTGGTAATATGGGATTTAGCTCCAAATGACCCCTAAACTTCAAATAGTCATAACTTTTGATCTTGTTGTCCGATTTTTGCCCAAACTTTTTGGAATGAGGTCGCAGCCCTACATTCAATGGAGAAAAGAATTTACCCATGCGAGTTTGTGTAGTGGTCAATAGACAGTGGGTTGTAGTGGAAATGATGTATTTAGCTCCAAATGACACTCAAACTTCAAACAACCATAACTTTTGATTCGGTTATCTGATTTTTGCCCACAACACCTTTTCATAATAAGCTCGGAGCCCTACTTCCAATGGAGCACAAGTATTACACGTTATAGTTCATTTAGTGTTCGATATAAAGTGGGTTGCTGTGGTAATGCGGGATTTAGCTCCAAATGGCACCTTAACTTCAATAACCATAACTTTTGATCTAATTGTCCGATTTTTGCCCACAACACCTCTTCAAAATAAGCTCGGAGCCCTACACCCGATGGAGACAACATTTTACTCATTCTAGTTCATTTAGTTGTCAATATGTAGTGGGTTGCAGTGGTAATGTAGGATTTAGCTCCAAATGACACCTAAACTTCAAACATCCATCACTTTTGATCCGGTTGACTGATTTTTGCCCACAACACCTTTTCGTAATGAGCTCAGAGCCCTATATCCAATGGAGAATAGGATTTACCCATTTGAGTTCATTTAGTTTGTAACATACCCAACTCAATTATACACCTAGGTGTGATTTTAGGCCAAGACATAAGACAAATCATGGAAAAGGGCCATGAACACCTAGGGAACCCCTTAATCTAACTAGGTCACCTATACCTAGGGTTACCCAAATTGCCTTCAATATGTCAATATAACCTCACCATAACTCTCGTAACCCTTCAAGGAGACCAATAGGTCACAATGGACCCTTTGGGGTCAGCCAAATTGGTCAAGTTGACTAAAGTCAACCCTAACACTAAATGGGTCAAACCTTCCCAATTATAGTCAATAAGCTTTTATATGACCAAATTTGCCTCAACCAAACTCTCCTAACCCCTAAAGGAGGTCAATGGACCAAATTAAACCCATTGAGTTCAACCAAATTCATGAATTGGGCCAAAAATCAACTTTGGGCATAATAAATCCAATTTGACCTAACATGACCAAATGACCCTAAATTGGCCTCACCAAGCCATAATTCACCTTGAATGGTGTCAAGTGACCCAAGACCATCAATTTGGGTCATCCACATCACCTAAATTGACTGTGGATCAAGCTTAATTAATTAACTAGGGTTAATCAAGCCCAAATTGGATTCACCAAGCCCAAGCCTTTATTTCAATGGGCTTTGCACAATATTAGTGACCCATACTACAGCACAAGATGCTAATTACAATGGCTAACCACTGAAATTCAAAAGAGATTCCATACGTGGGGGTATTTTGGAGAAATCTCCAAACTTGGAATGAGAGAAATCATGAAATCATGGAATGTTATCCACCCGTCCTCTATTTCTCCTCCCAACATCTTCTCTCAGCTACCACAATAAATTCCAGCCAAATACATGAAGGAAGGAGGCCAGCTGGTGGGGGATTTTGTTATTCATTGGGTCGCCGGGGAGGTGCGCTAATTGCACTCCTTGAATTACCCCCCCCCCCCCCCCCAGGTCCAATTTTGCACTCCACCATCTTCAGTGAGCCGTGAGGAAGAGAAGCCCCAATCTTGGAGAAGAAATTAGGCACTGGAGATGGAAATCATCATAGGACCTCGAACTCAAATTCATCCATGGTGCTGAGGTGGATTACCCATCAATTGGCCTTAAATCAAGTAGGTTTCATTCCCCCTCCCTTAGTGCAAAGATCTAGATCCATTAGGATTTGATTTGAGCTAAATCGGGCTCGAATCAAGCTTGGAAATGGCCTATTTTCGAGCCGATTTTCCCCTGCCTTAACTCTCAGTTCTGACCACCACCGGCCAGCAAACCACCACCCAATGACATCCACCACATCGGTGCAGGTTGTGGTGGTGGCAGCCGACCATAGAAAAGCCTAGGTGAACGGGAAATAAAGTTTGAACATGCCCAGGTTGGGGAATCCTCAACCATTGGCTGGAGAAAGGCCCAGTTCCCCTTGATTTGCATACATAACTCTGGGACTAACCACCTCAAATTCTATTGGAATGGCTACCTCCGAGCCATGAGTTAATTTGAACGGTGTCTCTCCTGTGGTTGAAGATGGTGTAGTCCGAAGAGTCCAAAGAATGGAAGGAAGCTGATCTGCCCAGTTTCCTTTTTGATTCAAAATCCTCTTCATTAAAAGTTGCTGGATTTGTCTATTTGCTGCTTCCACCTTGTACAACCCTGATGTTCGCCAGGAATAGTCAGATTATTCACATCCAAGAAGGCGAGCCAAGATGGGCGAACCCCGGTGAGGCAAGCCAAGATGGGCGAACCCCGGTGCGCCGAGGCAAGACAGGCGAGTCCGCCTAGAGTAAGTGCGGATAGCAATTCTGGGGCTCGCCGAGGCAAGACAGGCGAGGCCGCCTAGAGTAAGTGCGGATAGCAATTCTGGGGCTCGCCAAGGCAAGACAGGCGAGTCCGCCTAGAGTAAGTGCGGATAGCAATTCTGTGGCTCACCGAGGCAAGACAGGCGAGCCCGCCTAGAGTAAGTGTGGATAGCAATTCTGGGGCTCGCCGAGGCAAGGCAGGCGAGCCCGCCTAGAGTAAGTGCGAATAGCAATTCTGGGGATCGCCGAGGCAAGACAGGCGAGCCCGCCTAGAGTAAGTTCGGATAGCAATTCTGGGGCTCGCCGAGGCAAGACAGGCGAGCCCGCCTAGAGTAAGTGCAGATAGCAATTCTGGGGCTCGCCGAGGCAAGACAGGCGAGCCCGCCTAGAGTAAGTGCGGATAACAATTCTGGGGCTCGCTGAGGCAAGACAGGCGAGCCGCCTAGAGTAAGCGCGGATAGCAATTCTGGGGCTCGCCAACCCAGAGGCTCGCGAGCTCCACTCACAAGGGAGGTCGCGAAGCGGGCTGGCTCGCCCAGTAAAAGTTCAGGAAGGGATTTTTACCAGGAGGCCCCCGGCGGTCTGCGGTTAGCCTCTCCAAACAGCGGAGTTTGGCTGTTAGCAGACCAATCCGGTGTGCGGATAGTAAGACTGAACAGCGGGATTTGGCTAATGACAGACCACAAAACTAAAATCTATAAATAGACCTCAAAGGGCACCTTGGAGGAGGACTGGTTCAGAATCTTTGAGCCTTCTTCTCTCCTTAGGTCGCTTTCGTTCGGGCTCTCTAGCTCTCCAAGGTGCCCAAGTCTTAGCTTTGGCTTGGGAGGGGAAGCGCTCAACGATCTTCCGGGTTAGTGGAGGGACCTCCTCGCTAAGACTAAGGTCTTTGTTCTTTGTCCGAGTTATTTGCCTACCTCTTCCGAGGGACCAGTAAGGGCTAGCTGCCCCTCGATTCGTTGAGGGCCCCGAGCTCCACATGAGACCGAGAAATCGGTTTCAACATTTTGGTGCGGTGAGCGTGGAGTGTGGCTGGTTCAAGAAAGTTCCAGAGAATGGTTATGGCGGGAGATGAAGAGCAAGGCGAGTTCGGCGAGACACCTCAGGAGGCGATGGCCAGAATGCTCGCAGATTTCAGAAAGGAGGTGCTCGACACCTTGGGTTCACAGTCACAGCTCTGCGAAGCGAGTTTGCGACCCCAACACCTCGGGCGACCCCTCCCCCTACAACGGTCGGCGAGAATGCTCCAGGGGGAAGGGCTGGAAAGGAAGTTGCCGTGGGGTTAGGTCAGGACAGGGAAGGGCGAGTGTTGTTCGCCAGTCCGGCGAGCTCCGTGCCGGCGAGCTCCGTGCCGGCGAGCTCAGTGCCAACGAGCTCCGTCCCAGCGAGCGCGGCGCAGGCGAGTGTGTGCCAAGAGGATGCGGCTACGGTCAGGGTGGTTCAGGCGAGCACCGCCCTCGCGAGTGCAGTCCCGGCGAGCTCAAGTTTGGCGAGAGAACTTGGGGGGCGAGTGGAGCCAGAAAAAGTGACAGGAGGCGGAAGCCCCTTTTGCGAGCTGGTGCTTTCCGCACCCAACCCAGGGGGGTTTCGAGAGTGGGATCGGGTGTACTACAACAGTAGGGATGACCCTGTCCAGCACCTGCAGAGTTTCGAAGACTCGGTCTCCATCAGGACGATGTCAGATGCCTTCAAGTTTTGTCTCTTTGCCGTCACCCTCAAGCAGAAGGCCAGGGACTGGTTCCATCAGCTCCCTGCAGGATCAATCTACGCGTTCGAGGATTTGCACCGAAGTTTTTTGCTGAGGTTCTCGACCTCAAAAAAGAGGAAGAAGGACGCTGATTCCCTCTTCAAAGTGAAGCAGGAACCCAGGGAGTCGTTGGCTCAATATGCCGATCGGTTCCAGGAGGAAGTGCAGCTCACTCAGGAGATGCCCGGGTTTGCACTCCAACTCACCTTCACGGTCGGGTTGAAAGAGAGTTTCTTCAAGATGGCATTGAAGAGAAAGGCCCCCGTCTCCTATGAGGAGCTGATGGAGAGGGTGTCGGAGGAAGTCGTGAGTGAAGAAGCCAACCCAGAGCTCACCAAGAGGCTAGCAAAGCTCAGTGAGCCGGATGTGAGGCAGCAGGAGGTCAGGAGAAGGGAAGAGCCCCGGGCCCAGAGGGGGGATGGAGGCCGCAAGGCGGAGGAATGCAAGGGCAGGGAAGGGGTTACGGCCCAGGAAGGGGTAACCATTTCGGAGGTCAATGGAGACCCCCCAGTTAGGGTGGAGGCAGGGTCCGATGCAGATGCTTCCCCCACCTCAACAGGCCATGGCAATTGGCCGGGGAAGAGGAAGAGGAAGGAGAGGCGAGGTGGAAACAGCAGCCATTAGGAGGAGAAGGAATAGGGTGGCGGAGGCCGATGCAGGGGAGGTGACGTTGCCATATTGTATCTTCCATGATGAGGAAGGTCACTCAACGGACACCTGCCCAGAGTTCCTGGAAGTGAAGAGGGGCAGAGCGCCCACGCCACAGCAGCTGCAGCCAGTGAGGATCGTGGAAGTCGAGCCTCGAGAGGAGGATGAGGAAAGGTGTGAGGATAGAAACGATTTGGGGAATAGGGGAGGGATCGCGGTGATCCATGGGGGGGGGGGGGGGGGGGGGGGGGGTAAGGGGTGGAGGCGACCCGCAAGGCTAGCCTCCATACCATCTACCGCCGAAGCGTAGCTTCAACATCCACCGCTCCGCCCCCGGCCGAAAAAATCATTTTCACGTAGAAGGACATGCCGGGCTATGAGGACCCGTTCTGCGACGCGCTGCTCATTCAGACGACGATCGAGAACTTCACCGTCTCCCGAATCCTAGTGGACAACGGGAGTTCGGTCAACGTCATCTTCAAGAAGGCGTTTGACAGGATGGAGGTGGAGCCCAGAAGGGTGTTGGCCTCGGTCTGTTTGGATTCTCGGGGGAGAGGAAAGAAGTAGAAGGGGGAGTAGGACTTCATATGACCTTGGGTGGGCAGTCCAGGAACTGCCGTTTTGTCATAGTGGACACTCCAAGCAGCTACAGCGCCATCTTCGGACGGCCACTCATCAGCGCGTTCCGCTGTGTCCCCTCCACCTTTCATCAATGCCTTAAGTTCAACGACGGAGGGGTTCAGGTGCGGATCAGGGGGGATCCCAAGGTGGCAAGGCAGTGCTATGTGATGGCTGTCAACACCATCTCCTGGATGGGAGAAGCGGAGGAGTGGGATAAGATGATGGAGGAGGCGGCCGAAGCCGGAGGTAAGGAGGTAGCCGAGGAGAAGTTGGAGGGAGATGAAGTCCATGCCCATGAAGGGATAGCTGAGGGACCCCGGGCGGAAAGAGAGGAAGAAGAAGAGAAGGCCCAAGAGAGAGGGGTGGAGGAGCTGATGGTGGTAGAGAAGGAGGTCAAGGAAGGAACCCAGGCTCTCGCTTGTGCCGAGGAGGAGAAGGCTTGGGGAGAGCAGTCCCGGTTGGAGTCTATGGACGAGGTCATGGAGCTCGTGGTCACCACCCGGCTAGGGGTGGTAGAGAAGGTCCGGGTTAAAGGAGGACTCAACCCGGAAGATCAAGCGGAGATCCTGGCGTGCGTGCAGAAGAACATAGACGTCTTCGCTTGGAGCGCCGCGGAAATGCCCGGGATTGACGTGGATGTGGCTTGCCATCGCCTCAACCTCGACCCCGACACCCGCCCTATCCGCCAGAAGAAAATGGCCACCGCCGACAAGCTGGAAGGGCCCATCCGCGAGGAGGTGAGCAAGCTTCTACAGGCAGGCTTTGTAACGGAGATCCAGTATCCAGGCTGGGTCTCCAACGTCGTCATGGTGAAGAAGGGAGGAGGTAAATGGAGGATGTGTATCGACTTTTCTTTACTTAATAAATCATGCCCTAAGGATTGTTACCCCCTGCCTAGGATCAACGCGCTGGTTGACTCAGCCGTCGGTTTTCCTGTGATGTCTTTCTTAGATGCTTTTTCAGGTTACCATCAAATCCGCATGCACCCCCCGGACATCAAGGATGTCTCCTTCATCACGGGGGATGGATGCTACTGTTATAAGATGATGTTGTTCGGGCTCAAGAATGCAGATGCCACATACCAAAGGATGATGGACAGAGTCTTCCGCGAGCAGAAGGGAAGAAACTTGGAGGTTTATGTTGACGACCTCATGGTAAAGAGCCGAGACCTTGGGTCTCACCTCCGAGACCTCGAGGAGACATTCGGGACTCTACGGCACTACAAGATGAAACTCAATCCCTTGAAATGTGTCTTCGGGGCAAACCGAGGAAAGTTCCTAGGCCACTTACTCACCCCCGCAGGAGTGGAGCCTAACCCGGACAAGGTTAAGGCGGTAATGGAGTTGGGGTCGCCGAGGAATCCGAAGGAGGTTCAGAGCCTTACAGGGAAGTTGGCTGGGCTCAGCAGGTTCCTCTCCAAGGCAGGGGAAAAGTGTGCGCCTTTCTTCAAGGTGCTACGGGGCAACAAGAAGTTTGAGTGGACCCGGGAGTGCGAGGAGGCCTTCCAGGCTCTGAAGGAACAGCTCAGCCGAGGCCAGGAGAAGACCTTTCCCTGTACTTGGGGGTAGGGTCCAAAGCAGTAAGTTCCGTGTTGATCCGGGAGGAGAGGAAGAAAAAGTTCCCCATCTACTCCGTCAGCCGAGTGCTGAAGAAGGCAGAGCTCCGGTACCCGTTCCTGGAAAAGTTAGCCTTCGCATTGGTGGTGTCGGCCCGGAGACTCCGACCTTACTTCCAAGCCCATTCAATCAAGGTAGTGACGGACCATCCGCTCCGTAAAGTCATGGAAGGGGTGGAGCACTCGGCAAGGTTGGCAAAGTGGTCCGTTGAGTTATGTGAATTCAATATCACGTTCGTGCCCAGGACGTCCATCAGGGCTCAGGCGGTGGCAGACTTCATGGTCGACTATGCGGCCGAGGTGGGGGAGCACGAGCCACCTCCCCCATAGGCATGGAAGATGTTGGTGGACGGAGCGTCGGGAAAGTACACCTATGGAGGGGGGATAGTCCTGGTAAGTCCTCAGGGGACTCGGATTGAGCAAGCCTTAAACATCCATTTCCCAATTACCAACAACCAGGCTGAGTACAAGGTAGTGATAGCGGGCCTTCGGCTGGCCCGGGAACTAGGGGTGCAGGACGTGGAGGTCTCCACGGATTCCATGGTGGTAGCATGCCAAATCAAGGGAGAGTTTGAAGCGAAGGACCCGATCCTCCTTCTATACCTGGAGAAGGTTAAGGGGGTCATCGGGAAATTCCGCACCTTCTCCATCAAGCACGTGCCGAGGGAGGAGAGCACCCAGGCGGACCTCTTAGCCAAGTTCGTTCCCCGAGCAGGAGAGACGGCTTCGGAACTCTTCCGTTCCTCCATCGAGGAAGGAGAGTTGCTGGAGGTGGATCGACGAGCCTCGTGGATGGATCCGTTCATCACCTTCCTATCCTCCGGGCAGTTCCCTGGAGAGGACGTGGACAAGAGACGCTTCAGGTATAAGTCCGCTTATTACTCCTTGCATGCAGGAGGGCTATATAGGAAGATTCTCTCGGGACTCCTGGCCTGTTGTGTCTCCGAGGAGGAGGTTCTGAGAGTCCTGGAAGAAATCCACTCCGGGGAGTGCGGCAGCCACTCCGGGAGTCGGACCCTGGAAGGGAGGGTGTTGAGGCAAGGCTACTTCTGGCCCACTCTCAGCAAGGATGCGGCAGAGTTCGCGAGGAAGTGTCCGAAGTGCCAGCTCTATGCTCCACTCCAACTCCTCCCAGCCCAAAGGCTCCGGACCATCACAGCTCCCTGGCCCTTTGCCATATGGGGGTTGGACCTGGTCGGTCCCTTCACCCAAGCCAGCAGCCAGAGGAAGTTCCTACTGGTCATGATCGACTACTTCTCCAAGTGGGTAGAAGTGAAAGCACTCGCTAAGGTAACCTCTCAGGTGGTTAGGAATTTTGTGTGGGGAGAGATAATTTGCAGGCACGGGCTACCTCTAGCTATAGTGACGGACAATAGGCCGCAGTTTGCTAGTGAAGAGTTTGTTGGCTTCTGCACTCAGCTCGGCATTGACCTCAGGTTCGCGTCGGTCCATCACCCGAGGAGCAATGGGCAAGTGGAGGCGGCGAACAAAATAATCGTGAAGCTATTAAAAAAGAAAGTGGAGAACCTTCGGGGAAACTGGGTAGAACAACTACCCTCCGTCCTCTGGGCCATGTGGACTACTCCAAATACCGCCACCGGGGAGACTCCGTTCAAGATCTCTCACGGGTCCGAGGCCGTTCTCCCCATAGAGTTTGAGGTAAAGACCCCCCGGGTGATCGCTGCGAGCGAGGGGGGTGAAGAGTGGCTAGAAGATAATAACGCAGAGCAGAGGCTATCTTTGGACATGGTGGAAGAACTCCGGGACTTGGCCACCATCAGGCAGGAAGAGCTCAAACGGCGGATGGCTCGATATTTTGACAATCATATCTGGATAAAGCACTTTCAGAAAGGAGACCTAGTCCTGAAGAAGGTCGATGCGGCCGGCAGAGGGGCCACGGTGGGTAAACTTATCCCCAACTGGGAAGGTCCATATATTGTAAGCGAGGCGCTCAAGTCGGGGGGGGGGGGGGGGGGTATCATCTCCAGGATGTGGATGGGGTGCCTCTCGACCGAGCCCGGAGTGGGGATGATTTGAAACGATTTTACCCTTGAAAGATTTATTCTGTTGTTTACTAAATGTCTTACTCCTTTTTGTGATGCTTATAATTACTGTCATGCCATGGTGACGAAGGTTGGATGGGTTGGTGCTGGAATGCCCCAGATCGATTCCGCTCCCGGGCTCTCACCTAGATGGGGGGTTCAGGTTGATCTCTGGAGAGGCTGGCAAGGTTGGATATGTTGGTGCTGGAATGCCCCAGATCGATTCCGCTCCCGGGCTCTCACCTAGACGGGGGGGGGGGGGGGGGGGGGGGGGGGGGGGGGGGGGTTCAGGTTGATCTCTGGAGAGGCTGACAAGGTTGGATATGTTGGTGCTGGAATGCCCCAGATCGATTCCGCTCCCGGGCATTCACCTAGACGGGGGGTTCAGGTTGATCTCTGGAGAGGCTGGCAAGGTTGGATATGTTGGTGCTGGAATGCCCCAGATCGATTCCGCTCCCGGGCTCTCACCTAGACGGTTCAGGTTGATCTCTGGAGAGGCTGGCAAGGTTGGATATGTTGGTGCTGGAATGCCCCAGATCGATTCCGCTCCCGGGCTCTCACCTAGATGGGGGGTTCAGGTTGATCTCTGGAGAGGCTGGCAAGGTTGGAAATGTCTGTGCTGGAATGCCCCAGATCGATTCCGCTCCCGGGCTCTCACCTAGACGGGGGGTTCAGGTTGATCTCTGGAGAGGCTGGCAAGGTTGGATATGTTGGTGCTGGAATGCCCCAAATCGATTCCGCTCCCGGGCTCTCACCTAGACGGGGGGTGCAGGTTGATCTCTAGAGGGGCTGGCAATAGGGGTCATGGTTTGAAGGTAACAAGTTGATATGTTAGATCCAGAGGGGCTTGGTTCGCAAAATTGAAAGGGTTGAGGCTGGTAAAGGCCTAAGGTAACAGGTTGAGGTGTTAGAGCCAGAAGGGCTTGGCTCGCAAAATTGAAAGGGGTGAGGCTGGTAAGGCCTCAGATAGCGGGTTGTGGTGCTAAAGCCAGGGAGGTTTAGTTCGCTGGATGCCAATGTCTGAGTTCGCCAAGGTCGGGTCCGTCGGGCAGTATCCGCGGGCGGCGACAGTCCGGGTTCGCGAAATCCATAAAAGGAGAATCTTGGCGAGGCAAGCCTAGACACACGCATTCGCGAGCCCCCCCCCCCCCCCCCCCGGAAACACTGTCGCGTAACTACTAGTCATGAGAGGAGTTCAAAAGAAAGATCAAATGCAAGAGAAAAATAAAAACGCGAGCATGCTAATAAATACTAGCAAAAAATCATAACTATCATCACCCAAGATTCTTCTATGTTCGGCGGCGATCTCGCCAGCCCAAAAAGAATAAATATACATTCGAAGGAAAGAGAGAGAAGGGAGTCTAAGGGGGTTCATTCTGGGGGCCCTCGCCATTCTTGCGAGCCCCCAACCATGGCGCCAAGTCGAAGAGATCCGGACAAACGTCTTCAGCTGTAAACTCCATCGCGTCTTCGGCTAGTAGACTCGCGTTCTTAAGGGTCGTAAAGACGAGGTTAGCGACCTCCTGTGCATCTCGCCGCCTCGGTTCCTCGCTTTCGGCAACCCTCTGTTGAGACCCGGCTCGCCCAGGAGAGGGGGGTAACACGCTGCGAATCAGCTCGTCCACCCGAGCCTTCAGCATGGTATTCTCCAACTCCAGCTCGCCGTTGCGAGCGAGAAGTTTGGTTGCTACGTCGGCATCCTGAGTTAACATCAAATGAGTTAGGCAAAGATCGGGGGTCGTGAACAGCAGAGAAAGGAAGCCCAGGGCCACTTACCATCTTGCCCTGCATCCCGGCGAGAAGGCTTTCCGACGCCTCCTCTCTCTTCTTAAGACCTTTGATCTCTTCGCGAGCTCTCTTAAGCTCCTCCCTGTATGCACGGATATCCCTATCCGCCTGCAGGTAACGGCGCCCCGCCATGTGTGCGAGCTCCGTCGAGCGGAACTGGGCTCGCATTTCTTCGTAGACCAGTTGCCTTGGCCCCATCTCTTTATAGGCGGCGGCGTCCTCGCGGCCATATAAGACGAAGGCGATAGAGAACGCCTCCTCCCCCGCCTTACCAAGCTCCACCCAGGAGGGATGAAGGGTAGAGCAGGAAATCCGGTTGGCATCAGGATCCCAAGCGAGCAGGGGCTCGCCGAGGGAATCGGAAACCTTCTCACCTAGACCGAAGTTCTTGTGGCCCTTGGGTTGGGGGGTTGCGGAAGAGCTCCCAGCGCCCTGGCTCGCCAAGGGGTCCAGCTGTTTCGCAGGGGAAGGGGGCAAGCCGTCGGTCTCGCTCAGATCAACGACCGCGCTCTTGTCTTTAACAATGAGGGTTTTCCCCTTTGACTTCTTGGAAGAGGATTGCGAACCGAGCTGACTCGCAGGCGGAGGTCGCTTCTTGCCGGACCCAGCGGTAGGAAGATCACGGAAAGCCTCTGCCACCGCAGTCGCGAGCGTGTCCGCCGTAAGTGTGGTGCCTTGCGCGTGCGGAGGATTAACGGGGACCTCACGCTCGTCTGTAGAATAAGAGCGTTACACAGCGAAGAAACGAAAAGGGAGGTAGGGCGAAAGCGAGCCATACCTTCCCCTTGAGGAACCGCGAGTAGCGAGTCGACGTTGCGCCTCAGATGGGCGACCTCGAAGTTTTTCCCAGAAAGGTAGTTGAGGAGTTTGGCGTCGGCGCCGCTCAGTGAGCTCGGAGGGCGGTAGGTGGCGTCATCCCGTTGAAGAGGAGTGAAGTGGAGGTTACCGAAAGATACCTTCACCGAAATGAATTTCTGAGTCCAGTAGTGACTCTTGTTCACCGTCTCGCAGATGGTGACGTGCTGACTCGTGAAATAAGTTGTCCCGTCCTAGAAGGCGTGGAAAGAGAACACTTTGCGGAAGACGAGGTGGCTGAACTCGATCCTCTCCTCCCGCAGATAACTAGCGAATGCGACAATATCCGCGATCGCATTCGGGGTCAGCTGGCTCGGCAGCACCCCATAGTACCGTAGCACCTGCAAGGAACAGAGGATGAAAAAATTGCGATAGCGAGCAGGGAGCGGCGAGAGGGCTAAGCAAAGTACCTGACGAATCTCAGGCCATAAGGGGAGTCGCAACCCATTCGCGAAGTGAGCAATGGGGATCGCGAGCTCGCCGGCCTCGGTCTCATTCAGCGTAGCTCTCTCGCTTGGACAGCGAGCCGAATAACCCTCCGGGAGATAGCGATCCACGGCATATTTGTATTCCTCTGCCGTGATGTTCGCGCAGTAGAATTCGTGAGCTTGAAACGCTGAGGCACATCTTGACCGCCCCTCGCTCTCGCCATCTGCTCCCATTGAAGGATTTGTTCGCAGCGATCCAGGAAGAAGCGACCTGCAAATAGTGTACGCGAGTGAAAGCTTCCGAGAACGGAAAGGAGCGTGGAGGCGAGAGGATTGGGGAAATAAATGCGGCAGATGGAAATGTGAATCCGAACTATTTATAGGAAAATAGGATGGGCACGTAATCGAAGCGTCGGGAGTGCGGATAGTGAAAATAAAGCAGATTTCTACTCGAATAAGACTACAGCCCTGCGAGCCCGTGCTCACTACTGCGCGGTAACTGAGCCCCGCCTGAGGCCGGCCTGTGAGGGAAGGGGGTCTGGGAGCAACGTCGCCCAGAAGTTCGCGACCGCTCCACAAAGGCAATCATATCAAATACGGCGAACAAGCGGAATAAGCCACAGGCGCACCACAGAAATAAAGGGCAAGATAAAAAATGATAAGAGGCGAGTCACGATGGACTCGCAAATATTATCACACCACAGGTATCATTCAACAGAAACATCATAGGAGAAATGAAAACAAGGGGACAGTAGAAATAAACCCGCGGCAGGCTCAGGGGTAAGGAAGCCATTTCCAGTGACTCCGGCCTCGCTTCCCCGCGCGCGGCGGCACTCTCGGATAGTGGTATTCGCGAAGTACTTTGAGCTCGCGCAGGATAAGGTGTGCTTGGTCCTCGCCTCGCGAGATGTGCACGCCGGGCGAGGTAGTGTCTGCGCGAGTCACCGGCCCCGCCTCGGCGAGTAAGCGCGCATTTGCGTCCTCCAGCGCGGCGAATCTCTCGTTGAAGGAAGCTCAGTCCGCGTCATACCGCTCCTCCAGCTCGCGCAGCATTATACCATGCCTCTGAAGCACCTCTGACACCCGTCTCTTCATCCGCGCGGGGTCGCCCGGGTCGCCCAAGAAGTCTTCCATCTGGCTCGGCGAGGGCGGCAGTGACATCTCCACCCTCCCATGCTCTGACTCAGGAGTGGCTTCTGAAATCTCTGCGAATGGAGTTAATAGGATCAGGGGATGAGCGAGAAAGTGAGCCCGCACAAATGTACTAACCTTGGGAGAAGGGGGACTCGCGATATTGCTTGCGAAAGAACTCCGGTCGACCCTGGAAGTTTTCGCGGAACCCTTGGACGTGGGGTTTCCCCAAACCAGGGGGATACACCACCCTCTCCGCGACCTGGGCACCATTGAGAAGCGAGCCGCCTGGGCTTCGCCTGCCCACAATACCGAAGCCCAGGGTCTCCATGTTAACCTTAGGCGGAATCGGCGAGCGCACTGGTGTGGAGCCTCTCTTCTCAGGGCTCGGCGGTGGGGTATCTGCATAGACCATAAACGCATGGATATCGCACAGAGACTTAAGCGGAGGTAAAGGAAGGTACTTTTGATGCATGGGGTTGCGAGATAGGTGCCTATTGGGTTGAGGTCCCAACCCCAGCAATTAGCGATCCCAACCTCGCTGGGGACGGGGGGGGGGGGGGGGGGGGGGGGGGGGGGCGAGAAGAGGTCAGCGTAAGGCCCGCCATGCGTTCCTCAGGGGGAGGATTCTGCGAGGGGAGTAGGAATGAGTAGGGCGTCGATATAAAGAATTTTTTAGATGAAGAATACCTGTTGCGCGAGCCCGGTATTCGGCGGCGGGGGCGAGGCAGGAGGTGACGACACGTCCTCCCCATGCGACCTCCAAACCGTCTTGGCTTTCTTAGTCTGGGGGGAAGGGGATGTGGCGGGGTTGAACATCCAGGCGTTGCGCTCGGCGGCCTGGGCCTTCGCCATCTCTCTGGAAGCCTTCAGTCGATCCCGCGCGCTCGGCTTGGAAGACATTCTGGAGAAAGATTGTTTTCAGCGAGGAAGAAGGGGAAGGAAAAGCTTGATCACTAGCCATGGTGGACGGTATTTATAGTTTTGTGCATGGGACCCACCAAAAGATTCCCGCCACGTCAGCCAAATCGGCGAACACCAGGGGTTGGATGTTTCTTCTCGAGCTTAAGACAACCTCGGGAAGAGCGGGGATTGTGTACAACCCCGATGTTCGCCAGGAATAGTCAGATAGTTCACATCCAAGAAGGCGAGCCAAGATGGGCGAACCCCGGTGAGGCGAGCCAAGATGGGCGAACCCCGGTGCGCCGAGGCAAGACAGGCGAGCCCGCCTAGAGTAAGTGCGGATAGCAATTCTGGGACTCGCCGAGGCAAGACAGGCGAGCCCGCCTAGAGTAAGTGCGGATAGCAATTCTGGGGCTCGCCGAGGCAAGACAGGCGAGCCCGCCTAGAGTAAGTGCGGATAGCAATTCTGGGGCTCGCCGAGGCAAGACAGGCGAGCCCGCCTAGAGTAAGTGCGGATAGCAATTCTGGGGCTCGCGGAGGCAAGGCAGGCGAGCCCGCCTAGAGTAAGTGCGGATAGCAATTCTGGGGCTCGCCGAGGCAAGACAGGCGAGCCCGCCTAGAGTAAGTGCGGATAGCAATTCTGGGGCTCGCCGAGGCAAGACAGGCGAGCCCGCCTAGAGTAAGTGCGGATAGCAATTCTGGGGCTCGCCGAGGCAAGACAGGCGAGCCCGCCTAGAGTAAGTGCGGATAGCAATTCTGGGGCTCGCCGAGGCAAGACAGGCGAGCCCGCCTAGAGTAAGCGCGAATAGCAATTCTGGGGCTCGCCAACCCAGAGGCTCGCGAGCTCCACTCGCAAGGGAGGTCGCGAAGCGGGCTGGCTTGCCCAGTAAAAGTCCAGGAAGGGATTTTTACCAGGAGGCCCCCGGCGGTATGCGGTTAGCCACTCCAAACAGCGGAGTTTGGTTGTTAGCAGACCAATCCGGTGTGCGGATAGTAAGAATGAACAGCGGGATTTGGCTATTGACAGACCACAAAACTAAAATCTATAAATATACCTCAAAGGGCACCTTGGAGGAGGACTGGTTCAGAATCTTTGAGCCTTCTTCTCTCCTTAGGTCGCTTTGGTTCGGGCTCTCTAGCTCTCCAAGGTGCCCAAGTCTTAGCTTTGGCTTGGGAGGGGAAGCGCTCAACAATCTTCTGGGTTAGTGGAGGGACCTCCTTGCTAAGACTAAGGTCTTTGTTCTTTGTCCGAGTTATTTGCCTACCTCTTCCGAGGGACCAGTAGGGGCTAGCTGCCCCTCGATTTGTTGAGGGCCCCAAGCTCAACAGGAGACCGAGAAATCGGTTTCAACACACCTGGCCAATACTCCTGGGATGATGTACTGAGGAGAATCGAAGATCAATTCCAACCTGGTCGCAGAAATTGATCATTTCTTAATTATTGAACCGTGGACCATTGTCAGTGACAATTGCTACTGGAATCCCATGTCGGCAGACGACTTCTCCCCAGATGAAATTTTTAATAACTTGCGTTGTAGTTTTAGCCAATGTTTTTGCCTCAATCCATTTGGTAAAGTAGTCGATCTTGACGATTATAAAGCGATGCTGGCTGCTGGCCATCCGAAAAGGTTCGATGAGATCCATTCCCCAAACTGTAAATGGCCAAGGCACTGTTATTGATCTGAGTACCTGAGCTGGCAGATGTTGAAGCAGAGCAAACTTCTGACATTGAACGCATCGCTTAGCAAATGCCTCAGCATCTTTTCTCATTGTTGGCCAAAATACCCTTGTCTCAAGATTCTTTTTTCCAATGTTCTTGCCCTAGAATGGCTACCGCATTCTCCCGAATGCACTTCTTGCAGTATGACCGGAACTTCTTCTTCAAAAACACATTGTGCCAGGGGAGAAATGAGAGTCTTCCTGCACAATACTCCTGCCATCAAGTAGTAATAAGCTGCCTTTCTTTTGAATCTCCTCTTATGCTTGATAGATGGATGGAACTCCCCTTTTGATAAGAACAACACGTAGGGATCCTCCCAAGAGGGATGCTAGTCAATTTGCATTAGCTCTCCTTTTTCCGTTGCAGGATGAAAAAGTTCTGAGGTCACTCCCCCAGATGGAAGAACAAACTTTGATAGCTCATCTACTTCCTCATTCTATGTCCTTGGGATATGTTCGATGATGAATGATTTGAATTTTCCAATTTCCTTCTTGGCCAGCAGCAAATATTTCCTCAACATTGGCTCCCTTGTTTCGTAATTCCCCAGCACTTGTGAATCCATTACTAGAGAGTCAGTTTTAACATGCACGTGCTCTATTCCCAGCTCTTTTGCAAGTCTTTAACCGACCAAGAGTGCTTCATACTCTCTGCCTGATTGTTTGTGACCGGAGAGAAGAACTTGATAGCCTGCTCAAGTTTGATGCCATTTGGACTGATCAAAACAACTCCGGCTCCCACGGAGTTTTTACCTGAAGCTCCATCCACATAAATGATCCAGGCCAATGGAGATCTCTCCACTTGTTCAGGACTAGATTCCGTTGTGTCAACCAGGAAATCGCCAAAACTTGCGCTTTGATTATCGTTCTGGGAATATAGGACATTTGAAACTCACTTAGCTCGATAGCCCATTTAGATAATCTTCATGAGTGATCTGGCTTTTCCAGGATATTTATCTGTGGATGATCTGAAATAACCTGAATAGGATGGTGTTGGAAGTAAGGGCAAAGTCTGCGAGCTGACATCACCAAAGCGAGAGCTAGCTTTTGTAAGACCCCCAGGAACACAGGACACGACCGAGGGGATTCTTATGCCCAGGACAGACGCCTTGCGGGAGCACCGACACATGAGCTAGCATCTCCCACAAGACGCCTATCCTGCCGGCCAAACATACTGAACAGCGCCAACCCATCAATAAAGTAAAAGCAAGAAGCCACATAAATATATTCGCATAAGTAAGTGTCCAAGTAAGTACAAAAGATAAGAAGCTCTGAGATCTCCTGCAAAAGTATCAGAGTATCAAGCTAAATTCCCCAAGGGCTACATCTCAAACTGCGCTCACATCGGTCACCGATGGTAGTTAGGGTATCATGGTCTCCGGCCCTGTCGTCCTGACCTGACTATCCTCCTCCAGCACCGTGCACTGCTGCCCCAGGGTGCGCTCCTAAAAAGAGTGGTGCAACAACCGTTAGTCATAAAGACTAAGTGGCTTCACTACCTCTCCCCCAGCGACTCTAAGGCATCGGGCAGAAGGGAAGAAAGGGGAGCTGCAATATAATCAGTACTAGCAAAATAGGTGACAGGTAAAGGTGTAAACATAGCAATGTATCAAATGTATAAGAAGCACAACTAACAAGTAATATGGCAATGACAGAGTGTAATCAAGTAGTGAAATAGCACAATCAAATGTATAAGAAGCACAACTAACAAGTAATATGGCAATGATAGAGTGTAAGCAAGTAGTGAAATAGCACAATCAAATGTATAAGAAGCACAACTAACAAATAATATGGCAATGACAGAGTGTAAGCAAGTAGTGAAATACCACAGAAGTAAGCAGTTCATATCGTACCTTAACTTATATGAATGCCCATACAAACTTATAAGTTAAGGTTTCCAATTTGGGACCCATCATATAAAGATGCCCATATAATATATGATGAGCTCCGATGCGGTGCAATGACGTGGTTATGTAATGATGAATGCAATGCAATAATTATGTAATGATACTCACCCATGCGAAGTTACTATGTCGACATAGACCTTTAGTTCTCGCTTTTTGAGAGGTAGCTAACCACTCAGGCATCTCCCATCATGGCCATACGGAGACAGTGGAACGAGCTCCTCCACTACTAGGAGGGTATGAACTCTACCAGTCCTAGACCTCTGTACTCCTCGACGCTAAGAACACACAGAGGAGACCCTGCGTACTGCTCGCAACATGTTGAGCCTTCAAGGACACAGAAGGGGACTTGGGTAGGTGAGAACCAAGAGTCCAACCCAATCGGTCTAGAGTCTAACTGCCAGCTTCTATCGGTGTCACGACTAGCAAGCCCGTAGACCCGCCACAAGTAATCCTCCCCAACGGGGTCCATTTGTATTCGTGTATCAACATACACCAGGACTTCTAATCCAAGTTGTTGGAACAACCCTATTTATGATTTGGGCTAGGATCAGTATATGTTGACTAAGGACAAGTTGACCCCAATGTATAGTTTATGGGTCAAGAGTTTAGGAAGAGATTTGGCTGTTAGAATTAAAGAATTCATTCATATTCTGCGTTCGACGAACAGCTAGCTGCATTCGACGAACGGCTCCCTGCGTTCGATGATCGGCAAGCTCTCTGCGTTCGACAAACAGGCTTGTTCTCAGTGGTTGACGAACTCGCCTCAGCGGTCGAAGAATTTGTCTAAGTGCAGCGCTTGACGCTTTTGCTCAAGCTCAGCGGTCGACGATTTTATCCAGGCTCAGCGGTCAACGAATTTGAGTTCGACGAATATGTTCAGTTCGACAAAAATTCTCACAGATCAACAAAATTAATTATCCCTTTGAGGTCGACGAAGTAAATGTTATGTTCGACGAAAATCTTGAGGTCGACGAATACAAGTTCGACGAATTTTGTTCAGATCGAAGAAATATTATTTTAAGTGCAGATTTATCTCACAATATTATATTTATTCATTCTCTAATCTCATATCGACGACAACAACGACTCTTTTCTTCAGATCAAGTAAGGAAATACATTTCCTTTATTATTTAAGTTATAGTCGTTGACACTTCCAGCACAAAAGGATAAATCGTGTGAAAAGGAAAGAGATTACTGCATGCAGATGTACTGTTCCCAGAATATCTTCTCAGATATAATATATTCCTTAATATAAGGGATTTGCATTTAATAGCTGTCAGAAAATTTGAATAGACAGAAGATATACAGCAGATTATATACAAGCTTACACGACAGATCAAATATAGAATACTTTACATATTTGCTGTACAGAAATCGACAGGAAAGGAAGAGAGAGATATACAGGAAGAATAGAAGAATAAAAACATAGATCTTCATCTTCTTCCTGCTAAGCATTATTCAGAGCACAAAACTTCTTCTTCTTCTCCTTCAGCAACACACATTTTCTGAGAACAGCTACACCACCTCTCAGTATTTTCCTGCTGCAAGAATCAAATCAAGAAAGAAAGAAGAAAAGTTACAGGAAGAAGAAAGAACAAAAAAAGCTTATACACATCTTCTTCTTCCTCAAAGCAGCATTTTCATTTTTTTGAGAACAACTTCATCAAGATCATTTTCTCAGATCTCTACTGCAAGCATTCAGATCTTCAAAAGAGCAACAACAAATTGGAGAACTTGTTCTCTCAATTTAATCAGCTACAGGAAGATTATTTCTTCAAGAAAAGCTCCAGCAATTTCAACTGTCAAACATCTTCAATCAGACAGAGGAGTTCTTTTCTACATCAACATCCACTAGAGTCTTCTCTATACATCTTGACAGAGAAGAACATCTAACCCCTCTCCATTCTATCTGTACAGGGTTAATACTCCCTTCAAAAGTGTAACCTACTGGTGGCAAGACACCTTATCAAAAAAATCCTTGTGTGGTTTTTAAGCACCTTATCAAAAGCTTATCGATGATTTGGGCACCTGATTAAACTCCCATTGGTGTGTGGACACCTTATCAAAAATCTCTTGGTGTGAGGGCACCTGATCAAACCTCCTAGTGGATCCTACCAAGTGTGGTAGAAGAGTGGACGTACCCAGGTTTTTGGGGAACTACTATAAATTCCTTGTGTCCTTTGTGATTGTTTAATTCTTTGTGTTGTGCTGTGTGATTTTATTTATTCTGTTTTTATTATCTCGCACTTTTTACACATATATATAACACTATTTTAATTCCGCTATAAAAACTGAGAAAAAAAGTTTTAAACTCTATTCACCCCCCCCCCCCCTCTAGAGTTAATTTAAGATCTAACCTCCACTTTCAATTGGTATCAGAGGGGTGATCTTATTTACAGGCTAACACCTGGATCACAAAGATCAATTAGATCTTAAATTATTTTAGAGTTTTTATTGTTTTTATTTTTCGTTAAAAACTCATGGCACAAAACAAGGAGTATTCAAGCACAAGACCTCCTATGTGCAATCTCAGTAAGTTTGCACTGTGGAAAGCAAGGATTAGACTTTACATGAATTCTATTGATGAAGAAATCTTCAATGTAATTTTGACAGGGCCTCCAGCACCTACAGCATCAACAAGTACTAATGCAGCAACAAACAATACTGCTGTCCCACCTCCTGAGTGGACAAAAGCACAAAAGAAGCAAAGGAGTGCAGATGCAAAAGCCATGAACATTTTGGCTCAAACTATGTCTGATGACATATTTCAAAAAGTGGTAGATTGCACCTCAGCTAGAGAAATATGGACCTCTCTCAATAATATGGTTGCAGGTTCTGCAGATTAAAGGAAAGACAGAAGATCTCACTTGATCTCTCTGTATGAGAACTTCAAGAAGGGTGAAGAAGAATCAGTTGCAGATATGTACACTAGATTAAGTGTAATCATATGTGAACTCAGAACACTGGACAAGGAAATCTCATTAACTGAGATTAATGACAAAATCCTAATGTGCTTCCCCGACACTTAGGACTCTAGGATCTGGCCTATCAAGGAAGCCAGAAGTCTTAATGAGATAACTACTGAGACACTGCTAGGAAAGCTCAAATCCTATGAGAAACTCATCAAGACAAGGGAAGCTGAACAAGTGAGCACCTCCTCTTCAACAAAGAAGGACAGGAATATTGCCTTCAAAGCTACAGAAGAAGAAGGAAAGACTACTGACAATTAGGAGTTGATGAGTCTATTTGCCACAAGATTCTATAAGATGGCAAGAAAAGATTTCAGGAAAAAGTCATCCAGAAGCTATGAAAAGCCAAGGTATGACAAAAACAATTCAAAAGAAATTATATGTTTTAGCTGCACGAAACCTGGACACTACATGACAGAATGTCCAGAAAATCAAAAGAAAGAAAAGAAAAAGGATAAAGAAGAGAAAAGAAGCTCCAGCAAGTCTTCCTCCCACAAACACAAAAAGAAGGGAAGAGGATTTGTAGTAGAATCTTGGAGTGAAACTTAATCAGAATCATCATCCAGCTCATCAGATGATGAAGAAGAAATAAAAGAGAATGATCAGTGTCTGATGGCAATTTATGACTTAGGCAGTGAGTCAGGAAATGCTTCTTCATCGAGTGATGATGAAGACAATGAAGAAGAGAAGAACTTCTGCATGATGGCAATCAATGCCTCAGCCAACAATTCTGATGAAGAAGGATCAGAATTAGAAGCATAAATTGATGCAGATCAGGTAATATCTACTTTTGATTTTACTTCAGTTGAATTCAAAGCTGAATTCAAAGTCCTTTGCTCAGACTTAATTAAATCTGAGAAAGAAATAATCTCACTCAGACTTAAGCTAGCTGAAATGAATCAAATGAGTGAAGAAATATAAATCTTAAGAAAGATTTGGCTGCCTCCAGGGGGTATATTGTTCTCATTGAGAGCAAGTTGTCTGAAGCCACAAAGTTTGAAGAATCCCTGAATGGGAGAATCATCAAACTGACGGATATCACAAGCACAGTAAATGCTAGACTTAATAGCAAACTGGTCTTGGGTGCTTCATCAAGTGAGCCACCTGTAATTAAGAAGAATATATTATCTACACCCATAAAATTCATCTCTGCTAAGAGCAAAGAGGTTGTAGATAAAAATAAAAACATTTCAAGTAAGACTGTCGAGAATAGCAGAATTCAGCAGAATTCGTCGAACGATGGTCGACGAAATGCATCCATTTCGTCGAACGGAGCTCAACGAACTCTGAAGACAGATTTTCAATATTGTTATTATATGAACGGGGCTCGACGAAATGTCAGTTATTTGTCGAACGGAGATCGACGAACTCAGCCCAGTTCATCTAACAAAAACTATACAGCAAATCTGAAAAATTCTCATTCTTCACATTCTATCAATCCTTTCACTGAATGGATTATACCTTCAAGAAGATATCATCCACAAGGTTACAAGGACCAACCTGAAATGTCTTTTATTTCAGATTTTTGTGGAAATACAAAAAGACCCAAGGTAATCTGGGTCAGGAACAAATAGATTGTTTTCTTGTTTTTACAGGTACACAGCTGTCCAAGAATTAGTGAAAAATGATATTTGGACAGTGGCTGTTCAAAACATATGACAGGGAACAAGTCCAACCTGAATGACTACAAGGCAAAGCTTGGACTAAAAGTTATATTTGGAGACTCCAACTGTGGACAGACCAAAGGCTATGGAAAAGTCAAGGTTGGAGAAGTCACCTTCAAAGAGGTAGCTTATGTCAAGGGACTGAAGCACAACCTTATCAGCATAAGTCAATTATGTGATGAAGGGTATCAGGTAACATTTAATAAATTGAAATGCCTTATTAAATCTGCTGATAATGTTATTGTTTTATCAGGTATTTGGCAAGGTAATATATATTTAGTGAATTTCAATTCATCTACATCAAAAGTTTGTTTATTTAGAAATTTAAGCAAACTTAGTGAACTTTGGCATAAGAGATTAGGACATGTAAACCTTAGGACCATTGCTAAATTATCTAAGGATAATCTTGTTAGAGGTTTACCCTTAGGTTCATATAAGAAAGAAGGTCTTTGTAGGGCATGTCAACTAGGCAGGCAAAATAAAAATAGTTTTAAATCATCATCTAAAAGTGATTCACCTAGAATCTTATATTTGCTACATATGGACCTTTTTGGACCTATAGCAACAAAGAGTTTAGTGGGGAAGCCTTACAGTCTAGTTAATGTTGATGACTTCTCTAGATTCACTTGGGTGTTCTTTTTGAGAGAAAAGTCAGATAACTGTAAAGTTCTTACAGACTTTCTTAAGAGCATAAAGATTGAGTACTCTACTGTAGTTGCATTGATCAGAAGTGATCATGGCACTGAGTTTGAGTTTCTTCTTATGCAAGAATTCTGTGAGAAGGAAGGTATCAGGCATTGCTTCTCATCTCCTAGAACTCCTCAACAAAATGGGGTAGTTGAAAGGAAAAATAGAACTCTAATTGAATCAGCAAGAACATTGCTTGCAGATGCTAATTTGCCCCTATCTTTTTGGTCAGAGGCTGTTAGTACAGCAAATTATGTACTGAATAGAAGTTTGATACACAAACTTAAGGGTAAGACTCCTTATGAATTACTTAAAGGGAAGAAACCTAAAGTTAACTATTCTAGAGCATTTGGCTATAAATGTTATGTTCATAATAATGATAAGAAATATCTTAGGAAATTTGAACCAAAATCTGATGAAGGAATTTTCTTAGGTTATTCACTAATCAGCAAAGCATATAGGATTTATAATAAATCTTCTCTTAAAATAGAAGAATCTATGCATGTTTCTTTTGATGAAACTAATATGTTTTATAAGGAGAAGAATTCTTCTACCATAGAGAATCTACAGGTACCTACACTATGTGAGAAGCTAGATCAATTAGCTCTACATAAAGAAGGATTTCTAAATCCTGAACAGCAGAATGCTGAAGAAAGTGAAGAGGAAAATCAACCAAATTTTGCTGAAAATTCAGTACAGATAACAACAGAACATACTCCAATAGCTGAACGAATTCCCCAAGTGGAAATTATTGCTGAAACCACTCCAACTGTTGATCACATCACAGTTAGAGATCACCCAATATCTCAAATTATTGGTGATATTTCAGCAGGTGTGCAAACAAGATATCAAGTAAATCAGAATTTGATGCACACTTGTTTTCTCTCTCTGATTGAACCTCAATCCCACAAGATGCAGAACAAGATCCCAACTGGATCATTGCTATGCAAGAGGAGCTCAATCAGTTTGAGACAAACAAAGTTTGGGATTTGGTTCCTAGACCAAAAGACCATCCAATCATTGGAACTAATTGGGTCTACAGGAATAAGCTAGATGCAGATGGAAATATTGTGAGAAATAAAGCAAGATTGGTAGCCCAAGGATATTCACAGGAAGAAGGGATTGATTTTGATCAGACCTTTGCTCCTGTTGCAAGACTTGAAGCAATCAGAATTTTTCTTGCATTCGCTGCATATAAAAAGTTCAAGGTATATCAAATGGATGTGAAAAGTGCATTTCTGAATGGAGAAATCAAAGAAGAAGTCTATGTAGAACAACCACCAGGTTTTATCTCTCCATCTCATTCCTCCTTTGTATTTAAGCTTAAGAAAGCTCTTTATGGTCTCAAACAAGCTCCTAGAGCATGGTATGAGACTTTAGCTAGTTTTCTTTTAGAGAATAAATTCTGTAGAGGCATAGTAGACAAAACCTAATTTTTCAGGATACATAAAAATCAAACATTGCTAGTTCAAATATATGTAGATGATATTATCTTTGACTATACTGATTCAAATTTGTGCAAAAGATTTTCTAATTTAATGCAATCTAAATTTGAAATGAGTAGTATGGGTGAACTATCATACTTCCTTGGTCCTCAAGTGAAGCAGACTCCAAATGGAATCTTCATATCCCAATCTAAGTATGCTAAGGAATTAGTGAAAAGATTTGGTATGTCTGATTCTTCCACCATGAAAACACCCATGCCCTCAAATGCTGTTGTTGATAATGATGAATCAGGGAAATCTGTTGATTTAAAAGTATATAGAGCAATTGTTGGCTCTTTACTTTATTTAACAGCTAGTAGGCCTGATATAATATTTGCTACATGTATTTGTGCTAGATTTCAAGTTAACCCCAAAGAATCTCACTTAATTTTACTAAAAAGAATTTTGAGATATATAAAGGGTTGCCCTAATCTAGGACTTTGGTATCCAACAGCATCTGAATTTGAATTAACTAGATTCTCAGATTCAGACTATGCTGGATGCAGAGTAAACAGGAAAAGCACATCAGGAACTTGTCAGTTTCTTGGTGATAGGCTTGTGACTTGGTTTTGTAAGAAACAAACATCTGTGTCTACATCAACAACTGAAGCTGAATATATAGCTGCAGGCAGTTGCTGCTCACAGATATTGTGGATACAAAATCAGTTCCTAGACTACGGTGTCAACTTAAATAATTCAACTATATTTTGTGACAATACTAGTGCAATATCTTTAGCACAAAATCTAGTTCTCCATAGTAGGACTAAACACATAGAAATTAGGCACCACTTCCTTAGGGATAATGTGGATAAAAATAAAATCTGCCTATAGATCATCTCTACTGATTTGCAAAGAGCTGACATTTTCACCAAGCCATTGGATGAAAAGAAACATATTTTCTTTATAAATCAGCTAGGTATGATAGATGGAGATTCAATCTGTTAAAAAATAAGTTTTCTACTTACCAATCTCTTCATTGATTTGAAGCTTCTTATTTCAGCCTGTCATCATTAATAAATTTTTTATAGCTGAATATCTACAGAATTGCTTCTCTTTCTAGTTCCCCTTTGCACTTGATCTCTATTTTATTGTGCAGGAACAACAACAATATAAATCTTTCATCCTTCCCTATCTCCATCAAATGTACCTTCTTCAAGGGGCCTAGCTTCAGGCCTTTCCTGAAACTAGGCAGGGGGAGAAGTTTGTATGAACAAGCTCCATTTGATGCACTGTTTTGCTCAGGGGGAGTTGTTCTATGAACTAAGCAAGGAGAGAAAGCTGAAGAACCTCCAGAACTTAGGGGGAGACATTCTCAGGGGGAGTTGATGTTTGAAGAAAAGCTTGATAAAGCTTATATCAGCTTGCTGATTACATTTTGCTATTTCAGAAAAGTATTCTGTAATTCAGATGATGATACGGCTCAGAAGAAGAACTTTTATATAGCAAATTCAATATCAGTTATTGCTACAGTATAGCTAATCAAAATTATAAAGCTGATCAAAAGTAGAAAGCAGATTGCAGATTCAGATTTCAGAATATATTTATATGCAGATTCAGAACATAGTTTTTGGATTTTAAAAGGAGCAGCAGATAACACATTCAGAAATCAGATAAAGATTCAATTCGGAATTCAGAACAACACAGATCAGACAAAATCAGAATTTCAGAATTCAGAAGCAGCAGAATTCAGAAAAATCAAGGTTCTGATTGTATTTTTCATTTCTGTTTTTATTGAAATGTATTTTCAAAACTCAGAGCACTATTTATTTTTTATCTGATAAAATATTTAAAATATATCAGATATATTCATGCTCTGTTGTTTTTGATGTTTTAATATTTGTTTATTTTCAATATTTGTCAAATAGTTTCCTAACCCAAATAGGGGGAGATTGTTGGAACAACCCTAGTTCTGATTTGGGCTAGGATCACTATATGTTGACTAAGGACACGTTGACCCTAATGTATAGTTTATGGGTCAAGAGTTTAGGAAGAGATTTGGCTGTTAGAATTAAAGAATTCATTCAGATTCTGCGTTCGACGAACGGCTAGCTACGTTCGACGAACGGCTCACTGCGTTCGACGATCGGCAAGCTCTCTGCGTTCGACGAACAGGCTTGTTCTCAGCGGTCGGCGAACCCGTCTCAGCGGTCGAAGAATTTGTCTAAGTGCAGCGCTCGACGCTTTTGCTCAAGCTCAGCGGTCGACGATTTTATCCAGGCTCAGCGGTCGACGATTTTGAGTTTGACGAATATGTTCAGTTCGACGAAAATTCTCACATATCATCAAAATTAATTATCCCTTTGAGGTCGACGAAGTAAATGTTGCGTTCGACGAAAATCTTGAGGTCGACAAATATGAGTTCGACGAATTTTGTTCAGATCGAAGAAATATTATTTTAAGTGCAGATTTATCTCAGAATATTATATTTATTCATTCTCTGATCTCAGATCGAGGACAATAACGACTCTTTTCTTCAGATCAAGTAAGGAAATACATTTCCTTTATTATTTAAGTTATAGCCATTGACACTTCCAGCAGAAAAGGACAAATCGTGTGAAAAGGAAAGAGATTACGGCATGCAGCTGTACTGTTCCCAGAATATCTTCTCAAATATAATATATTCCTTAATATAAGGTATTTTCATTTAATAGCTGTCAGAAAATTTGAAAAGGCAAAAGTATACAGCAGATTATATACAAGCTTACACGACAGATCAAATATAGAATACTTTACATCTTTGTTGTACAGAAATTGACAGGAAAGGAAGAGAGAGATATACAGGAAGAATAGAAGAATAAAAACATAGATCTTCATCTTCTTCCTGCTAAGCACTATTCAGAGCACAAAACTTCATCTTCATCTCCTTCAGCAGCACACATTTTCTGAGAACAGCTACACCACCTCTCAGTATTTTCCTGCTGCAAGAATCAGATCAAGGAAGAAAGAAGAAAAGTTACAGGAAGAAGAAAGAAAGGAAAAAAGCTTATACACATCTTCTTCTTCCTCAAAGCAGCATTTTCATTTTTCTGAGAACAACTTCATCAAGATCATTTTCTCAGATCTCTGCTGCAAGCATTCAGATTTTCAAAAGAGCAACAACAAATTGGAGATCTTGTTCTCTCAATTTAATCAGCTACAAGAAGATTATTTCTTCAAGAAAAGCTCCAGCAATTTCAACTGTCAAACATCTTCAATCAGACAGAGGAGTTCTTTTCTACATCAACATCCACTAGAGTCTTCTCTATACATCTTGACAGAGAAGAACATCTAACTCCTCTCCATTCTATTCTATACAGGGTTAATACTCCCTTCAAAAGTGTAACCTACTGGTGGCAAGACACCTTATCAAAAAATCCTTGTGTGGTTTTTAAGCACCTTATCAAAAGCTTATCGGTGATTTGGGCACCTGATCAAACTCCCATTGGTGTGTGGACACCTTATCAAAAATCCCTTGGTGTGAGGGCACCTGATCAAACCTCATATTGGATCCTACCAAGTGTGGTAGAAGAGTAGACGTACCCAGGTTTTTGGGGAACTACTATAAATTCCTTGTGTCCTCTGTGATTGTTTATTTCTTTGTGCTGTGCTGTGCGATTTTATTTATTCTGTTTTTATTATCTCACACTGTTTACACATATATATAACACTATTTTAATTCCGCTATAAAAACTGAGAAAAAAAGTTTTAAACTCTATTCACCCCCCCCCCCTCTAGAGTTAATTTAAGATCTAACCTCCACTTTCACAAGTCTTTCAATACAATCCGTGTATCTACGTACACCAGGACTTCTAATACAAGCCCTTAAATATTCATCAGAGTTACAGTACTCTCTCTGCATGCACGACAATCAAAATACTATTTCCACCCTTACAGGATACGACGTTCATGAACTAGGGAATTCACACCCTTGACCCCACCGGTGTACTTGTGATTCCAACTTACTTTATGATATCAAACTTCTATTTCAAGATAACACTTAGTTCTTCCAAGCCCAACTTGGTTATTCATTTTCAGTCTCTAACTGAGTCAGCAGCATAATATTTTACGACAATATATTTAATTAAGAACTCATATCAAATCGAGCCTTGCTGAAACTTCTATCGTAGTTCCACTAGCTTTTTATGGCCATTCTCACCAAATAATAGCCCCATCGGCATTCCCAATTATTATTTACGGTGCAATGCGAGAATGAACTATGATTGGAAAAATCACCACAAGTATCCTCCCAAAACTCATGAAATCCAACAGGGGTCAGCACAATATCATCAATTTGATTTCTACCAATTTTTTTAAGAGCATCAGACAAGTATTATAAAAGATATCCCGGAATTTTTGCAATTCAAACTACAATGACGCTGATTATCAAAACTGAAATTCTGGGAGTTCTATTCCACCCCAAAATACGTGCCACCCCATTCGGGAAAGGTAACACCAAGGGCTACAACTTTTTTGTTGAGCCCGAGGACCAAATCCAAGTGTATCCTCTTCAATTACGACAATAAAGCTAGTTGTATGAAACAGGACAACATCTAACTAACTTAAAGTCATGAGTCAACAACACAGCCCCTTTTCGAGGGCCACCTAGGGAGCTACTTGGCTCTCCAGAAAACTTCTAGCCACTCATCCCGAAGTATTTTCCGAGAGCTACAACTTCCGTGTTGAGCCCAAAGCATGAATCCTGCTGGAACCTGTCCAAAACTGGACTTGAACTCAGCTACGCGCAGAAAATAGATTTCTGTATCTATAAAATTATACGGATCCTAAAGTAAATCCGACGGTGGCTGGTTGTCTTCTTCCTCCAGCATTCACCTTTAAAATCCCTAAATATCACTCCCCTCACTCTCCCTCAATGACCGTGGGTTTGCCCAAAATCAAATCTCATCTCTTCCTCTTGAAGAGAAGAAATGATTCTAAGAACCTCACGACGAATGGTGCCCTAAATTTGAGGTTCCGACTTGGTCATCCTAAGGAAACTCCATTAAAGATCACACGAGAATCTCTCTTGAGCCTTCATTTCTCCTATTGTGATCTAAAACGCTAGCACCAAAGCAGAGGGGTGGAAGTCACCTCAATGGCCGTGGATCTCATTCTCCGTCGCGACATCGTAGTGGTCGGCCTCCTTCCTCGGCTCCGGCTAGTGGTCGCAGCTCTCCTTCGAGAACGACGAGGACTTGCAACTAGGGTTGAAGAGGGATATCGTGAAATTCTTATGAGAAGCTTTATATAGTCCTAACCCTAGTTAGGGTTAAGGGTACTTTAGGAATTTCCATTAATAGAGGTTAATAATTAAACGTATGGAAAAATTGCATCATTTACCGAAAATCCCGACGCTTATAATAAAATCCGGGCCCACCGAAATAACAGCCTAAGTAGTTTTTGACGAGAAAGGAATTTCCTTCTCGAGTGTTCTCTTCTCTCCTAAGGGCCAACCCACCCCCCCCCCCCCCCCCCCCCCCCCCCCCCCCCCCCCCCCCACCCCCCCCACCCCCCTCACCCAAAACCGACCCAAGACGAGTAAAAATGTCTCCGAGGGGTCTAGCGTGAAATGGTATGTTACAAATCCAATGAACAAAAAAAATTATTTTCGTCCCCGAAATTTGAGTTTAGGGCTATGGTATTGAAACAAAGTATGACAAACTACTTTAGGTCATACCCGGGGAAAACAATCCCTGGTAACGCTGCTGCATAAGGTCCATCGGCTCCCAAGTGTATTCCTCCCGTCCATGGTTGGACCACATAACTTTCACCAATGGAACACTCTTTCTTCGCAGCACTCTGGTCTCGGTGTCTACTATCCACATAGGCTCCAGCCGGACAGACCTGTTGGTCTCCATAGGACTAGACGTAGTTACAACATGCTGATCGGGGTAAAGCAAGGCCCTCTGAAGGGAGGACATATGGAAAACATCATGTAAATTCTCCAACTCTGACGATAACATCAACCGATAAGCTAAGGGGCCAATCCGCTCCAGGATGGTATAA
Organism: Dactylorhiza incarnata; assembly: GCA_033032865.1. Lineage (NCBI taxonomy): Eukaryota > Viridiplantae > Streptophyta > Magnoliopsida > Asparagales > Orchidaceae > Dactylorhiza > Dactylorhiza incarnata. The sequence continues at coordinate 7,524,645 of JAWHQI010000098.1, forward strand.
GGCCCCATATAACGAGGGCTGAGCTTCTTCCTTCCCCAAACCCGAGACACCCCGTGCATCAGCATGATCTTCAAGAACACCTTGTCTCCAACATGGAATTCCACTGCCCTGTGCTTTTTGTCATAATATTTTGCCTGACGGCTCTGCTCTTCAAGCATGCGGTCTCGTATCAGTCTGACCATTTCATCAGTATCATCGATGAATTTCACCCCTAACGCCTTCGGGTCCTCATCTTGGACCCATGACAAAGGTGTCCAGCACCTCCTCCCATATAATGCCGCATAAGGAGCCATGCCGATGCTCGCCTGATGACTGTTATTATAAGAGAACTCTACCAAGGGCAGAAGTCTCTCCCACGGGTCACCTCGATCCAAAACACAAAGGCGCAATAAATCCTCTAGGGTCCTGATCGTCCACTCGGACTGGCCATCCGTCTGAGGGTGGAAGGCCATGCTAAAAGTCAAACGTGAGCCCAAATAAGCTTGCACTACTTTCCACTCCTTGGAGCTGAAGCGACCGTCACGGTCCAAAATGATAGTTTTGGGCACTCCATGATAGTAAACAAACTGCTCGACGAAGAGTCTCAGCAACACGTCAACATGTGTATCCTTCCTCATCGGTATAAACCTCGCGACCTTCATTAGATGATCCACACCCACCCATACAGAGTCATTCTCGGATCGGGAACGAGGTAGCTCGTGAATGAAATCCATGGATATATCTTCAAACTTCCACTCGGGAATGGATAACGGCAGCAACAACCCAGCCGGGATTCTATACTCTGCCTTTACCTTCTGGCATGCCTCGTAGTGAGTGACAAAATAGGTGACATCCCGCTTCATCCCTGGCCAAAACATCGTCCTCCGCAAACGGTATACATCTTGACAATCCCGGGATGCACCGAATATTTAGTGCAGTGAGCCTCCTTCATTATGTATTCTCGAATCCCTCCTCCCGCGGGTATGTATAACCTACCATGGAAATGAACAAGATACTCCTGCATGGTGTACTCCCCCGCGGTTCCAGCCTGCACTGCTCGAAGTATAGATTCTAGGGTAGCATCCTTCCTTTGAACCGATTGGATGTGATCTCGAATATCACAAATTATGCTCATCGCGGCCAGGAAATCGGCGAAAACTTCTGGATCGGCTCTAGACACGAGCGTGATCTGCATCTCCTCGAGCATCCATACCAACTCCATGGCCATCAGCCGTGACTCTGGACTAGATGTCCTCCTCCTCAGTGCATCGGCCACTGAATTTGCCTTCCCTGGGTGATAGTTTTGCGTGTAATCATAGTCGCACAAAAACTCAATCCATCGCCGCTGCCTTAAATTTAGATCCTTCTGGGTGTGTATGTACATTAAGTTTTTGTGATCGGTGAATATCTCGCAGTGAACACTGATGGCGCAAATCTTAGGACACCGCTAAAGGTGGTAGTAAGACTGCGGCATGAAACGGCAGTGTACCGATCGTTCAAGTAATATAAAACGAGGAGTAATCCCCGAGTATCGAATCTCTCAAGGAACACAGTAAGGTGGAGTTAACGTTCGAGGAAGGACTTGAGATTGAAGTCCTTTACGTCGGATGGATGCGGAACGGGGGATTTGGTTTGTGGAAAATAAAGATAAAATATTACAATACTCCTATGCAATGCCGCTATGCAATGCTTCGCTTGGCGGGATGGAGAATAGGCAGGCCATGAGCGCACTGCGTCGCAAGGGCAGATGGACGAGTAGGAAAACGGAGTGAGGGTCGTAAGCACCTCTTCGACAAGCACGCCACTAGCAATTGCTAGTGCGGCGACGAACGTGATGGTGGGATGGAGGATGGAATGGGGCGCACCTCAAGCAACATAAACCACAAAGCATTTCACATAGACATGAAATATATATAAATACAAACCAGTTTAAGTGCTCTACTTCATCAAAATACAAAGATCTACACATATACACTTCAATAAGAGAATAACAAGGCAAGAAATCGACCGAATCCGAAGGCTCGTTGGAGATTCACGGTTGGAATCGCTGGGTTGTCAGTCCGCGTCCAAGCTCGGTCAGCAACTGCGTCTGGGGTAGAGAGAGCTGTCAGTACTCTCCAATGGACCCGTCTTCTTCGTCTCACGATCCGGTGGAGGTTGCAAACTTCCTCTTGCTTGAAGGAAATGGTGGCTAGAGCTCCCTTGAAGCTCTAGGATGAAGGAGGAGGCCAAAGGGACGAAACCCTGGAGGAGATGGCGAAATCGGCGCAGCTGTACAATGCATACGGAACTCTCGCGTTTTAGGTCGAATCTGCAGCTTTTATAGGAAAATGTTAGAAATTTGGTCACGCACGGTCGAACGCACGACCGTGCGTGGACCGTGCGATACTTAAGCTCGGCAGGCGTGCAGGGGAAGTAGGCCAGCGCCCGTGCGTTCAAACGCACGGGTAAATTCCGACGCTCTGAAATCATCAAGACACAGGTCGACCGTGCGTTTTACTCTCGCACGGGCGAATCTGCCCGTGCGTCAAAACGCACGAGTAAACTCCGATGCTCCATTTTCTGCCCAGACACAAACGCACGACTGCCCCTGACCGTGCGTCAAGGAAACGCACGACTGTGCGATATGCACAGAAATTACTTTGGGGAGAACGGGACGATCAGGTCACCTGCATACAAGAGACACAAGCTGGGAAAGTACTACCAGCAGCACAGAGATAAAGAGGATACAATGGGGAGCACGCAGTGCTTACCCCCAACAACAAAGTGCGCAATTGCACACAAAAACAGGCATAATATGTACTACAATAAAAAGCATGAATAAGGGAAATATGAACAAAACTGAAGCATAAAAGCAAGAAAACTAGCCTAAATGAGTCCAAAAATATATATATAATAGGGACTCATCACACCCCATACTTACCTGTTTGCGCGTCCCGAGCAAACAATTCCTACGCAAGCGGGAATATGAAATAACTAACTAAAAATTACAAAATGGAATACCATGCGAAGTCGCATGCACATGTTCGTATAAGAAAACCAGAGAAGATTTCTAAGTATACACAGAGTTTATGAATTTTAAAAACATAAATAATTATTACTTTTACTCAAAATGAGAATTACGGTGAATCATCCGGTCACGCATATGGAGAAAGTAAACTGAACGCTGAGGTGAGCATTGCCAAAGATCGGGGTGCCGGAAAAACTCCACCGAAATCCATCGGTGTCGGTGACCATAGGCTTGCCTGGTCACATTCTCTCCACGACACTAGATTGGCTCAAGGCGTGAGTCAATAGGACTTTCAGGTTTTGAATGGGGCTTGGGTTACGGTGAGGTAAACAAAGGTAAGCCTGGAGGCTAAGCACACCTAACCCAACATGATCTTTAAGTAAAGATACCCGCACAACTATAAGCATACAAGTGCATCACACCCCCAGACTTGAACTTTTGCAACATAGGTGTGTGCACTCCCTACTCCCAATCATAAATTTATACAAAGATTTTTCATTAAAATCATTTTTCTCTTTTTTTTTTCTTTTTCTTTCTTTTTCTTCTTCATTCTTCTTTTATTTTCTTTCTTTTTTCAGCATATTTTCTAATTAACATAACCACAACTTCACATAATAAGCAACACAGTCACACACCCAACATGAAAATAATAATCAAATTTAAGCTCGATTTTGGTTGTGCAACTAGGTTGGGCTTTTAGGCTTTGGTGAAAAATATGTGGAGCTGAATCAAATGAAGGGGTAGGCACAAAATGGGCTAGCAAGGAATAAATGATAGAAATGGTACACAAAGCTCAACCTGGCCAAAATGATGGCCTACGTCATTCTCACGCACTCAAACTATCTTATCTCAATGCTTCGAGAATCGCTTGGGGCAAGTTCTAGCCACCGAGAAAGATTCTCCTTTCTCCCGACTCGAGCAATACGAATCTAGCAAACGTCTACACACATCCCTACGCTACCTTTTGATTCACACCGGATTCATCATTTGAGTATAGTAAACAATATTTATACTAATAAAAATGCATAAAGCTAATAGTATAAGGAGAAATCCAATATACATGAATTACTATACTTGCATGAGTACTTGACTAGAAACACCGGAGCCAACATTTTATTCCACTACATAATTTAAAAGCTAGCACAACTCGTGACGCGCTAAAGGTAAAGTACATGCTCAAGTGGGTGCTAAGTGTGCAGACAAAAGGAACAAAAATGATTCTTAGATAAAGAAGCTTCTAGCATGCTAAATAACTGTGCACGTGAGTGGGTACACAAACAGGTCTCCCCCAAACTAAAACTATGTATTAAGATATTCTAAAACAAAGTTTTAGGGGACGAGGGTACCCAATGCTCAGCAAGTAAGCATTCCGAAAGCCTGTAGTGAAGCTCTACGAAGAATCACGACCACCGCCTTCACAAATAGAAAATACCTGCAAATGGTGGTCTCCACACACGAAAACTAAAATAGCACAAAATAAGCTAGTTTTTGCAGGGGATAAATTAAAAGACAAGAAAAATTAAGATAACTACTGGGGTTATTGTCCTCCCAGCACGACTTATTTGGCTTTTGTACAGTTCTAGCTAATGGGCCTATGAAAAGAAAAGTGAACAGGCAGCTGTTCTAATATGCGTGTCGGTAGTGGGTACCGATACGGAGATAAAACTGTTATTCCCCTACCAAAATAATGATACCTGCTGAACACAGGTAGCGGGAATAGGAAGTAAGAAGATGAGGAGGCCTGGTCCTCACTCATCTCACCACAAAATAAATCCTTGCCTAGCAAGGTGTCATCTCCAGGAAGGTAGCAGGAGAAAGAGATCAATGATGAAGCTTCCTCATTGGAGGAGGGATCAACCTCCTCGCACATGAGGATGCTATCATCATTGACCTGAGCTGGAAGCTCCAAGTCCTCCTGATGTACCTGTGGAGACTCAACCTGCACAGGCTCAGATATAGCAGAAGGGGGGTCAAGAAATAAATGAGAAGAAGAACATAAATAAAAATCAGGCGGGGCAGTGGTCCCGGACTTACTCCCATCAGGTTGGGAAAGTAAAATAATGTTGGCATTGTCATCAATACCACAAGATTCGGCGGGATCGACAGTGGCCAAGCTAAGGATTTGGACTTCCTCCACCAGTGCTGAGGAAAGCTCCTCTTCACCTAGAAGGTTGTCCTCCTCCATAGGAGCAGGCACACTTAGATCGCCAGCCTCATCCTGCGACACATCCTCAACAATGTCGTCAGAGACGAGTATAGTAGTATGCACAATAGGGGGAGGTGTAGTGCTTGGATAAAAGTCAAGCACTGGTTCCTCACAAAGAATCAAATCTACGCTAGGCAATGGATGTACAAGGGGGATGTGCTCGGTCATGTCAGTGCCCAGATCAGCCGCACATCTGGTGACAGTGTCCACATCATACCCTTCATAAGATGAAGGTAATATGGCCACATAACCAGATGTTGAAGGTGTGCTGCCAGAAGTAGGAGTCGGGACGATCCGGATATCCGGCTCGTCATCCTCGTCCAATTGGCGAAGATAATCAACACAATCCTTCAAAGCATGATCTGTGCTCTGACAAAACAAGCACTGCCTTACAGGCTTCTTTGGCACAGCAGGTGCTGAAGCCGAAAAGAAGATTGACGGTAAAGGAGTGGCAGAATAGCCATAAGACTTCCGCGCACCATATGGAGTACCAGACGAAGTCGTTGCTCCAAATGCTAGGCTGGGAGTGCTAGGGCTACTATCTCCCTTGGGACATCTATCACTAGCATGAGAGATATCTCCACAAAAACGGCAACGAATATTAAATGATGACCACATGGTGTGAAGATAAAATGAGTCAAACAGAAAACACTATTGTGCAAAATACTACACCTAACAATAAATTACTAAGCAACCTAATAAAAACAGGAAAATAAAATAAGAAGAACTGAAATAAAATAAAAGATACAATTTACAAATGAAAAGGGCTTAAATCTCAGATTCTCCCTCTCCAGAAAACTCACACGATTGTGTTCCCCGGCAACGGCGCCAAAAACTTGATGGCGCAAATCTTAGCACACCGCTAAAGGCGGTAGTAAGACTGCGGCACGAAACGGCAGTGTACCGATCGTTCAAGTAATATAAAACGAGGAGTAATCCCCGAGTATCGAATCTCTCAAGGAACACAGTAAGGTGGAGTTAACGTTCGAGGAAGGACTTGAGATTGAAGTCCTTTACGTCGGATGGATGCGGAACGGGGGATTTGGTTTGTGGAAAATAAAGAGAAAATATTACACTACTCCTATGCAATGCCGCTATACAATGCTTCGCTTGGCGGGATGGAGACTAGGCAGGCCTTGAGCGCACTGCGTCGCAAGGGCGGATGGATGAGTAGGCAAACGGAGGGAGGGTCGTAAGCACCTCTTTGACAAGCACGCCACTAGCAATTGCTAGTGCGGCGACGAACGTGATGGCGGGATGGAGGATGGAATGGGGCGCACCTCAAGCAACATAAACCACAAAGCATTTCACATAGACATGAAATATATATAAATACAAACTAGTTTAAGTGCTCTACTTCATCAAAATACAAAGATCTACACATATACACTTCAATAAGAGAAGAACAAGGAAAGAAATCGACCGAATCCGAAGGCTCATTGGAGATTCACGGTTGGAATCACTGGGTTGTCAGTCCGCGTCCAAGCTCGGTCAGCAACTGCGTCTGGGGTAGAGAGAGTTGTCACTACTCTCCAATGGACCCGTCTTCTTCGTCTCACGATCCGGTGGAAGTTGCAAACTTCCTCTTGATTGAAGGAAATGGTGGCTAGATCTCCCTTGAAGCTCTAGGATGATGGAGGAGGCCAAAGGAACGAAACCCTGGTGGAGATGGCGAAATCGGCAACTCTCGCGTACAGAACTCTCGCGTTTTAGGTCAAATCTGCAACTTTTATATGAAAATGTTAGAAATTTGGTCACGCATGGTCTAACGCACGACCGTGCATGGACCGTGCGATACTTAAGTTCAGCAGGCGTGCAGGGGAAGAAGGCCAGCACCCGTGCGTTTTGCTCACGCACGACCCACACCGCCCGTGCGTTCAAACGCACGGGTAAATTCCGACGCTCTGAAATCATCAAGACACAGGTCGACCGTGCGTTTTACTCTCGCACGGGCGAATCTGCCCGTGCGTCAAAACGCACGAGTAAACTCCGACGCTCCATTTTCTGCCCAGACACAAACGCACGACCACCACCGACCGTGCGTCAACGAAACGCACGACCGTGCGATATGCACAGAAATTACTTTGAGGAGAACGGGACGATCGGGTCAACTGCATACAAGAGACACAAGTTGGGAAAGTACTACCAGCAGCACAGAGATAAAGAGGATACAATGGGGAGCAAACAGTGCTTACCCCCAACAACAAAGTGCGCAATTGCACACAAAAACAAGCATACTATGTACTACAATAAAAAGCATGAATAAGGGAAATATGAACAAAACTGAAGCATAAAAGCAAGAAAACTAGCCTAAATGAGTCTGAATATCTATATATAATAGGGACTCATCAAACACCATATAAATAATGCCTCCAAATCATCAAGGGAAAATCACTGCACCCAGCTCCAGATCATGCACCGGATAATTCACTTTATGCTTCTTAAGCTGCCTTGAAGCATAAGCAATTACGTGCCCGTGCTGCATCAGTTCAACACCCATCCCCTGAAAAGATGCATCTGTGTAAACCTAAAATCCTTCCTTCCCAGATGGAAGAGCAAGGATCGTGGCTGAGGTGAGGCGATCCTTCAGCTCCTGAAATGCAGCCTCACACTGAGGTGACCACACGAATGGAACCTCCTTCTTGGTCAGCGCAGTGAGTGGAAGAGCGATCTTCGAGAACCCCTCGACAAACTTGCGGTATACCCGGCAAGTCCCAAAAAACTGCGCACATCTGCTGCTGACTTCAAAGGCTGTCATTCCTTCACTGCACGAACCTTAGCAGGGTCCATGACCAATCCTGCCCCACAGATGACATGACCCAAGAAGGCAACCTTCCAGAGCCAGAACTCGCACTTGCCAAACTTGGCGAACAACTGATGCTCCCTCAGCTTCGCTAACACCAACTCCAGATGCGTCCAATGGTCCAATATCGACTTTGAATAGACCAGGATGTCGTTGATGAATACAATCACGAAGTCATCCAGATAAGGCTCAAACACCCTGTTCATCAGGCTCATAAATGCAGAGGGGGCATTAGTAAGCCCAAAAGGCATAACCGTAAACTCATATAACCCGTACCTCGAGTTGAAATAGTCTTCTGGATGTCCTCCTCCTGAATCCTCAACTGATAATAACCAGAGCGCAAGTCGAGCTTGTAGAACCACTGTTCTCCTTCCAACTGATCGAAGAGCTCGTCGATTTGCGGCAGGGGATAAGTGTTCCGGACCGTCAGCCGGTTGATCTCCCGATAATCTACACACAAGCGGAGTGAACTGTCCTTCTTCTTTACGAACAGAACCTGGGCTCCCCAGGGTGACGAACTAGGGCGAATGAACCCTGAGTCCACCAACTCTTGCAATTGCACTCGGAAATCCGCTAGCTCCTAAGGTGCCATTCTATACGGGGCCCGAGAAATAGGCTTAGCACCCGGTGCTAGCTTAATCTGGAAGTCTAACTCCCTAGGCGGGGGTAATCCGGGTAGTTTTTCAGGGAAAACATCAGGAAAATCCCGAACTACCGGTACATCCTTCATATCAGCCCCCATCTCCTTCATCTCAAAACAGATTATGAACACCTCATCGCCTTGCTCGTGAGACTTTACAACCTGTACAGAGGACAACAAGTTCCGAGATATGAATCTTATACCTTGAATTACCACCTCCGATTGGTCATGCCTCAGCGTGACCCGCTTTGCCACACAGTCGATCTTAGCGTGATTCCAATGCAACCATGTCATGCCCAAGATTAGATCAAAGTCAGGCATCCGCAACACCGTTGCCGGTGTCTCAAATTACTTCCCACCGATGGATATTACCATGCTGCACTTAGCGGTAGATAGTATCTCTGAGCCATCCGGAAGGCGCACCCTCCTGGGGGCTCCCTCGAAATACTGCACCGCACCCTGTTCACTCACAAACTCTTTTGATACAAACGAATGAGTGGCACCCGTATCGAAAAGAGTAAGGGCGGGCTTACCGCAAATAAGCACGGTACCTGGGGTTTTAAATCATGCACACTTAAGCATAATAGTTATGAAAAGACGAAACTAAATGCATGATTACCTGTGATGACCTCCTGCGGGTCTCATTCCTGAGTTAGATCCAAAGCATATACCTGCTCCTGAGAAGGCCTGGGGCTCATACCCAGCCGACCTTGGCCTCGACCTCGACCTCTACCCGCTGCGCCCTCGGGGGAGCCATGGGGCGATTCAGAGCATTTCCTTGCAACTGCAGGTAGTAGGCCCGAATGTGACCGGGCTGGTGACAATAGTAGCAAACTTTGGCACCTCTTTGTGGCTGAGGCGCTTGATTCTGATGCGGTGGGCGCAATGGTAGCGGCCGTGCTGGCTGCTCTATCCTGAAGTTTGGGCAAAAATGCCCACCATCTCTCCTTCGGTCTCCGCCTCCCTCCCTGGTGTTCTGCCTTCTCCTGAAGCTGGGCCCTGCCTCCATCATGCCCTCTGCGGGCCTCTTTCCCTTAGCCTGGACCCCCAAATGGTCCGCCTCCAACTTTTGTGCCATCTCTATAATCTGTGTGAGGCTCTAATCGGCGATAAAGAGAAGAGCCTGCCTCAGGGGATCTCGCAATCCCTTGTAGAACTGCTTTGCGTACCCACGATCATCTAGATCATAAATGTCTGCAAATCTAGCCAAGTGCTGAAATTCCCGTTGATACTCCAAGACTGTCCTAGATCCCTACTTCAGCTGCAGGAACCTATCATCAAGTTAATCTCGGGCTGTAGAAGAGACAAAATGCTCCAGGAACACATCTGCAAACTCGTCCCAGCTTATGTCAAGATGGTTACGCCCTTTAAATGTGGAGCCCATCAAGGACTTCCACCACCTCTTCGCATGTAGATCCAAGGCCGTGACCGCCAACGTGACTGCCATATTGCATGGGCATCGTATCCCTGCCAGTAACTCCTGCACTGCGTCCAACCATTCCTCCGTCTGAACTGTGGACTAAGTCCCATGATAGGTGGGAGTGGAGAGAGCACGAAAGGTGCTTAACCAATTTGAGTTCGGAGCCTGCGGCTGCACCGGCATCTGCTGAGACCTGAAGGCATCCAAGATTGCCGTCAGGGTCTTTCCCAACTCTGATTGTTGAAAAGGAGTAGCTACAGGAGGCACGGGAGAGGTCGTCGCTGGTTCTGAACGTACTAGAATCTACATGCAAAGTAGATTTTTTGGGTTAGGTTGGCTACTTGAAAGAAGGTAATAGACCTACTTAATGCGAATTACACATTGGCACACCACCGCTTCTGCTCATTCAGTTTGTCCTCAAACTGAAGAGGTGAGAGGGTGCACCATGCGGGAATGGAATTCTTTATCTCAGAATCGTTGCAAGCTGATACCATTTGTAAGACCCCCCCCTCCCGGAACACAGGGCACGACCGAGGGGAATCTTATGCCCAGGACAGCCGCCTTGCGGGGGCGTCAACACACAAGCTAGCCTCCCCCACAAGACGCCTATCCTGCCGACCAAACCAACTGAACAGCGCCAAACCATCAATAAAGTAAAAGCAAGAAGCCACATAAATATATTCGCATAAGTAAGTGTCCAAATAAGTACAAAAGACAAGAAGCTCCGAGAGCTCCTGCAAAAGTATCAGAGTATCAAGCTAAATGTCCCAAGGGCTACATCTCAAACTGCGCTCACATCGATCACCGACGGTAGTGAGGGTAACGTGGTCTCCGGCCCTGTCTTCCTGACCTGACTATCCTCCTCCAGCACCGTGCCCTGCTGCCCCAGGGTGCGCTCCTAAAAATAGTGGTGCAACAACCGTTAGTCATAAAGACTAAGTGGCTTCACTTCCTCTCCCCCAGCGACTCCAAGGCACCGGGCGGAAGGGAAGAAAGGGGAGCTGCAATATAATCAGTACTAGCAAAACAGGTGACAGGTAAAGGTGTAAACATAACAGTGTATCAAATGTATAAGAAGCACAACTAACAAGTAATATGGCAATGATAGAGTGTAAGCAAGTAGTGAAATAGCACAATCAAATGTATAAGAAGCACAACTAACAAGTAATATGACAATGTCAGAGTGTAAGCAAGTAGTGAAATAACACAATCAAATGTATAAGAAGCACACCTAATAAGTAATATGGCAATGACAGAGTGTAAGCAAGTAGTGAAATAGTACAGAAGTAAGCAGTTCATATCGTACCTTAACTTATATGAATGCCCATACAAACTTATAAGTTAAGGTTTCCAATTTGGGACCCATCATATAAAGATGCCCATACAAGCTTATATGATGAGCTCCGATGCGGTGCAATCACATGGTTATGTAATGATGAATGCAATGCAATTAATATGTAATGATACTCACCCATGCGAAGTTGCTATGTCGACATAGACCTTTAGTTCTCGCTTTTTGAGATGTATCTAACCACTCAGGCATCTCCCGTCGTGGCCAGACAGAAACAGTGGAATGAGCTCCTCCACTACTAGGAGGGTATGAACACTACCAGTCCTAGGCCTCTGTACGCCTCGATGCTAAGAACATAAAGCGGAGACCCTGCGTACTGCTCACAACATGCTGAGCCTTCAAGGACATAGAAGGGGACTTGGGTAGGTGAGCACCAAGAGTGCAACCCAACCGGTCTAGAGTCTAACTGCCAGCTTCTCTCGGTGTCACGACTAGCAAGCCCGTAGACCCGCCACAAGTAATCCTCCCCAGCGGGGTCCATTTGTATCCATGTATCAACATTCACTAGGACTTCAAATCCAAGTCCTTCAATACAATCTGTGTATCTACATACACCAGGACTTCTAATACAAGCCCTTAAATATTCATCAGAGTTACTGTACTATCCCTGCATGCACGATAATCAAAATACTATTTCCACCCTTACAGGATACGACATTCATGAACTAGGGAATTCACACCCTTGACCCCTCCAGTCTACTTGTGATTCCAACTTACTTTATGATATCAACCTTCTATTTCAAGATAACACTTAGTTCTTCCAAGCCCAACTTGGTTATTCATTTTCAGTCTCTAACCGAGTCAGCAGCATAATATTTTATGACAATATATTTAATTAAGAACCAATATCAAATCGAGCCTTGCTGAAACTTCTACAGTAGTTCCGCTAGCTTGTTATGGACATTCTCACCAAATATTAGCCCCATCGTCATTCCCAATTATTATTTACGGTGCAATGCGAGAATGAACTATGATTGGCAAAATCACAACAAGTATCCTCCCAAAACTCATGAAATCCAACAGGGGTCAGCACAATATCATCAATTTGATTTCTACCAATTTTTTTAAGAGCATCAGACAAGTATTATAAAAGATATCCCGAAATTTTCGCAATTCAAACTACAATGATGCTGATTATCAAAACTGAAATTCTGGGAGTTCTAGTCCACCCCAAATTACGTGCCACCCCATTCGGGAAAGGTAACACCAAGGGCTACAACTTTTTTGTTGAGCCCGAGGTCCAAATCCAAGTGTATCCTCTTCAATTACGGCCATAATGCTAGCTGTATGAAACAGGACAGCAACTAAATAACCTAAAGTCATGAGTCAACAACACAACCCCTTTTAGAGGGCCACCTAGGGAGCTACATGGCTCCCCAGAAAACTTCCAGCCACTCATCCCAAAGTATTTTCCGAGAGTTACAACTTCCGTGTTGAGCCTGAAGCATGAATCCTGCTGGAACATGTCCAAAACTGGACATGAACCCAGCTACGCGTAGAAAATAGATTTCTGTATCTATAAAATTATACGGATCCTAAAGTAAATCCGACGGTGTGTGGTTGTCTTCTTCCTCCAGCATTCACCTTTAAAATCCCTAAATATCACTCCCCTCACTCTCCCTAAATGACCGTGGGTTTGCCCCAAATCAAATCCCATCTCTTCCTATTGAAGAGAAAAAATGATTCCAAGAACCTCGCGGCAAACGGTGCCCTAAATTTGAGGTTCCGACTTGTTCTTCCTAAGGAAACTACATTAAAGCTCACACGAGAAGCTCTCTTGAGCCTTCATTTCTCCTATTGTGATCTAAGATGCTAGCACCAAAGGAGAGGGGAGGAAGTCACCTCAATGGCCGTGGATCTCGTTCTCCGTCGCGACATCGTATTGGTCGGCCTCCTTCCTCGGCTCCGGGTAATGGTTGCAGCTCTCCTTCGAGAATGACGAGGACTTGCGGCTAGGGTTGAAGAGGGATATCGTGAAGTTCTTATTAGAAGCTTTATATAGTCCTAACCCTCGTTAGGGTTAAGGCTACTTTAGGAATTTCCATTAATAGAGGTTAATTATTAAACGTATGGAAAAATCGTGTCCTTTTTCGAAAATCCCGACGCTTATAATAAAATCCAGGCCAACCGAAATTACAGCCTAAGTAGTTTTCGACGAGAAAGGAATTTCCTTCTCGAGTGTTCTCTTCTCTCCTAAGTGCCACCGCCCCCCCCCCCCCCTCCCCCCCCCCCCCCCCCCCCCCCCCTCGCCCAAAATCGACCCAAGGCGAGTCAAAACGTCTCCGAGGGGTCTAGCGCGAAATGGGTTGTTACAGCTTTTCTAGAATCGAATATCTGGTTTCCGCATCTTTGAGAATGTGGCTGACATAGTATATCGGAAACTGCTTCTTCTTCTCCTCTCAAACGAGGACAAAGCTTACATCATCTGGACCATCCCCCATGTATAAGAACATTATTTCCCCTTCACGAGGGCTTTGCAACAGAGGAGTTGATCTTAACTGTATTTTTAACTGTTCAAAAGCATTGTTGCGTTCTTCGTTCCATTCGAATTTAGATCCTCCCCATAGCATTTTAAAGAATGGAGCGCTTTTATCCCCTGACTTGGAAATGAATTGACTTAGGCCTGCTAGCCTTCCTCCCAGCTGCTGAACTTCTTTTGGGTTTCGAGGAGGGACCATATCTAGAATAGCCTTTACTTGGTCTAGATTTGGCGCAAGGCCATCAGGTGTGAGGAGATGCCCAAGAAACTTCCCTTTATTCGATTCGAACACACACTTTAGTGGATTCAATTTTAACTTGAACCTTCGTAGAGTAGCAAACATCTCTACAAGGTCTGCCAAGTGTATTGAGAATGTTTTACTTTTTAAGAGGAGATCATCGATATAAACTTCAAGATTTCTCCCTTTTTGATTCTTAAAAACCGTGTCCATCATTCTCTAGTACGTTGCACCCGTGTTCTTGAGGTCGAAAGGCATTACAAGATAAAAAAAATCAACCGTCGTTTTTGATAAAAGACGTATGCGGGATATCAGGCTTGTGCATTTTGATTTGATGGTACCCAGATAATGCATCTAGAAAGCTCATAAAATTATACCCAACCGCGGAATCAACTAAAAGATCTATCCAAGGCAAAGGGTAACAATCGTTAGGACACTCTTTATTAAGTTTGGTGAAATCTACACACATTCGTCATTTTCCTCCTGACTTTTTTTACCATCACAACATTTGATGTCCAGGTAGGATATTAGATTTCAGAAACGAAATTTGTTTTAAGAAGTTTTGTAACTTCCTCCTTGATGGGAACTGCCAGCTTGGTAGCCACTTCCCTCTTCTCTTGCTGGACTGGCTTGAAGTCAAAGGAGATGTTGAGGTGGTGGCAAGCGACATACGGATCTACTCTGGGCATGTCCTCCACTGACCAAGCAATGACATCCAAGTTCTTCAGAAGGCAAGTGACCAGCTGGACCTTCTCTTCTTCAGATAGCTCTGCATTAACGATGAGTTTCTTTTCTTCCCATTCAGCAATGGGGATTTCTTGGGTCGCCTGGGCTGGTTCCAGGTGAGCCCCTTCTCGATCCTTGTTTACTTCAACTGCTTCCGGAAGCTTCGCCACTTTGAGGATTTCGACTGGAGTTTCAAGAAGTGGAATATCCGTGATCATGTTGACGGTTTGTACATAGCACTCCCGAGCTACTTTCGGAATACTCCAAATCCAGAATTGCCTTCCTTCAGCTGCGAACTTAAGAGCCAGGTGGAATGTAGACACCACTGCTCTGTAAGCGTTCAAAATAGGCCTTCCGAAGATGGCACAATAACTACTCGGGGCCTCCACCACCACGAAGTTGATCAGCTTTGTTACTCCCCCCCCAGAGATACCAGCATCTTCACGCAACCCTCCATTTCCTTCTTTTCTCCAAGAAAGCCGTAGAGGGGCCCTTCGGTGGAAAGCAAAGGCTTTCCAGTTTTCAGGGCTTCGAAAGTTGAGCGGAAGAGGACATTGACTGAACTACCTGTGTCAATCAGAACCTTATGCACGATGTTGTTCTCTATGATGGATTTGATGACCACAGCTTCATCGAAGGGATTTGCATTCGAAGGAAGATCCTCCTGGCCAAAGGTGACAATTGAGCTTTCCGGTGCGGAAGTTGAGGTGGCTGCCACTTCTTGCTTGAAGATCCTGGCAACACTTGACTTGCGAGAAGACTCGGGTCCGGCACCCCATGGATACAGTAGATGTCACTGAGAGGACACTTATCGTCTACCTCAATACATTCCGTCGTGGGATAAATATCCCCGAAGTAGCCGACATCCTCCACATCGGCACACTCCCAGGTCACCTCTACTGCCTCTTTTTTCTTCTCAGCTGACTGTTCAGCTGGCACTTCCTTTCAGATCAATCCTCAGAGTTTCCCTTCTCCCTGAAGTCTTTCGATCAGCAAGCAGAGGGACCAAAAATTCTCCGTCAGATGCCCTTCCCTCCTTATGATATTCACAAAATAAATTTGGATTTCGGTTTCGAACATCTAACATCAGGGGAGCGGGCCTCTTGAAGTCTGGCCTCTTTTGGAGAATCTGGACGACTTCGTCCATGGTGATATTGAGAGGGGTGAATGATTCTTGCGAATCATCGTATTGAATGGTAGAAGTAGTTGGAGGTAGCTGCACGGTATATTGCGGCAGATATACCGGCATTGCTTGCGGAATTACCATGGATGGAGCAGGCATGATGGCCAACAGTGGTTTTTGATCTTGAAACCGTTGATGGCCGATGAAGGGTTGTTTATGGTTGTAATTCCTTCCCCTCTAGGCACCGGGTGTGAATTGATGATGGTATGGTTGCTGATGAGCAAGAGAAGATGAGTTGGGTTGATCCTTGTCGCTGATCAGCTTCGCGACATACCCGGGGTTACTCTTTTCACCATTTATGAACATGTTTGCTAAACTTATCATCTCCCGATAAGTTTTTGGTTCTCTGATGTTCGCCTCGAACTTCAGTGGGCCTTCCCCAAGCCATGAATCAGAGCAACCCTGTATAATTCATGATCCACATTTTGGATCTCCATGATCTCCTTTTGGAAATGATCGACGAAATGAGCCCAAGTCTCGTCTTCTCATTGTCTTATCTAGAAAATGGCAAACATGTTCATAAGGGGCTAAAAGAGTAACCCTGAGTATGTCACAAAGCTGATCAGCGACAAGAATCAACCCAACTCATCTTCCACTCATCAGCCACCATACCACCATCCACCTCGGCCCGATTTCGAACCCCGTGCTCAGAGGGGTAGAATCTTCAGGCACAAACAACCATCCTTTGGCCATCAACGGTTTCAAGATCAGAAACCGTCATTGGCCACCGCACCCGCTCCATCCATAACCATTCCACAAATAATGCCGGTATATCTCCCACAATATACTACGCAGCCATCTCCAGCTTTTCAATCCATCCAATATGATAATTCACAAGAATCATTTACCCCTCTCAATGTCACCATAGACGAAGTCGTCCACATTCTCTAGAAGAGGCCAGACTTCAAGAGGCCTGCTCCCCTAAAGTCGGATGTTCAAAATCGAAATCCGAACTTATTCTGTGAATATCATAAGGATGGAAGGCATCTGACTGAGAATTGTCGGGCCCTTCGCTTGCTGATAGAAAGGCTTCTGGGAGAAGGAAAGCGAACACCTGCTAATCTCTGCAAAAGAGACCTCAAAGCAGGTATAAAATATAACGCGAGTACCTGAAAAGAACTCGTGAGCACCTGCTAATCTCTGCAAAAGAGAACACAAAGCATGTATAAAATATAACGCGAGTACCTGAAGAAAACTCGTGAGCACCTGCTTATCTCTGCAAAAGAGAACTTAAAGCAGGAATAAAATATATCGCGAGTACCTGAAAAGAACTCCCGAACACCTACTAATCTCTGCAAAAGAGAACTGAAAGCAGGTATACAATATAACGCGAGTACCTGAAGAGAACTCGTGAACACCTCCTAATCTCTACAAAAGAGAACTCAAATCAGGTATAAAATATAATGCGAGTACCTGAAAAGAACTCGCGAACACCTGCTAATCTCTGCAAAAGATAACTCAAAGCAGGTATAAAATATAATGCGAGTACCTGAAGAGAACTCGTGAGCACCTGCTTATCTCTGCAAAAGAGAACTCGAAGCTGGTATAAAATATAACGCGAGTACCTGAAGAGAACTCGCAAACACCTGCTAATCTCTACAAAAGAGAACTTAAAGCAGGTATAAAATATAATGAGAGTACCTGAAAAGAATTCGCGAACACCTGCTATTCTCTGCAAAAGAGAACTCAAAGCAGGTATAAAATATAATGTCATGAGTACCTGAAGAGAACTCGCGAGCACCTGCTTATCTCTGCAAAAGAGAACTCGAAGCAGGTATAAAATATAACGCGAGTACCTGAAGAGAACTCGCGAGCACTTGCTAATCTCTGTAAAAGAGAATTCAAAGCAGGTACAAAATATAACGCGAGTATTTGAAGAGAACTCGTGAGCACCTTCTTATCTCTACAAAAGATAACTCAAAGCAGGTATATAAAATATAACACGAGTACCTGAAGAGAACTCGCAAACAACTACTAATCTTTGCAAGAGAGAACTCGAAGCAGGTATAAAATATAACGCGAGTACCTGAAAAGAACTCACGAACACCTGCTAATCTCTGCAAAAGAGAACTGAAAGCAGGTATACAATATAACACGAGTACATGAAGAGAACTCGTGAACACCTGCTAATCTCTACAAAAGAGAACTGAAAGCAGGTATAAAATATAATGCGAGTACCTGAAAAGAGCTCGCGAACACCTGCTAATCTCTGCAAAAGAGAACTTAAAGTAGGTATAAAATATAACGCGAGTACCTGAAAAGAACTCTCGAGCACCTGCTAATCTCTGCAAAAGAGAACTCAATGCAGGTATAAAATATAACGCGAGTACCTGAAGAGAACTCGCGAGCACCTGCTTATATCTGCAAAAGAGAACTTAAAGCAGGAATAAAATATAACGCGAGTACCTGAAGAGAACTCGCGAACACCAACTAATCTCTGCAAAAGAGAACTCAAAGCAGGTATAAAATATAACGCGAGTACCTGAAAAGAACTCGCAAACACCTGCCAATCTCTACAAAAGAGAACTGAAAGCAGGTATACAATATAACGCGAGTACCTGAAGAGAACTCGCGAACACCTGCTAATCTCTACAAAAGAGAACTCAAAGCAGGTATAAAATATAATGCGAGTACCTAAAGAGAACTAGCAAGCACCTGCATATCTCTGCAAAAGAGAACTTAAAGCAGGAATAAAATATAACGCGAGTACCTGAAGAGAACTCGCGAACACCTACTAATCTATGCAAAGGAGAACTCAAAGCAGGTATAAAATATAACGCGAGTACCTGAAAAGAACTCGCGAGACCTGCTAATCTCTGCAAAAGAGAACTGAAAGCAGGTATACAATATTTCGCGAGTACCTGAAGAGAACTCGCAAACACCTGCTAATCTCTACAAAAGAGAAATCGAAGCAGGTATAAAATATAATGCGAGTACTGGAAAAGAACTCGTGAACACCTACTAATCTCTGCAAAAGAGAACTCAAAGCAGGTATAAAATATAATGCGAGTACCTGAAAAGAACTCGCGAGCACTTGCTAATCTCTACAAGGGATATATATAAAGAACATGCGTTCATATAAACATTTATAAAAGAAAAGTTTTTGGGTGCCTAGACACAATATGGTGATATTCACCTCATTTGTAAGCTAGAAGCTAGCATAGCAGCTGTATTAGATGCAGAAGAAATAATAATGCTCAATCGGAGCAACCACTACAATGCGGGTATAAAGTTGAAACTGCATTGGGGCGACCATCAAAAGATGGGTTTGATTGCCTTTAAAGATTTTCCCGACCATCAAGGGATGGGTTTGATTGCCTTAGAAGATTTGGGCGACCATAGAAAGATGGGTTTGATTGCCTTAGAAGATTTGGGCGACCATCGAAAGATGGGTTTGATTGCCTTTAAAGATTTTGGCGACCATCAAAAGATGGGTTTGATTGCCTTATGGAAACTTGGGTAACCACCAAAAGGTGGGTTTGATTGCCATGACATTCACAAGCCATGTTTAACCATGCACGCATTTGAAGGAAAGAGCTAATGCACACATAACTGAAAGAGCATTAATGAGCTTTAAGACAATCCTTTCTGCCAATGAAAGTAGATCTAGCATCGAGTGAATGACCAATATTGCTAGAAAAGATTTCACAATAATATTTTTAAGCAACATATTCCCGCAGTTTGCCTTCTTTTAGCAATTTCTCTACAAGCTTATGTAGAGCTCGACACTTTTCTGTATCATGACCCACACACATGTGGTATTGACAAAACAAGTCTTTGTGATAATTCCTATGATCAGGTCGCATGAGAGAAGGTCTCGTAAAACCAGGTTCTTCCTAGATAATCTGAAGAACTTCTTTAATTGAGATAGTTAAACTTGTATACCTTCCTCGGAACTTATCTTGCTTATATGGGCGAGGAGAATTGCATGACTTGTAATCATAAGCCTGAGTTGAGATATGAGGGTTGACAAGACATAATTCTGATTGATTTAGCTGCATAATATTTTGAGAAGCAGATAGATGCCCATGATCATAACATATCTTATGTTGTGATGATAAGTTGGGACCTTGTTCATATTCTAACAAATAGCCACCGCGATTGATAGGAAGACGATCATGAGAAGAATAATCCTTCTGTTGTTGTTGAGGCCTCTGAATTAAAGAAGCAAAATAATTAGGGTTCGCATCCTCACCCTTAATGAACTGATTTGCTACTTCAATAAGATGAGCATAAGATTCTGGCTCATTCACGTTGACATCGAACTTAAGAGGACCTTCTTGGAGACCATTAATTAAGGCATGTTTATAGAGACTTTCATCAGCATTAACAACATCAAGGATTTCTTTTTGAAAGCGATCGATGAAGTGAGATGTGGATTCGTTATCCATTTGCTTGATCTGAAAAAGAGTTGGTAGACCTATCTTACGCTTCCTTAAAGTACTGAACCTTAAGTGAAATTCTCTTCGAAGATCCCTGAAGCAATTGATCGATTGACGTGGTAAATGATAGAACCAATCCAGAAATTGATCGTCAAAGGTCATGATGAGAAGTTTACACTTGATACCATCTGATAGAATTCTTAGTGAAGTAGCCGCTTCAAAGGCTTGTAGATGAAAAACTGGATCACTTATTCAAGAATAGACTGCTAGACGAGGCTCTTTGAAATCATTTGGGACTACTTCCCAACGAATTGTGTATGATAATGGGGAAGGTTCTTGTTCTTATCCTACAGGAACTATTAGTCTATCAACTAGGTAAGGGGGATCACCCATACTAACCTTATGAGACTCATGATGAGGAATAGAGAGGCCTGCTGCTTCAGATTGTAACAAATGTTCTAGATGATTGTTAGAAGGCTTGTCATTTGTAGCTGATGTAGTATTAAGTTGAGAATCCACGTGTCTACTGAGGTGGGCGATCTCTGCTAATAGGGAGTTTATGTCGCTACTTTGGACAGGAACTTCGAGATGATTGGAAGGATGCTCGAGGCCTTCTGACGGACGTTCCATGAAATTAGGAATTGCCGAAAGGGAAAAACTGAAATAACTTTCAAACGGAGCCAAATTTTTGAAATCTGAGGGGTAAAAGTGCCTGAACAGGATATCCGTTCAATTTTTGGATAGTTCAGCTCAAGTCGGTCGCGACAGGCTTTGAATTTCTGAATTCCGACACCCGGATCAAAAGTTATGGACGTTTTAAAATTGAATGTATTTTAGGCCAAATCTCGCATCTTCATCGCAACAGTTGTTCATCAACCACTCGCTATCTGAAGGTCGCGTGTTTCTGTTGATGCCAAAATTGTCCCCATGTCCTCGATGCTCGATCTCGTAGGAGAGAGAGGGGGTAATGGTCGAGCAGCTGGTTACTTGAGTCGCAAATGAAGAGCTGGGTGAGAGAAAACAAGAGAGGGCCGCTAGCTTTCGGCGAAGCCAGACTTTGCCCGCCGCGGCAAATGCCACTCCTGCAGCGGGCTTTCCATTTATTTAATAATCAGTATTGCAGCTTGCCATTTTTAGTACATAGAACTAGAATGAATACAGGAGAGTGGCAGGTAAGAAAAGAAAGCCACCCGGGCTGTTTGTTGAGGCCGTCCGGACTGCTTGCTGAGACCTCCTGGACTGCTTGATGAGACCGCCCGGACAGGCCGCAGCTAGGTGCGGTCTGGCTGTTTCTAGCTGTCGGTTTGGTCCCACGGCCCCCAAGCTAGGTGGTTTGACGAAGGCCGCCCCTACGGGTAGTTTGAGGAAGACCGCCCCCAAGCTGGGCGGTTTGACGAAGGCCGCCCTACTGGCGGTTTGAGGAAGACTGCCCCAAGCTGGGAGGTTGGACGAAGGCCGCCACTACGGGCGGTTTGCGAAAGACCGCCCCCAAGCTGGGCGGTTTGAATCCTCTTAACCCCGTAACCTGTAAGAGAAAGGTAGGAAAAATCTCCTAGGAAAGGATCGCTGATTTCTGGGTCAACAGGTTCTTGAGCTCATAGATGATGGAGGAGGCCAAGGAGGGAGCTTTGGCTGAAGATTTGCAAGACAAGGGTTATCGGAGCTCCTCCTAGGTCAAACAGTGTTGGAGAGGCAAAAATTGGCAGAAATGGCGGGCTTCTGAAGCTTTTCCTGCGTGGGTTCTCTTTCTCAGTGGATTTCCTGCTTTAAATACTAAAACAGCAGCAATAAAGTCACGCACGGTCGAACACACGACCGTGCGATTCCCGTGCGTTATTTAATGAAAAGTAATGCCTTCAGGAAGAAGCAGTAGCGCCCGGGAATTTTACTCACGCACGATCAAAGCCGCCCGTGCGTAAAAATGCACGACCAAATCTAGATTTGGCTAAAAACCCGGTGAAACAGGCGATCGTGAGTTTCCTTCGCGTACGGGAAACTGCCCGTGCATAAAAATGCACGAATAAAGTCAGATCACCATTTTGCTATCCAAAAGAAGACGCACGACCACAGCCGTCCGTGCGTCAAGGAAAACGCACGACCGTGCGATATAAACAATCATGATTTCTGGGGAAAATGGGATGATCCAACCACCTAGAAGAACAACAATCCAGCTGGGAATACACTTCCAGCACCAATCAATCATAGAAAAAGGATTGGGGAGCACCATGTGCTTACCCCCAACAACATGGAGCACAAACGAACACCAAAACGGGCCTAAATAGAGTGCAAAGCACGTAAGTGCGCGCAAGTGTGCATAAGAGAAATATAAGCAATAATAGCTCGAAACGGAGGCACACAAGAGTGAAAACTAGCCCTGATGAATCCATAAAAGCTTATATAAATGAGACTCATCACACCCCCAGACTTAACCATTTGCTCGTCCCGAGAAAAACATTCCTTAAGCGGGCGGAAAAATTGATTAGCTGGCTTAACAATTGTAGAAGCGGAGTACCATGCGAAGTCACATGCTCGCGCGCGTAGAAATGCAGTAGAAGAAATTTTTAATTATACAAACACTTTGTAATAATCTAAGAGCGTACATATATATTATCTCTACTCAAAAGTTGAATCACGGTGAATCGTCCGGTCTTGCGTAGGAAGAAAGTAAGCAGATCGCTGAGGCTACTATTACTGAAGACCGTTGTTCGGATCAACCTCCATTGAAATCCATCAATGTCGGTTGCCATTTGCTCACACGGTCACACTCTCTCCGCGACACTAGTTCGATTAAACGCGTGAGTTAGTAGGACTTTAGGATAAATATGGGGCTTGGGATTCGGTAGGGTTTACAATGATAAACTTGAAGGTTTCCGCACCTAATCCAAAAGAGCTTGCGTCAAAGAAATTAGCCAAGCACCAAAAATAAAAACACGAGTGCATCACACCCCCAGACTTAAACCTGAAAATATGGGTGTGTGCACCGCCTACTCTCAAAACAATTCTTAAATTTTTTTTCAATTTGGCTCTTTTCTTAACTGAGCATTTTTCTTTCTTTTCTTGCTCTAATTTCCCCTTTTTCTTATTTTTTTCTTTTCTCAAAACCTCTTTTTTTCAGCAAATAAATTGAGAAAGCGCAAACCACAATTTCACAAAATTTTTCACTACATCAATGCCCTCAATTAAAATTTATACGACACTCAAGCTCGGATTGGGAGCGCGACTAGGAATAGCTTGCAGGCCTTGGTGAAATATAAGTGGAGCTGAATCAAGAGACGGGGTAGGCACAAGGGGTTAGCAAGGATCAGACGTTAGGAATGGTACAAAAGCTCAACCTGGCCAAAATGACGGCCAACATCACGCTCACGCACTGAACTAACTTGTACCAATGCTTCAAGAGTCTCTTGGGGCAAGTTCTTAGCCACCGAGAAAGATAATTCTTCCTCCCGACTCGAGCAATACAAACCTAACAACCGTCTACACACATTCCTACGCTACCGTCGGATTCACCACTTTTCAGTAGAATAAACAATTATTACGCAAATAGAAAAATTACAAAACTATAAGCATAAAGAAAAAATTATTCTACACACAAATCTATGCAAGATGCGAGTGCTCGACTAGAACACTACGTGAGTCAACATTTTACTCTATCTTACAACCCTGAGCCAGCACAACAATTTTCCCAATCCTACACAGAAATGAGCTAGACTCGTTACGCGCCTATGATTAAGTGCGCTCTCTAGTGGGTGATGTTGTGTGCTATGAGAATGAAAATAAATAACAATAATATTCTAACTTCTAGTATGATGTGCTTATGTGCACGTGCAAGTGGGTAACGACAACTACTCTCCCCCAGACTTAAATCTAATCATCACGGATTATAATACTAGATTCATAAAAAGAAGTGGGAGGAGATGTTACCCCATGCTCAGAAATGAGCATAACGGAAGATTGGCGTTAATCTTAAATTCAGCTTCAATGTGTCCACCATCGATGTCGCCATACCTGCAAAATGACATCTCCACACACGCAGAACGAAAGCATAAACAACAAAATTGGGTCGTCTCCCATAAGCCCTTTTGTTTACCGTCCTTAAGGTGGACTAAATACCTGTATTAAGCAGTGTAGCAGAAGAGTTCAAGCATAATTCTTAGCAAATGTCCAGGATACCATAGAAATAAAACACATAAACAAAGACAAAGAGATAAAATTAAGCATAACAAAAGCGGCCGAAGCAAAAAACCCCTAAGACTTCATCACGACTCAGCTGTAGGATGATTTGTGATGATTCTCCTCAGCTACACGAGATGGGAAGAAGGTGAAGGCTTTAGGGCTCAAGGGGGATTTCCCCACCCTGTCCCTAACCTCTTCCTTCTCGTGCCGGAGGGCTGGAAAGTTCTCATCATGTAATAATCCGACCTGCTTTAATCTCTCTACAGTGGGAGAGCGCCATCGAGCAATAGGAGCTCGATCAAATTCATTGTTCTGCAGCGTTGGAGTAGCCAAGGGCGTCATCTCTTCACCGCCTATGGGTTATAGATCTGCCCAATAAACCTGTTTTAATTGTTTACATTTATCTTTAGTTTACACAGAGTTAATCAAAATGTTTTTAGCCATGCCGGTTATGGTGACTTCAGACTTCTCGGCCTTGCCGCTCTTGTTCTCAGCTTCTTCTTCACTTCTCAGCTCCTTCTTTACCATCTTCTGTTCCTCCTCCTTTTCCTCAGCATTCACTTCTTCACCTTGCTTTTTCACATCTAAGCTCAACTCATTGGCATATTTATTAGTAATAACAGGTAATAATATGATGTCGCTGGTTGTCATAGATGGGTGAGTGTGGTGTGTCACCATGGGTGATAAGGTTACACACCCACTAGGGATGTGAATGTTGGCACCACTCTCCTTCAAGAATGGGGCACCCATAATAGGAATGGAGTTATTTTCCATGGGGCCCAAGACTTGGAAGTTCGTGATAACCGAAGTTCCATCTATGATTACCTCGACGTCTCTAACTTCTCCTTCTGTCTCCACCACCACTCCGGTAGCTAGGGTAAGTGACTTCCGATCATCGTTATTGATTTTTAAATTCAGATTTTCAACGTCTTGCAATGTAAGCACATTGCGCGATGATCCGGTGTCGTACAGAGCGGTAGTTTCAATGCTGTTAATTTGACATTTCACAATTAACTCGCCCTCATTCCCTTCATTCATTTCGGAGATGCTCTTTCCTTGCTCACGATGATTCTTCTCCGTTGTGCTAGGAAGAGCACCTTGAGTACGCTCGGAAAGCACTTGAGCCAATTGGCCCACTTTCATTTCCCAGTTTCTCATCGAGACCGATTGGTTGGCCATATTTGTTTGGGCCATATCTACAAACTTTTCCATCATCTCTTCTAATGTGCTCTTCCTTTGCATCGCAACACCTTGGTTATTACTCGGATGAGGCGGCCTCGGTTGGCTTCCGGATGCTTGAGGATCAAATTGATGCTGACCCAGTTGCCATCGTTGGCCTACAGTGTTTTGATTCCAAGAAAAATTGGGGTGATTTCTCACACCCGGATTATACGTGTTAGAGAAGGTGTATTGCGGTTTTGATTTTGGACAAAATTAACATTCTCTTCTAAATTGAGATTAGAGAGTTCATAAGAGATTTCACCTGAGGGACATTCATATGCATGATGTTCGAGGTTCCCACACCCGAGAAAAGAAATTTCCATCACTGGAGCGGATGAAGAAGCAAGCTTCTTCAGCTATGTGATGCTCTCAGCTGGTGCTCCAGATGTGCATACATCAAACAGTCCTCGCACATTCATTTGGGTGTTGCGTCCTGCAGTCCAGAATGAGCTGTGAGATGTGGTGTCTTGCAGAATCCGCAGTGCTTCTTCAGGAGTGTGATTCAGAAGGGTTCCACTGGCAGCATCATCAATCATAGCCCTATGGTTGGGCTCGATTGCGAAATAGAAGTTCTCCACCAAATTCCATGGTTGAAGTTCATGATGGGGGCATTTCAGCAGAAGGTCCATGAATCTTTCCCACGCTTCTGCCAGGGTCTCCTGATCATTCTGCCGGAAGGTTGCGATTTCCCTTCTCAAGCTCACAATTTTATCAACTGGGTCGAACTTGGAGAGAAATTTTCCTTGCAGCGCATCCCAGATGATAGCTGTGCCCGACGGAATTGTATGGATCCACGCCTTTGCCCTATCACGAAAGGAGAATGGGAATAGTCTTAATTTCACTGTGTCGTCTGCAATACCGGTGTACCGGAACGTTCTGCAGATCTCTGAGAATTCTGCCAAGTGAAGATGGGGGTCTTCACCGATCATCCCAGAGGACTGGGCATTGTTGCGGATAATGTTCAGGATCGCCGGCCATCCATGTGTCAGGGGACTGCAAGTTGGGTTGTATGAATTCTTATTAGGGAATTACTTATAGAGATTCTTATGTACTTAATAAAGAGGGGGTTTTTGATGTTGGTTTTCCTAGATTAGCAACGGCGAAAGAAAATGCGGGCCTAGAGCTCCGCTTCGGTTGTCGGGATGGAATGCAGGACACGATGTCGTACTTCAGTGAGCGGTGGATGAGAAGGCTAGCAGATGAGGGTCGTAGGCAACTCATCGTGGAACACGCAACTAGCAATTGCTAGTGCGTTGCACTACAAAGCGGTGGAGTGGATGGCGGACTAGGGCGCTCCTCAAATCTCATAAACCACAAAAGATCTCAAAAGTATGAAATCATATTAATTAAAACACAATGTTTATGAATTTCATCTAGATTAACACACATACAAGGAAAAATCTGAAGCAATGCGCAAGGGAAAAGAGAAAACCGAAGCTCGAAGACAATGCTGAAGATTCTCGGCCGGAATCGTAGGGTTGTCAAGCCTCATCCGTGCTCGGTCTTCAGTTGCGTCCGGGGTCCGGAGGAGTTGTCACCTTCCTCTACTTTACCCATCTTCTTCGTGGTCTAGATCGAGCTAACTCTTGTTGGAACCTTGAATGCAGCGGAGTCATTTCGTCTATGGCGTTCTTGAGCTCATAGATGATGGAGGAGGCCAAGGAGGGAGCTTTGGCGGAAGATTTGCAAGACAAGGGTTGTCGGAGCTCCTCCTAGGTCAAACGGTGGTGGAGAGGAAAAAATGGGTGGAAATGGCGGGCTTATGAAGCTTTTCCCGTGGGGGTTCTCTTTCTCAGCGGATTTCCTGCTTTAAATACTAAAACAGCAGAAATTTAGTCACGCGCGGTCGAACGCACGACCGTGCGATTCCCATGCATTATTTAACAAAAAGCAATGCCTTGAAGAAGAAGCAACAGCGCCCGTGCATTTTACTCACGCACGGTCGAAGCCGCCCGTGCGTAAAAATGGACGACCAAATCCAGATTTGGCTAAAAACCAGGTGAAATAGGCGATCGTGCATTTCCTTTGCGCACGGGCAACTGCCCATGCGTAAAAATGCACGAAGAAAGTCAGATCACCATTTTGCTACCCAGAAGAAAGCGCTCAATCGCAGCCATCCATGTGTCAAGGAAAATGCACGACCGTGCAATATAAACAATCATGATTTCTGGGCAAAATGGGATGATCCAACCACCTGCAAGAACAGCAATCCAGCTGGGAATACACTTCCAGCACCAATCAATCATAGAAAAAGGATTTGGGAGCACCATGTGCTTACGCCCAACAACATGGAGCGCAAACGCACACCAAAATGGGCCTAAATAGAGCGCAAAGCACGTTAGTGTGTGCAAGTGTGCATAAGAGAAATATAAGCAATAATAGCTCGAAACGAAGGCACACAAGAGTGAAAACTAGCCTGGATGAGTCCATAAAAGCGTGTACAAATGGGACTCATCAGAAATCCTCGAAGTGGCGAAGCTTCCAGAAGCAGTTGAAGAGAACAGGGATTGAGAAGGGGCTCACCTGGAACCTGCCCAGGCGACCCAAGAAGTCCCCATTGGTGAAGGGGAGGAAAAGAAGCTCGTCGTGAATGCAGAACTGTATGAAGAAGAGAAGGTCCAGCTGATCACCTGCCTTCTGAAGAACTTGAATGTCTTCACTTGGTCGGCGGAGTACATGCCCGGAGTAGATCCGGATGTCGTTTGCTACCACCTCAACATCTCCCCTGACTTCAAGCCAGTCCAGTAAAAGAAGAGGGAAGTGGCGACCAAGATGGCAATTCCCATCAAAGAAGAAGTTGCAAAACTTTTTAAAGCAAATTTCATTTCTGAAATCCAATATCCTACCTGTGATGGTAAAAAAGTCAGGAGGAAAATTGCGAATGTGTGTAGATTTCACCAAACTTAAAAAAGCGTGTCCTAAAGATTGTTAACCTTTGCCTCAGATAGATCTTTTAGTTGATTCTGCGATTGGGTATAATTTTATGAGCTTTCTAGACGCATTCTCTGGGTACCACCAAATCAAAATGCACAAGCCTGATATCCCGCATACATCTTTGATCACAAACAATGGTTGTTATTGTTATCTTGCGATGCCTTTCGGCTCTAAGAACGTGGGTGCAACGTACCAGAGAATGATGGGCAGTGTTTTAAGCATCAAAAAGGGAGGAATCTCAAAGTTTATGCTGACGATCTCCTCTTAAAACGTAAAATTTTCTCAATACACTTGGCAGACCTTGTAGAGACGTTCGCAACCCTACAAAAAGTTAAAATTGAATCCACTAAAGTGTGTGTTCGGAGCGAATAAAGGGAAGTTTCTTGGACATCTTGTCACACCTGATGGCCTTGCGCAAAATCCAAACAAAGTAATGGCTATTCTTGATATGGTCCCTCCTCGAAACCCAAAAGAAGTTCAGCAGCTGGGAGGAAGGCTAGCAGGCCTAAGTCGATTTATTTCCAAATCAGGGGATAAAAGCGCTCCATTCTTTAAAATGCTCCGGGGAGGATCTAAATTCGAATGGAACGAAGAATGCAACAATGCTTCTGAACAGTAAAAAATACAGTTAACATCAACTCCTCTGCTCCAAAGCCCTCACGAAGGGGATATATTGTTTATATACTTGGGGGTTGGTCCAGATGCAGTAAGCTCTGTCCTCGTCCGGGAGGAGTAGAAGAAGCAGTTTTTGATTTACTATGTCAGCCACATTCTCAAAGATGCGGAAACCAGATATTCTATTTTAGAAAAGCTAGCTCTCGCTTTGGTGATGTCAGCTCGCAGACTTCTCCCTTACTTCCAAGCACATCCTATTTAGGTGGTTTTACGCTAAGAAATATCTTGGAAAAGCCAAATCACTCGGGAAGATTAGCTAAATGGGCTATCGAGCTGAGCTAGTTTGAAATGTCCAATATTCCCTGAACGACAATCAAGGCGCAAGTTTTGGCGGATTTCCTGGTTGACACAACATAATCTACTCCTGAACAAGTGGAGAGATCTCCTTTGGTCGGGATCATTTATGTGGATGGAGCTTCAGGTAAAAACTCTGTGGGAGCCGGAGTTGTTCTGATCAGTCCAAATGACATCAAACTTGAACAGGCTATCAAGTTCTTCTTTTCGATCACGAACAATCAGGCAGAGTATGAAGCACTCTTGGCCGGTTTAATACTTGCAAGGTAGATGGGAATAGAGCACGCGCATGTCAAAACTGACTCTCTAGTAATGGCTTCACAAGTGCTGGGTAACTACGAAACAATAGAACCAATGTTGAGGAAATATTTGCTGTTAGCCAAAGAGGAAATTAGAAAATTCAAATCATTTATCATCGAGCATATCCCAAGGACACAGAATGATGAAGAAGATGAGCTATCATAGTTTGGTCTTCCATCAGGGGGAGTGACCTCAAAAAATTTCCATCCTGCAACGGAAGAAGGAAAGCTAATGCAAATTGATCAGTATCCCTCTTGGAAGGATCCCTACGAGTTGTTCTTATCAGAAGGGGAGTTCCATCCATCTATCAAGGATAGGAGGAGATTCAGAAGAAAGGCAGTTTATTACTGATTGATGGCAGGAGTACTATTGTACCGGAAGACTCTCATTTCTCCCCTGACACGATGTGTTTCTGAAGAAGAAGTTCTAGTCATACTTCAAGAAGTGCATTCAGGAGAATGCGGTAGCCATTCTGGGGCAAGAACGTTGGAAAAGAGAATCTTGAGACAAGGGTATTTTTGGCCAACAATGAGGAAAGATGCCGAGGCATTTGCTAAGCGATGCGTTCAATGTCAGAAGTTTGCTCCGCTTCAACATCGGCCAGCATAGAAACTCAGATCAATAGCAACGCCTTGGTCATTTGCAGTTTGGGGAATGGATCTCATCGGACCTTTTCCGACGGCTAGCAGCCAGCGTCGCTTTATAATCATCGTGATCGACTACTTTAGCAAATGGATTGAGGCGAAAGCATTGGCTAAAACTACAACACAAGTTATTAAAATTTTTATTTGGGAAGAAGTCGTCTGACGACATGGGATTCCGCTAGCAATTGTCACTGACACTGGTCCACGGTTCAATAATTCAGAAATGATCAATTTCTGCGACCAGGTTGGAATTGATCTTCGATTCTCCTCGATACATCATCCCAGGAGTAATGGCCAGGTGGAACCGGCAAATAAGCAAATCCAACAGCTTTTAATGAAGAGAGTTTTGAATCAAAAAGGAAACTAGGCAGATCAGCTTCCTTCCATTATTTGGACTTTTCAGACTACACCATCATCAGCCATAGGGGAGACAGCGTTCAAATTAACTCATGGCTCGGAGGCAGTCATTCCAATAGAATTTGAGTTGGTTAGTCCCAGAGTTATGTACGCAAAGCAAGGAGATGAGGCATGGATAAATTATAATGACGAAGGAATCAAGTGTAACCTAGATTTAATTAAAGAACTCTATGATGAAGCTGCTATCAGACAAGAAGAAGTGAAAAGGAGAATGACAAAGTACTTCGACAGGAATGTCAGGGATAAAGAGTTCGCAGTTGGTGATATTGTATTTAAGAAAGTAAATATCGCAGCCAGGACAGGCAATGTCGGAAAATTAAATCCCAACTGGGTAGGGACATTCATCATCAAAGAGGTACTGAAAAATGTGGCTTATCGCCTCCAGACCAGTGATGGAGAAGACATCTCACGCACCTGGAGCGGTGACGATCTCAAATGATTTTATCCTTAAAATGTTTTTCATTTCTTGCATTTTTGGATATTCAATGAGAAGCCCCATACTGACACTTTTCCTTGTCTGATGACTCTTTATTACATTTCTTGTATCCCTCACTGGACCTTGGAGACATCGCCAAGTTCTGGGCGAACCCCCTTCGATTATAGTCATTAGCGTAAAACCACGAAGACCATGTGTAGCGGGGAGTTTTCACACACGTGTAGTGGTAGCTTGCCAATTCCCGTGCGGTGGTCTTCAGAATTTTGGATCCCGACCGGTATCTAACACACCCCTACATCAAGGGAAGTCTAGGTGATTGTTAGCTCTACTGTGCCCCGAAAGGGATATAGTTACAACTTTGATGATTTTTCTGAGGAAAGCAATGTTCGCCGCCTAAGCCCACCTGCCCAACTGATCATCTTAGTCTGTGACCATCAAATACTCCTAAAGGAACTCTCGAATAGAGCCTAGAGGGGACCTACAACTGAGTTGATCTCTCTGAGGAAAGCAAAGTTCACCGTGTAGGCCCACCTTCCCACTTGGTCATTTGAGTCTGTACTTACTCTTTTCCTTTTTTCAGAAAGTTATCTTTACAGCTCTTATGACCACTTGATGAAAGCAATGTTCGCCTCCTAGGTCCACCTGCCCACTTGGTCATCTGAGTATGTAATTATTTTACTTCTTTACAGGAAGTTTTTCCTTCTCTTATGGTCCATTAAAACCATTCGGGAGAAAATAGGTTTTAACAGTTATCACAGAGACCGGGCAGTTTGATTCAATAAACCGACCGGCTTGGGATAAGCAGGTGTAACAGCACAGTATCGGTTTTTAAGCCCAGGCGGTTTAACTCATTAAGCCGATTGGCTTAAATATACAGCAGTTTAATATACTAACCGGCCGGTTAGAAAAAATCTAGCTGTAAAAGCTAGAAAAATGGGTTTCATAAAATTCCATAAGGCAGTGGTTCTAACATGGTATCAAGTATTTTGCTGACTGATCATTTTTCTGAGTCGGTCTATAATTGAATCTATCAGCCTTATGGGTATTCATTTTATTCGTTCAGTTGGAATCAAACCGTCCGCAGGGAATTGGCCATGGGTTATTCTTGCAAGAGATGTTTAAAAATTCAGAGTTCTCATCATTAGCCACCCGGATTGTATCCTGACAACGCGAGCTTACCGATTGTTATGCTTACAAAAATGGTTAAAAATTCAGAGTTCTAATTATTGGTCGCCCAGAATGTTTTCACTCTGTAACACCCCAAAATTCATAGTTCAGCGAATTAGGCGGAGAGGTGGTGCTGCGCTCGGAATAGGCTGGAAATTTCATAGCAGCTCTTCGCGCACGACCACTGTCCCTCTTCGCGCACGACCAGTGATCATGCGCCAGCGATCATGCATTAATTCTTAAGGATTCAGAGTTCTGTTGCGGTAAGTGCGCACGATCAGGGGAAGTGCTTGCGCACGACCACTGACCGTGCGCCGATGCTCGTGCGCCCTGTTAATTCTGCTCCGCGATTTTAAGCGGAGAAGGAGATCGGTCCGTCCAAATCTTTTGGAATCCGATCCAATGGCTAGGATTAGATGCTGGAGGTCTTTAGGGCTGATGAGAGGAGGTTAATCCTCATAATTTCTAAGCCTTTCTCTCTCCAAACCTAGAGAAAGAAGAAGGAGGCAAGGAAGAAGAAGGAGAGATCCCGCCATTGACGGAGCTCCGGAGCTCCGTTTCGCGAGCCGTTTCCAGATCAGGAGAGTGCAGCCCGGTGCGGTCGTTTCCCTCCATCTAGAATCTCATATCCATGGCGAAGAAGAACGCTCCTATGGTAACGATTCTTCCTCCCGATATTTGGACTTGTCATTTGTCCTCTCTTTCATTTCTCTATGCTTGCATGAAGAATCCCTTTCACCAAATAGGTGAAGTGTAGGATTTTCCTCAAGTTCTTCGGAACTCCGGGTCGATTGTGTCTGTCCCCGGCATATTGCATTTAGAAATCCGGTAGTCGTGCGGATTTAGGCATTTTGTGTGAAGCCTATTCGTGGTCGTGAGCCTGAATCGGTGATGCTTGATTTGCAATGTTGCATTTAGGTTAAACCTAGAATGCGTGCCGGAGAATGACTCCGTGAAATCATCTATAGTATTGCAGGATTTAAGTGTAGGCATCTTGTGAAGATCCTAACGAAAGCCCCATGCTTTGAGATTGGATGAAGGCAAACCTTCACCACGAAATTGATGCGGAGCGTATTGTACCTCCCTTGTTGAGTATTTGTGAAGCCTAGATCCTTGCGAAGGGGTTAAGTGCATAGCTTATAAATTGTGTAGCACTTGGAAGTGCTAAACCCTTACGGGCCGAGGTGAAGCCGTACCCGCGTCGTGGGATAGATCGCGATGATTAGAGCACGGGCAAAGCTAAACCGAACCCGTTTCCATGCAGATCGGTAAGAGGTTCCTACCTCATGTAAGCCGTGTGATCATGGGAGAGGTCCTGGAAGGTGATTTACCTAGACCAACCAAAAGCTCTTTTTCCCACCTAAGGCGATGGCCCTTACGGTGGAGTGTTTTATGGAATTGATGTTGTTAGCCTCATGCGGTTGTTTAGGCGGTTGTGGGGAACCTTCGGGTGAACCCAACCAACATCATGTGCATACCTAGGTTCCCTCCTTTTTGATGC
Organism: Dactylorhiza incarnata; assembly: GCA_033032865.1. Taxonomy (NCBI): domain Eukaryota; kingdom Viridiplantae; phylum Streptophyta; class Magnoliopsida; order Asparagales; family Orchidaceae; genus Dactylorhiza; species Dactylorhiza incarnata. The sequence goes on from JAWHQI010000098.1 coordinate 7,558,824, forward strand.
TCAACCTAGAAGATTGATTGTGCTTGAAACCTCACCTTGTGTAGTTGCACTTTCATTATCTTAGTACTTGTGCTAGTATGGCTTGCTTGCAGGGTAGGAGCTCCGCCACCCCGGGAAAGGGGTGGGGTCGTTATAGTTTGGTCAGCTGTGCTGACCGTTACTTTGTTTGCCACCGCTTGGTGGAATATTCTTATGCAGGTGCAGGTGAGCCTAGTGGGAAATAGTGGGCGGTGGCCCTTCTGCTGAGTTGGCCCTTGAAGGCCAGCCTCCCTTTTCTGCTTTCTCATGTTTTGCCGGCCTTCGTGCCGAAGTATGTTCTGAGTTTTGTACATTGGTGAATGTAAGGCCTTAAGGCCGTAACTCTATTTTATGGTTTCATTCCTATGATAGTGGACAGTTCTAAATGAAATGTTAAATCATTATGCTTCCACTAGTGTTTAGTATACTCTGTTGTAATTCTTTCTGTTTATCACTTTTTAACTCCTAGCTAGTGTGGTTTGTATGGCGTGGGGTCCTGACCGGACCTACTATTATACTATTCGTACTGGCAGGGTGTTACAATTTGGTATCGGTCTTAAGGCGTCGATCCGTAGTTTAGCGAATTCAGGATGAATTCATTTTAAGGGATGGTGTGCACGGGATGTGCATTCACCTAAAACGACAAAAACTAATAAGAATGTCCACTTAGGAATGGAAAAATATACTTGTTTGCGGAACTTGAGCATTCCATGATTGTTGTTTGCTATGTTTTCAGTCACTAAATTGTGCCTTATACGATTATAGGTGACTAGGAGTGGTGCGGGGCCGTCTCAACCCCGTAACACTGCTGAAAGTAGTGGGTCGGCTGAAGTGCCAGCGACCACTCCTCTTGCTGAGATGATCAGGTTAATCGCAGAAGCTGTCTTCGCGATGATCAATGCTCAACCGCAAAGGCTTGCACAACCTGCTACGCCTATTACAGATGCGGCCCCCGGTGGTCGAACCTGCAGCGGAACCTGCGGTGGAACCGAGGGTTGAGACCCCTGTGCCAGTGGCTGCAGTGGAACCTGCAGTGGTGCAAATGGTGGAGTGTCCTGTAGAGCGTGTAGCCGTTGCGCGAGCACATGATCAGCAAATGCAACACTTTCTAATCTTCCACCCTCCAACTTTCTCGGGGACCGGATCCCCAACGGAGGCGGAGGACTGGCTGTCAACGGTTAGAAAAACTTTAAAGGCGACAGCAACAGAAGAAGCTATGATGTTCACTTTAGCCACCTTCCTCCTTAACGGAGAGGCAGAGAGTTGGTGGGCCGAACAGGAAGTGCACAAGTTTGGAGGCAAGGAGATTACCGAGATCACGATAGCGGAGTTCTCAAAGTCATTTCTTCAAAGGTATATTCCTTCTGCCCAACGCATTGCATTGCAGAACTAGTTTCTGAAGTAAACTCAAGGTGACAGCTCGGTGGATAAGTACTTGCACGAGTTCACTAAACTGGGTCGTTATGCGGGGCCTATGATGGAAGATGAAGAGACAAAGATGAACAAGTTCTATGAAGGTCTTCGGGACGAGTTGAGGCTGCTCCTTGCAGGCCCAATGACGTTAGGTTTCCATGTGATGGTCCAAACTGCCAGATCCCTAGAGTTGGACATGAGGAGGGTACAAGCAAAAGTCGTGGCAAAGAAACCTGAGTTTCATGTGCCGGCCTCTCAGTCCAAGTCAGAGTTCAGAAAGAACAAAAGGAAGTTCAAATCGGCGGAGCAAACTCGCTCAAATGTTTCGGGAGCAACGACTGTGTGGGGTCCTATCACGTGTTTCACCTGCGGGAAGGTGGGACACAAGGCCGCGGTGTGTCGAAGTGGTCCCCCGAAGGCAGAGAACCGAGCGTTGGACTATGCTCGTGCTGCGGAAAAGGGTAAAGCTGCGGAGTCTTCGGCTTCCCAGCACATTCCGACTCAGCCGAGAGTCTATTCGCTTGGCCAACAAGAAGCCATTCGACAAACTGATGTCGTCAAAGGTACGAATTAGAAGCTAGCTTTTTCAGCTATTTATATAATTCATACTATTGTACGACTTTATGCTTTATTTGTGTACAATTAGGTTTCGTTCTAATTTTCAACTATCCGGCGAGAGCTCTATTTGATACGGGTGCATCACACTCTTTTCTGTCCGAGGACTTCGTGGTGTGAATCGGAGTGTCGTCTACCTTGGTAGAGGATAGATTGGAAGTAGTTCTACCCAATGGATCTCGCATGAGTGCGGATAGGAAGAGCCGTGTGAAGGTGCGGATCGGAAATCAGGATTTCGATTTGGAAGCATCGTTATTACCGTTAGCTGAATTCGATGTGATCTTCGGCATGGACTGTCTCTCGGAGCAGTGAGCATGCATAGATTGCAATTCAAAGGAGATCACTCTGGGAAAGAACACCGAAGGAGAAACCACATTTGCCGGTATGCGAGGAGCGAGCAAGACGCTGATGTCTGCTCTCCAGGTGGTTAAGGCGGTGAGAAAAGGGGCCGAGTTGTTCTTCACTTTGTTGGAGGCTTCAGAGCCAAGGCCCAGGTTGTGTGATGTCCCAGTTGTAGCGGAGTACGCCGACATGTTTCCTAACGAACTCCCTGGGGCTCCGCCTCATCGGGAGATTGATTTCTGTATCGAGTTGGTGCCAGGTGCCAAACCTATGGCCCGCTCATCATACCGGATAGCGCCAAGGGAACTGGCAGAGCTGAAGGTCCAATTGCAAGAGCTGCTAGAGCAAGGCTACGTACGTCCAAGTTCATCGCCTTGGAGTGCACCGGTCCTCTTTGTGAAAAAGAAGGACGGGAGCTTGCGTCTATGTATTGATTATCGAGAGCTAAACAAGTTGACCGAGAAGAACCGATATCCGATTCCAAGAATCGATGATTTATTCGACCAACTGGTTGGGTCGACGGTATACTCCAAACTGGACCTAAGGTCCGGCTATTACCAACTGCGGATAAGGGAATGTGACATTCTAAAGACAGCGTTCAGTACCCGCTTTTGGCACTATGAGTTCACGGTGATGCCGTTCGGTCTGTCTAATGCACCGTCGGTATTCATGGACTTAATGAACATTACGTTCCGAGAGTATTTGGATCAATTTGTGATCGTCTTCATCGACGACATTTTGGTATACTCTCAGTCGAAAGAGAAGCATGTAGGGCATCTGCACGCAGTTCTGAGCACCTTGAGGAGGAGTCAGCTATATGCCAAGTTCTCCAAGTGCGAGTTTTGGCTACCGTCAGTAGCATTCCTTGGTCATGTTGTTAGTGGAGAAGGAATTGCTGTTGATCCGTCGAAGATAGAAGCGATCCGAGCGTGGCCTTTGTTGAAAAACGTAGCGGAAGTCTGAAGTTTCTTAGGACTTGCCGGCTATTATAGGCGCTTTGTGGAAAACTTCTCGAGGATTGCACTCCCTCTCACTAAACTGACTAGGAAAGATCATAAGTTCGTTTGGTCGCCCGAGTGCGCACGAGCTTTTGAAGAGCTGAAGAGCCGTCTGACCACGGCGCCCATTCTATGCTCGCCATGTGGTATGGAAGGCTATGAAATTTATAGCGACGCCTCGGGGAGTGGCTTGGGTTGTGTCCTAGTGCAGTTCGGAAAGGTAATTGCCTACGGCTCCCGTCAACTGAAGGTTCATGAGAGGAATTACCCGGTCCATGATTTGGAGCTAGCGGCCGTGGTATTTGCTCTTAAGCTTTGGAGGCATTATTTGTATGGCGTGAAGATCGACATCTTTACCGACCACAAGAGCCTCAAGTACCTGCTGGATCAAAGGGAGTTGAATATGCGTCAGAGGAGGTGGATGGAGTTCCTTGGGGACTACACCTTCGACATCAAATATTCTCCTGGAAAGGGAAATGTAGTTGCGGACGCGTTGAGTCGTCGGGCTCCCGCTCAAGCAAATTGGATTTTGATGCACGATGAGCGTCTAATACGCGAGCTGGAAGAAATGGAGATCATTTGCGTTGATAGAAGAGCGTCTACTTCAGCATGCTTGAACTGGACGGAGGTTCAATACAACCTTGCCGACCGAGTTCGACAGGCATTGGAGCTGGATGAGAGCATGAAACGCTATAAAGCGGAAACCGTTGATGGGTTAAACGCTGATTTCTCCTTCGAAGATGGCCTTATGTGGAAAGAGGGCAGATTGTGCGTCCCAAACATTGGCACTCTACGGGCGGAGTTGATGTACGAGGCTCATCATACCAAGTACTCTATCCACCCGGGGAGCATGAAAATGTACATGGACATGAAGAAACTTTTCGGGTGGCCGGGTATGAAGAAAGACATTGCCCTCTACGTGGCCAAGTGTAATACTTGTGCGTTGGTGAAGGCGGAATGTCAACGTCCCAGTGGATTTTTGAAGTCCTTGCCGATTCCGGTGTGAAAGTTTGATGATATCTCGATGGATTTCGTGCACGGATTGCCGAGATCACAACAGGGAAACGATGCCATCTGGGTGATCGTGGACCGATTGACGAAAGTATCGCATTTAATTCTGAACCGGAAGGATGATTCTGTAGAAAAGCTAGCGAAGCTCTATGTTGATAATATTGTGCGGCTGCACGGTGTCCCTCGTAGCATCGTCAGCGATCGTGACGGGCGTTTCACATCGAAAGATTGGAGGCTTATCCATGAACAGTTGGGCACTAAATTGAAGTTCAGCACGGCCTTCCACCCGCAAACGGATGGACAGACCGAGAGGACCAACAGGACTATGGAGGATATGCTCCGAATGTGCGCTCTAGATTTTGGAAAGAAGTGGGAAGATCATCTCTATATGATCGAGTTCGCCTACAATAATAGCTACCAAGCCAGTATACAGATGGCTCCCTTCGAGGCCCTCTATGGTAAGAAGTGTCGTACGCCGTTGTCTTGGGCGGAAACGGGCGATACTAAGCTATTAAAGCGAAAGGACGTTGAGGAAGCAACTTCGACGATCCGATCTATACGTGAAAGGCTATTGATTTCCCAGGATAGGTAAGCCAAATATTACAACGCCAAGTATAGGAACCTAGAGTTCGCCGTTGGCGACCGGGATTACTTGAAGATCAAACCGTTCAAAGGGGTATCAAGGATTCGACGCTTGAAGAAGCTCAGTCCAAGGTACTTGGGACCGTTTGAGATTGTGGAGCGTGTTGGCGATGCGGCTTATCGGCTCGCACTTTCTGCAGAGCTGAGCGGTCTACATGACGTGTTTCACATTTCAGTTTTGAGGAAGGCAGTGCAAGAGCCTACTCATATTGTTGCGGTCGGCAAAGTGCCGGTTGATAGTGGGTTGTCGACGAAAGTCAAGCCTTTACGCATCAAAGATACCAAAGTAAAGCAGTTGCGGAACAAGTCCATTCGGATGGTGAAAGTCCGGTGGGACAACTGCGGCCGAGAGGAGCTCTCTTGGGAGAGAGAGCAAGCGATGCTTGCGGAGTACCCCGAGCTATTTCTCTCAGGTAATTTATAACTGTAATTCCTGCTTTTACTGTTTTCGAAATTTCGGGACGAAATTCTTTTAAGGGGGGTGGAGTTGTAACACCCCAAAATTCATAGTTCAGCGAATTAGGCGGAGAGGTGGTGCTGCGCTCGGAATAGGTTGGAAATTTCATAGCAACTCTTCGCGCATGACCACTGTCCCTCTTCGCGCACGACCAGTGATCGTGCGCCAGCGATCGTGCGTTAATTCGTAAGGATTCAGAGTTCTGTTGCGGTAAGTGCGCACGATCAGGGGAAGTGCTTGCGCACGACCACTGACCATGCACCGATGCTCGTGCGCCCTGTTAATTCTGCTCCGCGATTTTAAATGAAGAAGGAGATCAGTCCGTCAAAATCTTTTGGAATCCAATCCAATGGCTAGGATTAGATGCTGGAGGTCTTTAGGGCTGATTGTACAACCCCGATATTCGCCGGATAAAGAAATCAAGCGAGACGGGAGTGGCGAGATCCAGACCTCGCTGAGATTAACCCCCAGCCGACGAGGCCTCAGCAGACCACCAAAATAGGCTAGCGCGGTCCTCGCAAGGCAACCCTCCAAAGGGGATGCCGCTGGCGGTATTCGCGAGAGGGCTCGCGAGAGCTCCTTCAGCGGGGTTCTCGCAACGCTGCCCCCTAGAGGAGGGGTCGCGGACAGGGTCCGCGAGAAGGCAGGCGAGAGCTCCAATCGTAATGTTCTCGCAATCCCTTATCCATAAATCCGTAGGGTCAATTTACCATTTTACCCTCGGTGGTCTGCCCTTAGCCTCCTCAAACAGCGGAGCTTGGCTGTTAGCAGACCCACCTGGGGTACAGTTAGCCATTTTGGGGTGCGGATAGCCATTTTGGGGCTTGGCCGGGTCGCAATTGGCGAGCCCAACCAGTTGAGGAAGGAGTTCGCTAGGCGAGCCCGCCTAGAGTGAGAGCGGATAGTCATCCTGGGACTCGCCGAGGTAGTGCAGGCGAGCGAGCCATGTAATGTGTCGATAACACCTCTGGGGTTTGCTGACCCAGAGGCTCGCGAGCTCCACTCGCGAGGGAGGTCGCGAAGCGGGCTGGCTCGCCCCGTAAAAGTCCAGGAAGGGATTTTTACCAAGAGGCCCCCGGTGGTCTGCGTTTAGCCTCTCCGAACAGCGGAGTTTGGCTGTTAGCAGACCAATCCGGTGTGCGGATAGTGAGAATGGACAGCGGGATTTGGTTATTGGCAGACCACAAAACCAAAATCTATAAATAGACCTCAAAGGGCACCTTGGAGAGGGGCGGTTCATTATCTTTGAGCTCTTCTCTCCCTAGGTCGCTTTGGTTTGGGCTCTCTAGCTCTCCAAGGTGCCCGAGTCTTAGCTTTGGCTTGGGAGGGGAAGCGCTCAACGATCTTCCGGGTTAGTGGAGGGACCTCCTCGCTGAGACTAGGGTCTTTGTCCTTTGCTCAAATCGTCGGCCTTACCTCTCCTGAGGGACCGGTAAGGGCTAGCTGCCCCTCATTTCGGTGAGGGCCCCGAGCTCCACACGAGACCGAGAAATCGGTTTCAACATTTTGGTGCGGTGAGCGTGGAGCGCGGCTGGTTCAAGAAAGTCCCACAGAAGAGTTATGGCTGGGGATGAAGAGCAGGGCGAGGAGTTCGGCGAGACCCCTCAGGAAGCAATGGCTAGGATGTTCGCGGATTTCAGGAAGGAGGTGCTCGACACCTTGGGGTTCACGGTCACGGCTCTGCGAAGTGAGTTTGCGACCCCGGCACCTCAGGCGACCACTCCCCCAACAGCAGTCGGCGAGAGGGCACCAGGAGGAAGGGCTGGAAAAGAAGTTGTCATTGAACCAGGACATGACAGGGAAGGGCGAGTGCTGTTCGCCAGTCCGGCGAGCCCGGTGTTAGCGAGCTCCGCGCCGGCGAGTTCGATGCCGACAAGCTCTGCCCCAGCAAGCGCGGCGCAGGCGAGCGCGCGCCAGGAAGATGCGGCGACAGTCGGGGTGGTTCAGGCGAGCGCCGCCCTCGCGAGTACGATCCCAAGCTTGGCGAGCGAGCTAGGTCCGCGAGCCGAGCGAGAGAAGATGGTAGGAGGGGGAAGCCCCTTCTATGAACTAGTGTTGTCTGCACCCGTTCCAGCGGGATTCGGGGAATGGGATAGAGTTTACTACAATGGCAGAGCTGACCCAGTTCAGCATCTGCAGTCTTTCGAGGACTCGGTCTCCATCAGGCCGATGTCCGATGCCTTCAAGTGTCGGCTCTTCGCCGTCACTCTCAAGGAGAAGGCCAGGGACTGGTTTCATTCACTTCCGGCAGGCTCCATCTACGCGTTCGAGGACCTGCGCCGAAGTTTTTTGTTGAGATTTTCAACTTCAAAGAGGAGGAAGAAAGACGCTGATTCCCTCTTCGCGGTGAAGCAGGAGTCCAGGGAGACGTTGGCTCAGTACGCGGATCGGTTCTAGGAGGAAGTGCAGCTCACTCAGGAGGTGCCCGGGTTTGCACTTCAACTCGCCTTCACGGTCGGGTTGAAGGAAAGTTTCTTCAAGATGGCATTGAAAAGGAAGGCCCCCGTCTCCTATGAGGAGCTGATGGAGAGGGTGGCGGAGGAAGTAGCAAGCGAAGAAGCCAACCCAGAGCTCACCAAGAGGCTGGCAAAGCTCAGTGAGCCGGAGATGAGGCAGCAAGAGGTCAGAAGAAGAGAAGAGCCTCGGGCCCCGGAGGGGGGATGGAGGCCGCAGGGTGGAGGAGTGCAGGGGCAAGGAAGGGGTTATGGCCCAGGAAGGGGTAACCGTTTCGAGGGAAAATGGAGACCCCCCCAGTTGGGGTGGAGGCAGGGCCCGATGCAGTTGCCTCCCCCACCTCAACAGGCCATGGCAATTGGCCGGGGAAGAGGAAGGGGAAGTGGAGGAGAAGCGGAGACAGCGGCCGCTAGGAGAAGGAGGAACAGGATAGCAGAGACCGGGGCAAGGGAAGTGGCGGTGCCATATTGCATCTTCCACGATGTGGAAGGCCACTCCACGGACACCTGTCCGGAGTTCCTGGAGGTGAAGAGGGGCAGAGCGCCCGTGCCACCACAGCAGCAACCATTAAGGATCGTGGAGGTGGAACCTCGGGAGGAGGAGGAGGAAAGATGTGAGGATAGAGCAGATCTGGGGAATAGAGGAGGGATCAGAGTGATCCATGGGGGGGTAGGGGTGGAGGCAACCCGCAAGGCTAGTCTCCATACCATCTACCGCCGGAGCATAGCGTAAACATCCACCGCTCCGCCCCCGGCCGAAAAAATTATTTTCACCCAGAAGGACATGCCGAGCTACGAAGACCCGTTCTGCGACGCGCTGGTTATCCATACGGCGATCGAGAACTTCACCGTCTCCCGAATCCTAGTGGACATTGGGAGTTCGGTCAATGTCATCTTCAAGAAGGCATTCGACAAGATGGAGGTGGAACCCAGAAGGGTGTTGGCCTCCGATGGCCCTCTGTTCGGATTTTCGGGGGAGAGGAAGGAAGTAGAAGGAGGGGTGGGGCTCCATGTGACCCTGGGTGGGCAGTCTCGGAACTGTCGCTTCGTCATAGTGGACGCCCCGAGCAATTACAGCGCCATCTTCGGACGGCCACTCATCAGCGCGTTCCGTTGCGTCCCCTCCACTTTTCATTAGTGCCTCAAGTTCAACGACGGAGGGGTCCAGGTGCGGATCAGGGGGGATCCCAAGGTGGCGAGACAGTGCTACGTGACGGCTGTCAACACCATCTCCTGGAAGGGAGAAGCCGAGGAGTGGGATAAGGTGATGGAGGAGGCGGCCGGAGCCGGAGGTTTGGAGGTAGCCGAAGAGAAGGAGGGAGATGAAGTTCATGCCCAGGAAGGGGTGGCTGAGATACCCCGGGCGGAGAGAAAGGAAGAAGAGGAGAAGACCCAGGAGGAAAGGGCGGAAGAGCTGATGGTATTAGGGTAGGGAATCGAGGAAGAGATCCCAGCCCCCGCTGGTGCCGAAGAAGAAAGGGCTTGGGGGGAGCAGTCCCGGTTGGAGGCCGTGGACGAGGTCGTGGAGCTCGAGGTCATCACCCGGCTGGGGGTGGTGGAAAAAGTCCGGGTCAGCGGAGGACTCAGCCCAGGAGATCAAGCGGAGGTTCTGGCTTGCGTGCAATAGAACGTGGACGTCTTCGCTTGGAGCGCTGCAGAAATGCCCGGGATCGACGCGGATGTGGCATGCCATCGCCTCAACCTCGACCCCGGTGCCCGACCTATCCGTCAGAAGAGGAGGGCCGTCGCGGACAAGCTAGAGGGACCCATCCGCGAAGAGGTGGGCAAACTCCTGCAAGCCGTGTTTGTATCGGAGATCCAGTATCCAGGCTGGGTCTCCAACGTCGTTATGGTGAAGAAGGAAGGAGGTAAGTGGCGTATGTGTATCGATTTTTCACTTCTTAATAAAGCATGCCCGAAAGATTGCTACCCCCTGCCCAGAATCGACGCGCTGGTTGACTCAGCCGTCGGTTTTTCTGTAATGTCTTTCTTAGATACTTTTTCAGGTTACCATCAAATCCGCATGCATCCCCCGGACATCAAGGATGTTTCCTTCATCACGGGGGATGGATGTTATTGCTATAAGATGATGCCCTTCGGGCTCAAGAACGCAGGGGCAACGTACCAAAGGATGATGGATAGGGTCTTCCGCGAGCAGAAAGGAAGAAATTTAGAGGTCTATGTCGACGACCTCATGGTTAAGAGCCGAGACCTCGGGACCCACCTCCGAGACCTCGAAGAGACATTTAGGACCCTGCGGCGGTACAAGATGAAGCTTAATCCCTTGAAGTGTGTCTTCGGGGCAAGCCGAGGGAAGTTCCTGGGCCATTTACTCACCCCCACGGGAGTGGAGCCCAACCCGGACAAAGTTAAAGCGGTGATGGAGTTGGAGTCGCCGAGAAATCCGAAGGAGGTCCAGAGCCTCACAGGGAAATTGGCTGGGCTCAGCAGATTCCTCTCCAAGGCGGGAGAAAAATGTGCACCTTCCTTCAAAGTACTGCGGGGGAAACAAGAAGTTCGAATGGACCCCGGAATGCGAGAAGGCCTTCCAAGCCCTGAAAGAACAGCTCACTCAAACCCCCCTGCTCCAGGGACCGAGACCAGGAGAGGACCTATCTCTATACCTTGGGTAGGATCCGAGGCAGTAAGTTCCGTGCTAATCCGGGAGGAGGGGAAGAAACAGTTCCCAATCTACTATGTTAGCCGAGTGCTGAAGAAGGCGGAACTCCGATACCCAATCCTAGAAAAGTTAGCCTTCGCATTGGTGGTATCGGCCCGGAGGCTCCGGCCTTACTTTCAAGCCCATTCAATTAAAGTAGTGACCGACCATCCGCTCCGCAAAATCATGGAAGGGGTGGAACACTCAGGAAGGTTGGCAAAGTGGTCCGTGGAGTTAAGCGAGTTCAATATCACCTTCGTACCCAGGACATCCATCAGGGCTCAAGCAGTGGCAGACTTCATGGCCGACTACGCGGCCAAAGTGGGGGAGCACGAGCCACCTCCCCCAGAAGCATGGAAGATGTTGGTGGACGGAGCGTCGGGAAAACACTCCTTCGGGGGGGGGGGGGGGGGGGGGGGGGGAATAGTCCTGGTGAGTCCTCAGGGGACTCGGATTGAGCAAGCCTTAAACATCCGTTTCCCGATCACCAACAACCAGGCGGAGTACGAAGCAGTGATAGCGGGCCTTCGGCTGGCCCGGGAACTGGGTGTGCAGGACGTGGAGGTCTCCACAGACTCCATGGTGGTAGCATGCCAGATCAAAGGAGAGTTTGAAGCAAAGGATCCAACCCTCCTACTATACCTGGAGAAGGTTAAGGGAATCATCGGGCAGTTTTGCACCTTCTCAATCAAACATGTGCCGAGGGAGGGGAGCACCCAGGCGGACCTCCTAGCCAAGTTCGGTCCTCGAGCGGGGGGAACAACTTCGGAACTCTTCCGGCCCTCCATCGAGGAGGGAGAGTCGATGGAAGTGGATCAGCAGGCCTCGTGGATGGATCCATTCATCACCTTCCTATCCTCCGGACAGTTCCCTGGAGAGGATGTGGACAAGAGGCGCTTCAGGTATAAGTCCGCCTATTACTCTTTGCATGCAGGGGGGCTATATAGAAAGACTCTCTCGGGACTCCTGGCTCGTTGTGTCTCCGAGAAGGAGGTCCCGAGGGTGCTGGAGGAAATCCACTCCGGGGAGTGCGGCAGTCATTCCGGGAGTCGGACCCTGGAAGGGAGGGTGTTGAGACAAGGCTACTTCTGGCCCACTCTCAGCAAGGATGCAGCAGAGTTCACAAGAAAGTGTTAGCCAACTCTATGCTCCGCTCCAACTCCTCCCCGCTCAGAGGCTCCGGACCATCACGGCCCCCTGGCCCTTCGCCATATGGGGGTTAGACCTGGTCGGCCCCTTTCCCCAAGCCAGCGGTCAGAGGAAGTTCCTGCTAGTCATGATCGACTACTTCTCCAAGTGGGTAGAGGTGAAGGCGCTAGCTAAGGTAACCTCTCAAGTTGTAAGGAATTTTGTGTGGGGAGAAATAATCTGCAGACATGGACTCCCTCTAGCTATAGTAACGGACAATGGGCCACAGTTTGCGAGTGAAGAGTTTGTCGGCTTTTGCACTCAGCTCGGCATTGACCTCAGGTTTGCTTCAGTCCACCACCCGAGGAGCAATGGGCAAGTGGAGGCGGCAAACAAGATAATCGTCAACCTGCTAAAAAAGAAAGTGGAAAACCTACGAGGAAGCTGGGTGGAACAACTACCCTCCGTCCTCTGGGCCATGAGGACTACTCCGAATAACGCCACCGGGGAGACTCCATTCAAGCTCTCCCATGGGTCCGAGGCCGTCCTCCCCATAGAATTCGAGGTAAAGACCCCCGGGTGACCGCTGCATGCGAGGGGGATGAAGAGTGGCTAGAAGGTAACAATGCCGAGCAGAGGCTATCCTTGGACCTGGTGGAAGAACTCCGGGACTTGGCCACCATCAGGCAGGAAGAGGTCAAGAGGCGGATGGCTCGATATTTTGACAAACATATCCGGATCAAGCACTTCCAGAAAGGGGACCTAGTCCTGAAAAAGGTCGATGCGGCCGGCAGAGGGGCCACAGTGGGTAAGCTTAACCCCAACTGGGAAGGCCCATATATTGTAAGCAAGGTGCTCAAGTCGGGGGGGTATCACCTCCAGGATGTGGAAGGGATGCCCCTTGACCGGGCTCGGAGTGGGGATGATTTGAAACGATTCTACCCTTGAAAACTTTATTTTGTTATCCAATCAACATCTTACTCTAATTTGTTATGATTTCAACTGCTGCGGTACTAAGGTTGGAAATATTGGTGCTGGATTGCCCCAGATCGATTCCGCTCCCGGGCTCTCACCTAGACGGGGGGTTCTGGTTGATCTCTGGAGAGGCTGGCAGGGTTGGAAATATTGATGCTGGATTGCCCCAGATCGATTCCGCTCCCGGGCTCTCACCTAGACGGGGGGTTCTGGTTGATCTTTGGAGAGGCTGGCAGGGTTGGAAATATTGGTGCTGGATTGCCCCAGATCGATTCCGCTCCCGGGCTCTCACCTAGACGGGGGGTTCTGGTTGATCTCTGGAGAGGCTGGCAGGGTTGGAAATATTGGTGCTGGATTGCCCCAGATCGATTCCGCTCCCGGGCTCTCACCTAGACGGGGGGTTCTGGTTGATCTCTGGAGAGGCTGGCAGGGTTGGAAATATTGGTGCTGGATTGCCCCAGATCGATTCCGCTCCCGGGCTCTCACCTAGACGGGGGGTTCTGGTTGATCTCTGGAGAGGCTGGCAGGGTTGGAAATATTGGTGCTGGATTGCCCCAGATCGATTCCGCTCCCGGGCTCTCACCTAGACGGGGGGTTCTGGTTGATCTATGGAGAGGCTGGCAGGGTTGGAAATATTGGTGCTGGATTGCCCCAGATCGATTCCGCTCCCGGGCTCTCACCTAGACGGGGGGTTCTGGTTGATCTCTGGAGAGGCTGGCAGGGTTGGAAATATTGGTGCTGGATTGCCCCAGATCGATTCCGCTCCCGGGCTCTCACCTAGACGGGGGGTTCTGGTTGATCTCTGGAGAGGCTGGCAGGGTTGGAAATATTGGTGCTGGATTGCCCCAGATCGATTCCGCTCCCGGGCTCTCACCTAGACGGGGGGTTCTGGTTGATCTCTGGAGAGGCTGGCAGGGTTGGAAATATTGGTGCTGGATTGCCCCAGATCGATTCCGCTCCCGGGCTCTCACCTAGACGGGGGGTTCTGGTTGATCTCTGGAGAGGCTGGCAGGGTTGGAAATATTGGTGCTGGATTGCCCCAGATCGATTCCGCTCCCGGGCTCTCACCTAGACGGGGGGTTCTGGTTGATCTCTGGAGAGGCTGGCAGGGTTGGAAATATTGGTGCTGGATTGCCCCAGATCGATACCGCTCCCGGGCTCTCACCTAGGCGGGGGGTTCTGGTTGATCTCTGGAGAGGCTGGCAAGGTTGGAAATGATGGTGCTGGAATGCCCCAGATCGATTCCGCTCCCGGGCTCTCACCTAGGCGGGGGGTTCTGGTTGATCTCTGGAGAGGCTGGCAAGGTTGGAAATGATGGTGCTGGAATGCCCCAGATCGATTCCGCTCTCGGGCTCTCACCTAGGCGGGGGGTTCTGGTTGATCTCTGGAGAGGCCGGAAGGAGAACAGGTCTTTGCAATGGCCAACTCCTTCTCGCTCGTTGGGCCGGCTCGCTCGGCTAAAAAAGGTCGCGTACAATACAATGTGAGTGGCGAAGATCGATATCATGCATCTGGTCCTCGGCAAAAAGGTTGCCGGCACTAGGTAAGGAGGGAGCCCTTGCCAAGGGGAAAAATGCCTTGCGAAGCCTAGAGAAAATACGTAGGACTAAACGGGTAATAATCCTAAGGCAACCAACGAAAGGCCCGAGTAGCCAAAGTACCCTATACCTATCTATTCAATAACGCGTGGAGCGAAAATAATCATGGCGAGAATAACCTCCGCGAAGACTGATGATGAGATAAACAAGGGCGAGACATTCAATGCATGAAAAAAGCAAGACAGAAAAGGCGAGGCAAGATGAGCAAAGCAAAATTTGCATTCAACGCTTTATAGTTCGGTTACAATTTGTGGCGACCTCGCCAATCAAAAATTACAAACACAAAAGGGGATATAGCGGCGAGATTCAGGAATCGTCCGCGGATCCTTCTTCGTCACTATCCTTCACTGGCGGAAGAGGGAGGAAGAGCTCCGGGACGATGTCTTCTAGAGTCATGTCGGCCGCATCATCCGCCAAAAGGCCGATTGCCTTCGCCACCGAGAAAATGTAGCGAGCCGACTCTATCGTTCCCACACAGATTTCTTCGTCTCGCGCTCGCCGGTCTTCTTTCAAACGGCGAGGCGAGGGGGGAACAACGGCGCGGGTAAGATCGCTGTTTAGGGTCTTCAACCCGGCCACCTCGCTCTCCAAATCCTTGATGCGAGCGTTGGCCCTCCCGGCGACCTCGACATCCTGCGAGCAAGTCCAGTTAGAGAGATGAAAGGGCTAGGGGAAAAAGGAAGTGGGGACTGTAGGTGACTCACCACCCTACCCTCCGCGGCGAGCAACTTCTCCTTCAGCTGCGTATTCTCGGCAAGAATTCCCTGGTAGGCCCTTGCGAGCTCCACATTCTGAAGCTCAAGTTGTAAGCAACGCCTCCCCGTCATATGGGCGAGCTCAGCAAAACGCAGTTGGGACCTCGCGCTCTCATAAGCGAGGGTCCTCGCAGTCTCATCCTTGTAAGATCCCGCATCTTCGCGACCATAGAGTGCGAACGAGAAGTCGAAGGCGTGGCCACTGACGGTCTCCTTCTCCACCCAGGAGGGGAGGATAGAAGAGATGTCCACCCTGTTGGTCTCTGGTTTCCAAGTAACAAGGGGCTCGCCAGTCTCATCTCGACGCCTCTGGCCGAGCCCGAAGTTGTAATGATTCACCGGGATGGGGAGGGCCGAGGTCCTGACCACCTCCTGGCCAGGCTCTTCGTCCTCGCCCACCGAGAGACCGGTGAGGTCAAACTCGTCGAAGGAAGCCTCGCGAGGATCCTTATCTTTTGTCGAAGCGAGCGAGGCCGCGCTTTTCTTGCTTCTCTTTTTTGGCGGAGACTTTGCGGGGGCACCATGACCGCCGGAAGCTCCCTGTCTCTTGCGAGAGGAGGGTTCGGCGGGGGTAACATCGCCTCGGCAGGCTTCCGCCCCCATGGTAGCGAGAGACATGGTCGCATCGGACTTACGGTTGCTCGCGTAAGGGGGATGGAGGGGAAGATCTCGCTCGCCTATAAACAGATACGGATGAGTATGACAGGCTAGCGAATTGAGACAAAATATTAGGCAGGGATCTTTACCTTCTCCGGCGAGGACCGGAAGCAACGAGTCCAGGTTGCGGCGGAGGTAGACGACTTCGAAGTTCTTCTTACTGAGGAACTGATGAAGGAGGGCTTCATGGCCGCCGAGGACGGTGGGCCGATAGGTGGTCTCGCCATGTTGGATCGGCGAGAAGGGAATGTTGCCAAAGTTCCCCCTGACGATGATGAACTTTTGGGCCCAGAAGTGGGCCTTGTTGACGGTCTCAACCACTTTCGGGCCTGTACCCACGTAATAGGCTGTCCCATCCTTGTAGGCGCGGAAGGAGAATACTTTTCTGAAGACGGGGAGGCTGAACTCGATTCGCTCCTCGCGGAGGTAGCAAGCGAAAGCAGTGATCACCGCCATGGCGTTGGGTGTGAGCTGGCCGGGAACCACGCCATAATGCTTGAGCACCTAACAGGCAGCGAAAACAGGATTAATCCACGCGGTAAGCGAGACTCGAATGGCAAAATAAATAGGAAGTAAGCGAGAACAGTGGTTACCTGGCGAACTTCCGGCCACAATGGAAGGCGCAAGCCGACCGCGAAGTGAGCGATGGGGATGGCCAACTCGTCGACCAACGGATCGTTGATCACGTCGTCCTCGCTAGGGTGTCGTGCCTCGAATGGGGGGGGGGGGTGACGTAATCAGCAACCGCGCTAAAGTACTGCTCATCGGTTAAGTTACAATTAAAAAATCCATGCTCGGCGAAGGCCTTCGCAACCCTTCGCCGGCCCTCCGATTCCGCATCACCACCCATCTAGTAAACCTGCGAGAAGTAGAAAAAGGCGAGAACGAGAAACAACGAGAGCTCTGCAACAGAAGAAGAAGAAGATTGAAAATAAATGCGGTGGTTGGCTCGATAAAGACCGCTTATTTATAGCCAAAACAAAAAGGCGGGAAGAAGTCCAAGCGTCAGCGAGCACGCGTATCAACAAAAAACATCACATCATGTCCGCAGGCAGGAAAAACCTGCGGGGTCAGTATAAACGACACTTTCGAGAGATATATTTGGAGAGAACAGAGGGTCCGCACGCGAACAATATGATACGAGAATGAAGTAGACTTGCTAGCGCCACGCGAGAAATAATAAAAAGCTGGTACCACTTATTGTCAGTAGAAATAAAGCCAATATGTGGCAAATATGCGAGTTGCGAGCCATGGCGAGAGTGTCTAAAACAGCCACACCCGTTAATAATGATTCCACAACAAAACAGTTAGCGAGAATCGTGGGGGAGCCATTTCCACCGGCCGCCACCCCGCGACCCGGACCTCGGCGGTACCCTGGAATTATAGTATTCTTCCGCCAAACGACCCTCTCGATCCGTGAGATAAGCGTAATCTCTCATCCTCGCTATGTGTACTTCCGGCGTCGTAGCGCTCTCATCTTGATCGCACTGTCTCGCTTGCCGGAGCCTCGCACATTCCTCCATCAGGACCGCATGTCTATCCTCGGCAGCTTCCCTGTCCGGTCTCGCCTGCATGTTGAGGTCCATCAGCATTCGCCCATGCTTTCGCAAAAGCTCCGCGGCCCGCTGTTTCATCATATCAGGATCTCGCGGATCCCCTAAGAAGTCCTCCACCTGATCAGGAAGGGGGGACATTTCGTCGTCGCCCAGTTCGGAATCGGTGTGCGGGTTCTCGGCAGTATCTGCGAGATCTCCCAAGGTCAGTTAGTGAGCGAAAGATCACGTAAGTTGTCGGCGAGGTCATAACACTTACCTGGAGGGGGGCGAGAACCCGAAGGACGGCCCTGAAACACGTTTCCATAATGGGGGTAGAGGGATTTGCCCAGTTCGGCAGGATAGGCTGTACTGTTGGTCGGGGGAATCTTTGGCGGTGCGGGGCCACCCGTCTCCTCGCTCGTGAGGAGCTGGAACCCGGGCTTCTCTACGATTTTATCTAGAGGAGGCGGAGATGGAGGTCGCGATGACGGGAGGATCGGGGACTTCAGAGGCGGGACTGTAAGAAAATAGTAACAGAGATCATATGTTTAGACATAAATATTACAGCATGCGAGATCCAGATCGTACCAGTGATGTCTTTTCCTGTGAGATTCATGTCCACCTGCGGGCTTTTCCGAGACCCCTCAGCGCGTTCCTCACGAATCTCGCTCGGCAAAGTATCCTGCGAGTGAAAATGAATGAAGAGCAATTTATAGACGTGAATTCGAACAACTCATACCTTCTCGGGGCGGCGATCATCCGGGGAGGAGTCCAGCGTCACGGAGTCGTCTCAAGAGAGGCGAACCGCCTTCGCCTTCTTAGTTTTTGGCGACTGGGCGGGAGGCTGCCGGTTCATCCAGGCGGGTACCCTGGTCATGGGAGGTAGCCCACCGGCTCTCATCGCCCTCAGGCGAGCCTCTGCCTCTTCGGAAATCGGCATCTCCCTGCAGCTAAAACGGGAAAGGAAGGAAAAGAAGCGACGCGCACCCATGGGGGTTCGGGATGATATTTATAGCCTGCATGGTGGGTCCCACAAAAGATTCCTGACAGGTCATCCAGGAGCGGTCGAATATCAGGGGTTGGACGATTCTTCGCGAAGACATTAGTCCTCGCGAAGAGCGGGGATTGTGTACAACCCCGATATTCGCCGGATAAAGAAATCAAGCGAGACGGGAGTGGCGAGATCCAGACCTCGCTGAGATTAACCCCCAGCCGACGAGGCCTCAGCAGACCACCAAAATAGGCTAGCGCGGTCCTCGCAAGGCAACCCTCCAAAGGGGATGCCGCTGGCGGTATTCGCGAGAGGGCTCGCGAGAGCTCCTTCAGCGGGGTTCTCGCAACGCTACCCCCTAGAGGAGGGGTCGCGGACAGGATCCACGAGAAGGCAGGCGAGAGCTCCAATCGTAATGTTCTCGCAATCCCTTATCCATAAATCCGTAGGGTCAATTTACCATTTTACCCTCGGTGGTCTGCCCTTAGCCTCCTCAAACAGTGGAGCTTGGCTGTTAGCAGACCCACTTGGGGTACAGTTAGCCATTTTGGGGTGCGGATAGCCATTTTGGGGCTTGGCCGGGTCGCAATTGGCGAGCCCAACCAGTTGAGGAAGGAGTTCGCTAGGCGAGCCCGCCTAGAGTGAGAGCGGATAGTCATCCTGGGACTCGCCGAGGTAGTGCAGGCGAGCGAGCCATGTAATGTGTTGATAACACCTCTGGGGTTTGCTGACCCAGAGGCTCGCGAGCTCCACTCGCGAGGGAGGTCGCGAAGCGGGCTGGCTCGCCCCGTAAAAGTCCAGGAAGGGATTTTTACCAAGAGGCCCCCGGTGGTCTGCGTTTAGCCTCTCCGAACAGCGGAGTTTGGCTGTTAGCAGACCAATCCGGTGTGCGGATAGTGAGAATGGACAGCGGGATTTGGTTATTGGCAGACCACAAAACCAAAATCTATAAATAGACCTCAAAGGGCACCTTGGAGAGGGGCGGTTCATTATCTTTGAGCTCTTCTCTCCCTAGGTCGCTTTGGTTTGGGCTCTCTAGCTCTCCAAGGTGCCCGAGTCTTAGCTTTGGCTTGGGAGGGGAAGCGCTCAACGATCTTCCGGGTTAGTGGAGGGACCTCCTCGCTGAGACTAGGGTCTTTGTCCTTTGCTCAAATCGTCTGCCTTACCTCTCCTGAGGGACCGGTAAGGGCTAGCTGCCCCTCATTTCGGTGAGGGCCCCGAGCTCCACACGAGACCGAGAAATCAGTTTCAACACTGATGAGAGGAGGTTAATCCTCATAATTTCTAAGCATTTCTCTCTCCAAACCTAGAGAAAGAAGGAGGCAAGGAAGAAGAAGGAGAGATCCCGCCATTGACGGAGCTCCGGAGCTCCGTTTCGCGAGCCGTTTCCAGATCTGGAGAGTGCAGCCCGGTGCGGTCGTTTCCCTCCGTCTAGAATCTCAGATCCATGGCGAAGAAGAACGCTCCTAGGGTAACTATTCATCCTCCCGATATTTGGACTTGTCATTTGTCCTCTCTTTCATTTCTCTATGCTTGCATGAGGAATCCCTTTCACCAAATAGGTGAAGTGTAGTATTTTCCTCAAGTTCTTCGGAACTCCTGGTCGATTGTGTCCATCCCCGGCATATTGCATTTAGAAATCCGGTAGTCGTGCGGATTTAGGCATTTTGTGTGAAGCCTATTCGTGGCCGTGAGCCCGAATCGGTGATGCTTGATTTGCAACGTTGCATTTAGGTTAAACCTAGAATGCGTGCCGGAGAATGACTCCTTGAAATCATCTATAGTATTGCGGGATTTAAGTGTAGGCGTCTTGTGAAGATCCTAACGAAAGCCCCATGCTTTGAGATTGGATGAAGGCAAACCTTCACCACGAAATTGATGCGGAGCGTATTGTACCTCCCTTGTTGAGTATTTGTGAAGCCTAGATCCTTGCGAAGGGGTTAGGTGCGTAGCTTATAAATTGTGTAGCACTTGGAAGTGCTAAACCCTTACGGGCCGAGGTGAAGCCGTACCCGCGTCGTGGGATAGATCGCGACGATTAGAGCACGGGCAAAGCTAAACCGAACCCGTTTCCATGCAGATCGGTAAGAGATTCCTACCTCATGTAAGCCGTGTGATCATGGGAGAGGTCCTGGAAGGTGATTTACCTAGACCGACCAAAAGCTCTTTTTCCCACCTAAGGCGATGGCCCTTACGGTGGAGTGTTTTATGGAATTGATGTTGTTAGCCTCATGCGGTTGTTTAGGCGGTTGTGGGGAACCTTCGGGTGAACCCAACCAACATCATGTGCATACCTAGGTTCCCTCCTTTTTGATGCTCAACCTAGAAGATTGATTGTGCTTGAAACCTCACCTTGTGTAGTTGCACTTTCTTTATGTTAGTACTTGTGCTAGTATGGCTTGCTTGCAGGGTAGGAGCTCCGCCACCCCGGGAAAGGGGTGGGGTCGTTATAATTTGGTCAGTTGTGCTGACCGTTACTTTGTTTGCCACCGCTTGGTGGAATGTTCTTATGGAGGTGCAGGTGAGCCTAGTGGGAAATAGCGGGCGGTGGCCCTTCTGCTGAGTTGGCCCTTGAAGGCCAGCCTCCCTTTTCTGCTTTCTCATGTTTTGCCGGCCTGCGTGCCGAAGTATGTTCTGAGTTTTGTACATTGGTGAATGTAAGGCCTTAAGGCCGTAACTCTATTTTATGGTTTCATTCCTATGATAGTGGACAGTTCTAAATGAAATGTTAAATCATTATGCTTCCGCTAGTGTTTAGTATACTCTGTTGTAGTTCTTTCTGTTTATCACCTTTTAACTCCTTGCTAGTGTGGTTTGTATGGCGTGGGGTCCCGGCCGGACCTACTGTTATACTATTCGTACTGGCAGGGTGTTACACACTCACCGCGCAAACTTATTGATTCTATTTCATACTCTGTGGAACATTTGTTATTAACAGCACGAAATATGCTCAAGTCGCACAACTCGCAGATGGAATTCATCTATTATGATTAGCGGCATAGAGTTGAGGTCGGCTTCTGATTAACTCGGATGGGTCTATTCATTGGAGATTCTTAAAAATACAGATTTCTATCCGCTCGGATAATATTTTAAAACCGCACCACTCACGATCAAAATTTATTTTGACTGGTGACCTCTGGCTATGGTTAATTCGCTGAGTTAGAGTTAAATTCAAAGATAATATCGCCCGAGTAGCATTCATAATATTCGGGCAGCTATCTACTAGTACTGGGTACAAGGGTTCAAACTTCTGACCGCCCGGTTTGATATTAAACCGCATCATCTGATTCAAAAGGACTTGCAGTTTAAAATGAAAAGGAAAAGAGATCACAACAATCACAAGTAAGTCGTAAAAGATAGACAGCCGAACAGGTAAAAACTTTCATTCATTTTCAAAACGTATCTTTACATCATTTTAACCGACCGGCTAACAAAATCAAGCCGTCAGTTATGCAAAAAAAATCCTGAAATACAAAACACTACTCGCCCGATCTTAGCCTTTTCACCGGAGGAGAGCTTGAATCTCCTCCACCCTCAATATCAACCTCGAGCGAGTAGCCGCCACTGTCTGAAGAAGAGTTTGACGAGCTGTTGCTGGAGCCATCTTTCAGGTCCCCAGCCCGGACGGCCTCACTTTCGGAGGTACTGGTTTCAGAAGATGAACCCTCTCCGTCGTCAGCGGCAGCCTCATCGTCAGCAGCGGCCCCTTGATCTGCAATAGTATCATCAACCGCAGCAGCTTCCTTATCCGAGGTGGTTTCTTCCGAACTGGCTTGTTCTTCGGAATGATAGCGGCGGCTGCAAGATAAAGTTACAAGTTTAGTAAAACCAACTGCGCGGTCACAAAGTAGCGAGTTGAATGAAAACTTACTATCTTCAGGTCGGATATACTCCAACTCTGAGAACAGTGGGATGTAATGATTTACATCAAGCCGCTCATTTTCAAGAAACTTGAAGGTGTCCAGCTCAATTTTTCTGACATCGACTGTCTGGAAGGACGCCTCATTCCCCACCTGCGGGTTGACCTGCAACAACCCAAGATGGCCTTTGAACATCACGTACCTCTCCGACCAACTCGCCACCTTGTTCGCCAGGTTGACGACCTTCAATCCTCGACACCCAAAGTAAAGGTGTCCTCTAAAGATGGAAGTTCTGGCGTCCAGAATAGACCGCAGGGAAATGAACGTCCTGAATAGGTCGATGATAAACCTGACCCACTCAGACCGCATGTACGAGATGAAGCTATAAATGGAAGCGATTTAGTTCGGCGGGAGTTGTCCGTGCACAACTCCGTAATGGTAAAAAATAGCAATGATTTCAAGGGGCGGAGGAATCCTGAAGCCATTTTCGGAATGGTCTATGGGGACAGTGATCTGAGTGGAAGAGGAAGAGTTAGTCCGCTCGTCATGCAAGGGAAGCCGCGCGAGTAGATTACTCTCGACCATGTGTTTCTTGATGAAGTCGTCCAACTCAGCCTGAGTTAGACGACATTCCTTGTGATCCGCAGGATGTAAGGTAGCTGCTGCGTCAGTTCAGACGGCTTGGACCTTGTTATATCGATTCGACTTGCTTTTAGTCCGCGCCATTTGGAAGTCGATGAATGAATCTCGAGAATGGCTTCTACTTATAGAACCAGCGATCTGCAAATAGTTAAATAGTGTTGCGGATACATGCTCAGACCGCGCGGTCAGTAACAAACATAGTTAATTTCATAGAGGAATGTAACAAACTATACACACAAGTCATCGGCATGCAGACATCAAAAATAATCCAAAAATATCACACAACAGGGATCAATGGTTTGCATATAACGAAGTCAGACCGCGATTAAGCTCATTTAACCGCGCAGCCTAAAACCTCTATACTTATGAAATAAAATAGCGGTCAAATTGCGGGCGAGTAACACAAGCCGCGCGGTTATCAACCTGCATTATCATATAAATTGAATTCGGCAGAAAACTTCAAGCATATATCACAGGTCGCGCGACCTGTAAAGAAGTTCAGATAACATTCAAGGAATTCAAAAACACAGCCCGCAGTTATTCAAACACAATCCAGACGGATTACACAAATATTAAATAGATGTCCAACAACCAGACTATCCAAAGGAACAAATAAATAATATTACAAACTGTCTTCAAGTTAAAGCCGCTCACGGCTGGTGATGCTCAGGAGAGGGGATTTCTCGATGAAGCCGTACGACCAGGTCGCTGGTTTGATTGAGAAGACTACATATTTGGCTCGAATGATAGTGAATATGGTTGATAGTGCTATGAAGCCGCGCGACATCCCGCTCTACCCGAATAATGGGAATCATACGAGCAGGAGGAACCGCGGCAGCCTCATCGATCATAGGATCGGTCGCCCTAACCGGTGGAGGGGGGGATTTGAGGTCCTCCCCAACAGCCGGGCGGCTCGATATTTGCATCCTCTCATCATTGACGGGTCGCCGGCTTCCGCCGACTTCCCTAGTCAGACACAAGAACTTCTCCTGGTAATATCGGCAATCATCGCCAAGCTTCAAGACCGCCTTCTTCTCTTTATCAAGCCGGGCGGTTAGAACTTTTTCTTTATCCAGTCGCGCCTTACTCTCGACCTCCAGGGAAATCCGAGTGGTTTCCGCATGAGCTTCAAGAATTTTCTCCTTCTCCAGCAACACCTTCTCCCTCTCCAGCCGCGTCTTTTTCTCAGCCTCTAGAGTAGTCTGAGAGGCCTCTTCTCGGCTTTCGAGCTCCTTCACCTTCCCTTTCAAGTCGCCAAGAAGGCTTTGGGGGTTGTCCAACTCCTCCTGCCCAGAATCTGAGTTCTATGCGAAGCTTGGCTCCTGGGAAGGAAGCGGAGGCAGGCTAGACAAGAGGTCGCCCGGCTTCATGGCTGGTTCCTGGTTATCTGCAAGTATCAGCACGTTAGCTTGATCGGAAGTGGATAATACAACGTAAAAAATTACAAGATTAATGCCTGAGCACACAGTCCGCCTCGACTGTTCCGGGTCCATTCTCCGACGTTGTTTTCTCCAAATTCTCTCATTATTACTTCGTCTAATGGCAGAGGTTTGAATCATGGATGGCAAAAAGCTCGGCGGCGGATTCAATAATAAGTCATTTTGCCTTTTCCGAGGCCGCGGAATGAAGAAGCGGACATGGTTATAACCTGCATCGCGCTTACCTTTTGCGAAGGGATCCGGCATTCGCGGCTTATACAGAGCCCGCCTCGTCTCCTCTGCCTTCACCTTCGTTAAGCGCACCCCGATCATTTCTGGGGCCTCCTCCTTTGGCGCGGACTCTTCAGTTTTGACCGCATCTTCACCAGGAGGGTCAGCTCGGCATGAAGTTGCAGGGATGTCAAGAAGCTTATCTTGCTTCTCAAAGCCGTCCATGCCATTGAGGATGTCACTGAGCGACATGCTATTCGCAGAGTCTGGAAGAAAACCGTCCAACTTGGCCGAAGGGGTGGCTGGCTCTTCAACCTCTTCCTTCACACGCGGGTTGGTTTGGAGGCAGGCCTCTGCCGGTTTCTTGAAGAATTCTTTATTTTTGGCCCTCATCTTCCGCACCTTCCTCGCTATTCATTCCGCCGCCATCTCGGCTCTCTTCTTTTTCTTCTTACCCAGCTCTGGTTTCGCTTTATGAGAGGGGCTGGAGTTATCATCCACCACCACCAAAGGAGTGGTCAACCCATCCGGTTTCGGGGAGTTGACCACCCCTTCCTCTCCCTCATGTATCATGAGAAGGGGATTCCCAGTAGGGGTGATTTCAATACCAAAGAAAGCGGCTTCTCTGGCTTTCAATGTGGCATTACTTGATCCCACCTTATCAGAAGGGGCAGGCTCCTCGGTCTTCGGCAAGATGGTGCTTGGGTTCATCTTATTGGAGGTTGCTGTTGGATCAGTCGGAGGTTTAGAACTACCCACTTCGGGCTCCTCGGGCACCTTTGGGGTTTTCAACTCCACAGCAAGTTTTGAGCTTCACGCTGTAGGTTTCCCGGATCGGCTACTTTTCTTTCGATCCTTCTTCCTCCGGTCTTCCTCTTTCTTCCGGTCTCCACCCTTGCCACGCGGACTAGGAGTGCATCCAGGAAATCCATTCTAATTAAGAAGGAGCTGGTCTGCAAAGTCTTAATCACAAGCGGTGAGTACTGCCCCGTGATTTCTAAGGAGTTATGCAGAGGGGAGAGCTCTCAGGCTTTCTTATAGACTTCAGAACAAACCGGGTGCGGTCTCCGGCTACAACTAATATTTTCAAAATGTCCTCGAGATTTGAAAATATGCAGGGATTATGTTTACCCGGAAGATCGCTACCCAAACAATACCTCTCTCAGACCGGGCGGTTTGATGTGTCAAGTCGCACAGATCCAGATCCAATGGGTCTCTCAGCCCAGCTTGAACCAACCGAGCGGTCTGCCAGTCTCCAGACCACCCCAGGATTGAAGACTGCCAAGGCAAGTTGCGGTCTCAGGTCAGAGGACACCCGGGCTTTCTTGATCTCAGTGCATTTCGACCTCAGCCAGTACAGATCGGATGCTCAAGCCGCCAAGCCGCGCGACCTATTTCTTTTTCCTTTATGTATCCCGTCACCTCCTGCCCGATTCTCCTGTATCCGGGTAGGCGGTTATTTTATCCATGACTGTTTGGGAAGACACCCGAGCATATAAATAGGGGGCGGCGACGTTCCCAAGACACGCACACTCGAATCCTGGAGCTCGCTTGTTAGAGCTGCGGTCTCGAGTTTAATGTCTTGTGGTTTGTCTGACCGGCCGGCTACTCTCTTCCCTGCACTGTAACTCGCTGTAACCACTTTTCATAAATCAAGGGAAAGCTCGTCACAAGAGTGGGCTTCGTCGTGACGGGCGAAGTCCGATCTCGCCCGCTGCTGATAATTAGTTTTTAGTCATCGTTTTTAGGTCAGTTTATTATGTTATTTGCGTTTTTATTTTTATCTTTTGTTATATTTTATGCATGTTTTTGTTATTTTGTTATTTTCGTATTTTCAAAAACTAATGTTTTATTTTATGTTATGTTTTAGTTTTATATTTTTATATTTTCTTAACTAATGCTAATGTTTTATTTTATTTTATTTTGTAGGAATATTGTCGCCGCCACCTTTGCATGAAGTCGTCGCGTTCGCCGTCGTGTGCCCGTCCATGCCGCCATCGTCGCCGCAACGCCATCGTCGCGCCGTCAATATTCATGCCGCAACTCCACGTCCGCGCCATTGCCGCCACCTTTGCATGAAGTCCACACCATCGCCGCATCAGTTTGAAGAATTGTAGCCGACCATCTTGACCAAGTGTAGCAGCCCGTCAACTTGTTGTTGGTGCAGCTCTTCATTAATGCAACCACGCAGCCGGTCTCCCATTTAATTCAAGTCCAAAGCAGCTCCTCTAATCCATTATTCCATGCAGCCAACAAAGTGTAGTCCACGTGAAACAGCCTCTTGATGCAGCTCATAAAAGTCCAGCCACCTTGCATAGAAGCTCCACTACAATCTACCCGTGAGCCTCCATTTCATTCACCAATTATCCAGCCCAAGCCTCACATGAATGCATCCCACTTCTTCTTGTCAATCATCAAAGTTGGCCCACTTTCTCCACTTCATTTCATCAAGAAGCCCACTTCCTTTATGTAGCACCCCACTCCATTTCTCCCAACCGTCTTCATTCATCAATGCTGCCACCTTGCATGCACTTCCTTATCAATTGACCGGCCATCCCCCCTCTCTTCTCTCTCTCCTTTTTATTTTTTTCCCCTCTTTATTTCTCATTCATCCCCTTTTTATTCAATTTTTATTTTCTATTTTGTTTTTATCTTTTTTTTTAAATAAAATGCATGCATGTAGCCCTTTATCTCTCCCCCTCATTTAAACCATTCAAGCATTTTCCTCTCTCTCTCTCCTATCCTCTCTCTCCCTCATCAATATCATGCATGCATCTCCCCTTCATCTTCACTTCCATCTAGAAACTTCCCCCTCTCCTATAAAAGGACCATGAGATCAAGCTTTTGAGAGGAATATGGTGGTAGTGTAGAGAGTTAGAGAGCAAGTTCCAAGTTCTTGTAATTTCTTTCTTTTTTTCCTTTTATTTCATCTTGCAATAGCTTAGTAATTTTCATTATTGTAACTCTTTTTCAAGTTGAATGAAAATGCAAATTTCTCTTTTTCTCTATCTCTGTCTCATCTTCAACTATGCTTAGCTAATTTTGTTGGTACCCGATCGCGATAATCTTTGCGATAAAATAACGCATCTTTTATTTTATGTTTCACTTTTGTATTTTTATTTTTCATCCAACCTTGATTTTTATCGTATCGACTCCGTATTTCATGTATACGGTAGTAGATTCCGATCTCATATTTTAGTAGCCGAGAGGCTCGTGAATGTGAAAGATCACTCAAGGAAGGAAGGAGTTGCACGCAACCCTAGAGATAGGATGACGTAAATCCTCCGGATTGGAATCAATTCCAATAGCGCGGTTCACTTCGATAATGCGACTTTAGGCCTTTTGATTTGCAAAGAGATTTCGGTCAAAAAGTCTAGAAGTTAGGAGATTTAATGCTCTAGCGAGATTATTTCTTATTTTCGGATCCGCCACGGTCTTAATAGAATTACGAATGTTAAACTAATTTATTCCGTTATTTTATTCCAAAGTGAATCGTCGATCGAGCACTCTTTTGCAAAAGTTTATTTCCCGTTTAATTAAGCTTAGTTTATTTTTATTTTCAAAAACCCATATCTTTATTCGGTAGAATAATAGAATCGTTGTGAGTAATAGTACTTGCCTGCCCCGAGTTTAAATACGACCTTGATATATTTTATATCCTATGCTATATTTCGATAGGTACACTTGCCTTAATCGAGTATAGATTGGAGAACACAAATATCTCTATCAGGTGCCAGCGGTCTAACTTTTCTCTGTCAATAGTAACTGATAGCTCGCTGTCTCTTCTTTTCTACTCGCTGCTCTATCATCGATCGTGGAGGTGCAGATTCGAAATCAACATCGGTGTCTGGGATAGACCGCACAGAGAAGAATTTTCTGAAGAGGTTGATGGAAAACCGGACCCCTTCAGACCGCAAGTTTGAAATGAAGCTGTAAATGGAAGCGATGGAGTTCGGTGGGAGTTGTCTGAGCACAACTACGTAATGGTCAAAGATGGTAATGACTTCAAGGGGCGGTGGAAACTTGAAGCCATTTTCAAAATGGTCAATGGGTACAGCGATCTGAGTGGAGGAGGAAGAGTTAATCCGCTCGTCACGCTAGGGAAGCCGCGTGAGCAGATTACTCCCGGCCATATGCTTTTTAATAAAGTCATCCAACTCGGCCTGAGTTAGACGACATTCCTTGTGATCTACAGAATGGAAGGCAGAGGCCGCGTCAGTTCAGACGACTTGGACCTTGTCAAAACGGTTCGACTTGCTCTTATCCCGCGCCATTTGAAAGTCGAAGAATGAACCTCCGGAATGGCTTCTACTTATAGAACCAACGATCTGCAAATAGTAAAACCATGCTGTGAATATGTGATCTAATTGCGCGATCAGCAACCTACATGGATAGTTTCATAGAGGAATGCTATGAACCTCTTTGAGTTCACTTTTGCAGAGATTAGTAAGTGATCGCGAGTTCTCTTCAGGTACTCATGTAAAATTCTTTAATACCTACTTTGAGTTCTCTTTTGTGGAGATTAGCATGTGATCGCGAGTTCTCTTCAGGTACTCGCGTTAAATTCATAAATACCTGCTTTGAGTTCTCTTTTGCGGAGATTAGCAGGTGATCGCGATTTCTCTTCAGGCACTCACGTTAAATTCTTTAATACCTGCTTTGAGTTCTCTTTTTGCAGAGATAAGTAGGTGTTCACGAGTTCACTTCAGGTACTCGCGCTAAATTCTTTAATACCTGCTTTGAGTTCTCTTTTGTAGAAATTAGAAGGTGATCGCGAGTTCTCTTTAGGTACTCGCGTTAAATTTTGTAATACTTGCTTGGAGTTCTCTTTTGCAAAGATTATCAGGTGATCGCGAGTTCTCTTCAGATAATTGCGTTAAATTCTTTAATACCTGCTTTGAGTTCTCTTTTGTAGAGATTAGCAGGTGATCGCGAGTTCTCTTCAGGTACTCGCGTTAAATTCTTTAATAGCTGCTTTGAGTTCCCTTTTGCAGAGATTAGTAGGTGATCGCGAGTTCTCTCCAGGTACACGCATTAAATTCTTTAATACATGCTTTGAGTTCTATTTTACAGAGATTAGAAGGTGATCGCGAGTTCTCTTCAGATACTCGCATTATATTTTTTAATACCTGCTTTGAGTTCTCTTTTTGCAGAGATTAGCAGGTGATTGGGAGTACTCTTCAGGTACTCACGTTAAATTCTTTAATACCTACTTTGAGTTCTCTTTTGCAGAGATTAGGAGGTGATCGCGAGTTCTCTTCAGGTACTCACGTTAAATTCTTTAATACCTACTTTGAGTTCACTTTTGTAGAGATTAGCATGTGATCGTGAATTCTCTTCAGGTACTCACATTAAATTCTTTAATACCTGCTTTGAGTTCTCTTTTGTAGAGATTAGCAAGTGATCGCGAGTTCTCTTCAGTTACTCGCGTTAAATTCTTTAATACCGGCTTTGAGTTCTCTTTTGCGAATATTAGCAGGTGATCACGAGTTCTCTTCAGGTACTCGCGTTAAATTCTTTAATACCTGCTTTGAGTTCTCTTTTGCAGAGATTAGCAGGTGTACGCGAGTTCTCTTTAGGTACTCGCGTTAAATTCTTTAATACCAGCTTTGAGTTCTCTTTTGCAGAGATTAGCATGTGATCGCGAGTTCTCTTTAGGTACTCGCATTAAATTCATTAATACCTGCTTTGAGTTATCTTTTGCGGAGATTAGCAGGTGATCGCATGTTCTCATCAGGTACTCACGTTAAATTCTTTAATACCTGCTTTGACTTCTATATTTGCAGAGATTAGCAGGTGATCGCGAGTTCTGTTCAGGTGCTCGTGTTAAATTCTTTAATACCTACTTTGAGTTCTCTTTTGCAGAGATTAGTAGGTGATCACGATTTCTCTTCAGGTACTCGCGTTAAATTCTTTAATACCTGCTTTGAGTTCTCTATTGCGGAGATTAGCAGGTGATCGCGAGTTCTCTTCAGGTACTCGCGTTAAATTCTTTAATACCTGCTTTGAGTACTCTTTTGCAGAGAGTAGAAGGTGATCGCGAGTTCTCTTTAGGTACTCGCGTTAAATTCTTTAATACCTGCTCTGAGTTCTCTTTTTACAGAGATTAGCAGGTGATCAGGAGTTCTCTTCACGTACTCGCGTTAAATTCTTTAATACCTGCTTTGAGTTCTCTTTTGCAGAGAATAGGAGATGATCGGGAGTTCTCTTCATGTACTTGCGTTAAATTCTTTAATACCTGCTTTGAGTTTTCTTTTGCAGAGATTAGTAGGAGATCGCGAGTTCTCTTGAGGTACTCGCGTTAAATTCTTTAATTGCTGCTTTGAGTTCTATTTTTGCAGAGATTAGCAGGTGATCGCGAGTTCTCTTCAGGTACTCGCGCTAAATTCTTTAATACTTGCTTTGAGTTCTCTTTTCCAGAGATTAGCAGATGATCATGAGTTCTCTTCAGGACTCACGTTAAATTCTTTAATACCTGCTTTGAGTTCTCTTTTGCGGAGATTAGCAGGTGATCACGAGTTCTCTTCAGGTACTCGCTTTAAATTCTGTAATACCTGCTTGAGTTCTCTTTTGAAGAGATTAGCAGGTGATCATGAGTTCACTTCAGGTACTCGAGTTAAATTCTTTATTACATGCTTTTAGTTCTCTTTTGCAGAGATTAGCATGTGATCGCGAGTTCTCTTCAGGTACTCGCTTTAATTACTTTAATACCTGCTTTGAGTTTTCTTTTGCAGAGATTAGTAAGTGATCGTGAGTTCTCTTCACGTACTCGCATTAAATTCTTTAATACCTGCTTTGAGTTCTCTTTTGCAAAGATTAGAAGGTGATCATGAGTTCTCTTCAGGTATCGCGTAAAATTCTTTAATACCTACTTTGAGTTCTCTTTTTGGAGAGATTAGAAGGCGTTTGAGAGTTCTCTTCAAGTACTCGCGTTAAATTCTTTCATACATGCTTTGAGTTCTCATTTTGCAGAGATTAGCAGGTGTTTGCGAGTTCTCTTCAGGTACTCGCATTAAAGTCTTTAATACTTGCTTTGAGTTCTCTTTTGCAGAGATTAGCAGGTGATCGCGAGTTCTCATCAGGTACTCGCTTTAAATTCTTTAATACCTGCTTTGAGTTGTCTTTTGTAGAGATTAGTAGGTGATCGCGAGTTCTCTTCACGTACTCGCATTAAATTCTTTAATACCTGCTTTGAGTTCTCTTTTGCAAAGATTAGAAGGTGATCGCGAGTTCTCTTTAGGTACTCGCGTTAAATTCTTTAATACCTACTTTGAGTTCCACTTTGTAGAGATTAGCATGTGATCGCGAGTTCTCTTCAGGTACTCACGTTAAATTCTTTAATACCTGCTTTGAGTTCTCTTTTGCAAAGATTAGCAGGTGATCGCGAGTTCTGTTCAGGTACTCGCGTTAAAATCTTTAATACTTGCTTTGAGTTCTCTTTTTCAGAGATTAGTAGGTGATCGCGAGTTCTCTTCAAGTACTCGCGTTAAATTCTTTAATACCTGCTTTGAGTTCTCTTTTGCAGAGATTAGCAGGTGATCGCGAGTTCTCTTTAGGTGCTCGCATTAAAATCTTTAATACTTTCTTTGAGTTCTCTTTTGCAGAGATTAGAATTTGATCGCGAGTTCTCTTCAGGTACTCACGTTAAATTCATTAATACCTGCTTTGAGTTCTCTTTTGCAGAGATTAGCAGGTCATCGCGATTTCTCTTCTGGTAATAGCGTTAAATTCATTAATACCTGATTTGAGTTCTATTTTTGCAGAGATTAGCAAGTGATCGCGAGTTCTCTTTAGATACTCGCGCTAAATTCTTTAATACCTGCTTTGAGTTCTCTTTTGCAGAGATTAGCAGGTGATCACGAGTTCTCTTCAGGTACTCGCGTTAAATTCTTTAATACCTACTTTGAGTTCTCTTTTGCAGAGATAGCAGGCCATCGCGAGTTCTCTTCAGGTACTCGCGTTAAATTCATTAATACCTGCTTTGAGTTCTCTTTTGCAGAGATTAGCAGGTGATCGCGAGTTCTCTTTAGGTACCCACATTAAATTTCTTTATTACCTGCTTTGAGTTCTCTTTTGAAGAGATTAGCAGGTGATAGCGAACTCTCTTCAGGTACTCACATTAAATTATTTAATACTTGCTTTGAGTTCTCTTTTGCAGAGATTAGCAGGTGATCGCGATTTCTCTTCAGGTACTCGCATTAAATTCTTTAATACCTGCTTTGAGTTCTCTTTTGTAGAGATTAGCTGGTGATCTCGAGTTCTCTTTAGGTACTCGCGATAATTTCTTTAATACCTGCTTTGAGTACTCTTTTGCAGAGAGTAGAAGGTGATCGCGAGTTCTCTTTAGGTACTCACGTTAAATTCTTTAATACCTGCTCTGAGTTCTCTTTTTCTAGAGATTAGCAGGTGATCGGGAAATCTCTTCACGTACTCGCGTTAAATTCTTTAATACCTGCTTTGAGTTCTCTTTTGCAGAGATTCGAAGGTGATCGGGAGTTCTCTTCATGTACTCATGTTAAATTCTTTAATACCTGCTTTGAGTTCTCTTTTGCAGATATTAGCAGGTGATCGCGAGTTCTCTTCAGGTACTCGCGTTAAATTCTTTAATAGCTGCTTTGAGTTCTATTTTTGCAGAGATTAGCATGTGATCGCGAGTTATCTTCCCGTACTCACGTTAAATTCATTAATACCTTCTTTGAGTTCTCTTTTGTAGAGATTAGCAGGTGATAGCGAGTTCTGCTCTGGTACTCGCGTTAAATTCCTTAATACCTGCTTTGAGTTCTCTTTTGCAGAGATTAGGAGGTGATCGCAAGTTCTCTTCAGGTACTCGCGTTAAATTCTGTAATACCTGCTTTGAGTTCTCTTTTGCAGAGATTAGCATATGATCGCGAGTTCTCTTCAGGTACTCGCGTTAAATTCATTAATACCTACTTTGAGTTCTCTTTCGCGGAGATTAGCAGGTGATCGCGAGTTCTCTTCAGGTACTCACGTTAAATTCTTTAATACCTTCTTTGAGTTCTCTTTTTGCAGAGATTAGCAGGTGTTCGCGAGTTCTCTTTAGGTACTCGCGTTAAATTCTTTAATACCTTCTTTGAGTTCACTTTTGCAGAGATTAGCAGGTGATCGCGAGTTCTCTTCAGGTACTCGCGTTAAATTCTTTAATACCTGCTTTGAGTTCTCTTTTGTAGAGATTAGCAGGTGATCGCGAGTTCTCTTCAGGTACTCGCGTTAAATTCTTTAATACTTGTTTTGAGTTCTCTTTTGCAGAGATTAGAAGGTGATCGCGAGTTGTCTTCAGGTACTCGCGTTAAATTCTCTAATACCTGCTTTGTGTTCTCTTTTGCAGAGATTAACAGGTGATCGTGAGTTCTCTTCAGGAGCTCGCTTTGAATTCTTTAATACCTTCTTTGAGTTCTGTTTTGCAGAGATTAGCATGTGATCGCGAGTTCTCTTCAGGTTCTCGCATTAAATTCATTAATACTTGCTTTGAGTTCTCTTTTGCGGAGATTAGCAGGTGATCTCGAGTTCTCTTCATGTACTCGCGTTAACTTCTGTAATATCTTCTTTAAGTTCTCTTTTGCAGAGATTAACAGGTGATCGCAAGTTCTCTTCTGGTACTTGCGTAAATTCTTTAATACCTGCTTTGAGTTCTTTTTTGTAGAGATTAGCAGGTGATCGTGAGTTCTCATCAGGTACTCACGTTAAATTCTTTAATACCTGCTTTGAGTTCTATTTTGCAGAGATTAGCAGGTGATTGCGAGTTCTCTTCAGGTACTTGCGTTAAATTCTTTATTTCCTGCTTTGAGTTCCTTTTTGCAGAGATTAGATGGTGATCTTGAGTTCTCTTCAGGTACTCAGGTTAAATTATATAATACCTTCTTTGAGTTCTTTTTTGAAGAGATTAGCAGGTGATCGCTAGTTCTCATCAGGTACTCGCGTTAAATTCTCTAATACCAGCTTTGAGTTCTCTTTTGCAGAGATTAGCAGGTGATCGTGAGTTCTCTTCAGGTACTCGCGTTAAATTCTTTAATACCTACTTTGAGTTTGGTTTTGTAGAGATTAGCATGTGATCGCGAGTTCTCTTCAGGTACTCGCATTAAATTCATTAATACCTACTTTGAGTTATCTTTTGCGGAAATTAGCAGGTGATCGCGAGTTCTCTTCAGGTACTCACGTTAAATTCTTTAATACCTACTTTGAGTTCTCTTTTAGCAGAGATTAGCAGGCGTTCGCGAGTTCTATTCAAGTACTCGCATTAAATTCCTTAATACCTGCTTTTTGTTCTCTTTTTGCAGAGATTAGCAGGTGTTTGCGAGTTCTCTTCAGGTACTCGCGCTAATATTTTAATACCTGCTTTTAGTTCTCTTATGCAGGGATTAGCAGGTGATCGCGAGTTCTCTTCAGGTACTCGCTTTAAATTCTTTAATACCAGCTTTGAGTTGTCTTTTGCAGAGATTAGTAGGTGATCGCGAGTTCACTTCACGTACTCGCATTAAACTCTTTAATACCTGCTTTGAGTTCTCTTTTGCAGAGATTAGAAGGTGATCGCGAGTTCTCTTTAGGTACTCACGTTAAATTCTTTAATACTGGCTTTTAGTTCTACTTTGTAGAGATTAGCATGTGATCGCGAGTTCTCTTCAGGTTCTCACGTTAAATTCTTTAATACCTGCTTTGATTTCGCTTTTGCACAGATTAGCAGGTGATCGCGAGTTCTGTTCAGGTACTCGCGTTAAAATCTTTAATACCTGCTTTGAGTTCTCTTTTATAGAGATTAGCAGGTGATCGCAATTTCTCTTCAGGTACTCGCTTTAAATTCTTTAATACCTGCTTTGAGTTCTCTTTTGCGGAGATTAGCAGGTGATCGCGAGTTCTCTTCTGGTATTCGCGTTAAATTCTTTAATACCTGCTTTCAGTACTCTTTTGCAGAGAGTAGAAGGTGATCGCGAGTTCTCTTTAGGTACTCGCATTAAATTCTTTAATACCTGCTCTGAGTTCTCTTTTTGCAGAGATTAGCAGGTGATCAGGAGTTCTCTTCACGTACTCGCGTTCAATTCTTTAATACCTGTTTTGAGTTTTCTTTTGCAGATATTAGCAGGTGATCGCGAGTTCTCTTCAGGTACTTGCGTTAAATTTTTTAATAGCTGCTTTGAGTTCTATTTTTGCAGAGATTAGCAGGTGATCGCGAGTTCTCTTCAGGTACTCGCGCTAAATTCTTTAATACCTGCTTTGAGTTCTCTTTTCCAGAGATTAGCAGGTGATCGTGAGTTCTCTTCCGGACTCACGTTAAATTCTTTAATACCTGCTTTGAGTTCTCTTTTGCAGAGATTAGCAGGTGATCACGAGTTCTCTTCAGGTACTCGCTTTAAATTCTTTAATACCAGCTTGAGTTCTCTTTTGCAGAGATTAGCAGGTGATCACGAGTTCACTTCAGGTACTCGCGTAAAATTCTTTATTACCTGCTTTTCATTCTCTTTTGCAGAGATTAGCATGTGATCGCGAGTTCTCTTCAGGTACTCGCTTTAAATTCTTTAATACCTGCTTTGAGTTCTCTTTTGCAGAGATTAGTAGGTGATCGTGAGTTCTCTTCACGTACTCGCATTAAATTCTTTAATACCTGCTTTGAGTTCTCTTTTGCAAAGATTAGAAGGTGATCACGAGTTCTCTTCAGGTATCGCTAAAATTCTTTAATACCTACTTTGAGTTCTCTTTTTGCAGAGATTAGCAGGCGTTTGCGAGTTCACTTCAAGTACTCGCGTTAAATTCTTTAATACCTGCTTTGAGTTCTCATTTTGAAGATATTAGCAGGTGTTTGCGAGTTCTCTTCAGGTACTCGCGTTAAAGTCTTTAATACCTGCTTTGAGTTCTCTTTTGCAGAGATTAGCAGGTGATCGTGAGTTCTCATCAGCTACTCGCTTTAAATTCTTTAATACCTGCTTTGAGTTGTCTTTTGCAGAGATTAGTAGGTGATCGCAAGTTCTCTTCACGTACTCACATTAAATTCTTTAATACCTGCTTTGAGTTCTCTTTTGCAAAGATTAGAAGGTGATCGCGAGTTCTCTTTAGGTACTCGTGTTAAATTCTTTAATACCTACTTTGAGTTCTACTTTGTAGAGATTAGCATGTGATCGCGAGTTCTCTTCAGGTACTCACCTTAAATTCTTTAATACCTGCTTTGAGTTCTCTTTTGCAGAGATTAGCAGGTGATCGCGAGTTCTCATCAGGTACTCGCTTTAAATTCTTTAATACCTGCTTTGAGTTGTCTTTTGCAGAGATTAGTCGGTGATCGCGAGTTCTCTTCACGTACTCGCATTAAATTCTTTAATACCTGCTTTGAGTTCTCTTTTGCAAAGATTAGAAGGTGATCGCGAGTTCTCTTCCGGTACTCGCGTTAAATTCTTTAATACCTACTTTGAGTTCTACTTTGTAGAGATTAGCATGTGATCGCGAGTTCTCTTCAGGTACTCACGTTAAATTCTTTAATACCTGCTTTGAGTTCTCTTTTGCAGAGATAAGTAGGTGATCGCGAGTTCTGTTCAGGTACTCGCGTTAAAATCTTTAATACCTGCTTTGAGTTCTCTTTTTCAGATATTAGTAGGTGCTCGCGAGTTTTCTTCAAGTACTCGCGTTAAATTCTTTAATACCTGCTTTGAGTTCTCTTTTGCAGAGATTAGCAGGTGATCGTGAGTTCTCTTTAGGTGCTCGCATTAAATTCTTTAATACCTTCTTTGAGTTCTCTTTTGCAGAGATTAGAATTTGATCGCGAGTTCTCTTCAGGTACTCACGTTAAATTCATTAATACCTGCTTTGAGTTCTCTTTTACAGAGATTAGCAGGTGATCGCGATTTCTCTTCTGGTAATCGCGTTAAATTCTTTAATTCCTGCTTTGATTTCTATTTTTGCAGAGATTAGCAAGTGATCGCGAGTTCTCTTTAGGTACTCGCGCTAAATTCTTTAATACCTGCTTTGAGTTCTCTTTTGCAGAGATTAGCAGGTTATCACGAGTTCTCTTCAGGTACTCGCGTTAAATTCTTTAATACCTACTTTGAGTTCTCTTTTGCAGAGATTAGCAGGCCATCGCGAGTTCTCTTCCGGTACTCGCGTTAAATTCATTAATACCTGCTTTGAGTTCTCTTTTGCAGAGATTAGCAGGTGATCGCGAGTTCTCTTTAAGTACTCGCATTAAATTCTTTATTACCTGCTTTGAGTTCTCTTTTGAAGAGATTAGCAGGTGATAGCGAACTCTCTTCAGGTTCTCGCATTAAATTCTTTAATATTTTCTTTGAGTTCTCTTTTGCAGAGATTAGCAGGTGATTGCGATTTCTCTTCAGGTACTCGCGTTAAATTCTTTAATACCTGCTTTGAGTTCTCTTTTGTAGAGATTAGCATGTGATCGCGAGTTCTCTTTAGGTACTCGCGTTAAATTCTTTAATACCTGCTTTGAGTACTCTTTTGCAGAGAGTAGAAGGTGATCGCGAGTTCTCTTTAGGTACTCACGTTAAATTCTGTAATACCTGCTCTGAGTTCTCTTTTTGTAGAGATTAGCAGGTGATCGGGAGTTCTCTTCACGTACTCGCGTTAAATTCTTTAATACCTTCTTTGAGTCCTCTTTTGCAGAGATTAGGAGGTGATCGGGAGTTCTCTTCATGTACTCACGTTAAATTCTTTAATACCTTCTTTGAGTTCTCTTTTGCAGATATTAGCAGGTGATCGCGAGTTCTCTTCAGGTACTCACGTTAAATTCTTTAATAGCTGCTTTGAGTTCTATTTTTGTAGAGATTAGTAGGTGATCATGAGTACTCTTTTGTAGAGATTAGCAGGTGATTGCGAGTTCTCTTCAGGTACTCGCATTAAATTCTTTAATACCTGCTTTGAGTTCTCTTTTGCAGAGATTAGAAGGTGATCGTGAGTTCTCTTCAGGTACTCACGTTAAATGCTTTAATACCTTCTTTGAGTTCTTTTTTGAAGAGATTAGCAGGTGAACGCTAGTTCTCTTCAGGTACTCGCGTTAAATTCTCAAATACCTGCTTTGTGTTCTCTTTTGCAGAGATTAGGAGGTGATCGCGAGTTGTCTTCAGGCACTCGCGTTAAATTCTCTAATACCTGCTTTGAGTTCTCTTTTGCAGGGATTAACAGGTGATAGTGAGTTCTCTTCAGGTACTCGCGTTAAATTCATTAATACCTACTTTGAGTTCTCTTTTGTAGAGATTAGCAGGTGATCGCGAGTTCTGTTCAGGTACTCGCGTTAAATTCTTTAATACCTGCTTTGAGTTCTCTTTTGCAGAGATTAGGAGGTGATCGCAAGTTCTCTTCAGGTACTCGCGTTAAATTCTTTAATACCTGCTTTGAGTTCTCTTTTGCAGAGATTAGCATATGATCGCGAGTTCTCTTCAGGTACTCACGTTAAATTCATTAATAGCTACTTTGAGTTCTCTTTTGCGGAGATTAGCAGGTGTTCGCGAGTTCTCTTCAGGTACTCACGTTAAATTCTTTAATACCTCCTTTGAGTTCTCTTTTTACAGAGATTAGCTAGTGTTCGCGAGTTCTCTTTAGGTACTCGCGTTAAATTCTTTAATACCTGCTTTGAGTTCTGTTTTGCAGAGATTAGCAGGTGATCGCGAGTTCTCTTCAGGTACTCGCGTTAAATTCTTTAATACCTTCTTTGAGTTCTCTTTTGCAGAGATTAGAAGGTGATCGCGAGTTGTCTTCTGGTACTCGCAATAAATTCTATAATACCTGCTTTGTGTTCTCTTTTGCAGAGATTAACAGGTGATCGTGAGTTCTCTTCAGGAACTCGCTTTAAATTCTTTAATACCTTCTTTGAGATCTGTTTTGCAGAGATTAGCATGTGATCGCGAGTTCTCTTCAGGTTCTCGCATTAAATTCATTAATACTTGCTTTGAGTTCTCTTTTGCGGAGATTAGCAGGTGATCTCGAGTTCTCTTCAGGTACTCGCGTTAAATTCTGTAATATCTTCTTTGAGTTCTGTTCTGGTACTCGCGTTAAATTCTTTAATAACTGCTTTGAGTACTCTTTTGCAGATATTAGCAGGTGATTGTGAGTTCTCTTCAGGTACTCGCGTTAAATTCTTTAATACCTGCTTTGAGTTCTCTTTGGAGAGATTAGATGGTGATCGTGAGTTCTCTTCAGGTACTCACGTTAAATTATATAATACCTTCTTTGAGTTCTTTTTTGAAGAGATTAGCTGGTGATCGCTAGTTCTCTTCAGGTACTCTCGTTAAATTCTCTAATACCAGCTTTGAGTTCTCTTTTGCAGAGATTAGCAGGTGATCGCGAGTTCTCTTCAGGTACTCGCGTTAAATTCTTTAATACCTACTTTGAGTTCGCTTTTGTAGAGATTAGCATGTGATCGCGAGTTCTCTTCAGGTACTCACGATAAATTCCTTAATACCTACTTTGAGTTATATTTTGCGAAGATTAGCAGGTGATCGCGAGTTCTCTTCAGGTACTCACGTTAAATTCTTTAGTACCTACTTTGAGTTCTCTTTTTGCAGAGATTAGCAGGCGTTTGCGAGTTCTCTTCAAGTACTCGCGTTAAATTCTTTAATACCTACTTTGAGTTCTCTTTTTGCAGAGATTAGCATGTGTTTGTGAGTTCTCTTCATGTACTCGTGTTAAATTCTTTAATACCTGCTTTGAGTTCTCTTTTGCAGAGATTAGCAGGTGATCGCGAGTTCTCTTCAGGTACTCGCTTTAAATTCTTTAATACCTGCTTTGAGTTGTCTTTTGCAGAGATTAGTAGGTGATCGTGAGTTCACTTCACGTACTCGCATTAAATTCTTTAATACCTGCTTTGAGTTCTCTTTTGCAGAGATTAGAAGGTGATCGCGAGTTCTCTTTAGGTACCCGCGTTAAATTCTTTAATACCTACTTTGAGTTCTACTTTGTAGAGATTAGCATGTGATCGTGAGTTCTCTTCAGGTACTCACGTTAAATTCTTTAATACCTGCTTTGAGTTCGCTTTTGCAGAGATTAGCAGGTGATCGCGAGTTCTGTTCAGGTACTCGCGTTAAAATCTTTAATACCTGCTTTGAGTTCTCTTTTTTAGAGATTAGTAGGTGATCGCGAGTTGTCTTCAAGTACTCGCGTTAAATTCTTTAATACCTGCTTTGAGTTCTCTTTTGCAGAGATTAGCAGGTGATCGCGGTATCTCTTTAGGTGCTCGCATTAAATTCATTAATTACTTCTTTGAGTTCTCTTTTGCAGAGATTAGAATTTGATCGCGAGTTCTCTTCAGGTACTCACGTTAAATTCATTAATACCTGCTTTGAGTTCTCTTTTGCAGAGATTAGCAGGTGATCGCGATTTCTCTTATGGTACTCGCGTTAAATTCTTTAATACCTGCTTTGAGTTCTATTTTTGTAGAGATTAGCAAGTGATCGTGAGTTCTCTTTAGGTACTCACGCTAAATTCTTTAATACCTGCTTTGAGTTCTCTTTTGCAGAGAT
The DNA here is from genome assembly GCA_033032865.1 of Dactylorhiza incarnata. Taxonomy (NCBI): domain Eukaryota; kingdom Viridiplantae; phylum Streptophyta; class Magnoliopsida; order Asparagales; family Orchidaceae; genus Dactylorhiza; species Dactylorhiza incarnata. The sequence goes on from JAWHQI010000098.1 coordinate 7,599,688, forward strand.
TAGCAGGTGATCACGAGTTCTCTTCAGGTACTCGCGTTAAATTCTTTAATACCTACTTTGAGTTCTCTTTTGCAGAGATTAGCAGGCCATCGCGAGTTCTCTTCAGGTACTCACGTTAAATTCATTAATACCTGCTTTGAGTTCTCTTTTGCAGAGATTAGCAGGTGATCGCGAGTTCTCTTTAGGTACTCGCATTAAATTCTTTATTACCTGCTTTGAGTTCTCTTTTGAAGAGCTTAGCAGGTGATAGCGAACTCTCTTCAGGTACTCGCATTAAATTCTTTAATACTTGCTTTGAGTTCTCTTTTGCAGAGATTAGCAGGTGATCGCGATTTCTCTTCAGGTTCTCGCGTTAAATTCTTTAATACCTGCTTTGAGTTCTCTTTTGTAGAGATTAGCAGGTGATCGCGAGTTCTCTTTAGGTACTCGCGTTAAATTCTTTAATAACTGCTTTGAGTACTCTTTTGCAGAGAGTAGAAGGTGATCGCGAGTTCTCTTTAGGTACTCACGTTAAATTCTTTAATACCTGCTCTGAGTTCTCTTTTTGCAGAGATTAGCAGGTGATCAGGAGTTCTCTTCACGTATTCGCGTTAAATTCTTTAATACCTGCTTTGAGTTCTCTTTTGCAGAGATTAGGAGGTGATCGGGAGTTCTCTTCATGTACTGACGTTAAATTCTTTAATACCTGCTTTGAATTCTCTTTTGCAGATATTAGCAGGTGATCGCGAGTTCTCTTTAGGTACTCGCGTTAAATTCTTTAATAGCTTCTTTGAGTTTTATTTTTGCAGAGATTAGCAGGTGATCGTGAGTTCTCTTCAGGAACTCGCGCTAAATTCTTTAATACCTGCTTTGAGTTCTATTTTCCAGAGATTAGCAGGTGATCATGAGTTCTCTTCGGGACTCACGTTAAATTCTTTAATACCTGCTTTGAGTTCTCTTTTGCAGAGATTAGCAGGTGATCATGAGTTCTCTTTAGGTACTCGCTTTAAATTCTTAAACACCTGCATGAGTTCTCTTTTGCAGAGATTAGCAGGTGATCATGAGTTCACTTCAGGTACTCGCGTTAAATTCTTTATTACCTGCTTTTAGTTCTCTTTTGTAGAGATTAGCATGTGATCGCGAGTTCTCTTCAGGTACTCGCTTTAAATTCTTTAATACCTGCTTTGAGATCACTTTTGCTGAGATTAGTAGGTGTTCGTGAGTTCTCTTCACGTACTCGCATTAAATTCTTTAATACCTGCTTTGAGTTCTCTTTTGCAAAGATTAGAAGGTCATCACGAGTTCTCTTCAGGTGCTCGCGTTAAATTCTTTAATACCTACTTTGAGTTCTCTTTTTGCAGAGATTATCAGGTGTTCGCGAGTTCTCTTCAGGTACTCGCGTTAAATTCTTTAGTACCTGCTTTGAGTTCTCATTTTTCAGAGATTAGCAGGTGTTCGCGTTAAATTCTTTAATACCTGCTTTGAGTTCTCTTTTGTAGAGATTAGCAGGTGATCGCGAGTTCTCTTCAGGTACTCGCTTTAAATTCTTTAATACCTGCTTTGAGTTGTCTTTTGCAGAGATTAGTAGGTGATCGCGAGTTCTCTTCACGTACTCGCATTAAATTCTTTAATAACTGCTTTGAGATCTCTTTTGCAGAGATTAGAAGGTGATTGCGATTTCTCTTCAGGTACTCGCGTTAAATTCTTTAATACCTACTTTGAGTTCTACTTTGTAGAGATTAACATGTGATCGCGAGTTCTCTTCAGGCACTCACGTTAAATTCCTTAATACCTACTTTGAGTTCTCTTTTGCACAGATTAGCAGGTGATCGCGAGTTCTATTCAGGAACTCGCGTTAAAATCTTTAATACCTGCTTTGAGTTCTCTTTTGCAGAGATTAGTAGGTGATCGCGAGTTCTCTTCAAGTACTCGCGTTAAATTCTTTAATACCTGCTTTGAGTTCTCTTTTGCAGAGATTAGGAGGTGATCGCGAGTTCTCTTTAGGTGATCGCATTAAATTCTTTAATACCTTCTTTGAGTTCTCTTTTGCAGAGATTAGAATTTGATCGCGAGTTCTCTTCTGGCACTCACGTTAAATTCATTAATACCTGCTTTGAGTTCTCTTTTGCAAAGATTAGCAGGTGATCGCGATTTCTCTTCTGGTACTCACGTTAAATTCTTTAATACCTGCTTTGAGTTCTATTTTTGCAAAGATTAGCAAGTGATCGTGAGTTCTCTTTAGGTACTCACGCTAAATTTTTAATACCTGCATTGAGTTCTCTTTTGCAGAGATTAGCAGGTGATCACGAGTTCTCTTCAGGTACTCGCGTTAAATTATTTAATACCTACTTTGAGTTCCCTTTTGCAGAGATTAGCAGGTCATTGCGAGTTCTCTTCAGGTACTCGCGTTAAATTCTTTAATACCTGCTTTGAGTTCTCATTTCCAGAGATTAGCAGGTGATCGTGAGTTCTCTTTAGGTACTCGCATTAAATTCTTAATTATCTGCTTTGAGTTCTCTTTTGAAGAGATTAGCAGGTGATCGCAAACTCTCTTCAGGTACTCGCATTAAATTTTTTAATACTTGCTTTGAGTTCTCTTTTGCAGAGATTAGCAGGTGATCGCGAGTTCTCTTCAGGTACTCGCATTAAATTCTTTAATACCTGCTTTGATTTATCTTTTGCAGAGATTAGAAGATGATCGCGAGTTCTCTTCAGGTGCTCACGTTAAATTCTTTAATACCTGCATTGAGTTCATTATTGCAGACATTAGCAGGTGATCGCGAGTTCTCTTGAGGTGCTCCCGTTAAATTCATTAATACCTTATTTGAGTTCTCTTTTGTAGAGATTAGCAGGTGATCGTGAGTTCTCTTCAGGTACTCGCGTTAAATTATTTAATACATGCTTTGAGTTCTCTTTTCCATAGATTAGCAGGTGATCGCGAGTTCTCTTCAGGTACTCGAGTTAAATTCTTTAATACCTGCTTTGAGTACTCTTTTGCAGAGATTAGCAGGTGATTGCGAGTTCTCTTCAGGTACTCGCGTTAAATTCTGTAATACCTGCTTTGAGTTCTCTTTTGCAGAGATTAGAAGGTGATCGCGATTTCTCTTCAGGTACTCACGTTAAATTCTTTAATACCTGTTTTAAGTTCTTTTTTGCAGAGATTAATAGGTGATCGCTAGTTCTCTTCAGGTACTCGTGTTAAATTCTCTAATACCATCTTTGAGTTCTCTTTTGCAGAGATTAGCAGGTGAACGCGAGTTCTCTTCAGGTACTTGCGTTAAATTCTTTAATACCTTCTTTGAGTTCGCTTTTGCAGAGATTAGCATGTGATCGTGAGTAATCTTCCCGTACTCGCGTTAAATTCTTTAATACCTGCTTTGAGTTATCTTTTGTAGAGATTAGAAGGTGATCGCGAGTTCACTTCAGGTACTCGCGTTAAATTCTTTAATACCTGCTTTGAGTTCTCTTTTGAAGAGATTAGCATGTGATCGCGAATTCTCTTCAGGCACTCGCGTTAAATTCTTTAATACTTGCTTTGAGTTTTCTTTTGCAGAGATTAGCATGTGATCACGAGTTCTATTCAGGTACTCACGTTAAATTCTTAATACATGTTTTGAGTTCTCTTTTGCAGAGATTAGAAGGTGATCGCGAGTTCTCTTCAGGTACTCGCGTTAAATTCTTTAATACCTTCTTTGAGTTCTTTTTTGTAGAGATTAGCAGGTGATTCTGAGTTCTCTTCAGGTACTCGCGTTAAATTCTTTAATACCTACTTTGAGTTCTCTATTGCAGAGATTAGAAGGTGATCGTGAGTTCTCTTCAGGAACTCACGTTAAATGCTTTAATACATTCTTTGAGTTCTTTTTTGAAGAGATTAGCAGGTGAACGCTAGTTCTCTTAAGGTACTCGCGTTAAATTCTCAAATACCTGCTTTGAGTTCTCTTTTGCAGAGATTAGGAGGTGATCGCGAGTTGTCTTCAGGTACTCGCGTTTAATTCTCTAATACCTGCTTTGAGTTCTCTTTTGCAGAGATTAACAGGTGATCATGAGTTCTCTTCAGGTACTCGCGTTAAATTCATTAATACCTACTTTGAGTTCTCTTTTGCAGAGATTAGCAGGTGATCGCGAGTTCTCTTCAGGTACTCGCGTTAAATTCTTTAATACCTGCTTTGAGTTCTCTTTTGCTGAGATTAGGAGGTGATCGTAAGTTCTCTTCAGGTACTCGCGTTAAATTCATTAATACCTGCTTTGAGTTCTCTTTTGAAGAGATTAGCATATGATGGCGAGTTCTCTTCAGGTACTCGCGCTAAATTCATTAATACCTACTTTGAGTTCTCTTTTGCGAAGATTAGCAGGTGATCGCGAGTTCTCTTCAGGTACTCACGTTAAATTCTTTAATACCTGCTTTGAGTTCTCTTTTTGCAGAGATTAGCAGGTGTTCGCGAGTTCTCTTTAGGTACTCTCGTTAAATTCTTTAATACCTGCTTTGAGTTTTCTTTTGCAGAGATTAGTAGGTGATCGCGAGTTCTCTTCAGGTACTCGCGTTAAATTCTTTAATACCTGCTTTGAGTTCTCTTTTGCTGAGATTAGGAGGTGATCGTAAGTTCTCTTCAGGTACTCGCGTTAAATTCATTAATACCTGCTTTGAGTTCTCTTTTGCAGAGATTAGCATATGATGGCGAGTTCTCTTCAGGTACTCGCGCTAAATTCATTAATACCTACTTTGAGTTCTCTTTTGCGAAGATTAGCTGGTGATTGTGAATTCTCTTTAGGTACTCACGTTAAATTCTTTAATACCTGCTTTGAGTTCTCTTTTTGCAGAGATTAGCAGGTGTTCGCGAGTTCTCTTTAGGTACTCGCGTTAAATTCTTTAATACCTGCTTTGAGTTTTCTTTTGCAGAGATTAGCAGGTGATCGCGAGTTCTCTTCAGGTACTCGCGTTAAATTCTTTAATACCTGCTTTGAGTTCTCTTTTGTAGAGATTAGCAGGTGATCGCGAGTTCTCTTCAGGTACTCGCGTTAAATTCTTTAATACCTGCTTTGAGTTCTCTTTTGCAGAGATTAGAAGGTGATTGCGATTTCTCTTCAGGTACTCGCGTTAAATTCTTTAATACCTACTTTGAGTTCTACTTTGTAGAGATTAGCATGTGATCGCGAGTTCTCTTCAGGCACTCACGTTAAATTCCTTAATACCTACTTTGAGTTCTCTTTTGCACAGATTAGCAGGTGATCGCGAGTTCTATTCAGGTACTCGCGTTAAAATCTTTAATACCTGCTTTGAGTTCTCTTTTGCAGAGATTAGTAGGTGATCGCGAGTTCTCTTCAAGTACTCGCGTTAAATTCTTTAATACCTGCTTTGAGTTCTCTTTTGCAGAGATTAGGAGGTGATCGCGAGTTCTCTTTAGGTGATCGCATTAAATTCTTTAATACCTTCTTTGAGTTCTCTTTTGCAGAGATTAGAATTTGATCGCGAGTTCTCTTCTGGTACTCACGTTAAATTCATTAATACCTGCTTTGAGTTCTCTTTTGCCAAGATTAGCAGGTGATCGCGATTTCTCTTCTGGTACTCGCGTTAAATTCTTTAATACCTGCTTTGAGTTCTATTTTTGCAAAGATTAGCAAGTGATCGCGAGTTCTCTTTAGGTACTCACACTAAAATTTTAATACCTGCTTTGAGTTCTCTTTTGCAGAGATTAGCAGGTGATCACGAGTTCTCTTCAGGTACTCGCGTTAAATTATTTAATACCTACTTTGAGTTCCCTTTTGCAGAGATTAGCTGGTCATTGCGAGTTCTCTTCAGGTACTCGCGTTAAATTCTTTAATACCTGCTTTCAGTTCTCATTTCCAGAGATTAGCAGGTGATCTTGAGTTCTCTTTAGGTACTCGCATGAAATTCTTAATTATCTGCTTTGAGTTCTCTTTTCAAGAGATTAGCAGGTGATCGCAAACTCTCTTCAGGTACTCGCATTAAATTCTTTAATACTTGCTTTGAGTTCTCTTTCGCAGAGATTAGTAGGTGATCGCGAGTTCTCTTCAGGTACTCGCATTAAATTCTTTAATACCTGCTTTGATTTATCTTTTGCAGAGATTAGAAGGTGATCGCGAGTTCTCTTCAGGTGCTCATGTTAAATTCTTTAATACCTGCATTGAGTTCATTATTGCAGACATTAACAGGTGATCGCGAGTTCTCTTGAGGTGCTCCCGTTAAATTCATTAATACCTTCTTTGAGTTCTCTTTTGTAGAGATTAGCAGGTGATCGTGAGTTCTCTTCAGTTACTCGCGTTAAATTATTTAATACATGCTTTGAGTTCTCTTTTCCATAGATTAGCAGGTGATCGCGAGTTCTCTTCAGGTACTCGAGTTAAATTCTTAATACCTGCTTTGAGTACTCTTTTGCAGAGATTAGCAGGTGATTGCGAGTTCTCTTCAGGTACTCGCGTTAAATTCTGTAATACCTGCTTTGAGTTCTCTTTTGCAGAGATTAGAAGGTGATCGCGAGTTCTCTTCAGGTACTCACGTTAAATTCTTTAATACCTGTTTTAAGTTCTTTTTTGTAGAGATTAATAGGTGATCGCTAGTTCTCTTCTGGTACTCATGTTAAATTCTCTAATACCATCTTTGAGTTCTCTTTTGCAGAGATTAGCAGGTGAACGCGAGTTCTCTTCAGGTACTTGCGTTAAATTCTTTAATACCTTCTTTGAGTTCGCTTTTGCAGAGATTAGCATGTGATCGTGAGTTATCTTCCCGTACTCGCGTTAAATTCTTTAATACCTGCTTTGAGTTATCTTTTGTAGAGATTAGAAGGTGATCGCGAGATCACTTCAGGTACTCGCGTTAAATTCTTTAATACCTGCTTTGAGTTCTCTTTTGAAGAGATTAGCATGTGATCGCGAATTCTCTTCAGGCACTCGTGTTAAATTCTTTAATACTTGCTTTGAGTTTTCTTTTGCAGAGATTAGCAGGTGATCACGAGTTCTATTCAGGTACTCACGTTAAATTCTTAATACATGTTTTGAGTTCTCTTTTGCAGAGATTAGAAGGTGATCGCGAGTTTTCTTCAGGTACTCGCGTTAAATTCTTTAATACCTTCTTTGAGTTCTTTTTTGTAGAGATTAGCAGGTGATTCTGAGTTCTCTTCAGGTACTCGCGTTAAATTCTTTAATACCTGCTTTGAGTTCTCTATTGCAGAGATTAGAAGGTGATCGTGAGTTCTCTTCAGGAACTCACGTTAAATGCTTTAATACGTTCTTTGAGTTCTTTTTTGAAGAGATTAGCAGGTGAACGCTAGTTCTCTTCAGGTACTCGCGTTTAATTCTCAAATACCTGCTTTGAGTTCTCTTTTGCAGAGATTAGGAGGTGATCGCTAGTTGTCTTCAGGTACTCGCGTTAAATTCTCTAATACCTGCTTTGAGTTCTCTTTTGCAGAGATTAACAGGTGATCATGAGTTCTCTTCAGGTACTCGCGTTAAATTCATTAATACCTACTTTGAGTTCTCTTTTGCAGAGATTAGCAGGTGATCGCGAGTTCTCTTCAGGTACTCGCGTTAAATTCTTTAATACCTGCTTTGAGTTCTCTTTTGCTGAGATTAGGAGGTGATCGTAAGTTCTCTTCAGGTACTCGCGTTAAATTCATTAATACCTGCTTTGAGTTCTCTTTTGCAGAGATTAGCATATGATGGCGAGTTCTCTTCAGGTACTCGCGCTAAATTCATTAATACCTACTTTGAGTTCTCTTTTGCGAAGATTAGCAGGTGATCGCGAGTTCTCTTCAGGTACTCACGTTAAATTCTTTAATACCTGCTTTGAGTTCTCTTTTTGAAGAGATTAGCAGGTGTTCGCGAGTTCTCTTTAGGTACTCGCGTTAAATTCTTTAATACCTGCTTTGAGTTTTCTTTTGCAGAGATTAGCAGGTGATCGCGAGTTCTCTTCAGGTACTCACGTTAAATTCTTTAATACCTGCTTTGAATTCTCTTTTGTAGAGATTAGCAGGTGATCGCGAGTTCTCTTTAGGTACTCGCGTTAAATTCTTTAATACCTGCTTTGAGTTCTCTTTTGCAGAGATTAGGAGGTGATCGCGAGTTGTCTTCAAGTACTCGCGTTAAATTCTCTAATACCTGCTTTGAGTTCTCTTTTGCAGAGATTAACAGGTGATCGTGAGTTCTTTTCAGGTACTCGCTTTAAATTCTTTAATACCTTCTTTGAGTTCTGTTTTGCAGAGATTAGCATGTGATCGCGAGTTCTCTTCAGGTTCTCGCATTAAATTCATTAATACTTGCTTTGAGTTCTCTTTTGCGGAGATTAGCAGGTGATCGCGAGTTCTCTTCAGGTAATCGCGTTAAATTCTGTAATATCTTTTTTAAGTTCTCTTTTGTAGAGATTAACAGGTGATCGCGAGTTCTCTTCTGGTACTCGCGTTAAATTCTTTAATACCTGCTTTGAGTTCTTTTTTGCAGAGATTAGCAGGCTATTGTGAGTTCTCTTCAGGTACTCGCGTTAAATTCTTTAATACCTGCTTTGAGTTCTCTTTTGCAGAGATTAGCAGGTGATTGCGAGTTCTCTTTAGGTACTCGCGTTAAATTCTTTAATACCTACTTTGAGTTCTCTTTTGTAGAGATTAGAAGGTGATCGTGAGTTTTCTTCAGGTACTCACGTTAAATTATTTAATTTCTTCTTTGAGTTCTTTTTTGAAAAGATTAGCAGGTGATCGCTAGTTCTCTTCAGGTACTCGCGTTAAATTCTCTAATACCAGCTTTGAGTTCTCTTTTGCAGAGATTAGCAGGTGATCGCGAGTTCTCTTCAGGTACTCGCGTTAAATTCTTTAATACCTGCTTTGAGTTCGCTTATGCAGAGATTTGCATGTGATCACGAGTTCTGTTCAGGTACTCGAGTTAAATTCATTAATATCTACTTTGAGTTATCTTTTGCGGAGATTAGCAGGTGATCGCGAGTTCTCTTCAGGTACTCACGTTAAATTCTTTAATACCTGCTTTGATTTCTCTTTTTGTAGAGATTAGCAGGTGTTCGCGAGTTCTCTTTAGCTACTCGCATTAAATTCTTTAATACCTGCTTTGAGTTCTCTTTTGCAGAGATTAGCAGGTAATCGCGAGTTCTCTTCAGGTACTCGCGTTAAATTCTTTAATACCTGCTTTGAGTTCTCTTTTGTAGAGATTAGCAGGTGATCGCGAGTTCTCTTCAGGTACTCGCGTTAAATTCTTTAATACGTTCTTTGAGTTCTTTTTTGAAGAGATTAGCAGGTGAACGCTAGTTCTCTTCAGGTACTCGCGTTAAATTCTCAAATACCTGCTTTGAGTTCTCTTTTGTAGAGATTAGGAGGTGATCGCGAGTTGTCTTCAGGTACTCGCGTTAAATTCTCTAATACCTGCTTTGAGTTCTCTTTTGCAGAGATTAACAGGTGATCGTGAGTTCTCTTCAGGTACTCGCGTTAAATTCATTAATACCTACTTTGAGTTCTCTTTTGTAGAGATTAGCAGGTGATCGCGAGTTCTCTTCAGGTACTCGCGTTAAATTCTTTAATACCTGCTTTGAGTTCTCTTTTGCAGAGATTAGGAGGTGATCGCAAGTTCTCTTCAGGTACTCGCGTTAAATTCATTAATAACTGCTTTGAGTTCTCTTTTGCAGAGATTAGCATATTATCGCGAGTTCTCTTCAGGTACTCGCGCTAAATTCATTAATACCTACTTTGAATTCTCTTTTGCAGAGATTAGCAGGTGATCGCGAGTTCTCTTCAGGTACTCATGTTAAATTCTTTAATACCTGCTTTGAGTTCTCTTTTTGTAGAGATTAGTAGGTGTTCGCGAGTTCTCTCTAGGTACTCGCGTTAAATTCTTTAATACCTGCTTTGAGTTTTCTTTTGCAGAGATTAGTAGGTGATCGCGAGTTCTCTTCAGGTACTCGCGTTAAATTCTTTAATACCTGCATTGAGTTCTCTTTTGTAGAGATTAGCAGGTGATCGCGAGTTCTCTTCAGGTACTCGCGTTAAATTCTTTAATACCTGCTTTGAGTTCTCTTTTGCAGATATTAGGAGGTGATCGCGAGTTGTCTTCAGGTACTCGCGTTAAATTCTCTAATACCTGCTTTGAGTTCTCTTTTGCAGAGATTAACAGGTGATCGTGAGTTCTTTTCAGGTACTCGCTTTAAATTCCTTAATACCTTCTTTGAGTTCTGTTTTGCAGAGATTAGCATGTGATCGCGAGTTCTCTTCAGGTTCTCGCATTAAATTTATTAATACTTGCTTTGAGTTCTCTTCAGGTAATCGCATTAAATTCTGTAATATCTTTTTTAAGTTCTCTTTTGCAGAGATTAACAGGTGATCGCGAGTTCTCTTTTGCTACTTGCGTTAAATTCTTTAATACCTGCTTTGTGTTCTTTTTTGCAGAGATTAGCAGGTGAATGTGAGTTCTCTTCAGGTACTCGCGTTAAATTCTTTAATACCTGCTTTGAGTTCTCTTTTGCAGAGATTAGCAGGTGATTGCGAGTTCTCTTCAGGTACTCGCATTAAATTCTTTAATACCTGCTTTGAGTTCTCTTTTGTAGAGATTAGAAGGTGATCGTGAGTTCTCTTCAGATACTCACGTTAAATTATTTAATTTCTTCTTTGAGTTCTTTTTTGAAGAGATTAGCAGGTGATCGCTAGTTCTTTTTAGGTACTCGCGTTAAATTCTCTAATACAAGCTTTGAGTTCTCTTTTGCAGAGATTAGCAGGTGATCACGAGTTATCTTCAGGTACTAGCGTTAAATTCTTTAATACCTGCTTTGAGTTCGCTTTTGCAGAGATTAGCATGTGATCGCGAGTTCTCTTCAGGTACTCGCGTTAAATACATTAATACCTACTTTGAGTTATCTTTTGCGAAGATTAGCAGGTGATCGCGAGTTCTCTTCAGGTACTCACGTTAAATTCTTTAATACCTGCTTTGAGTTCTCTTTTTGTAGAGATTAGCAGGTGTTCGCGAGTTCTCTTTAGGTACTCGCGTTAAATTCTTTAATACCTGCTTTGAGTTCTCTTTTGCAGAGATTAGCAGGTGATCGCGAGTTCTCTTCAGGTACTCGCGTTAAATTCTTTAATACCTGCTTTGAGTTCTCTTTTGTAGAGATTAGCAGGTGATCGCGAGTTCTCTTCAGGTACTCGCGTTAAATTCTGTAATACCTGCTTTGAGTTCTCTTTTGCAGAGATTAGGAGGTGATCGCGAGTTATCTTCAGGTACTCGCGTTAAATTCTCTAATACCTGCTTTGAGTTCTCTTTTGCAGAGATTAACAGGTGATCGTGAGTTCTCTTCAGGTACTCGCTTTAAATTCTTTAATACCTGCTTTGAGTTCTATTTTGCAGAAATTAGCATGTGATCGCGAGTTCTCTTCAGGTTCTCACGTTAAATTCATTAATACTTGCTTTGAGTTCTCTTTTGCGTAGATTAGCAGGTGATCCCAAGTTCTCTTCAGGTACTCGCGTTAAATTCTTAATACATGTTTTGAGTTCTCTTTTGCAGAGATTAGAAGGTGATCGCGAGTTCTCTTCAGGTACTCGCGTTAAATTCTTTAATACCTTCTTTGAGTTCTTTTTTGTAGAGATTAGCAGGTGATTCTGAGTTCTCTTCAGGTACTCGCGTTAAATTCTTTAATACCTACTTTGAGTTCTCTATTGCAGAGATTAGAAGGTGATCGTGAGTTCTCTTCAGGAACTCACGTTAAAAGCTTTAATACATTCTTTGAGTTCTTTTTTGAAGAGATTAGCAGGTGAACGCTAGTTCTCTTCAGGTACTCGCGTTAAATTCTCAAATACCTGCTTTGAGTTCTCTTTTGCAGAGATTAGGAGGTGATCGCGAGTTGTCTTCAGGTACTCGCGTTAAATTCTCTAATACCTGCTTTGAGTTCTCTTTTGCAGAGATTAACAGGTGATCATGAGTTCTCTTCAGGTACTCGCGTTAAATTCATTAATACCTACTTTGAGTTCTCTTTTGCAGAGATTAGCAGGTGATCGCGAGTTCTCTTCAGGTACTCGCGTTAAATTCTTTAATACCTGCTTTGAGTTCTCTTTTGCTGAGATTAGGAGGTGATAGTAAGTTCTCTTCAGGTACTCGCGTTAAATTCATTAATACCTGCTTTGAGTTCTCTTTTGCAGAGATTAGCATATGATGGCGAGTTCTCTTCAGGTACTCGCGCTAAATTCATTAATACCTACTTTGAGTTCTCTTTTGCGAAGATTAGCAGGTGATCGCGAGTTCTCTTCAGGTACTCACGTTAAATTCTTTAATACCTGCTTTGAGTTCTCTTTTTGCAGAGATTAGCAGGTGTTCACGAGTTCTCTTTAGGTACTCGCGTTAAATTCTTTAATACCTGCTTTGAGTTTTCTTTTGCAGAGATTAGCAGGTGATCGCGAGTTCTCTTCAGGTACTCGCGTTAAATTCTTTAATACCTGCTTTGAGTTCTCTTTTGTAGAGATTAGCAGGTGATCGCGAGTTCTCTTCAGGTACTCGCATTAAATTCTTTAATACCTGCTTTGAGTTCTCTTTTGCAGAGATTAGGAGGTGATCGCGAGTTGTCTTCAGGTACTCGCGTTAAATTCTCTAATACCTGCTTTGAGTTCTCTTTTGCAGAGATTAACAGGTGATCGTGAGTTCTTTTCAGGTACTCGCTTTAAATTCTTTAATACCTTCTTTGAGTTCTGTTTTGCAGAGATTAGCATGTGATCGCGAGTTCTCTTCAGGTTCTCGCATTAAATTCATTAATTCTTGCTTTGAGTTCTCTTTTGCGGAGATTAGCAGGTGATCGCGAGTTCTCTTCAGGTAATCGCTTTAAATTCTGTAATATCTTTTTTAAGTTCTCTTTTGTAGAGATTAACAGGTGATCGCGTGTTCTCTTCTGGTACTCGCGTTAAATTCTTTAATACCTGCTTTGAGTTCTTTTTTGCAGAGATTAGCAGGCTATTGTGAGTTCTCTTCAGGTACTCGCGTTAAATTCTTTAATACCTGCTTTGAGTTCTCTTTTGCAGAGATTAGCAGGTGATTGCGAGTTCTCTTCAGGTACTCGCGTTAAATTCTTTAATACCTACTTTGAGTTCTCTTTTGTAGAGATTAGAAGGTGATCGTGAGTTTTCTTCAGGTACTCACGTTAAATTATTTAATTTCTTCTTTGAGTTCTTTTTTGAAGAGATTAGCAGGTGATCGCTAGTTCTCTTCAGGTACTCGCGTTAAATTCTCTAATACCAGCTTTGAGTTCTCTTTTGCAGAGATTAGCAGGTGATCGCGAGTTCTCTTCAGGTACTCGCGTTAAATTCTTTAATACCTGCTTTGAGTTCGCTTATGCAGAGATTTGCATGTGATCACGAGTTCTGTTCAGGTACTCGCGTTAAATTCATTAATACCTACTTTGAGTTATCTTTTGCGGAGATTAGCAGGTGATCGCGAGTTCTCTTCAGGTACTCACGTTAAATTCTTTAATACCTGCTTTGATTTCTCTTTTTTTAGAGATTAGCAGGTGTTCGCGAGTTCTCTTTAGCTACTCGCATTAAATTCTTTAATACCTGCTTTGAGTTCTCTTTTGCAGAGATTAGCAGGTAATCGCGAGTTCTCTTCAGGTACTCGCGTTAAATTCTTTAATACCTGCTTTGAGTTCTCTTTTGTAGAGATTAGCAGGTGATCGCGAGTTCTCTTCAGGTACTCGCGTTAAATTCTTTAATACGTTCTTTGAGTTCTTTTTTGAAGAGATTAGCAGGTGAACGCTAGTTCTCTTCAGGTACTCGCGTTAAATTCTCAAATACCTGCTTTGAGTTCTCTTTTGTAGAGATTAGGAGGTGATCGCGAGTTGTCTTCAGGTACTCGCGTTAAATTCTCTAATACCTGCTTTGAGTTCTCTTTTGCAGAGATTAACAGGTGATCGTGAGTTCTCTTCAGGTACTCGCGTTAAATTCATTAATACCTACTTTGAGTTCTCTTTTGTAGAGATTAGCAGGTGATCGCGAGTTCTCTTCAGGTACTCGCGTTAAATTCTTTAATACCTGCTTTGAGTTCTCTTTTGCAGAGATTAGGTGGTGATCGCAAGTTCTCTTCAAGTACTCGCGTTAAATTCATTAATAACTGCTTTGAGTTCTCTTTTGCAGAGATTAGCATATGATCGCGAGTTCTCTTCAGGTACTCGCGCTAAATTCATTAATACCTACTTTGAATTCTCTTTTGCGGAGATTAGCAGGTGATCGTGAGTTCTCTTCAGGTACTCACGTTAAATTCTTTAATACCTGCTTTGAGTTCTCTTTTTGTAGAGATTAGTAGGTGTTCGCGAGTTCTCTTTAGGTACTCGCGTTAAATTCTTTAATACCTGCTTTGAGTTTTCTTTTGCAGAGATTAGTAGGTGATCGCGAGTTCTCTTCAGGTACTCGCGTTAAATTCTTTAATACCTGCATTGAGTTCTCTTTTGTAGAGATTAGCAGGTGATCGAGAGTTCTCTTCAGGTACTCGCGTTAAATTCTTTAATACCTGCTTTGAGTTCTCTTTTGCAGATATTAGGAGGTGATCGCGAGTTGTCTTCAGGTACTCGCGTTAAATTCTCTAATACCTGCTTTGAGTTCTCTTTTGCAGAGATTAACAGGTGATCGTGAGTTCTTTTCAGGTACTCGCTTTAAATTCTTTAATACCTTCTTTGAGTTCTGTTTTGCAGAGATTAGCATGTGATCGCGAGTTCTCTTCAGGTTCTCGCATTAAATTTATTAATACTTGCTTTGAGTTCTCTTTTGCGGAGATTAGCAGGTGATCGCGAGTTCTCTTCAGGTAATCGCGTTAAATTATGTAATATCTTTTTTAAGTTCTCTTTTGCAGTGATTAACAGGTGATCGCGAGTTCTCTTTTGGTACTCGCGTTAAATTCTTTAATACCTGCTTTGAGTTCTTTTTTGCAGAGATTAGCAGGTGAATGTGAGTTCTCTTCAGGTACTCGCGTTAAATTCTTTAATACCTGCTTTGATTTCTCTTTTGCAGAGATTAGCAGGTGATTGCGAGTTCTCTTCAGGTACTCGCATTAAATTCTTTAATACCTGCTTTGAGTTCTCTTTTGTAGAGATTAGAAGGTGATCGTGAGTTCTCTTCAGGTACTCACGTTAAATTATTTAATTTCTTCTTTGAGTTCTTTTTTGAAGAGATTAGCAGGTGATTGATGCGTGTCGGCAAGTGCACCGGTCACTGTCAAGTAATAAATGTGGAGAGTGGATTCCCCGAATGTCGGTCTCTTGAGGAATGCAGGTTGGGTGAACGAAACGCGTAGCGTGACTCTTGTTACACAAGCAAAACACACATGAAAAAAGGGGGGGTTCTTGGTTGGGTTTCCTAATCTTAACAACAACAAAAAGAGATGCGGGTCGAAAACACAGCTTCGCAAGGTGAGATGGATGCAATGGCCGCGATGCCGTGCTTCGTGAGGCGGAATGGAGTGTGTTCTGGAGCGAAAGGGTGAGGGTCGTAAACACCTCTTCACAACCGTCGTTAGCTCTTGCTAACACGGAACAAACACCTTGCGTGCGTGTGCGAGTGAGTGAGTGGAAATGGAGTGAATCACAACCGAACCATGAAGAACAACAAGGAAACATTCATTTCAACAAACAACATCACAATATTCGAGTTTACAAAGCATAACGAGTACAATGAAAGAGAGAAGAAAGGGATAACCGATAGTGAAGACTAGCGGCCGTTCACGGCCGGAATGGTAGGTTGTCGGGCTACCTCCGGGCTCGGGCGGACTATGCTTCCGGCGTAGAGAGCTGTCACAATCTCCCTACGTAGCTCCGTCGTCTTCGACTTCAGGTTCCTTCTTCTTCTCACCGGGCGGAATGAGAGAATGGTTGCTTGGAGGCTTGCGGACGATGGAGAACACTCACGGACAATGGAGGAAGTCTTGGAATGGGTGGAGGAGGCTTCCCCTTGCGTAGAAGATGAAGTGGAGGCGTCCCACGGTGGAGGTCGGCGGCGTACGGAACAGGAACTCCGCACCCGGCGGCTGATAATGCCCTAAAAATCGCAACAGGCGTTTAAATAGGCGCTGCAATAAATACTGCGCACGGTCATTGGCGCACGACCAGTGGTCGTGCGCACTGGAATTCTGCGATCGTGCGCACTGCCTGGGTGGAACCTGCAAGATACGAAATTATAAAATAAAATGTTCGCACGACCAGTGGCGCACGACCGGTGGTCGTGCGCACTATCGTCGGTGGTCGTGCGCATTAGATGAAACAGAACTCATAAAATAAATGTTAAGTGCGCACGAACAGTGGCGCACGACCGGTGGTCGTGCGCACAGGCGTTGATGGTCGTGCGCACTACACCAAACAGAACTCATGAAAAAAGGGTTAAGTGCACACGATCAGTGGCGCACGACCAGTGGTCGTGCGCAATAGAACCGGCGATCGTGCGCAGTGTTCCTGTGCAGAATTGCACCGGGAACACTCGCACGACTCCTATTCCAGGCACAACCACAAATCTAGCCACTAAAAGTGCCACTTGACAGCACATGAATACTACTAATGACAATAAGCACGAAAATCACACCAAAGTGGGCCTAGATGTGCACCTAGCATGGATTATCAAATATAAGCTATAACAAGGCTATAGTGCGGTGAATTGACTAAATAACGGCCCGGATGAGTCCATAAATGTGTATATGATCAGGACTCATCACACCCCCAGACTTAACTGTTTGCGCGTCCCGAGCAAACGAATCCGGCAGAGTGTGAAAACGATAATTAACATAGAGAATTACACAAGGGAGTACGGTGCGAAGTAACATACGCATGCGAGTAGAGATTCTAGCAGAAGGAGATTCTAACTGTGCTAACTAATTTACATGAGTATTAAAGTGTAAGTAAAGATTTAGTTATACTCAGTTGGAGAATTATGAAGAATTTGACGATCATGCCCGGTGTGAAAGTGATGAGACACTGAGGTGGGTGTTGCAAGAGATCGGGGCTTAGGAATAACTCCGCTGAAATCCATCAACGTCGTGAACCATACGCTTGCCCGGTCACACTCTCTCCACGGCGCTAGCACTCTCGCAAGTCAAATCAGTAGGGCTTTTAGGATTAAGACGGGGCTTAGGTTACGGTATGATATTCAAAGTTAAACACGATGGCTACGCAACCCAAGTGAGCTAAAGAACGCTACACCACTCAAGACCAACAAACAATGCTTGTGTGACACACCCCCAGACTCATCATGAAAACCAGGTGTGCACACGGCCTACTTCACAAATGCCAACAGATTTTTTTTTTAGCTCGGAAGGATTTTTTTCAAAATACTCTTTTTTCTTTCTTTTAACATCTTTTACTTCTTTTAAATATCCTCTGGTTGGTTAAAAATCAGCAGATAGACTTTATTTCCCTTCATGACACAATGATTCCACACACCACACAAATTGAGACTTATGAGCGCAGTTAAAAACATTTTGGTTGCGGGAGTAGGATAGGCTTCAGGCTTTGGTGGATGAAGAGGAGCTGTACAAAGGAATGGTAGGCACAAAATGGGCTTGCAACGGTGAACGAAAAGGACATGGAATAACAAAGCTCAAACTAGCCAAATGGTGGCCTACATCATGCTTAACTCAACGAGTAGCTCTCACCCATGCTTCGAGAGTCGCTTGGGGCAAGTTCTTAGCCCACGAGAAAGGTAAACCTTCCTCCCGACTCGAGCAACACACGACTAGTAATCGCACACACACAACACCGGGTTATCGTCAATTCCATACAAATTCACCACTTGAGTATATTAAATCTAAATTTACGCAGAAATACTAAACATAAATTAGATGCATAAAGAAAATCTAGTTCTACTCAAATTCTACCATAACATGCGAAGTGACTAGAACACTACATGAGTCAACATCGCACTCCAAATAATAATTCCTACGTTAACAACCTATTTCATACTCCAACCAAGATAGTTTACAACGGAACAACAACAAAAAGATAAGCGCGCACTCAAGTGGGTGAAATGGTGTGTGAAACATGGAAAACAACGATAATGATAAGATAAATAAGAATCAACCTTCTAGTATGCGGTGCAACTCGTGCACAGTGGATAACAACAACCGCTCCCCCAGACTTAAGCTAAGCAATATATCTAGAAATTTGAAGCTAAAAGAGGGGAGGAAGCGTTACCCCATGCTCAGAAATGAGCATACCAGACGATTGGCGTTTATGAACAGGAATAGTCCGCAGCATCCGCACCATCGAACACAAAACCTGCAAGCACAAACTCAAAACAACACAAGCAAATGCAAAAGCTGAACTAAAAGAAGTTAGATAAGGAGAAATACGAAATCAGGAAATCTGGGTTGTCTCCCAGTAGGGCTTTCATTTAACATCCTTAAGCTGGACCAAATACCTGTATTAGCAGTGTTTAAAGAGTGCAGGAATTTAAAAAGAGGAGTTCTCAAAAATAGAGTTTCGCAAAAATAAGAAACAAGAAGGGAAAATCAGCTGCCGGTGCTTGTATGATGTCCATCTCCCAATGTCAGCAACTGACACTCCTTGTTTATAGTGGCGCCATCGTATAACTTCAGCCGATGTCCATTGACCTTAAACTTGTCCCCCTTATCTCCAGATATTTCTATGGCACCGAAGGGGGAGACATCGGTCACGGAGAAAGGACCACTCCACCTCGATTTTAACTTCCCTGGGAAGAGGCAGAGACGAGAGTTGTAGAGCAGCACTTGGTCCCCAATTTTGAACTCCTTAGGAATGATATGCCGATCGTGCCATTTCTTCGTTTTCTCCTTGTAGATACGAGCGTTTTCATAAGCGAAATGACAGAGCTCCTCTAACTCGTTGAGTTGGGAACGACGCACCTCGGCCGCGGCTCCAATATCCATGTTCAACAGTTTGGTTGCCCATAATGCTTTATGCTCCAGCTCCACAGGGAGGTGGCATGCCTTGCCATAGACCAATTGAAACGGAGTCATGCCGATGGGTGTTTTGAACGCAGTCCGGTAAGCCCATAATGCATCATCGACCTTTTTAGCCCACTCCTTCCCATTTGAGTGTATTGATTTCTCAATTATTCGCTTGAGCTCGCGGTTGGAAACTTCGACTTGCCCGCATGTTTGGGGGTGGTATGCCAAAGAAATCTTATGATGGACCCCAAACTTTTTCATTAGCTGCACAAACTGCTTATTGCAAAAATGACTACCGCCGTCGCTGATGATAGTTCTCGGCATCCCAAACCTGGAGAAGATATTCTTGTGGATAAAATGTAGCACTGTGTTGGCATCATTCGTGGCAACCGCCTCAGCTTCCACCCATTTTGAGACATAATCAACTGCAACAATAATGTAATGCTTACCATGAGACATTGGGAAGGGACCCATGAAGTCTATTCCCCATACATCAAAGGGTTCGCAGACCAGCATGTTATTAAGGGGCATCTCGTCACGCCGGGAAATATTTCCGGTCCTCTGGCATTCGTCGCACTTGGTAACATAGGCATGGGCGTCCCGGAAGAGGGTCGGCCAAAACAATCCACATTGCAGGATTTTTCGTGCTGTTCGAACGGCCCCGAAGTGCCCGCCAGCTTCTCTGTCATGGCAGTGCTGTAATATAGAATGAAACTCAGCTTCCGGAATGCAACGCCTAATAATCCCATCGCTGCACGTGTGGAATAAGAGCGGATCTTCCCAAAAATAGTATTTTGAGTCAGAGGCAAGCTTCCATCTTTGCTGAGGAGACAGACTCGGGGAGAACGTTTTGCAAGCCAAGTAATTAGCAATATCTGCGTACCAAGGTGCGGTTGGGGGGGACGTAGTAATTGCGAATAACTTTTCATCCGGGAAATAGTCGTTCGTTTCCTCCACAACGCTGTTGGGAGTGTCGTACTCCAAACGCGAGAGATGATCAGCAATCACATTCTCCACCCCCTTCTTGTCTTTGATTTCCAGATTTTATTCCTGCAAAAGTAAAATCCAACGAATCAGACGCGATTTGGATTCTTTCTTACTGAAAAGATACCTGAGAGCGGCGTGGTCCGTGTACACGATCACTTCGGAAAGTACCAAATATGAGTGAAACTTTTCAAAGGCGAAGACCACGGCTAGCATTTCTTTCTCCGTGGTGGTATAATTTGCTTGTGCGCTGTTGAGAGTTCGACTGGCATACGCAATAGTGTGAAAGGTCTTATCTTTCTTTTGACCGAGCACAGCACCTACGGCCACATCACTTGCGTCGCACATGATAATAAAAGGTAAAGTCCAGTCGGGTGCCACCAAAATTGGGGCTGAGATGAGTTGTCCCCGTAAAGTTTCGAAGGCTTGCATGCATGCTTCGTCGAAGTGGAAGGGGACGTCCTTAACCAGCAGTCGAGATAAGGGCATTGAAATGGAGGAAAAGTCCTTGATGAACCTTCGATAGAAGCCCACATGACCAAGAAAACTTCGAATGCCTTTCACTGACATGGGTGGAGGAAGGTTTCTGATGACACTTACCTTCGCTTGATCTACTTCGAGCCCTTTGCGGGAAACTTTATGCCCCAACACAATTCCTTCACGCACCATAAAGTGGCATTTCTCCCAGTTCAAGACAAGATTGGTGTCTTCACACCGCTTCAAGGTCTTGGCCAAATTCGCCAGGCAAATGTCGAAGCTACTGCCAAATAGAGTAAAATCATCCATGAAGACTTCGAGGAAGTCCCCCACCATGTCAGCAAAAATAGCGAGCATACAACGTTGGAAGGTTGCGGGGGCATTACACAGTCCGAATGGCATTCTTTTGAACGCGAAGGTACTGGAGGGACATGTGAATGTCGTCTTGTCTTGATCAGATGGGTCAATTAAAATCTGATTGTACCCAGAGTACCCATCCAAAAAACAGTAGTAATCCTGCCCCGCTAACTTTTCTAGCATCTGATCAATAAAGGGGAGCGGAAAATGGTCCTTGCGCGTCGCATCGTTCAGCTTGCGATAGTCGATGCAGACTCTCCACCCGGTGATCATTCGGGTCGGTAACAGCTCGTTCTTTTCATTGGCAACGACAGTAATCCCTCCCTTCTTCGGTACCACCTGGACTGGACTGACCCATTTGCTATCGCTGATTAAGTAAATGATGCCAGCGTCTAAAAGCTTTATCACTTCAGCCTTTACTACCTCTTGCATTTTTGGGTTCAGCCGCCTTTGGGGCTGTGCTGTCGGTTTGTACTGATCTTCAAGGAGGATCTTATGCATGCAAACCGTGGGGCTGATTCCCTTAATGTCAGCAAGAGAACGTCCGAAGACCTTGTGGTACCTTCTCAGCACGCCCACTAATGCAGTTTCGTTGGCGGCGGACAGGGCTGCGGAAATAATCACCGGATGTGTGTTTTTTTTCCAAGAAACACGTACTTTAGAGAATCCGAAAGTTGCTTGAGAGCCGGACATGGGTTTGGATTAGCCGAATCGTTGGAGGGCTCTCCGCTTGAATGTGACAAATCTAGGTGATTTGAGTGTGCACCCCCTTCTTCCTCGTCTTCGTGCTGCCAGCACACCTCGCGGTCATCCAACTCCACATCGTTCTGACCATCGAATTCTTCAAGCGCCTCTGCAGGTTCACACTCTGTAATTTCAAAGAGTTGCGATGGGCTGTGGACGTTGAAAGATATAGCATCCTCCCCCAGTCTTAGTGTGAGCTCCCCCTGCTCCACATTAATAATAGCACGAGCAGTAGCGAGAAAGGGCCTCCCTAAGATAATGGGAACATTTGTATCGACCTTCATGTCGAGAATGATAAAATCAGCTGGAAAGGTGAGACCGTTTACAACTATTGTGAGGTCCTCGACGATTCCCGACGGCTTCTTGATCGACCGATCAGCAAGCTGCAGCATTACCTGCGTTGGCTTCAAGATCCCAGCACCAAGTTCACGAAAGATAGAGAGCGGCATCAAGTTGATTGATGCCCCCAAATCACAGAGTGCCTGGCTGAAACGGTGATGGCCGATCCTGCAGGGAATCGTAAAATTGCCCGGATCCTTGCACTTAGTGGGCATATTGGAAATGATGGCGGAGCACTCCTCGGTGAGGTCGATAGTTTTGAGACCCTCCAACTGCTTCCGCTTTGAGATCAAATCTTTCAAAAATTTGGAGTAGCCCGGCATTTGAGAGATAGCTTCAATCAGTGGTATGCTCACTTGCACTCCTTTCATTATTTCCAAAAATCTGCGGAATTGCTTCTCGGATTTCTCGTTTCGCAGCCTGTGGGGGAATGGGGGGTGAACAGCACTTTTCGAGGTTTGTGCCTCGCTCACGGGATGCGGCTCAATATGAATCTGAGTCAGCTTCTCGGGAGTGTCTTCATTATGCTTGTCAGTGGAACACGCAAGAGGTTCCTGTCGAGGAGGGTTGTCTACACTTCTCCCACTTCTCAATCACATGGTGTTCACTGACTCAGGATGCTGACTTGCTGATGAGTCCTGATCATATACACATTTATGGACTCATCCGGGCCGTTATTTAGTCATTTCTCCGCACTTTAGCCTTGTTATAGTTTATATTTGATAATCCATGCTAGGTGCACATCTTGGCCCACTTTGGTGTGATTTTCGTGCTTATTATCATTAGTAGTATTCTTGTGCTGTTAAGTGCCACTTTCAGTGGCTAGATCTGTGGTTGTGCTGGAATAGGAGTAGTGCAGGTGTTCCCGGTGCAATTCTGCACAGGAACACTGCGCACGATCGCCGGTTCTATTGAGCACGACCACTGGTCGTGCGCCACTGATCGTGTGCACTTAACCCTTTTTCACGAGTTCTGTTTGGTGCAGTGCGCACGACCACCAACGCCAGTGCGCACGACCATCGGTCGTGCGCCACTGCTCGTGCGCACTTATCATTAAAATTCTGAGTTCTGTTTGCTGTATTGCGCACGACCATCAACGATAGTGCGCACGACCACCGGTCGTGCGCCACTGGTCGTGCGAACATTTTATTTTATAATTTTGTATCTTGCAGGTTCCACCCAGGCAGTGCGCACGATCGCAGAATTCCAGTGCGCACGACCACTGGTCGTGCGCCAATGATCGTGCGCAGTATTTAATCTAGCGCCTATTTAAACGCCTGTTGCGATTTTAGGGCGTTGGTTCACTTCCGGGAGCGGGATTCCTGTTCCGTACGCCGCCGATTTCCACCGTGGGACGCCTCCACCTCATCTCCTACGCAAGGGGAAGCCTCCTCCACCCATTCCAAGACTTCCTCCATTGTCCATGAGTGTTCTCCATCGTCCGGAAGCCTCCAAGCAACCATTCTCTCATTCCGCCCGGTGAGAAGAAGAAGGAACCTGAAGTCGAAGACGACGGAGCTACGTAGGGAGACCGTGACAGCTCTCTACGCCGGAAGCATTGTCCGCCCGAGTCCGGAGGTAGCCCGACAACCTACCATTCCGACCGTGAACGGCCGCTAGTCTTCACCACCGGTTATTTCTTTCCTCTTTCCTCCATTGTACTCGTTGAACTATGGAAACTCGAATATTATGATGATGTTTGTTGAAATGAATGTTTCTTTGTTGTTCTTCATGGTTCGGTTGTGATTCACTCCTTTTTCACTCACTCACTCGCACACGCATGCAAGGTGTTTGTTCCGTGTTAGCAAGAGCCAACAACGGTTGTGAAGAGGTGCTTGCGACCCTCATCCTCTCGCACTAGAGTCACTTCATCCGCCTCACGAAGCACGGCATCGCGGTCGTTGCATCCACCTCACTTTGCGAAGCGGTGTTTTCGACCCGCATCTCTTTTGTTGTTGATAAGATTAGGAAAACCAACCAAAAGCCCCATCTTTGTGTTTGTTGAACGCTTGTGTAACAATAATCACTGCGCGATTCGTTCACCCATCCTACATTCCTCAAGAGACCGACATCCGGGGAATTTATTCTCCACAATTATTACTTGACAGCGACCGGTGCACTTGCCGACACGCATCAAGATTTTGGCGCCGTTGCCGGGGAATGCAGGCGTGTTTCGTCTTGTGTTATGACTTTCGTTATACGAGCAGTTGTTTTTTATTTTCTTTGTTTTTCTTTTTGTTTTTGACAGTTCATGCAGAGGCAGGTCGCAGGTGAACTCGCACCTTTTGATCCAGAAATCGAACGAACTGCTCGCGCGCGAAGGCGCGCTGCGGCTGTACAAGCGGCCATGGGTGATCAGGTAGACCCAAATGATGTTGATCCGAGAATGCCCGGCGTGGGGGAACATCAGCCTGGGATTGAGCAGGAGGCAGCTAGGCCTCGACCCCGCACGATGAGGGACTACACCACTCCAAGTGCTGGGAGTGTGTATCCGGGGTTCGAGCCCAATATTTTGAATAATCAGTTTGAGATCAAGCCAGCGATCTTAAACATCATCCGGAACAACGCTCAGTTCTCGGGGTTGGCCAGCGAAGATCCGCATCTGCATCTGGCGGAGTTTTCTGATATTTGCGGAACCTTCCGCTACGCAGGGATTGCTGACGACACGATCAAGCTTAGACTGTTTCCCTTTTCACTCCGCGACAAAGCAAAGGTGTGGCTCCACTCCATTCTGCCCGGGACTGCTGCAACTTGGGATGCCCTCGCATCCAAGTTCCTTGCTAAATTCCACCCTGTGGATAAGATTGTAAGCTTGCGGCGAGAGATCGCCACATTTCGCCAACTTGACCAAGAGACCCTTGCTGAAGCATGGGAGCGCCTCAACGATCTCCTTCGCCGTTGCCCTAGCCACGAGCTCCAACCATGGAATGTGGTTGAATTGTTCTACTTCGCGATCGAGCCCAACTATCGGGCAATGATCGATGCTGCGGCGGGCGGTACCTTGATTTACCACACTCCTGAAGAAGCCCTTCGAATTCTGCGCGACACTGCCTCCCACAGTACATTCTGGACTGCAGGGAGGAATGCTCCAAGAAGCGGCCGAGGTCTTTTCATGGTCGACTCTCTCCCCTCACCATCCGCGACTGCTGCTGTCATTACCTGCGAGGGATGTGGAGGCGGAGGCCACCACGCGTATGAGTGTTCGGGGAACAACGTGGCAGGTGACTTCACACACTTGAACTTGAACGAATCTGTTAATTATGTAGGAAATCAGCCTAGGGGGGCGCCTTTCAATAATGCTTATAATCCGGGAGCGAGAAGTCACCCGAACTTCTCGTGGAATCCAAACACACCTGGCCAACGATGGGCACCGGGGCAGCATCAAAACGATGCTTACGCCTCCGGGAGCCAACCGAGGCCACCAAACCCGGACTATAATCAAGCACCCCCTACTCAAAAAAAGAGTAATCTAGAAGAGATGATGGAGAAATTCATGCAAGTAGCTAATTCGAATATGGTAAGTCAAACTGCATCCATGCGAAACCTGGAAACGCAGTTGGGCCAATTGGCCCAAGTGCTAACCGAGCGATCGCAGGGGACCCTTCCCAGCAACACGGAGAAGAACCCAATTGATCAAGGGAAGAGTCTTGGGGATGTGGTAGAGGTTGAACCGAGTGAGCTGGTAATTTCTTGTTCCATCAATAAGGTTGAAACAAAAGCTTTATGCGATTCCGGTTCCTCCCGCAACGTCATTGCACTGCAAGATGTTGCGAAATTACAACTTGAGATGAGCACGGAGGAAAGGAAATCGCTTATTCTCGCTAACGGCACTATTATCCAATCTGAGGGGGAAGTGAGAAATGTGGAAGTAATAGTTGAGGGGACGACTGTGGTCGCGGACTTTCAGGTGTTGGGCCCCCAGGAAAATCATTCCATTCCTATCTTGGGCGTGCCGTTCTTGAAAGAGAGCGGCGCCACCCTTGACTTCTCTACGGGGTGTGTTCTCCTACCTAACAAGGCGCTGCAGCCCACTCGCCTCGAAGCTACAGCTGACACATCCACTCCTCCCCCTCTCGTTATTTCTGATGAATTTCTAAGTTGTGCAGGAAAGATACATGATCAAGAAACAAGTGAAGGAGGAAAGGAGGAGCTCCAATCAGATGAGGAAGAAGAGGTTGACTTCCGGAAAGAGTTCGACTCCGAGAAGGAGGAAGACTGCACTTCGGGAAACGTTGACTTGGATCTAGTTAGGGATGCTGATTATTTATCTTCTCGTGGTGAATCTTGTAATAAACTATCTAAGCGCTCCATCTCCTGGGCCGATCCGGTGGTTACCGCGATACCGGAGGTGACGCCACCCGCCACTAAGGCAGAAAATTCTGAAAACCTTCAACGGTGGCAGTCTCCGACTGTCACCAAACTTAAAAAGGAAAAACTTCTGCGCGACGCTCGTGCTGCCGCTCTTCGTGGCAAGGTGGCGGAGGTTAGGGGAGCATTGGGTAATACCAGTGCTGGCCCTAAAGCCTTCACCTCCCGCCTACGTGCTACGGGAGCAGCGCACCATAAGAGCGCTTTTAGCTGATTTGTGTTTAGTTGATGTGGTGAACTGTTTCTGAATATTTCTCTTTTAATTCCTGCACTCTTTATAAACAATGCTAATACAGGTATTTGGTCCAGCTTAAGGACGTTAAATGAAAGCGCTACTGGGAGACAACCCAGATTCCCTGATTTTGTAGTTTTCTTTTTTATCTAACTTCTTTTAGTTCAGCTTTTGTATTTGCTTTTGTTGCTTTGAGTCTGTGCTTGCAGGTTTTGTGTTCGATGGTGCGGATGCTGCGGACTAGTCTTGATCGTAAACGCCAATCGTCCGGTATGCTCATTTCTGAGCATTGGGTAACACTTCCTCCCTTCTTTTAGCTTCAAATTTCTAGATATTTCGTTTAGCTTAAGTCTGGGGGAGCGGTTGTTGTTATCCACTGTGCACGAGTGCACCGCATACTAGAAGGTTGATTCTTATTTATCTTATCATTATCGTTGTTTTCCATGTTTCACACACCATTTCACCCACTTGAGTGCGCGCTTATCTTTTTGTTGTTGTTCCGTTGTACACTATCTTGGTTGGAGTATGAAATAGATTGTTAACGTAGGAATTATTATTTGGAGTGCGATGTTGACTCATGTAGTGTTCTAGTCACTTCGCATGCTATGGTAGAATTTGAGTAGAACTAGATTTTCTTTATGTATCTAATTTATGTTTAGTATTTCTGCGTAAATTTAGATTTAATATACTCAAGTGGTGAATTCGCATGAAATTGACGATAACCCGGTGTTGTGTGTGTGCGATTGCTAGTCGTGTGTTGCTCGAGTCGGGAGGAAGGTTTATCTTTCTCGTGGGCTAAGAACTTTCCCCAAGCGACTCTCGAAGCATGGGTGAGAGCTACTCGTTGAGTCAAGCATGATGTAGGCCGCCCTTTGGCTAGTTTGAGCTTTGTTATTCAATGTCAATTTCATTCACCTTTGCAAGCCTATTTTGTGCCTACCAATCCTTTGTTCAGCTCCTCTTCATCCACCAAAGCCTGATTCCTATCCTACCCGCAACCAAATTGTTTTTGACTGCGCTTATAAGTCTCAACTTGTGTGGTGTGTGGAATCATTGTGCCATGAAAGGAAAATAAAGTCCATCTGCTGATTTTGAACCAACCGGAGGATACATAAAAGAAGTAAAATATGTAAAAGAAAAAAAAAAGAGTATTTTTGAAAAAAAATCCTCCCGAGTTAAAAACAGAAAATCTGTTGGTATTTGTGAAGTAGGCCGTGTGCACACCTGGTTTTCATGATAAGTCTGGGGGTGTGTCACACGAGCATAGTTGTTGGTCTTGTGTGGTGCAGCGTTCCGTTAGCTCACTTGGGTTGCGTAGCCACCGCGTTTAACTTTGAATATCATACCGTAACCTAAGCCCCGTTCTAATCCTATAAGTCCTACTGATTTGATTTGCGAGTTTGCTAGCGCCGTGGAGAGAGTGTGACCGGGCAAGCGTATGGTTCACGACGTTGATGGATTTCAGCGGAGTTATTCCTAAGCCCCGATCTTTTGCAACACCCGCCTCAGTGTCTCGTCACTTTCATACCGGGCATGATCGTCAAATTCTTCATAATTCACCAACTGAGTATAACTAAATCTTTAATTACGCTTTAATACTTATGTAAATTAGTTAGCATAGTTAAACTCTCCTTCTACTAGAATCTCTACTCGCATGCGTTGTTACTTCGCACCATACTCCCTTGTGTAATTCTCTATGTTAACTATCGTTTTCACACTCCGCCGGATTCGTTTGCTCGGGACGCGCAAACAGTTAAGTCTGGGGGTGTGATGAGTCCTGATCATATACACATTTATGGACTCATCCGGGCCGTTATTTAGTCATTTCTCTGCACTTTAGCCTTGTTATAGTTTATATTTGATAATCCATGCTAGGTGCACATCTTGGCCCACTTTGGTGTGATTTTCGTGCTTATTATCATTAGTAGTATTCTTGTGCTGTTAAGTGCCACTTTCAGTGGCTAGATCTGTGGTTGTGCTGGAATAGGAGTAGTGCAGGTGTTCCCGGTGCAATTCTGCACAGGAACACTGTGCACGATTGCCGGTCTATTGCGCACGACCACTGGTCGTGCGCCACTGATCGTGTGCACTTAACCCTTTTTCACGAGTTCTGTTTGGTGCAGTGCGCACGACCACCAACGCCAGTGCGCACGACCATCGGTCGTGCGCCACTGCTCGTGCGCACTTATCATTAAAATTCTGAGTTTTGTTTGCTGTATTGCGCACGACCATCAACGATAGTGCGCACGACCACCGGTCGTGCGCCACTGGTCGTGCGAACATTTTATTTTATAATTTTGTATCTTGCAGGTTCCACCCAGGCAGTGCGCACGATCGCAGAATTCCAGTGCGCACGACCACTGGTCGTGCGCCAATGATCGTGCGCAGTATTTAATCCAGCGCCTATTTAAACGCCTGTTGCGATTTTAGGGCGTTGGTTCACTTCCGGGAGCGGGATTCCTGTTCCGTACGCCGCCGATTTCCACCGTGGGACGCCTCCACCTCATCTCCTACGCAAGGGGAAGCCTCCTCCACCCATTCCAAGACTTCCTCCATTGTCCGTGAGTGTTCTCCATCGTCCGGAAGCCTCCAAGCAACCATTCTCTCATTCCGCCCGGTGAGAAGAAGAAGGAACCTGAAGTCGAAGATGACGGAGCTACGTAGGGAGACCGTGACAGCTCTCTACGCCGGAAGCATTGTCCGCCCGAGTCCGGAGGTAGCCCGACAACCTACCATTCCGACCGTGAACGGCCGCTAGTCTTCACCACCGGTTATTTCTTTCCTCTTTCCTCCATTGTACTCGTTGAACTGTGTAAACTCGAATATTATGATGATGTTTGTTGAAATGAATGTTTCTTTGTTGTTCTTCATGGTTCGGTTGTGATTCACTCCTTTTTCACTCACTCACTCGCACGCGCACGCAAGGTGTTTGTTCCGTGTTAGCAAGAGCCAACAACGGTTGTGAAGAGGTGCTTGCGACCCTCATCCTCTCGCACTAGAGTCACTTCATCCGCCTCACGAAGCACGGCATCGCGGTCGTTGCATCCACCTCACTTTACGAAGCGGTGTTTTCGACCCGCATCTCTTTTGTTGTTGATAAGATTAGGAAAACCAACCAAAAGCCCCATCTTTGTGTTTGTTGAACGCTTGTGTAACAATAATCACTGCGCGATTCGTTCACCCGTCCTGCATTCCTCAAGAGACCGACATCCGGGGAATTTATTCTCCACAATTATTACTTGACAGCGACCGGTGCACTTGCCGACACGCATCACTTGCAAGCCCAGAAACGACATCGGACAGAGTCCCTATAGTAGAGCGAAGCTGTTGGATTGCGGCCGATTGGTCATTCATTTTGTTCAATACCCCGACCACCAAAGTTGCTAACTGTTCTCGTTGCTCTGGCGGCGAAAAATCCGCTGCTCCTTTGAATGTCACGGCATTAACTGCAGCAGTACTTGGGGAGCGAATGATATGACTCCAGTGCTGACTGGTGTGAACAACATTCACGACCACTTCCCACGCGTCATTCCCCGATTTATTAAACAGGGCCCCTCCAGCTGCCATATCAAATAGAAGACGGAAATTATCCCGCACTCCGAAATAAAAAATCTGAATTAAGAAAGCTTCTGAAAGATCTTCACGGTAGCATCCCCTATGCAAGGATTGGAAATGCTCCCAAGCATCAACTAACGTCTCCTCCTTCCCCTTTCCAAAGGTTACAAGTTCCCTGTACTTGTCCAAGGCTTGGGTACGATGTTGAAACTCTTGCAAAAATCTCCCTTCAAATTGTTTCCATGTGATCACCTCTCTTTTCCGGATATCCCAATACCAGCTTTTGGCTTTTTTATGCAAGGAGAATGAAAATGCCAGAATCTTTTGCAGGTCGTTTTCAACTCCACTGAATACACATGTGTAATAGATTGCTAAAAAGTCCTGCATGTGTTGCACCGCGTCTTCATGC
Organism: Dactylorhiza incarnata; assembly: GCA_033032865.1. Taxonomy (NCBI): domain Eukaryota; kingdom Viridiplantae; phylum Streptophyta; class Magnoliopsida; order Asparagales; family Orchidaceae; genus Dactylorhiza; species Dactylorhiza incarnata. The sequence goes on from JAWHQI010000098.1 coordinate 7,630,009, forward strand.
TCATCCCCGCTGAACTTGCAGTTCCCAGACATGTACTCAATGACGTCGGGGGAGATCCCGAAGTCATGATTGTTTCTTTCTGCTTGATCCCTTAAATCATTTAAGCTTCCCTGATAGATGCATTCCTGAATGGAGGTCATGCTGCGACTACTTGCAAACAAAATGATTAGCGAACGATAGAAAAGGCAAAAGTAATCAGAAGCGCGAATCGAAAAGAAACGGAGATACCAGGGGTGAACAAGAGAGGTGAAAGAAAAGAAAATTCTCGTGCAACAAATCTTCACGCAGACGAATTCATCACGTCTGCATTCCCCGGCAACGACGCCAAAAACTTGATGCGTGTCGGCAAGTGCACCGGTCGCTGTCAAGTAATAAATATGGAGAGTGGACTCCCCGAATGTCGGTCTCTTGAGGAATGCAGGTTGGGTGAACGAAACGCGTAGCGTGACTCTTGTTACACAAGCAAAACACACATGAAAAAAGGGGGGTTCTTGGTTGGGTTTCCTAATCTTAACAATAACAAAAAGAGATGCGGGTCGAAAACACCGCTTCGCAAGGTGAGATGGATGCAACGGCCGCGATGCCGTGCTTCGTGAGGCGGAATGGAGTGTGTTCTGGCGCGAAAGGGTGAGGGTCGTAAACACCTCTTCACAACCGTCGTTAGCTCTTGCTAACACGGAACAAACACCTTGCGTGCGTGTGCGAGTGAGTGAGTGGAAATGGAGTGAATCACAACCGAACCATGAAGAACAACAAGGAAACATTCATTTCAACAAACAACATCACAATATTCGAGTTTACAAAGCATAACGAGTACAATGAAAGAGAGAAGAAAGGGATAACTGATAGTGAAGACTAGCGGCCGTTCACGGCCGGAATGGTAGGTTGTCGGGCTACCTCCGGGCTTGGGCGGACTATGCTTCCGGCGTAGAGAGCTGTCACAATCTCCCTACGTAGCTCCGTCGTCTTCGACTTCAGGTTCCTTCTTCTTCTCACCGGGCGGAATGAGAGAATGGTTGCTTGGAGGCTTGCGGACGATGGAGAACACTCACGGACAATGGAGGAAGTCTTGGAATGGGTGGAGGAGGCTTCCCCTTGCGTAGAAGATGAAGTGGAGGCGTCCCACGGTGGAGGTCGGCGGCGTACGGAACAGGAACTCCGCACCCGGCGGCTGATAATGCCCTAAAAATCGCAACAGGCGTTTAAATAGGCGCTGGAATAAATACCGCGCACGGTCATTGGCGCACGACCAGTGGTCGTGCGCACTGGAATTCTGCGATCGTGCGCACTGCCTGGGTGGAACCTGCAAGATACGAAATTATAAAATAAAATGTTCGCACGACCAGTGGCGCACGGCCGGTGGTCGTGCGCACTATCGTCGGTGGTCGTGCGCATTAGATGAAACAGAACTCATAAAATAAATGTTTAAGTGCGCACGAACAGTGGCGCACGACCGGTGGTCGTGCGCACAGGCGTTGATGGTCGTGCGCACTACACCAAACAGAACTCATGAAAAAAGGGTTAAGTGCACACGATCAGTGGCGCACGACCAGTGGTCGTGCGCAATAGAACCGGCGATCGTGCGCAGTGTTCCTGTGCAGAATTGCACCGGGAACACTCGCACGACTCCTATTCCAGGCACAACCACAAATCTAGCCACTGAAAGTGCCACTTGACAGCACATGAATACTACTAATGACAATAGGCACGAAAATCACACCAAAGTGGGCCTAGATGTGCACCTAGCATGGATTATCAAATATAAGCTATAACAAGGCTATAGTGCGGTGAATTGACTAAATAACGGCCCGGATGAGTCCATAAATGTGTATATGATCAGGACTCATCAGTGATCGCTAGTTCTTTTTAGGTACTCGCGTTAAATTCTCTAATACAAGCTTTGAGTTCTCTTTTGCAGAGATTAGCAGGTGATCACGAGTTCTCTTCAGGTACTAGCGTTAAATTCTTTAATACCTGCTTTGAGTTCGCTTTTGCAGAGATTAGCATGTGATCGCGAGTTCTCTTCAGGTACTCGCGTTAAATACATTAATACCTACTTTGAGTTATCTTTTGCGAAGATTAGCAGGTGATCGCGAGTTCTCTTCAGGTACTCACGTTAAATTCTTTAATACCTGCTTTGAGTTCTCTTTTTGTAGAGATTAGCAGGTGTTCGCGAGTTCTCTTTAGGTACTCGCGTTAAAATCTTTAATACCTGCTTTGAGTTCTCTTTTGCAGAGATTAGCAGGTGATCGCGAGTTATCTTCAGGTACTCGAGTTAAATTCTTTAATACCTGCTTTGAGTTCTCTTTTGTAGAGATTAGCAGGTGATCGCGAGTTCTCTTCAGGTACTCGCGTTAAATTCTTTAATGCCTGCATTGAGTTCTCTTTTGTAGAGATTAGGAGGTGATTGCGAGTTGTCTTCAGGGACTCGCGTTAATTTCTCTAATACCTGCTTTGAGTTCTCTTTTGCAGAGATTAACAGGTGATCGTGAGTTCTCTTCAGGTACTCGCTTTAAATTCTTTAATACCTGCTTTGAGTTCTATTTTGCAGAAATTAGCATGTGATCGCGAGTTCTCTTCAGGTTCTCACGTTAAATTCATTAATACTTGCTTTGAGTTCTCTTTTGCATAGATTAGCAGGTGATCGCGAGTTCTCTTCAGGTACTCGCGTTAAATTCTGTAATACCTTCTTTAAGTTCTCTTTTGCAGAGATTAACAGGTGACCGCGAGTTCTCTTCTGGTACTCGCGTTAAATTCTTTAATACCTGCTTTGAGTTCTCTTTTGCAAAGATTCGCATGTGATCGCAAGTTCTATTCAGGTACTCGCGTTAAATTTATTAATACCTACTTTGAGTTCTCTTTTGCGGAGATTAACAGGTGATCGCGAGTTCTCTTCAGGTACTCGCGTTAAATTCTTTAATACGTGCTTTGAGTTCTCTTTTGCAGAGATTAGCAGGTGATCGCGAGTTCTCTTTAGGTACTCGTATTAAATTCTTTAATACCGGCTTTGAGTCCTCTTTTGCAGAGATTAGCATGTGATCGCGAGTTCTCTTCAGGTACTCGCGTTAAATTCTTTAATACTTGCTTTGAGTTCTCTTTTGCAGAGATTAGAAGGTGATCGCGAGTTCTCTTCAGGTAATCGCGTTAAATTCTTTAATACCAGCTTTGAATTTTCTTTTTGCAGAGATTAGCAGGTGTTCGCGAGTTCTCTTCAGGTACTCGCATTATATTCTTTAATACCTTCTTTGAGTTTTCTTTTGCAGAGATTAGCAGGTGATCGCGAGTTCTCTTCAGGTACTCCGTTAAATTCTTTAATACCTACTTTGAGTTCTCTTTTGCATAGATTAGAAGGTGATCGTGAGTTCTCTTCAAGTACTCACGTTAAATTATTTAATACCTTCTTTGAGTTCTTTTTTGAAGAGATTAGCAGGTGATCGCTAGTTCTCTTCATGTACTCGCGTTAAATTCTCTAATACCAACTTTGAGTTCTCGTTTGCAGAGATTAGCAGGTGATCGCGAGTTCTCTGCAGGTACTCGCGTTAAATTCTTTAATACCTGCTTTGTGTTCGCTTTTGCAGAGATTAGCATGTGATCGCGAGTTCTCTTCAGGTACTCGCATTAAAGTCATTAATACCTACTTTGAGTTCTCTTTTGTGGAGATTAGCAGGTGATCGCTAGTTCTCTTCAGTTACTCACATTAAATTCTTTAATACCTGCTTTGAGTTCTCTTTTTGTAGAGATTTGCAGGTGTTCGCGAGTTCTCTTTAGGTACTCGCGTTAAAATCTTTAATACCTGCTTTGAGTTCTCTTTTGCAGAGATTAGCAGGTGATCGCGAGTTCTCTTCAGGTACTCGAGTTAAATTCTTTAATACCTGCTTTGAGTTATCTTTTGTAGAGATTAGCAGGTGAACACGTGTTCTCTTCAGGTAGTCGCATTAAATTCTTTAATACCTGCATTGAGTTCTCTTTTGTAGAGATTAGGAGGTGATCGCGAGTTGTCTTCAGGTACTCGTGTTAAATTCTCTAATACCTGCATTGAGTTCTCTTTTGCAGAGATTAACAGGTGATCGTGAGTTCTCTTCAGGTACTCGCTTTAAATTCTTTAATACCTGCTTTGAGTTCTGTTTTGCAGAGATTAGCATGTGATGAGTCTGGTTTATACATTGGTTTCCGGCCTCATCTGGGTTTGTTTTAGTGTCATTGAACTTCAATTACTGTTCATATATGCTTATATTGATATCACGGCGTATCTGCGCCTTTTGTGCAATCCTTCCCCCTTTGTGGCATGTTTTTCTTATATATTACTGTATGCCTGTGTTATGGATCCGGTGGTGTGCACGAATCAGGGTCATATGTATTTTTCCTGCAGGTCCTGGGATCGCGTGAACGTTCGGGATGGTGCGGGGCAATTTTTGGCCTAGAAAGCCTCTGATCGTGCGCATTCCTTCACGCACGATCAGGCGCACGACCAGTGGTCGTGCGTTAATTCCCTTCCCAGACAGAGCGTCTGCGCACGATCAGAGGATTCCTTCGCGCACGACCACTGGTCGTGCGCCCCTGACCGTGCGTTATTTGCCATCTTTTTCTTTGCTACAGGTTGACTGCGCACGATCACAGGCATTCCTTCGCGCACGACCATTGGTCGTGCGCCACTAACCGTGCGCAGTGTTTATTCTGCTCCGTATTTAAACTGCTGCTCCGCGAAATTAGGTATTCAGCACTGTTTTGGGGCGCGATTTCTCCACGCCAGTCCGCCGTTTCACCTCTCCAAGTTCCTCCCATCCATTCCCCCCTTTGGGAAGGCTTCATCCATTGATCCTTAGGTCCATCTAGGATCCCGGAAGCATTCTCCGCCATCTACAGCTAGCATTCCATGAGGAGGACATCTCCATTGGGCGAAGCAGAAGTGACCCAGCTCTGAGAAGAAGACGGGCTACGGTTGGAGGTAGTGACAGCCTCTAAGCCCCGGAAGCAACCAAGGACTGAGCTCGGAGGAGGCGTGATGACCCCCCATTCCGACCAAGATCCACGGCGAGGCTTCTCATCTCGTGGTTCCTTCTACCCCTTCTCCTTTTTGATATGTACTCTTCATTGTTGGAATGAACTAAGTGAACCTCTATTTGTCTATGAATGGGAGTTTGTTTATGATCTTGTTCTTTACTTGATGCTGTGTTGTGATGCGCTACGCCCCCGCTCCACTTACACACACACACATTCTAGCACTCGCTCTAGCAAAAGTTGGAAGCGATAGCGAAGAGGTGCCTTCGGCCCTCAACTCTCGCATTTGCACTCACCTCATCCATTTGCTCACCGGCCATCCGCTAAGTGAAGCACGGCATCGCGACCTGCACTAAATCCATCCACCAAGCGACGCGGTGATTGCGACCCGCATAGTTTGTTTAGTTTTCTCATTCCTATTCTATAAAACCAATCAAAATCCCCCTGTTTTTGTTTAACTTAGAAACCCTCATAATTAATCTCCTAACAAGCAAATCGTACTACCCAACTTGCGGTCCTTTGAGAACGATATTCAGGGAGCTACTCCCTACTTTTATTGCTTGACAACGACCGGTGCACTGTAGTCGTACCGCATTTCGTGCCCGCTAATTAGCGGTGTGGAAATAGCGCGTCAGCATGTGATCGCGAGTTCTCTTCAGGTTCTCGCGTTAAATTCATTAATACTTGCTTTGAGTTCTCTTTTGCAGAGATTAGCAGGTGATCGCGAGTTCTCTTCAGGTACTCGCGTTAAATTCTGTAATACCTTCTTTCAGTTCTCTTTTGCAGAGATTAACATGTGATCGCGAGTTCTCTTCTGGTACTCGCGTTAAATTCTTTAATACCTGCTTTGAGTTCTCTTTTGCAGAGATTAGCATGTGATCGCAAGTTCTATTCAGGTACTCGCGTTAAATTTATTAATACCTACTTTGAGTTCTCTTTTGCGAAGATTAGCAGGTGATCGCGAGTTCTCTTCACGTACTCGCATTAAATTCTTTAATAACTGCTTTGAGATCTCTTTTGCAGAGATTAGAAGGTGATTGCGAGTTCTCTTCAGGTACTCGCATTAAATTCTTTAATACCTACTTTGAGTTCAACTTTGTAGAGATTAGCATGTGATCGCGAGTTCTCTTCAGGCACTCACGTTAAATTCTTTAATACCTATTTTGAGTTCTCTTTTGCAGAGATTAGTAGGTGATCGCGAGTTCTGTTCAGGTACTCGCGTTAAAATCCTTAATACCTACTTTGAGTTCTCTTTTGCAGAGATTAGTAGGTGATCGCGAGTTCTCTTCATGTACTCACGTTAAATTCTTTAATACCTGCTTTGAGTTCTCTTTTGCAGAGATTAGAAGGTGATCGCGAGTTCTCTTCAGGTGCTCGCATTAAATTCTTTCATACCTTCTTTGAGTTCTCTTTTGCAGAGATTAGAATTTGAACGCGAGTCCTCTTTTGGTACTCATGTTAAATTCATTAATACCTGCTTTGAGTTCTCTTTTGCAGAGATTAGCAGGTGATCGCGATTTCTCTTCTGGTACTCTCGTTAAATACTTTAATACCTGCTTTGAGTTCTATTTTTGCAAAGATTAGCAAGTGATTGCGAGTTGTCTTTAGGTACTCATGCTAAATTCTTTAATACCTGCTTTAAGTTATCTTTTGCAGAGATTAGAAGGTGATCACGAGTTCTCTTCAGGTACTCGCGTTAAATTATTTAATACCTACTTTGAGTACTCTTTTGCAGAGATTAGCAGGTCATTGCGAGTTCTCTTCAGGTACTCGCGTTAAATTCTTTAATACCTGCTTTGAGTTCTCTTTTGCAGAGATTAGCAGGTGATCGTGAGTTCTCTTTAGGTACTCGCATTAAATTCTTTATTATCTACTTTGAGTTCTCTTTTGAAGAGATTAGCAGGTGATCGCGAACTCTCTTCAGGTACTCGCATTAAATTCTTTAATACTTGCTTCGAGTTCTCTTTTGCAGAGATTAGCAGGTGATCGCGAGTTCTCTTCAGGTACTCGCATTAAAATCTTTAATACCTGCTTTGAGTTATCTTTTGCAGAGATTAGAAGGTGATCGCGAGTTCTCTTCAGGTGCTCGCGTTAAATTCTTTAATACCTGCATTGAGTTCATTTTTGCAGACATTAGCAGGTGATCGCGAGTTCTCTTGAGGTACTCCCGTTAAATTCATAAATACCTGCTTTGAGTTCTCTTTTGTAGAGATTAGCAGGTGATCGTGAGTTCTCTTCCGGTACTCGCGTTAAATTATTTAATACATGCTTTGAGTTCTCATTTCCAGAGATTATCAGGTGATCACGAGTTCTCTTCAGGTACTCGAGTTAAATTCTTTAATACCTGCTTTGAGTACTCTTTTGCAGAGATTAGCAGGTTATTGCGAGTTCTCTTCAGGAACTCGCGTTAAATTCTTTAATAACTGCTTTGAGTTCTCTTTTGCAGAGATTAGAAGGTGATCGCGAGTTCTCTTCAGGTACTCACGTTAAATTCTTTAATACCTGCTTTAAGTTCTTTTTTGCAGAGATTAACAGGTGATCGCTAGTTCTCTTCAGGTACTCGTGTTTAATTCTCTAATACCATCTTTGAGTTCTCTTTTGCAGAGATTAGCAGGTGAACGCGAGTTCTCTTCAGGTACTTGCGTTAAATTCTTTAATACCTGGTTTGAGTTCGCTTTTGCAAAGATTAGCATGTGATCGCTAGTTATCTTCCCGTACTCGCGTTAAATTCTTTAATACCTGCTTTGAGTTCTCTTTTTTAGTGATTAGAAGGTGATCGCGAGTTCTCTTCAGGTACTCGCGTTAAATTCTTTAATACCTGCTTTGAGTTCTCTTTTGAAGAGATTAGCAGGTGATTGCGAATTCTCTTCAGGCACTCGCGTTAAATTCTTTAATACTTTCTTTGAGTTCTCTTTTGCAAAGATTAGCAGGTGATCACGAGTTCTATTCAGGTACTCACGTTAAATTCTTAATACCTGCTTTGACTTCTCTTTTGCAGAGAATAGAAGGTAATCGCGAGTTCTCTTCAGGTACTCGCGTTAAATTCTTTAATACCTGCTTTGAGTTCTTTTTTGCAGAGATTAGCAGGTGATTGTGAGTTCTCTTCAGGTACTCGCGTTAAATTCTTTAATACCTGCTTTGAGTATTCTTTTGAAGAGATTAGCAGGTGATTGCGAGTTCTCTTCAGGTACTCGCGTTAAATTTTTTAATACCTACTTTGAGTTCTCTTTTGCAGAGATTAGAAGGTGATCGTGAGTTCTCTTCAGGTACTCACGTTAAATGCTTTAATACGTTCTTTGAGTTCTTTTTTGAAGAGATTAGCAGGTGAATGCTAGTTCTCTTCAGGTACTCGCGTTAAATTCTCAAATACCTGCTTTGAGTTCTCTTTTGCAGAGATTAGGAAGTGATCGCGAGTTGTCTTCAGGTACTCGCGTTAAATTCTCTAATACCTGCTTTGAGTTCTCTTTTGCAGAGATTAACAGGTGATCGTGAGTTCTCTTCAGGTACTCGCTTTAAATTCATTAATACCTACTTTGAGTTCTCTTTTGTAGAGATTAGCAGGTGATCGCGTGTTCTCTTCAGGTACTCGCGTTAAATTCTTTAACACCTAATTTGAGTTCTCTTTTGCAGAGATTAGGAGGTGATCGCAAGTTCTCTTCAGGTACTCGCGTTAAATTCTTTAATACCTGCTTTGAGTTCTCTTTTGCATAGATTAGCATATGATCGCGAGTTCTCTTCAGGTACTCGCGCTAAACTCATTAATACCTACTTTGAGTTCTCTTTTGCGGTGATTAGCAGGTGATCGCGAGTTCTCTTCAGGTACTCACGTTAAATTCTTTAATACCTGCTTTGAGTTCTCTTTTTGCAGAGATTAGCAGGTGTTCTCGAGTTCTCTTTAGGTACTCGCGTTAAATTCATTAATACCTGCTTTGAGTTTTTTTTGCAGAGATTAGCAGGTGATCGCGAGTTCTCTTCAGGTACTCGCGTTAAATTCTTTAATACCTGCTTTGAGTTCTCTTTTGTAGAGATTAGCAGGTGATCGCGAGTTCTCTTCAGGTACTCTCGTTAAATTCTTTAATACCTGCTTTGATTTCTCTTTTGTAGAGATTAGGAGGTGATCGCGAGTTGTCTTCAGGTACTTGCGTTAAATTCTCTAATACCTGCTTTGAGTTCTCTTTTGCAGAGATTAACAGGTGATCGTGAGTTCTTTTCAGGTACTCGCTTTAAATTCTTTAATACCTTCTTTGAGTTCTGTTTTGCAGAGATTAGCAAGTGATCGCGAGTTCTCTTCAGGTTCTCGCATTAAATTCATTAATACTTGCTTTGAGTTCTCTTTTGCGGAGATTAGCTGGTGATCGCGAGTTCTCTTAAGGTAATCGCGTTAAATTCTGTAATATCTTTTTTAAGTTCTCTTTTGCAGAGATTAACAGGTGATCGCGAGTTCTCTTCTTGTACTCGCGTTAAATTCTTTAATACCTGCTTTGAGTTCTTTTTTGCAGAGATTAGCAGGTGATTGTGAGTTCTCTTCAGGTACTCGCGTTATATTCTTTAATACCTGCTTTGAGTTATCTTTTGCGGAGATTAGCAGGTGATCGCGATTTCTCTTCAGGTACTCACGTTAAATTCTTTAATCCTGCTTTGAGTTCTCTTTTTGTAGAGATAAGCAGGTGTTCACGAGTTCTCTTTATTTACTCACGTTAAATTCTTTAATACCTGCTTTGAGTTCTCTTTTGCAGAGATTAGCAGGTGATCGCGAGTTCTCTTCAGGTACTCGCGTTAAATTCTTTAATACCTGCTTTGAGTTCTCTTTTGTAGAGATTAGCAGGTGATCGCGAGTTCTCTTCAGGTACTCACGTTAAATTCTTTAATACCTGCTTTGAGTTCTCTTTTGCAGAGATTAGGAGGTGATCGCGAGTTATCTTCAGGTGCTCGCATTAAATTCTCTAATACCTGCTTTGAGTTCTCTTTTGCAGAAATTAACAGGTGATTGTGATTTCTCTTCAGGTACTCGCTTTAAATTCTTTAATACCTGCTTTGAGTTCTGTTTTGCAGAGATTAGCATGTGATCACGAGTTCTCTTCAGGTTCTCGCATTAAATTCATTAATACTTGCTTTGAGTTCTCTTTTGCGGAGATTAGCAGGTGATCGCGAGTTCTCTTCAGGTACTCGCGTTAAATTCTGTAATACCTTCTTTAAGTTCTCTTTTGCATAGATTAACAGGTGCTCACGAGTTCTCTTCTGGTACTCACGTTAAATTCTTTAATACCTGCTTTGAGTTCTCTTTTGCAAATATTAGCATGTGATCGCAAGTTCTATTCAGGCACTCGCGTTAAATTTATTAATACCTACTTTGAGTTCTCTTTTGCGGAGATTAGCAGGTGGTCGCGAGTTCTCTTCAGGTACTCGCGTTAAATTCTTTAATACCTGCTTTGAGTTCTCTTTTGCAGAGATTAGCAGGTGATCGCGAGTTCTCTTTAGGTACTCGTATTAAATTCTTTAATACCCGCTTTGAGTCCTCTTTTGCAGAGATTAGCATGTGATCGGGAGTTCTCTTCCGGTACTCGCGTTAAATTCTTTTATACTTGCTTTGAGTTCTCTTTTGTAGAGATTAGAAGGTAATCGCGTTAAATTCTTTAATACCTGCTTTGAGTTTTCTTTTTGCAGAGATTAGCAGGTGTTCGCGAGTTCTCTTCAGGTACTCGCGTTATATTCATTAATACCTGCTTTGAGTTTTCTTTTGTAGAGATTAGCAGGTGATTGCGAGTTCTCTTCAGGTACTCCGTTAAATTCTTTAATACCTGCTTTGAGTTCTCTTTTGTAGAGATTAGAAGGTGATCGTGAGTTCTATTCAGGTACTCACGTTAAATTATTTAATACCTTCTTTGAGTTCTTTTTTGAAGAGATTAGCAGGTGATCGCTAGTTCTCTTCATGTACTCGCGTTAAATTCTCTAATACCAGCTTTGAGTTTCGTTTGCAGAGATTAGTAGGTGATCGCGAGTTCTCTTCAGGTACTCGCGTTAAATTCTTTAATACCTGCTTTGAGTTCGCTTTTGCAGAGATTAGCATGTGATCGCGAGTTCTCTTCAGGTACTCGCGTTAAATTCATTAATACCTACTTTGAGTTCTCTTTTGCGGAGATTAGTAGGTGATCGCGAGTTCTCTTCAGGTACTCACATTAAATTCTGTAATACCTGCTTTGAGTTCTCTTTTTGTAGATATTAACAGGTGTTCGTGAGTTCTCTTTAGGTACTCGCGTTAAAATCTTTAATACATGCTTTGAGTTCTCTTTTGCAGAGATTGGCAGGTGATCACGAGTTCTCTTTAGGTACTCGAGTTAAATTCTTTAATAACTGCTTTGAGTTCTCTTTTGTAGAGATTCACAGGTGATCGCGAGTTCTCTTCAGGTACTCGCGTTAAATTCTTTAATACCTGCATTGAGTTCTCTTTTGTAGAGATTAGGAGGTGATCGCGAGTTGTCTTCAGGTACTCGCGTTAAATTCTCTAATACCTGCTTTGAGTTCTCTTTTGCAGAGATTAAGAGGTGATCGTGAGTTCTCTTCAGGTACTCGCTTTAAATTCTTTAATACCTGCTTTGAGTTCAATTTTGCAGAGATTAGCATGTGATCGCGAGTTCTCTTCAGGTTCTCGCGTTAAATTCATAAATACTTGCTTTGAGTTCTCTTTTGCGTAGATTACCAGGTGATCGCGAGTTCTCTTTAGGTACTCGCGTTAAATTCTGTAATACCTTCTTTAAGTTCTCTTTTGCAGAGATTAACAGGTGATCGCGAGTTCTCTTCTGGTACTCGCATTAAATTCTTTAATACCTGATTTGAGTTCTCTTTTGCAGAGATTAGCATGTGATCGCAAGTTCTATTCAGGTACTCGCGTTAAATTTATTAACACCTACTTTGAGTTCTCTTTTGCGAAGATTAGCAGGTGATCGCGAGTTCTCTTCAGGTACTCGCGTTAAATTCTTTAATACTTGCTTTGAGTTCTCTTTTGCAGAGATTAGAAGGTGATCGCGAGTTCTCTTTAGGTAATCACGTTAAATTCTTTAATACCTGCTTTGAGTTTTCTTTTTGCAGAGATTAGCAGGTGTTCGCGAGTTCTCTTCAAGTACTCGCGTTATATTCTTTAATATCTGCTTTGAGTTTTCTTTTGCAGAGATTAGCAGGTGACGCGAGTTCTCTTCAGGTACTCTATTAAATTAATTAATACCTGCTTTGAGTTCTCTTTTGCAGAGATTAGCAGGTGATCGGGAGTTCTCTTCAGGTACTCACGTTAAATTCTTTAATACCTTCTTTGAGTTCGCTTTTGCAGAGATTAGCATGTGATCGCGAGTTCTCTTCAGGTACTCGCGTTAAATTCTTTAATACCTTCTTTGAGTTCGCTTTTGCAGAGATTAGCATGTGATCGCGAGTTCTCTTCAGGTACTCGCGTTAAATTCATTAATACCTACTTTGACTTCTCTTTTGCGGAGATTAGCAGGTGATCGCGAGTTCTCTTCAGGTACTCACGTTAAATTCTTTAATACCTGCTTTGAGTTCTCTTTTTGTAGAGATTAGCAGGTGTTCGCGAGTTCTCTTTAGGTACTCGCGTTAAAATCTTTAATACCTGCTTTGAGTTCTCTTTTGCAGAGATTAGCAGGTGATCGCGAGTTATCTTCAGGTACTCGAGTTAAATTCTTTAATACCTGCTTTGAGTTCTCTTTTGTAGAGATTAGCAGGTGATCGCGAGTTCTCTTCAGGTACTCGCGTTAAATTCTTTAATGCCTGCATTGAGTTCTCTTTTGTAGAGATTAGGAGGTGATTGCGAGTTGTCTTCAGGGACTCGCGTTAATTTCTCTAATACCTGCTTTGAGTTCTCTTTTGCAGAGATTAACAGGTGATCGTGAGTTCTCTTCAGGTACTCGCTTTAAATTCTTTAATACCTGCTTTGAGTTCTGTTTTGCAGAGATTAGCATGTGATCGCGAGTTCTCTTAAGATTCTCGCGTTAAATTCATTAATACTTGCTTTGAGTTCTCTTTTGCGTAGATTACCAGGTGATCGCGAGTTCTCTTCAGGTACTCGTGTTAAATTTTGTAATACCTTCTTTAAGTTCTCTTTTGCAGAGATTAATAGGTGATCGCGAGTTCTCTTCTGGTACTCGCGTTAAATTCTTTAATACCTGCTTTGAGTTCTCTTTTGCAGAGATTAGCATGTGATCGCAAGTTCCATTCATGTACTCGCGTTATATTTATTAATACCTACTTTGAGTTCTCTTTTGCGGTGATTAGCAGGTGATCGCGAGTTCTCTTCAAGTACTCGCGTTAAATTCTTTAATACTTTCTTTGAGTTCTCTTTTGCAGAGATTAGAAGGTGATCGCGAGTTCTCTTCAGGTAATCGCGTTAAATTCTTTAATACCTGCTTTGAGTTTTCTTTTTGCAGAGATTAGCAGGTGTTCGCGAGTTCTCTTTAGGTACTCGGGTTATATTCTTTAATATCTGCTTTGAGTTTTCTTTTGCAGAGATTAGCAGGTGATCGGGAGTTCTCTTCAGGTACTCACGTTAAATTCTGTAATACCTGCTTTGAGTTATCTTTTGCAGAAATTAGCAGGTGATCGCGAGACCTCTTCAGGTACTCGCGTTAAATTCTTTAATACCTGCTTTGAGTTCTCTTTTGAAGAGATTAGCAGGTGATCGCGAGTTCTCTTCAGGCACTCGCGTTAAATTATTTAATACCTGCTTTGAGTTCTCTTTTGCAGAGATTAGCAGGTGATCGTGAGTTCTCTTCAGGCACTCGCATTAAATTCTTTAATACATGCTTTGAGTTCTCTTTTGAAGAGATTAGCAGGTGATCGCGAGTTCTCTTCAGGCACTCGCGTTAAATTCTTTAATACCTGCTTTGAGTTCTCTTTTGCAGAGATTAGAAGGTGATCGTGAGTTCTCTTCAGGTACTCACGTTAAATTCTTTAATAACTGCTTTGAGTTCTCTTTTGCAGAGATTAGAAGGTGATCGCGAGTTCTCTTCAGGTACTCGCGTTAAATTCTTTAATACCTGCTTTGAGTTCTTTTTTGCAGAGATTAGCAGGTGATTGTGAGTTCTCTTTAGGTACTCATGTTAAATTCTTTAATACCTGCTTTGAGTTCTCTTTTGCAAAGATTAGCAGGTGATTGCGAGTTCTCTTCAGGTACTCATGTTAAATTCTTTAATACCTGCTTTGAGTTCTCTTTTGCAGAGATTAGAAGGTGATCGTGAGTTCTCTTCAGGTACTCACGTTAAATTCTTTAATACCTTCTTTGAGTTCTTTTTTGAAGAGATTAGCAGGTGATCGCTAGTTCTCTTCAGGTACTCACGTTAAATTCTCTAATACCTGCTTTGAGTTCTCTTTTGCAGAGATTAGCAGGTGATCGCGAGTTCTCTTCAGGTACTCGCGTTAAATTCTTTAGTACCTGCTTTGAGTTCGCTTTTGCAGAGATTAGCATGTGATCGCGAGTTCTCTTCAGGTACTCGCGTTAAATTCATTAATACCTACTTTGAGTTCTCTTTTGCGGAGATCAGCAGGTAATTGTGAGTTCTCTTCAGGTACTCACGTGAAATTCTTTAATACCTGCTTTGAGTTCTCTTTTTGTAGAGATTAGCAGGTGTTCGCGAGTTCACTTTAGGTACTCGCGTTAAATTCTTAAATACCTGCTTTGAGTTCTCTTTTGCAGAGATTAGCAAGTGATCACGAGTTCTCTTCAGGTACTCGCATTAAATTCTTTAATACCTGCTTTGAGTTCTCTTTTGTAGAGATTAGCAGGTGATCGCGAGTTCTATTCAGGTACTCGCGTTAAATTCTTTAATACCTGCATTGAGTTCTCTTTTGGAGAGATTGGGAGGTGATCGCGAGTTGACTTCAGGTACTCGCGTTAAATTCTCTAATACCTGCTTTGAGTTCTCTTTTGCAGAGATTGATAGGTGATCGTGAGTTCTCTTCAGGTACTCGCTTTAAATTCTTTAATACCTGCTTTGAGTTCAATTTTGCAGAGATTAGCATGTGATCGCGAGTTCTCTTCAGGTTCTCGCGTTAAATTCATAAATACTTGCTTTGAGTTCTCTTTTGCGTAGATTACCAGGTGATCGCGAGTTCTCTTTAGGTACTCGCGTTAAATTCTGTAATACCTTCTTTAAGTTCTCTTTTGCAGAGATTAACAGGTGATCGCGAGTTCTCTTTTGGTACTCACATTAAATTCTTTAATACCTGCTTTGAGTTCTCTTTTGCAGAGATTAGCATGTGATCGCAAGTTCTATTCAGGTACTCGCGTTAAATTTATTAATACCTACTTTGAGTTCTCTTTTGGGGAGATTAGCAGGTGATCGCGAGTTCTCTTAAGGTACTCGCGTTAAATTCATTAATACCTTCTATTAGTTCGCTTTTGCAGAGATTAGCATGTGATCGCGAGTTCTCTTCAGGTACTCGCGTTAAATTCATTAATACCTACTTTGACTTCTCTTTTGTGGAGATTAGCAGGTGATCGCGAGTTCTCTTCAGGTACTCACGTTAAATTCTTTAATACCTGCTTTGAGTTCTCTTTTTGTAGAGATTAGCAGGTGTTCGCGAGTTCTCTTTAGGTACTCGCGTTAAAATATTTAATACCTGCTTTGAGTTCTCTTTTGCAGAGATTAGCAGGTGATCGCGAGTTATCTTCAGGTACTCGAGTTAAATTCTTTAATACCTGCTTTGAGTTCTCTTTTGTAGAGATTAGCAGGTGATCACGAGTTCTCTTCAGGTACTCGCGTTAAATTCTTTAATGCCTGCATTGAGTTCTCTTTTGTAGAGATTAGAAGGTGATCGCGAGTTGTCTTCAGGTACTCGCGTTAAATTCTCTAATACCTGCTTTGAGTTCTCTTTTGCAGAGATTAACAGGTGATCGTGAGTTCTCTTCAGGTACTCGCTTTAAATTCTTTAATACCTGCTTTGAGTTCTGTTTTGCAGAGATTAGCATGTGATCGCGAGTTCTCTTCAGATTCTCGCGTTAAATTCCTTAATACTTGCTTTGAGTTCTCTTTTGCGTAGATTACCAGGTGATCGCGAGTTCTCTTCAGGTACTCGTGTTAAATTTTGTAATACCTTCTTTAAGTTCTCTTTTGCAGAGATTAACAGGTGATCGCGAGTTCTCTTCTGGTACTCGCGTTAAATTCTTTAATACCTGCTTTGAGTTCTCTTTTGCAGAGATTAGCATGTGATCGCAAGTTCCATTCAGGTACTCGCGTTAAATTTAATAATACCTACTTTGAGTTCTCTTTTGCGGTGATTAGCAGGTGATCGCGAGTTCTCTTCAAGTACTCGCGTTAAATTCTGTAATACTTGCTTTGAGTTCTCTTTTGCAGAGATTAGAAGGTGATCGCGAGTTCTCTTCAGGTAATCACGTTAAATTCTTTAATACCTGCTTTGAGTTTTCTTTTTTGCAGAGATTAGCAGGTGTTCGCGAGTTCTCTTCAGGTACTCGGGTTATATTCTTTAATATCTTCTTTGAGTTTTCTTTTGCAGAGATTAGCAGGTGATCGAGAGTTCTCTTCAGGTACTCACGTTAAATTCTGTAATACCTGCTTTGAGTTCTCTTTTGCAGAGATTAGCAGGTGATCACGAGTTCTCTTCAGGTACTCGCATTAAATTCTTTAATACCTGCTTTGAGTTCTCTTTTGTAGAGATTAGCAGGTGATCGCGAGTTCTCTTCAGGTACTCGCGTTAAATTCTTTAATACCTGCATTGAGTTCTCTTTTGGAGAGATTAGGAGGTGATCGCGAGTTGACTTCAGGTACTCGCATTAAATTCTCTAATACCTGCTTTGAGTTCTCTTTTGCAGAGATTAATAGGTGATCGTGAGTTCTCTTCAGGTACTCGCTTTAAATTCTTTAATACCTGCTTTGAGTTCTGTTTTGCAGAGATTAGCATGTGATAGCGAGTTCTCTTCAGGTTCTCGCGTTAAATTCATAAATACTTGCTTTGAGTTCTCTTTTGCCTAGATTACCAGGTGATCGCGAGTTCTCTTCAGGTACTCGCGTTAAATTCTGTAATACCTTCTTTAAGTTCTCTTTTGTAGAGATTAACAGGTGATCGCGAGTTCTCTTCTGGTACTCACATTAAATTCTTTAATACCTGCTTTGAGTTCTCTTTTGCAGAGATTAGCATGTGATTGCAAGTTCTATTCAGGTACTCGTGTTAAATTTATTAATACCTACTTTGAGTTCTCTTTTGCGGAGATTAGCAGGTGATCGCGAGTTCTCTTCAGGTACTCGCGTTAAATTCTTTAATACCTGCTTTGAATTCTCTTTTGCAGAGATTAACAGGTGATCGCGAGTTCTCTTTAGGTACTCGCATTAAATTCTTTAATACCTGCTTTGAGTTCTCTTTTGCAGAGATTAGCATGTGATCGCGAGTTCTCTTCAGGTACTCGTATTAAATTCTTTAATACTTGCTTTGAGTTCTCTTTTGCAGAGATTAGAAGGTCATCACGAGTTCTCTTCAGGTAATCGCGTTAAATTCTTTAATACCTGCTTTGAGTTTTCTTTTTGCAGAGATTAGCAGGTGTTCGCGAGTTCACTTCGGGTACTCGCGTTATATTCTTTAATACCTGCTTTGAGTTTTCTTTTGCAGAGATTAGCAGGTGATCGCGAGTTCTCTTCAGGTACTCCATTAAATTATTTAATACCCGCTTTGAGTTCTCTTTTGCAGAGATTAGAAGGTGATCGGGAGTTCTCTTCAGGTACTCACGTTAAATTCTGTAATACCTGCTTTGAGTTATCTTTTGCAGAAATTAGCAGGTGATCGCGAGTCCTCTTCAGGTACTCGCGTTATATTCTTTAATACCTGCTTTGAGTTCTCTTTTGAAGAGATTAGCAGGTGATCGCGAGTTCTCTTCAGGCACTCGCGTTAAATTCTTTAATACCTGCTTTAAGTTCTCTTTTGCAGAGATTAGCAGGTGATCGTGAGTTCTCTTCAGGGACTCGCGTTAAATTCTATAATACCTGCTTTGAGTCCTCTTTTGAAGAGATTAGCAGGTGATCGCGAGTTCTCTTCAGGCACTCGCGTTAAATTCCTTAATACTTGCTTTGAGTTCTCTTTTGTAGAGATTAGCAGGTGATCGTGAGTTCTCTTCAGGTACTCGCGTTAAATTCTTTAATACCTACATTGAGTTCTCTTTTGCAGAGATTAGAAGGTGATCGCGAGTTCTCTTCAGGTACTCGCGTTAAATTCTTTAATACCCACTTTGAGTACTTTTTTGCAGAGATTAGCTGGTGATTGTGAGTTCTCTTTAGGTACTCACGTTAAATTCTTTAATACCTGCTTTGAGTTCTCTTTTGCAAAGATTAGCAGGTGATTGCGAGTTCTCTTCAGGTACTCGCGTTAAATTCTTTAATACCTGCTTTGAGTTCTCTTTTGCAGAGATTAGAAGGTGATTGTGAGTTCTCTTCAGGTACACACGTTAAATTCTTTAATACCTTCTTTGAGTTCTTTTTTGAAGAGATTAGCAGGTGATCGCTAGTTCTCTTCAGGTACTCACGTTAAATTCTCTAATACCTGCTTTGAGTTCTCTTTTGCAGAGTTTAGCAGGTGATCGCAAGTTCTCTTCAAGTACTCATGTTAAATTCATTAATACCTACTTTGAGTTCCCTTTTGCGGAGATCAGCAGGTGATTGCGAGTTCTCTTCAGGTACTCACGTTAAATTCTTTAATACCTGCTTTGAGTTCTCTTTTTGTAAAGATTAGCAGGTGTTCGCGAGTTCACTTTAGGTACTCGCGTTAAATTCTTTAATACCTGCTTTGAGTTCTCTTTTGCAGAGATTTGCAGGTGATCGCGAGTTCTCTTCAGGTACTCGCGTTAAATTCTTTAATAGCAACTTTGAGTTCCTTTTGCAGAGATTAGGAGGTGATCCCGAGTTATCTTCAGGCACTCATGTTAAATTCTCTAATACCTTCTTTGAGTTCTCTTTTCCAGAGATTAACAGGTGATCTTGAGTTCTCTTCAGGTACTCGCTTTAAATTCTTTAATACCTACTTTGAGTTCTGTTTTGCAGAGATTAGCATGTGATCGCGAGTTCTCTTCAGGTTCTCACGTTAAATTCATTAATACTTGCTTTGATTTCTCTTTTGCGGAGATTAGCAGGTGATCTCGAGTTCTCTTCAGGTACTCACGTTAAATTCTGTAATACCTTCTTTAAGTTCTCTTTTGCAGAGATTAACAGGTGATCGCGAGTTCTCTTCTGGTACTCACGTTAAATTCTTTAATACCTGCTTTGAGTTCTCTTTTGCAGAGATTAGCATGCGATTGCAAGTTCTATTCAGGTACTCGTGTTAAATTTATTAATACCAAGTTTGAGTTCTCTTTTGCGGAGATTAGCAGGTGATCGCGAGTTCTCTTCAGGTACTCGCGTTAAATTCTTTAATACCTGCTTTGATTTCTCTTTTGCAGAGATTAGCAGGTGATCGCGAGTTCTCTTTAGGTACTCGCATTAAATTCTTTAATACCTGCTTTGAGTTCTCTTTTGCAGAGATTAGCATGTGACAGCGAGTTCACTTCAGGTACTCGCGTTAAATTCTTTAATACTTGCTTTGAGTTCTCTTTTTAAGAGATTAGAAGGTGATCGCGAGTTCTCTTTATGTACTCGCGTTAAATTCTTTAATACCTGCTTTGAGTTTTCTTTTTGCAGAGATTAGCAGGTGTTCGCGAGTTCTCTTTTGGTACTCGCGTTATATTCTTTAATACCTGCTTTGAGTTTTCTTTTGCAGAGAATAGCAGGTGATCGCGAGTTCTCTTCAGGTACTCCGTTAAATTCTTTAATACATGCTTTGAGTTCTCTTTTGCAGAGATTAGCAGGTGATCGGGAGTTCTCTTCAGGTACTCACGTTAAATTCTTTAATACCTGCTTTGAGTTCTCTTTTGCAGAAATTAGCAGGTGATCGCGAGTTCTCTTCAGGTACTCGCTTTAAATTCTTTAATACCTTCTTTGAGTTCTTTTTTGAAGAGATTAGCAGGTGATTGCTAGTTCTCTTCAGGTACTCGCGTTAAATTCTCGAATACCTGCTTTGAGTTCTCTTTTGCAGAGATTAGCAGGTGATCGCGCGCTCTCTTCAGGTACTCACGTTAAATTCTTTAATACCTACTTTGAGTTCGCTTTTGCAGAGATTAGAATGGGATCGCGAGTTCTCTTCAGGTACTCGAGTTAAATTCATTAATACCTACTTTGAGTTCTCTTTTGCGGAGATTAGCAGGTGATCGCGAGTTCTCTCCAGGTACTCGCGTTAAATTCGTTAATACCTGCTTTGAGTTCTCTTTTTGTAGATATTAGCAGGTGTTCGCGAGTTCTCTTTAGGTACTCGCGTTAAATTCTGTAATACCTGCTTTGAGTTCTCTTTTGCAGAGATTAGCAGGTGATCGCGAGTTCTCTTCAGGTACTCGCATTAAATTCTTTAATACCTGCTTTGAGTTCTCTTTTGCAGAGATTAGCAGGTGATCGCGAGTTCTCTTTAAGTACTCGCATTATATTCTATAATACCTGCTTTGAGTTCTCTTTTGCGGAGATTAGCAGGTGATCGCGAGTTCTCTTCAGGTACTCGCGTTAAATTCTTTAATACCTGATTTGAGTTCTCTTTTGCACAGATTAGGAGGTGATCGCGAGTTGTCTTGAGGTACTCGCGTTAAATTCTTTAATACCTGCTTTGAGTTTTCTTTTACAGAGATTAGCAGGTGATCGTGAGTTCTCTTCAGGTACTCGCATTAAATTCTTTAATACCTGCTTTGAGTTCTATTTTGCAGAGATTAGCATGTGATCGCGAGTTCTCTTCTTGTTCTCACGTTAAATTCATTAATACCTGCTTTGAATTCTCTTTTGCTCAGATTAGCAGGAGATTGCGAGTTCTCTTCAGGTACTCACGTTAAATTCTGTAATACCTGCTTTAAGTTCTCTTTTGCAGAGATTAGCAGGTGATCGCGAGTTCTCTTCAGGTACTCGCGTTAAATTCTTTAATACCTGCTTTGAGTTCTCTTTTGCAGAGATTAGCAGGTGTTCGCGAGTTCTCTTCAGGTACTCGCGTTAAAGTCTTTAATACCTGCTTTGAGTTCTCTTTTGCAGAGATTAGCAGGTGATCGCGAGTTCTCTTCAAGTACTTGCATTGAATTCATTAATATATGCATTGAGTTCTCTTTTGTAGAGATTAGAAAGTGTTCACGAGTTCTCATCAGGTACTCGCATTAAATTCTTTAATACCTGCATTGGGTTTTCTTTTTGCAGAGATTAGCAGGTGATCGGTTGTTCTCTTCAGGAATTCGCGTTAAATTCTTTAATACCTACTTTGAGTTCTCTTTTGCAGAGATTATAAGGTGATCGCGAGTTCTCTTCAGGTACTCGCGTTAAATTATTTAATACCTGCTTTGAGTTCTCTTTATGAAGAGATTAGCAGGTGATCAAGAGTTCTCTTCAGGTACTCGCGTTAAATTCCTTAATACCTGCTTTGAGTTCTCTTTTGCAGAGATTAGGAGGTGATCGGGAGTTCTCTTCAGGTACTCGCGTTAAATTCTGTATTACCTGCTTTGAGTTCTCTTTTGCAGAGATTAGCAGGTGATCGCGGGTTCTCTTCAGGTACTCAAGTTAAATTCTTTAATACCTGCTATGAGTTCTCTATTGCAGAGATTAGCAGGTGATCACGAGTTCTCTTCAGGTACTCGCGTTAAATTCTTTAATACCTGCTTTGAGTTCTCTTTTGCAGAGAGTAGAAGGTGATCGTGAGTTCTCTTTAGTTACTCGCGTTAAATTCTTTAATACCTGCTCTGAGTTCTCTTTTTGCAGAGATTAGCAGGTGATCGGGAGTTCTCTTCACGTACTCGCGTTAAATTCTTTAATACCTACTTTTAGTTCTCTTTTGTAGAGATTAGGAGGTGATCGGGAGTTATCATCATGTACCCGCGTTAAACTCTTTAATAACTGCTTTGAGTTCTCTTTTGCAGAGATTAGCAGGTGATCACGAGTTCTCTACAGGTACTCGCATTAAATTCTTTAATACCTGCTTTGAGTTCTATTTTTGCAGAGATTAGCAGGTGATCTTGAGTTCTCTTCAGGTACTAGTGCTAAATTCTTTAATACCTACTTTGAGTTCTCTTTTGCAGAGATTAGCAGGTGATCGCGAGTTCTCTTCAGGACTCACGTTAAATTCTTTAATACCTGCTTTGAGTTCTCCTTTGCAGAGATTAGCAGGTGATCGCGAGTTCTCATCAAGTACTCGCATTAAATTCTTTAATATCTGCTTTGAGTTCTCTTTTGCAGAGATTAGCAGGTGATCACGAGTTCACTTTAGGTACTCACGGAAAATTCTTTATTAGCTGCTTTTAGTTCTCTTTTGCAGAGATTAGCAGGTGATCGCGAGTTCTCTTCAGGTACTCGCTTTAAATTCTATATTACCTTCTTTGAGTTCTTATTTGCAGAGATTAGTAGGTGATCGCCAGTTCTCTTCACGTACTCGCATTAAATTCTTTAATACCTGCTTTGAGTTCTCTTTTGCAGAGATTAGCAGGTGATCGTGAGTTTTGTTCAGGTACTCACGTTAAATTCTTTAATACCTACTTTGAGTTCTCTTTTGCAGATATTAGCAGGTGATCACAAGTTCTCTTCAGGTACGCGCTTTAAATTCTTTAATACATGCTTTGAGTTGTCTTTTGCAGAGATTAGCAGGTGATCGTGAGTTCTCTTCAGGTACTCGCGTTAAATTCTATAATACCTGCTTTGAGTCCTCTTTTGAAGAGATTAACAGGTGATCGCGAGTTCTCTTCAGGCACTCGCGTTAAATTCTTTAATACTTGCTTTGAGTTCTCTTTTGTAGAGATTAGCAGGTGATCGTGAGTTCTCTTCAGGTACTCGCGTTAAATTCTTTAATACCTGCTTTGAGTTCTCTTTTGCAGAGATTAGAAGGTGATCGCGAGTTCTCTTCAGGTACTCGCGTTAAATTCTTTAATACCTGCTTTGAGGACTTTTTGGCAGAGATTAGCTGGTGATTGTGAGTTCTATTTAGGTACTCACGTTAAATTCTTTAATACCTGCTTTGAGTTCTCTTTTGCAAAGATTAGCAGGTGATTGCGAGTTCTCTTCAGGTACTCGCGTTAAATTCTTTAATACCTGCTTTGAGTTCTCTTTTGCAGAGATTAGAAGGTGATCGTGAGTTCTCTTCAGGTACACACGTTAAATTCTTTAATACCTTCTTTGAGTTCTTTTTTGAAGAGATTAGCAGGTGATCGCTAGTTCTCTTCAGGTACTCACGTTAAATTCTCTAATAACTGCTTTGAGTTCTCTTTTGCAGAGATTAGCAGGTGATCGCGAGTTCTCTTCAGGTACTCACGTTAAATTCATTAATACCTACTTTGAGTTCCCTTTTGCGGAGATCAGCTGGTGATTGCGAGTTCTCTTCAGGTACTCACGTTAAATTCTTTAATACCTGCTTTGAGTTCTCTTTTTGTAAAGATTAGCAGGTGTTCGCGAGTTCACTTTAGGTACTCGCGTTAAATTCTTTAATACCTGCTTTGAGTTCTCTTTTGCAGAGATTAGCAGGTGATCACGAGTTCTCTTCAGGTACTCGCATTAAATTCATTAATACCTGCTTTGAGTTCTCTTTTTTAGAGATTAGCAGGTGATCGCGAGTTCTCTTCAGGTACTCGCGTTAAATTCTTTAATACCAACTTTGAGTTCTCTTTTGCAGAGATTAGTAGGTGATCCCGAGTTATCTTCAGGCACTCGTGTTAAATTCTCTAATACCTTCTTTGAGTTCTCTTTTCCAGAGATTAACAGGTGATCGTGAGTTCTCTTCAGGTACTCGCTTTAAATTCTTTAATACCTACTTTGAGTTCTGTTTTGCAGAGATTAGCATGTGATCGCGAGTTCTCTTCAGGTTCTCGCGTTAAATTCATTAATACTTGCTTTGAGTTCTCTTTTGCGGAGATTAGCAGGTGATCTCGAGTTCTCTTCAGGTACTCACGTTAAATTCTGTAATACCTTCTTTAAGTTCTCTTTTGCAGAGATTAACAGGTGATCGCGAGTTCTCTTCTGGTACTCACGTTAAATTCTTTAATACCTGCTTTGAGTTCTCTTTTGCAGAGATTAGCATGTGATTGCAAGTTCTATTCAGGTACTCGTGTTAAATTTATTAATACCTAGTTTGAGTTCTCCTTTGCGGAGATTAGCAGGTGATCGCGAGTTCTCTTCAGGTACTCGCGTTAAATTCTTTAATACCTGCTTTGATTTCTCTTTTGCAGAGATTAGCAGGTGATCGCGAGTTCTCTTTAGGTACTCGCATTAAATTCTTTAATACCTGCTTTGAGTTCTCTTTTGTAGAGATTAGCATGTGACCGCGAGTTCTCTTCAGGTACTCGCGTTAAATTCTTTAATACTTGCTTTGAGTTCTCTTTTCAAGAGATTAGAAGGTGGTCGCGAGTTCTCTTTATGTACTCGCGTTAAATTCTTTAATACCTGCTTTGAGTTTTCTTTTTGCAGAGATTAGCAGGTGTTCGCGAGTTCTCTTTTGGTACTCGCGTTATATTCTTTAATACCTGCTTTGAGTTTTCTTTTGTAGAGATTAGCAGGTGATCGCGAGTTCTCTTCAGGTACTCCATTAAATTATTTAATACCCGCTTTGAGTTCTCTTTTGCAGAGATTAGAAGGTGATCGGGAGTTCTCTTCAGGTACTCACATTAAATTCTGTAATACCTGCTTTGAGTTATCTTTTGCAGAAATTAGCAGGTGATCGCGAGACCTCTTCAGGTACTCGCGTTAAATTCTTTAATACCTGCTTTGAGTTCTCTTTTGAAGAGATTAGCAGGTGATCGCGAGTTCTCTTCAGGCACTCGCGTTAAATTCTTTAATACCTTCTTTAAGTTCTCTTTTGCAGAGATTAGCAGGTGATCGTGAGTTCTCTTCAGGTACTCGCGTTAAATTCTATAATACCTGCTTTGAGTCCTCTTTTGAAAAGATTAGTAGGTGATCGCGAGTTCTCTTCAGGCACTCGCGTTAAATTCTTTAATACTTGCTTTGAGTTCTCTTTTGTAGAGATTAGCAGGTGATCGTGAGTTCTCTTCAGGTACCCGCGTTAAATTCTTTAATACCTGCTTTGAGTTCTCTTTTGCATAGATTAGAAGGTGATCGCGAGTTCTCTTCAGGTACTCGCGTTAAATTCTTTAATACCTGCTTTGAGTACTTTTTTGCAGAGATTAGCTGGTGATTGTGAGTTCTCTTTAGGTACTCACGTTAAATTCTTTAATACCTGCTTTGAGTTCTCTTTTGCAAAGATTAGCAGGTGATTGCGAGTTCTCTTCAGGTACTCGCGTTAAATTCTTTAATACCTGCTTTGAGTTCTCTTTTGCAGAGATTAGAAGGTGATCGTGAGTTCTCTTCAGGTACACACGTTAAATTCTTTAATACCTTCTTTGAGTTCTTTTTTGAAGAGATTAGCAGGTGATCGCTAGTTCTCTTCAGGTACTCACGTTAAATTCTCTAATACCTGCTTTGAGTTCTCTTTTGCAGAGATTAGCAGGTGATCGCGAGTTCTCTTCAGGTACTCACGTTAAATTCATTAATACCTACTTTGAGTTCCCTTTTGCGGAGATCAGCAGGTGATTGCGAGTTCTCTTCAGGTACTCACGTTAAATTCTTTAATACCTGCTTTGAGTTCTCTTTTTGTAAAGATTAGCAGGTGTTCACGAGTTCACTTTAGGTACTCGCGTTAAATTCTTTAATACATGCTTTGAGTTCTCTTTTGGAGAGATTAGCAGGTGATCACGAGTTCTCTTCAGGTACTCGCATTAAATTCATTAATACCTGCTTTGAGTTCTCTTTTTTAGAGATTAGCAGGTGATCGCGAGTTCTCTTTAGGTACTCGCGTTAAATTCTTTAATACCTACTTTTAGTTCTCTTTTGCAGAGATTAGGAGGTGATCAGGAGTTATCATCATGTACCCGCGTTAAACTGTTTAATAACTGCTTTGAGTTCTCTTTTGCAGAGATTAGCAGGTGATCACGAGTTCTCTACAGGTACTCGCGTTAAATTCTTTAATACCTGCTTTGAGTTCTATTTTTGCAGAGATTAGCAGGTGATCTTGAGTTCTCTTCAGGTACTCGTGCTAAATTCTTTAATACCTGCTTTGAGTTCTCTTTTGCAGAGATTAGCAGGTGATCGCGAGTTCTCTTCAGGACTCACGTTAAATTCTTTAATACCTGCTTTGAGTTCTCCTTTGCAGAGATTAGCAAGTGATCGCGAGTTCTCTTCAGGTACTCGCATTAAATTCTTTAATATCTGCTTTGAGTTCTCTTTTGCAGAGATTAGCAGGTGATCACTAGTTCACTTTAGGTACTCACGGTAAATTCTTTATTAGCTGCTTTTAGTTCTCTTTTGCAGAGATTAGCAGGTGATCGCGAGTTCTCTTCAGGTACTCGCTTTAAATTCTATATTACCTTCTTTGAGTTCTCTTTTGCAGAGATTAGAAGGTGATCGGGAGTTCTCTTCAGGTACTCACATTAAATTCTGTAATACCTGCTTTGAGTTATCTTTTGCAGAAATTAGCAGGTGATCGCGAGACCTCTTCAGGTACTCGCGTTAAATTCTTTAATACCTGCTTTGAGTTCTCTTTTGAAGAGATTAGCAGGTGATCGCGAGTTCTCTTCAGGCACTCGCGTTAAATTCTTTAATACCTGCTTTAAGTTCTCTTTTGCAGAGATTAGCAGGTGATCATGAGTTCTCTTCAGGTACTCGCGTTAAATTCTATAATACCTGCTTTGAGTCCTCTTTTGAAAAGATTAGCAGGTGATCGCGAGTTCTCTTCAGGCACTCGCGTTAAATTCTTTAATACTTGCTTTGAGTTCTCTTTTGTAGAGATTAGCAGGTGATCGTGAGTTCTCTTCAGGTACCCGCGTTAAATTCTTTAATACCTGCTTTGAGTTCTCTTTTGCAGAGATTAGAAGGTGATCGCGAGTTCTCTTCAGGTACTCGCGTTAAATTCTGTAATACCTGCTTTGAGTACTTTTTTGCAGAGATTAGCTGGTGATTGTGAGTTCTCTTTAGGTACTCACGTTAAATTCTTTAATACCTGCTTTGAGTTCTCTTTTGCAAAGATTAGCAGGTGATTGCGAGTTCTCTTCAGGTACTCGCGTTAAATTCTTTAATACCTGCTTTGAGTTCTCTTTTGCAGAGATTAGAAGGTGATCGTGAGTTCTCTTCAGGTACACACGTTAAATTCTTTAATACCTTCTTTGAGTTCTTTTTTGAAGAGATTAGCAGGTGATCGCTAGTTCTCTTCAGGTACTCACGTTAAATTCTCTAATACCTGCTTTGAGTTCTCTTTTGCAGAGATTAGCAGGTGATCGCGAGTTCTCTTCAGGTACTCACGTTAAATTCATTAATACCTACTTTGAGTTCCCTTTTGCGGAGATCAGCAGGTGATTGCGAGTTCTCTTCAGGTACTCACGTTAAATTCTTTAATACCTGCTTTGAGTTCTCTTTTTGTAAAGATTAGCAGGTGTTCGCGAGTTCACTTTAGGTACTCGCGTTAAATTCTTTAATACCTGCTTTGAGTTCTCTTTTGCAGAGATTAGCAGGTGATCACGAGTTCTCTTCAGGTACTCGCATTAAATTCATTAATACCTGCTTTGAGTTCTCTTTTTTAGAGATTAGCAGGTGATCGCGAGTTCTCTTCAGGTACTCGCGTTAAATTCTTTAATACCAACTTTGAGTTCTCTTTTGCAGAGATTAGTAGGTAATCCCGAGTTATCTTCAGGCACTCGTGTTAAATTCTCTAATACCTTCTTTGAGTTCTCTTTTCCAGAGATTAACAGGTGATCGTGAGTTCTCTTCAGGTACTCGCTTTAAATTCTTTAATACCTACTTTGAGTTCTGTTTTGCAGAGATTAGCATGTGATCGCGAGTTCTCTTCAGGTTCTCGCGTTAAATTCATTAATACTTGCTTTGAGTTCTCTTTTGCGGAGATTAGCAGGTGATCTCGAGTTCTCTTCAGGTACTCACGTTAAATTCTGTAATACCTTCTTTAAGTTCTCTTTTGCAGAGATTAACAGGTGATCGCGAGTTCTCTTCTGGTACTCACGTTAAATTCTTTAATACCTGCTTTGAGTTCTCTTTTGCAGAGATTAGCATGTGATTGCAAGTTCTATTCAGGTACTCGTGTTAAATTTATTAATACCTAGTTTGAGTTCTCTTTTGCGGAGATTAGCAGGTGATCGCGAGTTCTCTTCAGGTACTCGCGTTAAATTCTTTAATACCTGCTTTGATTTCTCTTTTGCAGAGATTAGCAGGTGATCGCGAGTTCTCTTTAGGTACTCGCATTAAATTCTTTAATACCTGCTTTGAGTTCTCTTTTGTAGAGATTAGCATGTGACCGCGAGTTCTCTTCAGGTACTCGCGTTAAATTCTTTAATACTTGCTTTGAGTTCTCTTTTCAAGAGATTAGAAGGTGATCGCGAGTTCTCTTTATGTACTCGCGTTAAATTCTTTAATACCTGCTTTGAGTTTTCTTTTTGCAGAGATTAGCAGGTGTTCGCGAGTTCTCTTTTGGTACTCGCGTTATATTCTTTAATACCTGCTTTGAGTTTTCTTTTGTAGAGATTAGCAGGTGATCGCGAGTTCTCTTCAGGTACTCCATTAAATTATTTAATACCCGCTTTGAGTTCTCTTTTGCAGAGATTAGAAGGTGATCAGGAGTTCTCTTCAGGTACTCACATTAAATTCTGTAATACCTGCTTTGAGTTATCTTTTGCAGAAATTAGCAGGTGATCGCGAGACCTCTTCAGGTACTCGCGTTAAATTCTTTAATACCTGCTTTGAGTTCTCTTTTGAAGAGATTAGCAGGTGATCGCGAGTTCTCTTCAGGCACTCGCGTTAAATTCTTTAATACCTGCTTTAAGTTCTCTTTTGCAGAGATTAGCAGGTGATCGTGAGTTCTCTTCAGGTACTCGCGTTAAATTCTATAATACCTGCTTTGAGTCCTCTTTTGAAAAGATTAGCAGGTGATCGCGAGTTCTCTTCAGGCACTCGCGTTAAATTCTTTAATACTTGCTTTGAGTTCTCTTTTGTAGAGATTAGCAGGTGATCGTGAGTTCTCTTCAGGTACCCGCGTTAAATTCTTTAATACCTGCTTTGAGTTCTCTTTTGCAGAGATTAGAAGGTGATCGCGAGTTCTCTTCAGGTACTCGCGTTAAATTCTTTAATACCTGCTTTGAGTACTTTTTTGCAGAGATTAGCTGGTGATTGTGAGTTCTCTTTAGGTACTCACGTTAAATTCTTTAATACCTGCTTTGAGTTCTCTTTTGCAAAGATTAGCAGGTGATTGCGAGTTCTCTTCAGGTACTCGCGTTAAATTCTTTAATACCTGCTTTGAGTTCTCTTTTGCAGAGATTAGAAGGTGATCGTGAGTTCTCTTCAGGTACACACGTTAAATTCTTTAATACCTTCTTTGAGTTCTTTTTTGAAGAGATTAGCAGGTGATCGCTAGTTCTCTTCAGGTACTCACGTTAAATTCTCTAATACCTGCTTTGAGTTCTCTTTTGCAGAGATTAGCAGGTGATCGCGAGTTCTCTTCAGGTACTCACGTTAAATTCATTAATACCTACTTTGAGTTCCCTTTTGTGGAGATCAGCAGGTGATTGCGAGTTCTCTTCAGGTACTCACGTTAAATTCTTTAATACCTGCTTTGAGTTCTCTTTTTGTAAAGATTAGCAGGTGTTCGCGAGTTCACTTTAGGTACTCGCGTTAAATTCTTTAATACATGCTTTGAGTTCTCTTTTGCAGAGATTAGCAGGTGATCGCGAGTTCTCTTCAGGTACTCGCATTAAATTCATTAATACCTGCTTTGAGTTCTCTTTTTTAGAGATTAGCAGGTGATCGCGAGTTCTCTTCAGGTACTCGCGTTAAATTCTTTAATACCAACTTTGAGTTCTCTTTTGCAGAGATTAGGAGGTGATCCCGAGTTATCTTCAGGCACTCGTGTTAAATTCTCTAATACCTTCTTTGAGTTCTCTTTTCCAGAGATTAACAGGTGATCGTGAGTTCTCTTCAGGTACTCGCTTTAAATTCTTTAATACCTACTTTGAGTTCTGTTTTGCAGAGATTAGCATGTGATCGCGAGTTCTCTTCAGGTTTTCGCGTTAAATTCATTAATACTTGCTTTGAGTTCTCTTTTGCGGAGATTAGCAGGTGATCTCGAGTTCTCTTCAGGTACTCACGTTAAATTCTGTAATACCTTCTTTAAGTTCACTTTTGCAGAGATTAACAGGTGATCGCGAGTTCTCTTCTGGTACTCACGTTAAATTCTTTAATACCTGCTTTGAGTTCTCTTTTGCAGAGATTAGCATGTTATTGCAAGTTCTATTCAGGTACTCGTGTTAAATTTATTAATACCTAGTTTGAGTTCTCTTTTGCGGAGATTAGCAGGTGATCGCGAGTTCTCTTCAGGTACTCGCATTAAATTCTTTAATACCTGCTTTGATTTCTCTTTTGCAGAGATTAGCAGGTGATCGCGAGTTCTCTTTAGGTACTCGCATTAAATTCTGTAATACCTGCTTTGAGTTCTCTTTTGCAGAGATTAGCCTGTGACCGCGAGTTCTCTTCAGGTACTCGCGTTAAATTCTTTAATACTTGCTGTGAGTTCTCTTTTCAAGAGATTAGAAGGTGATCGCGAGTTCTCTTTATGTACTCGCGTTAAATTCTTTAATACCTGCTTTGAGTTTTCTTTTTGCAGAGATTAGCAGGTGTTCGCGAGTTCTCTTTTGGTACTCGCGTTATATTCTTTAATACCTGCTTTGAGTTTTCTTTTGCAGAGATTAGCAGGTTAGCGAGCTCTCTTCAGGTACTCCGTTAAATTCCTTAATACGTGCTTTGAGTTCTCTTTTGCAGAGATTAGCAGGTGATCGAGAGTTCTCTTCAGGTACTCACGTTAAATTCTTTAATACCTGCTTTGATTTCTCTTTTGCAGAAATTAGCAGGTGATCGCGAGTTCTCTTCAGGTACTCGCTTTAAATTCTTTAATACCTTCTTTGAGTTCTTTTTTGAAGAGATTAGCAGGTGATTGCTAGTTCTCTTCAGGTACTCGCATTAAATTCTCTAATACCTGCTTTGAGTTCACTTTTGCAGAGATTAGCAGGTGATCGCGGTCTCTCTTCAGGTACTCACGTTAAATTCTTTAATACCTGCTTTGAGTTCGCTTTTGCAGAGATTAGAATGGGATCGCGAGTTCTCTACAGGTACTCGTGTTAAATTCATTAATACCTACTTTGAGTTCTCTTTTGCGGAGATTAGCAGGTGATCGCGAGTTCTCTCCAGGTACTCGCGTTAAATTCGTTAATACCTGCTTTGAGTTCTCTTTTTGTAGAGATTAGCAGGTGTTCGCGAGTTCTCCTTAGGTACTCGCGTTAAATTCTGTAATACCTGCTTTGAGTTCTCTTTTGCAGAGATTAGCAGGTGATCGCGAGTTCTCTTCAGGTACTCGCATTAAATTCTTTAATACCTGCTTTGAGTTCTCTTTTGCAGAGATTAGCAGGTGATCGCGAGTTCTCTTTAAGTACTCGCATTATATTCTGTAATACCTACTTTGAGTTCTCTTTTGCGGAGATTAGCAGGTGATCGCGAGTTCTCTTCAGGTACTCGCGTTAAATTCTTTAATACCTGATTTGAGTTCTCTTTTGCAGAGATTAATAGGTGATCGCGAGTTGTCTTCAGGTACTCGCGTTAAATTCTTTAATACCTGCTTTGAGTTTTCTTTTACAGAGATTAGCAGGTGATCGTGAGTTCTCTTCAGGTACTCGCATTAAATTCTTTAATACCTGCTTTGAGTTCTGTTTTGCAGAGATTAGCATGTGATCGCGAGTTCTCTTCTTGTTCTCACATTAAATTCATTAATAGTTGCTTTGAATTCTCTTTTGCTCAGATTAGCAGGAGATCAAGAGTTATCTTCAGGTACTCACGTTAAATTCTGTAATACCTGCTTTAAGTTCTCTTTTGCAGAGATTAGCAGGTGATCGCGAGTTCTCATCAGGTACTCACGTTAAATTCTTTAATACCTGCTTTGATTACTCTTTTGTAGAGATTATCATGTGATCGCAAGTTCTCTTCAGGTACACACGTTAAATTTATTAATACCTATTTTTAGTTCTCTTTTGCGGAGATTAGCAGGTGATCGTGAGTTCTTTTCAGGTACTCGCGTTAAATTCTTTAATACCTGCTTTGAGTTCACTTTTGCAGAGATTAGCAGGTGATCGCGAGTTCTATTTAAGTACTCGCATTATATTCTATAATACCTGCTTTGAGTTCTCTTTTGTAGAGATTAGCATGTGATCGCGAGTTCTCTTCAGGTATTCACGTTAAATTCTTTAATACCTCCTTTGAGTTCTCTTTTTGCAGAGATTAGTAGGTGTTCGCGAGTTCTCTTCAGGTACTCGCGTTAAAGTCTTTAATACCTGCTTTGAGTTCTCTTTTGCAGAGATTAGCAGGTGATCGCGAGTTCTCTTCAAGTACTCGCATTAAATTCATTAATATATGCTTTGAGTTCTCTTTTGTAAGGATTAGAAAGTGTTCGCAAGTTCTCTTCAGGACTCACGTTAAATTCTTTAATACATGCTTTGAGTTCTCTTTTGCAGAGATTATAAGGTGATCGCAAGTTCTCTTCAGGTACTCGCGTTAAATTATTTAATACCTGCTTTGAGTTCTCTTTATGAAGAGATTAGCAGGTGATCAAGAGTTATCTTCAGGTACTCGCGTTAAATTCCTTAATACCTGCTTTGAGTTCTCTTTTACAGAGATTAGGAGGTGATCGGGAGTTCTCTTCAGGTACTCGCGTTAAATTCTGTATTACCTGCTTTGAGTTCTCTTTTGCAGAGATTAGCAGGTGATCGCGGGTTCTCTTCAGCTACTCAAGTTAAATTCTTTAATACCTGCTATGAGTTCTCTATTGCAGAGATTAGCAGGTGATCGCGAGTTCTCTTCAGGTACTCACGTTAAATTCTTTAATACCTGTTTTGAGTTCTCTTTTGCAGAGAGTAGAAGGTGATCGTGAGTTCTCTTTAGGTACTCGCGTTAAATTCTTTAATACCTACTCTGAGTTCTCTTTTTGCAGAGATTAGCAGGTGATCGGGAGTTCTCTTCACGTACTCACGTTAAATTCTTTAATACCTACTTTTAGTTCTCTTTTGCAGAGATTAGGAGGTGATCGGGAGTTATCATCATGTACCCGCGTTAAACTCTTTAATAACTGCTTTGAGTTCTCTTTTGCAGAGATTAGCAGGTGATCACGAGTTCTCTACAGGTACTCGCGTTAAATTCTTTAATACCTGCTTTGAGTTCTATTTTTGCAGAGATTAGCAGGTGATCTTGAGTTCTCTTCAGGTACTCGTGCTAAATTCTTTAATACCTGCTTTGAGTTCTCTTTTGCAGAGATTAGCAGGTGATCGCGAGTTCTCTGCAGGACTCACGTTAAATTATTTAATACCTGCTTTGAGTTCTCCTTTGCAGAGATTAGCAGGTGATCGCGAGTTCTCTTCAGGTACTCGCATTAAATTCTTTAATATCTGCTTTGAGTTCTCTTTTGCAGAGATTAGCAGGTGATCACGAGTTCACTTCAGGTACTCATGGTAAATTCTTTATTAGTTGCTTTTAGTTCTCTTTTGCAGAGATTAGCAGGTGATCGCGAGTTCTCTTCAGGTACTCGCTTTAAATTCTATATTACCTTCTTTGAGTTCTCATTTGCAGAGATTAGTAGGTGATCGCGAGTTCTCTTCACGTACTCGCATTAAATTCTTTAATATCTGCTTTGAGTTCTCTTTTGCAGAGATTAGCAGGTGATCACGAGTTCACTTTAGGTACTCACGGTAAATTCTTTATTAGCTGCTTTTAGTTCTCTTTTGCAGAGATTAGCAGGTGATCGCGAGTTCTCTTCAGGTACTCGCTTTAAATTCTATATTACCTTCTTTGAGTTCTCATTTGCAGAGATTAGTAGGTGATCGCGAGTTCTCTTCACGTACTCGCATTAAATTCTTTAATACCTGCTTTGAGTTCTCTTTTGCAGAGATTAGAAGGTGATCACAAGTTCTCTTCAGGCACTCACATTAAATTATTTAATACCTGCTTTGAGTACTTTTTGCAGAGATTAGCTGGTGATTGTGAGTTCTCTTTAGGTACTCACGTTAAATTCTTTAATACCTGCTTTGAGTTCTCTTTTGTAGAGATTAGCAGGTGATCGTGAGTTCTCTTCAGGTACTCGCGTTAAATTCTTTAATACCTGCTTTGAGTTCTCTTTTGCAGAGATTAGAAGGTGATCACGAGTTCTCTTCAGGTACTCGCGTTAAATTCTTTAATACCTGCTTTGAGTACTTTTTTGCAGAGATTAGCTGGTGATTGCGAGTTCTCTTTAGGTACTCACGTTAAATTCTTTAATACCTGCTTTGAGTTCTCTTTTGCAAAGATTAGCAGGTGATTGCGAGTTCTCTTCAGGTACTCGCGTTAAATTCTTTAATACCTGCTTTGAGTTCTCTTTTGCAGAGATTAGAAGGTGATCGTGAGTTCTCTTCAGGTACACACGTTAAATTCTTTAATACCTTCTTTGAGTTCTTTTTTGAAGAGATTGGCAGGTGATCGCTAGTTCTCTTCAGGTACTCACGTTAAATTCTCTAATACCTGCTTTGAGTTCTCTTTTGCAGAGATTAGCAGGTGATCGCGAGTTCTCTTCAGGTACTCACGTTAAATTCATTAATACCTACTTTGAGTTCCCTTTTGCGGAGATCAGCAGGTGATTGCGAGTTCTCTTCAGGTACTCACGTTAAATTCTTTAATACCTGCTTTGAGTTCTCTTTTTGTAAAGATTAGCAGGTGTTCACGAGTTCACTTTAGGTACTCGCGTTAAATTCTTTAATACATGCTTTGAGTTCTCTTTTGCAGAGATTAGCAGGTGATCACGAGTTCTCTTCAGGTACTCGCATTAAATTCATTAATACCTGCTTTGAGTTCTCTTTTTTAGAGATTAGCAGGTGATCGCGAGTTCTCTTTAGGTACTCGCGTTAAATTCTTTAATACCTACTTTTAGTTCTCTTTTGCAGAGATTAGGAGGTGATCAGGAGTTATCATCATGTACCCGCGTTAAACTCTTTAATAACTGCTTTGAGTTCTCTTTTGCAGAGATTAGCAGGTGATCACGAGTTCTCTACAGGTACTCGCGTTAAATTCTTTAATACCTGCTTTGAGTTCTATTTTTGCAGAGATTAGCAGGTGATCTTGAGTTCTCTTCAGGTACTCGTGCTAAATTCTTTAATACCTGCTTTGAGTTCTCTTTTGCATAGATTAGCAGGTGATCGCGAGTTCTCTTCAGGACTCACGTTAAATTCTTTAATACCTGCTTTGAGTTCTCCTTTGCAGAGATTAGCAGGTGATCGCGAGTTCTCTTCAGGTACTCGCATTAAATTCTTTAATATCTGCTTTGAGTTCTCTTTTGCAGAGATTAGCAGGTGATCACGAGTTCACTTTAGGTACTCACGGTAAATTCTTTATTAGCTGCTTTTAGTTCTCTTTTGCAGAGATTAGCAGGTGATCGCGAGTTCTCTTCAGGTACTCGCTTTAAATTCTATATTACCTTCTTTGAGTTCTCATTTGCAGAGATTAGTAGGTGATCGCGAGTTCTCTTCACGTACTCGCATTAAATTCTTTAATACCTGCTTTGAGTTCTCTTTTGCAGAGATTAGCAGGTGATCGTGAGTTTTGTTCAGGTACTCACGTTAAATTCTTTAATACCTACTTTGAGTTCTTTTTTGCAGATATTAGCAGGTGATCGCAAGTTCTCTTCAGGTACGCGCTTTAAATTCTTTAATACATGCTTTGAGTTGTCTTTTGCAGAGATTAGCAGGTGATCGTGAGTTCTCTTCAGGTACTCGCGTTAAATTCTATAATACCTGCTTTGAGTCCTCTTTTGAAGAGATTAGCAGGTGATCGCGAGTTCTCTTCAGGCACTCGCGTTAAATTCTTTAATACTTGCTTTGAGTTCTCTTTTGCAGAGATTAGCAGGTGATCGTGAGTTCTCTTCAGGTACTCGCGTTAAATTCTTTAATACCTGCTTTGAGTTCTCTTTTGCAGAGATTAGAAGGTGATCGCGAGTTCTCTTCAGGTACTCGCGTTAAATTCTTTAATACCTGCTTTGAGTACTTTTTTGCAGAGATTAGCTGGTGATTGTGAGTTCTCTTTAGGTACTCACGTTAAATTCTTTAATACCTGCTTTGAGTTCTCTTTTGCAAAGATTAGCAGGTGATTGCGAGTTCTCTTCAGGTACTCGCGTTAAATTCTTTAATACCTGCTTTGAGTTCTCTTTTGCAGAGATTAGAAGGTGATCGTGAGTTCTCTTCAGGTACACACGTTAAATTCTTTAATACCTTCTTTGAGTTCTTTTTTGAAGAGATTAGCAGGTGATCGCTAGTTCTCTTCAGGTACTCACGTTAAATTCTCTAATACCTGCTTTGAGTTCTCTTTTGCAGAGATTAGCAGGTGATCGTGAGTTCTCTTCAGGTACTCACGTTAAATTCATTAATACCTACTTTGAGTTCCGTTTTGCGGAGATCAGCAGGTGATTGCGAGTTCTCTTCAGGTACTCACGTTAAATTCTTTAATACCTGCTTTGAGTTCTCTTTTTGTAAAGATTAGCAGGTGTTCGCGAGTTCACTTTAGGTACTCGCGTTAAATTCTTTAATACCTGCTTTGAGTTCTCTTTTGCAGAGATTAGCAGGTGATCACGAGTTCTCTTCAGGTACTCGCATTAAATTCATTAATACCTGCTTTGAGTTCTCTTTTTTAGAGATTAGCAGGTGATCGCGAGTTCTCTTCAGGTACTCGCGTTAAATTCTTTAATACCAACTTTGAGTTCTCTTTTGCAGAGATTAGGAGGTGATCCCGAGTTATCTTCAGGCACTCGTGTTAAATTCTCTAATACCTTCTTTGAGTTCTCTTTTCCAGAGATTAACAGGTGATCGTGAGTTCTCTTCAGGTACTCGCTTTAAATTCTCTAATACCTGCTTTGAGTTCTCTTTTGCAGAGATTAGCAGGTGATCGCGAGTTCTCTTCAGGTACTCACATTAAATTCATTAATACCTACTTTGAGTTCCCTTTTGCGGAGATCAGCAGGTGATTGCGAGTTCTCTTCAGGTACTCACGTTAAATTCTTTAATACCTGCTTTGAGTTCTCTTTTTGTAAAGATTAGCAGGTGTTCGCGAGTTCACTTTAGGTACTCGCGTTAAATTCTTTAATACCTGCTTTGAGTTCTCTTTTGCAGAGATTAGCAGGTGATCGCGAGTTCTCTTCAGGTACTCGCATTAAATTCATTAATACCTGCTTTGAGTTCTCTTTTTTAGAGATTAGCAGGTGATCGCGAGTTCTCTTCAGGTACTCGCGTTAAATTCTTTAATACCAACTTTCAGTTCTCTTTTGCAGAGATTAGGAGGTGATCCCGAGTTATCTTCAGGCACTCGTGTTAAATTCTCTAATACCTTCTTTGAGTTCTCTTTTCCAGAGATTAACAGGTGATCGTGAGTTCTCTTCAGGTACTCGCTTTAAATTCTTTAATACCTACTTTGAGTTCTGTTTTGCAGAGATTAGCATGTGATCGCGAGTTCTCTTCAGGTTCTCGCGTTAAATTCATTAATACTTGCTTTGAGTTCTCTTTTGCGGAGATTAGCAGGTGATCTCGAGTTCTCTTCAGGTACTCACGTTAAATTCTGTAATACCTTCTTTAAGTTCACTTTTGCAGAGATTAACAGGTGATCGCGAGTTCTCTTCTGGTACTCACATTAAATTCTTTAATACCTGCTTTGAGTTCTCTTTTGCAGAGATTAGCATGTGATTGCAAGTTCTATTCAGGTACTCGTGTTAAATTTATTAATACCTAGTTTGAGTTCTCTTTTGCGGAGATTAGCAGGTGATCGCGAGTTCTCTTCAGGTACTCGCGTTAAATTCTTTAATACCTGCTTTGATTTTTCTTTTGCAGAGATTAGCAGGTGATCGCGAGTTCTCTTTAGGTACTCGCATTAAATTCTGTAATACCTGCTTTGAGTTCTCTTTTG
Organism: Dactylorhiza incarnata; assembly: GCA_033032865.1. NCBI lineage: Eukaryota > Viridiplantae > Streptophyta > Magnoliopsida > Asparagales > Orchidaceae > Dactylorhiza > Dactylorhiza incarnata. The sequence continues at coordinate 7,668,096 of JAWHQI010000098.1, forward strand.
CAGAGATTAGCATGTGACCGCGAGTTCTCTTCAGGTACTCGCGTTAAATTCTTTAATACTTGCTTTGAGTTCTCTTTTCAAGAGATTAGAAGGTGATCGCGAGTTCTCTTTATGTACTCGCGTTAAATTCTTTAATACCTGCTTTGAGTTTTCTTTTTGCAGAGATTAGCAGGTGTTCGCGAGTTCTCTTTTGGTACTCGCGTTATATTCTTTAATACCTGCTTTGAGTTTTCTTTTGCAGAGATTAGCAGGTGATCGCGAGTTCTCTTCAGGTACTCCGTTAAATTCCTTAATACGTGCTTTGAGTTCTCTTTTGCAGAGATTAGCAGGTGATCGGGAGTTCTCTTCAGGTACTCACGTTAAATTCTTTAATACCTGCTTTGATTTCTCTTTTGCAGAAATTAGCAGGTGATCGCGAGTTCTCTTCAGGTACGAGCTTTAAATTCTTTAATACCTTCTTTGAGTTATTTTTTGAAGTGATTAGCAGGTGATTGCTATTTCTCTTCAGGTACTCGCGTTAAATTCTCTAATACCTGCTTTGAGTTCTCTTTTGCAGAGATTAGCAGGTGATCGCGGGCTCTCTTCAGGTACTCACGTTAAATTCTTTAATACCTGCTTTGAGTTCGCTTTTGCAGAGATTAGAATGGGATCGCGATTTCTCTACAGGTACTCGTGTTAAATTCATTAATACCTACTTTGAGTTCTCTTTTACGGAGATTAGCAGGTGATCGCGAGTTCTCTCCAGGTACTCACGTTAAATTCGTTAATACCTGCTTTGAGTTCTCTTTTTGTAGAGATTAGCAGGTGTTCGCGAGTTCTCTTTAGGTACTCGCGTTAAATTCTGTAATACCTGCTTTGAGTTCTCTTTTGCAGAGATTAGCAGGTGATCGCGAGTTCTCTTCAGGTACTCGCATTAAATTCTTTAATACCTGCTTTGAGTTCTCTTTTGCAGAGATTAGCAGGTGATCGCGAGTTCTCTTTAAGTACTCGCATTATATTCTGTAATACCTACTTTGAGTTCTCTTTTGCGGAGATTAGCAGGTGATCGCGAGTTCTCTTCAGGTACTCGCGTTAAATTCTTTAATACCTGATTTGAGTTCTCTTTTGCAGAGATTAGGAGGTGATCGCGAGTTCTCTTCAAGTACTCGCGTTAAATTCTTTAATACCTGCTTTGAGTTTTCTTTTACAGAGATTAGCAGGTGATCGTGAGTTCTCTTCAGGTACTCGCATTAAATTCTTTAATACCTGCTTTGAGTTCTGTTTTGCAGAGATTAGCATGTGATCGCGAGTTCTCTTCTTGTTCTCACATTAAATTCATTAATACTTGCTTTGAATTCTCTTTTGCTCAGATTAGCAGGAGATCGCGAGTTATCTTCAGGTACTCACGTTAAATTCTGTAATACCTGCTTTAAGTTCTCTTTTGCAGAGATTAGCAGGTGATCGCGAGTTCTCTTCAGGTACTCGCGTTAAATTCTTTAATACCTGCTTTGATTACTCTTTTGCAGAGATTATCATGTGATCGCAAGTTCTCTTCAGGTACACGCGTTAAATTTATTAATACCTATTTTTAGTTCTCTTTTGCGGAGATTAGCAGGTGATCGTGAGTTCTTTTCAGGTACTCGCGTTAAATTCTTTAATACCTGCTTTGAGTTCACTTTTGCAGAGATTAGCAGGTGATCGCGAGTTCTATTTAAGTACTCGCATTATATTCTGTAATACCTGCTTTGAGTTCTCTTTTGTAGAGATTAGCATGTGATCGCGAGTTCTCTTCAGGTATTCACGTTAAATTCTTTAATACCTCCTTTGAGTTCTCTTTTTGCAGAGATTAGCAGGTGTTCGCGAGTTCTCTTCAGGTACTCGCGTTAAAGTCTTTAATACCTGCTTTGAGTTCTCTTTTGCAGAGATTAGCAGGTGATCGCGAGTTCTCTTCAAGTACTCGCATTAAATTCATTAATATATGCTTTGAGTTCTCTTTTGTAGAGATTAGAAAGTGTTCGCGAGTTCTCTTCAGGACTCACGTTAAATTCTTTAATACCTGCTTTGGGTTCTCTTTTGCAGAGATTATAAGGTGATCGCAAGTTCTCTTCAGGTACTCGCGTTAAATTATTTAATACCTGCTTTGAGTTCTCTTTATGAAGAGATTAGCAGGTGATCAAGAGTTCTCTTCAGGTACTCGCGTTAAATTCCTTAATACCTGCTTTGAGTTCTCTTTTACAGAGATTAGGAGGTGATCGGGAGTTCTCTTCAGGTACTCGCGTTAAATTCTGTATTACCTGCTTTGAGTTCTCTTTTGCAGAGATTAGCAGGTGATCGCGGGTTCTCTTCAGGTACTCAAGTTAAATTCTTTAATACCTGCTATGAGTTCTCTATTGCAGAGATTAGCAGGTGATCGCGAGTTCTCTTCAGGTACTCGCGTTAAATTCTTTAATACCTGCTTTGAGTTCTCTTTTGCAGAGAGTAGAAGGTGATCGTGAGTTCTCTTTAGGTACTCGCGTTAAATTCTTTAATACCTGCTCTGAGTTCTCTTTTTGCAGAGATTAGCAGGTGATCGGGAGTTCTCTTCACGTACTCACGTTAAATTCTTTAATACCTACTTTTAGTTCTCTTTTGCAGAGATTAGGAGGTGATCGGGAGTTATCATCATGTACCCGCGTTAAACTCTTTAATAACTGCTTTGAGTTCTCTTTTGCAGAGATTAGCAGGTGATCACGAGTTCTCTACAGGTACTCGCGTTAAATTCTTTAATACCTGCTTTGAGTTCTATTTTTGCAGAGATTAGCAGGTGATCTTGAGTTCTCTTCAGGTACTCGTGCTAAATTCTTTAATACCTGCTCTGAGTTCTCTTTTGCAGAGATTAGCAGGTGATCGCGAGTTCTCTGCAGGACTCACGTTAAATTATTTAATACCTTCTTTGAGTTCTCCTTTGCAGAGATTAGCAGGTGATCGCGAGTTCTCTTCAGGTACTCGCATTAAATTCTTTAATATCTGCTTTGAGTTCTCTTTTGCAGAGATTAGCAGGTGATCACGAGTTCACTTCAGGTACTCACGGTAAATTCTTTATTAGCTGCTTTTAGTTCTCTTTTGCAGAGATTAGCAGGTGATCGCGAGTTCTCTTCAGGTACTCGCTTTAAATTCTATATTACCTTCTTTGAGTTCTCATTTGCAGAGATTAGTAGGTGATCGCGAGTTCTCTTCACGTACTCGCATTAAATTCTTTAATACCTGCTTTGAGTTCTCTTTTGCAGAGATTAGAAGGTGATCACAAGTTCTCTTCAGGCACTCACATTAAATTATTTAATACCTGCTTTGAGTTCTACTTTGTATTGATTAGCATGTGATCGCGAGTTCTCTTCAGGCACTCACATTAAATTCTTTAATACCTGCTTTGAGTTCTCTTTTGCAGAGATTAGCAGGTGATCGTGAGTTTTGTTCAGGTACTCACGTTAAATTCTTTAATACCTACTTTGAGTTCTCTTTTGCAGATATTAGCAGGTGATCGCAAGTTCTCTTCAGGTACGCGCTTTAAATTCTTTAATACATGCTTTGAGTTGTCTTTTGCAGAGATTAACATGTGATCGCGAGTTCTCTTCAGGTACTCACGTTAAATTCATTAATACCTGCTTTGAGTTCTCTTTTGCAGAGATTAGCAGGTGATCGCGAGTTCTCTTCAGGTACTCACGTTAAATTCTTTAATACCTGCTTTGAGTTCTATTTTTGCAGAGATTAGCAAGTGATCGCGAGTTCTCTTCAGGTACTCCCGCTAAATTCTTTAATACCTGCTTTGAGTTCTCTTTTGCAGAGATTAGCAGGTGATCGCGAGTTCTCTTTAAGTACTCGCATTATATTCTGTAATACCCACTTTGAGTTCTCTTTTGCGGAGATTAGCTGGTGATCGCGAGTTCTCTTCGGGGACTCGCGTTAAATTCTTTAATACCTGCTTTGAGTTCTCTTTTGCTGAGATTAGCAGGTGATCACGAGTTCTTTTTAGGTACTCGCATTAAATTACATATTACCTGTTTTGAGTTCTCTTTTGATGAGATTAGCAGGTGATCGCGAGTTCTCTTCAGGTACTCGCATTAAATTCTTTAATACTTGCTTTGAGTTCTCTTTTGCAAAGATTAGCAGGTGATCGCGAGTTCTCTTCAGGTACTCGCATTAAATTCTTCAATACCTGCTTTGAGTTCTCTTTTGCAGAGATTAGCAGGTGATCGCGATTTCTCTTCAGGTACTCCCGTTAAATTCTTTAATACCTGCTTTGAGTTCTCTTTTGCAGAGATTAGCAGGTGATCATGAGTTCTCTTCAGGTACTCGCGTTAAATTCTTTAATACCTGCTTTGAGTTCTCTTTTGCAGAGATTAGCAGGTGATCGCGAGTTCTCTTCAGGTACTCGCATTAAATTCTTGAAGATCTGCTTTGAGTTCTCTTTTGTAGAGATTAGCAGGTGATCGCGAGTTCTCTTCAGGTACTCACATTAAATTCGTTAAATACCTGCTTTGAGTTCTCTATTGCAGAGATTAGAAGGTGATCGCGAGTTCTCTTCAGGTACTCGCGTTAAATTCTTTAATACCTACTTTGAGTTCTACTTTGTAGAGATTAGCATGTGATCGCGAGTTATCTTTAGGTACTCACGTTAAATTCTTTAATACCTGCTTTGAGTTCTCTTTTGCAGAGATTAGAAGGTGATCGCGAGTTTTGTTCAGGTACTGATGGCGCAAATCTTAGCACACCGCTATAGGCGGTAGCAAGACTGCGGTACGAAACGGCAGTGTACCGATCGTTCAAGTAATATAAAACGAGGAGTAATCCCTGAGTATCGAATCTCTCAAGGAACACAGTAAGGTGGAGTTAACGTTCGAGGAAGGACTTGAGATCGAAGTCCTTGAGTCGGATGGAATGCGGAAACGGGGTAATTTGGCTTTTGGAAAATAAAAGAAAACAACTACAACTACTCCTATGCAATGCCGCTATGCAGTGCTTCGCTTGGCGGGATGGAGACTAGGCAGGCCTTGAGCGCGCTGCGTCGCAAGGGCGGATGGACGAGTAGGCAAGCGGAGTCGAACTGTGCAGGCCTTGAGCGCACTGCTTCGTAGGGCGAATGGATTACACGGGCCGCTATGCCATGCTTCGCTAGGCGGATGGAAGAGTAGGCAAGCGGATGGAATTGTTCGCACCGGCGGAGTCGGAATGGATTACACGGGCCGCTATGCCACGCTTCGCTAGGCGAATGGAAGAGTAGGCATACGGATGAGGGTCGCAAGCACCTCGTCAACAAGCACGCCACTAGCAATTGCTAGTGCGACACACGAACGTGACGGCGAGATGGAGGATGGAATGGGGCGCACCTCAAGCAACTCAAACAGTAAAGTATTTCACATAGACATGAAATGTAGAGAAATGCAAATAAAGTTAAGTGCTACTTCATCATAATATTAGGTCTAACTACATATACATCAATAAGAGAAGAATAAGGCAAGAAATCGACCGAATCCGAAGGCTCGTTGTAGATTCACGGTTGGAATCGCTGGGTTGTCAATCCGCGTCAAAGCTCGATCCGCAACTACGTCTGGTGTAGAGAGAGCTGTCACTACTCTCCAATGAGCCCGTCTTCTTCGTGTCACGATCCGGTAGAGGTTGCAAACTTCCTCTTGCTTGATGGCGATGGCGACTAAACCTTCCTTGAAGCTCTAGAATGAAGGAGGAGGCCAAGAGGAAGCTTCGGCTCAAGAATGGCGTGAAGAACAAGCCCGGAGCACCTCCAGATGGTGGGCGGTGATGGAGGGGCAAAATCGGGCGCTCTGGAGCAGGAAACGGCGGACTCGGGCGGAAGAAATGCGGAACTCCCACCTAATTCGCGTGCAGGTCAATTTATAGGCGCTGGAATAAACAGTGCGCACGATCATTGGCGCACGACCAGTGGTCGTGCGCGCTGGAGTTCTGTGATCGTGCGCTTGCCTGGGCGGAGCCTGCACTGTAAGAAATTTATAAAATAAAATGTTCGCACGACCAGTAGCGCACGACCGGTGGTCGTGCGCACTATCGTAAATGGTCGTGCGTTCGGTCAAGACAGAACTCAAATTATGGGGGTTAAGTGCGCACGATCAGCGGCGCACGACCAGTGGTCGTGCGCAATAGAACCAGTGATCGTGCGCAGTGTTCCTGTACAGAATTGTACCGGGAACACCTGCACGACTCCTGTTCCAGCATACAACACCAATCTAGCCACTGAAGGTGGCACTTAACAATGCATGAAAACTACTAAAGAAGAAGAACATGAAATAACACCAAAAACGTGCCTAGAGGTGCACTTAGTATGGAGTATCAAATATGAGTGAAAACATGTCTTAAGTGAAGTGCATAGACTAGAAAATCGGCCCAGATGAGTCCATAAATGTGTATATATTTGGGACTCATCACACCCCCAGACTTATCTGTTTGCGCGTCCCGAGCAAACCATCTCTCGCGGACAGGAAAAACATAAGATGGCGAAGAAATTGTCAAGCAGAGTACCATGAGAAGTCGCATGCTCATGTGGGTAGAAGTACAGTAGACAAAATTTCTAATTATACATATTAGTTTATAATTTTCTAGGAGTGTATTTATATATTACGTTTACTCAAAAAGTGAATCACGGTGAATTATAAGGTCGTACATAGGAAGAAAGTAAACTGAACGCTAAGGCGAGCATTGCCAAAGATTGGGGCTCGAGACAACCTCCATTAAAATCCATCAATGTCGGTGACCATAAGCTTGCCCGTTCGCACTCTCTCCACGGCAATGGTATGACTCAAATGCGTGAATCAATAGGACTTTAGGTTTTAGATGAGGCTTGGGTTTAGGTGAGGATAAACAAAGATAAAAACGACGGCTCAAGCACTAAACCCAAATAAGCTTATGTAGAAATTATTCTCGCTCACCACACAAACACGCGGGTACATCACACCCCCAGACTTGGACTTAATAACATGCGTGTGTGCACCGCCTACTCCCAAACATGTATTTTTACACAGATTTTTCATTAAAGCTCATATCTTTTTCTTTTCTTTTCACTTCTTTTCTTTCTCTCATTTTCTTCTTTTCTTTTCTTATCATTTTCAGCAGCTAAACAATAAAACACATCCACATCTTCACAAACATATCACCAAATCAACAACCCAACTCATGAAAATAATAAACAGCTAAAGCTCAGATTTGGGTGTGCGACTAAGATTGGCATTTAGGCTTTGGTGAGACAACAATGGGGCTGAATCAAAGAAAGGGTAGGCATAACTAGGCTAACGAGGATAAAGCGATAGGAGCGGGCACAAAGGCTCAACCGGGCCAAAATGATGGCCTATATCACATTCACGCAATTGACTAACCGCATACCCATACTTCAAGAATCGCTTGGGGCAAGTTCTAGCCACCGAGAAAGATAATCCTTTCTCCCGACTCGGGCAATACGAGGCTAACGAACGTCTACACACATCCCTATGCTATCGTTTGATTCACACCGGATTCACCTATTTTTGAGTAGAGTAAACAATATTTACGCTAATAGAAAAAAAATATAAACTAAAAGCATAAAAAGAAATTAAATCTACACGAATTTCTAAACGAGACATGAGCACTCGACTAGGAGCACTACATGAGTCAACATTTTACTCTGCCTCATAATCCTAAGCCAGCACACTGATTTTCCAAATCACACAAAAAGACAAATTCAACTCGCGACGTGCCAACGGCTAAGTGCACGCTCGAGTGGGTGTTGTGGTGTGCAATGAAAATGAACAACAATTTCCAATAAGCTAAAATAAAAGCACTTCTAGCATGCTATGCAAGAGTGCACGTGAGTGGGCACAAAAACTGCTCTCCCCCAGACTTAAACTAAACAATCCACAAAATATATGACATGAAAATCAGAAAAGGCTAGGGAAAGAGAGTACCCAGTGCTCAGAAATGAGCACACCAGAAGATTGGCATGTAAGCTAAAATGAGCCGCAGCATCCGCCATCCAGAAAAGATACCTGCAGGGGTCAGCTCCGCAGAAACAAAAGAAAATAGAAAACTGAAAAAAAGCTACTAACTAAACATGATTAGGTGAAATGAAAATGCAGAAAAGAAAGATAACTACTGGGGTTATTGTCATCCCAGCACAACTTATTCAAAAACTAAAGGTAGAAAAAGGAAATGAACAGGTAACTGTTCTAATAAGCGTGTCGGTAGCGGGTACCGATACGGCGACAGAACAGTTATGCCTCTACCCGAATATAGATAAAACCTGCCCATCACAGGTAGAGGGAAAAGAAAGTAAGAAGAGGAGGAGATATCCTCACTCAACTCACCAAAAATATCCTTGCCTAGCAAGGAGTCATCAACAGGGAGGCAGCAGGAGGTGAAGGCAATGAGTGGAGCTTCCTCTACGGAGGGGGAATAAACCTCCTCACATGAGAGGATGCTCTCATCATTGACTTGAGCAAAAAGCTCCAAGTCCTCCTGAAGTACCTGTGAAGATTCAACCTGCACAGACTCAGATGAAGGAAGGGGATCAAGAAATAAAGAAGACGAAGAACATATATAAACATCAATCGGGGGAGTGATCCCGGTCTCACTCCCATCAGGTTGGGTAAGTAAAATAATGTTTTCATTGTCATCAATGCTACAAGGTTCGGCGGGATCAAAAGTGGCCACGCCTAAGATTTGGACTTCCTCCACCGGTGCTGAGGAAAACTCCTCTTCACCTGGAAGGTTGTCCTCCTCCATAGGAACGGGCATGACACTAAAGTCACCAGCTTCCTCTTGCGACACATCATCAACAATGTCGTCAGAGACGAGTGTAGTATGCACAACAGGGAGAGGAATAGTGCTCGGATAAAAGTCGAGCACCGATTCCTCACAAAGAATCGAATCCACTAGGGGTGATGGATGCACTGGGAGAATAGGCTCAGCAATGTCGGTGCCCAGATCAGCCACACATCTGGTGACTGTGTCAACGCCATACCCTTCAAGATGTTAAGGTGGCAAAGACACAAAACCGGATGTTGAAGGTGTGCTGCCAGAGTTAGGATTCGGGACGATCCGGATATCCGGCTCGTCATCCTCATCCAATTGGCGACGAAAAGCAGCACAATCCTTCAGGGCATGATCTGTGTTCTGACAAAACTGGCACTGCCTAGCAGGCTTCTTTGGCACAGCGGGTGCTGAAGCCGAAAAGAAGTAAGACGGTAAAGGCTCAGCAGAGTAGCCATAAGACTTATGCACACTATATGGAGTATCAGACAAAGTCGATGCTCTATATGCTGGGCGAGAAGAATTATGCCCACCATTCTCCATAGGGCATTCATCACTAGAGTGGGAGGTAGCTCCACACCAACGACAACGGATATTAAGATGTGCCCACATAGTGCGAAGATAAAACGATTCAAAAAGAAAAACACTATTGTGCGAAATACCACACCTAACAATAATTACTAAAGCAACCTAATTAAAACAGGAAAATGGAATAAAAAGAAATAAAACAAAGAAATGCAATTTACAAATGGAAGGGCTTCTCTCTCAGGTTCTCCCTCTCCAAAGAACTCACACGACTGTGTTCCCCGGCAACTGATAATGCTAAATCTAGTTAGTTTAATTAGGTTATTTTTAGGATATTTACTCTTACTTTTTGCTTATTGTTGTTTACCTAAATGCAATTTTGGTTCATTTTCCTATTTTTAGTGCTAACTTAAGTTTTCTGAATTTTCAGGTCAAAAATGCAAAATTTCCTAAGTCACGCCCTAGGTCACGCCCGTGACCTAGGGCGTGTAAGTTGCTGTTTCCAGTTAAGCTGCTGCCAACATAATTCAGAAGATCTAGTCAGACACGCCCAAAGTACACGGCCGTGACACACAAGTCACGCCCGTGACACGCAAGCCACGCACGTGACCAGCCCGTGAACAGCTCAGATTCGACCAGCTGACCACCGAATTGGTCACGCCACTATTACACGGGCGTGCTTCCAGTCACGCCCGTGACTGCCACGTCAGCCAGCCGCCAGCGCCCATGATCGCCGCCAGCGCCCATGACCCACTAACCACCGAAATGGTCACGCCCTCAGTCACGGGCGTGACCTAGGGCGTGACCCATCAAATCGCGTCAGAATCGTGCGCCGAACCTGATCCAAGCCGCAGAATTGATTAAACAATGTCACGCCCCTAGTCACAGGCGTGATTGAGGGCGTGACCGAGGCAGAAAAATTTCTATAAATTGAAATGACCTCCAAGCTTTCCCCATTCAGTTTTTGGAGAGAGAACTAGTGCTACTACTCTATTTTCAGTGTTTTTCATGTCATTTTATTCTCTTTCTCTCTCTCTCTCTTATTTCAATGCATTTCCTTTTCTAGTTTTCATATGAATGCTGTAATGCCTTTGTAATTTCCTTTTATAGTGTATTACTAATGCTTAGTAGGCTTTCCATGCAATTGTAATCTCAGTTGAACTTTTGTTTAATAAAAATGGTATGTTTTTGTTCTCTTAAAATCTTCATCATTTCTCTTTCCTACCCCTCCACCATGAGTAACTAAATCCTCATAGTACTCGATCTTGATGATCTGAGGATGAGTTGATCAAGTTATGATCCTTTAGTCTTCTTTCACTTTCTAAAGTGTTGGGCCTTAGATTTACTCTTAATTAAAATTTAGTGGAGCTATATTATCGATATATAATCCCCACCTTTGCTTTCATTCTTGGCTAGCCGAGAGGCCGATAGTCTGAAGTGAGCACTTAAGAGTAAAGAGAGTTACACACATTTCTCGAGAGAGAATGACGTAAATCTCCTGGATTGGAGTCAAACCCAATAGCGGGGTTCACCACTTAAAGCGAGTTTTAGGTATTCGAATACGGGACGAGAGTTCGGTCGGATTTTCCTAAACTCAGTTGGGCATATCTTCGAGAGAAGCATGTTCAAACTATAGGAACCCCCACGGTCAAGCTGCCCTTACTTTATTAAGTTTTAAGTTTGCTTTTGAATTTTGATCAACTTAGGCCGAAGTAAGTCAAGATCGAGTGCTATTTCTTAATCATCGTTTAGCCGTACTTTTATCCAGCTTTTATTTCAACTTAGCAGACAAAACCATCCAAAAAATTATTAAGATAAAATAATAGTAATTTGTTTGAGTATAAGTAATCAACGGTTCTCGGATTTTAATACGACATTTGTGTTCCTATACTACAGTTCGATAGGTATACTTGCCTTCTCGGATTGCTAGTTCGGATTTTATTTCGTGCAAGCGGAATTTTAATCATCAGCAACGACGCCAAAAACTTGATGGCGCAAATCTTAGCACACCGCTATAGGCGGTAGCAAGACTGCGGCATGAAACGGCAGTGTACCGATCGTTCAAGTAATATAAAACGAGGAGTAATCCCCGAGTATCGAATCTCTCAAGGAACACAGTAAGGTGGAGTTAACGTTCGAGGAAGGACTTGAGATCGAAGTCCTTGAGTCGGATGGAATGCGAAAACGGGGTGATTTGGCTTTTGGAAAATAAAAGAAAACAACTACAACTACTCCTATGCAATGCCGCTATGCAGTGCTTCGCTTGGCGGGGTAAGACTAGGCAGGCCTTGAGCGCGCTGCGTCGCAAGGGCGGATGGACGAGTAGGCAAGCGGAGTCGAACTATGCAGGCCTTGAGCGCACTGCTTCGTAGGTCGAATGGCCGCTATGACACGCTTCGCTAGGCGGATGGAAGAGTAGGCAAGCGGATGGAATGGTTCGCACCGGCGGAGTCGGAATGGATTACACGGGCCGCTATGCCACGCTTCGCTAGGCGGATGGAAGAGTAGGCATACGGATGAGGGTCGCAAGCACCTCTTCCACAAGCACGCCACTAGCAATTGCTAGTGGGGCACACGAACGTGACGGCGGGATGGAGGATGGAATGGGGCGCACCTCAAGCAACTCAAACAGTTAAGTATTTCACATAGACATGAAATGTAGAGAAATGCAAATAAAGTTAAGTGCTACTTCATCATAATATTAGGTCTAACTACATATACATCAATAAGAGAAGAATAAGGCAAGAAATCGACCGAATCCGAAGGCTCGTTGTAGATTCACGGTTGGAATCGCCGGGTTGTCAATCCACGTCCAAGCTCGATCCGCAACTACGTCTGGGGTAGAGAGAGCTGTCACTACTCTCCAATGAGCCCGTCTTGTTCGTGTCACAATCCGGTAGAGGTTGCAAACTTCCTCTTGCTTGATGGCTGATGAGTCCTCATCTTATACACATATTTGGACTCATCCGGGCCATTTTTCCATTCATTCCACTGCACCTTAGCCCCATTTTAGCTCATAATTATCACTCTCTGCTAGGTGCACGTCTTGGCCCGTTTTGGTGTTTATTTCTTGTTTATCTCTGTTACCAGTTGTCATGCTGTGTTAAGTGCCACCTTCAGTGGCTTGACTGGTGTCGTATGCTGGAACAGGAGTCGTGCAGGTGTTCCCGGTACAATTCTGCATAGGAACACTGCGCACGATCACTGGCTCCTTCGCGCACGACCACTGGTCGTGCGCCTCTACTCGTGCGCACTTAACGCCCATTTCATGAGTTCTGTTTGGCTTATCGCACGACCACTGACGCTAGTGTGCACGACCGCTGGTCGTGCGCCATTGTTCGTACGAACATGTATTTTATAAATTTATTTCACTGCAGGCTCGTCCCAGGGAGCGCGCACGATCGCAGAATTCCAGTGCGCACGACCAGTGGTCGTGCGCCAATGACCGTGCGCGGTATTCATTCCAGCGCCTATATATACGCCTGTTCTGTTTTTAGGGCATCGATCCAGCCGCGGGAGCGCGATCTGCCGTCCGTACGCCGGCGATTTCCCCTCCAGGACACCTCCACTTCATCTCCTACGCAGGGGAAGTCTTCTCCAACCATTCCGACCATTCCTCCATCGTCCGGGAGCATTCTCCTCCACCCGCAAGCCCTCAAGCCGCTGTTTTCCCGTTCTAATCCGGTGAGAAGAAGGAGAATCCTGAGGTAGAAGACGACGGGACTACGTAGAGAGATCGTGACAGTTTCTCTACACCGGAAGCATAGTCCGCCCGAGACCAGAGGTGGCTTGACAACCTACCATTCTGGCCGTGAACGGCCGCTAGTCTTCATCCTTTGGTTATTTCTTTCCTCTTGCTTTCGTTGTAATCTTTGAATCGTTGAGATGTTGAACAGTATTATGCTTGGTTTGATTGCAATGAATGTTTCTCCCTCTTTCTTCATTGTTTGTCTGTGAATCGTTTCGCCTCCACTCACTCACTCACGCACTTAAGGTGTTCGATCCGCGTTAGCAAGAGCTAACGGCATTTGTGAAGAGGTGTTTGCGACCCTCATTTCTTCTCGCACTAGAGCACGCTCCATCCGCCTCACGAAGCACGACATCGCGGCCGTTGCATCCATCTCGCCTGGCGAAGCGGTGTTTTCGACCCGCATTTCTTTTACTGTTGTTAAGAGTAGGAAAACCCAACCAAAACACCTTTTTGTGTGTTTGTTTACGCTCGTGTAACACTAGTCACACAACCTGATTCGTACACCCAACCTGCATTCCTCAAGAGACCGACACTCGGGGATTTATTCCCAACTTTATTACTTGAACGATCGGTGCACTTGCCGAATTAATCGCATCAATGGCGATGGCGACTAAACCTTCCTTGAAGCTCTAGGATGAAGGAGGAGGCCGAGAGGAAGCTCTGGCTCAAGAATGGCATGAAGAACAAGCCCGGAGCACCTCCAGATGGTGGGCGGCGATGGAGGGGCAAAATTGGGCGCTCTGGAGCAGATAACGGCGGACTCGGGCGGAAGAAATGCGGAACTCCGACCTAATTCACGAGCAGGTCAATTTATAGGCGCTGGAATAAACAGTGCGCACGATCATTAGGGCACGACCAGTGGTCCTGCGTGCTGGAGTTCTGTGATCGTGCGCTTGCCTGGGCGGAGCCTGCACTGTAAGAAATTTATAAAATAAAATGTTTGCACGACTAGTAGCGCACGACCGGTGGTCGTGCGCACTATCGTAAATGGTCGTGCGTTCGGTCAAGACAGAACTCAAATTATGGGAGTTAAGTGCGCACGATCAGCGGCGCACGACCAGTGGTCGTGCGCAATAGAACCAGTGATCGTGCGCAGTGTTCTTGTACAGAATTGTATCAGGAACACCTGCACGACTCCTGTTCCAGCATACAACACCAATCTAGCCACTGAAGGTGGCACTTAACAATGCATGAAAACTACTAAAGAAGAAGAACATGAAATAACACCAAAAACGGGCCTAGAGGTGCACTTAGCATGGAGTATCAAATATGAGTGAAAACATGTCTAAAGTGAAGTGCATAGACTAGAAAATCGGCCTAGATGAGTCCATAAATGTGTATATATTTGGGACTCATCAGGTACTCGCGATAAATCTTTAATACCTGCTTTGAGTTCTCTTTTGTAGAGATTAGTAGGTGATCGCGAGTTCTCTTCAAGTACTCGCGTTAAATTCTTTAATACCTGCTTTGAGTTCTCTTTTGCAGAGATTAGCAGGTGATCGCGAGTTCTCTTTAGGTGCTCACATTAAATTCTTTAATTCCTTCTTTGAGTTCTCTTTTGCAGATATTAGAATTTGATCACGAGTTCTCTTCTGGTACTCACGTTAAATTCATAAATACCTGCTTTGAGTTCTCTTTTGCAGAGATTAGCAGGTGATCGCGATTTCTCTTCTAGTACTCGCGTTAAATTCTTTAATACCTGCTTTGAGTTCTATTTTTGCAGAAATTAGCAAGTGATCGCGAGTTCTCTTTAGGTACTCGCGCTAAATTCTTTAATACCTGCTTTGAGTTCTCTTTTGCAGAGATTAGCAGGTGATCACGAGTTCTCTTCAGGTACTAGCCTTAAATTGTTTAATACCTACTTTGAGTTCTCTTTTGCAGAGATTCGCAGGTCATCACGAGTTCTCTTCAGGTACTCGCATTAAATTCTTTAATACCTGCTTTGAGTTCTCTTTTGTAGAGATTAACAGGTGATCGCGAGTTCTCTTTAGGTACTCGCATTAAATTCTTTATTACCTGCTTTGAGTTCTCTTTTGAAGAGATTAGCAGGTGATCGCGAACTCTCTTCAGGTACTCGCATTAAATTCTTTAATACTTACTTTGAGTTCTCTTTTGCAGAGATTAGCAGGTGATCGCGATTTCTCTTCAGGTACTCGCGTTAAATTATTTAATACCTGCTTTGAGTTCTCTTTTGTAGAGATTAGCAGGTGATCGCGAGTTCTCTTTAGGTACTCGCATTAAATTCTTTAATACCTGCTTTGAGTACTTTTTTGCAGAGAGTAGAAGGTGATAGCGAGTTCTCCGTAGGTACTCGCGTTAAATTCTTTAATACCTGCTCTAGGTTCCCTTTTTGCAGAGATAAGCAGGTTATCGGGAGTTCTCTTCACGTACTCGCGTTAAATTCTTTAATACCTGCTTTGAGTTCTCTTTTGCAGAGATTAGGAGGTGATCGGGAGTTCTTTTCATGTACTCGCGTTAAATTCTTTAATACCTGCTTGAGTTCTCTTTTGCAGAGATTAGCAGGTGAACATGAGTTCTCTTCAGGTACTCGCGTTAAATTCTTTATTACTGCTTTTAGTTCTCTTTTGCAGAGATTAGCATGTGATCGCGAGTTCTCTTCAGGTACTCACTTTTAATTCTTTAATACCTGCTTTGAGTTCTCTTTTGCAGAGATTAGTAGGTGATCGTGAGTTCTCTTCACGTACTCGCATTAAATTCTTTAATACCTGCTTTGAGTTCTCTTTTGCAAAGATTAGAAGGTGATCAAGAGTTCTCTTCACGTACTCGCGTTAAATTCTTTAACACCTACTTTGAGTTCTCTTTTTGTAGAGATTAGCAGGTGTTCGCGAGTTCTCTTCAGGTACTCGCGTTAAATTCTTTAATACCTGCTTTGAGTTCTCTTTTTTCAGAAATTAGCAGGTGTTCGTGAGTTCT
Source organism: Dactylorhiza incarnata (assembly GCA_033032865.1). NCBI lineage: Eukaryota > Viridiplantae > Streptophyta > Magnoliopsida > Asparagales > Orchidaceae > Dactylorhiza > Dactylorhiza incarnata. Next base: position 7,684,072 of record JAWHQI010000098.1, read on the forward strand.
TTTCAGGTACTCGCGTTAAATTCTTTAATACATGCTTTGAGTTCTCTTTCGCAGAGATTAGTAGGTGATCGCGAGTTCTCTTCAGGTACTCGTTTTAAATTCTTTAAAACCTGCTTTGAGTTGTCTTTTGCAGAGATTAGTAGGTGATCGTGAGTTCTCTTCACTTACTCGCATTAAATTCTTTAATACCTGCTTTGAGTTCTCTTTTGCAGAGATTAGAAGGTGATCGCGAGTTCTCTTCAGGTACTCGCGTTAATTTCTTTTATACCTACATTGAGTTCTACTTTGTAGAGATTAGCATGTGATCGCGAGTTCTCTTCAGGCACTCACGTTAAATTCTTTAATACCTGCTTTGAGTTCTCTTTTGCAGAGATTAGCAGGTGATCGCGAGTTCTGTTCAGGTACTCGCGTTAAAATCTTTAATACCTGCTTTGAGTTCTCTTTTGCAGAGATTAGTAGGTGATCGCGAGATCTCTTCAAGTACTCGCGTTAAATTCTTTAATACCTGCTTTGAGTTCTCTTTTGTAGAGATTAGCAGGTGATCCCGAGTTCTCTTCAGGTGCTCGCATTAAATTCTTTAATACCTTCTTTGAGTTCTCTTTTGCAGAGATTAGAATTTGATCGCGAGTTCTCTTCTGGTACTCACGTTAAATTCATTAGTACCTGCTTTGAGTTCTCTTTTACAGAGATTAGCAGGTGATCGCGATTTCTCTTCTAGTACTCACGTTAAATTCTTTAATACGTACTTTGAGTTCTTTTTTGCAGAGATTAGCAAGTGATCGCGAGTTCTCTTTAGGTACTCGCGCTAAATTCTTTAATACCTGCTTTAAGTTCTCTTTTGCAGAGATTAGCAGGTGATCACGAGTTCTCTTCAGGTACTCGCGTTAAATTCTTTAATACCTACTTTGAGTTCTCTTTTGCAGAAATTAGCAGGTCATCGCGAGTTCTCTTCAGGTACTCGCTTTAAATTCTTTAATACCTGCTTTGAGTTCTCTTTTGCAGAAATTAGCAGGTGATCGTGAGTTCTCTTTAGGTACTCGCATTAAATTCTTTATTACTTACTTTGAGTTCTCTTTTGAAGAGATTAGCAGGTGATCGCGAACTCTCTTCAGGTACTCGCATTAAATTCTTTAATACTTGCTTTGAGTTCTCTTTTGCAGAGATTAGCAGGTGATCGCGAGTTCTCTTCAGGTACTCGCATTAAATTCTTTAATACCTGCTTTGAGTTATCTTTTGCAGATATTAGAAGGTGATCGCGAGTTCTCTTCAGGTGCTCGCGTTAAATTCTTTAATACCTGCATTGAGTTCATTTTTGCAGAGATTAGCAGGTGATCGCGAGTTCTCTTGAGGTACTCCCATTAAATTCATTAATACCTGCTTTGAGTGCTCTTTTGTAGAGATTAGCAGGTGATCGTGAGTTCTCTTCAGGTACTCGCGTTAAATTCTTTAAAACATGCTTTGAGTTCTCTTTTGCAGAGATTAGCATGTGATCACGAGTTATCTTCAGGTACTCGCATTAAATTCTTTAATACCTGGTTTGAGTACTCTTTTGCAGAGATTAGCAGGTGATCTCGAGTTCTCTTCAGGTAATCGCGTTAAATTCTTTAATACCTGCTTTGAGTTCTCTTTTGCAGAGATTAGAAGGTGATCGCGAGTTCTCTTCAGGTACTCACGTTAAATTCCTTAATACCTGCTTTGAGTTCTATTTTGCAGAGATTAATAGGTGATCGCTAGTTCTCTTCAGGTACTCGTGTTAAATTCTCTAATACCATCTTTGAGTTCTCTTTTGCAGAGATAGCAGGTGATCGCGAGTTCTCTTCAGGTACTCGCGTTAAATTCTTTAATACCTGCTTTGAGTTGGCTTTTGCAGAGATTAGCATGTGATCGCGAGTTCTCTTCAGGTACTCGCGTTAAATTCATTAATACCTGCTTTGAGTTCTCTTTTGCGGAGATTAGCATGTGATCGCGAGTTCTCTTCAGGTACTCGCGTTAAATTCATTAATACCTACTTTGAGTTCTCTTTTGCGGAGATTAGCAGGTGCTCGTGAGTTCTCTTCAGGTACTCGCGTTAAATTCTTTAATACCTGCTTTGAGTTCTCATTTTGTAGAGATTAGCAGGTGTTCGCGAGATCTCTTTAGGCACTCACGTTAAATTCTTTAATACATACTTTGAGTTCTCTTTTTCAAAGATTAGCAGGTGATCGCGAGTTCTCCTCAGGTACTCGCGTTAAATTCTTTAACACCTGCTTTGAGTTTTCTTTTGCAGAGATTAGTAGGAGATCGCGAGTTCTCTTCCCGTGCTCGCGTTAAATTCTTTAATACCTGCTTTGAGTTCTCTTTTGTAGAGATTAGAAGGTGATCGCGAGTTCTCTTCAGATACTCACGTTAAATTCTTTAATACCTGCTTTGACTTCTCTTTTGAAGAGATTAGCAGGTGATCGCGAGTTCTCTTCAGGAACTCGCGTTAAATTCTTTAATACTTGCTTTGAGTTTTCTTTTGCAGATATTAGCAGGTGATCACGAGTTCTCTTCAGGTACTCACGTTAAATTCTTTAATACCTGCTTTGAGTTCTCTCTTGCAGAGATTAGAAGGTGATCGCTAGTTCTCTTCAAGTACTCGCGTTAAATTCTTTAATACCTGCTTTGAGTTCTTTTTTGCAGAGATTAGCAGGTGATTAGGAGTTCTCTTCAGGTACTCGCATTAAATTCTTTAATTCCTGCTTTGAGTTCTCTTTTGCAGAGATTACCTGGTGATTGCGAGTTCTCTTCAGGTACTCGCGTTAAATTCTTTAATACCTGCTTTGAGTTCTCTTTTGCAGAGATTAGAAGGTAATCGTGAGTTCTCTTTAGGTACTTATGTTAAATGCTTTAATACCTTCTTTGAGTTCTTTTTTGAAGAGATTAGCAGGTGATCGCTAGTTCTCTTCAGGGTACTTGCGTTAAATTCTCAAATACCTGCTTTGAGTTCTCTTTTGCAGAGATTAGTAGGTGATCGCGAGTTCTCTTCAGGTACTTGGTGATTAAGATTGACTATCAACTCGAAGAGGCAAGTGTACCTATCGAATTATAGTACCAATGTCGTATTTAAGACATGGGGCTGTCAAGTATTACTACTCACCCTTTCAACTATTATCCTACCGTACGATTGTTGTGGTTTTGGGAAATTTTATAAGAGAAGATTTAAGCTGATATAAAGATGATAAAACAGATTAAGAGAAATAGCGTCCGATCAATGATTCACCACGAAAAGAGATGAGAAGGATAAAAATTTAGTTTTATAATTGCAAACCAAACTCGACCGTGACGGATCCGTAAATATGATAAAATCTCGCTAGAGCATTAAAACTCCTAACTTCTAGACAATTTGACTGAAATCTCTTTACAAATCAAAAAGGTCTAAAGTTGCATTATTGAAATGATCCGCAATATTGGATTTGACACCAATCCGGAGGATTTATGTCGTCCTATCTCTAGGATTGTGTGCAACTCCTTCCTTCTTTGAGTGATCTTTCAAATCAACGAGTCTCTCAACTTCTATGGAATGAGATCAAAAATCCTACTACCGTATACCGGAAATACGGAGTCGACGCGAGATGAATCAAAGAAGGATCGAAAAATGATCTAACAAAAATAAAACTAACAAATAAAGAGAAATCTCATCTCATTTCATGGATCATCATGATCAAACGCTAACGGAAATTAGTTACGCATAATGGAAGTTGAGACGAAGATAGAAAAGATAGCTTGCATTTTCATTAGTTAAAGAGTACAATAGCAAAATCAAAATGAAAATAATATTCTTAAAGAAAAAGAGTACAAACATGGAAAATAAAAGCTTGATAAAAAAGGAACTAAAACTCTCTTGATCTCTCTCTTGCTCTCTTGCCAAAAAGTTCCCCCAAAGCATGAGGGGTGGGCTCCTTTTATAGATGGAGGGGAAGGTTCTAGAGCATTGAAGAAGTGGAGGGAGACCAAGGGGTGGCCGGCCACATGCATGGGAGAATGCATGAATTTCCTTTAATGGGAGGAGAGAGGGAGAGGCTCATGCATGCATGTTATTTAAAAAGGAAATTAAAGAGGAGAAGGGGGGGATGTATGGGGAATAGAAGAGTGAGAAATGAGAGTAAATGAGAGAGAGAGAGGAATGATATTCATTTAAGAAAAGGAGGAGAGAGGAGAGAGGAGGATTCGGCCATGCATGTGTCATGCGAAGGTGGCGGGCTGCACCATGAGCTGCTCGGTTTTTCACTTGAATAGGGCTGCACCATGGAGAGGGGGGCTCGGGTTTGAGCTGGTAGAGGGATGCACCATGTGGGGAGGCTCGGGGGGCACCAAATGGAGAGATTCGGGCTGCTTATCTTGAGTTCGGGCTGCACCAACCTACAACATAAAAAAAATAAAATTAGTTTTATATCGTAACAAAATAAAATAACAACATAACATAATCGTGATTAAATATAACAACATTAGATAACTATCATAAAATAATAACAAGGGAAATTAAAACATAACATACATAACAACATAAAAACTTAACAAACATAAAACGCAAAGGAAATATAATTAAAACTAGGGGAATTTGAACTAAACTAACCTAAAAACGATAACTAAAAGCTAGTCATCAAACTCCCCCATGCTTAAGAGTTTGCTTGTCCCCAAGCAAATGGAATTATAATTGGAAAGAGAGATGACAACAACTTGGAGTTTCAAATACTAAGAAAATCAAAACATGAAAAATTAAGTTATCCTAACTTCTATGCTAGCAACTCATAGGGTGAGAAGTCCAAAAATAAAAACTTGAAAATGGAAATCTACAAATATTATTAGAACATAGAGAAGGTTTACGCATTTCAAAATTCTTAAAACAAAGCATCCAAAAATTAAGAATGTAAGAAAGACAATAGTAGAGTTTCTAAATAAACGGCGCGTTGAACAAACTACTAGGTTGCTAAAATAACAATTATCGCATAATCACGTCAAGATAACCTCCAAAGAAATCCATCAATGATGGTGTCCACAGGCTTGCCCGTTCACACTCTCTCCACTACACAAGTTGGCGACACCTTCTAAAGATCAACATGACTTTTATAGGTAATTTAGCTTGGCTTAGGTAAAGGATTAGGATATGGAATAGCAAAGATAAACGTGGCGGTCGAAATCACACTAAACCAAGGATGAGCTAAAAACAAATGGTAATCATAGGATATTTTTTTCATGATGCTTCTAAACAAAAGAAAAAAGGCAAATGCGATGATTTCAACTTTTAGAATAGGCCATCACAATATTTTTTTTCAACAATATATATTTTTTTGAACTTGGCCAACAAGAATTTTTCTTCTCTTTGTAACATGTTCTCAATTTTTTTTTCAAAATTTTCAATATAATAATTTTTTTTTCTTCCTTTTCACCAAAATATGCAAGAAAAACAAGTCGCCAAAACACAAGAAAAATCCTATCACAAATGAAATTTTAGCTCAAAAATTTAGTGCGATTGGGAAGGGAATTTTAGCCTTGGTGAAATTTGGTGGGGGTGAACAAAAGGAACGGAAAAAGGCCCAAAATTGTTTAAACAACGGTAAATTTTTGGGTGGGCAAATAAGCTCAAAATGGGTCAAAAGGTGGCCTAAATCATTTCTAAAGTTCGTGAAGAACCGTGCAAATGTTTCGAGAGTCGCTTGAAGCAAGTTATAGACACCAAGAAAGAATTATCCATAATGAAAATAGATAATATTATCTAGCAACCATTCGTACGCAACTAAGCCGAATAAAAAGAAAAACAACAAATTGCTAAATTATAACGTAAAAACAGATGCCTATATTTAAGAATTAGAAAATAGTAAAACTAAATTATGTAAATATAATAGATTTAGGAAACCATTTCAAAGAAATTCTGCTGAACTAAAGTACCGCTCGGGCATGCACACCACTAAAAGACGCATAAAAATAAGATAGCAAATAATTTTTGGTTTTGATTAATAGATTTTCTGATTTTTGATTTTCTTTTTGCTTTTTTCATAAAGCTAAGAAGAGAAATAGTACTTCTATAGTAATACTTTTTTCCAATTTTTGTTTTGTTTTCAAATTTTTTTTTGAAAGGAAAAAAGGAAAGAAATTAACAAATTTTTTTTTGATGGGAAAAAGGAAAGAAATTAACAAAACCCTCCCCCATGCTGATGTTTTTCATTGTCCCCAATGAAAAAGAAAACGAGAAAGAGGAAGAGATAGGGAAAGACAAGAAATGCAGTGAATAATAACTAAAAAAACAGGACTTCCCCGGGTTTGTGAGGCCGAATGCGGATGTCGCTCCCCCATGCTTGCACTTTAGTGACTTGATCATCTGCAGGTATGATTTGATCCTTCTTGAAATCAGCAATGTTGGAGCGGCAATCACGAACTTTAACGCATTTGGGCCACCAGGAGGAAGAACACAATACATAAATAAATGCAGACAAAGAACTTGGGCAAGATGCCAAGATTGTTCTTATTTAAATAATACATAATGTTCGAATAAAATGTTTGATAATAATGAGGTCCATAATAAAAGTTCCAATTAAAAATATAGTTCCACAAAAAGATAACAATCACGAAATGAATAAAACTTGTTCCTTTTCAGGAGACACCAAATCATTAGAAAAATATAATTTCAGTCGATGACCATTCACTTTAAATTCACCCTTATCCGGGTGCGAAATTAAAACGGTGTCATACGGAGAAACCTCTTTGACCGTAAATGGTCCAGACAATCGAGACTTAAGTTTGCCGGGAAAAAGACGTAAACGTGAATTGAAGAGAAGAACTTGATCGCCTGGTTTAAATGTTTTAGGGTGGCGTAAGTTCTTATCGTGATAAAATTTCGTACGTTCTTTATAAAGCTTATTATTTTCATAAGCAAACGCTCGCCACTCGTCGAGTTCATTCAATTGATCAAAATTAAAAGATTTCAGTGCCCAATACGCACGGTGTTCTACTTCAACCGGGAGATGACACGATTTTCCATATACCAATGGGAAGGGAGTACAACCGATAGCGGTCTTGTACGCCGTCCGATAGGCCCAAAGAGCGTCGTCTAATTTTAAGGACCAATCTTTACGAGAAGTAGAAACGGTTTTTTCTAGAACTCTTTAGAGTTCCCGATTGACTACCTCGACATGACCGTTAGGTTAGGGGTGATAAGCGGTGGAAAGTTTATGCGTAACGCCATATTTAGTTAAAACTTTAGTGAGTTGGGCGTTGCAAAAATGACTTCCCCTATCACTAACGATCGCTCGAGGGAAACCAAAACGAGAAAACAATTTTTTCAAAAAGGAAATCACAACGCGGGCATCATTACTTGGAATAGCTTGGGCCTCCGCCCAACGAGAAACATAGTCTACCGCGACTAAAATATATTTATTACCTACACTTGAAGGAAACGGGCCGACAAAGTCGATGCCCCATAAATCAAAAACCTTACATTTAAGGAAATAATTTTGTTCCATTTCGTTTTTATTAGAGATGTTTCCGGTCTGTTGGCATCGATCACATCCGCTCACAAAGATTTGAGTATCTTTGAATATGCTTGCCAATAAAAGCCAGCACTAAGTATTTTGTGGGCGGTGCGGTTTGCTTGATATTGCCCGCCAGTTGGACCTTCATGAACATGCTTTAAAATTTTATATCCTTCTTCCCGGGAGACGCATCTTCTTACCACCTGATCCGCACAAATGCGAAATAGAAAGGGGTCCTCCCAAAAATAATACTTCAACTCAGAAAAGAATTTCTTCTTTTGCTGAGACGAGTACTCTTTTGGGAGGACACGGGCCACAAGATAATTGGCCAGGTCGGCAAACCAGGGGGTAGAAGAGGAAACATTTAAGAGTTGCTCATCCAGAAAAGAGTCACTAAGAAAATTTTCATTTAAAGTTCCTATTTTAGGATTTTCAAGATGAGAAAGATGATCAGCCGCTATGTTTTCCGCTCCTTTCTTATCCCGAATCTCAAAGTCGAATTCTTGAAGTAAGAGGATCCAGCTAATAAGACGCGGCTTGGCGTCCGATTTAGAAAGGAGGTACTTCAAGGCGGAATGATCCGTAAAGACTATAACTTTGGAAAGCGTAATATACGGTCGGAATTTATCAACAGCGAAAATAATTGCTAAAAGTTATTTTTCAGTTGTTGTGTAGTTTTCTTGCGCCGAGTTAAGAGTCTTGCTAGTGTAATAGATTGGGTGGAAATTTTTATCAATCCGTTGTCCTAGCACCGCACCTACCGCATAGCTACTCGCATCGCACATTATTTCAAACGGCAAATCCCAGACCGGAGCAATAATAATTGGAGCATTAATTAATTTAGATTTTATTAATTCAAAAGCAGCTAAATATGATTCGTCAAAATTAAAAGGAATGTCTTTTTCTAAAAGTTGGGTTAGAGGCTTGGTGATTTTTGAAAAGTCCTTAATAAAGCGCCGATAAAACCCCGCGTGGCCTAGAAAACTTCTAATTGCATTAATGTTCGTAGGCGGCGGCAGTTTTTCGATCACCTCGACCTTAGCTTGATCGATCTCGATTCCCTTAGCAGAAATTTTGTTACCTAGAACTAGATCTTCTCGTACCATAAAATGGCACTTCTCCCAGTTTAAAACTAAGTTTGTTTCTTCGCAGCGTTCTAAAACCTTAGCCAAATTTTCTAAACATAACGAAAACGAATCGCCAAAAATAGAAAAGTCATCCATAAATATTTCCATTTTATTTTCTATATATTTATCGAAAATGGCCAACATACACCTCTGAAAGGTAGCAGGTGCGTTGCAAAGGCCGAAAGGCATCCTACGGTAAGCAAAAGTTCCGAAAGGGCAAGTAAATATTGTCTTCTCTTGGTCCTCGGGTGCGATAGGGATTTGGAAATACCCAGAGAGACCGTCGAGAAAGCAATAAAAACTATGCCCAGATAAACGTTCTAAAATTTGATCGATAAAAGGGAGGGGAAAATGATCCTTACGAGTGGCGTCATTAAGCTTACGATAATCGATACACATTCTCCATCCCGTTACCGTCCTAGTCGGGATTAAATCGTTATTCTTGTTTTCTACTACCGTGATCCCACCCTTTTTAGGCACAACCTGAACGGGACTAACCCACTTACTATCTGAGATTGGATAAATTATCCCCACATCTAACAACTTAAGCACCTCTCCCTTTACGACCTCTTTCATGTTTGGATTAAGACGACGTTGAGGTTGGATTACAGTTTTTGAATCATTTTCAACAAAAATTTTGTGGGTGCAAAAAGAAGGGCTTATGCCAGAAATGTCGGAAATTTGCCACGCTATAGCTCGACGATGCTTTTGTAGCACTTCGATCAGTTGATCGTTCTCGGATTGAGAAAGAAAAGCCGAGATTATAATGGGCAATTTAGAATCTTTTTCTAAAAAAGCGTACTTAAGATGATCGGGGAGTGGTTTGAGTTCAAGAGAGCGTGGTTCATCGTAAGAAATTTTTAAAACTTTTTCTTTTTCAAAAGTCAGATTTTCAAAAGAAAATCGTCGAAAAACAGGTTCATTTTCAAAATTAGTTTGTATGGACATGGTCGTGTCCTCAATAAGAGTTGGAGACATTTCATAAATCGAAGAAGAAAATTCATTTGAAGAGATGTTTGAAAGAGAAAGGGAGGAGTCTTCATTTAAAACATCAAGAAAGAAACACGAGTCATCATTTTTCAAAGGATGTTTCATTGCGCCATTAATTGAAAATGTGACCTCGTCATCGGCCACGTAAAGACATAGCTTCCCATTACTTACATCAATAACTGCTCGAGACGTGGCTAGGAAGGGACGACCAAGGATAAATGGGACCTCAATGTCCTCTTCGATATCGAGAATGACAAAATCCACCAGGAAGATGAATTTGTCGACCTTTACTAATACGTCTTCAACAATTCCTAGTGGATACTTGACCGACCGATCAGCTAATTGGATACTCATACGTGTAGGGCTTAGAGTGCCCAATCCTAACTTCTTAAACAAAGAAAACAACATCAAGTTGATGCTCGCACCTAGATCCGCTAACACATCTTTTACGGAAAGATCACCAAAAACACATGGAATAGAAAAGCTTCCCGGATCTTTTATCTTTTTAGGGAGATTAGTATTTTTAATAACCGCTGAGCACTCTTCATTTAACGTTACATGAGATAAATTTACCAGTTTCTTTTTGTTTGTTAGCAAATCCTTAAGATATTTAGCGTACTTAGGCATTTGACTAATTGCTTCATGAAAGGGTAAGTTAATGTGGATTTGCTTAAACATTTCCAGAAAATGTTGGTACTAGTCATCTAACTTATCTTTCCTAAGCTTAGTGGGGTAGGGCGGCGGAGGAAATTCTTTTAAAACTTTATTTGTTTGAAACATAGGTTTCTCTTTTTCTAAAACAATCTCTTCTTTATCATTTTCTATCGCAACAATAGTCAGTTCAGCAGCAGGAGAGGCCCTCACCTCTGGCTCTTCCCTTGTGGTGGGATCGTGGACTACTTTGCCGCTCCGAAGAGTGATTGCTTTCGCGTGTTCCCTTGGGTTTGGCTCAGTATTTGAGGGAAGAGTCCCAGGTGGTCTCTCGTAGATAGCCTTAGCTAGTTGGCCGACCGTGGTTTCAAGATTTTTCATCGACCCTGTTATGTTTCTAATGGTCGCCTCATTCGAATTTATATATTTAGAAAGCATTTCCTCCAAAGATGGAGGTTTTGGAAAATTTTGATTCTAATTTTGTGGTGGTGGTGGAGTGAAATCATGTGGTGGACGTGCGGCGTTTGCGGGATTACTCCACGAAAAATTAGGATGGTTACGCCATCCAGGGTGATATGAATTAGACGCAGCATTAAAACCAGGAGGAGCAGAAAAAGTAGAAAAATTAGAAAAATTATTTTGAGCAGGCCTGGGTATGTTCCCCAGGTAATCCACCTGCTCGGCATCCGCAGCATTTGCATGTTCATGTACCTGAATAGCGGAGGCAGCAGTCATCTCCGTTACTTTCTTGTTCAGCATCTCCACTTGAAGCGCTAGTTGGGACACATAGTCCACTTCGTAGATACCTGCAGGTTTAATTGGGCGAGACCTAGGCGTATTCCATTGATAGGTGTTCATTGCCATATCCTCGATAAGCTCAAGAGCACCCTCCAGAGTTTTTCGGTTCAAAGTACCACCGGATGCGGCATTATAAAATGTCTGGACCTGTAACCATACAGGCAGAGCATGATGAGGGCAACGTCTTAAAAGTTCTTTGAACCTCTCCCAAGTGTCATAGAGGGTCTCAGAATCGATTTGACTAAAAGAACAAATATTAGTTCGAAGTTTAGCAGTTTTAGCGGGGGGAAAATACCTAGCAAGAAATTTTTCTGTTAAAATGTCCCAAGTAGTGATTGATCCTCTTGGGAGAGTACTCAACCACTATTTGGCTTTTGTTCTTAAGGAGAAGGGGAAGTGTCTTAGCCTAATCGCATCGTCTGAGACACCATTAATTTTGAAGGTATCACAGAACTCAAGGAAACTGGCAATATGCAAGTTCGGATCTTCATCTGGTAATCCGTCGAACTGCACATATTGCTGCAACATTTGTATAGTGTCAGGCTTAAGCTCAAAATTGTTGTTCGCTATTGCAGGTCGAACAACACTGGATTCTGCACCCTCCAAGTTAGGTCGAGCATAATAGGACATGGTCCGTTGCTGGTCAACTTCTGGATTGGGATCACCCATAATTTCAGAATTACGATCACAATCACCGTTAGAATCCTCAACCGTATCCTGAGAAGTGGAACCCCCGAATCGTAAATTTCTCCGAAAGGAGCATTCGATTTCCGGGTCCAATTCAACAAGTAACGACGAATTCGTGTGGGTCATGCACTAGCAAGAAGAAAAGGGAAAGAGGGGAAAATAAACGAAAGTGAAAAAAAAAAACAAGATTAAAAATGATAATGATTTTTTTTTCTTTTTTTGGGCGGATTATATTAGTCCTTGACTTCCCGAGATCTGCCCTGTGAGGGGTTTGCAATGGTACTAGAGGCTATGATGGGAATTCAAGCCCAAAGCGTCCTTTCCAGGAATTTAGGTGGGATAGAAAAATGATGATGTGGGTTGATTATAATATATAATAATTTTTATTTTTTTTGGATTTTTGTAGAAGTAACAACGACGGCGTTTTCTTAATATTGACAAAATTCCCCGGCAACGGCGCCAAAAACTTGGTGATTAAGATTGACTATGAACTCGAAGAGGCAAGTGTACCTATCGAATTGTAGTACCAAGGTCGTATTTAAGACACGGGGCTATCAAGTATTACTACTCACGCTTTCAACTATTATCCTATCGTACGATTGTTGGGGTTTTGGGAATTTTTTTAAAAGAAGATTTAAGCTGATATAAAGATGATAAAACAGATTAAGAGAAATAGCGTCCGATCAATGATTCACCATGAAAAGAGATGAGAAGGATAAAAATTTAGTTTTATAATTGCAAAACAAACTCGACCGTGATGGATCCGTAAATAAGATAAAATCTCGCTAGAGCATTAAATCTCCTAACTTCTAGACGATTTGACCGAAATCTCTTTACAAATAAAAAAGGTCTAAAGTTCCATTATTGAAATGATCCGCACTATTGGATTTGACTCAAATCCGGAGGATTTACGTCGTCCTATCTCTAGGATTGCATGCAACTCCTTCCTTCTTTGAGTGATCTTTCAAATCAATGAGTATCTTGACTTCTATGGAATGAGATCAAAAAGCCTACTACCGTATACCGGAAATACGGAGTCGACGCGAGATGAATCAAAGAAGGACCGAGCAATGATCTAACAAAAATAAAACTAAGAAATAAAGAGAAATCTCATCTCATTTCATGGATCCTCATGATCAAACGCTAACGGAAATTAGTTACGCATAATGGAAGTTGAGACGAAGATAGAAAAGAAAGCTTGCATTTTCATTAGTTAAAGAGTACAATAGCAAAATCAAAATGACAATAATATTCTTAAAGAAAAAGACTACAAAACATGGAAAATAAAAGCTTGATAAAAAAAGGAACTAAAACTCTCTTGATCTCTCTCTTGCTCTCTTGCCAAAAAGTTCCCCCAAAGCATGAGGGGTTTGCTCCTTTTATAGATGGAGGGGAAGGTTCTAGAGCATTGATGAAGTGGAGGGAGACCAAGGGGTGGCCGACCACATGCATGGGAGAATGCATGAATTTCCTTTAATGGGAGGAGAGAGGGAGAGGATCATGCATGCATGTTATTTAAAAAGGAAATAAAGAGGAGAAGGGGGGATGTATGGGGAATAGAAGAGTGACAAATGAGAGTAAATGGGAGAGAGAGAGAGGAATGATATTCATTTAAGAAAAGGAGGAGAGAGGAGAGAGGAGGATTCGGCCATGCATGTGTCATGCAAAGGTGGTGGGCTGCACCATGAGCTGCTCGGTTTTTCACTTGAAGAGGGCTGCACCATGGAGAGGGGGGCTCGGGTTTGAGCTGGTAGAGGGCTGCACCATTTGGGGAGGCTCGGGTGGCACCAAATGGAGAGATTCGGGCTGCTTGTCTTGAGTTCGGGCTGCAACAAGGACGCTCGGGCTGCACCAACCTACAACATAAAAAAAATAAAATTAGTTTTATATCGTAACAAAATAAAATAACAACATAACATAATCGTGATTAAATATAACAACATTAGATAACTATCATAAAATAATAATAAGGGAAATTAAAACATAACATACATAACAACATAAAAACTTAACAAACATAAAACGCAAAGGAAATATAATTAAAACTAGGGGAATTTGAACTAAACTAGCCTAAAAACGATGACTAAAAGCTAGTCATCAGTATCGCGTTAAATTCTTTAATACCTGCTTTGAGTTCGCTTTTGCAGAGATTAGCATGTGATCGCGAGTTCTCTTCAAGTACTCGCGTTAAATTCATTAATACCTACTTTGAGTTCTCTTTTGTGGAGATTAGCAGGTGATTGCGAGTTCTCTTCAGGTACTCACGTTAAATTCTTTAATACCTGCTTTGAGTTCTCTTTTTGTAGAGATTAGCAGGTGTTCGCGAGTTCTCTTTAGGTACTCGCGTTAAATTCTTTAATACCTGCTTTGAGTTCTCTTTTGCAGAGATTAGCAGGTGATCGCGACTTCTCTTCAGTTACTCGCGCTAAATTCTTTAATACCTGCTTTAAGTTCTCTTTTGGAGAGATTAGCAGGTGATCGCGAGTTCTCTTCAGGTACTCACGTTAAATTCTTTAATACCTGCTTTGAGTTCTCTTTTGCAAAGATTAGGAGGTGATCGCGAGTTTTCTTCAGGTACTCGCGTTAAATTCTTTAATACCTGCTTTGAGTTCAATTTTGTAGAGATTAACAGATGATCGTGAGTTCTCTTCAGGTACTCGCTGTAAATTCTTTAATACCTGCTTTGAGTTCGGTTTTGCAGAGATTAGCATGTGATCGCGAGTTCTCTTCAGGTTCTCGCGTTAAATTCATTAATACTTGCTTTGAGTTCTCTTTTGCGGAGATTAGCAGGTGATCGTGAGTTCTCTTTAGGTACTCGCACTAAATTCTGTAATACTTTTTTAAGTTCTCTTTTGCAGAGATTAACAGGTGATCACGAGTTCTCTTCTGGTACTCGCGTTAAATTCTTTAATACCTGCTTTGAGTTCTTTTTTGCAGAGATTTGCAGGTGATTGTTAGTTTTCTTCAGGTACTCCCATTAAATTCTTTAATACCTGCTTTGAGTTCTCTTTTACAGAGATTAGTAGGTGATTGCGAGTTCTCTTCAGGTACTCGCATTAAATTCTTTAATACCTGCTTTGAGTTCTCTTTTGCAGAGATTAGAAGGTGACCGTGAGTTCTCTTCAGGTACTCACGTTAAATTCTTTAATACCTTCTTTGAGTTCTTTTTTGCAGAGATTAGCAGGTGATCGCTAGTTCTCTTCAGGTACTAGCATTAAATTCTCTAATACCTGCATTGAGTTCTCTTTTGTAGGGATTAGCAGGTGATCGCGAGTTCTCTTCAGGTACTCGCGTTAAATTCTTTAATACCTGCTTTGAGTTCGCTTTTGCAGAGATTAGCATGTGATCGCAAGTTCTATTCAGGTACTCGCATTAAATTTATTAATACCTGCTTTGAGTTCTCTTTTGCGTAGATTAGCAGGTGATTGCGAGTTCTCTTCAGGTACTCGCGTTAAATTCTTTAATACCTGCTTTGAGTTCTCTTTTGTAGAGATTAGCAGTTGATCGCGAGTTCTCTTTAGGTACTCACATTAAATTCTTTAATACGTGCTTTGAGTTCTCTTTTGCAGAGATTAGCATGTGATCGCGAGTTCTCTTCAGGTACTCGCGTTAAATTCTTTAATACTTGCTTTGAGTTCACTTTTGCAGAGATTAGAAGGTGATCGCGAGTTCACTTCAGGTACTCGCGTTAAATTCTTTAATACCTGCTTTGGGTTTTCTTTTTGCAGAGATTAGCAGGTGTTCGCGAGTTCTCTTCAGGTACTCGCGTTATATTCTTTAATACATGCTTTGAGTTTTCTTTTGCAGAGATTAGCAGGTGATCGCGAGTTCTCTTCAGGTACTCCGTTAAATTCTTTAATACTTGCTTTGAGTTCTATTTTGCAGAGATTAGCAGGTGATCGGGAGTTCTCTTCAGGTACTCACGTTAAATTCTTTAATACCTGCTTTGTGTTCTCTTTTGCAGAGATTAGCAGGTGATCGCGAGTTCTCTTCAGGCACTCGCGTTAAACTCTTTAATACCTGCTTTGAGTTCTTTTTTGCAGAGATTAGCTGGTGATCGCGAGTTCTCTTCAGGTACTCGCGTTAAATTCTTTAATACCTTCTTTGAGTTCTCTTTTGCAGAGATTAGAAGGTGATCGCGAGTTCTCTTCAGGTACTCACGTTAAATTCTTTAATACCTGCTTTGAGTTCTTTTTTGTAGAGAATAGCAGGTGATTGTGAGTACTCTTTAGGTACTCGCGTTAAATTCTTTAATACCTGCTTTGAGTTCTCTTTTGCAGAGATTAGCAGGTGATTGCGAGTTCTCTTTAGGTACTCACGCTAAATTCTTTAATACCTGCTTTGAGTTCTCTTTTGCAGAGATTAGAAGGTGATCGTAAGTTCTCTTCAGGTACTCACGTTAAATTCTTTAATACCTTCTTTGAGTTCTTTTTTGAAGAGATTAGCAGGTGATCGCTAGTTCTCTTCAGGTACTCGCGTTAAATTCTCTAATACCTGCTTTGAGTTCTCTTTTGCAGAGATTAGCAGGTGATCACGAGTTCTCTTCAGGTACTCGCATTAAATTGTTTAATACCTGCTTTGAGTTCGCTTTTGCAGAGATTAGCATGTGATCGCGAGTTCTCTTCAAGTGCTCGCGTTAAATTCATTAATACCTACTTTGAGTTCTCTTTTGCGGAGATAAGCAGGTGATCGCGAGTTCTCTTCAGGTACTCATGTTAAATTCTTTAATACCTACTTTGAGTTCTCTTTTTGTAGAGATTAGCAGGTGTTCGCGAGTTCTCTTTAGGTACTCGCATTAAATTCTTTAATACCTACTTTGAGTTCTCTTTTGTAGAGATTAGCAGGTGATCACGAGATCTCTTCAGGTACTCGCGTTAAATTCTTTAATGCCTGCTTTGAGTTCTCTTTTGTAGAGATTAGCAGGTGATCACGAGTTCACTTCAGGTACTCACGTTAAATTCTTTAACACCTTCTTTGAGTTCTCTTTTGCAGAGATTAGGAGGTGATCGCGAGTGGTCTTCAGGTACTCGCGTTAAATTCTCTAATACCTGCTTTGAGTTCTCTTTTACAGAGATTAACAGGTGATCGGGAGTTCTCTTCAGGTACTCGCTTTAAATTCTTTAATACCTGCTTTGAGTTCTGTTTTGCAGAGATTAGCATGTGATCGCGAGTTCTCTTTAGGTACTCGCGTTAAATTCTGTAATACCTTCTTTAAGTTCTCTTTTGCAGAGATTAACAGGTGATCGCGAGTTCTGTTCTGGTACTCGCGTTAAATTCTTTAATACCTGCTTTGACTTCTCTTTTGCAGAGATTAGCATGTGATCGCAAGTTCTATTCAGGTACTCGTGTTAAATTTATTAATACCTACTTTGAGTTCTCTTTTGTGGAGATTAGCAGGTGATTGCGAGTTCTCTTTAGGTACTCGCGTTAAATTATTTATTAGCTGCTTTGAGTTCTCTTTTGCAGAGATTAGCAGGTGATCACGAGTTCGCTTTAGGTACTCACATTAAATTCATTAATACCTGCTTTGAGTTCTCTTTTGCAGAGATTAGCATGTGATCGCGAGTTCTCTTCAGGTACTCGCATTAAATTCTTTAATACTTGCTTTGAGTTCTCTTTTTTGCAGAGATTAGAAGGTGATCATGAGTTCTCTTCAGGTACTCGTGTTAAATACTTTAATACATTCTTTTATTTTTCTTTTTATAGAGATTAGCAGGTGTTCGTGAGTTCTCTTCAGGTACTCGCGTTATATTCTTTAATACCTGCTTTGAGTTTTCTTTTGCAGAGATTAGCAGGTGATCGCGAGTTCTCTTCAGGTACTCCGTTAAATTCTTTAATACGTGCTTTGAGTTCTCTTTTGCTGAGATTAGCCGGTGATCAGGAGCTCTCTTCAGGTACTCACGTTAAATTCTTTAATACCTTCTTTGAGTTCTCTTTTCCAGAAATTAACAGGTTTTCGCGATTTCTCTTCAGGTACTCGCTTTAAATTCTGTAATACCTTCTTTGAGTTCTTTTTTGAAGAGATTAGCAGGTGATCACTAGTTTTCTTCAGGTACTCGCGTTAAATTCTCTAATACCTGCTTTGAGTTCTCTTTTGGAGAGATTAGCAGGTGATCGTGAGTTCTCTTCAGGTACTCGCGTTAAATTCTTTAATACCTGCTTTGAGTTCTCTTTTGCAGAGATTAGCATGTGATCGCGAGTTCTCTTCAGGTACTCGCGTTAAATTCATTAATACCTACTTTGAGTTCTCTTTTGCGTAGATTAGCAGGTGATCGCTAGTTCTCTTCAGGTACTCGCGTTAAAATCGTTAATACCTGCTTTGAGTTCTCTTTTTCTAGAGATTAGCAGGTGTTTGCGAGTTCTCTTTAGGTACTCGCATTAAATTCTTTAATACCTGTTTTGAGTTCTCTTTTGCAGAGATTAGCAGGTGATCGCGAGTTCTCTTCAGGTACTCGCGTTAAATTCTTTAATACCTGCTTTGAGTTCTGTTTTGTAGAGATTAGCAGGTGATCGCAAGTTCTCTTCAGGTACTCGCGTTAAATTCTTTAATACCTACTTTGAGTTCTCTTTTGCAGAGATTAGGAGGTGATCGCGAGTTGTCTTCAAGTACTCGCGTTAAATTCTTTAATACCTACTTTGCGTTCTCTTTTGCAGAGATTAGCAGGTGATCCTGAGTTCTGTTCAGGTACACGCTTTTAATTTTTTAATACTTGCTTTGAGTTCTGTTTTGTAGAGATTAGCATGTGATCGCGAGTTCTCTTCAGGTTCTCACGTTAAATTCATTAATACTTGCTTTGAATTCTCTTTTGCGGAGATTAGCAGGTGATCGCGAGTTCTCTTCAGGTACTCGCATTAAATTCTTTAATACCTTCTTTAAGTTCTCTTTTGCAGAGATTAGCAGGTGATCGCGAGTTCTCTTCAGGTACTCGCGTTTAATTATTTAATACCTGCTTTGATTTCTCTTTTGCAGAGATTAGCATGTGATCGCAAGTTCTCTTCAGGTACACGCGTTAAATTCTTTAATACCTGCTTTGAGTTCTCTTTTGCACAGATTAGAAGGTGATCGCGAGTTCTCTTCAGGTACTCGCGTTAAATTCTTTAATACCTGCTTTGAGTTCACTTTTGCAGAGATTAGCAGGTGATCGCGAGTTCTATTTAAGTACTCGCATTAAATTCTGTAATACCTGCTTTGAGTTCTCTTTTGTAGAGATTATCATGTGATCGCGAGTTCTCTTCAGGTACGCGCGTTAAATTCTTTAATACCTGCTTTGAGTCCTCTTTTGCAGAGATTAGAAGGTGATCGCGAGTTCTCTTCAGGTACTCGCGTTAAATTCTTTAATACTTGCTTTGAGTTCTCTTTTTGCAGAGATTAGCAGGTGTTCGCGAGTTCTCTTCAGGTACTCGCGTTAAATTCTTTAATACCTGCTTTGAGTTCTCTTTTGCAGAGATTAGCAGGTGATCGCAAGTTCTCTTCAGGTACTCGCCTTAAATTCTTTAATACAAGCTTTGAGTTCTCTTTTGGAGAGATTAGAAAGTGATCGCGAGTTCTCTTCAGGGACTCGCGTTAAATTCTTTAATACCCGCATTGAGTTCTCTTTTTGCAGAGATTAGCAGGTGATTGGGAGTTCTCTTCAGGAACTCACGTTAAATTCTGTAATACCTGCTTTGAGTTCTCTTTTGCAGAGATTATAAGGTGATCGCGAGTTCTCTTCAGGTACTCGCATTAAATTATTTAAAACCTGCTTTGAGTTCTCTTTATGCAGAGATTAGCAGGTGATCAGGAGTTCTCTTCAGGAACTGGCGTTAAATTCTTTAATACCTGCTTTGAGTTCTCTTTTGCAGAGATTAGGAGGTGATCGGGAGTTCTCTTCAGGTACTCGCGTTAAATTCTTTAATACCTGCTTTGAGTTCTCTTTTGTAGAGATTAGTAGGTGATCGCGGGTTCTCCTCAGGTACTCACGTTAAATTCTTTAATACCTGCTATGAGTTCTCTTTTGCAGAGATTAGCAGGTGATCGCGAGTTCTCTTCAGGTACTCGCGTTAAATTCTTTAATACCTACTTTGAGTTTTCTTTTGCAGAGAGTAGAAGGTGATCGTGAGTTCTCTTTAGGTACTCGCGTTAAATTCTTTAATACCTTCTCTGAGTTCTCTTTTTGCAGAGATTGTTGGAAAATGGTCTTCCGCATCTCCTAGGTTTGAGAATAACAAATCCCATGTGTATTTGATCTTGTGTGTTTAAGTGTGCAGGATAACATAGTCTAGATGACTCAAGGATTACATAAGAAGCTTCCCCCCAAAGTTAAGCCAACAAATCAAAAACATCTACTAGCGCTTGCGGTAGTACTAGCGCAGGCGCTAGCTACGTTCGACGAACTGTTAGCAACGCTCGATGAAATGCTCATAACGACGTTCGACGAAAATTTACTCGACGAACTCTTTGCTCCGTTCGACGAAATTTTGATCGACAAACTGAATTGCTTAAGCGGAATTGCCGAGAGATCTTATAGAAGGAGATAGCGCCAGGCGATATCCGATAGCGCAGGCGATAGCGCAGGCGATAGCGAGGAGCACAGTAGGCAAGGGAAAATTGTTTCCTCGGATTGAAGATTCTGCCGCACAGAATGTGTCCTAATATGGGATAGCGCCGGCGGTACCGCTAGCGCAGGCGCTAGCGCTGAGGATATAAAAAGGACGTCTCTTCTCTCATTTCAGACACACATCAGAGAGATATCAGAGAGATATAGAGTGCTAGAATTTCAGAGGCTATCTTGGCCGAAAGTTGATGTCCTACCAAATTCTGCAAACTTCTGGAGGAGAATCTCATCACGCCGGATCCAAACGAAGTCCACTTCTACAACGCTTATTCTACAGCGGATCTTTGCCTCCGACTTCAGAAGGGTGTTTTATTTATTTTCATTTCATATTCTTCTTGTAAACGGTTAGTGAAATCGCCTCGTGTTGGTGACTAGGTCTGGGTAGGACTTAGGGGGAAACTCGCCTCGTGTTGGCGACTAGATCTAGGCTAGGTCTAGGGGGTTCTCGAGGCCACATCCAGGGAAGGGTTGGCTAGAGCAGCTTGAGGACAAATCCAGGGAGGATAGGCTAGGGCCACCGGTTCGTGGGGATGCGAGTCGGGATAGAAAACAAAAAGAGTTTACTATTCATCGCCACCGATTTCTAGCGTTATAGAAGTCAATTTTTGTAAAACCGTTTTTGATATTAATAAAGCATGTCTCTACTTTATTTCAATTGTTTTACTTGACTTCTAATTGTCTTTGTCTTGCATTATTACAAAGCTTTTCAAAATATCACTAAAGTTTTTAAAACCCTTATTCACCCCCCCCCTCTAAGGGCGCCTACCGATCCAACAAGTGGTATCAGAGCTAGGTTATTCCAAATCGGCTTAACAACCGGGAATAATAGCGTCTCATGATCTCGCTTTTCCTGAGGGACAAGGGGTTAGTCGACCACCTCCCTTTACTGGGTCAGATTTTAACTACTGGAAAAATCGAATGATGTGTTTTCTTATGACCATGGATGTAGAAGCATGGAACATGGTAGAAGTTCGGTACTCTCCTCCTACAACTGTAGTGGGAGAGGCGATATTAGCAAAACCAAAAGATAAATGGGACGATAATGATAAACTAAGGTGTAAAAATAATTCTAAAGCAATGAACGCTTTATATTGCGCTTTAAATATGACTGAGTTTAATAGAATTTCTGCATGCACAACTGCTTATGATATTTGGAATCAATTGGAAGTAACTCATGAAGGTACATCGCAGGTGAAAGATGCAAAGCTATTCCAATTGGAATCTGAATATGAATAATTCATGATGGATACCGAAGAGGACATTAACTCGATGTACACCCGCTTCACCAAGATCGTCAACGCTTCAAAGGCACTTGGAAAGACCTACTCAGACGGGGACTTGGTGAGGAAAATTCTTCGTTCCTTACCTCCAAGGTTCAATCCAAAGGTGACAGCCATCTCTGAGTCGCATAACTTAAGAACACTCCAGATCGAGAACCTCATTGGGAATCTCAAAACCCATGAGGTAGAACTCCAGATTCAACACGATGAATACAACAAAGAGCCAAAGAAAAAGGAGCTAGCGCTAAAGTCAAAGAAGGAGAGCATCGAAGATGATGATGAAGATGAAGAAGGTCTCCTGGTGAAGAACTTCAGGAAGTTCATCAGGAATCGGGAAAGAAGGAACACTTTCCGCAAATACTTCCAAAACGATACTCAACGAAAGGGATCTTCCTCTTCATCAAGGAAAGAAAAACGAAGCGAAGATGAAGAAGAAAGACCACCACCTGAGTGCTACCACTGCAGAAAGACCGGGCACATTCGGAGCCAGTGCCCAAAGTATCAAAAGGAGCAAAAAGAACAACACAAAGCAAAAGAGAAGAAGAAAGTACTGAAAGCCGCAACTTGGGATGATTCTTCCTCTGTAGAGTCAAACGAGTCTGAGTCAAGTAGCGAGGAGGAAGCAAACTTATGCTTAATGGCAAAAAGCAATGATGACGACACCAGTGTTCTTAGCGACACTAAGGTAATTCCTCGTACTTTCGAAGAACTCTATGATGAATTTGTTTTAACTTGCAAATCCTATGATCAAAGTATAAAAGATAATGTTATATTAAATCGTGAAAATGAAGCTATTATCAAAGAAAATCATAAGCTCACAAAAAAATTGATTTCCCTTGAAAAGAGAAAGGTTTCATGTCAAGAGTGTGAACACTCTTTATTTAAGGCAAAAGAACTTGAAGTTTCTCTTTCTAAGGCCCTTGCCCAAAACAAAACTATTACAAAAGAAAAGGGGGACTTAGAGAGAAAACTAAAAACCACTCTTTTACAAATTGAAAATAATAAAAAGGGATTTGAAAATAAATGTGTTTTGATTGTACAAGAAAATACTTTTCTTAAAAACAAAATCATGACCTCAATATTGCCATAAAAAAATTCAGGATTGGTCAAAAATCCCTGGATATGATTTTAGGAAACCAATGTTATGGTTCTACAAAATTTGGGGTCGGAATAAAAGTGAACCCTACCGCCCAGCGCTAGCCACTAACGCCGGCGGTATCTCAACTGATAAAAAATCTTCTAATTTCTCTAATGTTCAAACATCATACTGCAAGAGCAACGTAGAAACTCAGAAAAGGGTCTCAACCCCCTTTATTTCGTGTCCTAATTGTCTTAAGTTTGGACACACGTCTAGCTGTTGCAGGAATATAAAAGAACAATTATTAAAACAAATCTGGGTACCTAAGAAATCCACTTACTCTATGGGTGGTACCTCCTGGGTATCTGGATCTTTAATCTCATCTTCTCTCGAGATTTGCAGGAAGGCTAAGGAAATGGAGGACGTGTGGTACTTGGACTCAGGCTGTTCCAAGCACATGATGGGCAACAAAGCAAAATTCCTTAGCCTAGAAAAGAAGAAAGGAGGGATCGTAACGTTTGGTGAGAACGGTAAAGGAAGGATCATGGGAGTTGGTACCGTGGGTAACGAATCTTTTCTTATCTCAAATGTTCTTTATGTTAAAGGTTTGAAACATAACTTAATATCTATAAGTCAACTATGTGATAAAGGATTAGACGTATTATTTGAATCATCCACTAATCTGTGCAAAATCGTTAATCCTAAAACAAAAGATGTGTTACTAACTGCACCTAGAATTCGCAATGTTTACATAGTTTCGTTTCATGATCTTTCCAAATCATCTATAAAATGTTTTATAACCAAAAATGATGAATTAGAACTATGGCATAGATGTTTAGGTCACGCTAGTACAAAGCTCATTTTAAATCTAGCAAAAAGGGAATTGATTAGAGGAATGCCTAAGTAGAATGGAAATTTATCTTCACTATGTTCTCCATGCCAAAAAGGAAAATTTACAAAATCATCTTTTAAAAGCAAAAATGAAATTTCTAATCCAAAACCACTACAATTAATTCATATGGATCTCTTTGGTCCTGTTAACACCGCAATTCTGGGTGGTAAAATATACATTTTTGTTCTAATAGATGATTTCTCTAGATATTGCTGGACTTTATTTCTCTCTTCCAAATCTGATGCGTTTTGCGAATTCTCAAAATTATGCACTCATATTCAAAATGAACTTGATCTAAAAATAAAATGCATTCACTCAGATCATGGAGGCGAATTTGAAAATGAAAATTTTAAATCCTTTTGTGAAATGCTAGGTATTAAGCACGAGTTCTCCTCTCCACGCACCCCTCAACAAAATGGTGTTGTAGAACAGAAAAATAGGACAATCCAAGAACTAGCACGCACCATGTTATCTGAATATAAATTACCTAAGTCTTTTTGGGCCGAAGCCGTAAGCACATCATGCTATGTAATGAATAGAGTTATGCTTCGCCCATCACTAAATCTCACACCGTATTAACTATATTTTCAAAAGAAACCTAACGTATCATATTTTAAAGTATTTGGATGTAATTGTTTTATTCTTAATACTAAAGATTCTTTAGGAAAATTTGATGAGAAATGTGATGAAGGAATACTTCTTGGATATTCTTCAACCAGTAAAGCCTATAGAATATTTAATAAAAGATCGAGTAATGTTGAAGAGTCTATTAATGTTAAATTTGATGAGTTTATTCCATGTGCAGAGAAGCTTTCTACAGGTACAAATGTTTACCTTTGCCATCTTTGGAGCACGACGAAGAGGAACCGTCCAAAGAAGAGGAGGAGAAGTCCAATGAAGTTGAATATGTACCTCCAAGCCTGTTGAACTTCTCAAAAAATCATCCAAAAGAGCTAGTCATTGGGGAACCTTCTACTGGGGTAAGAACTCGATCCTCTCTTCATGAAACATTTTCAAATATTTGCTTTGTTTCCGAAATCGAACCTAAAAATGTATTCACCGCTCTAAATGACGAATTTTGGTTTTTGCTATGAATGAAGAGTTAGGACAAATTGAAAGAAATAAAGTTTGGAAACTTGTAGATAGACCATCTAATCATCCAATTATCGGCGTAAAATGGATCTTTAAAAATAAATTAGATGGTGAATCTAGGATTATAAGAAATAAAGAACGCTTAGTTGCTCAAGGTTATTCTTAAATCGAGGGGGTAGATTTTGAAGAAACTTTTGCACCCGTTGCTCGCTTAGAATCTATACGAATATTTCTGGCATTTGTGAGTTTTAAAAGAATAAAATTATTTCAAATGGATGTTAAAAGTGCATTTTTAAACAGGTTTATAAAAGAAGGAGTTTATGTAGAACAACCCCCCGGTTTCATAAATGAAAAATTCCCTAATCATGTTTACAAATTAGAAAAAGTGCTTTATGGTTTAAAACAAGCGCCCCGTGCATGGTATGATCGACTTACATCGTTTCTGTTAAAGAACGGTTATGTTATGGGAAGTGCCGACAACACAATCTTCATTAAGCATAATAATAACGATCTAATTATTTTACAAATATATGTTGATGATATCATTTTTGGAGCCACTAATGAAGAGTTGTGTAATGATGTAGTATTAGAAATGAAAAATGAATTTGAAATGAGTCTTGTAGGAGAACTATCATATTTTCCTGGTTTTCAAATCTCACAACAAACTGATGGTATCTTTATTTGTTAAACAAAATATGTTCACGATATGCTTAAACGATTTAGATTTGAAAATCTTAAACAAGCTTCTACTCCTATGAGTGCTTCTTTAAAACTAGGAAAAGATGAATCCGGAATTTCAATTGATCAAACGCTATATAGAGGAATGATAGGATCTCTTCTTTACTTAAGTGCATCTAGACCAGATATAATGTTTGCCGTATGTTTATGTGCTCGCTTTCAAGCCAATCCAAAAGAATCTCATTTAAAAGCGGTAAAACGTATTTTTCATTATCTATTAGGGTCATCGAAATTAGGATTATGGTACCCACACAATGATTCATTCACACTCCACGGCTATTCCGATTCGGACTATGCCGGGTGTTCACTAGATCGAAAAAGCACTAGCGGTACTTGTCACTTTCTAGGACCCTCTTTAGTAGCTTGGTCTAGTCGGAAACAATCTTCGGTTGCACTCTCTACCACAGAGGCCGAACATATCGCACTTGGTCGTTTTTGTGCACAAGCATTATGGATGAGTCAAACACTAGAGGATTTTGGATTTCATCTTAAAAACATTGATCTTAAATGTGACAACAAAAGTGCAATAGACCTCACATATAATCCCGTACACCATTCTAGATCCAAACACATCGATGTTCGTCATCATTTCATTAGGGATCACATTAAGAAAGAGCATGTAAGAGTAAGTTTCATTGGTACAGACTCTCAACTCGCTGACATATTTACTAAACCACTTCCCGATGTAAGATTTCGATTATTACGACTTGAGTTAGGTGTCCTAGATCTTTCGTGTTAAAACACATTCACAAAACACTATTTTTGCAAGTTTTAACCATTGAAAACATCTCCTAAAAATATGAGATTTTCGCATGAAACTACTATTGGGACACTTAATCAAGATCAGCAATCAAAAATTTCAAAATCATAAAAAATCGTGTACTGTTTCCCGCGCTAGCGCTAACGCCGACGCTAGCGTACTTGTTCATTTTTCTGTATTTTAAAAATTTTGAAAAATCCCTAAAACTATATTAATCTATATGTACTATGTATGTTTGAACTTCTGATTCTATTTCATTTTTGAAAAATCAAATACAAAAATACAAAAGACAAATTCCAAAAATATGTTTTGCCTTTTTGTTTACAGTCTCTTTTATTTTATGCAAAAATCAAATACAAAAATATAAAATGCAAAAACCAACAAAAAAACTGTATTAAATTTAGTGTGATAATCAAGTATTACTTAATCTATTATTTAGAACGTCTATAATGTTGCAATTTATCTTTTCAAACTACTTTGAACATTGTTTTCATCATGCTTCGATATAGCTATTAATATGTGCATCAATTATATTGTAAAAATTGTGTAGAACTAAGCTTAGCATGTCTCTAAGTATGAGTAAATGTTTTATATTTGATAATGCTCTTTATTCACTCACTTATTTAGGCATTGTCTACATTTGTGTTTAATCTAAGAATGCTTGTGTATGCTTTGTATTAGTACAATGAATTAAAATTGCACAAGTATCTTACCTACACTCCTTTATTTGCACTTTTAAAAATTAAGAAAAATGGTTATCTTTTTCATAAATTTTATTGGTTTGCAAAACAAGTGTATTCGGAGAACTTTGTACAAAACAAAAAATCATAAAATAAAGTGACAAAGATAACTCCACCAAGCACTACTTGAACCTCCTGATAAGTCTTAATAAGCGTTGTGAGGTTGAGCACCTTGGAAAGAATAGTAAAGTATCTTGTGCAAACCATAAATTTCTTTCAAAATAAAAACCACTTATTCTTAAGTACACCGGATCACAATAAAAATCAATATTGAAAAATAAAATTATGTGATCCCCCAAGCACTACTTTGCACCCTGATAAGTCTTAATGAGCATTGTATGTGCAAAGCACCTTGGTAGTTGTACATTTTTTTGTGCATTGAAGTTTGTGGAAGTAAAATTATTTGTGTTTTATTGTGCCCTTACTTTACATACTACTTGTATTTTTGATTAAAACATGTGTTTACTCTACTCAAAAATACACTTTTGTGCACATCATTATCTTCCATAACACTTCTTCTCATAAGTATTGGATCCTAATGCTAATTCTATACTATTCTTTATTTATAAAATGCACTAGATAACCTAGCATGCTTTCTACACTGTTTAGTATATTTTGAAATTATAATTAACATAACATTGTAGTACTATCTTTCTGATAACATTATTTCATGCTTGGTTAATTTATTATATATTTTAAAATGTTTACAAAACATCTTCTTTATAAAATTAAACTCCTATAATTTTTTTGAATTATCATGTCGTACAAAAGATGTTTGCTTATATTTTTTCTAAGTCTTCCGCAAATTTACATTTACCTTGTCTTTGGTTATGCTACAAACTCTGATCTATTTAAATGAAAAGTATTCTAAAACTCTTTATAATTTCCTTCTCTACAAGCTCGATCATGCTTTTATCTTCTTATCAACTTTTTAGAGGTGTCTCCTTACCCACTTTTGCTAATAACAAAAGGGGGAGATCTACATGATAAATATTAAATATTTTTCTGCTATCAAAATATAATGCTTAATTAAGATGATAGCTTACATATTAAGAGAGCATTCACTTAGGGGGAGCATGTATTTAGGGGGAGCAATTCTAAATGCTAAATCGTAAATTATCCTAAGTCATCACTCACACACACACACACAAGTTTGGTTCTTCATGCTTATATATTAATGCTCTGATTTATCATTAATGGATTTGTTATTAACAAAAGGGGGAGTTTGTTGGAACATGGTCTTCCGCATCTCCTAGGTTTGAGAATAACAAATCCCATGTGTATTTGATCTTGTGTGTTTAACTGTGCAGGATAACATAGTCTAGATGACTCAAGGATTACATAAGAAGCTTGCCCCCAAAGTTGAGCCAAAAAATCCAAAACATCTATTAGTGCTGGCGGTAGTACTAGCGCAGGCGCTAGCTGCGTTCGACGAACTGTTAGCGACGCTCGACGAAATGCTCATAACGCCGTTCGACAAAAATTTGCTTGACGAACTCTTTGCTCCGTTCGACGAAATTTTGATCGACGAAATGAATTGATTAAGCGCAATTGCCGGGAGATCTTATAGAAGGAGATAACGCCAGGCGATATCCGATAGCGCAGGAGATAGCGAGGATCACAGTAGGCAAGGGAAAATTGTTTCCTCGGATTGAAGATTCTGCCGCGCAGAATGTGTCCTAATATGGGATAGCGCCGGCGGTACCGCTAGCGCAGGAGCTAGCACTGAGGATATAAAAAGGACGTATCTTCTCTCGTTTCAGACACACATCAGAGAGATATCAGAGAGAGATAGAGTGCTAGAATTCCAGAGGCTATCTTGGCCTAAAGTTGATGCCCTACCAAAGTTCTGCAAACTTCTGAAGGAGAATCTCATCACGCCGGATCCAAACGAAGTCCGATTTTACAACGCTTATTCTACATTGGATCTTCGCCTCTGCCTTCAGAAGGGAGTTTTATTTATTTTCATTTCATATTCTTCTTGTAAACGGTTAGTGAAATTGCCTCGTGTTGGCGACTAGGTCTTGGTAGGACTTAGGGGAAACCCGCCTCATGTTGGCGACTAGATCTAGGCTAGGTCTAGGGGGTGCTCGAGGCCACATCCGGGGAAGGGTTGGCTAGAGCGGCTTGAGGCCGAATCCGGGGAGGATATGCTAGGGCCACCGGTTCATGTGGATGTGAGTCGGGATAAAAAACAAAAATAGTTTACTATTCATCGCCACCGATTTCTAGCGTTATTGAAGTCAATTTTTGTAAAACCATTTTTGATATTAATAAAGCATGTCTCTACTTAATTTCAATTGTTTCACTTGACTTCTTATTGTCTTTGTCTTGCATTATTACAAAGCATTTCAAAATATCACTAAAGTTTTTAAAACCCTTATTCACCCCCCCCCCCCCCCTCTAAGGACGCCTACCGATCCAACAGAGATTAGCAGGTGATCGGGAGTTCTCTTCACGTATTTGTGTTAAATTCTTTAATACCTGCTTTGAGTTCTCTTTTGCAGAGATTAGGAGGTGATCAGGAGTTATCTTCATGTGCCGGCATTAAACTCTTTAATAACTGCTTTGAGTTCTCTTTTGCAGAGATTAGCAGATGATCATGAGTTCTCTTCAGTTACTCGCGTTAAATTCATTAATACCTGCTTTGAGTTCTATTTTTGCAGAGATTAGTAGGTGATCGTGAGTTCTCTTCAGGTACTCGTGCTAAATTCTTTAATACCTGCTTTGAGTTCTCTTTTGCAGAGATTAGCAGGTGATCGCGAGTTCTCTTCAGGAGTCACGTTAAATTCTTTAATACCTGCTTTGAGTTCTCTTTTGCAGAGATTAGCAGGTGATCGCGAGTTCTCTTTAGGTACTCGCGTTAAATTCTTTAATACCTGCTCTGAGTTCTCTTTTTCAAGAGATTGTTGGAAAATGGTCTTCCGCATCTCCTAGGTTTGAGAATAACAAATCCCATGTGTATTTGATCTTGTGTGTTTAAGTGTGCAGGATAACATAGTCTAGATGACTCAAGGATTACATAAGATGCTTGCCCACAAAGTTAAGCCAACAAATCAAAAACATCTACTAGCGCTGGCGGTAGTACTAGCGCAGGCGCTAGCTGTGTTCGACGAACTGTTAGCAACGCTCGACGAAATGCTCATAACGGCGTTCGACGAAAATTTACTCGATGAACTCTTTGCTCCGTTCGACAAAATTTTGATCGACAAAATGAATTGCTTAAGCGCAATTGCCGGGAGATCTTATAGAAGGAGATAGCGCCAGGCGATATCCGATAGCGCAGGCGATAGCGCAGGCGATAGCGAGGAGCACAGTAGGCAAGGGAAAATTGTTTCCTCGGATTGAAGATTCTGCCGCACAGAATGTGTCCTAATATGGGATAGCGCCGGCGGTACCGCTAACGCATGCGCTAGCGCTGAGGATATAAAAAGGACATCTCTTCTCTCATTTCAGACACACATCAGAGAGATATCAGAGAGATATAGAGTGCTAGAATTCCAGAGGCTATCTTGGCCGAAAGTTGATGTCCTACCAAATTCTGCAAACTTCTGGAGGAGAATCTCATCACGCCGGATCCAAACGAAGTCCGCTTCTACAACGCTTATTCTACAACGGATCTTTGCCTCCGACTTCAGAAGGGTGTTTTATTTATTTTCATTTCATATTCTTCTTGTAAACGGTTAGTGAAATCGCCTCGTGTTGGTGACTAGGTCTGGGTAGGACTTAGGGGGAAACTCGCCTCGTGTTGGCGACTAGATCTAGGCTAGGTCTAGGGGGTTCTCGAGGCCACATCCGGGGAAGGGTTGGCTAGAGTAGCTTGAGGACAAATCCGGGGAGGATTGGCTAGGGCCACCGGTTCGTGGGGATGCGAGTCGGGATAGAAAACAAAAAGACTTTACTATTCATCGCCACCGATTTCTAGCGTTATAGAAGTCAATTTTTGTAAAACCGTTTTTGATATTAATAAAGCATGTCTCTACTTTATTTCAATTGTTTTACTTGACTTCTTATTGTCTTTGTCTTGCATTATTACAAAGCTTTTCAAAATATCACTAAAGTTTTTAAAACCCTTATTCACCCCCCCCCCCCTCTAAGGGCGCCTACCGATCCAACAAGTGGTATCAGAGCTAGGTTATTCCAAATCGGCTTAACAACCGGGAATAATAGCATCTCATGATCTCGCTTTTCCTGAGGGACAAGGGGTTAGTCGACCACCTCTCTTTACTGGGTCAGATTTTAACTACTGGAAAAATCGAATGATGTGTTTTCTTATGACCATGGATGTAGAAGCATGGAACATGGTAGAAGTTCGGTACTCTCCTCCTACAACTGTAGTGGGAGAGGCGATATTAGCAAAACCAAAAGATAAATGGGACGATAATGATAAACTAAGGTGTAAAAATAATTCTAAAGCAATGAACGCTTTATATTGCGCTTTAAATATGACTGAGTTTAATAGAATTTCTGCATGCACAACTGCTTATGATATTTGGAATCAATTGGAAGTAACTCATGAAGGTACATCGCAGGTGAAAGATGCAAAGCTATTCCAATTGGAATCTGAATATGAAAAATTCATGATGGATACCGAAGAGGACATTAACTCGATGTACACCCGCTTCACCAAGATCGTCAACGCTTTAAAGGCACTTGGAAAGACTTACTCAGACGGGGACTTGGTGAGTAAAATTCTTCGTTCCTTACCTCCAAGGTTCAATCCAAAGGTGACAGCCATCTCTGAGTCGCATAACTTAAGAACACTCCAGATCGAGAACCTCATTGGGAATCTCA
Organism: Dactylorhiza incarnata; assembly: GCA_033032865.1. NCBI lineage: Eukaryota > Viridiplantae > Streptophyta > Magnoliopsida > Asparagales > Orchidaceae > Dactylorhiza > Dactylorhiza incarnata. Next base: position 7,715,780 of record JAWHQI010000098.1, read on the forward strand.
AAACCCATGAGGTAGAACTCCAGATTCAACACGATGAATACAACAAAGAGCCAAAGAAAAAGGAGCTAGCGCTAAAGTCAAAGAAGGAGAGCATCGAAGATGATGATGAAGATGAAGAAGGTCTCCTGGTGAAGAACTTCAGGAAGTTCATTAGGAATCCGGAAAGAAGGAACACTTTACGCAAATACTTCCAAAAGGATACTCGACGAAAGGGATCTTCCTCTTCATCAAGGAAAGAAAAAGGAAGCGAAGATGAAGAAGAAAGACCACCACCTGAGTGCTACCACTGCAGAAAGACCGGGCACATTCGGAGCCAGTGCCCAAAGTATAAAAAGGAGCAAAAAGAACAACACAAAGCAAAAGAGAAGAAGAAAGTACTGAAAGCCGCAACTTGGGATGATTCTTCCTCTGTAGAGTCAAACGAGTCTGAGTCAAGTAGCGAGGAGGAAGCAAACTTATGCTTAATGGCAAAAAGCAATGATGACGACACCAGTGTTCTTAGCGACACTAAGGTAATTCCTCGTACTTTCGAAGAACTCTATGATGAATTTGTTTTAACTTGCAAATCCTATGATCAAAGTATAAAAGATAATGTTATATTAAATCGTGAAAATGAAGCTATTATCAAAGAAAATCATAAGCTCACAAAAAATTGATTTCCCTTGAAAAGAGAAAGGTTTCATGTCAAGAGTGTGAACACTCTTTATTTAAGGCAAAAGAACTTGAAGTTTCTCTTTCTAAGGCCCTTGCCCAAAACAAAACTATTGCAAAAGAAAAGGGGGACTTAGAGAGAAAACTAAAAAACACTCTTTTACAAATTGAAAATAAAAAAATGGATTTGAAAATAAATGTGTTTTGATTGTACAAGAAAATACTTTTCTTAAAAACAAAATCATGACCTCAATATTGCCATAAAAAAATTCAGGATTGGTCAAAAATCCCTGGATATGATTTTGGGAAACAAATGTTATGGTTCTGCAAAATTTGGGGTCGGATATAAAAGTGAACCCTACCGCCCAGCGCTAGCCACTAACGCCGGCGGTAGCTCAACTGATAAAAAATCTTCTGATTTCTCTAATGTTCAAACATCATACTGCAAGAGCAACGTAGAAACTCAGAAAAGGGTCTCAACCCCCTTTATTTCGTGTCCTAATTGTCTTAAGTTTGGACACACGTCTAGCTCTTGCAGGAATATAAAAGAACAATTATTAAAACAAATCTGGGTACCTAAGAAATCCACTTACTCTATGGGTGGTACCTCTTGGGTATCTGGATCTTTACTCTCATCTTCTCTCGAGATTTGTAGGAAGGATCATGGGAGTTGGTACCGTGGGTAATGAATCTTTTCTTATCTCAGATGTTCTTTATGTTAAAGGTTTGAAACATAACTTAATATCTATAAGTCAACTATGTGATAAAGGATTAGACGTATTATTTGAATTATCCACTAATCTGTGCAAAATAGTTAATCCTAAAACAAAAGATGTGTTACTAACTGCACCTAGAATTCGCAATGTTTACATAGTTTCGTTTCATGATCTTTCCAAATCATCTATAAAATGTTTTATAACCAAAAATGATGAATTAGAACTATGGCATAGATGTTTAGGTCACGCTAGTACAAAGATCATTTTAAAACTAGCAAAAAGGGAATTGATTAGAGGATTGCCTAAGTAGAATGGAAATTTATCTTCACTATGTTCTCCATGCCAAAAAGGAAAATTTACAAAATCATCTTTTAAAAGCAAAAATGGAATTTCTACTCCAAAACCACTACAATTAATTCATATGGATCTCTTTGGTCCTATTAACACCGCAAGTCTGGGTGGTAAAATATACACTTTTGTTCTAAAAGATGATTTCTCTAGATATTGCTGGACTTTATTTCTCTCTTCCAAATCTGATTTGTTTTGCGAATTCTCAAAATTATGCACTCATATTCAAAATGAACTTGATCTAAAAATAAAATGCATTCACTCAGATCATGGAGGCGAATTTAAAAATGAAAATTTTAAATCCTTTTGTGAAATGTTAGGTATTAAGCACAAGTTCTCCGCTCCACGCACCCCTCAGCAAAATGGTGTTGTAGAACGGAAAAATAGGACAATCCAAGAACTAGCACGCACCATGTTATCTGAATATAAATTACCTAAGTCTTTTTGGGCCGAAGTCGTAAGCACATCATGCTATGTAATGAATAGAGTTATGCTTCGCCCATCACTAAATCTCACACCGTATGAACTATATTTTCAAAAGAAACCTAACGTATCATATTTTAAAGTATTTGGATGTAATTGTTTTATTCTTAATACTAAAGATTCTTTAGGAAAATTTGATGAGAAATGTGATGAAGGAATATTTCTTGGATATTCTTCAACTAGTAAAGCTTATAGAATATTTAATAAAAGATCGAGTAATGTTGAAGAGTCTATTAATGTTAAATTTGATGAGTTTATTCCATGTGCAGTGAAGCTTTCTACAGGTACAAATGATGAACCTTTGCCATCTTTGGAGCACGACGAAGAGGAACCGTCCAAAGAAGAGTAGGAGAAGTCCAATGAAGTTGAATATGTACCTCCAAGCCTGTTGAACTTCTCAAAAAATCATCCAAAAGAGCTAGTCATTGGGGAACCTTCTACTAGGGTAAGAACTCGATCCTCTCTTCATGAAACATTTTCAAATATTTGCTTTGTTTCTGAAATCGAACCTAAAAATGTTTCCACCGCTCTAAATGACGAATTTTGGTTTTTGCTATGAATGAAGAGTTAGGACAAATTGAAAGAAATAAAGTTTGGAAACTTGTAGATAGACCATCTAATCATCCATTTATCGGCGTAAAATGGATCTTTAAAAATAAATTAGATGGTGAATCTAGGATTATAAGAAATAAAGAACGCTTAGTTGCTCAAGGTTATTCTCAAATCGAGGGGGTAGATTTTGAAGAAACTTTTGCACCCGTTGCTCGCTTAGAATCTATACGAATATTTCTGGCATTTGCGAGTTTTAAAAGAATAAAATTATTTCAAATGGATGTTAAAAGTGCATTTTTAAACGGGTTTATAAAAGAAGAAGTTTATGTAGAACCACCCCCCGGTTTCATAAATGAAAAATTCCCTAATCATGTTTACAAATTAGAAAAAGTGCTTTATGGTTTAAAACAAGCGCCCCGTGCATGGTATGATCGACTTACATCGTTTCTGTTAAAGAACGGTTATGTTATGGGAAGTGCCGACAACACAATCTTCATTAAGCATAATAATAACGATCTAATTATTTTACAAATATATGTTGATGATATCATTTTTGGAGCCACTAATGAAGAGTTGTGTAATGATGTAGTATTAGTAATGAAAAATGAATTTGAAATGAGTCTTGTAGGTGAACTATCATATTTTCTTGGTTTTCAAATCTCACAACAAACTGATGGTATCTTTATTTGTTAAACAAAATATGTTCACGATATGCTTAAACGATTTAGATTTGAAAATCTTAAACAAGCTTCTACTCCTATGAGTGCTTCTTTAAAACTAGGAAAAGATGAATCCAGAATTTCAATTGATCAAACGCTATATAGAGGAATGATAGGATCTCTTCTTTACTTAAGTGCATCTAGAACAGATATAATGTTTGCCGTATGTTTATGTGTTCGCTTTCAAGCCAATCCAAAAGAATCTCATTTAAAAGCGGTAAAACGTATTTTTCATTATCTATTAGGGTCATCTAAATTAGGTTTATGGTACCCACACAATGTTCATTCACACTCCACGGCTATTCCGATTCGGACTATGCCGGGTGTTCACTAGATCGAAAAAGCTCTAGCGGTACTTGTCACTTTCTAGGACCCTCTTTAGTAGCTTGGTCTAGCCGGAAACAATCTTCGGTTGCACTCTCTACCACGGAGGCCGAATATATCGCACTTGGTAGTTGTAGTGCACAAGCATTATGGATGAGTCAAACACTAGAGGATTTTGGATTTCATCTTAAAAACATTGATCTTAAATGTGACAACAAAAGTGCAATTGACCTCACATATAATCCCGTACACCATTCTAGATCCAAACACATCGATGTTCGTCATCATTTCATTAGGGATCACATTTAGAAAGAGCATGTAAGAGTAAGTTTCATTGGTACAGACTCTCGACTCGCTGACATATTTACTAAACCACTTCCCGATGCAAGATTTCGATTATTACGACTTGAGTTAGGTGTCCTAGATCTTTCGTGTTAAAACACATTCACAAAACACTATTTTTGCAAGTTTTAACCATTGAAAACATCTCCTAAAAATCTGAGATTTCAGCATGAAACTACTATTGGGACACTTAATTAAGATCAGCAATCAAAAATTTCAAAATCATAAAAAATCGTGTACTGTTTCCCGCGCTAGCGCTAACGCCGACGCTAGCGTACTTGTTCATTTTTCTGTATTTTAAAAATTTTGAAAAATCCCTAAAACTATATTAATCTATATGTACTATGTATGTTTGAACTTCTGATTCTATTTCATTTTTGAAAAATCAAATACAAAAATACAAAAGACAAATTCCAAAAATATGTTTTGCCTTTTTGTTTACAGTCTCTTTTATTTTATGCAAAAATCAAATACAAAAATATAAAATGCAAAAACCAACAAAAAAACTGTATTAAATTTAGTGTGATAATCAAGCATGACTTAATCTATTATTTAGAACGTCTATAATGTTGCAATTTATCTTTTCAAACTACTTTGAACATTGTTTTCATCATGCTTCGATATAGCTATTAATATGTGCATCAATTATATTGTAAAAATTATGTAGAACTAAGCTTAGCATGCCTCTAGTATGAGTAAATGTTTTATATTTGATAATGCTCTTTATTCACTCACTTATTTAGGCATTGTCTACATTTGTGTTTAATCTAAGAATGCTTGTGTATGCTTTGTATTAGTACAATGAATTAAAATTGCACAAGTATCTTACCTACACTCCATTATTTGCACTTTTAAAAATTAAGAAAAGTGGTTATCTTTTTCATAAATTTTATTGGTTTGCAAAACAAGTGTATTCGGAGAACTTTGTACAAAACAAAAAATCATAAAATAAAGTGACAAAGATAACTCCACCAAGCACTACTTGAACCTCCTGATAAGTCTTAATAAGCGTTGTGAGGTTGAGCACCTTGGAAAGAATAGTAAAGTATCTTGTGCAAACCATAAATTTCTTTCAAAATAAAAACCACTTATTCTTAAGTACACCGGATCACAATAAAAATCAATATTGAAAAATAAAATTATGTGATCCACCAAGCACTACTTTGCACCCTAATAAGTCTTAATGAGCATTGTATGTGCAAAGCACCTTGGTAGTTGTACATTTTTTTGTGCATTGAAGTTTGTGGAAGTAAAATTATTTGTGTTTTATTGTGCCCTTACTTTACATACTACTTGTATTTTTGACTAAAACATGTGTTTACTCTACTCAAAAATACACTTTTGTGCACATCATTATCTTCCATAACACTTCTTCTCATGAGTATTGGATCCTAATGCTAATTCTATACTATTCTTTATTTATGAAATGCACTAGATAACCTAGCATGCTTTCTACACTGTTTAGTATATTTTGAAATTATGAATTAACATAACATTGTAGTACTATCTTTCTGATAACATTATTTCATGCTTGGTTAATTTATTATCTATTTTAAAATGTTTACAAAACATCTTCTTTATAAAATTAAACTCCTATAATTTTTTTGAATTATCATGTCGTACAAAAGATGTTTGCTTATATTTTTTCTAAGTCTTCCGCAACTTTACATTTACCTTGTCTTTGGTTATGCTACAAACTCTGATCTATTTAAATGAAAAGTATTCTAAAACTCTTTATAATTTCCTTCTCTACAAGCTCGATCATGCTTTTATCTTCTTATCATCTTTTTAGAGGTGTCTCCTTACCCACTTTTGCTAATAACAAAAGGGGGAGAACTACATGATAAATATTAAATATTTTTCTGCTATCAAAATATAATGCTTAATTAAGATGATAGCTTACATATTAAGAGAGCATTCACTTAGGGGGAGCATGTATTTAGGGGGAGCAATTCTAAATGCTAAATCGTAAATTATCCTAAGCCATCACTCACACACACAAGTTTGGTTCTTCATGCTTATATATTAATGCTCTGATTTATCATTAATGGATTTGTTATTAACAAAAGGGGGAGTTTGTTGGAACATGGTCTTCCGCATCTCCTAGGTTTGAGAATAACAAATCCCATGTGTATTTGATCTTGTGTGTTTAAGTGTGCAGGATAACATAGTCTAGATGACTCAAGGATTACATAAGAAGTTTGCCCCCAAAGTTGAGCCAACAAATCCAAAACATTTACTAGCACTGGCGGTAGTACTAGCGCAGGCGCTAGCTGCGTTCGACTAACTGTTAGCGGCGCTCGACGAAATGCTCATAACGTCGTTCGACAAAAAATTGCTTGACGAACTCTTTGCTCCGTTCGACGAAATTTTGATCGACGAAATGAATTGCTTAAGCGCAATTGCCAGGAGATCTTATAGAAGGAGATAACGCCAGGCGATATCCGATAGCGCAGGCGATAGCGAGGATCACAGTAGGCAAGGGAAAATTGTTTCCTCGGATTGAAGATTCTGCCGCGCAGAATTTGTCCTAATATGGGATAGCGCCGGCGGTACCGCTAGCGCAGGAGCTAGCACTGAGGATATAAAAAGGACGTCTCTTCTCTCGTTTCAGACACACATCAGAAAGATATCAGAGAGAGATAGAGTGCTAGAATTCCAGAGGCTATCTTGGCCTAAAGTTGATGTCCTACCAAAGTTCTGCAAACTTCTGAAGGAGAATCTCATCACGCCAGATCCAAACGAAGTCCGCTTTTACAACGCTTATTCTACATTGGATCTTCGCCTCTGCCTTCAGAAGGGAGTTTTATTTATTTTCATTTCATATTCTTCTTGTAAACGGTTAGTGAAATTGCCTCGTGTTGGCGACTAGGTCTGGGTAGGGCTTAGGGGAAACTCGCCTCATGTTGGCGACTAGATCTAGGCTAGGTCTAGGGGGTGCTCGAGGCCACCTCCGGGGAAGGGTTGGCTAGAGCGGCTTGAGGCGGAATCCGGGGAGGATACGCTAGGGCCACCGGTTCGTGTGGATGTGAGTCGGGATAAAAAACAAAAATAGTTTACTATTCATCGCCACCGATTTCTAGCGTTATAGAAGTCAATTTTTGTAAAACCGTTTTTGATATTAATAAAGCATGTCTCTACTTAATTTCAATTGTTTTACTTGACTTCTTATTGTCTTTGTCTTGCATTATTACAAAGCATTTCAAAATATCACTAAAGTTTTTAAAACCCTTATTCCCCCCCCCCCCTCTAAGGACGCCTACCGATCCAACAGAGATTAGCAGGTGATCGGGAGTTCTCTTCATGTATTCGCGTTAAATTCTTTAATACCTGCTTTGAGTTCTCTTTTGCAGAGATTAGGAGGTGATTGGGAGTTATCTTCATGTGACAGCATTAAACTCTTTAATAACTGCTTTGAGTTCTCTTTTGCAGAGATTAGCAGATGATCACGAGTTCTCTTCAGTTACTCGCGTTAAATTCTTTAATACCTGCTTTGAGTTCTATTTTTGCAGAGATTAGTAGGTGATCGTGAGTTCTCTTCAGGAACTCGTGCTAAATTCTTTAATACCTGCTTTGAGTTCTCTTTTGCAGAGATTAGCAGGTGATCGCGAGTTCTCTTCAGGACTCACGTTAAATTCTTTAATACCTGCTTTGAGTTCTCTTTTGTAGAGATTAGCAGGTGATCGCGAGTTCTCTTTAGGTACTCACATTAAATTCTTTAATGCCTGCTTTGAGTTCTCTTTTGCATAGATTAGCAGGTGATCACGAGTTCACTTTAGGTACTCACGATAAATTCTTTATTAGCTGCTTTTAGTTCTCTTTTGCAGAGATTAGCAGGTGATCGCTAGTTCTCTTCAGGTACTCGCTTTAAATTCATTATTATCGTCTTTGAGTTCTCATTTGCAGAGATTAGTAGGTGATCGCGAGTTCTCTTCACGTACACGCATTAAATTCTTTAATACCTGCTTTGAGTTCTCTTTTGCAGAGATTAGAAGGTGATCACGAGTTCTCTTCAGGCACTCGCGTTAAATTCTTTAATACCTGCTTTGAGTTTTCCTTTATAGTGAGTAGCATGTGATCGCGAGTTCTCTTCAGGTACTCGCATTAAATTCTTTAATACCTGCTTTGAGTTCTCTTTTGCAGAGATTAGCAGGTGATCGTGAGTTTTGTTCAGGTACTCGCGTTAAATTCTTTAATACCTACTTTGAGTTCTCTTTTGCAGATATTAGCAGGTGATCGCGAGTTCTCTTCAGGTACGCGCATTAAATTCTTTAATACCTGCTTTGAGTTCTCTTTTGCAGAGATTAGCATGTGATCGCGAGTTCTCTTCAGGTACTCACGTTAAATTCATTAATACCTACTTTGAGTTCTCTTTTGCAGAGATTAGCAGGTGATCGCAAGTTCTCTTCAGGTACTCACGTTAAATTCTTTAATACCTGCTTTGAGTTCTATTTTTGCAGAGATTCGCAAGTGATCGCGAGTTCACTTCAGGTACTCACGCTAAATTCTTTAATACATGCTTTGAGTTCTCTTTTGCAGAGATTAGCAGGTGATCACGAGTTCTCTTCAGGTACTCGCATTAAATTCTTTAATACCTACTTTGAGTTCTCTTTTGCAGAGATTAACAGGTCATCGCAAGTTCTCTTCAGGTACTCGCGTTAAATTCTTTAATGCCTGTTTTGAGTTCTCTTTTGCAGAGATTAGTAGGTGATCGCGAGTTCTTTTTAGGTACTCGCATTAAATTCCTTATTACCTGCTTTTAGTTCTCTTTTGAAGAGATTAGCAGGTGATCGCGAGTTCTCTTCAGTTACTCGCATTAAATTCTTAAATACTTGCTTTGAGTTCTCTTTTGCAAATATTAGCAGGTGATCACGAGTTCTCTTCAGGTACTCGCATTAAATTCTTTAATACCTGCTTTGAGTTCTCTTTTGCAGAGATTAGAAGGTGATCGCGAGTTCTCTTCAGGTACTCGCGGTAAATTCTTTAATACCTGCTTTGAGTACATTTTTGCAGAGATTAGCAGGTGATCGTCAGTTCTCTTCTTGTACTCCCATTTAATTCTTTAATACCTGCTTTGTGTTCTCTTTTGCTGAGATTAGCAGGTGATAGCGAGTTCTCATCAGGTACTCGCGTTAAATTCTTTAATATCTGCTTTGAGTTCTCTTTTGCAGAGATTAGCAGGTGATCGCGAGTTCTCTTCAGGTACTTACGTTAAATTCTTTAATACCTGCTTTGAGTTCTCTTTTGCAGAGATTAGAAGGTGATCGTGAGTTCTCTTCAGGTACTTATGTTAAATTATTTAATACCTGCTTTGAGTTCTTTTTGGCAGAGATTAGCAGGTGATCGCTAGTTCTCTTCAGATACTCGCGTTAAATTCTCTAATACCAGCTTTAAGTAATCTTTTGCAGAGATTAGCAGGTGATCGCGAGTTCTCTTCAGGTACTCGCGTTAAATTCTTTAATACCTGCTTTGAGTTCGCTTTTGCAGAGATTAGCATGTGATCTCGAGTTCTCTTCAGGTACTCATGTTAAATTCATTAATACCTACTTTGAGTTCTCTTTTGCGGAGATTAGCATGTGATCGCGAGTTCTCTTCAGGTACTCGCGTTAAATTCATTAATACCTAATTTGAGTTCTCTTTTGCGAAGATTAGCAGGTGATCGCGAGTTCTCTTTAGGTACTCGCATTAAATTCTTTAACACCAGCTTTGAGTTCTCTTTTGCAGAGATTAGCAGGTGATCACGAGTTCACTTCAGGTACTCACGTTAAATTCTTTATTACCTGCTTTGAGTTCTCTTTTGCAGAGAGTAGAAGGTGATCGTGAGTTCTCTTTAGGTACTCGCATTAAATTCTTTAATACCTGCTTTGAGTTCTCTTTTTGTACAGATTAGCAGGTGATCGGGAGTTCTCTTCACATACTCGCGTTAAATTCTTTAATACCTGCTTTGAGTTCTATTTTGTAGAGATTAGGAGGTGATCGGGAGTTATCTTCATGTACCCGCGTTAAACTCTTTAGTAACTACTTTGAGTTCTCTTTTGCAGAGATTAGCAGGTGATCACGAGTTCTCTTCAGGTACTCGCGTTAAATTATTTAATACCTGCTTTGAGTTCTATTTTTGCAGAGATTAGTAGGTGATCGTGAGTTCTCTTCAGGTACTCGCGCTAAATTCTTTAATACCTGCTTTGAGTTCACTTTTGCAGATATTAGCAGGTGATCACGAGTTCTCTTCAGGACTCACCTTAAATTCTTTAATACCTGCTTTGAGTTCTCTTTTGCAGAGATTAGGAGGTGATCGGGAGTTCTCTTCAAGTACTCACGTTAAATTCTTTAATACCTGCTTGGAGTTCTCTTTTGCAGGGATTAGCAGGTGATCGCGAGTTCTCTTCAGGTACTCACGTTAAATTCTTTAATACCTGCTTTGAGTTCTCTTTTGCAGAGATTAGCATGTGATCGCGAGTTCTCTTAATGTACTCACGTTAAATGTATTAATACCTGCTTTGAGTTCTCTTTTGCAGAGATTAGCAGGTGATCGCGAGTTCTCTTCAGGTACTCACGTTAAATTCTTTAATACCTGCTTTGAGTTATATTTTTGCAGAGATTAGCAAGTGATCGCGAGTTGTCTTCAGGTACTCACGCTAAATTCTTTAATACATGCTTTGAGTTCTCTTTTGCAGAGATTAGCAGGTGATCACGAGTTCTCTTCAGGTACTCGCATTAAATTCTACCTACTTTGAATTCTCTTTTGCAGAGATTAGCAGGTCATCGCGAGTTCCCTTCAGGTACTCGCATTAAATTCTTTAATACCTGTTTTGAGTTCTCTTTTGCAGAGATTAGCAGGTGATCACGAATTCTTTTTAGGTACTCGCGTTAAATTCCTTATTACCTGCTTTGAGTTCTCTTTTGAAGAGATTAGCAGGTGATCACGAGTTCTCTTCAGGTACTTGCGGTAAATTCTTTAATACCTGCTTTGAGTACATTTTTGCAGAGATTAGCAGGTGATCGTCAGTTCAGTTCTTGTACTCCCATTAAATTCTTTAATACCTGCTTTGTGTTCTCTTTTGCAGAGATTAGCAGGTGATCGCGAGTTCTCATCAGGTACTCATGTTAAATTCTTTAATATCTGCTTTGAGTTCTCTTTTGCAGAGATTAGCAGGTGATCGCGAGTTCTCTTCAGGTACTTACGTTAAATTCTTTAATACCTGCTTTGAGTTCTCTTTTGCAGAGATTAGAAGGTGATCGTGAGTTCTCTTCAGGTACTTATGTTAAATTATTTAATACCTGCTTTGAGTTCTTTTTGGCAGAGATTAGCAGGTGATCGCTAGTTCTCTTCAGATACTCGCGTTAAATTCTCTAATACCAGCTTTGAGTTCTCTTTTGCAGAGATTAGCAGGTGATCGCGAGTTCTCTTCAGGTACTCGCGTTAAATTCTTTAATACCTGCTTTGAGTTCGCGTTTGCAGAGATTAGCATGTGATCTCGAGTTCTCTTCAGGTACTCATGTTAAATTCATTAATACCTGCTTTGAGTTCTCTTTTGCGGAGATTAGCATGTGATCGCGAGTTCTCTTCCGGTACTCGCGTTAAATTCATTAATACCTACTTTGAGTTCTCTTTTGCGAAGATTAGCAGGTGATCGCGAGTTCTCTTTAGGTACTCGCATTAAATTCTTTAACACCAACTTTGAGTTCTCTTTTGCAGAGATTAGCAGGTGATCACGAGTTCACTTCAGGTACTCACGTTAAATTCTTTATTACCTGCTTTGAGTTCTCTTTTGCAGAGAGTAGAAGGTGATCGTGAGTTCTCTTTAGGTACTCGCGTTAAATTCTTTAATACCTGCTTTGAGTTCTCTTTTTGTAGAGATTAGCAGGTGATCGGGAGTTCTCTTCACATACTCGCGTTAAATTCTTTAATACCTGCTTTGAGTTCTATTTTGTAGAGATTAGGAGGTGATCGGGAGTTATCTTCATGTACCCGCGTTAAACTCTTTAGTAACTACTTTGAGTTCTCTTTTGCAGAGATTAGCAGGTGATCACGAGTTCTCTTCAGGTACTCGCGTTAAATTATTTAATACCTGCTTTGAGTTCTATTTTTGCAGAGATTAGCAGGTGATCGTGAGTTCTCTTCAGGTACTCGCGCTAAATTCTTTAATACCTGCTTTGAGTTCACTTTTGCAGATATTAGCAGGTGATCGCGAGTTCTCTTCAGGACTCACCTTAAATTCTTTAATACCTGCTTTGAGTTCTCTTTTGCAGAGATTAGGAGGTGATCGGGAGTTCTCTTCAAGTACTCGCGTTAAATTCTTTAATACCTGCTTGGAGTTCTCTTTTGCAGGGATTAGCAGGTGATCGCGAGTTCTCTTCAGGTACTCACGTTAAATTCTTTAATACCTGCTTTGAGTTCTCTTTTGCAGAGATTAGCATGTGATCGCGAGTTCTCTTAATGTACTCACGTTAAATGTATTAATACCTGCTTTGAGTTCTCTTTTGCAGAGATTAGCAGGTGATCGCGAGTTCTCTTCAGGTACTCACGTTAAATTCTTTAATACCTTCTTTGAGTTCTATTTTTGCAGAGATTAGCAAGTGATCGCGAGTTGTCTTCAGGTACTCACGCTAAATTCTTTAATACATGCTTTGAGTTCTCTTTTGCAGAGATTAGTAGGTGATCACGAGTTCTCTTCAGGTACTCGCGTTAAATTCTACCTACTTTGAGTTCTCTTTTGCAGAGATTAGCAGGTCATCGCGAGTTCTCTTCAGGTACTCGCATTAAATTCTTTAATACCTGTTTTGAGTTCTCTTTTGCAGAGATTAGCAGGTGATCACGAGTTCTTTTTAGGTACTCGCGTTAAATTCCTTATTACCTGCTTTGAGTTCTCTTTTGAAGAGATTAGCAGGTGATCACGAGTTCTCTTCAGGTGCTCGCATTAAATTCTTTAATACTTGCTTTGAGTTCTCTTTTGCAAAGATTAGCAGGTGATCGCGAGTTCTCTTCAGGTGCTCGCATTAAATTTTTTAATACCTTCTTTGAGTTCTCTTTTGCAGAGATTAGAAGGTGATTGACGCGCGATTTCAGCACCGCTAATTAGCATGCGCAAAATGCGGTACGACGGCAGTTCACCGGTCGTTGTCAAGTAATAAAAGTAGGGAGGAATTCCACGAATATCGTTCTCAAAGGAATGAAGGAATGTGGTGATAAGAAAATAGAGTGAGTCGTTTGTTACACGAGAGAATAAAACAAGGGCGTTGTGATGGTGTCCTATGCTATTGCAGAAATAAGAAATGCGGGTCAAGAGTTTGCTTCGCAAGGCGGGATGGATGCAACGGCCGCGATGCCGTGCTTCGGAAGGTGCGTGGATGGAAAGTAACTGTGATGATTGAGGGTCGCACACACCTCTTCGCAAAGTGGGGGTGAGTGCAGCGGTCGCGATGCCGTGCTTCGGTATGTGGGTGAAATGGCCACAGTGTGGGGATTTGTGAGTGTCGAAGGAACCTCTTCACTCTCACTTCTAGCTTTTTCTAGAGTGAGCTAGCTAGAACGCATGTGTGGAAGTGGAGTGGAGGCGGAGCGCATCATAACAAAGCATCAAATGAAGAATGAAACAAGAAAAAGCTTCTATTCATAGACAAATAGAAAGCAATCCAGTTCATTACAACAATCAAAAGTATATTTCCAAAAAGAGAGAGAGGGTAGAGGAAACCACGAGATGAGAAGCCTCGCCATAGATCTTGGTCGGAATGGGGGGTCATCACACCTCCTATGAGCTCAGTCCTTGGTTGCTTCCGGGGTTCAGAGGTTGTGACTACCTCTAAACATCATCCGTCTTCTTCTCAGAGCTGGGTCTCTTCCACTTAGCTCAATGGAGATGTCTCACCTTCAAATGCTTGATGTAGATGACGGAGAATGCTTCTAGGACCCTTGATGGAGCTTAGGATCGATGGATGAAGCTTTCCTAAGGAAGAGGATGGATGGATGGAGCTTGGAGAGGGAAAATGGCGGAAGCTTGCGGAAGAATTCGCGCCCAAACTGTGTTGGCTTGCCCTAAAATTGCGGAGCCGGTATTTAAATACGGAGCAGAGAAAATACAGCGCACGATCAAGGGTGCACGACCAGTGGTCGTGCACGAAGGAATGCTTGTGATCGTGCATGGTCAACCTGTAGCAGAGGGGAAGATAGGAAAATAATGCACGGTCAGTGGCGCACGACCAGTGGTCGTGCGCGAAGAAGTCCTATGATCGTACAAACCGCTCTGTCAGTTAAGGGGAATTAACGGACGACCAGTGGTCGTGCGCTTGATCGTGCGCGAAGGAAAATGCACGATCAGTGGCTTTTTAGGCTAAAATTTGCCCCAAACCATTCCGAGCGTTCACATGATCATTGCACCTGCAGCAAATTCAAACATACCCGCTGGGGTATAGAAACAAAGCTCCCCAGCGGCATAAAATATGCACTAAAAAGAATAAATGGGAACCATCCAAGATAACACAAAGAACAGGCTATGGAAGGTACTATCTAAGCAAATGAACAACTAGTCCAATATGATCGATAATCAACCTAATATGCAGTACCTATGCATGATAATAAGCCCAAATGAGTCCTAAAACATGTATATAATGGAGACTCATCACACCCCCAGACTTAACCATTTGCACGTCTCGGGCAAACTACTCAGCTCTCTTGTCGGAACAATTGGATGTTAGAGTGTGATTGAGCGGTGGAGACTCATGCAAAGTCGCATGCTCACGTGCGTAGAAATACATTAGAATAGAATTTAACTCAAGATTACATTTAACTATTTCTAAAACAGTAATTTGAAATCTATTTTACTTGGATGTTGAATCCCGGTGAATCTTTCGGTCGCGCATAAGGGAAAATAGCGTGACTAATGAGTAGAGTATTACTTGAATCAGAGCTCGGGACAATCTCCTAAGAAATCCATCAAAGTCGGTGTCCATAGGCTTGCAAGTTCGCACTCTCTCCACTGCATGAGTTGACTCATATCTAAAGTCAACAGGACTTATAGGTTAAGATTTGGCTTAGGTTGTGTTTAGGCTAGATAAGTAGAAGGACGATGGGAATCGCACACAACATAACCCGAGCACTCAAGAGAATTACAATCACCAATACAACATTTTCAAGAACTACACAACACCCCAAGACTTCAACTGAACACTAGGTGCATGCTAAGCCAAACATAATTTGCTTTTGTCGAGAGAATGTAATTGAAAGTTCTTTTTGAACAAATTTTTTTTTTCTTTTCTTTTCTCTTCTCGACATAATTTCTTTTGTAGGCACAATAAAAACTTCTCCTTCAGCTTTTCCAAGGCTACCATACACCACAGAGGTAACACCAAATGTGATCGATAAATAAATTTCTTTCAGCTCATTTATTGGTGCGAACATAGGTTTGGTCGTATGGCTTTGGTGAAATTTTTGTGGAGCTAAACAAGGAGGAAAGTTAGGCTCAAGTGGGCTTGCAAAGGTGATTACGTGGGTAAGGATTTCAAAAGCACAAACGGATTAAGAAATGGCCTATATCACACTATATAACGAGTACTTCAACGCAATCATTTCAAGAGTCGCCTAGTGCAAGTTCTAGCCACCGAGAAAGGTTGTCCATCCTTCCGACCCTAGTAATAAGCTACTACTAGTCCAACTACACTCGACCTTATGCTACTGTTGGATTCACCGGATTCACCACTAAAGTAAAATAAATTGCAGCTTATTAGAAATAATTAAATTATAACTTTGAATTTTATTCTGCTCTGATTGAATTTCTAGGCGTGACAGGAGCACTCGACTAGAGCAATACTCGAGTCGACATTTTTCTCTACTCCTCACTCATACACTAACAATCCAATTCTTACGAGCGGGGAAACTCGCAGCAATATCCAAGAAGCGCGCGTGATCAAGTGCGCGTGAACTAGGTGCAAACGGATGCAATGTGTGCAAAAAATTAAAAATCCTAACTCAGCATATTCTAACATGCTATGCAAAGTGCGTGCACGTGCACAACTCGAACTCTCCCCCAGACTTGATCAAAATTAAATTAAATAGATAATTCAGGAATACGAAAAATATGGGTAGAGAGGACCTATGCTCATTAATGAGCATGCCAGAAGTGCAGTACTTCCTTATTTAAATTTTTCTCCTTCCTCATCCACCATGCGAGAGCTTCAGCCTATGATGTTAGCATAAAAACAAACGAACAAAACACAATAGAGATTAAAATAGGCACATAGAACCGGGTGGTTCCCATGGGTTGTCTATCAAGAAGCACTTTTGTTTAACGTCCTTAAAGGTGGACCAAATACATGTATTAAAGCAGTTTATAAAGTCTAGGAATAGGAAAAAGTCAATAATCCTAATTATTATTACAGGATCAAAACAAATCAGCTATAAGCTGATTTGAAGTAGTAACAACTAATGAAAGAAAAAGTTCCAGGGACCTGGTAGTAGGGGTGGAAATTAAGTAGGATGCTCAGCGTCCAACCTCAAATCTCCTCCTTTTTCACTCTCTTCTTCCCCTCCAGTATTATGTCTTCAAAAAAAACTGCTTTCCCCATTGTAACCAATCCTCAAAGGGAAGCACCAACGATGATGAGGAAACAAGATGTTTCTTCACTTTACCTTCCTCATCCCGCCAGGCTTTCGGCTCCTCCATGCATAAGGTCTGATCAACCGGAAGAGGGGCATCCTGCATCCTTGTACATAAAGAAAAGGGGTCAGGAAATAAATTGGAAGAAAAACTAAAAGAAATCTCATCTGAGGGGATAATCCCGGCTTCATCCCCCATAGGGTGCGACAAAGACAAACTGATGATATCATCGAAGATTTCACTAGACTCAACAGCGCACGCATTGGCCTCCTCTATCACTAGGACTTCCTCGCACTGGACCGAAACGGTTGCTTCAGCACAATCATGTTGTCATCCTTCATGAGAGTGGGCACGACACTGCGCAGGCCTGCAACATCCTGCAAATTGACCTCAATGATAACATCAGAAATAGATGTAGTTTCGTGTGTAGTGGGAGAAGACATGCTTCTTAAGGGTTCGTGCTCACTCTCCACACAAGGGCACAAATCCACGCAAAGTGGTACATGAACTGAAGAGGTATGGGGGAGCGCATCAGAAACAGATTCATGAAGAACACTGATACATGTGTCAATTCCAGAGGCTTCAAGAAGTGAATGTGGAAGGGATACGTAACCAGAGGAAGGAGATGTGTTCGCAGAATTCGAGGATGGGACGATCCGGATATCTGGCTCATCATCATCCGCCAATTGGCGAAGATAATCCGCACAGTCCTTCAAGGCGTGCTCTCTACTTTTGCAAAATAAACACTGCTTTACTGACTTTGCCGGCACCCAAGGTGCGGTAGCCGCGAAATAGTGCGACAACGGAGGCGCAGTATAGGAGCTAAAAGATTTATGGGACCCGTACAGTTTCTGAACAACACCATACTCTTTGGGACACCTATCACTAGCATGGGATGTGTCCCCACACCAACGACATCGGATATTCAAATGCGCTCACATGATACAGAAGAAGAAAATAGCATAACAAAGAATAAATTGAAAAGAATTAAAGACTCAATCGAAAACAATCGATTCACAACCAAAATCTCATCACGCCTGCATTCCCCGGCAACGGCGCCAAAAACATGATGCGCGATTTCAGCACCGCTAATTAGCAAGCGCGAAATGCGGTACGAAGGCAGTGCACCGGTCGTTGTCAAGTAATAAAAGTAGGGAGGAATTCCCTGAATATCGTTCTCAAAGGAATGCAGGATGTGGTGATAAGAAAATAGAGTGAGTCGATATTACACGAGCGAATAAAGCAAGAGCGTTGTGATGGTGTCCTAAGCTATTGCAGAAATAAGAAATGCGGGTAGAAACTCCGCTTCGCAAGGCGAGATGGATGCAACGGCCGCGATGCCATGCTTCGGAAGGCGCGTGGATGGAAAGTAACTGTAATGATTGAGGGTCGCACACACCTCTTCGCAAAGTGGGGGTGAGTGCAGCGCCCGCAATGCCGTGCTTCAGTATGTGGGTGAAATGGCCACAGTGCGGGGTTTTGTGAGGGTCGAAGGCACCTCTTCACTCTCACTTCTAGATTTTGCTAGAGTGAGCTAGCCAGAACGTGTGTGTGGAAGTGGAGTGGAGGCGGAGTGCATCACAACAAAGCATCAAATTAAGAACGAAATAAGAAAAAGCTTCTATTCATAGACAAATAGAAAGCAATCCAGTTCATTACAACAATCAAAAGTTCATTTCCAAAAAGAGAGAGAGGGTAGAGGAAACCACGAGATAAGAAGCATCGTCGTAGATCTTGGTCAGAATGGGGGGTCATCACGCCTCCTCCGAGCTCAGTCCTTGGTTGCTTCCGGGGTTCAGAGGCTGTCACAACCTCTAAACATCATCCGCCTTCTTCTCAGAGCTGGTCTTCCACTAAGCTCAATGGAGATGTCTCACCTTCAAATGCTTGTTGTAGATGGCAGAGAATGCTTCTAGGACCCTTGATGGAGCTTAGGATCGATGGATGAAGCTTTCCCAAGGAAGAGGATGGATGGATGGAGCTTAGAGAGGGAAAATGGCGGAAGCTTGCGAAAGTATTTGCGCCCAAACTGTGATGGCTTGCCCTAAAATCGCGGAGCTGATCTTTAAATATGGAGCAGAGAAAATACAGCGCACGATCAAGGGCGCACGACCAGTAGTCGTGCGCAAAGGAATGCTTGTGATCGTGCGCGGTCAACCAGTTGCAGAGGGGAAGATAGGAAATTAACGGTCAGTGGCGCATGACTAGTGGTCATGCGCGAAGAAGTCCTATGATCGTGCGAACCGCTCTATCAGTTAAGAGAAATTAACGGACGACCAGTGGTCGTTCGCCTGATCGTACGCGAAGGAAAACGCACGATCAGTGGCTTTTTAGGCTAAAATTCGCACCAAACCATTCTGAGCGTTCACATGATCATTGCACCTGCAGCAAACTCAAACATACCCGCTGGGGTATAGAAACAAAGCTCCCCAGTGACATAAAATATGCACTAAAAAGAATAAACAGGAACCATCCAAGATAACACACAGAACTAGGCTATGGAAGGTACTATCTAAGCAAATGAACAACTAGTCCAATATGATCGATAATCAACCTAATATGCAGTACTTATGCATGATAATAAGCCCAAATGAGTCCTAAAACATGTATATAATGGAGACTCATCAGTGATCGCGAGTTCTCTTCAGGTACTCTCGTTAAATTCTTTAATACCTGCTTTGAGTTCATTTTTGCAGAGATTAGCAGGTGATCGCGAGTTCTCTTCAGGTACTCCCATTAAATTCTTTAATACCTGTTTTGAGTTCTCTTTTGTAGAGATTAGAAGGTGATCGTGAGTTCTCTTCAGGTACTCGCGTTAAATTCTTTAATACTTGCTTTGAGTTCTCTTTTGCAGAGATTAGCAGGTGATCGCGAGTTCTCTTCAGGTACTCGCGTTAAATTCTTTAATATCTGCTTTGAGTTCTCTTTTGCAAAGATAAGCAGGTGATCGCGATGGTACTCCCATTAAATTCTTTAATACCTGCTTTGAGTTCTCTTTTGCGGAGATTAGAAGGTGTTCGCGAGTTCTCTTCAAGTACTTATGTTAAATTCTTTAATACCTGCTTTGAGTTCTTTTTGCAGAGATTAGCAGGTGATCGCTAGTTCTCTTCAGATACTCGCGTTAAATTCTCTAATACCAGCTTTGAGTTCTCTTTTGTAGAGATTAGCAGGTGATCGCAAGTTCTCTTCAGGTACTCGCTTTAAATTCTTTAATACCTGCTTTGAGTTCGCTTTTGCACAGATTACCATGTGATCTCGAGTTCTCTTCATGTTGAAACCGATTTCTCGATCTCTTGTGGAGCTCGGGGCCCTCACCGAAATGAGAGGCAGCTAGCCCTTACCGGTCCCTCGGGAGAGGTAAGGCCGACGATTCGAGCAAAGAACAAAGACCCTAGTCTCAGCGAGGAGGTCCCTCCACTAACCCGGAAGATCGTTGAGCGCTTCCCCTCCCAAGCCAAAACTAAGACTCGGGCACCTTGGAGAGCTAGAGAGCCCAAACCAAAGCGACCTAGGGAGAGAAGAGCTCAAAGATAATGAACCGGTCTCTTCCAAGGTGCCCTTTGAGGTCTATTTATAGATTTTAGTTTTGTGGTCTGTCAATAAACAAATCCCGCTGTCCATTCTTACTATCCGCACACCGGATTGGTCTGCTAACAGCCAAACTCCGCTGTTCGGAGAGGCTAAATGCAGACCACCGGGGGCCTCTTGGTAAAAATCCCTTCCTGGACTTTTACTGGGCGAGTCAGCCCGCTTCGCGGCCTCCCTCGCGAGTGAAACTCGCGAGCCTCGGGATCGGCGAGCCCTAGAGTTATTACTGGCACATTGCATGGCTCGCTCGCCTGTACTACCTTGGCGTGCCCCAGGATGACTATCCGCACTCACTCTAGGCGGGCTCGCCTAGCGGACCCCTTCCTCGAATGGTTGGGCTCGCCCATAGCGACCCGGCCAAGCCGACTTCCCTCGCGAGCGGAGCTCGCGAGCCTCTGGGTCGGCGAACCCCAGGATGGCTATCCGCACCCCAAAATGGCTAACTGTACCCCAAAAGTGGCTAACTGTACCCCAAAAGTGGCTAACTGTACCCCGAGGTTCCGGGCTCGCCTAGCGAGCTCCCTCCTCAACTTGTCGGGCTCGCATGCACTGCCCTCGCCGAGCTTCGAAGGAGCCGGTTACCTTCCCTCCGCTGGGCTCGCTCGCCTGCGCAGCCTCTTGCTCTTCCTTGGCCTGCCTCGCCGGAGTTCAGGGTTCGCCCCTTTTGGCTCGCCTCCTTGGGCGCGAGATTTAGTTGCTTCCTGGCGAACATCAGGGTTGTACACAATCCCCGCTCTTCGCGAGGTTGCCCTAAGCTCGCGAAGATACATCCAACCCCTGGTGTTCGCCGACTCTGCTGACGTGGCGGGAATCTTTTGGTGGGTCCCCTGCCCGAAGCTATAAATACTGCCCACCGAGGGTGGTGATCAAGCCTTCCCTTTTGTTCCTTTCTCGCCGAAATCGTTCTCCCTTCAGGATGTCCACCAAGCAGAGCGCGTTGGAACGACTAAAGGCTTCTAGGGAGATGGCGAAAGCTCGGGCCACCGAGCGCAACGCCTGGATGTTCAACCCTGCCACCTCTCCCCAGACCAAGAAAGCCATGACGATTAGGAGGTCGCCGGGGGAGGACATGACATTGCCTCCTGATTCCCCACCTCCGCCGAATACCGTGCTCGCACAATAGGTATCCTCAGTCTAAATTCTTTACATCGGCCCCTTGCTCATTCCCTTTCTTCTCGCAGAATCCTCCTCCGGAGGACCGCCTGGCAAGCCTTACGCTGACGACTTTCTGCGCTCCGTCCCCCGCGAGGCTGGGTTTGCTAGATGTTGGGGTCGGGACTTCGTCCCAACAGGCACCTCTCTCGCAACCTCGTAAGTCACTCGCACCATACTTTATCTCCGCTTAAGTCCGTGATACCCACACGTCGGTGGCCTATGCAGATACCCCATCGTCGAGTCCCAAGGAGAAAGTCTCCACCCCGGTGAACTCGCCGGTCCCGCCTAAGGTTAACGTGGCGACCCCAGGCTTCGGTCTGATGGGCAAGCGAAGTCCGGGCGGCTCGCTTCTCGACGGTGCCCAAGTCGCGGAGAGAGTGGTATACCCTCCTGGACTGGGGAAACCCCACGTCTCGGGATTCCACGAAAACTTCCAGGGTCGACGTAGTCTTCGCGCAAGCCCCGCCGTGAATCCCCCTCCTCTCCAGGTCAGCATGTTTTTGCGAGCTCCCATCTCTTGCCCGCCCTCGGGCCCTTCTAACCCTTCGTTGAAATCCAAGGAGCCACCCCTGAGTCAGAGCATGGGAGGATGGAGATGTCGCCACCGCCTTCGCCTAGCCAGATTGAAGACTTCTTGGGTGACCCTGGCGACCCCGTGCGGATGAAGAGTCGGGTGTCCGAGGTGCTTCAGAAGCACGGCATGATGTTAAGCGAGTTGGAGGAGCGGTATGACGCGGACCGGGCTGCTTTTGACGAGAGATTCGCCGTGTTGGAAGACGCGAATGCGCGCTTAATCGCCGAGGCGGAGCCGGTGCCTCGCGCAGATGTTACCTCGCCCGGCGTGCACATCTCGCGGGGCGAGGATCAAGCGCACCTGATCCTGCGTGAGTTTAAAGCGCTTCGCGAATACCATTATCCGAGAGTGCCGCCGCGTGCGGGCAAGCGGGGTCGGGGTCGCTGGAAATGGCTTCCCTACCCCTGAGGCTGCAGCGGGTTTAATTCTACTACTCTTTTGCTTGTATTTCTTTCATGACGTCTGTTGAACAATAACCGGTGTGGTAATATTCGCGAGTCTGTCGTGACTCGCCTTTTATCGTTTTCCATTTTTAACTTTTCTTTATTTCTGTGGTGTGCATGTGATTTATTCGGCTCGTCCGCTGTGTTTGATATGATCACCCTCGCAGAGCGCTTGCGAGCTTCTGTGCAACGCTATGCTCGGACCCCTTTTTCTCACGGGCCGGCCTTGGGTGGGACTCAATTATCGCGCGATGGCGAGCCCTGGCTCGCAAGACCGCAGTCCCTTTGAGCAGAAAACTACTTTATTTTAGCTATCCGCACTCCCGACGCTTCGATTCCCGTGCCCACCCGAATTTCTTATAAATAGCTCGGATTCATTCTCCTACCCGTCGCATTTATTTCTCCCGTCTTCTCGCGTCTACGCTCATCTCCGTCCTCGCAAGATCGTGTTCGCGTTCGCTGCTTGTAGGTTGCCTCTTCCTGACTTGATGCGGACGAATCAGCAACTGGGAGCGGATGGCGAGAGCGAGGGGCGGTCAAAGTGCGCCTCAGCGTTTCAGGCCCACGAGTTCTACTGTGCGAACATCACAGCCGAGGAGTATAAACTCGCCGTGGACCGCTATCTCCCGGAGGGCTATTCAGCCCGCTGTCCAAGCGAGAATTCTACTTTAAACGAGACCGAGGCTGACGAGCTCGCGATCCCCGTTGCGCACTTCGAGAATGGGTTGCGACTCCCTCTGTGGCCTGAAATTCGTCAGGTACTTTGCCTGGCCTTCTCGCCGCTTCACGTTCGCTATCGCAACTTTCTCATCGTTCTTTGTAGGTGTTGCGATATTATGGAGTGTTACCGAGCCAGTTGACCCCAAATGCGATCGCGGATATTGTCGCGTTCGCCAGTTACCTGCGGGAGGAGAGGATCGAGTTCAGCCTCCTCGTCTTCCGCAAGGTATTTTCCTTCCGCGCCTTCCGAGACGGGACTACTTATTTCGCGAGTCAGCACGTCACGGTCTGCGAGGCGGTGAATAAGAGTCACTATTGGACTCAGAAGTTCCTTCTAGTGAAGGGACCCTTCAGCAATCTCCACTTCACCCCCCTCCAGCGGGATGACGCCACTTACCGCCCTCCGAGCTCGCTGAGCGGCGCCGACGCTAAACTCCTCCAATACCTCTCCGGCAAAAACTTCGAAGTCGCCTATCTGCGGCGCAACGTTGATTCGTTACTCGCCGTTCCTCAAGGGGAAGGTAGGGCTCGATCTCGCCCCACTCTCCTTTCTTTTCTTCGTTGTATAACACTCTTACTTTACAGGCGAGCGCGAGATCCCTGTCAACCCCCAGCACGCGCAAGGCGCCACTCTCACGGCGGACACTCTCGCGACCGCAGCGGCAGAGGCTTGCCGCGACCTTCCCGCCGTCGGGTCCGGCAAGAAGCGGCCTCCTTCTGCGAGTCAACCGGGTTCGCGGCCCTCCAAGAAGTTGAAGGGAAAGACCATCGCTACCAAGGATAGGAGCGCGGTCGTTTATCTAAGCGAGACCGACGGCTCGCCTCCTTCCCCTGCGAAAAAACCTGACCCCCCGACGGACCAGGGTGTTGGGAATTCTTCCGTGACCCCCCAACCCAAAGGCCACAGAAACTTCGGTCTGGGCGAGAAAGTTTCCGACGTCCTCGGCGAACCCCTGCTCGCTTGGGACCCCAATGCCAACCGGATTTCCTGCTCCACCCTTCACCCCTCCTGGGTGGAGCTCGGTAAGGCCGGGGAGGAGGCGTTCTCTCTCTCCTTCGGCTTATATGGCCGCGAGGACGCCGCTGCCTACAAAGACATGGGACCACGGCAGCTGGTTTATGAAGAAATGCGAGCCCAGTTTCGTTCGACGGAACTCGCGCACATGGCGGGGCGCCGCTATCTGCAGGCGGATAGGGATATCCGCGCGTACCGGGAGGAGCTCAAGAGAGCTCGCGAAGAGATCAAAGGTCTTAAAGAGAAGGAGGAGGTGACGAAAAGCCTTCTCGCCGGGATGCAGGGCAAGATGGTAAGTGATCCTTGGGTCTCTTTTCCTTGCCGTTCGCGGCCTCTAGCTTTCTCCTAACTCATTCGACGCTCAGGATGCCGACGTAGCCACCAAGCTTCTCGCTCGCAACGGCGTGCTGGAGTTGGAGAATACGATGTTGAAGGCTCGAGTGGATGAGCTGGTTCGCAGCGTGCTACCCCCCCTCTCCTGGGCGAGTCGGCCCCCAACAGAAGGCTGCCGAAAGTGAGGAGAAGAGGCGGCGAGATGCACAGGAGGTCGCCAACCTTGTCTTCACGACCCTTAAGGATGCGAGCCTGCTGGCCGAAGACGCGATGGAGTTCACAGCGGAAGACGTCTGCCCGGACCTCTTCGCCTTGGCTCCCTGGTTGGGGGCTCGCAAAGATGGCGAGGACCTTCCAGAATGACTTCCCTTTTTCCTTCCCCTCTTGTGAATGTATATTATTCTTTTTGGGCTGGCGAGATCGCCGCCGAACATAGAAGGACCTCGTGGTAGTTTTTCTTTTGTTAACATTTATGATCATGCTTGTGTTCATTTCTTTCCTCGCATTGGGTTTCTTTTCAACCTCGCTTGGCTAATTGTTACGCGGTAGTGTTCTCGGAGGGCTCGCGAACAGGCATGTCTGGGCTCGCCTCGCCAAGGTTTCCTTTTCACGGATTATGCGAACCCGGGTTGTCGTTGCCCGCGGACACTGCCCGGTGAACCTAACCTTGGCGAGCATGGACACAGGCATCCCGCGAGCTGAACTTCTCCAGCTATAGCATTTCAACCCGCTACCTTAGGCTTCACCTGCCTCGACTCAAACCCTTCTGGCTCTAACACCTCAACCTATCAGCATAGCCCTTGACCCTTGTTAGTAGCCTCTCCAGAGATCAACCAAAACCCCCCGTCTAGGTGAGAGCCCGGGAGTGGAATCGATCTGGGGCAATCCAGCACCAATATTTCCAACGATCTGGGGCAATCCAGCACCAATATTTCCAACCTTGCCAGCCTCTCCAGAGATCAACCAGAACCCCCCGTCTAGGTGAGAGCCCGGGAGCGGAATCGATCTGGGGCAATCCAGCACCAATATTTCCAACCTTGCCAGCCTCTCCAGAGATCAACCAGAACCCCCCGTCTAGGTTGAGAGCCCGGGAGTGGAATCGATCTGGGGCAATCCAGCACCAATATTTCCAACCTTGCCAGCCTCTCCAGAGATCAACCAGAACCCCCCGTCTAGGTGAGAGCCCGGGAGCGGAATCGATCTGGGGCAATCCAGCACCAATATTTCCAACCTTGCCAGCCTCTCCAGAGATCAACCAGAACCCCCCGTCTAGGTGAGAGCCCGGGAGCGGAATCGATCTGGGGCAGTCCAGCACCAATATTTCCAACCTTGCCAGCCTCTCCAGAGATCAACCAGAACCCCCCGTCTAGGTGAGAGCCCGGGAGCGGAATCGATCTGGGGCAATCCAGCACCAATATTTCCAACCCTAGTACCGCAGCAGTTGAAAGCATAACAAATGAAAGTAAGATGTTGATTGGATAACAAAATAAGGTTTTCAAGGGTAGAATCGTTTCAAATCATCCCCACTCCGAGCCCGGTCAAGGGGCATCCCTTCCACATCCTGGAGGTGATACCCCCCTGACTTGAGCACCTCGCTTACAATATATGGGCCTTCCCAGTTGGGGTTAAGCTTACCCACTGTGGCTCCTCTGCCGGCCGCATCGACCTTCTTCAGGACTAGGTCCCCTTTCTGAAAGTGCTTGATCCGGATATGTTTGTAAAAATATCGAGCCATCCGCCTCTTGACCTCTTCCTGCCTGATGGTGGCCAAGTCCCGGAGTTCTTCCACCAGGTCCAAGGATAGCCTCTGCTCGGCATTGTTACCTTCTAGCCACTCTTCATCCCCCTCGCATGCAGCGGTCACCCGGGGGGTCTTTACCTCGAATTCTATGGGGAGGACGGCCTCGGACCCATGGGAGAGCTTGAATGGAGTCTCCCCGGTGGCGTTATTCGGAGTAGTCCTCATGGCCCAGAGGACGGAGGGTAGTTGTTCCACCCAGCTTCCTCGTAGGTTTTCCACTTTCTTTTTTAGCAGGTTGACGATTATCTTGTTTGCCGCCTCCACTTGCCCATTGCTCCTCGGGTGGTGGACTGAAGCAAACCTGAGGTCAATGCCGAGCTGAGTGCAAAAGCCGACAAACTCTTCACTCGCAAACTGTGGCCCATTGTCCGTTACTATAGCTAGAGGGAGTCCATGTCTGCAGATTATTTCTCCCCACACAAAATTCCTTACAACCTGAGAGGTTACCTTAGCTAGCACCTTCACCTCTACCCACTTGGAGAAGTAGTCGATCATGACTAGCAGGAACTTCCTCTGACCGCTGGCTTGGGGAAAGGGGCCGACCAGGTCTAACCCCCATATGGCGAAGGGCCAGGGGGCCGTGATGGTCCGGAGCCTCTGAGCGGGGAGGAGTTGGAGCGGAGCATAGAGTTGGCTAACACTTTCTTGTGAACTCTGCTGCATCCTTGCTGAGAGTGGGCCAGAAGTAGCCTTGTCTCAACACCCTCCCTTCCAGGGTCCGACTCCCGGAATGACTGCCGCACTCCCCGGAGTGGATTTCCTCCAGCACCCTCGGGACCTCCTTCTCGGAGACACAACGAGCCAGGAGTCCCGAGAGAGTCTTTCTATATAGCCCCCCTGCATGCAAAGAGTAATAGGCGGACTTATACCTGAAGCGCCTCTTGTCCACATCCTCTCCAGGGAACTGTCCGGAGGATAGGAAGGTGATGAATGGATCCATCCACGAGGCCTGCTGATCCACTTCCATCGACTCTCCCTCCTCGATGGAGGGCCAGAAGAGTTCCGAAGTTGTTCCCCCCGCTCGAGGACCGAACTTGGCTAGGAGGTCCGCCTGGGTGCTCTCCTCCCTCGGCACATGTTTGATTGAGAAGGTGCAACATCTTCCATGATTCTGGGGGAGGTGGCTCGTGCTCCCCCACTTCGGCCGCGTAGTCGGCCATGAAGTCTGCCACTGCTTGAGCCTTGATGGATGTCCTGGGTACGAAGGTGATATTGAACTCGCTTAACTCCACGGACCACTTTGCCAACCTTCCTGAGTGTTCCACCCCTTCCATGATTTTGCGGAGCGGATGGTCGGTCACTACTTTAATTGAATGGGCTTGAAAGTAAGGCCGGAGCCTCCGGGCCGACACCACCAATGCGAAGGCTAACTTTTCTTGGATTGGGTATCGGAGTTCCGCCTTCTTCAGCACTCGGCTAACATAGTAGATTGGGAACTGTTTCTTCCCCTCCTCCCAGACTAGCACGGAACTTACTGCCTCGGATCCTACCCCTAGGTATAGAGATAGGTCCTCCCCTGGTCTCGGTCCCTGGAGCAGGGGGGTTTGAGTGAGCTGTTCTTTCAGGGCTTGGAAGGCCCTCTCGCATTCCGGGGTCCATTCGAACTTCTTGTTTCCCCGCAGTACTTTGAAAAAAGGTGCACATTTTTCTCCCGCCTTGGAGAGGAATCTGCTGAGCCCAGCCAATTTCCCTGTGAGGCTCTGGACCTCCTTCGGACTTCTCGGCGACTCCAACTCCATTACCGCTTTAACTTTGTCCGGGTTGGGCTCCACTCCCGTGGGGGTGAGCAAATGGCCCAGGAACTTCCCTCGGCTTGCCCCGAAGACACACTTCAAGGGATTGAGCTTCATCTTGTACCGCCGCAGGGTCCGAAATGTCTCTTCGAGGTCTCGGAGGTGGGTCCCGAGGTCTCGGCTCTTAACCATGAGGTCATCGACATAGACCTCTAAATTTCTTCCTTTCTGCTCGCGGAAGACCATATCCATCATCCTTTGGTACGTTGCCCCTGCGTTCTTGAGCCCGAAGGGCATCATCTTATAGCAATAACATCCATCCCCCGTGATGAAGGAAACGTCCTTGATGTCCGGGGGATGCATGCGGATTTGATGGTAACCTGAAAAAGCATCTAAGAAAGACATTACAGAAAAACCGACGGCTGAGTCAACCAGCGCGTCGATTCTGGGCAGGGGGTAGCAATCTTTCGGGCATGCTTTATTAAGAAGTGAAAAATCGATACACATACGCCACTTACCTCCTCCCTTCTTCACCATAACGACGTTGGAGACCTAGCCTGGATACTGGATCTCCGATACAAACCCGGCTTGCAGGAGTTTGCCCACCTCTTCGCGGATGGGTCCCTCTAGCTTGTCCGCGACAGCCCTCCTCTTCTGACGGATAGGTCGGGCACCGGGGTCGAGGTTGAGGCGATGGCACGCCACATCCGCGTCGATCCCGGGCATTTCTGCGGCGCTCCAAGCGAAGACGTCCACGTTCTGTTGCACGCAAGCCAGAATCTCCGCTTGATCTCCTGGGCTGAGTCCTCCGCTGACCCAGACTTTTTCCACCACCCCCAGCCGGGTGATGACCTCGAGCTCCACGACCTCGTCCACGGCCTCCAACCGGGACTGTTCCCCCCAAGCCCTTTCTTCTTCGGCACAAGCGGGGGCTGGGATCTCTTCCTCGACTCCCTCCCCTAACACCATCAGCTCTTCCGCCCATTCCTCCTGGGCCTTCTCCTCTTCTTCCTTTCTCTCCGCCCGGGGTATCTCAGCCACCCCTTCCTGGGCATGAACTTCACCTCCCTTCTTCTCTTCAGCCACCTCCAGACCTCCGACTTCGGCCACCTCCTCCATCACCTTATCCCACTCCTCAGCTTCTCCCATCCAGGAGATGGTGTTGACAGCCGTCACGTAGCACTGTCTTGCCACTTTGGGATCCCCCCTGATCCGCACCTGGACCCCTCCGTCATTGAACTTGAGGCACTGATGAAAAGTGGAAGGGACGCAGCGGATCGCGCTGATGAGTGGCCGTCCGAAGATGGCGCTGTAACTGCTCGGGGCGTCCACTATGACAAAGCGACAGTTCTGAGACTGCCCACCCAGGGTCACATGGAGCCCTACCCCTCCTTCTACTTCCTTCCTCTCCCCCGAAAATCCGAACAGAGGGCCATCCGAGGCCAACACCCTTCTGGGTTCCACCTCCATCTTGTCGAATGCCTTCTTGAAGATGACATTGACCGAACTCCCATTGTCCACTAGGATTCGGGAGACGGTGAAGTTCTCGATCGCCGTCTGGATGACCAGCGCGTCGCAGAACGGGTCTTCGTAGCTCGGCATGTCTTTCTGGGTGAAAATAATTTTTTCGGCCGGGGGTGGAGCGGTGGATGTTGATGCTACGCTCCGGCGGTAGATGGTATGGAGACTTGCCTTGCGGGTTGCCTCCACCCCTACCCCCCCATGGATCACTCCGATCCCTCCTCTATTCCCCAGATCTGCTCTATCCTCACATCTTTCCTCCTCTTCCTCTCGAGGTTCCACCTCCACGATCCTTAATGGCTGCTGCTGTGGTGGCGCGGGTGCTCTGCCCCTCTTCACCTCCAGGAACTCCGGACAGGTGTCCGTGGAGTGGCCTTCCACATCGTGGAAGATGCAATATGGCACCTCCACTTCCCTTGCCCCGGTCTCTACTATCCTGTTCCTTCTTCTCCTAGCGGCCGCTGTCTCCGCTTCTCCTCCCCTTCCCCTTCCTCTTCCCCGGCCAATTGCCATGGCCTGTTGAGGTGGGGGAGGCAACTGCATCGGGCCCTGCCTCCACCCCAACTGGGGGTCTCCATTGACCTTCGAAGCGGTTACCCCTTCCTGGGCCGTAACCCCTTCCCTGCCCCTGCATTCCTCCACCTTGCGGCCTCCATCCCCCCTCCGGGGCCCGGGGCTCTTCTCTTCTTCTGACCTCTTGCTGCCTCATCTCTGGCTCACTGAGCTTTGCCAGCCTCTTGGTGAGCTCTGGGTTGGCTTCTTCGCTTGCTACTTCCTCCACCACCCTCTCCATCAGCTCCTCATAGGAGACGGGGGCCTTCCTTTTCAACGCCATCTTGAAGAAACTTTCCTTCAACCCGACCGCGAAGGCGAGTTGAAGTGCAAACCCGGGCACCTCCTGAGTGAGCTGCACTTCCTCGTGGAACCGATCCGCATACTGAGCCAACGTCTCCCTGGACTCCTGTTTCACCGCGAAGAGGGAATCAGCGTCCTTCTTCCTCCTTTTTGAAGTTGAAAATCTCAACAAAAAACTTCGGCGCAGGTCCTCGAACGCGTAGATGGAGCCTGCTGGAAGTGAATGAAACCAGTCCCTGGCCTTCTCCTTGAGAGTGACGGCGAAGAGCCGACACTTGAAGGCATCGGACATCGGCCTGATGGAGACCGAGTCCTCGAAAGACTGCAGATGCTGAACTGGGTCATCTCTGCCATTGTAGTACACTCTATCCCATTCCCCGAATCCCGCTGGAACGGGTGCAGACAACACTAATTCGCAGAAGGGGCTTCCCCCTCCTACCATCTTCTCTCGCTCGGCTCGCGGACCTAGCTCGCTCGCCAAGCTTGGGATCGCACTCGCGAGGGCGACGCTCGCCTGAACCACCCCGACTGTCGCCGCATCTTCCTGGCGCGCGCTCGCCTGCGCCGCGCTCGCTGGGGCAGAGCTTGTCGGCACTGAACTCGCCGGCGCGGAGCTCGCTAACACCGGGCTCGCCGGACTAGCGAACAGCACTCGCCCTTCCCTGTCATGTCCTGGTTCAACGGCAACTTCTTTTCCAGCCCTTCCTCCTGGTGCCCTCTCGCCGACTGCTGTTGGGGGAGTGGTCGCCTGAGGTGCCGGGGTCGCAAACTCACTTCGCAGAGCCGTGACCGTGAACCCCAAGGTGTCGAGCACCTCCTTCCGGAAATCCGCGAACATCCTAGCCATTGCTTCCTGAGGGGTCACGCCGAACTCCTCGCCCTGCTCTTCATCCCCAGCCATAACTCTTCTCTGGGACTTTCTTGAACCAGCCGCGCTCCACGCTCACCGCACCAAAATGTTGAAACCGATTTCTCGATCTCTTGTGGAGCTCGGGGCCCTCACCGAAATGAGAGGCAGCTAGCCCTTACCGGTCCCTCGGGAGAGGTAAGGCCGACGATTCGAGCAAAGAACAAAGACCCTAGTCTCAGCGAGGAGGTCCCTCCACTAACCCGAAAGATCGTTGAGCGCTTCCCCTCCCAAGCCAAAGCTAAGACTCGGGCACCTTGGAGAGCTAGAGAGCCCAAACCAAAGCGACCTAGGGAGAGAAGAGCTCAAAGATAATGAACCGGTCTCTTCCAAGGTGCCCTTTGAGGTTTATTTATAGATTTTAGTTTTGTGGTCTGTCAATAACCAAATCCCGCTGTCCATTCTTACTATCCGCACACCGGATTGGTCTGCTAACAGCCAAACTCCGCTGTTCGGAGAGGCTAAATGCAGACCACCGGGGGCCTCTTGGTAAAAATCCCTTCCTGGACTTTTACTGGGCGAGTCAGCCCGCTTCGCGGCCTCCCTCGCGAGTGAAACTCGCGAGCCTCGGGATCGGCGAGCCCCAGAGTTATTACTGGCACATTGCATGGCTCGCTCGCCTGTACTACCTTGGCGTGCCCCAGGATGACTATCCACACTCACTCTAGGCGGGCTCGCCTAGCGGACCCCTTCCTCGAATGGTTGGGCTCGCCCATAGCGACCCGGCCAAGCCGACTTCCCTCGCGAGCGGAGCTCGCGAGCCTCTGGGTCGGCGAACCCCAGGATGGCTATCCGCACCCCAAAATGGCTAACTGTACCCCAAAAGTGGCTAACTGTACCCCGAGGTTCCGGGCTCGCCTAGCGAGCTCCCTCCTCAACTGGTCGGGCTCGCATGCACTGCCCTCGCCGAGCTTCGAAGGAGCCGGTTACCTTCCCTCCGCTGGGCTCGCTCGCCTGCGCAGCCTCTTGCTCTTCCTTGGCCTGCCTCGCCGGAGTTCAGGGTTCGCCCCTTTTGGCTCGCCTCCTTGGGCGCGAGCTTTGGTTGCTTCCTGGCGAACATC
Source organism: Dactylorhiza incarnata (assembly GCA_033032865.1). Classification (NCBI taxonomy): domain Eukaryota; kingdom Viridiplantae; phylum Streptophyta; class Magnoliopsida; order Asparagales; family Orchidaceae; genus Dactylorhiza; species Dactylorhiza incarnata. Next base: position 7,748,211 of record JAWHQI010000098.1, read on the forward strand.
AGGGTTGTACACTTCATGTACTCGCGTTAAATTCATTAATACCTGCTTTGAGTTCTCTTTTGCGGAGATTAGCATTTGATCGCGAGTTCTCTTCAGGTACTCGCGTTAAATTCATTAATACCTACTTTGAGTTCTCTTTTGCTGAGATTAGCAGGTGATCACGAGTTCTCTTCAGGTACTCGCGTTAAATTCTTTAATACCTGCTTTGAGTTCTCTTTTGCAGAGATTAGCAGGTGATCACGAGTTCACTACAGGTACTCACGTTAAATTCTTTCTTAGCTGCTTTAAGTTCTCTTTTGCAGAGATTAGCAGGTGATCGCGAGTTCTCTTCAGGTACTCGCTTTAAATTCTTTAATACCTTCTTTGAGTTCTCATTTGCAGAGATTAGTAGGTGATCGAGAGTTCTCTTCACGTACTCGCATTAAATTCTTTAATACCTGCTTTGAGTTCTCTTTTGCAGAGATTAGAAGGTGATCGCGAGTTCTCTTCAGGTACTCGCGTTAAATTCCTTATTACCTGCTTTGAGTTCTCTTTTGAAGAGATTAGCAGGTGATCGCGAGTTCTCTTCAGGTACTCGCATTAAATTCTTAAATACTTGCTTTGAGTTCTGTTTTTGTAGAGATTAGCAGGTGTTCGCGAGTTCTCTTTAGGTACTCACGTTAAATTCTTTAATACCAGCTTTGAGTTCTCTTTTGCAGAGATTAGCAGGTGAGCACGAGTTCTTTTCAGGTACTCGCTTTAAATTCTTTAATACCTACTGTTGGGACCATTGCCCACAATGTCCTAGATTTGGAGAAGTCCATTTCTATGTCAAAGATATACCTCAGAATGTATTTGATATATTTTCTAGGATCACTGTGTAGGAGATCAGGTCAAGCTAGGTGCTCATGAAATTCATCTAAGTTCATAAGCGTCGAGACACCACACACCGCTCGATGCCTGTGACCCAGAAGCATCGACCCTTGTCTGTGTCTTAAAAGGCAAGGTCACTGACTGAAAATCTGAGACCAAGTCAAGAAGCGTCGAGCCAAGGAATATCGCTCGACGCCGTGGAATAAGAAGCGTCGACCAACTTCAGTTAGCTCAACGTCAGCACAAAGAGTCTAGATGTGAAGACAAAGTTAAAAAGCGTCGAGCTCCTATACATCGCTTGATGCTTACAGATAAAGAGCGTTGTACGACTAAATATTGCTTGTCGCCTAAGAAGGAAGCTTTAAGAGTTTCAGTCTTAGTAGAAAGTTTCGAGCTTCTACACATCGCTCGACATCTTATAGAAAAAGCGTCGACAGAGATAGACATTGCTCAACGCCCTCTTCCTGAAAAGCTCTGAGTTAAGAATTGTGTAACAGTACATCTACAGCAAGCTGAGCTATGTCGAGATGATGACCAAGTCTAAACTCCTCGTCAATTCTGAAGCCACTAAAGACCATTGAAGATCTCATGTTATGCTGACGTGGAGGAGCATCTCATATGTCGCGGATGGCGGGTTATAAATAGAAGGCATGACCTATGATTTAACAGTTCATCATTCCTAATTGAAGCAATCAGCTTCTCCGTTGTTCAAGGCGAAATCTGAGGAAGAATCTTATGAAACCATCTCCTCTTTCAGAATCGTTCTAACTTGAAGAAATCCCTTCATCAATCTGGTGCTGATATTATTTCTGAAGAGAGAAGGTCAAGGAGGAAGAATATGTCTTCCTAAAGAAGAACAGTCATCACAGCCTGTGCAATTCAAGAAGACCATTTCGCTGTTGCTGTTCTGCTGAAGATTTCTGTCTGATTTTTAGATAGATCAAGAAGACTCAATACATTGGAGAATCTGAGTCTAAGTGATATTTCTACTTCTTTCAATTCCTATAGGATCTGAGGTGTCAGATCTGAGTGTAGGATGTTTCAAGGATCCGAGGTGTAGAATCATTTGTGATCTGAGTTGTAAAATTCAGGGGTGAATCTGAGTGTAAGCTTATTATTATAAAGGCTGAGGTAGGATCTATTGAGATCTGAGCTTGTAGGATCTGTTGAGATCTGAGAGTGAAGGATCTGTTGAGATCTGAGACTGTAAGATCTGTTGAGATCTGAGCTGTAAGACCTTTTTGGTGGTCTGAGATCTGGAGAAGATATAAGCCCTATCTAGCACACTGCTAGAGGGGATAAGGGGGAAAGTGGATTACCCTAGATAGGGGAACCACTATAAAATTCTTTGTGTTTGTGTTTATGTTTGTTTCTTGAAAGCTCTGATCATCATTCACATTCAATAAGGATAATACCAAGAATTGTAAATAAATTTTAAAATAACCTATTCACCCCCCCCCCCCCCCCCCCTCTAGGTGATTAGCTACCCTTAAATAAAGACTTTCAAGTGGTATCAGAGGCAGGTTGTTCAAGAAAAGGTTTAACAGCCTGAACAAGACCTCCTAAGGGTAGATTTGTTAAGTCGTGATGGCAAACAGTGAAGGGAACAAGGAATTCACATCCATGAAGTTACCAATCTGTAGAAAAGAAAATTTTGAGATTTGGAAGGAAAGGGTTAGATTATTCATGGAAGCCTCTGACCCTAGGATATACATCACAGTACTAGAATGACCTTTTGTTCCTATGAAGGTATCATTCATAAATGGAAATATCAAGACTCCCAAAACATATTCTGAGATGATTAAAGATGAAGTAATTCTGGCCACCATGGATAAGAGAGCTCAGAATATCATTGTGAGTGCAATTGAGGATTCAACCTTCCAGAATTTAGTGCATTGCTAAACTGCCAAGGAAATGTGGGATTGTCTCATTGTCTATATGGAAGGAACTGAAGAGGTCAGAGATGACAGGAAGTTTCTTCTGAATCAGCAATATGAGGCTTTCAGACAAGACAAGAAGGACTCTATAGCTATTTGTTATGAGAAATTCTTTAAAATTGTCAATGGTCTGAAAACCTATGGAAGAACATTTACAGACTATGAGCTAAATGATAAATTCTTGAGATCCCTTACCAAAGAATGGGACATCAAGATCTGCGCTATCAGGGAAATGGAAAATCTGGGACATATTCAGCCCCAGAACGTATATGGGAAACTTCTGTCCCATGAACTTCACCTGAACACCAGAAAAGCTGAAGAAGGACACAACAAAGAAAACTCCATTGCTCTAAAGGCAGAAAGTTCCAAGAGAAGCAAGGAAAGGATGTCATCACCCCCAGGATACCATCTGAATCTGAAGAATCAGAGACCAGCAATTCTGACTCTGAAATATCAGATAGTGAACTGGCACTCTTCACCAAACAGCTGAAAAGGATGCTTAGAAGAAAACAACACTGAAAAACTAGGCCTTCTCAGTCATCCAGATCCAAGAAGCACTCCAACTACTCAGAAGGATCCAGACCAGATTCCAAGAAGGACAGGTATAACTCTAAACATAATAAATCTAATTCAGATGAAATTGTGTGCTTTGGATGCAGGAAATCCGACACATGATTGCTGATTGTCCATCAAAAAGAAAGAACAATAAGAAGTCTGATTAGAGGAGGCACAAGTCTGACAAGAAACATGAGAGGAGCTTGATAGCCAAGAAATGCAAAGTCACTCTCAGTGACAGTGAGTCTCAATCATCTGATTTAGACAGTGAAGAGGCACTCATAACACGGATGGCTGTCCATGAAAGTGAAGACATTCTGAACCAGAGAACTATGATAAGAGCCCTACTATCAAGGTCTGATAGTGAGGAGGATGAAGAAGAAAATATAGGACTCATGGCCCTCAGGGATGAAGAGGATCAGGAGACAATCTACAATGTGAAGGTACTTGATAGAACTCCTTTATCTGATTCTGAATCTGAACATAAAACTATTTCTGAACCAGAGGCAAATTCACTTTCTTTTGATGAGAGTGACACAAAATCTAACTTTCATGAAGATGAAATGGTTGAGAAATATGAGTCATTTCTTAAAGCCCTCAAAAAGAGTAAAAGGCATAACAAGAAGCTACATAAAGAAATAACTGAACTATAGAAGACTAACTCCCAGTACTCTGAGGCAGCTGAGAGGCTGAATCAGGTAAGCAAGGAGCTTAGCAAATTGAAAGTTATGTCTATCATTCACATTCAGACTTTATGCACTAAGGAGTAATTAATAAAAGAACTTGAGGAAAAACTACTAGCTGAAAGGAAGCTTGTGGCAAAATTTTCAAAACCACAAACTGTCCTTCCCATAATAGACACATTCTCTACACAATACAGATGTGGCATAAGATACAATGGGAAGGCAGAAAATAAATCTAAAGATAATGACAAGGCACCCATGCAACCTATAAAATTTAACAAAGCCATGCTTATCACAAATGAGCATGATCTAGAGGGTGTGCATGAGCATTGGAAGGGTGAGTGTTCCACTAGCAAAGCTCACTCAATTCAACCAAGCATTAGTGATGCCAAATCTCTATACAAAGAAAAAGAATTAATTCATCATGACTCCTTTGTATTTGGAACAAACACTAAATTCAAAGGAGAGGAACTGAGACCAGTAGTGAAAACTACTTCTGTTAAGAAATCTGAATCAGCAAAATTCATTGAAACACTTTACAAAACTCCATTTAATAAGACAACTAAACAAAATGTGAGTCAACCCAAAGAGGTGAAAATACCTCAAAGGAGGTATAACAAATATGAATGTTGGTGTTGTGGAAAGGTTGGACATTTTGCTCTTGACTGCTGGTTCAACCCAACTGTTCCAAGAATTAATTCTGGAAAACCAGTACTCAGACTAGTGGCAACACACACATCACAAAGGATCAAACAACAAGTAAAGATACCAGCTAATACTAACAAAGTTCTAGGACCCAACTTTGTATGGGTTCCTAAGAAAAAGTAATTCTCTTATTCCAGGTATGTCCAAAGACCAATCAAATTTCTATCTGGTATTTGGACAGTGGGTGTTCCATGCACATGACCGGAACTAGAATTCTACTGAATGACTATACTTCTATGAATAATAGACCAAAGGTTGTATTTGGAGGATCTGACAGAGGTAAGACTAAAGGATTTGGTAAAATCACAAATGGAATTATCACCATCACCAAAGTTGCTTATGTTGATGGATTGCAACACAATCTCATCAGCATAAGTCAATTATGTGATCTTGGGTATGACATTTCATTCCACAAGGATGAGTGCCTAATTATGAAAAAGAATGAGATAATTCTCTCAGGCACTAGGAGTGGCAACATTTACTGCTTAAATTTTATATGTTCTGAACAAGAAAATCCCATATGCTTAGTAGCTGAAAATAAACTCTCTAGTAGTGTGCAATGCACAAAAGGTTAGCCCATATAAACTATAAGACTATAAATAATCTCATTTCAGGAGATCTAGTGAGAGCAGGGCCTAAGTGGAAGTGTGTGCAGGAGGGTCCCTGCCATGCTTGTCAAAAGGGTAAGCAAACCAAGTCATCCTTCAAACCAATTAGTGAGAAGGATTCCACAAGATGTCTATACCTTCTACACATGGACCTGTTTGGTCCAATGCCAATTCACAGTTTAGGAGGAAAGGTTTATACTCTTGTTATTGTTGATGATTACACTAGATTCACATGGGTGTTCTTCCTAAGACACAAGTCAGATACTCTAGAAGTATTCACTAGCTTTGTTAGGCAAATCCAAAATGAAATAGGAAAAGCAGTGGTCAAAATTAGAAGTGATCATGGAACTGAATTTCAGTCAAGTGCCATGACCAAGTTTTTTGAAAATCTTGGCATCTCTCAAGAGTTTTCATCTCCCAGAACTCCCCAACAAAATGTGGTTGCTGAGAGAAGAAATAGAACTCTCATTGAAGCTAGTAGGAGCATGCTAAGTGACTCCTCACTTCCTGAGCACTTCTGGGCTGAAGCTGTAAACACAGCATGTCATGTGCAGAATAGAGCACATATCAATAAGAAACTAAATAAGACCCCCTATGAGTTGATGAAAGGTAGAAAACCCACTTTAGCCTAATTCAAAATATTAGGAAGTAAGTGCTTTGTATTAAAATAATGGAAAGCACCACCTCACTAAGTTTGCTGAAAAAGCCCATGAGGGAACCTTTGTTGGCTATAGCTCTCAAAGTTGAGCCTATAGAATCTTCAACAAAAGCTCTAATAAGATAGAAGAATCTATACATGTTGTATTTGATGAAACCAGCCTTATTTATAAGGATCTGGGAAGTCTCTCTAGTAATGCAGGTCCAACACAGAAATTGAAGGAGATGAATATCAATGAACAGCACATTGAAGACAATGAAGAAACTAATGGGACTGTGATTGTGACTAGAGAGAATGAGTCTCAATAAGATGACACACATGAAGAACCAATTGCTGTTGAAGAACCACAATATCCAGAACCTCTAGAACAGCCAACTCAAACAGATGCACCAGAATCACAAAGGGAGAATGAGAGGTGGAGGAATGCAACCAAGCACCTGAAGGATCACCCTAAAGAATAGATTATAGGAAATCCAAATGAAGGTGTGCAAACTAGAATAGGGAACTCAATGCATGAGGCATTGCATCATAGCTTCCTATCCAAAATAGAACCTAAGATATTTGATGAAGCCAATAAGGACCCTTCATGGATATTGGCTATGCAAGAAGAGCTGAATCAATTTGAAAGATGCAAGGTCTGGATATTGGTTCCAAGACCAAAGAAACACAAAGTCATAGGGACCAAATGGGTATTTAGGAATAAGTTGTATGAAAATGGAGTGATTATCAAGAACAAAGCAAGGTTGGTTGCCCAAGGATATAGACAGTAGGAAGGCATAGATTTTGATCAAGTGTTTGCTCCTGTGGCAAGATTGGAGGCAATCAGGCTATTCCTGGCATTTGCAACACATATTGGATTCATAGTATATCAAATGGATGTGAAGTCAGCATTCCTTAATGGAACAATACTGGAGGAAGTATATGTAGAACAACCCCCAGGTTTTATTGACTCCACTCATCCAAACTATGTTTATCTTTTACTAAAAGCTTTGTATGGTCTAAAATAGGCACCTAGAGTCTGGTATGAGACATTGTCTAGATTTCTCATTGAGAACAAATTCTTAAGTGGAAAGATAGACAAGACATTATTTCTTAGGGTAGTTAAAGGTCACATTCTTCTAGTACAAATATATGTAGATGACATAATTTTTGGCTCAACTGATAATAATCTTTGCAAAAGGTTTGCAAGCCTTATGCAAGGGAAATTTAAAATGAGCAGCAAGGGAGAGCTTAATACTTCTTGGGACTCCAAGTGAAACAGTCTGAGGAAGGAATTTTTATTTCTCAGACCAAGTACACCAAGGAGATAATCAAGAAGTTTGGAATGGAAAATTCCACTGTCATGAAAACCCCAATGGCTGCCAACATGTCACTGGACAAGGATGACAAAGGGAAACCTATAGATGAAACCTTGTACAGAGGCATCATTGGCTCATTGCTCTACCTAACTGCTAGCAGGACAGACATTGTGTTCTCAACATGTATGTGTGCTAGGTACCAAGTGAACCCTAAAGAATCTCACTACACTGCTGTAAAAAGAATCCTGAGATATCTGAAGGGTACTGTCAATCTTGGCCTTTGGTATCCTAGGAGCAATGATTTTGAACTGACTGGTTTTTCAAATGCTGACTTTACAGGATGCAAGGAGGACAGAAAAAGAACATCAGGCACCTGTCAATTCATTGGCAAAAGGCTAATATCTTGGAGTAGCAGGAAGCAGACCAGTGTAGCTATCTCTACAGAAGAATCTGAGCATATCTCAGCTGGAAACTGCTATGCTCAGCTACTATGGATACAACACCAACTCCAAGACTATAAAATCTAGATAAGTAAATCTCCTTTATATTGTGATTCAACTAGTGCTATTTCTATTGCTAATAACCTTGTATCTCATAGCAGAACAAAACACATAGAAATTAGATATCACTTCATTAGAGAACAGGTAGAAAATGGAGACATCACAATTGAATATATCCCCACAGACAAACAAGTGGTTGATATATTCACTAAACCCCTGGATGAAACAAAATTCAAAAACTTTAAAATTGAATTAGGAATGCTAAAAATGGAATGAAGTTGTCTTGAAACAAAATTAAATAAAAATAAAGCTAGAAAAAATGACAATTTTCATGTAAGTATAGAAAATGTAATAAATGAATGAAAATAATAATTAAGTCCAAGAAGGTGAGTAAAATTATAACTGGCGTCGAGTGAGGATACCTGGCGTCGAGCGAGGATAACTGGCGTATAGCGAAGATAACTGGCGTCGAGCGAGGATAACTTACGTCACGCGATCTCAATGCTTGTACGGAAAGAGCAAGGCCGTCTCGACAGGGTGAATCTGAACCATTTGATCAAGTTTGTTAAACAAGTGTGGCGCGCGGCTTTTCATCTTCTTGAACTAGAAATTCTATAAATAGGGAAGACACTTAATCAATACATATGCCCTAGAATTCCCAGTTCAAAATTCTCAGCCCTAAAAAATCTCTCCATCTAAACTTTCCATCAAAAATCGACAACTACAATGCCTCCCAAGAGCAGTGATTACCTTTACGAAGGAGGCGAGCTCGTTCACAATGGATTCCAAGCAGCACCAGAGGAAATCAAGACAACCATCGAGGTAATTTACAAATCAGGGCTAGAATTCATTCTAACTGAATCGTCTCTAATCTGGAAACGAGAAGTTTTAGAACTATTTTCAAATGCAGTAATGGACATCTCCAACTCGAATCTCAAAACTACTGTAAATGGTTAGAAGATTAAGATTTCACCTACAAGACTCGCTAAGGCACTAGAACTACCAAGGCTCAAAAGTGATGAAGAAGAAGAAGAGGTGAGTTCTGAGCAAATAAGATTAGCCCAAGTCTGGTGTGGAATTGACACACCACACGAAATTTCTGGTAGTGTGCTGAGGAAAGGGATGAACTCAAGAAGAAAGCTGCTGACAGATGTAATAGGAAAGGGACTATTATGCAAGACAGGGTCCCATGATAAAATTTCGAGGAAAATGTTCGTCTTACTGACCAGAATTATCCATACATCAAAAACTGTTTGGGGAAGGGTAGTGTTTGATCGAATGATAGAATGTATCCAAGCACCCAACATGGGTACGATACTGTCTTTGTATCTAGTAAAGGTAATTCCATATTCTTTAAACAATAAACTTGGGTCAAAAATAAATCATATGAAGAAAATGGACATCAGGATGCTAGAAAGATGGGAAAGGATTTTGTCAAGTCATCCACCAGCAGAATCTTCTCCCAAGCAAAAGAATGTTCTAAAGAAAAAGAAGAAGAATGTCTCTTCCAGCTCTTCAAGCTCATCATCCTCCAAAAGGAAATCGAAATCCTCCCCAATCCACAACCCTTATCTCATAACATATGAGGAAAAAGAAGATGAAAAATTCAGGGACAGTATTCCTGACACACAAATAGGTACTGATCCGATACTGAAAGGGGTTGACAAGAACAACAAAGTACAAGATGAGAAAGAGAAGGAAGAAGAAGAGGGAGTAAGTCAATCCGGATCCCCTGCTAGAGATGAGGGGAAGTTTCAAAATGAGGGGGAGGCTCAGGATGAGATCCCTGCTCCTAAGAATCTTGATCCAGATAATGCACCAGTTGAGGGGGAGTCTCAGCATGAGATCCCTGCTAAAGATAATTCTGATTTTTAAAAGACAGCAGTTGAGGGGGAGTCTAAGAATGAGATCCCTACTCCAGAGATCCCTGATCTAGAGTTTCCTGATATTGATGCTATGGATGTGAGGGGAGGATCTCAATCACAAAAGAAAAAGTCTGAGAAAGTTATCAAAATAGAATCCTCCAGCTCACATATGAGCTATAGAGAAGAGTCTTTGATCAAAGAAGACATCAGTACCAATGTTGATGTAGCAAGAGAAATTAATGTGGACCTAAGTCCTATATTACCTCAGCTGGAGGAGTTGCTTAACAATCAAAGAAGATTAATGGAGCAGTACATTGAGGAAAACAACAGAAAAATGAAAAATGAAGTAGATTTTCAAATGAAATTGGTCAGGTTTGAAGTCAACTTTCAGATAAATGCACTAAGAGAGGAAATTGTCAAATTCTTCAAAAGAGCTGGTGCTTCTGTGGATTATACAACTGAACAACTAGATTCAATCAAAGAGACTTCAAAGGCTATTTAACAAACACAAACAGATATTGTAAAGACTGCAGTTGATGTTCAAGAGAATCAAGTAATCTTGAGCAACAATATGCAGGTGTTATACAAAGAACAAGTTGCACAAATTCTAACAGGCACTGCCAAAATAGAAGCAAGGTTGCAAAAACATGATGCTGATATACTAGCCAAGGTTGATGTGAGCTCCTCTACCCTAAAGGATCAAGTAAAAATGAATACAGATACCATTTATGATCATCTTCTTAAAGTTAAGAAAAATATTGAAGGAGTAGTAAATCATCTGGAGGGTCAGATTAGATTTTAGAAAAATGTTCTAAGAGATAATATAGTTGAAGAAGTCATAAAGGGGGAGAGGTCAATGATTAAAGCCATCTCTGAGCATGCTATTTGGACCTCTAATTAAATAAGAGAAACTTTAGGCCATCCTCCCATATACTATGATGATCAAGTATCTGAATCTAAGCCTGCATCTCCTACACAAATTTAAAAGCAAATTGCAAAGATGTACAGTCCTGAAGACAAGCACAAGAGAAAGAACATTACTTATGAACAAGTAGAATCTAGCAAAAGGAAATTCAGAGAAGAAGTTGAATCAAGGGATGATTATGAACATTGGTCTCCCTTATCAAGGGAAATGATTCTGGCAGCATGGGAAGCTGTGAAAGGCAATCCAGGAGAAAGGGAGAAATGGTACTCTGAAGTTGAGTGGATGAAGCACATGGATCAGGAGGAGCTGAAGATAAAGTTCAAAGCTGACAGGTTGGCTGGGAAAGTTCAGGCAAGTGATAAGGAGCCAATCAGATATTTTCCAAAGCCGTTTGGCTACTTCAACAGAAGGAAAGAAGTTGTTGAAGCCCTATCCAAGAAAGCCAAGAGAGGAATATATATCAAGGAAGCTGAACAACAATAGGATTTGAATTTTTCTTAAAAGATCTCAGAGAATGTATTTGATATATTATTGGACAATCTTGATGAGCTCCCAGAACAAACTATCTCTTATTATCATCATATATATATATATATGCCTGTGATGTGATTCTTCCTTACATCTACATGATTTATTCTGAATTGCTTGTGATGTAGATCATGTAATTTGTGATTTTGTGCTCATATTATAAATCATGTCTGAGATAATTCTTTTGTTAGAGTGTTATGGTAATCTGATTTTATAAAGTGTTTTACTCATCATGTTATGATTGCCTGTGTAGAAAATATTGGTTATCTTTGTAAAAAGGGGTATATCATTGACTAAGGTTATGACTTCTTCAAATAGGGGGAGATTGTTGGGACCATTGCCCACAATCTCCTAGATTTGGAGAAGTCCATTTCTATGTCAAAGATATACCTCAGAATGTATTTGATATTTTTTCTAGGATCACTATGCAGGAGATCAGGTCAAGCTAGGTGCTCAAGAAATTCATCTAAGTTCACAAGCGTCCTGACACCACACACCGCTCGACGACTATGACCCAGAAGCGTCGACCCATGTCTTTGTCTTAAAGGCAAGGTCACTGATTGAAAATCTGAGACCAAGTCAAGAATCGTCGAGCCAACGAATATCGCTCGACGCCATGTAATAAGAAGCGTCGGCCAACATCAGTTAGCTCAACGTCAGCACAAAGAGTCTAGATGTGAAGACAAAGTTAAAAAGCGTCGAGCTTCTATACATCGCTTGACGCCTACAGATAAAGAGCGTTGTACAACTAAAGATTGCTCGTCGCCTAAGAAGGAAGCTTTAAGAGCTTCAGTCTAAGTAGAAAGTGTCGAGCTTCAACACATTGCTCGACATCTTATAGAAAAAGCGTCGACAGAGATACACATTGCTCAACGCCCTCTTCCTGAAAAGCTGAGTTAAGAATTGTGTAACAGTACATCTACAACAAGCTGAGCTATGTGGAGATGATGACCATGTCTAAACTCCTCATCAATTCTGAAGCCACTAAAGACCGTTGAAGATCTGACGTTATGCTGACGTGGAGGAGCGTCTTAGATGTCGCGGATGGCAGGTTATAAATCGAAGACGTGACCTATGATTTAATAGTTCATTATTCCTAATTGAAGCAATCATCTTCTCCATTGTTCAAGGCAAAATCTGAGGAAGAATCTGAAGAAACCATCTCCTCTTTCAGAATCGTTCTAACTTGAAGAAATCCCTTCAGCAATCTGGTGCTGATATTATTTCTGAAGAGAGAAGGTCAAGGAAGAAGAATCTTTCTTCCTAAAGAAGAACAGTCATCACAGCCTGTGCAATTCAAGAAGACCATTTCGCTGTTGCTGTTCTGTTGAATATTTATGTCTGATTTTTTAGATAGATCAAGAAGACTCAATACATTGGAGAATCTGAATCTATGTGATATTTCTACTTCTTCCAATTCCTGTAGGATCTGAGTTATCAGATCTGAGTGTAGGATCTTTCAAGGATTTGAGGTGTAGGATCAGTTGTGAACTGAGTTGTACGATTCAGTGGTGAATCTGAGTGTAAGCCTAATATTATAAAGGCTGAGGTAGGATCTATTGAGATCTGAGTTTGTAGGATCTGTTGAGATCTGAGAGTGTAGGATCTGTTGAGATCTGAGACTATATGATCTGTTGAGATCTGAGCCGTAAGTCCTTTTTGGTGGTCTGAGATCTGGAGAAGATATAAGCCCTATCTAACACACTGCTAGAGGGGAGAAGGGGGAAAGTGGATTGCCCTAGATAGGGGAACCACTATAAAATTCTTCGTGTTTGTGTTTATGTTTGTTTCTTGAAAGCTCTGATCATCATTCACATTCAATTAGGATAATACCAGGAATTGTAAATAGATTTTAAAATAACCTATTCACCCCCCTCTAGGTGATTAGCTACCCTTAAATAAATACTTTCACCACCTTTTTGTTCTCTTTTGCAGAGATTAGCAGGTGATCGCGAGTTCTCTTTAGGTACTCGCATTAAATTCTCTATTACCTGCTTTGAGTTCTCTTTTTAAGAGATTAACAGGTGACCGCGAGTTCTCTTTAGGTACTCGCATTAAATTCGTTAATACTTGCTTTAAGTTCACTTTTGCAAAGATTAGCAGGTGATCGCGAGTTCTCTTCAGGTACTCGCTTTAAATTCTTTAATACCTGCTTTGAGTTCTCTATTGCAGAGATTAGAAGGTGATCACGAGTTCTCTTCAAGCACTCGCGTAAAATTCTTTAATACCTGCTTTGAGTTCATTTTTGCAGAGATTAGCAGCTGATTGCGAGTTCTCTTCAGGTACTCCGTTAAATTCGATAATACATGCTTTGAGTTCTCTTTTGCAGAGATTAGCAGGTGATCGTGAGTTCTCTTTAGGTACTCACGTTAAATTCTTTAATAACTGCTTTAAGTTCTCTTTTGCAGAAATTAGCAGGTGACCGCGAGTTCTCTTCAGGTACTCGCGTTAAATTCTTTAATACCTGCTTTGTATTCTCTTTTGAAGAGATTAGCAGGTGATCGCGAGTTCTCTCCAGGTACTCACGTTAAATTCTTTAATACCTGCTTTGAGTTCTCTTTTGCAGAGATTAGAAGGTGATCGCGAGTTCTCTTCAGGTACTCACGTTAAATTATTTAATACCTGCTTTGAGTTCTTTTTTGCAGAGATTAGCAGGTGATCGCTAGTTCTCTTCAGGTACTCGCGTTAAATTCTCTAATACCAGCATTAAGTTCTCTTTTGCAGAGATTAGCAGGTGATCGCGATTTCTCTTCAGGTACTCGCGTTAAATTCTTTAATACCTGCTTTGAGTTCGCTTTTGCACAGATTAGCATGTGAACGCGAGTTCTCTTCAGGTACTCACGTTAAATTCATTAATACCTGCTTTGAGTTCTCTTTTGCGGAGATTAGCATGTGATCGCGAGTTCTCTTCAGGTACTCACGTTAAATTCATTAATACCTCCTTTGAGTTCTCTTTTGCGGAGATTAGCAGGTGATCACGAGTTCTCTTCAGGTACTCACGTTAAATTCTTCAATACCTGCTTTGAGTTCTCTTTTTGTAAAGATTAGCAGGTGTTCGCGAGTTCTCTTTAGTACTCACGTTAAATTCTTTAATACCTGCTTTGAGTTCTCTTTTGCAGAGATTAGCAGGTGATCGAGAGTTCTCTTCAGGTACTCGCTTTAAATTCTTTAATACCTATTTTGAGTTCTCTTTTGCAGAGATTAGTAAGTGATCGCGAGTTCTCTTCACGTACTCGCGTTAAATTCTGTAATACCTGCTTTGAGTTCTCTTTTGCAGTGATTAGAAGGTGATCGCAAGTTCTCTTTAGGTACTCGCGTTAAATTCTTTAATACCTGCTTTGAGTTCTCCTTTGCAGAGATTAGCAGGTGATTGTAGGTTTTTAGAATTTTTTTGGATTTTTTCAAAGTATTTACAAAGTATGAAATATTTTTTTAGATTTTGGGGTATTTAGAATTTTTTGGATTTTTATAATTTTTTACAAAGTATGAAGTAGTTTTTGGATTTTGGGGTTTTTAGAATTTTTTTGGATTTTGGTTTGTTTGGAATATCGTAATGTTTGGAAGAGCGGAAAAGTATGATACCCACATACTTTAAACCCAACATTGTCCCCAATGTTGTAATTTAAGTATGAAGAAGTAAAAAAGGAAAAGCAGATTATATAAATATAAAAGATGAGAAAATTAATAAACCCTGCAAAAACATAAACGTAAGAAAATATTAGATAAATATGGGGTACCTCCCATGAGCGCTTTGTTTACCGCCACGTAGCTTGATGCAATTGGCGGGGTATGATCATTTTTAGAAGTGGGGGAGGGGTATAGAATCGAGCTTAATGCCCACTTGTTCGCCCGCATTATAGAGTTTTAATCGATGACCGTTGACTTTTAAATCGCCTTTTCTAGGGTGGCAGATAAGAACGGTCCCATATGGTCAAACCTCTTTGACTTCAAAGGGGCTGGACCTTCGGGATTTTAGCTTACCCGGAAAAAGACGAAGGCGCGAATTATAAAGGAGGACAAGATCGCCTGGCGCAAATGTTTTTGGAAATTTAATTTTGCGATCGTGGTAGAATTTAGAGTGCTCTTTATAAAATTTATTACTCTCGTATTCATCGAGTTTGTTTAGTTGGAATTTCCGACTTTCGGAGGCTAAGTTTGGATCGAGATTTAAAAGCTTTAACGCCCAAAAAGCGCGGTGTTCTAATTCTACGGGTAAATGGCAAGCCTTGCCGTAGACTAATCGATAGGGCGTACAACCGATAGCAGTCTTGTATGCCGTACGATACGCCCACAGTGCATCGTCTAGTTTTATTGCCCAATCCTTCCTATTAGTCGATACGATTTTTTCTAAAATGAGTTTAATCTCTCGATTGACTACCTCCACTTGTCCGCTTGTTTGGTGGTGATAGGCGGTGGCGAGCTTATGCGTAACACTGTATTTAGATAGGATTTTGGTAAATTTGGCGTTGAAAAAATACGTACCCCTATCACTTACTATCGCGCGCGGCGTACCAAAGCGAGAAAATAATTTATTTAAGAATTTGACGACGACTCTCGCATCGTTGGTGGGGAGAGCTTGCGCTTCCGCCCATCTCGATACGTAGTCGACCACCACTAAAATGTACCGATTGGTATAGGAAGGAGGTAGGGGGCCTACGAAGTCTATGGCCCATAATCGAAGATTTCGAATTCTAAATAAAAATTTTGGCGCATCTCGTCACGACGAGAGATGTTACCTGACCGCTGACAGCTATCGCACGCGCTCACAAAAGTGTGAGTATCTTTAAAGAGAGTGGGCCAATAAAAGCCCGCCTCTAGCACCTTCCGCACAGTCTGGTTAGCTTGATAATGCCCCCCAGCCGGCCCCTCGTGATAGTGACGCAATATTTGCGCACCTTCCTCGCACGAAATGCATCTCCGCACCACTTGGTCCGTGCAGACGTGAAAAAGAAATGGGTCTTCCCAAAAGTAATTTTTCAAATCAGAAAAGAATTTCTTCTTTTGCTGTTTTGAAAAGTCTTTCGGAAGGACCCGCCTACACAAATAGTTTGCGTAGTGTGCGAACCAAGGAGTGGGAGAAGTTTTTATATTAGAAAAAGCTAAGAGGCGCTCCTCGGGAAATCTATCGTCAATATCAGGTTCGACGAGTGCTTCCGCAATTGGGCGCTCTAAACGAGAGAGGTGGTCGGCCGCTAAAATTTCAGCCCCTTCTTGTCCCGGATCTCTAAATCAAATTCCTGCAATAGGAGGACCCATCGAAGCAAGCGGGGCTTAGCGTCTATTTTAGCTAATAAATATTTTAGGGCGGAGTGGTCGGTGAATACTACGACTTTTGAAAGCGTGACGTAGGGACGGAACTTATCGATGGCGAAGACGACGGCAAGGAGTTCCTTTTCCGTGGTCGTGTAATTGGCTTGTGCGACCGTGAGCATGCAGGATGTATAATATATAGGATGAAAATATTTAATTACGCGCTGGCCTAATACAGCACCTACCGCTATATCGCTCGCGTCACACATTTATCTCAAACTGAAGGGCCCAATCCGGTGCCACCAAAATGGGAGAATGGATAAGTTTTTCTTAATATTAAACGCCTCTACGCACGCATTATCAAAAATAAATGGAGATTACTTCTCTAGGAGGTGGGTTAGCGGTTTCGTTATTTTGGGAAAAAATTGAATAAACCGCCGGTAAAAACCCGCGTGGCCTAGAAAACTTCTAATGTATTTTATATTTGAAGGAGCGGGAAGTTTTTCAATTATTTCGACCTTAGCCTTATCGACCTCCATCCCTTTAGCGGAAATTTTGGGGCCGAGCACAAAACCTTCCTGGACCATGTTGGATCCTGAGGCGCCCTTAGAGGGGGGCGGGGGAGGTGAATAAGGGTTTTAAAACTCTAAACATTACAAGAAAGAGTAGCAAATCAATTTTATTAAATAGAAAAAGACATGATTATCATTAATAAACTTGATTACAAAATTTGATTTCTATGACTCTAGAAATCAAAGCTAATAATATGAAAACTCTTTTTGTTTTCTATGCCGACTCGTATCCCCATGAACCGGTTGGCTTTAGCCGATCTCTCCCCAGATACGGCCTCAAGCCACTCTAGCCAATCTATCACCAAAAAGGCCTCGAGCACCCCCTAGATCTACTCCCTAGACCCAGTCGCCAACACGAGGAGAATTCCTCCCTAAGTCCTACCTAGACCTAGTCGCCAATACGAGGCGAATTCACGAACTGATTACAAAGATAAAAATAAAAGACAAATACAAAATATAAATATGAAACTCCCTATGAGGTAATCTGAAGGAGACGCCGAAGAATCGCTGGAGATCGTTGAAGTCCAAGCGTGCGTTCTTCGCGTTGAGTTAGCGTGTTGATCCAAGCCTCCTTTGATTCCTCCTTTTGAAATATGAGTGGGAGATATGTTGGTCTGGAAATACGGCCCTCACAAAGTTTCTGAAGTGCTGGAATAGGGCTCTTGGCAATCAGTAGTCGGAGACATCAAAATCATGCAATTTATAGATTTTGAGCTAACGCCGGGCGTTGACAATGTATAACAACATATTGATGGCTCGGATCTTCAGAAGAGTAAGGAGATTCTGCACTTTAGGAAATGCTTTATTTTAGGCAATACTAATGTCGTGCGTTAAGGCTAACGTGGGCGTTGAGCAAATCATTCCTAAAGTTCCTCCTGCAATCACGACTGTTTCTCCTTGCCAATTTCGTCGACCGAATAGCGCCAGCGTTAAGACCTAACGCCTGGCGTTGAGTTTCTTTCTTTAATCAGCTGGCATGCCATTTCGTCGAACAACATCTCATTTCGTCGGACGACAACTTATTTCGTCGAACGCCATTTTCGTCGAACGACATCTCATTTCGTCGAATAATGTTTTATTTCGTCGAACTCAATTTTGTCGAACGACATTTTCTTCGAACAACCTCTCATTTGGTTGAACGCCATTTCATTTCGTCGAACTCAATTTCGTCGAATGGCCTCACATTTCGTCGAACGCCGTTTTCATTTCATCGCATGCAATTTCGTCGAACGACATCTTGGCGGAAGCAAAAGTTAACGCCGACGTTAAGAGTTAACGCTGAGCGTTAGCTCTCTTCCTTTCTTTTTAGCATGAAGGAGGCGAGCTCATTCACAATGGATTCCAAGCAGCACCAGAGGAAATCAAGACAACCATCGAGCTAATTTACAAATCAGGGCTAGAATTCATTCTAACTGAATCGTTTATAATCTGGAAACGAGAAGTTTTAGAACTATTTTCAAATGCAGTAATGGACACCGCCAACTCGAATCCCAAAACTACTGTAAATGGTTAGAAGATTAAGATTTCACCTACAAGACTCGCTAAGGCACTAGAACTACCAAGGCTCAAAAGTGATGAAGAAGAAGAAGAGGTGAGTTCTGAGCAAATAAGATTAGCCCAAGTCTGGTGTGGAATTGACACACCACACGAAATTTCTGGTAGTGTGCTGAGGAAAGGGATGAACTCAAGAAGAAAGCTGCTGACAGATGTAATAGGAAAGGGACTGTTATGCAAGACAGGGTCCCATGATAAAATTTTGAGGAAAATGTTCGTCTTACTGACCAGAATTATCCATACATCAAAAACTGATTGGGGAAGGGTAGTGTTTGATCGAGTGATAGAATGTATCCAAACACCCAACATGGGTAGGATACTGTCTTTGTATCTAGTAAAGGTAATTCCAGATTCTTTAAACAATAAACTTGGGTCAAAAATAAATCATATGAAGAAAATGGACATCATGATGCTAGAAAGATGGGAAAGGATTTTGTCAAGTCATCCACCAGCAGAATCTTCTCCCAAGAAAAAGAAAGTTCAGAAGAAAAAGAAGAAGAATGTCTCTTCCAGCTCTTCAAGCTCATCATCCTCCAAAAGGAAATCGAAATCCTCCCCAATCCACAACCCTTATCTCACAACATATGAGGAAAAAGAAGATGAAAAATTCAGGGACAGTATTCCTGACACACAAATAGGTACTGATCTGATACTGAAAGGGGTTGACAAGAACAACAAAGTACAAGATGAGAAAGAGAAGGAAGAAGAAGAGGGATTAAGTCAATCTGGATCCCCAGCTAGAGATGAGGGGAAGTTTCAAAATAAGGGGGAGGCTCAGGATGAGATCCCTGCTCCTAAGAATCTTGATCCAGATAATGCACCAGTTGAGGGGGAGTCTCAGCATGAGATCCCTGCTAAAGATAATTCTGATTTTAAAAAGACAGCAGTTGAGGGGGAGTCTCAGAATGAGATCCCTACTCCAAAGATCCCTGATCTAGAGTTTCCTGATATTGATGCTATGGATGTGAGGGGAGGATCTCAATCTCAAAAGAAAAAGTCTGAGAAAGTTATCAAAATAGAATCCTCCAGCTCACATATGAGCTATAGAGAAGACTCTTTGATCAAAGAAGACATCAGTACCAATTTTGATGTAGCAAGAGAAATTAATGTAGACCTAAGTCGATCTCTCCCCAGATACGGCCTCAAGCCACTCTAGCCAATCTATCACCAAAAAGGCCTTGAGCACCCCCTAGATCTACTCCCTAGACCCAGTCGCCAACACGAGGAGAATTCCTCCCTAAGTCCTACCTAGACTTAGTCGCCAACACGAGGTGAATTCACGAACTGATTACAAAGATAAAAATAAAAGACAAATACAAAATATAAATATGAAACTCCCTATGAGGTAATCTGAAGGAGACGCCGAAGAATCGCTGGAGATCGTTGAAGTCCAAGCGTGCGTTCTTCTCGTTGAGTTAGCGTGTTGATCCAAGCCTCCTTTGATTCCTCCTTTTGAAATATGATTGGGAGATATGTTGGTCTGGAAATATGGCCCTCACAAAGTTTCTAAAGTGCTGGAATAGGGCTCTTGGCAATCAGTAGTTGGAGACATCGAATCATGCAATTTATAGATTTTGATCAAACGCCGGGCGTTGACAATGTATAACAACATATTGATGGCTCGGATCTTCAGAAGAGTAAGGAGATTTTGCATGTAGGAAATGCTTTATTTTAGGCAATACTAATGCCGGGCGTTAAGGCTAACGCGGGCGTTGGGCAAATAATTCCTAAAGTTCCTCCTGTAATCACGACTATTTCTCCTTGCCAAATTCGTCGACCGGATAGCGCCAGCGTTAAGACCTAACGCCTGGCATTGAGTTTCTTTCTTTAATCAGCTGGCATGCCATTTCGTTGAACAACATCTCATTTCGTCGGACGCCAACTTATTTCGTCGAACGCCATTTTCGTCGAACGACATCTCATTTCGTCGAACGATGTTTTATTTCGTCGAACTCAATTTTGTCGAACGACATTTTCTTCGAATAGCCTCTCATTTAGTCGAACGCCATTTCATTTGGTCGAACTCAATTTCGTCGAACAGCCTCACATTTCGTCGAACGCCTTTTTCATTTCATCGCATGCAATTTCGTCGAACGACATCTTGGCGGGAGCAAAAGTTAACGCCGGCGTTAAGAGTTAACGCTGAGCGTTAGCTCTCTTCCTTTCTTTTCAGCATGAGAACAAGTCCAGACCAATAACATCTTATTTTTTTTCAGCATGAGAACAAGTCTAGACCAATAACATCTTGTTTCTTTTCAGCATGAGAATAAGTCCAGACCAATAGCAGCAACCTAGTGTAATATTTGTTCAAACATGCATGCTAAAAACACAATGGCAAACAATATCAAATACAAGTAGGATTTGTTATTCTCAAATCAAAGGAATGCGAAAAACCATGTTCCAACAATCTCCCCCTTTTGATAATAACAAATCCAATAGAGATAAATCAGATTCATAGATAAAGAATTTGTGTTTTTATAAAGATATATGACACTAAGCAGTTATACGATAATGATAAGAATTATAGATCATATAAAAGTGCTCCCCCTACAAAAGTGCTCCCCCTTTGTGTATGCACCCATAGACTAGATTCATGCTCCCCCTTAATCTAGTGAATCCTACTCCATTAATCATTACGATTTATCATTTTATTCTCCCCCTTTGTTATTAGCAAAAGAGGGTGGAGTGAAACAAAACTAGAATAAAGAAGACAAAAGTTGGGAAATAACTAAGAGAGGATTAAGAGTTTTGTGTAAACAAAAATTAAGTCATGATCGAGCTAAGGGAGAGATAAGCATAGTAGAAAAAATATATGATAGGCATGAAAGAACATTATTCAAAGATTATACAACAGGAATGTAATCACTTGCTTTGCAAATTAATTTTTAAAGAAGAATATTACTTGTTGAAAAAGATGCAATAGTGTCTGACAAGCACAAGTGAAGAAAGACCAAAGAAGTGAGCATGATAAACCATGGTAAATGAAGTACATGATCAAAAGAGAAATGCGGAAAACAAAAACAAAACAAATAAGAGTAGTATTTTTGTTATAGTTTGACCAACAATATGTCTAGACTCTTCACATTTGAGCATTTTAATTTTGAAAATGTTCATAACTAATAGGCAAGCATGATTTAACATATTCAAAAAGATAATAGCTACAATGTAACCAATTCGTATTTCAAGTAAAGAAAACATTGTAGAAATCATGCATTGCAATCTATTGCTTTTACTTAAGTTGTTAGAGAATTATGTAATGTTTGCATCAGGATCCAATTCTCATGAGTGGAAGCTTTATGAAAAACAATGATGTGTGCATAAGGTGTTTTGATAAAAGTATACAAGTGAAATAATCAAAACACATGACATATATAATGAAATAGTGACAATAATATTAAGGATGCAATCTTATAATTACTTTCACACATCAAATCAAGAATAAAGTTTCAAGGCAAAAATAATGAGTACAACAACCAAGGTGCTTCGCAAACACAATGCTCATTAAGACTTATCAGGGAGCGAAGTATTGCTTGGGGGATCACATAAGCAATTTTATTGATTTTTTTAGTGATTTTGTGTACAAACAGAAGTGATAAAAGATGAATGTGTTTGCACAAGACACTTTACAATTCTTTCCAAGGTGCTCAACCTCACAATGCTCATTAAGACTTATCAGGAGGGTGAGTAGTGCTTGGTTGAGTTATCTTTGGTATTTTATTTTATATTATTGTAATAGCGGGCCAAAGGTCTCTGAATTCACTTGTTGTTGCAAACACTAATAATATTGAGATAACACTTCAATGTGTGCAAGAAATGTATTATTTGAATGAAGGTGTAGGTAATTTATGCATACAACTTAATATGTTAAGACTATTACACTACACAATCATGCAAGACTAAGATTATGAGCACATGTAGATTATCAAAATAGTGAGTGAATAAATCATTGATTAGCATAAAACATTACTCATGCTTAGAGGCCTGCTAGGCAATCATTCACAATTTTCTATAGACTATTTCATTGCACATAATCAGATTAAGGTCAAGGCATGAAGATAAAACAATGTTTAGGAAATTTGAAATTAAAATTAGACATTGAAGATAATCTTTAAGTGTATGCCTAAACAATTTTGACTATTTGAAACAAAATAACTAAGAAGTTTTGCTCTTGTGAAATTTTGTAGTCAAACCATAGTTTTGTAAATATTTAAAGCAAAACAAATAACAAAAACAAATTTTTTGATTATTTTGAATTATTTGAATCTTTTGTATTTTCGAATAAAATAACCAAATTAATAACAAAATAATTTCAAATCTGAGAAAATAAACAAAGAAAAATCATTAGAAAAATATCAGAAATAGTGCAGAGAAAGCAGAATTTCAATCTGAAAAAAGGCTAACGCCTGGCATTAACTAGTTAACGCCGAGACAGTAAGCTATTTTTGAGATTTTTTGAAAAACTTTTCTTTGGCATTGATAGTATGTATATAGACCTTCTTAGGGTAGAATTTTCAGAGAAAATGTAAATGAGTAGAAGGCTTATTTAAGCATATTTTGGTGGTTTTAAAATAAGATTTTAATTTTTTTATTTGGTTTTCAAATACTTGTGTTTTACAAGATCATTAAAGATCAAAAAATGATAAAAATATGCAAAACACAAGATAAGCATGTTCGATCAATCCAAGAATGCATGAATAATATAATCATAAAGAGTGTATGCAATATGTATATGATATATGTATGTCCTAGATTTTACCTCCCTAACTATATGTCTACACGCTAGCCCCATACTAAGTGACGGATGGGCATGAGAAGCCGCACACATGTCATAGTATGGGGTGCTAATCCCATATGCACACACTAGAGAACGCTCAACCTAGCACTCTTTCACCCTAGTGCCTTGCAAGGCCCCACTGGAACCCTCCCCGATTAAGGACAAGACATGACTTAGAGGTTAGGTCTTCTAATGCATACAATCCTACGCCCTCGCCATTGTGAGACATAAAATATGGGTGAACGATCATGAACATCCTAAGCATTTTGTACCATGCAAATAATTTACGGTCACATAGTTATTTTATCTTTCATTTTTTCTACTTTAAGATGGATTCATTATGGCATTATTGATAACTAGTATGAATGATAATATTTATTAGTTGATAATGATAGTATGATGAGTTCATATTATGCCATAAGAATAATGCATGTCTTTTATATCGATAGAAATTTAATTGGTAGACCTAGAATTAAGTGATGATATGATTTGATGTTATTGATATCAAGGTGATTCTAAGGTTTAGGTATAGTAAGATACATGCAACCACAATACATAATTTATTAATATAATTATCATGATCTCCAATCATATGTTAGGACCAAAAGGATCTTTTGTAGCTATGTGTAATGTTTGAATTAAAAGATCTTTTGATATTACATAATTATGATCATTAATTTTATCACATAAAAATTTTGATATCATAATTAATTATTGTAAGTGAAATATATAAAACAATTCATATTCAACCTTTTCAAAATATTAAAGAGAAAGATTGTAAGGTGAATAATTAATACAATGAGAAACAATTTTTTTGGTTATTTTTGAAAGGTTTTATAAATTTTCTCTTTGGTTTTTGAATATTAAACAAAAACATGTATATATATAATTTTCTTGACTTTTAATTTTCATTATTCTATTTTTCATTAGCATAACATGGTATATCTAGCTTAGACATTGATTTATTCTTATAGAAAGTGATGATGGAATGAAAAATTTATGGTAATAAGGTTTATTCATTTCCGATTTTTCATGATTATGATTAAGCATATTTGAGGCTATCAAATGACATAAGGATATTAAATAAGTAATCAATCACTTATGCATTTTATACATTTTGCCAAAGACCCCATAATCTTCCTTTAAATCCCTTTTTGATAATTATTTTATTAGTCTTGATAATATCATATAAGCAATTTAGCATTTAATTTATAATAACGATATAAGACATTTAAAGGAAAGGATTTAGAAGGTTAAAAATAAAAGGATAGATGGTCACTTGAGAGATGATATGACTTTTATTAATGAATTTAGGCTTAATGTGTGAAAAGTCATATTGCAAGATATACGAAATGACCATAGCTGATGGTTAAAAAAAGTAAACAAACAAAAAAGTTTAAGCATATCATGAAGTAGAGTTGATGATATTTCATATTTAATTATTTCTACTTCATGCATTTGTATGATACCTAATGAATAAAAGATTTAGGTATCCAAAGGGGACCAAGTGGGATGGTTCCTTTGGGTACCCAAATACATCGTGTTTGCTTTTGGGGAGATGGAAATGAATGAGCCCTTTTGAGTGGAGTTTGTGTTTCATCTTTAACTTTGGGTCTCCATTCAAACCTTGGTTTAATATTATTTTTATGTATCAAATTTTCATTGTGATTATCTTTATCTTTAAGATTATAATTGTAATGATTATTGAAAGTATTTTTCATAGGAAATTTGTGAACATTTAATTTTATGTTGGGATAAGATTGATGTTGTAAATGATAATGAAGATTGTATTTTGGAATTTCATTTTTAATCTTTTGAAGTTTTTTTATTTCCATTGTTTGACTTATTCAACTTTTGAGAAATCATATTCAACTATATTTTGGATTTTGCATTATATTGAGAATGTATGTTTTGAAAATTTTTCTTTATGATTTCCTTAAGCAAGTTGTTTTTAGTTTTTAATTCATTATTCTTAATTTTTAAATTATGTCTAGCTTTATTATAAGCGATTGTGCTATTTTTAAGAGTGGAAACAATTGAATCAATATGATTTTGATAGTTATTTTTATATTCATCAAATGTTTCATCCATCTCTTTAATTTCAATTTTATAGTCTTTACACTTAGCACAATCATTTTTCAAAGATGAATTTTCTAAACATAATCTTTCATTTTGTTCTTTTACAAAAATAAACTCCTTTTCAAGTTTCTTGTGTTTTTCTTTTAATTCATTATATTCTACACAAGGTGTAATGTTTTCAACTAAAGAGCCATGGATAGAACTAGA
Source organism: Dactylorhiza incarnata (assembly GCA_033032865.1). Classification (NCBI taxonomy): domain Eukaryota; kingdom Viridiplantae; phylum Streptophyta; class Magnoliopsida; order Asparagales; family Orchidaceae; genus Dactylorhiza; species Dactylorhiza incarnata. The sequence continues at coordinate 7,773,761 of JAWHQI010000098.1, forward strand.
TAAATTAGAATTTGATTCTTCATTAATTTTTTTCTTTAAATTTTTATTTTCTAAGCGCAAATGTTTATTAGCTTTTTTTAATTTCTTAATTTTGTATTTTGTAGTTTGAAGCTGTTTGCCCAGAAAGCCCGCGACCTCCTCTTACTGGCCAATTTCTTCAGTTGCAGCGGTCTCAGTTTGTGTGATCGCCCAGACCGCCAGCTACCTTCTCAACCAGGATTTTCTAAGTACCAAGCGGTCAGGACAGTGGAGATCGTCAGTTTAAGCAGTCTGATCGTTTTTCCTTATCTTTGTTATTTGCACCTCTTCTCCCTGCCCGGCTCTCCTGTATCCCGGGCAGCCCGTAGTTTATCATTCTGCCCGTTTGGGCAGCCCCCTCGTCTATAAATAGAGGGGTAGGGGTACCAGAAAGGGGACTTGATTCGGAGGCTCCAGCTTACAGCCTGTGTAAGCGGTCTCATTTTTTCGTGATCGCCATTTTACGATCGCCTTCTCTTTTTTCCAGCATTTTCTGTCTTAGTAACCTGCACTTCGCAGTTTTCTCCCGTCCCCTTTAGTGTGAATTTTGGAGGTACCATTTTTGGCACCAACAGAACGAACACGCGACCTTCAGATTCGAAGTGTCAGGTGAATCTTAGACTTCCAAGATGGCTGATCGCCGTAGAGGTCGTCCCTTGCGGTCTCCCAGTGTTCCCCCTTCCGATCACAATCCGTTAGAGGCGATGCAGTGCCGCTTCGAGCTTCGCGTAGAGCAGTCTCTTCGCGAGGCCGCCCGAGCTAGGCAGGACGCTGCCGCTGTTCAGCAAGAGATCGCGCGGTCTCAGCAGGAGGCCGCTCGAGATCGACAAGAAGTTGTCCGGACTCAACAGCAGTCCGCGAAGCAGATTGAGGCCATGAACCAGGTTCTGGCCGCGATCTCCCAGAAAATCCTTCCTCAAGCCTCTCAGATCGCTACTCCTGACCGAGTGGCAAGCGGTCACCATAGCGATCATCCCGTTTTCCAGCCCGCAGCTCCTCAGCGATCTCAGCATGAGGAGTTCGCCGCTCGTCATAATTCCTTCCGAGCCGCAGCCCAGGGGCCTCCGGCTCAGACCCTGAATTTTGAAGAAGGGTTTGCTTACCCTCAAGCTCCTCCTACTTCCTTTTTACCTCCTCTGGGGCCTTCTGAATTAGGGGAGCCCTCCCCCTTTACCGATGAAATTCGTCGGGATCCCATTCCTCACGGGTTCAGAGAACCTCGACTCCCAGTGTATACGGGAGAGACCGACCCCATGTGTCATCTTCAAGCCTTCGAGTCTGTCGTGGCTCTCAGGAACATTTCAGATGGAGTGAGGTGCAAGCTGATGGTCACCTCCTTCGATGGGTCAGCCATGGAATGGTTCTATAAGCTGCCTTGTCAGTCTATCCCAAGCTTTGCTGCCCTAAGGCAAGAGCTCCTCCTGAGGTTCGCCACTGCAAAGAAAAGGAAGAGTGGTCCTGCGACCCTCTTCAAGATCAGGCAAGGGGACAATGAAACTGCAGCGCATTTCGTTGACCGTTTTCAGAAAGAGATCCTGGGGGTCAAAGACATGGATCCAGAGCTCTATATGGTGGCTTTGATCAGCGGCCTGCAGGAGGGTCCTCTGAAGTTCACAGTCACAACCAAAGAGCCTGGCTCCTATCAGGAGCTGATCAGCATCGCCAATCGCTATATAGAAGGGGAGATCAACAACCCCACCTATGTGAGCAATCTGACCAACAGAGCCACTCAGAAAGGCTCTGCGGGATTCTATCCTGCTCCATCTTCCTCGAAAACTAAACAAGAGCTTCCGCCTCCAGCTCCGAGAGGTAAGAATTACCGCAACAACCGCTTCAACCGAGGTAATCAATTTTTCCCACCTCAAAATTCATTTCTTCAAACTCCTGCTACTCCTGCTCCGCAAATCACCCCCATCCACCAGATCCAGTATACTCAACCTCCTCTTCTACCCATTCCTTCACTTTATAATGAATCCCAAGAGTCCTTCACGGACTTTGGTGTTTCTATGAATGAAGTGCTGCAAGTTCTTCAGAAACAGCCCTTTTTTAAGAGGCCAGCTCCGCTGAATTCTGATCCGAAAACCAGAAACCCAACCCTCTACTGTGAGTATCACAGAGATAGGGGGCATTTGACAGAAGACTGTAGAGCTCTCCGCCTATTTTTAGAGAAACTATTAAAGGAGGGGAAGCTCCGCGATCTCATTCAAAAGAATGACTCTGCCAAAGCTTCAACCTCCAAGGCCAAGGAGGTAGCAGAAGTCCACTGGGAGTGCGAGGAAGTAGATGATGTTGGCCATCTGGGCAACATCGGTTTTCCCAGCGAATGTGTAGACGCTAATGATGAGGGTGCCTTGGGCAACCTTTTCTGCATCCATGGGGGTGCAGGCCCGGAGTCCTCAAGAAAGGCAAGTATGAAGAGAGTTTATCAGTCAGAGGTTGCCGCTACTTCTTCGGCTCCGATTCGAGGGACGGTCACTTTTGGAGATGAAGATCTTCCTCAGACCGCGAATCCCTTTGATGATGCAGTCGTCATCAAAGCTGTGATCGAAAACTATACGGTGGAAAAAATTCTAGTAGATACGGGGAGCTCAGTCAATGTGCTTTTTAAGCCTGCCTTTGAGGCATTAAAGACAGGTAAACCTCTCCTACCAACTGAAGGACCTCTTTATGGTTTTTTAGGAGAAAAGAAAGAAGTTGAAGGGCTCGTCACCCTCTCCGTGATTCTTGGAGGAATAGTAAGGCTGGTGAAATTTATAGTCGTTGATGCTCCCAGTAGCTACAACGCAATTTTCGGGAGACCTTTTCTGAACGGGTATCAAGCCATTGTCTCCACTTATCATCAAGCGGTGAAGTTCGCCTTGAATGGCAAACAACATCGAATCAGGAGCGACCCCAGGAAAGCTAGAGAATGCTATGTAAAGACGGTCAACATGATCATGTCTTCTCCACCCCAGGAAGTTATGATGACTGAATCCATTGAAGTTCCTGAACAAGTTCAAACTGCAGAAGAAGTGGAGGATGCGAGAGACGGAGTCCGCTTGGAACCTGCCCAAGCAACTCAAAATGTTAAGATCAGCGAGGAAGATGAGAGCAAGAGCCTCTCCATCAACGCTGAATTATCTGAAGCCGACAAGAGTCAGCTCATCTCTTGTCTCCTGCAAAATTTAGACATCTTCGCTTGGTCGGCAGACGACATGCCTGGAGTGAATCCGGATGTTGCTTGCCATCACCTCAACATTAGTCCAAACGTCATTCCAGTCCAGCAGAAGAAGAGAACTGTTGCAACTACTCTGGCTCAACCTATCCGTGAAGAGGTAGAGAAGCTTCTGAAGGCAAAGTTCATTCAACCAATCCAATATCCGGAGTGGGTGTCAAACGTTGTAATGGTAACTAAGCCGGGTGGAAAGTGGAGGATGTGTGTCGATTTTGCCAAACTCAATAAAGCTTGCCCCAAGGATTGCTATCCCTTGCCTCAGATAGATTCTTTAGTGGATTCTGCGGTAGGTTATTCTTTTATGAGTTTTTTAGATGCTTTTTCAGGTTATCACCAAATCAGGATGCATAAACCGGATATACCGCATACTTCGTTTATCACAAATGATGGTTGCTTCTGTTATCTCGTGATGCCTTTCAGGTTGAAAAATGCTGGAGCAACTTACCAAAAAATGATGGATACAGTTTTCAAAAGTCAGAAGGCAAGGAACCTTGAGGTGTATGTCGATGACCTCTTGGTGAAAAGCAAATCCTTCTCCTCTCATCTCGAAGATCTCTCGGAAACTTTTGCAACCTTACGAACCTTCAATATGAGGTTGAATCCATTGAAGTGCATTTTTGGAGCAAACAAAGGTAAATGTTTGGGTCATCTCCTCACTCCAGAAGGGTTAGAGCCCAATCCAGACAAGGTAAAAGCTATTTTGGAAATGCCACCTCCCAAAACCCCAAAAGAAGTTCAACAGTTGGGAGGGAGAATGGCAGGCTTGAGTCGATTCATCTCCCGGTCAGGGGATAAAAGTGCACCTTTCTTTAAGACCCTCCGGGGAGGGGCCAAGTTTGAATGGACTCAAGAGTGTGATGATGCTTTCAGTCAGCTTAAAAAGCAGTTAACGTCAATTCCTCTACTCCAAAGCCCGCGAGAAGGGGAAGATCTTTTCCTGTATTTGGGAGTTGGCGCCGATGCTATAAGCTCTGTTTTGGTCCGAGAAGAGAAAAAGAAACAATTTCCAGTTTACTATGTAAGCCGAATTTTGAAGAATGCAGAGACTCGATATCCAATCCTAGAGAAGCTAGCCTTAATGCTCGTAATTTCAGCAAGAAGACTAAGACCGTATTTTCAAGCTCATTCGATTTTAGTCGTCACTGACCTTCCATTAAAGAGTGTCTTGGAGAAGCCGGAGCATTCAGGCAGATTGGCAAAGTGGGCAATAGAGCTCAGTGAGTTTGACATATCCTATGTTCCAAGAATGGCAATCAAAGCTCAAGTCTTAGCAGACTTCATGGTGGATGCTAAAGAAGTTGAGTCGCAGAAGGGGGTCAGAGTGCCCCTTGCCTGGAAAATCTTCGTGGATGGAGTCTCAGGGAAAAATTCTTCCGGAGCAGGAGTTATCTTAATCAACCCAAATGGAGTAAGACTTGATCAAGCACTGAAGTTCTATTTTCAAGTAACAAACAATCAAGCGGAATATGAGGCTTTGCTAGCCGGTCTCAAGTTTGCCAGGGAGCTGGGGATTGACGATGTCGAAGTTTTCACAGATTCTTTGGTGATGGCTTCTCAAGTAAATGGGATTTTCGAGACTAGAGATAGTATTTTAAAGCAGTATTTAACTCTGGTAAAAATTGAGGTTGGGAAATTCAAAAGCTTTACCATCAATCATATTCCAAGAGGTGAGAACGTGGAAGCAGACGAGTTGGCAAAGTTTGGGCTTCTCTCAGGAGGAACAACTTCGGAGTTGTTTCGCCCGGCGATTGAAGAAGGAGAGGTCATGGAGATTGATCAACGTCCATCTTGGATGGATCCGTTTGTTCTTTATCTTTCAACTGGAGAGCAACATTCATCAATAAAGGATAGGAAAAGGTTTAAACGGAAAGCAGCTAACTATTATCTTGTTGCAGGAGTGCTTTATAGAAGAACTTTCCTTTCACCATTAGCACGATGTGTTTCAGAGGAGGAAATTCCAGCGGTCCTTCAGGAGGTCCATTCTGGAGAATGTGGAAGTCACTCTGGAGCTAGAACGTTGGAAAAAAGAATTCTAAGGCAAGGGTATTTTTGGCCTCAAATGAGGAAAGATGCGGAAAAATTTGCTAAGAAATGTGTGAAGTGCCAGAAGTTCGCTCCTCTCCAAAATCAGCCGGCTCAACAACTCAAGTCGATAGCAACTCCATGGCCGTTTGCAGTTTGGGGAATGGATTTGATTGGGCCTTTCCCTATGGCAAGTGGACAACGTCGATATATTATAGTCATGATTGACTATTTCAGCAAATGGATAGAGGCAAAAGCATTGGCCAAAATTACCACTCAAGCCGTGAAAAATTTTATTTGGGGAGAGATAGTGTGTCGACATGGGATTCCAATGGCAATCATCACGGATAACGGTTCTCAATTCAATAATTCGACTCTTATTAATTTTTGTAAGCAAATTGGCATCGAACTACGTTTCGCTTCCGTACATCACCCTAGAAGCAATGGACAGGTAGAAGCCGCCAACAAACTCATCATAAATCTCTTGAAAAAGAAAGTAGAAAATGTCAGGGGCAACTGGGCAGAACAATTACCTTCCGTCTTATGGGCCTTGAGGACAACTCCGAGTTCTGCTACTGGAGAAACTCCGTTCAAACTATCGCACGGTTCCGAAGCACTTATTCCGGTGGAGTTTGAAGTAAAAAGCCCGAGAGTGTTATTGGCACAACAAAATCAAATTGATTGGATGGAAGGAAATGATGAGGAGCTAAAATGCAGCCTTGATTTAATTGAGGAGCTGAGAGATACGGCAATCATCAGGCAAGAAGAGGTGAAGAGAAGAATGGCGAGGCTATTCAACAAAAATGTAAGAACCAAGGAGTTCACTGTTGGGGATCTAGTCTTAAAGAAAGTAGATTCAGCAGCAAGAGCTGGTTCAGTCGGAAAGCTTAACCCAGACTGGGCGGGACCGTTCGTGGTGAAGAGCGTACTTAAAAATGGCGCTTACCATCTCCAAACTTATGAAGGGAAAGAATTGCCTCATTCATGGAGCGGAGATGATCTCAAACTCTTCTTTTCTTAAATGTATTATCAAAGCATTCGCAATATGAGTGATGGGTGACAAGTTTTAAGCATGTTATTCTTTGAAAAGCCAAAAACCTGTCAAGTGAGACATCGACGGATCCTACTATCTTCCCCCTCGACTTGTCAGCTCGACGTGTAATTCTGCCAGGACCACAGATATCGGGGAGATTTCGAATCTGTGTAGCAGTAGCTCGCCAAGCTCGAGCGGTGGAAGTTTAGGATACCGGGTCCTTGCTGACATCTGGCACACCTCAGCTTTTCAAGGGGGTCTGGGTGGCTGGCTCAGCTCTGTCATGCAATAGGAAGGACATTGTTACGATCTTAATGATCTTTCAGGGAAAGCAATGTCGGTATAGCCTCCGCGCCATGACCACACCTGCCCTACAGATCATTTTGATTTGTAACTCTCGAACACTCGTTGAAGCGTGGTTAGGTAAGGGGCGGTCAGAAACATCCATGACCGTCGCCTGAACCTTGGATTGGCATATTTGCAGTAAACTCGGGAATTCTTTTAAAAAGGCAATGTCGGTATAGCCTCCGCGGCATGACCACACCATCCTTTTGGGTCATCTTTGAGATCCCTTTTTCCCATCTTCTTACTACAAAAAAAAATCTCTCTTAATCTTTTTGTACAGAGATCGGGCGGTCAGAAGTTTATGAGACCGCCAATTTTTCTTTCCTATAAAGAGTGATGTCGCTTATGATCGTCAGATGAAATTTTTTCCAGGATAATTGAGGTCGCTATTCAGGAATCTTCTATGCCAGCCCGATAGAGGTCGGCCCGGTCTCAGTAAGAACGAGATTCCGATATTCCTTGTTATTCAAAGTTACATGAAATAATCATGGTGTTCTTATCAAGGGAAAGTGGGGTTTCTTCTTCAAGGGCGGTCTGAATATAATGAGATCGCTGAACTGAATTTATGAAGAGTTATTTCCTTTTTTCAAGTAATAACCTTGACTATCAAGGGATCTTTATCAGATGGATTTCCTGAAAGTCATTTGGGCACCGATCACCCAGAGTCCAATAAGTTCCAATCTTCAGGATAATTCCTTTGTATCGCGATCTGTGTAATATGAGACCGCATAACTGTTGCAAATAAATTGGTTATTTTTCTGATCACAGTTAAATTGCTAAATATTCTTTCAGTGGTTTGATTATCTCAAGACCGCAGAAGTAGTTCTATCTACGCAAAAGTATTAACTTTTCCCTCAAAATCCTTGGTCTTTTTCAAGAGATCGCCATCTGTAGTTCTTTAATGTTGATATGAAAATTACGTAATAAACCCAAGGCATTGAGATCGAATGCCGATTTTTGAACTCAGAAGAACAAATAAATGTACATCAAAAACAAGTTTGCCCAGAATCTAACAAAAAACCAATTTTCATATATATTCTAAAATATCTGTTACAACGAGACCGCTCGGTCTCCGAAAAAAAAATAAAATATATCACTACAATTCATTCCTTTTTTGATCTCTTCGGAGATCGCTCATCTGAAGAAGTGGAGTCAGTGTCTGCAGAAGATTCTTCCGATTTACTAAGAGGAATTCTGGATCCAGAGCTAGAACCCGAGCTTGAGTCCCGGCCTTGAGTGTAACGGCTTCCGCTTTCTTCATCTTCGATCACCACGTCTTCATCTTGACCAGCGGTCTCATCAACAAAATCCGCGGTCTCTTCAGCAGTTAAAGATTGCTCTTCAATCCTCTGTGCCGCATCAGGGAAGAGATCGGCAAATGTAATGTCCTTATACTCTTCTGTAAAACCACCTCAAACTCGAACCTCATTCAGCACTTGGTCGGCGGTCTCCTTAATGTGATGCATCATAGCCCTCTGAAAAGCCGGATTTTCAGGGTCATAAGCTGCATTTTCAGATTGCTGCAAAAGAGATATGTGTTAAGACCGCGCGATCATAGGTAACGCGTTCATAAAATATTAAGTGAAATTCTTACTTTTCTTTCTTCTTGCAAAGCAGTTATTTCGTCCAGAGCACCGCGAAGAGATCGCCCCATATGGTGATTTAAGATCGCGCTCCTAGCGGTCACCTGGGCACAGAGGTCGGGGAGAGCATCGGTCTCTATATTCAATATTTCGTTTGTATTCTTTTTGCCGTATAGAGCAGCAGTGACCGCATATGCGTGGAGGGTCACTTTTCCACTCCATAAAGGAAGATCGGTGGAAACCTTCACAGACCTTCCTTTGGCCGCCCATTTGAGGAGAGGATTTCCTTTAATGTCTTTCATTTTTCTTTTGAAACCAATCAATGGAAAATCTCGCTCGGCGGTCTCAAAGGTGGTGCCAAACACATCGGCCTCACGCTTCAGCCTCCTCTCCCTCTGAGTAAGAACCTCTGCAGCCGGGGAGATCGGATCTTGAACAGGGACCGCAAAGGTCGCTAAAAAACGGGAAAAAGTTAGGAAAACATACAAAAGGTATGAAAGGAAATTATTCGAGACCGCAAGAAAAGCTTACTTTCAGCCGGCGTAATCTCGGCGATCTCAGGCCAGATCGCTAGATAATGAACAAGATCGATCCTCTTGCCCGCCAAGAAAGCCAAGATTCTCAGCTCCTCTTCTGAGACCGCTCTTATCTTCTTAAAGATACTGTCAGGTCGTGGAGAAGGTGAGTTCTTGAGACCGCCAAGGTCACCTTCAAAGACAAGAAACCTTTCTGTCCAGAAGGAGATTTTGTTTGGAAGATTCTGGATTTTTATTCCGTCTGCTGAAAAGTACATCAACCCTTTGAACTCTTCCTTTTTTCTTCCTTCCTTCAAGATCTTCGCGGTAAAGGTTGCACGAAACAGATTCATTGTAAACTTCACTCTTACCGATCTCAAGTAATTAATGAAGACATTAACTAGACCGATCGAGTTCGGGGCCAATTGGGCGAGCACGAAGCCGTAATATTCCAAGATCTCTAGCCATTCCCATGGGAGGGGAATCCTCAACCCATTATCAAAATGATCGATAGGGATAATAAACTTTTTCTCCTCCGCAAAGTTCAACCTTTCTTGTTCAGTTGGCGGTCTCACAACCACCTGAGTTTGAATCATGTATTTCTTTATGAACTCAATATATTCATCTTTTGACAGACGACCTTGTTTGTGATCGGCATTCCGGAAGATGGTGGCAGAAGAAGCACGAGCGGACACCATTTTGAGCGATCGATGAGATCGGTGCTAAGAGCGCATTCAAGAAAAGATAAAATAAAGACCATGAAGACAGCTATTTATAGAAGACCAAGGGTCATTTCGTAATCATTACATCTTGAAGACCGCCCAGCTAAAACATGATCAGACCGCTCGACCTATGCAAAGTAATATGAAAACATACTATGGTTGGTGATCTCAATCAATAAAAAATACAGCAGCAATACAAGCAATCCAGGCATAAAGAGATCGAAATTTAACAAATCAAGACCACAACATTAAAATCAAAAACAACCACAAATCAATGGAGAAATAGCAGTGAAATTTTACAAAAACAGTTTAAATTTGGAGACCGCTCGGTCTCAGGTTAAATGTTCATCTCCTAGGAGGCCTGTTCCTCCCTACATGAGCTGCGACATCTTGCATGTCGTTCACTGCGGCCATGACCGACACCAGGCTGTGGTTAGCCAGCATTGCAGACCGGTGAATTTTTGACATTTCCTTGTCCACCTGTTCCATGGGGATCAGTACAATCTCAGGTTGCGGTCTCTCCGCCGGATGATCGCTGGAGGTGCCCGGTCGCATCAGCATCTTTCCGTGACCGCTCCTCAGCCTCTCATTTTCCGCGGACAGCGCCGCAGCTTTTCCCCTATAGTATTCAGCCTCTTTTTCAGCCTTCTTAAGAGCCCGCGCGATCTCGGCAACCCTCAGATCGCATTCTTCACGAATCCTCTTCTCGTTGGAACGCAATCTTTCTTCAAGATCACGGATCTGATCATTCTGCGTCCGCTCCCTCATCAGCATAGAACGAACATCCTCAAACATGGGGTTAAGGATGTTGGTTAACTGAGGGGTGATCTCGATGGGTTGAAGAAGTTCTCCCTCCTCGATCTCAGCATTTTTGTTATCTGCGGCCATAGGAGATGGATTATTTCAATCATAAACATATGATCAGATAAGCTTTTTGAATAAATAGAAAGAGTACTTGGAAAAAAGTCGAGACCGCAGTCACGTAAAGCTCTTCCGATATCTTTAGTGACCGCGGGATCTGCGGTCAAAGAAAGACGATCTGATCCCCTTAAGCGCTCCAGATCCGTTCTTTCCAAATCTCTTTTCTGCATTTTTTCTCCCTCTTTTCTTCTCCTTTTTAATTCCTCGTTACTTAAGAAGACATTGTCGGTCTCAATAAAAACTATCCCGTGTTTTCTTTCAGGAGAAGCAAAACGAACTGTAGGGAATGGAGGGAACTCAGCTGACTGAAGAATCGTTTTATTCTTACCAGCTCGCGAAATCGAGGCCGCCGCCGCACGATCTGCTGCAACCTTGTTCGAACGATCTCCCTGGAGAAGATCATCCGGGAGACCGCTAGAAAGCACAGTTTTTTCCTTGGCAATCCGCGGCCTCTCCACGGTCTCCTCACCGTTTTTATCCAAAGTCTGCAAGACCTCAATCTTTTTCCTCTCTTCAGCGATCAGGGCCGCCTTTTCCTCAGCGACCCTGACCGCTTCTTTCTTCTTCTCCTCAGCGCTCAGAGCCGCTCTCTCCTCAGCAACTCTGACCGCCTCCCTCCTCTTCTCCTCTTCTTCCCTTTCCTTCTTATCTTTCTTCTCCTTGTCTCTCTTCTTCTCCTCGTCCTCCCTCTTTTTCTTCTCTTTTTTCTCCTTCTTTTCTTTCTTATCTTTTTCTTCTTTCTCCTTCTCTTTCTCTTCTTTTTCCCTCTGCTCTTCTACCACTTTTTCTTTCCTCCTCTTCACTATCTCTTCCATTTCAATCTTTTTCCTTTCCTCCTCTTTTGCCTTGATCGCTGCGTCGGCGATCTCCTTCTCCTTGCCCGCGATCTCCTCATCAACGACGGCATTTCTGAGAGCTGAAGCCTCTAAGGGATCCAACACCTGCAATGATGAAAAAGATGAATTGTTAGAAGAAACCTCATCAAGGTAGGCGATTAATCCAGAATCATCCTCTCTTGGTAAGGTTGAGACCGCGGGAAGGAAGGGGAGATCGCCCTTAGCATTCACCTTCTGAAAATCAGCGGAGTCTTCCAGATCGATGGATTCAGAAAATCTGGTCGCCTCCATGGCGGTCACATCTCCTCCTTCCTCGTTTCTTCTACTCCTCTTATAAGTTAAACTAGATGGACTTGTATTCTTCCTTTTCCTGTCCTTTGCAGCGATCTCCTGGTCAGCGATCTTCTGCCTTAAGGTTTCGGCCTCAGCTCCCTTCTGACGCAGCCCAGACAGAATGATCTCGGTGGAGGTGGTCTCAGGAAGCTTGGAAGATGTTTGACCCAGTGCCTCCATAGATTTCTGACAATTAAAAGAAATGGAAAAGTCAGGCAATTTCCATACAGGATCTGAAGAAGTATTAGACAGATCAGAAGCAACAGAGACCGGCACAATCGGGCCCTCAGGAAGCTCAGTTTTCTTTAGCGGGGATCGGGCGGTCTCCTTTGAAGTGCTCACTTTTGTTAATATTTTCGGCGCCTTCTTTCCTTTCTTTGAGCTAACGCTTTCCTTTTTCCCAGGAGAGTTCGCTTTCGATGGGAGAGCTTTTAAGAGATCAAGCATGGTCATCTTTGTAAGGTCGCACCTGCCTAATTATCAAAGACCGCTCGAATAGTGGAGTTCCTCAATGTCTTGCAAAATGAAGTTTTCATCCGGTATTTATAGACCAAGCCGCATTAATGATGGTCGCGGTCTCAGCGGTCAAAGCTTACATTTTCGAAGTTCCAGGTGCAACTTAAAAATGTGCGGGGATTATGTTTGCCCAGAAAGCCCGTGACCTCCTCTTACTGGCCAATTTCTTCAGTTGCAGCGGTCTCAGTTTGTGTGATCGCCCAGACCGCCAGCTACCTTCTCAACCAGGATTTTCTAAGTACCAAGCGGTCAGGACAGTGGAGATCATCAGTTTAAGCGGTCTGATCATTTTTCCTTATCTTTGTTATTTGCACCTCTTCTCCCTGCCCGGCTCTCCTGTATCCCGGGCAGCCCGTAGTTTATCATTCTGCCCGTTTGGGCAGCCCCCTCGTCTATAAATAGAGGGGTAGGGGTACCAGAAAGGGGACTTGATTCGGAGGCTCCAGCTTACAGCCTGTGTAAGCGGTCTCATTTTTTCGTGATCGCCATTTTACGATCGCCTTCTCTTTTTTCCAGCATTTTCTGTCTTAGTAACCTGCACTTTGCAGTTTTCTCCCGTCCCCTTTAGTGTGAATTTTGGAGGTACCATTTTTGGCACCAACAGAAGCAATTGTAATGTAGAAATAGAATTACATACAATAAGAGATTTTTATTTCCTTACAGCGCCTGTGGATGAGGCAAGATTTGAACATATTGTTCCATTGTCTTCTTCATCTTCCTCTTCCAAAAAAGAGTTTCCATCATCCTTTCTGCTTGATTAGTATTCTATGGATCCATCATTTGAGTAGCTTTCTTGACTATTTGTGCAAGCTTGTATGTTCTCAACTTCTTGTGTTTGTTTCTTACCTACAGAAGGAGAATCATAAGTTCTTTCAAGAAAATTCCAAATCTCATAAGAGGTAGGTAAAGTAAAAATAAGTTTGAAAAGATTTTGGTCTAGCGCACAAAATATACTATTCATAGATTTTGCATTTACAACAATTTCGTTTCTAGTTAGTACGCTAGGTGGCTTTTCAATAGTAATATTCCAAACTTTTTCATCTAAGGCCTTACGAAAATTTATCATTAATATTTTCCACCCTTTGTAATTTTTGCCCATAAATAAAGGTGGTGATAATACTTTTTTATTTATATTAAAATTTTCCCCACTAGTAGAAGCGAGATCATGATCAAGAGTCGCCATTATTCCCGGTTGTTAAGCCGATTTGGAATAACCTGCCTCTGATACCACTTGTTGGATCTTGAGGCGCACTTAGAGGGGGGTGAATAAGGGTTTTAAAACTTTAAACTTTTATAGAAAACTTTTGATATTTTATTTGAATAACAGTGAATATAAAACAAAGAGTAGCAAATCAATTTTATTAAATAGAAAAAGACATGATTATCATTAATAAACAAGATTACAAAATTTGATTTCTATGATGCTAGAAATCAAAGCGAATAATATGAAAACTCCTTTTGTTTTCTATAACAACTCGTATCCCCACGAACCGGTTGGCTTTAGCCGATCTCTCCCCAGATACGGCCTCAAGCCGCTCTAGCCAATCTTTCACCAGAAAGGCCTTGAGCACTCCCTAGATCTACTCCCTAGACCAGTCGCCAACACGAGGCGAATTCCTGCCTAAGTCCTACCTAGACCTAGTCGCCAATAAGAGGCAAATTCACGAACCGATTACAAAGATAAAAATAAAAGACAAATACAAAATATAAATATGAAACTCCCTATGAGGTAATCTGAAGGAGACGCTGAAGAATCGCTGAAGATCGTTGAAGTCCAAGCGTGCGTTCTTCACGTTGAGTTAGCGTGTTAATCCAAGCCTCCTTTGATTCCTCCTTTTGAAATATGAGTGGGAGTTGTATTGGTCTAGAAATACGGCCCTCACAAAGTTTCTGAAGTGCTGGAATAGGGCTCTTGGCAATTAGTAGTCGGAGACATCGAAATCATCCAATTTATAGACTTTGAGCTGACGCCGGCGTTAAGTGCTAACATTGGGCGTTGACAATGTATAGCAATATAATGATGGCCCTGATCTTCAGAAGAGAAGGAGATTCTGCACATTAGGAAATGTTTTATTTTAGGCAATACTAACGCCGGGTGTTAAGGCTAACGCGGGCGTTGGGCAAATCATTCCTAAGGTTCCTCCTGCAATCACGACTGCTTTCTCCTTGCGAAATTCGTCGACCGGATCGGGCCAGCGTTAAGACCTAACGCCTGGCATTGAGTTTCTTTCTTTAATAAGCTGGCACGCCATTTCGTCGAACAACATCTCATTTCGTCGAACGACAACTTATTTCGTCGAACGACATTTTCGTCGAACGACATCTCATTTCGTCGAACGCCATTTTATTTCATCGAACTTAATTTTGTCGAATGGATTTTCGTCGAACGACCTCTCATTTAGTCGAATGCCATTTCATTTCGTCGAACTCAATTTCGTTGAACGGACTCACATTTTGCCGAACGCCATTTTCATTTTGTCGCACGCAATTTCATCGAGCGGCATCTTGGCGGGAACAAAAGTTAACATCGGCGTTAAGAGTTAACACCGAGCGTTATCTCTCTTCCTTTCTTTTCAGCATGAGAACAAGTCCAGACCAATAGCATCTTATTTCTTTTCAACGTGAGAACAAGTCCAGACCAATAGCAGCAACCTAGTGTCATATTTGTTCAAACCTGCATGCTAAAAACACAATGGCAAACAAGATCAAATACAAGTAGGATTTGTTATTCGCAAATCAAAGGAATGCGGAAAACCAAGTTCCAACAGACCATAAATTTACACTTTTCCCAGTTTAAAACCATGTTTGTGTCTTTGCATCGTTGGAGGACTCGATCTAGATTATACAAGCAGTTGGAAAAGGAGCTCCCGAATACGGAAAAGTCATCCATAAAGACTTCCATTATGTCCTCTACGAGCTCCCCAAAGATCACCATCATACATCGTTGGAATGTAGCTGGCGCATTGTAGAGGCCAAATGGCATCCTTCGATATGCGAAGGTGCCGAAGGGGCACATAAAAGTTATTTTCTCCTGGTCTTCGGAGGAGATAGGAATTTGTAAAAACCCCGATAGACCATCGAAGAAAGCAATAATATGGATGACCCGAAAGTCGCTCCAGATTCTGATCGATAAACGGTAACGGGAAGTGGTCCTTTCGGGTGGCATCATTTAACTTTCGGTAGTCGATGCACACCCGCCAACTTGTAATAGTACGGGTTGGGATTAATTCATTATTATCATTGGCCACTACCGTTAAACCTCCCTTTTTTGGCACGACATGTATTGGGCTAACCCACGTGCTGTCCGATATATGGTAGATAATCCCCGCATCCAGGAGTTTTATTACTTCAGCCTTAACCACATCCCGCATATTCAGGTTAAGTCATCGCTGAGGCTGGATGGTTTTGCGGGAATTATCTTCTAAACAAATTTTGTGCGTGCAAAAAGATGGTTTATCCCACTAATATCTGAAATTTGCCATGCAATTGCATGACGATGCTTAGACAAAACCTTAACTAATTTGGAGGTTTCTGAATCGGTTAAAGTAGACAAAATAATAACCGGAAGTTTTAACTTTACGGCGAGAAAAGCTTATTTTAAATGGCCGGGGAGTTGCTTAAGGTCCAAGACCAGGGGTTCTTCGTAATAAGTGGTGATTTTTGAGCTTTTGGAATTGAAGGGCTCGAAGGGAGAATCTAGCTGTAATTTATCAGAAGGGGTGAGGTTTGCCAGATCCGGATCGTCTACCGTTGAAGAGAGCAATTCTAAAAGTGAAGAACACTCATCCTCAAACGCGGATTCCAAATGAAAACAGGAATCGTCATTCGATAAAGTGTTCCGCATCGAGGGATCAATGTGAAGTGTAACTTCGTCGTCTCCGACCCGAAGGTGGAGGTGACCGTTACTTACATCAATTAATGCACGGGAGGTTGCGAGGAAAGGGCGACCGAGGATAATTGGTACCTCAGCATCCTCCTCGATGTCGAGGATGATGAAGTTTACCGGGAAGATAAACTTGTCGACCTTGACCAGAACGTCCTCCACAATCCCGATGGGATATTTTATCGAGCGATCCCCGAGTTGGATGCTCATTTTTGTTGGGCTTGGTGTGCCCAAATCTAATTTTTTATAAAGGGAGAAGAACATTAAATTTATACTCGCTCCTAGGTCCGCTAGGGCGTATTTTATTAATAAATTCCCGAAAGGCACGGGATGGAGAACCTTCCCGGGTCGTTTAATTTGGGCGGCAATTTATTAAGAAGGGCCGCCGAGCATTCTGCATTTAGTGAAACACGGGAAATACCCTCGAGCTTCTTTTTATTAGAAAGGAGCTCCTTGAGGTATTTCGCGTATTTTGGCATCTGAGAGAGTGCCTCGCAGAAGGGGACTTTAATGTGGATTTGTTTTAAAATGTTAAAAAAAATTTGATAATGTTCGTCCTCCTTCTCTTTATTAATTTTCGATGGATAAGGAATTTGCGGGCTCGAAACGCTCAGGGCAATTGGAAAAATTGGAGCTAATAAAATCGAAGAAGAGGGTGGAGGGGTCGGAGGCGAAATGCATATTGTAGGCTCAACCCGCAATGGGGAGACGATCTCCTTGCCGCTTCGAAGGGTTATAGCATGGGCATTTTTGCGAGGATTCAGCTCGGTATTCCCTGGCAGAGCTCTGTGAGGCCGCTCGGAGATTATTTTCGCAAGATGCCCAACCTGTATTTCAAGATTTTTTAGCAATCCGGTAATATTCCAGATATTTGTTTCATTGGACGCGACGTATTTAGCGAAAACTTCCTCGAGCAGAGAAGGTTTTGGAGGAGGCGGCGGATATCCCTGATGGAATTCGTGCGGAAATCCTTGCGGAGGATATCCCCAAATAGCTAGACCCCTAGAGTGGTTTTGTCATGACTAGGTCATGAAAAAACCCTAGGAAGCTTGAAGAGACCACTTGGCCTTAGGAAAGAAGAAGAAAACCACCTTGGTTTGCAAATAGCAATTTCCAGTTAGCAAGCCTAGGATTGGATTTAGGGGCCCCACTTTGAACCTTGACCCCACCATAGCATCCCTAACCCATTATGGGTCCTCTTGGAGCACCAAGGACCCACTGGGGTCAAATAAAGAGGCCAATTAGACCAAGTCAACCTTAATTCTTATATTGGTCAAACTAACTCAACTAAGGTCAATTGGCCCCCACCATGCCAAATTGCCCCTGCCCCTACCCTTATATGGGTACTAGGAGCCTAATGTACCAAAAATCCCCATCATGGGACTTGAAATTTGACCAATTTAACCTTGCTCTAATTTAGGTCAAATTACCCCATTATAACTTAATCTAGCCCAATCCATTTGGGCTAGGCCCAACTAAAGAGATCCATCATCTAGTGGGCCTACTGATTTCTGATTTTACTCTTAATTTCTGTAATTGCTGAGTAGGATAGAGAGAAATTGGAGTTTTCCCCAAATCGGAGAGAGAGAAAGAGAGCATTCATGGGATTAAATGCAATTGATCCTTCAAATCCCTCCCCAATTGATGTGCATTCATTCCCCCCTCAGTTACAATCATTTTCTGGAAATTTCTATGGTCAGAGGGGCTGAATTAAGGAGAATTTAGAGTAACCGAAATTAGTGGTAATGGCCATTAATGGCTTTTAGAAATAAAGCCATCCCAAGCCCGCTTTGAAACCCCCATTTCCTTTAGTGCTCAAAGAGGAAGAGATCCCCCAATTTTCCAGTGAGAATCGTGTAGAGAAATCCTTGATCAGCATGGCACCGAAAGCTCCAGCACCATCAATGGCGACTCATCGGAATTCACGACTTCAATCCCCCACTCAGGTCCGATCCCCTTCTCCTCCCTTGGTGCTAGATCATTTCTTAATTTGGTGCTTGATCCGTGCCCTAAAGGGCTCGGATTGCGCTTCCAAAAAAGGCTCGTTTCAAGCTCTTTTCCCTCCTCTAAAACTCAGGTCCGACCACCTCCAGCTGGCCAACCACCTCCTATCGCCAGCCACCACGTCAACGGAGGTGGTGGTGGCATTGGCTGGCCGGAAGAATGCGTAGGTGGCCGGGAAATCACTCCGCAAAGAATCCTAGGTCGGGCTGTCGCGCGCCGTCCATTCCTTGCGGACGATGATTGATATTTAATTTGGTAGGTTTTGAAATTTAGTGAAGGGTTGAGATTTTCTCCAAAACTATATCCGATAAAGGCAAGTGTACCTTATCGTCTATAGTATAGGATATTAAGAAATACCAAGGTCATATTCCACGGGGCGCGTTGATTACTTCTACTTTGAGGAAAGTCGCTATTATCTTATCTAATGATATTTTGGGGTTTTGGTTACTTAGCTAGAAAAAAGAGAAATTGCAAGCTAAATTAAGGGTTTAGATGATGATAAAAGAGGCTAGTACTCAATCAAAAGTCACCTTGGAGTGAGAAAAGACAAGTGAAAAGAGATTAAATCTAATTCTGTTTAAATTGAACTACTTGACCGTGGAGGTTCCCGAAGCTCGAACATGACTCTCTCGAGGTTAATGCCCAACAAAGTTTAGGAAAAATCAACCAGAATCTCGTCCTATAATCGATTACCTAAAACTTGCTTTACGAAGTGAACCCCGCTATTGGATTTGACTCCAATCCGGGAGATTTACATCATCCTCTCTCGAGGGGTGCGTGCAACTCTCTTTACCCTTGAGTGATCGATTCATACTTTGAGCCTCTCGGCTAACTAAGTATGAAAACATAAGCGAAAACCATATATCGAAAATATGGCCTCACTAATTAAAAATCAAGGGTAATTCAAGTGTTTATAAAAACGGAAAAAGAAAACTTTAGAAAATCATAACTTGTCTAACTCATCCTCGGATCATTTTGATCGAGTACTAATGAGGATTAGTTAATCATGGTGGAGGGGAAAGAGGAAGAAAAATAAAAATGCATAATAAGAAAATTTAACTAAGTAAGGAGGAGGCAAAATAAAGAGAACAACTAATTTTTATTTAAATGAAAACTATTACAAGTCTTAAGAGAAGAGATTGCAAGCTTAGGAAAAACAAGTTACAAGCTTAAACTAAACTATTGCATTGAAAGGTAGCTAGTACATTGCATGAGAAAAGGAAGAGAGCATGAAAGTAAAGTCACATGAACATGAACATGAAAGTGAAAATATACTCAAGATTGGCTCCAACAGCACCTCCCCCACTCCAAAATTTTGAACCCTGGACTCAAGGAGAACCTCTGAATTTATAGGAAAAAAATTCAGATTAGACGCCCTTGGTCACAGGCGTGACCAAGGGCGTGACTGCACTATTCACATCGGATCCGACAGCGGCGTGGGCTTTCTGGACGGCGCGGCGAGAAATGACATGTCACGGGCGTGACATGTCGGGTCACGCCCGTGACTTTGGACGGCTGCATTAAATGCGGCGTGGGCTGGAATTTGGCGCGGCGGCGAAGCAGAGATCACGCGGGCAAGTCACGGCCGTGACATGTGGGTCACGAGCGTGACTCAAGTTGACTTCTCGACTGCAGCTCCATGTCTCGACGGCGGCTCTACGTGGAAGATTCTAAGATTACACGCCCCCGGTCACGGGCGTGACTTTGGGTCACGGGCGTGACCTGGGGCGTGACTTGGTGTGGACTGGTTCAAACAGTGCGGCATCGATTCTGGACTGATCTTCAGGTTACACGCCCTTGGTCACGGGCGTGACCGAGGGCGTGACATGCCATTTTTCCCGATTTGTCCCAAAATTCTGCAAAAATTGAAATTAAGCTAAGTTAGAATCAAAATTACAAAAAGAACTACTTATAACCTAAAATTGACATAAAAAGGAAAATTCATATTAAATATTTACAAAATTTTCTATTAAAAAGTTATAAAAATACTACTTATCAATGATAGAGAGCCGTCAGATCTTATTAATAATGTTTACGTATATATCATTTCATTCGTCGAACGGAATCACAGGGTTCATCGAACGGAATTAATTCGTCGACCTGAATTAATTTGTCGAGCGGAATAGATTTCGTCGAGCTCAGATTAGAATTAATTCTTTAAGTTTATTTCATTTAATTCGTCGAACTAAGTTAGACGTTCGTCGAACGTAGAAATATTCAGCGTTCGTCAACGCAGATCTTCGTTCGTCGAACGCAATTATAACTTTTCGTCGAACGCAAATGTGTTCAGCATTCGTCGAGCGCTGTTTTATTTTCGTCGAACGCAGGATTCAGTTAATAATTAAAGGTTATATTAATTTCGGTCACACCTTTTTGCTGTAGTTTATTTTAATTATTAAAAATACTAGATCACCTCTGATTAAAAAGTGTCCAACACCAATGTTGTAGCCCTTAGAGTCTACTTTAGTTTAAAATTTGTTTCAGCCCAAAAGGAGTAGTGCAGCTCCCTGTAGAGATAACATGGTGGGATTGGTCCCTAGGGTAGGGCAGTCACTCTTTCCTTCATATCGTTTTATTGGTAGATGCTATAGCCTTGATATTTAAAACCTAGGCTAGTCTCATGCACCCACACAACATACTAAAAGATGGGATTTTTATGAGAAACTTTTTCTAAAGTTTTTGAGATAATTTCATAAATAATATATTAATTAATTAGTGGGTCAAAAGACCTCCAATGCCCTCCAAATTTTGGTGGATGCTCCTTAGGGTTATGTTATGCCATAGGTAAAAATCTCAGCCCTATTGGGACTGTTTTGGGTGAGTAATTGGTTAACTCAACTTAGGCCAAATTGGGTCATTGTTAGGGTATGGTGTTTATCTTGGGATTTTGTGGTCAAATCTCCTCACCCTGAGGTGGAACCTTATCCACTGGTTTAGGATCACCTTAAATACCCCCATGAGTGGTTTGGGGAGGTGTGGAGGTGGTTAAGCCCTAGAAAACTAGTTTTATCCCTAGGTGTGCATTTAGTACCTTGTGAAGGCCATGTTGGAGTTACCATTATGATCTAGAAGTGGTCAAACATGTAGTCTCACTGCCAACGTGATATGAGCCTGCAGGGTCGCAAATATGAGCATATGGGGAAGTTGAAAGATTGACTGTGTTGGTAAAGGTTACCAATCACCATACAGAATGGGGTCCGGCAAATGTTGCCGAGGGATTGGTTGACTAAGGGAATTCGTCGGATATGATTCGTCGGATAAGATTCGTCGGATATGATTCGTCGGATATGATACGTCGAGTATCATTAGTCGACGAATGCTGATACCCGACGAATTGTTCCAGAAACCCTATTTTTCTGTGGTCTGCGAATAGCGATTCTTTTAGGTCTGTTTATGCTTGGGTATAAATAGAACTTGTTTTAAGGGTTCAATATACTGTTACGCAAACAGGAAGTTTGCCCGACGGAAGTGTTCCGCCTCCAGAACCCTAGTAGACGGAAGAAGTTCCGCTTCGCTCGCCTACGCAGATCGCATCGCCGACGATCGTCGTCGTGATTGTTCTTCCTGGAGCGAACCTAGCAGTTCGTGGAAGTGCAAGGTGCAGTCGAATTTCTCCCGGCTCGTGTGGACTACCGCAGAGACGTAGACATTATTCTACGTAAGGACTCTCGCACAGCCGACGACAGGACTCTTCTTCTTGGAGCACCTAGGTTGGATTCGATCCAACTCCACTAAGGTAAATTATGCCTAGTATATTTGATTAGCTTCTTGATTCAATGTTCATGGCCCGATCCAAACTCTTTTATGTTGTTCTCTTTATTTCCGCTGCGCCTACATATGATGTATGGCTGTAGAAAACCCAACATGCCATGTGGTCAAAAGTCCCTTGATGGTTATGAAACTTGGTGGATAAGTTCATAGGATGTAAATAGGCCTTTGGTAATTTTAAAAGAATTTTAGGAACAAGTATTCCCTTTGAATTAGGTCATAACCCCTTTAGAGAAATTTATTATAAGAGATAATTACATGCTCAAATTGTCTTGGATGATGATGAAACCTTGGTAGTGCCTTTATACTCATATGATGGACCTCTGGTAATTTTTGGGTAATTAATTAAATGATTTAACCAGTACATCATTCACAAGACATTTATTTTGTCTTAGGCTTAAGAAAAATAATTAAGGGCCCAATACTCTCTGATAAATTGTGCAAATTGATGATAGGACATTTCAGAGTATTAGGAAGCTCTGTGAATTTTTATATAATTTTTTGGAGACATAAATCAGTAGGCTACTTCACAACTTATCTTATTTGGGGTTTTCTTAAAGAATTCATTTAAGTGAGAAAATGATTCCCATAAATTTTACAATTTAGTCAGTAACCTTTTCTGATAAATACAAAGGTCTGGTAATTTTCCCAGAATTTTGGTGTAAGTATTTTTGGTGGTTCCTTCATAAATTTACAAATTTGGATAGAAGTTAAATATTAATTATAGAGGACAATTTCTTACTGTAAAAATATGATATGTTGTATTTGTTGTTATTTAGTCATCATAAATTTATCATAATTTTTGTAGAGCCATATCATAAGAATTTCTTATTCTTCATGATCATTTTCTTACTTGGCAAATGTTTGGAGAAATTAAAAAAAAAAACTAAATATTTAAGGAAAAATATGATTCCCTGGATTTAGACTTATAACATCATGATAGACCCCCAGTAATTATCTTGAGTCAGTTGGATGAATATTTGGAGTACCTCTAATTACAAGCTTCATATAGTTAGTTTGGTCTGCGTTTAGTAAAACTGTGGAACTTGGGTACACGGTCAGGATGAAGATATTTAGGTCACCAAAAAGGAGTTATATATTAAGAGTGCTCGGTGAGTTAAGGGTAAGGTAGTGCTTGGGATTGACGAAGGATCGTCTTTTCCCTAGCGTGTCATAAAGCAATTAGGTTTAACTCAAGTAAAATGATAAGAGGGGTGTTCTTATGGGTAGATACCAACAACACTAAGTGTCTTGAGAAAGGGAACTTTGGGGTTTCATCCCATTGTGGTTCCTAGTACCGTAGCGAGCCCCTCACAGGGTAATCCTCGGGAAGTCCAAGATTAACCATAAATTATAGGGTTAAGTTGTATACAAGATTAACTTAATAATACTCTCACCCACACCCCATTATCAAGTGAATATTAGTCAGTTTGGTCTTACGAGCGGCATGCTCGGAGATAGATAGTAGATCATGTTTGTATGTGCACGAAGGTGGTGGGTCTTCGGTATTGGACAGTCCTTCACACCGACGTCAATACGTTGACTCGACAAGTGTGGAATTTGCACTTAGCCATAAAAGTCTGGTGGTCCAGCCAGTAAGAGTACGCAGATGCTCCGCGGTTTTGCGTTGAGGCGTACGATAGGTCTAGGTTAAGTAGTGTGAATACCAACCTAGAGGTGGGCGAGGCCCAACCCACCGCTTCCATTTGCCACTACGGGAGTATCCTGGGAGTCTTGCTAGCTCCAAAAAGGGGGAACTAAAGGTCTATGCGCATTGAGTCGAAGGGTGTGAGTTGCACTTGTATGAACATAGCATAAAGTGCATACCTTGCATGTCCCAACATAAACATTGCATTTCAAACCCTACCCCTATCGTATAAGTCGGTTATGGGACTTCTTATACGATAGGCCATTCAAAACGACCCCTTGGTATATAGGTTTGTATGGGCATTCCTATTAATCAATGGTTACTTTTCTATTATTATTGTCTTTACTTACTGCACTTTACTTACTCTTTACCTGCTCTTACTATGCTTTATTAACTTCTTCGATTATGTATATATACTTGAGTAGTAGTAGAACTCTTCCTGTAGATTATGCCCCGTCATCTGCTTTTTGATTATACCCCTTGTTGTCCTCCGCTTCATCCTTCCCGCTCGGTGCCTAGGAGTCACCGGGGGAGGGGTGGGGGATTGGCTTAGTCCTTTTGACTAACGGTCGGTGGACCATATCATTTTAGGCGATCGAGGAGACGCAACAACACCAGAGGCCGGTGCAGACGGAGGCAGACCAGTCTAGTACAGGAGCACCAGTCACAGGATCAGAGAGTGATTAGTAGTTAGCTTACGCGAGTGATCTTGTAGTGAGGTTAGGATGTATTGGGCATTAGCCCTTCCCTTTATTATGTAACCTTTGTTATCTTTTTATTCATTTATATCATGAGGACATTTTTATATTTTTCATGTTTATTCTGTGGACTTGTCTTCTTTAATGCACTTTTCTTTGTGATCGACTTGGCCGCCAGGATCGGCGTTTTGTAGTGGCGATCTTCCCGAGTGAAGGTGTTACCGCAAAGCGGTGGTTCTGGGCCTAAGACCCGGTGTTTGGAAAAAAAATGGGGTCTTACACGGAGAACCTTCCCGGGTCGTTTAATTTTGGCGGAAATTTATTAAGAAGGACCGTCAAGCTTTCTGAATTTAGTGAAACACGCGAAATACCCTCGAGCTTCTTTTTATTAGAAAGGAACTCCTTGAGGTATTTCGCGTATTTCGGCATCTGAGAGAGTGCCTCGAAGAAGGGGACGTTAATGTGGATTTGTTTTAAAATGTTAAATTTTTTTTATAATGTTCGTCCTCCTTCTCTTTATTAATTTTTGATGGATAAGGAATTTGCGGGCTCGAAACGCTCGGCGCAATTGGAAAATTTGGAGCTAATAAAATCAAAGAAGAGGGTGGAGGGGTCGGAGGCGAAATGCATATCATAGGCTCAACCCCCAATGGGGAGACGACCTCCTTGCCGCTTCGAAGGGTTATAGTATGGGCATTTTCGCGAGGATTCGGCTCGGTATTCCCTGGCAGAGCTCTGTGAGGCCGCTCGAAGATTATTTTCGCAAGCTGTCCAACCTGCATTTCATGATTTTTTAGCAATCCGGTAATATTCTGGATATTTGTTTCGTTGGACGCGACGTATTTAGCGAAAACTTCCTCGAGCGGAGAAAGTTTTGGAGGAGGCGGCGGATATCCCTGATGGAATCCGTGCGGAAATCCTTGCGGATTCTCATTTGGGGGCCGCAGCGCATTATTTGGATTACTCCAGGAGAAATTAGGGTGGTTCCTCCAACCCGGATTAAAATTATTACTATAAGGATTATTATTAGGGTTGAAGGGGGGCCGAACCGGATTACCGAGGTAATCCACCGTCTCTTCAATTCAGTTATTATTATTATTATTAATACTATTATTATAATTATTATTATTATTTGTATTCGCCCACGCGGGAGTGGAGGAGGAAGCAGTCATCTCCGCCACTTGATTGCTTAGCCTCTCTACCTGCGAGGCTAAGTAAGTAGTGGCATCCACTTCAAAAAGACCAGCCGATTTATTAGGACGAGACCTTGGCAT
Organism: Dactylorhiza incarnata; assembly: GCA_033032865.1. Lineage (NCBI taxonomy): Eukaryota > Viridiplantae > Streptophyta > Magnoliopsida > Asparagales > Orchidaceae > Dactylorhiza > Dactylorhiza incarnata. The sequence continues at coordinate 7,799,094 of JAWHQI010000098.1, forward strand.
GTTCTATTGGTACGCGTTCATTGCCATTTCTTCGATCAGAGCTTCAGCGGCCTCTGGGGTTTTGTTGTTTAACGTTCCCCCGGCGGCTGCGTCGATCATCTGTCGCGTTGAGAAATTCAAGCCATTATAGAATGTTTGTACCTGTAACCAAGTGTTGGAACATGGTTTTCTGCATCCCTTTGATTTGAGAATAACAAATCCTACTTGTATTTGATCTTATTACCTTTGTGTTTTTAGCATGTAGGTATGGACTGTTTTGACACCAGGTAGCTGCAACAATGGTCTAGCACTAACCACAAGCTGAAGAATTGAAAGTTACTCAACGCCAGGCGTTAAGCTTAACGCTGGGCGTTAGCGCTAGACGAAATCGGTGTTCGGCGAAATTCATTCCACGGCGTTCAATGAAATGTGCTCAATGAAATTTTCGTTCGACGAACTAGATACTGCGATCAACGAAATCAAGCTGCTGAGAACGGAAGCTGGGTTCGACGAAATTGATCTTGCGTTTGACGATCTTGCGTTCGACAAATTTCCGGTCGACGAATGATGAAGCCTGCTCGACGAACTCTGGTTGACGAAATTGAGTTCGACGAATGTTGAAGCCCGATCGACGAATTGAGTTGGACGAAATTTCGTTCGATGAAAGTTGAAGCCTGATCGACGAATTGAGTTCGATGAAATTATCTGCTCGACGAATTGGGGTGCCAGCTGATTAAAGAAAGAATCTCAACGCCAGGCGTTAGCTCTTAACGCCGGGCACTATCCGGTCGATGAATTTGGCAAGGAGAAAGCAGCCGTGATTTCAGGAGGAACATTTGGAATGATTTGCCCAACGCGCCGCGTTAGCCTTAACGCCAACGTTGATATTGCCTAAAATAAAACATTCCTAAAGTGCAGAATCTCCTTCCTCTTCTGCAGATCCGAGCCATTAAAATATTGCTATACATGGTCAACGCTAGGCGTTAGCACTTAACGCCGGCGTTAGCTCAAAGTCAATAAATCGAAGGATTTTGTCTTCTCCGACTACTGATTGTCAAGAGCCCTATTCCAGCACTTTAGAAACTTTGTGAGGGCCGTATTTCAGATCAACACATCTCCCGCTCATATTTCAAAAGGAGGAATCAAAGGAGGCTTGGATCAATACGCTAACTCAACGCGAAGAACGCACGCTTGGACTTCAATGATCTTCAGCGATTCTTCGGCGTCTCCTTCAGATTACCTCATAGGGAGTTTTATATTTATCTTTTGTATTTGTCTTTTACTTTTATCTTTGTAATCGGTTCGTGAATTCGCCTCGTGTTGGCGACTAGGTCTGGGTAGTACTTAGGGAGTAATTCGCCTCGTGTTAGTGACTAGGTCTAGGGAGTAGGTCTAGGGGGTGCTCGAGGCCTTTCTGGTGATAGATTGGCTAGAGCGGCTTGAGGCCATATCTGGGGAGAGATCGTCTAAAGCCAACCGGTTCATGGGGATACGAGTCGGTATATAAAACAAAAAGGGTTTTCATATTATTTGCTTCGATTTTTAGCGTCATTGAAATCAGATTTTGTAATCAATTTTATAAATTATAATCATGTCTTTTCTTGTTTAATAAAAACGATTTCATTTCTAATTTCATTATATCTTTACTTTTGATTTAACTTACTTCGACCAAAATATCAAAAGTTTTCTATTAAAGTTTAAAGTTTTTAAAACCCTTATTCACCCCCCTCTAAGGGCGCCTACCGATCCAACACCAAGTTGGTAGCGCGTGATGAGGACACCTACACAAATATTCTTTAAAACACTCCCAAGTCTCGTAAAGAGACTCGGAATCGAATTGTATAAAGGATGCGATATCGGTGCGTAATTTAGCGGTTTTTGACGGAGGAAAATACTTAGTTAGAAAATTTCCCGTCAATTCATCCCACGTGGTTATGGACCCTCTTCGAAGAGAAGTCAACCACAATTTTGCCTTTGTCCGCAGGGAAAAGGGAAATAAGCTCAAGTGAATGGCTTCATCGCTGACGCCATTAATTTTGAAGGTGTCGCAAATTTCTAGAAAATTGGAAAGGTGCTGGTTTGGGTCCTCGTCTTGCAAACCGTAGAACTGAATCGACTGTTGTACCATTTGGATTATGGTGGATTTTATTTCAAAATTATTATTAGCTATCACGGGGCGAGTGACACTTGACCCAGTATCTTCCAAATTTGGCCTGGAATAGTAGGCCATGGTCCGTTGTGGGGCCGCATTTGGATTGGGATCTGCCATATTATCCGTTATAGTATCGCCGACTAACTCTTCGAGATTTAAGGGTTGTTGTTGGTCACGAGATCGAAGGCGCTCGTGAAGAGTGCGCTCGATTTCTGGATCAAAAGCAAATTCCGGATAATCCGAAGAGCTTCCCCGGGTCATGTACTGTTATATAAAAATAGTTTTCCTTTTTTGTAAGTAAAATATATATATATATATATATATATTGATTTGATTTTTGGGTTCTTTGGAGAGAAATAAATACAAGAGGAAGGGGAAAAAAAGAAAGGACATTTATAAACAAAAATTTGTTTTGATTTTTTTTTGAAGATAATAAATTTAAAAGGAAAAGAGAGAAAGAGCTTTTAAAATATTTTGATTTGATTTTGTGAGCTCTTTGATGATAAAATAGATAGAAGAGAAAAAACTTATAAATTAATTTTTTGGATGAAATATATATAAGTGATATGATTGTTGAATTTTTTTTTTTGAGTTTTAATTTTTCCGATGAAAATATATAATTGATGTGATATTTCAATTTTTTGAATTTTTTATTATTTTTTTTTTTTTTGAGCTTTTTCTATTTTTTGGGTTTTTTGTTTAGAAAATATATGTACGAGAGATAAAGGTGGAGGAAGAAGTAAAAGATAAAATTAATAGCGATTCTTTTTTTTAAAATAACAACCAGTTCCCCGGCAACGGCGCCAAAAACTTGATGATTAAAATTAGAGTTTTGCAAAACCTTTCTATGATGTGATTAGAATTAAGTGGGCATTTTCGAGGAGTTTAGCGAGTACTCCTACTTCGAGAAACTAACCGTTATCCTACTTCGATGAATAGAAGTAACGGTCTTTCCTTTTTTTGGAATATCGACGATTACGCCCCGGCTATGGCGCTGAATTCTCTAAATGTTTAAATATAAAAGGAGAGAGTTTTGCAAGTTTTTGTGATTGATTATCCAAACTAATCTTTCGATGAAGGCAAGTGCACCTTATCGCGTATAGTATAGGATATTTTATAGAAAATACCAAGCTCGTATTTTTCCGGATCCTGTTGATTATTTTTACTTTTTAAGAACGCGCCATTATTTTATCAACGGAACGAGCGATTAATTTTATAAAGTGAAAGGAGTGATGATGATGATAGTAAAGTGACTACGTGCGTTAGCGAAAACAAAGAAACGATTATAAGGAAAAAAAGGTGCAGACTAAATTAAAAACACACGCACTCTACGAAATTGAAATGACAGAAATTAAAGGACAAAAGTTGCAATCTCTACCCGAACGGGTAGAGGAGAAGTAAATGCATGAGCGAGTTCTACCCAAACGGGTAGAGGGGAAATAATGCGGTGCAAGTTCTACCCAAATGGGTAGATGGGAAATAAAAGCAATCTCTACCCGAATAGGTAGAGGGGAAATAAATGCAGGACAATAATAAAAACTACGCTATTAAATTAAATCTAAGTTAACAAAAACAAATACAAAATTTATCCACCTACACACACACACACTTACAATAAATGAAAAACTAAATTAAAAACAAAAACAATAAAATTTACACTCATACACTCACACACACAACAATAAGAAAAGAAAAAAAAAAAAAAAAAAAAAGAACAAGTAGAACAAAAAAAACTTTCTTATATATATATTACAACTTTTTAAAGAAAGTCTAAACTAGGGGAGCTCAAATAAGAGCAAGGAAATACATAAAAAGACTCACAAACACTCACAAAAAACTCACTAGAACACTCAAGAAGAACTGACAAACTCTTACTTAGGTTCTAATTTTTATGAACCTTTAAAACAAGGGAGGATCCCTCTTATTTATAAACAAGAAGGGGGCTGCCAATAGCAAAAAAATATGGAGTTTGGAAGGTGCTAGAAGAGCAGCTGGAGGTTTGACTTGAGAGGTTGGCAAGTTTGACTTGAGAGCTGGTGGGGTGCGGATAGAAGGCAGGCAGGTTAAGCTGGCGGGCTGGAGAGAGCTGGAACGTCTGGTCTCAGCGGGCTGACTCGTCTCAGCGGTTCGGGCTGATCTCAGCGGTTTGGGCTGAGCCGGACAGCTGGCGGGCACGGGAAAGGGATTCATCGAATGCCTGGACAGAGAGAGTTTGTTAAACGCCTGGACGTGGAGAGTTCATCGAACGTCTAGACACGGAGAGTTCGTCAAACACGGAGAGGGATTCGTCGGACGTCTGACACGGAGAGGGGTTCGCCAAATGTAGAGAGTGTTCGTCGAACGCCGAGAGGGTTTCGTCGAACGTCTGACGCGGAGAGGGATTCGTCGAACTCAGAGAGAGTTCGTCGAACGCCGAGAGGGTTTCGTCGAACGTCTGATGCTGAGAGGGATTCGCCAAACGCAGAGAGTGTTCATCGAACGCAGAGAGGATTTCGTCAAATGGCGGGACACGGAGAGTTCGTTGAACGTCTGGACGCAGAGAGTTCGTCGAACGCTTGCAGACATATATATATATATATGTATAGTTATTTATATATTTATATTTAATATATATATATACTATTATTATTTACATTTTATAAATTATAAATATATACTTATACATATACATATATTATACAGACGTTCGACGAACTCTCCGCGTCCAGGCGTTCGACGAAACTCCACCAGCTAGAAGAGCAAAAAAAATAGAGTTTGGAAGGTGCTAGAAGAGCAGCTGGAGGTTTGACTTGAGAGGATGGCAAGTTTGACTTAAGAGCTGGTGGGGTGCAGATAGAAGGCTGGCAGGTTGAGCTGGCGGGCAGGAGAGAGCTTGTAGGTCTGGTCTCAGCGTGCTGACTCGTCTCAGCAGTTCGGGCTGACTCGTCTCAGCAGGTTGGGCTGATCTCAGCGGTTTAGGCTGAGACGGACAGCTGGCGGGCGCGGGAAAGGGATTCGTCGAATGCCTGGACAGAGAGAGTTTGTTGAACGCCTGGACGCAAAGAGTTCATCGAACGTCTGGACACAGAGAGTTTGTCGAACACGGAGAGGGATTCGTCAAACGTCTGACGATGAGAGGGATTCGTCGAACGCAGAGAGAGTTCGTCGAACGTCGAGAGGGTTTCGTCGAATGTCTGACGCGGAGAGGGATTCGTCGAACGCAGAGAGTGTTCGTCGAATGCCGAGAGGGTTTCGTTGAACGTCTGATGCGGAGAGGGATTCCTCGAATGCAGAGAGAGTTCGTCGAACGCTGAGAGGGTTTCGTCGAACATCTGACGCGGAGAGGGATTCGTCGAACGCAGAGAGAGTTCGTCGAACACCGAGAGGGTTTCGTCGAATGCCTGGATGCCGAGAGTTCGTCGAACGTCTGGACCCAGAGAGTTCGTCGAATGTGGATCGCCTGGACGCGGAGAGTTCGTTGAATCCTGGACTTATATACATATATATAGTTATTTATATGTTTAATTTACAGAGTTATTTATATGTTTATATTTAATATATATATATACTATTATTATTTACATTTTATATATTATACATATATACTTATACATATATTATACATATATATTTTATTATATTTATAATATATTTATTATACATTATTATTACTATTTTTTTTCTTTTATATTTACATATAAATATATGATTATTTATTATACTTATTATTTACATATATATATATGACTATATTATTTATACATCTTTATATCTTTATTTTATACTTACATAAATATATATATATACATCATTGTTTTCAATGACATATATATATATATATATCTTTATTTTATGGTTTTATTTATTCATAGTAATATATGTATATATTTACAAAGAATATTATTACATATTTTTCTAATTTGTTTCATACTTAAATAACTCTTTTTTTCATATAGATATATATTTATATACATTAGATTAAACAAGTGACTATTTCAATATTTTACATGCAATATGTACAATATTACCAAAAATTATGCTAAAAACTATACTAAAACTATGTATAATTTACTATTTATCAACTCCCACGTACAGTCATGTCTCCTATAACTTAAGATGGAGGGTGATCCTTTAGAGTTATTCTTGTCTTGTTGAACTGTTGAGTGGATTGATATCCTCATTGATTTCTTCTTCTTCATTGGCTGTAGTAGCATCATTTTCTTCCTATTGAATGGTTCCTTATTTTGGTAGACTAGGTTTCTTTATAGCACCATCATTTTCAACAGAGTATTCATTTAATTCATTATTAGTTCGTTATTTCCCCTTTTCATGACAATTTGATGAGTGATTCATAATACTCAACCTTTCAACTTGATCTGCAAGTTGATCTTCTTCCTGCAATGTAACATTGGTGGAAGTTTTCTTCCCCTCGGAAACATGTTAGTTTAATCAAATACTACATGCATTGACTCTATAATTTTTAAAGTACTAATATTATAACACCTATAGGCCTTGCTTGATGAAGAGTATCCAAAGAATATTCTATCATCAGCGTTCTTGTCAAATTTGGCAAGTTGGTTGTTTCCATTATTTAGAATGAAGCAAGTACACCCAAATATCCTAAAGTATGTGGCTATATGTGTCTTTCCTTTCAGCAGCTCATAGGGAGTTTTTAACTTAGTCTTGTGGATGAGACTTTTATTCAGAACATAGTTAGTTGTATTCACAGCCTCAGCCCAGAAAGACATTGGCAAATTGGATTCAGCCAATAATCTCCTTCCTGATTCAATTAGGCTTCTACTTTTCCTTTTAGCCATCCCATTTTGTTGGGGAGTTCTAGGAGATGAAAAAATATGTCTTATCCCTTCATCTTCACAGAATCTACAAATTAACTGATTCTCAAACTCTGTACCACAATCACTCCTAATCATAGCAACCTGAGTATTAAATTCAGATTGAATCTGTCTAATGAATCTTGAGAGGATCTTGAAAGTTTCGGATTTATCTTTTAGAAAGAACACTCAACTTAATCTAGAAAAGTCATCTACAATAACTAGTGTATAAGACTTGCCTGTTAAGCTTTGAGTGGAGATTGGACCAAATACATCCTTATGCAAGAGGTAATGGGTTCTAGGGGAACCATTCTTACCAATTCGTTTGAATGGGGATTTTGTTTATTCTCCTAATTGGCAGGCTCTACAAGGATGATCCTTTTTGAACTTACCTTTTGGTAAGCCTCTTACTAGATTGTGCTTTTATAGCTTAATTATTGTTGTAAGGTTTTAATGACTAAGTCTCCTATGCCATAATTTATTATTTTCTAAGTTAGAATTAAATAAGCAAATTTCAAATTTAGAGTAATTGAAATCAACTACATACAATTTACCTTTTCTAAGGCCGGTTAATAATATTTGATTAATTAAAGAACTAACTATATGACACAATAATTTTGTGAATACAACCTTGTATTCACCATCACATAATTGACTAATGTTAATAAGGTTATGTTGAAGACCTTCAACATATGCTACCTTAGAGAAGAAGATTTCTCCAACTCTGAGCACACCATATCCTCTGGTCTGAACAGGATGAGATTTACCAAATATTACCTTAGGGCCTTTCTTAGCCTTGTAGTTTTCCAGCAAATCTTTTGCTACAGTGATATGCATGGAGCATCCACTTTCCAAGTACCAGTGCTGGTTTTTTGTGGGATAGACTCATTTCTGCATAGAAATTTACGCATTAGCATGGACCCTCACTTGCTGGGGTCCCTTTCTTCTACGATCATAAGGAGTTATGAAAGAATAGGTTGGTCTTTCAGGGTACCCCTTGATTTGGTGAAGTGCTGGTTTATTATGCCATTAATGTTTTGTCCAATTTTGGGACAATAATAACATTTAGAATTAAAGAGTGAATTTGCAAGAGAAAATCTAGAATTGAAACTTCTTGAAAAGTTTTCTAGAAACATACGTCGAGTAGAAGTTGAAGCATCTATAAGATTGCGTCGAAAGGAATTCAACGTGCATGCAAAGTTGTATAAATAATAAGTTGACGCAGGTTGCTAGTTGTATCAAGTATAATTCAATGCACCTTCATACCTACTTCGAATTGATGTCTAAGCATTTGCAGAATTCTGTCGAATTGGATTCGACGTAACTTTAAAGTTGCGTCGATTTCTATTTGACGCATAGTTCCTTTTGTTCATAAATTGATTGTTGTTGATTGATTTTTCTAAAGGGTGTTTGCCTAGAATTCCTTTTTGATTATTAAGGTTCATCCTATTAAATACAGTGATTCTATCAGGATTATTATGCAGTTCTTCACAAGATTCTATATTTTTATTTGGTTGATTCTCACTAGATCTAACAAATACTATGGGATTCTCCCTTACAGGTTTGCTGGAAGATCCATTACTGATTGATAGGTCTACTCCTAATCCAAGATATTTGAATCTCCTAAAGAGATTCGCTGAGATATATTTTAGCTTCTGACTCCTCCCATTGAGTGAATCTTCAAAGGCTTTTGCCTTTGTAAGCTCTTCCTTTAGTGTTAGATTTTCATCATTTATTTTATTTATTTCCTTTTACAACTTATATATATCACCTCTTAATTCATAATTATTATAACATGCATTTTCTTCCTTAATGTCTTCTAATTCTTTTCTAAGGGTTTTAATCTCTTTTTGAGCTTCTAGATGATCATAACAAAATTATTTAAAACAATTTTACATTCATCTGTTGTGAAAACAAAATTATCATCTAAGGAAGCCTCCAAATCCATCATACATGCTTCTTCAGTAACAACTTCTTCCTCACTTTCAGATGAGGAACTTGACTCAGATTTTGAGTCACTCCAGATTTCAGCTATGAACCCTCTTCCTTTCTTCTTATCTTTTTCTTTTAGATGTCTGCTTCTTATAATCCTTTCTATAAGACTTCTCCTTATGAAGATCATGGCACTCAGTTGCAATGTGCCCTGGCTTCCTACATGCAAAGCATGTAATCTCCTTGTTGGGAGTCTTATCATGTCTTAGCTTCCTGGAGCTTCTATCCTTCCTTCTTGAGTCTTCAGTTCTGACCCACTTTCATAATCTTATGGCTAGAAGATTGAACATCTCTTCTTATGAAGTTGATGGTTCAGTTTTAGAAGCTTTTAGAGCAATTATTCTTTCTCTTGAAGGAGTTGAAGCTTTCTCTTTGGCTTCTTCTAACTCCTAGGCATCCAAGATTCCAACCAAAATTAAAGCTATCACAGAATAAAAATAAACAAGAGACAATCACAGAAAATTCATAAACACAGAAGACACAAGAACTTATAATGGTTCCCCAAAACTATGGCTACTCCACCCTTCTACCCCATTGGTAGGAATGCACTATCCCAGTATTGAGTCTTTTGATAAGGAGACTCTTATATCCACTAAGTCTTTTGATAAGGAGACTCTTAGAACCATTGATTCTTTTGATATGGAGACTCTTACAACCTGTTTTGAATCCTTTGAAGAGGGATTATTAAAACTGAATTACAATATAATTGAATTATAAAGAATATCAAGAAGTAATCAGAGAATTATGAGAGGTAGAGAATTCTTCAGATTAAGATCCACTTTCAGCAGCACCGAGGATCTTTGAGCACTAAGTGGATCATCTCTTCTATAGATCTGATGAATTCTTGATAAGCATAAGGTCAAGGATTATTTTGCTTCACTACTATTGATCAGATCAGCTTCTTTCAGAGTGCAGAAGAAGAAGAAGCTATGTTGTTTTCAGAGAGACAGAAAATGGAGAAGAAGAATGTCTGGAGACAGAGAGCAGCTGATCTTCCTTTTAGAAATTTGAATATATAATCTTCTATCGATTTAGAATCAAATCACTTTCCCTTCTAATCGATTATCCAATTGGAATGTATTGAATTAGAATTTTGGCTTTCCATCTATGTCTGTTGACAGCCTGTGAATATCCTTTTATAGATCTTCCAATTTAATCACCTCTGGATCTCTATTACCTTTCTTTCTCATTATATTCTGTAGGGACCCGTTAGGATTCAAATATCATACATATATACATTCTGAATAATCCTCAGAATCCATTCCAAGTAGTTTACAATTCTTTGATTGTATTTGACGTTGCGTAAAATTTATTCTGACATCATATCGACATGTCTTTGAATTATATTAGAAACTACGTCGAGATCTGCTTCATAGTTTTGAAATAAATTCTATTATTGACGCTGTGTCGATTCCTTATTGATGTATCCGCGGACTTCAACTTCTAGATTCTACATCGAATACTAGTCAATGTTGCGTCGACTTCATCTTGAAAGAATGTATCCATCAACTTTTGCCTTCTGTGTCGATATCTAGTCTACGTTGCATCGACTACCTATCAAATGAAGCGTCGACTGCCAGTCTGAGATACTTCTACTTCTATTCGAAGTTGCTTCGACTTTTAATTGAAGTTGCGTCTACTACTATTCAACGTAAGTTTAACTCAACTGATTTTTGATCTCCTTTTGACTAGGTTTTGACACACCTAGGTGGATATGACAACCTAGGATATCTGAAGACCAAATTAACCTCACTATACAACATTGGAATTAAATCCTAGAGAATGAAATCACTTTTACAAAATTTGTAAGGTAAATCATGAGGGTGTTTTTCCCAACAATTAGTTTTATAACCTCAACATTCTCTGAGGGCTCTAAGTCCTAGGTGTAGTGAAGACACCATGTGGGAAAGTGTAGTGTGACTCATAAGGACTCATAAGTCCGACTACAAGAGAGAAGGTATATAACCCGACATTTGCCAAGGTTAAGTCTACGAAGGCTAAACAAGTTAAGGGCAAGGACCCAAACACCTCACCCGGTATCTATGATGATAAACAATCAATCAATATACTTCCATTTTCCACCAAATTAACCCTATGGTAGTTATATAAGTTCATATAGCTCACCACTTATATCTAAAAAAAATTAACAAATGAGAACTTGCATAATTTCATCCAAAACTTTATATTTTATATCAAATAATCACTTATTTTATCCAACTTTGAATTGCTCCTCAGGGAGATCTCTACCTCCAAATTGGGTGGGTAACCCCAATTTGGAAATGTCAGAGAGTGATCTACCCATATAAGAAAACCTTATCCTCGATTGAAGACTCTAGGATCACTAATTATACTTATGAAAAAGGTTGGTCTACAGATTGTCCTAAAAATAAGACCACTTCAAACAACTCTAGACAGAGCTCGAAGTATTCAAATGGAATGTATAACCCCAAATTGGAAAGCCTAGACAGTTCCCTACAACTTCTATGAAGATCACAGCTTCTGCTGGATAATCGAAGGTATTTATATTTGAGCATGAAGTGGGTTGGCCAAACTTAGATGTTTTCAAACTCTAAAATATTTGAACCCTTAAACATGATGCAAACAACCACCAAAAGCTTTAAAATATTGATCACAGTTATATAATTGACTAGTTAAACAACCACCAAATTAGGGCTCTAAAATCATGATTAACCCCAAAATATTTCCTTAATTTAATTAATACAAACTCATTGGATGTTTACAAAAACTTTACGGACAAGTTCTCCAAAAATCCCCAATTTTTATATGCACACTCCTCTGGTCCAAGATAGCAGGTGTTCCAAGTTTATGTCATGATGATTACTGGATCACATGTTATGAATAAAATAATCATTGCCCTAAGAATTATTAACCTCCAACTTTAAACATGTATAACTTAAACTACATACATTCTCTGAGAACCTGTCACCCCAATCTGGAAAGCTCAAAGAAAGCCCTACAACTTTCATGTTGAGAGTTTTCCCTAGGAAGTTCCGGAAGGTCTCCAAAATCAGGGCCTAAGTTTGCTTCCTATAATTTTTATTGGCAAACCTTATTTACAATAATTAATTACATTGTTAAATCGATAAAAAAGGGCTTGGACATGTTTAGATGTAGATCCGAAGATGCTCCTGGGTAGCAGATTAACAGTTTCTTTCCCCATATCGGATTCATTGTGGTGGACAACCAATCATTAGCTAAGTAAGATTAAGTTTAGTTAATGGTGGAGAGCTCGTCTTCCACCTTTGATCAATGGTCTGGATTAAAGCCCACTTGACTGCCACCCAACCATATTTATATCTCCGACCCCACAGCTCCGGTGATCATCATGGCCCACCACCATCACCAAAAGATTTGTCGAAGGAAGGAGGTCCTAGGGGAGGTGATCTGGTGGCCCATGGTCATCGGTGATTGTCGAAATTAGAGGAGATAGCTCGATGCTAGTCTCTGTAATATCTTGTAATTATTTAATCATGGTTAGCAATAAAAATGTTAATTATGGATCGATAATCATGTTCGAGAATTCAAATTATCAAATGAAGCTGAATATCAAAAATTAGAATCCACGGTTGGACTCAGAGGGTTGAAAAACCTAAGAATCAACATATTATTTGCAAAAATCTTAGATCATTAGAAAAAACACAATTTTTGACGCAAGTGACACAAATTTCGAAAAACAATGTCCGCCAAGAGACTTGAAATGTTGAATTGCATATGGATTGACATATTATTTACCAAAATCAAAGTTCGTGACAAAAAGTGTGATTTTTGGTACAACCAGTGCGAATTTCGAGAAACTGAGTCCGCCAATAGACTCGGAAAATCAAATCTATTGAATTAAATATTTTATTTGTCAAAATCAGGCACGTATAGAAAAAGTGCAATTTCTGCAATAACCGTCCGAAATTCAGAAAAACGGAGGCTGGAATTGGGTCCAGAACGTCGAAAAACCCAGGACATGTGTTTATGGAATTTTCTAGGGCATAAAAATGAACCAAATTGCCAAATAAACAAGATGGCAACACGTGGCACAAACACAACAAGGCGGTGGCCCCAGAAGCGCTCCACGTGCCTGGGCACATGTGGGCCACACGTGGGCCACGCGACTGCCCACGTAGCGGCCCATCATTAGCCCAAGGCGCATGTTGGGCACGTGCCTGCGCCTACCCAACACACGCCTATCCCGGATGGGCACCACATGGCGCCCTTATAGTCCACGTGGCGCCAATCTAGCCAGTTGAAAGAGATATTTTAGTCCTTCGGTTTTTCGCAATTTTTGGGAGCTCCTGAACTCGGATTAAGGAGATTTTGGTGGTGTTTCAAACTACTATAAATACGCACCTACTGGGACTCTTCCGACATTATATTTCCCATCCAAACCTTGGGAAATCTAAAGAGAATGCGAGAAATAGGAGAGAGAGAGAGAGAGAGAGAGAAAGTTTTAGATCACTGCCGAAATAATAGGAATATTTTGGAAGGAGCTTGAGGGCCAGTTTTTGGCCTTGGCTCGTGTATAAGCCTTCCAAAGTGCTGTGAAAGTGGCGCCGAAATAATTTTTTTTACTGAGGTGTATTTAATTGTCATAAAAATACCAGCATGCGCCTGGCCCGGATGGGCACCACGTGGCGCCCGTACGGGCCACATACCGCCAATCCAACCAGCTAAAAGCCATATTTTTGTCCTATTTTTTGCAATTTCTGGGAGCTCACAAACTTGGATTGAGGTGATTTTAGTGGCGTTTCAAAGCTACTATAAATACACACATAATGAGACTCTTACCTCACTACATATAATGTCCAAACCATGGGAAATCTAGAGACAATGTGAGAAATATGAGAGAGAATGTTTTAAATCGCGACAGAAACTTCAGGGATACTTCGGGATGAGTTTGAGGGATAGTTTTTGGCCTCTTCTCGTGTAGAAGACTTCCAAGGTGCTGCAAAAGTGGCACCGAAATAATTTTTTTATTGAGGCATATTTTATTGTCGTCAAACTGCCAGTGTTGCTGAATTTCCGTCGAGGTGCTGACTTTGCTAAGAGGTGGTTCACAGTTCAATTTAAGAGCAGAGGAATTGAGGTAGGTGGAAAATAATGCAGTATTTATGTATATGCTAGCTATTATTTTCGCAGCTTTCACACGTGATATTTGTAACTAAAGGCTGTCGAAATAATTGTGATAACTCGCTAGGCTTGATGAAGGGTTGAGTCGCTTGTGTTTAAGTGATAATGAGGGCCCGAATTTTATATTGCATGCATATTGATATTATGAAAATGTTGTGTTAATTATAATACAAAAATATAATATTTGATGATTTATTTACACATGTGGAATTATCATGTGGTTGAACCAATGTTATTTTAGTCAAGTGGGGTCTTTTATAACTAGACTGATCTTGAGTGGTCTGCGACCAATTTCAATAATTTGAGATGCGTCGATTCATGATATTATGGAAATAATTATAATATTAATGAAAATAATTACGCATGTGGAACTATCGTGAAGTCAGATCGACATTATTACAAAATCAATCCAATATGGTCTTTTGCGACTAAACGCATCCCCGGGTAATAATTGACCAATTTGCGATGGATAAAGATAATTCAAGATGCACCGATGCAATATGATGACTACTATGAGCAATATTTTAATGTTGTGTGGTGATGTGCACTAGTATGTTAGCCTGGTATTTGGCTCGAGGAGATATAGTGGGGTAATGCTCTCTAAAATTGTTTTGTGGTCTTGTTTGTGGAAATATAAAGAGGAGGGAGTAGCGCTCCCTAAAGACTATTTAGTGGTCTAGTCCCTGACACATATTGTGTGAGCTGAACACATGTCGATGGATTCGCTATCTGTGGGACATGTTGGGTCCCAATTGAGCTTGAAAAGGCAGTGAGCCTCCGGTTAGGCCAACCAGCATACTGTAAGGGCTAACTAATAAATGAGTTATTTTTCTATAAGAAAAATATTTTTGAAAAAGGGACAAAAATTATATGATGATGTGCTCATTTTATTTATTGTTTTTGTTACATTACTCTATTTGTATAATGCACATTGCATACATAAATATTATGTTATTCTACTAGAGGTGAGAAAGCAAAGATGCTCACTAGCCAAGTAAATGTTAATAGGTACTGTTATATAAGGAAATATCACCTAGAGGGGGAGAATAGGTGATATGGTTGTTTAAAAGTAAACGCACAGAAAAAAATAAACCAAGTCACAGCACAGCAAACAACCACAGATCACAGCACACAAGGACACCAGATTTATAGTGGTTCCTCAAGACAATGTGTCATTGTTGGATCTTGTGGCGCCCTTAGAGGGGGGGGGGGGTGAATAAGGGCCTTTTTAAATTACGATTTTTTTACTTAAGAATTTTTAAAAGAAATTTTGCTTTTCTAAAAATCACTTATAAAAATTTTCAAACTATGAAATTTTTAAATTAATTCAAACACAAATTTTTAAGTTAAAAATTAAACAATAAAATTTGCAATTAAAAGAAAGTCATAATTTTATTAATTAAGAAAATGACATACAATAAAAGTGATCTTAACAATGTTTAAGATCAAGGCACAAGTTTGATAATAAAATTTCTACAATTTGAGTTTACCAATCCTTCTCCTATGGATTGGAAGGCTATCACTTGTCTCTCCCTAGACCAAGCCCAAGCCTATCCTCTAGATCTTCCCAAGATCTAGACGTAGCACACAAGTCCACGATTTCCTACCAAGCCACGCAAGGACTTGGACGCTCCGCACAAGGAAGCGATTTTCCCCTAAGCCACGCAAGGACTTAGACGTCACGCACAAGGAGACGATTTCCCTACCAATACAAAGTGAAATGTATATAAATGAAAATACAAAATCAAATGAAGAACTCCCTCGAAATTCAGATCTCTGAAAGGAATGTTGAAGCCTCGAGATGATTATTGATGTAGAAGCGCGTCTGATCTCGTCTTCAATTTCAAACCTTCTAAGAACAAATGGGAGTTGATGAGGTTCTGGAGCCATCTGGTTCGTATGCACTCAGGAAAGGACTTAGAATTTTCAAAAGCTTGGAATGCACGAACAAAACGAACCAATTTATAGTTTTTCACTGTCGCCTGGGCGACATCGCTGTCGGAATTCCGACAGCGCTAAAATACTGCTCGTCGTGCTGTCGTGCGGGCTGCTGCTGTAACTTCTGTCCTGTCACCTGGGCGACAGTAGATGTCGGAAAATTCCGACATCGAAATTCTCCATACAGTTAAATTGAGCTCCAATCAGAATTGTGAACATCTCATACCTGTCACCTGCTCACCATCAATAAAAATATAATCAAATACAAACGGAATTTTGTTATTATCAAACCGTAAGAGTGCGAAACGCATGCTCCAACAATCTCCCCCTTTTGATAATAACAAATCCGTATAAAAAGAAATCATGTCTATTTAGGTTGTTATTTTTAACATATGGTGTGTGCACAAAAATAACATGATATATTCCTCTTAAATGTAAGCTCCCCCTAGATGAATTCTCCCCCTAAATGAATGCTCCCCCTAAATGTTATAGTAAATTGAAATGATGTATTGTTTAGGTGGAAGATTTAGGTGGAATTGTTCTTATTGTTCTTTGATTTCTTGAATATACTTATAATTCTCCCCCTTTTGGTATTAACAAAAGTTAATTTGAAATGAATGAGTAGTTCTTAAGGGAAGAGATAGGATGTAGAAAAGAAGAGTAGGCGGAAGCACTTGTGTTGAAAATGATTGAAAGTCTTGAAATAATAGTAATATGCTATAGTATTGAATAAACTCATGAAGAGATGGTATAGCCATATGAAGTAGTAGATAAAAAAAATAACTTAAACATGATTGATGTCATTTTCAAGTATCATAGAAAGACACAATTGTGTATAGAAATTTGGAATCTTTTCGGTCCAATTCTCATGAGAAGAAGGTTTATATAACATAATGATGTGTACAAGTGTTGCTTTGATCAAACATATGAAATTATTTAATTTACATGATCATTGGAATAAAAAACATAACATAAGCATAAAAAAAATGTTGACCTTGAAGATATAGCACAATAAGAATAGAATACCATTTTTATTTTGCACAAGACACTTTACAATTCTTTCCAAGATGCTCAACCTCACAATGCTTATTGAGACTTATCAGGAGGGTAAGTAGTGCTTGGTGGAGTATCCTTGTCCTCAATTTAAACTTTTTGTTGATCACATATTCTGTGATATCTTAACTTTATAGTTTGTATAGATATTTATATATAGATTTATTTTTAATTGACCAAGGATCTCCGAATTCACTTGAATCGCAAAAGATGGTGTATATTTGGTTGTGCTAACAAATCAAGCTTGAAATTAGTATTTATGAAATGCTATTGTATTATGTTAAAGCAAACATGATTCATGTATATATAAAATAGAAAGACATATGTATGGATCAAAAGAAGTGAACGTGATAGCTCATTATTATATATAAACAATTTCTCATACTTAGAGGCATGCGAAAACAATTTCCAATAGTCTAAACCACTTAGCAGGAGTGTCAATACTATGATAGAGTGGAAATGAAATCATATAATCATGTAAATAGCCATTTTTAAAAAAATAAAAAGCACATGGTTTGGCATCAATTCATGAGTTGTGGCATTAATAATGACATATAACTAGTGTAGAGTATCAGAGAGACCAAAATTGAAGATTAATCAAATTTGGGAGATGTCGGAATTTTCCGACATGCACTGTCTCCTGGGCGACAACTAAAAGTATAAAAACGGCTAAAAAAACGAGTCAAACCCGATTGTACATCATTTTCTGGACTGGAAGGCGAGAGGAAGGTGTCGGAGTGCGGCGACAACCCTAGATCTAAGGTATGTTTGGTTGATTTTCAGGTTTTTGACTTAAATTTTTGAAATAAGGTATGTTTGAATCTTGTGTTTTTTTGGGGTTTAAGATATGTATTTTTACATTGATTAATTTCAAAAACTGTATATGATCTTTTTGAAGATGGTTGAAGAAGATGAATAGTAAATGATATGTGAGAAGGTTTAGTTTTTTTCAAAAAAAAATTTTAACAGAAATATAGCTTGATTTTGAGTAGATCTGGAAGTCTATGTTGAAAAAACATATAAAAAAGCTCACTGGAGCAATGTCAGAATTTTCCGACAGTCAATGTCGCTTGGGCGACATCGTCCCAGTGCACAGAATAGTGATTAACTTAAATTTAGTTTTGTTATGTTTGCAGAATGTCTTCCAGTTCTAAGGCTCGTAAAAGTATATCTGAAGATGCTCATAGTTCATATCAAGTATATCTGGGGATTGAGAAGGCAATTATTGGAGTTTCAAAATATGTTGAATTTGTCTCTCCTAAGCACGACCATATCTACACTCTTCTTGCTAATGCAGGTATATTATCAGTAATTTTAGTAGATATGTTCTCATCTGTCTTGATCCGAGAGTTTTACAATCATTTGGAAGACCCTAAACACACTGAATTGGATGGGGGAGTGCGATTGAGAATCCAAGGTCATCAAGTGGAAATAACACATGTTGATCTTAGAGATGAATTTGGTCTTCTTATGATTGATCATATGCCACATAGTAGAAAGCTATAGAAGGGACAGAGATTGGACTCTTGTAAACATGAGTTTACATGGAAGTAAAAAGAGGACCCTAATCACGGAAGACTCTTCACTCACTCCTGATGCCTATTTAGTCCAAGACATATTGAGAAACACAGTCATTCTAAAAAGTGGTGATACAAGGAGTATCACAACACAGTTGACGCTGTTTACATATTTTATTATACAGAAGGAACCCTTTGATGTAGCGGACCTTATCCTTGCCCAGATTAGTTATGCTATTAGATTAAAACAATTAAAATGGGTGAAGGTTCATACTTTGCCAATGGGGGCTATAATTCAACGTATTCTCTATAAGAAGTATGAATGGTTAAGTCAAGATTCATACTTAGATGATTGTATTCCTGAAATATACTATACGGGTACCATGAAAGTTAAGAAGCCTCATAAAAAGCCTCATCCTGGAATAGAGATTAGAGAGCCTACAAATCATAGAGTAGGATTACTACGAGATGCTATAGATGATTTTCGTGATTCATTTGAAGAACACAAGAAAGAAGTGAAGAAAGATCGCAGCAGACTGCAGAAATTTATGAAATTTCTGGTGAAGGGACTGAAGTTAAAGCCTACTCCTGAAGAGGCGGCCGAATGGGAAGTCCCAGATAAAGAACCGCCACGCCAATCGATTAGGCGGACTCGACGTGGAAAGGCTGTAAGACGTGGATCTTCAGAAGACTGTCCAGAAAGTAGCGGGGCTGGATATGATGATTCTTAGTAGTTTTCAGCAGGTTGTTGCTTCTGATTGATGTCGGAATTTTCTGACTCTCACTGTCACCTGGGCGACAGTGAACTTACCCAGATTTCATTTTCTATTTACTGAACTTAATCTTATGTTTATTTCTACTATTTTTCTGGAACAATTTGTATGAATTATTAATGATATGAGTCATTCAAATTCTATGTTTTGATTTAAAATGATGTTTTTCCATTGTTCTTTATCTTATTAAACTTGATTTGTCATATTGGATATGCTTAGTTGGAAATATCTAGGATTCCTAATTCAAGCCTTAGCATTGAAAACCGGGAATCCAGCATTGGTTTTGTGAATATATCGGCTAGTTGATTATCCGTTCCTATGAAGGAAATTTTAATCTGATTATTTTTAATGTGGTCTCTTATAAAATGATGCCTAACGTCAATATGTTTAGACCTAGAGTGATGAACAGGGTTGTAAGTTAAATCAATTGCACTTTTGTTATCGCACCATAGCTCTATAGTTTGTTGTTTAATGTTAAAGTCTTCTAAAGTTTGTTTCATCCAAAGAGCTTGTGCACAACAACTACCAAGTGCGATGTATTCGGCCTCGGTGGTTGAGAGGGCAACAGAATTCTGTTTCCTACTCGACCATTAAATGAGTGAAGGGCCTAAAAAGTGTCAAGTGCCACTAGTGCTTTTCCTATCTAGTGAACAACCGGCATAATCAGAATCAGAATAGCCAAAAAGAGTAAAATCATCGCTATGAGGATAGCACAAACCAAGTTTAGATGTGCCAATTAAATATCTAAAAATTCTTTTTGCCACTTTTAAATGTGATTCTTTGGGATCGGCTTGAAATCTAGCACATAAACAAACTGAAAACATAATATCTGGTCTAGAAGCGATTAAGTATAAAAGTGAACCTATCATGCCTCTATATAAAGTTTGATCTATGGATATTCCACTTTCATCTTTTCCTAATTTTAAAGAGACACTCATAGGAGTACTAGCTTGTTTAAGATTTTCAAATCCAAATCTTTTCAATACATCATGTATATATTTTGATTGGTTTATAAAAATTCCATCATGTTTTTGAATAATTTGAAATCCTAAGAAATATTTTAGTTCTCCTACCATGCTCATCTCAAATTCACTTTCCATCATTTTAACAAAATAATTACATAACTCTTCATTAGTGTCTCCAAAAATAATATCATCAACATAAATTTGTAAAACAATTAAATCATCATCAACTTGCTTAATGAAGAGTGTACAATCAACACCACCCATTTTAAAAACATTTTGTAATAAATATAAGGTCAATATATCATACCATGCTCGTGGTGCTTGTTTTAAACCATACAAAGCTTTTAGTAATCTATACATGCGAATAGGAAATTTTTCATTTATAAATCCTGGGGGTTGTTCAACATAAACTTCTTCTTTAATCAACCCGTTTAAAAATGCAGTTTTAATAAAGCATGTCCCAAAGATTGCTACCCTCTGCCTCAGATAGATGTCTTAGTAGATTTCGCTGTTGGGTATGATCTTATGAGCATTCTCGTTTCTTTCTCTCGGTATCATCAAATTAAAATGCACAAACTCGATATCCCGCACGTCTCATTTATCACACACGATGGGTGTTACTGCTATCTCGTAATGCCCTTTGGTCTTAAAAATGCAGGCGCGACATATCAAAGAATGATGGATACCGTCTTTAAGCGTCAAAAAGGCAGGAACCTCGAAGTTTACGTTGACGATCTACTCCTGAAAAGTAAAACATTTTCAATACATTTGAAAGACCTCGTAGAGACGTTCGCTACTCTACGGAGGTTCAAATTAAAATTGAACCCATTGAAATGTGTGTTTGGGGCAAATAAGGGAAAGTTTCGCGGACATCTCTTAACTCCTAATGGCCTTGCACCGAACCCAGATAAGGTGAAGGCCATACTTGATATGGCCCCTCCTCATAGTGCCAAGGAAGTCCAACAACTTGGAGGAAGATTGGCAGGATTGAGCAGGTTTATTTCCAAATCAGGAGATAAAAGTGCCCCATTCTTTAAAATACTGCGGGGAGGATCAAAGTTTGAATGGAACGAAGAATGCAGCAAGGCTTTTGAATAGTTAACAGAACAGTTAACCTCAACTCCTCTACTTCAAAGTCCTCGTGAGGGGGAGATATTGTTCTTATACCTTGGGGTTGGCCCAGATGCAGTAAGTTCCGTCCTTGTTCGGGAAGAAAAGTAGAAACAGTTTCCGAACTACTATGTCAGCCATATCCTCAAGGATGCGGAGACCAGATATACGATCTTATAAAAGCTAGCTTTGGCTTTTGTTATGCCATCGCGGAGGCTCTGTCCTTATTTTCAGGCTCATCCTATTCAAATAATTACAGATCATCCTTTGAGAAGCGTTTTTGAAAAACCAGATCATTCAGGGAGGCGGGCTAAATGGGCTATTGAATTAAGCGAGTTCGAAATATCCTATGTTTCGAGGACAGCAATCAAAGCACATGTCTTGGCAGATTTCCTAGTTGATACAACAAAATCTAGTCCTGAACAGGTGGTGAAATCCCCTTTGGCTTGGGTCATTTATGTGGATGGGGCTTCTGGTAAAAACTCTGTGGGAGCCGGGGTAGTTTTAATAAGTCTAAATGGCATCAAGCTGGAGCAAGCTATCAAATTCTTCTTTCCAGATACAAATAATCAAGCAGAATATGAGGCGCTTTTGGCTGGGCTGAGACGTGCAAAAGAGCTGGGCATAGAACACATACACGTTAAAACCGATTCATTAGTAATGGCCTTTCAGGTCTTGGGGATTTATGAGACAAGGGAGCCGATTCTGAGGAAGTATCTGCTGTTAGCCAAAAAGGAAATTGGAAGATTCAAGTCGTTCATTATCGAGCATATTCCAAGAACGCAAAATGAGGAAGCAGATGAGTTGTCAAAGTTCGGTCTTCCATCAGGGGGAGTGACCTTTGAACTTTTCCATCCGACAACAGATGAAGCGGAACTTATGCAAATTGATCAAAATCCTTCGTGGAGGGACCCTTACGAACTATTTTTGTCAAAAGGGGAGTTCCATCATTCCATCAAAGATAGAAGAAGATTTAGAAGGAAAGCGGAATATTATTATCTGATAGCGGGAGTTCTCTACAGGTAATCTTTGATCTCTCCCTCAGCACGGTGTGTTTCCGAGGACGAAATTCCAACCATACTTCAGGAGGTTCATTCCGGGGAATGTGGTAGCCATTCAGGAGCAAAGACTCTGGAGAAGAGAATCTTAAGGCAGGGATATTTCTGGCTAACCATGAGGAAGGATGCCGAACCATTTGCCAAGCGATGTGTTCAGTGTCAAAAGTTCGCTCCTCTTCAACATCTGCCCGCTCAGTCACTCAGATCAATAACTGCGCCGTGGCCCTTCGCAGTTTGGGGGATGGATCTTAACGGACCCTTCCCAATGGCCAGCAGCCAGCGTCGCTTTATCATTGTGATGATTGACTACTTCAGCAAGTGGATTGAGGCAAAGGCATTGGCGAAAACTACTACCCAAGTTATCATAAACTTCATCTGGGGAGAGATAGTTTGTCGGCATGGAATTCCGCTAGCAATTGTCACTGACAATGGTCCGCAGTTTAACAATTCAGAGATGATAACCTTCTGTGATCAGGTTGGGATTGACCTTCGATTCTCTTCTGTGCATCATCCGAGAACGAATGGCCAGGTAGAAGCCGCAAATAGGCAGATCCAAAAGCTTCTGCTGAAGAGGGTCTTGAATCAAAGAGGAAATTGGGCAGACCAACTTCCTTCCATCCTTTGGACTCTACGTACTACTCCATCTTCAGCTATGGGGGAGACACCATTCAAATTATCTTATGGCTCGGAGGCTGTTGTTCCTATAGAATTTGAGGTGGTCACTCCAAGAGTTGTGTATGCAAAGGAGGGAGGAGAAGCCTGGATAGAAGATAATGATGAGGCCATCGAGTATAGTTTGGATTTGATTGAAGAGCTTCAGGATGAGGCAACAATACGGCAGGAGGAAGTAAAGAGGAGAATGGCGAAGTGCTTTGACAGAAATGTCAGGATTAAACACTTCGCAGTTGGTGACGTTTTATTAAAGAAAGTTGACGAAGCGGCCAGAACAGGCAACATCGGAAAACTAAATCCCAACTGGGCTGGACCTTTCATTATCAAGGAGGTGCTAAAAAGCGGGGCTTACCACCTTCAGACAAGCGAAGGAGAAGACATCTCATGCACCTAGAGCGGTGACGATCTTAAATGGTTCTATCCTTAAAATGTCTTCTTTGCATTCTTGCATTTTCTGGATATTTTAATGAAAAGCCCCATACTGAAACTTCTCCATGTCTGGTGATTCTTTTTTATATCTTTTATATATCATCCTCACTGGACCGCGGAGACATCGTCAAGTTCTGCTCGAACCCCCTCGGATTGTAGTCATTAGCGTAAAACCACGAAGATCATGTGCAGCGGGGAGTTTTCGCACACGTGTAGTGGTAGCTTGCCGATTCCCGTGTGGCGGTCTTCGGAATCTTGGATCCCGGCTGATATCCAACACACCCCTGTATCCAGGGAGTTCTAGGTGAATGTTGGCTCTATCATGCCCCGAGAGGGATATAGTTACAGCTTTGATGATCTTTTTGAGGAAAGCAATGTCGGTATAGCCCCCGCGGCATAACCACACTTGCCCAACTGATCATCTTAGTCTGTGACCATCGAATACTCCTAGGTACTCTCAAGCGATGCCTAAGCGTGCGGCAAGAGAGCAGTTTAGTCGCTTATAGCCCTTATGACCACTTGAGGAAAGAAATGTTTGCCGCCTCGGCCCACCTGCCCACTTGGTCATCTGGGTCTGTACTTGTCTTTTCTTTATCTCTACAGCTCTTATGACCACTTGAGGAAAGCAATGTTCGCCGCCTAGGCCCACCTGCCCACTTGGTCATTTGAGTCTGTAGCTATTTCTTGTTACATCGCAGGAAATTATCTCATGCTATATGGTCACTCTAGACCATTGGGGAGGAATACAGGATTTTTATAGGTACACCACAAACTGGTCGGCTTGATGCCTAAACCGGGCGGTTTGAAATAAGAAGGTATCAAAGGTATCAGGCGGCCTGGTTATTAAGTCGGGCGGTTTGAGATAAGCAGGTACCAAAGTTATCGGGTGACCTGTTTATTAAACCAGGCGATTTAAAACAAGCAGAATATTACGAAATGCCATAAGGCCTATCAAACTATGGACCATGACCGTAACCAATCGGTCTTATCATCCGATTTATAATCTATCATCCTTATGGGAGTTCTATCCGTTCGGGTAGAAATGGGCTCTTCGCATGGAAAGTAATTATGATTCTTGCAAGATAGAGATCATTACCTTAACCGCCCGAGTTATATAAAGGTCGCACGGATTTATCAGTTAAATTTTATGCTCAAGGATGGGACTTTCAAAAATCGGAATTATAAGTCGCCCGAACTCAATATTGAGTTCACGACCTGTTGATTGTTTTCTTCTGACTCGGTATTCTCTATTTTTGCGAAGTGATTATGCAAGGCCGGAAAGTAATCGCGCGGCTTGAATACACATATACAGAGGCATCTAATCACATGAAATACATTCAAGTCGCACGACTCACAGTCATGATATAATTATTGCAGCAGCTTAAATTTACATTCGGTTAACTCAGGGTATTCATATTAAGAACTTAGAAAGATCGAATTTCTATCCGCCCGAGTTATATACAAACCGCGCGGGCGTATCGATTATTGATTATATTCACATGGATGGGACTTGCGAATTATAAGTCGATTGAATCAAAATACTAAACCGCTCAACCTATTGATTGTTTTCTTTTGACTGTCTTGCAAAGCAATTCTATAAGGTCGGTTAACGACCGTGCGGCTTGATATCGAATATATGGAATCATCTAATCAGACAGGACATGTTCAAAATCGCATTGTCATGATTCTGCAGCGGCCTGAAGTTATGTTTGGATTCCTGGTTATCACGAGGCAATCATAATAAGATGAGGCAGAGCTTGGATTTCTATCCGCTCAGTTATATATTTAAACCGCATCGACTACGTATCATAACGTCATAGTTGACACTTTTTCGGGATGTATCAGATCCGCTTAATCCGGATCGAAGAAACAAGGTGTACGAATGGGTTTTCTAATATCTACTTAACTGGAATTCTACGGAGTTCAACGTTTTGACCGACTGAGTTAATATTAAACCGCATGACCTGATTAAAAGAAACAAGACCGCTACAAACACAAGTAAGTCGCAGAAAACAAACAATTAGACAGGTAAAAACTTTCCATTTCATCAAAATGTCCTTACATTGTTTTATGATCAATCGGCTAACAAAACCAAGCCGTCGGCTATGCAAAATAAAAACAAAATTCAAAATAAACAATCGCAGCTATTCTTCCGGTTTGAGCTTTTTGGACACAGGAGGACTTGCACCGTCACTTCCATCTATGTCCACGTCGGGCGAATACCCTTTGCTGGAAAATGAAGAACTTGAAGAATCGCTACCCGAGCTACTCGAGCTACTCGAGCTACCCGAGCTGCCCGACTTGCGGGATTTAGACCGCCCGGTTTCATCAGAGTCGCTGGATTGCGCATCCGAGCCTTCATTTTCTCCGGCAACTGCTGCGGTTTCCCTTATGACCTCTTCATCAGCACTCTCTTCCTCGGAACTGCTGGACTCGGCTTTGTTCTTCCCCTTGTTTCGGTGGGTTATTTCATCGAATTTGTCTTTTAGGCCAGCATAGAGGTCAGTGAAGGTTGTATCTTCGAAACCCTCAGCTAGGCCATCCCGACCTCTCAGGCGATCTAAGGCACCATCAATCCCTTTTGCAACGTGGGGGAAAACCTCGTCCTGAAAGTCCGGGTTGTCCATATTGTATTGATGATGTAAAAAGAAATAAGGGTTAGATCGGTCGGCCTGAAAATGAAAAGCCCGAAGTATTCAACAACCCGCTTACCGCTATGATCTCCTTTAGTCGGGCGATTTCGCCGGCCTGATCGGCGGACCTCTTCTCCAAGAAAGTATGAGCGGAGACTAGCTATTTATAGGCGAGCACCATGAAGTGGTTGGCCACAAAGCCCCATGTGCCGGCCTGCGCAGTTACTCGGGAA
This sequence comes from Dactylorhiza incarnata, assembly GCA_033032865.1. Taxonomy (NCBI): domain Eukaryota; kingdom Viridiplantae; phylum Streptophyta; class Magnoliopsida; order Asparagales; family Orchidaceae; genus Dactylorhiza; species Dactylorhiza incarnata. The sequence goes on from JAWHQI010000098.1 coordinate 7,825,548, forward strand.
AGCTCCTCTTCAGGGATCTTCTTCAGCCTTTTTAGAGTCTTCCGACTATACATAGCAGCTCCAGCGGCTAGTGCATGTCGGCTAATCTTATCGCCCCCCGGAATGGGAGTGCGGTAGACACTTGCACACACTCCCCGTCCTTATGCCAAAGGACTGTCGGCTTGCCCCGCAGGTCGCGCGGATTGCTACAAGAGCGAAGCAGCTCAAACTCGCCCGAGGAAGCTTGGCCCTCCTCATCAGACCGCTGTGGGTCAGATTTCCTCTATTGCTTTTCTCTTTGGGTCAGAACTGGAGCAGCCGGAGTAACCGGCTTATTCAAAGGAATGACAGTAGCAGCTGCAAAAACTGAAAACTTAGAAAGACAGTCCGCGCGGTCATAAAGTTACGAGTTGAGGAAAGCTTACTATCTTCAGGGCGGACGTCTGCCAGCTCTGCGAATAGCAGAATGTAATGATTCACGTTGAGCCGCTCATTCTCAAGGGATTCAAAGAGCTCTTTCTCGGCTTCTCCAAGCTTTACCGACTTAAAATCCGCCGCACTCCTCGTCTGCGGGTTGACTTGCAGTAACCCGAGGGGGCCTTCGAACATTATATATCGTTCAGACCAACTCGCTACCTTGTTCGCGAGATTGACGACTTTCATCCCCCGGCATCCAAAATAAACGTGCGCCATAAAGATGGAGGTTCCGGTTTCCGGAATAGACCGTACAGAGAAAAATCTTTGGAACAAAGAAATCGAAAACCTGACTCGCTCCGACCGCAGATACGAGATAAAGCTATAGATAGAAGCAATGGAATTCGGCGAGAGTTGGCCGGGCACAACCCCATAGTGATCAAAAATAGCAATGAACTCGAGTGGCAGAGGGAATCTGAAGCCATACCTAAAATGGTCAATGGGGATGGAAATCTTTGTAGAAGATGAGGAGTTTATCCACTCGTCACGCAAAGGAAGCCGAGCAGTTAAATTACTCCCAACCATGTACTCTTAAATGAAGTCGTCCAACTCGCCTTGAGTTAAACGACACTCTTTGTGATTGGCCGATCGGAAAGCTGAGGCCGCGTCGGTTCGGACCGCATGGATCTTCTCAGACCGCGATGACTTTCTCTTAGCTCGCACCATTTCAAAAAGAATGAGTGAGTCTCCGTAATAGCTACTACTTATAGAGACATCGATCTGCAAATAGTAAAATTGTGTGGCGGATATAACATCAAGCCGTGCGGTCTATATCTCAACAGTAGCTCAAGTAATACAGATAGCAGGAATATACAATGGCTTGCACATAGACAAGTCAGACCGATTGGACAGAAACCTGCGATCAGCATGTTAGTAAAGTTCAACAAAATTCTCAAGCATTTAGCGCAAGTCGCGCAACCAACATAACAGTTCGGATTATAGAAACAAGCACAGGATACTTTAACACAATTCACACGGGTTATATATGCATCAGAAAGTACTAAAGAAAAATGTCATCCAGAACAAACCCAGTCATCAGATCGTCTCAAGAAGCGAACAGAGAAATATTACAAATATTATTCTTAAAGTTAAAAGTCGTTCACGCCTGATGATGCTCTTGAGGAGGATCCTCGCGATGAAGTCGAGCGACCTGGTCGCCGGTCTGATTAAGGAGGCCATAGATTTGGCTCGAGTGATAATGAATATGATTGAGCATGCTATGAAGCCACGCGGCATCCCGTTCTACCCGTACGGCAGGAACCGTATGAGCAGAAGGGGCCCCGGCGAACTCATTAGCAGTAGGATCAGACGCTCTGACTGGCGGGAGATTTGAGCCCACCCCAGCAGCCGGGCGGTTCGACATCCTCAACCTTTCATCATTATCAGGGCGTCGGCTTCCACCGACTTCCCTAGTTAAGCGGAGCATTTTCTCCTTGTCAAGCCGCGCTTTCTTCTCAGTTTCTAGTTGAGCCTCCAGCGCTTTCTCTCTTTCAGGCCGCCCTTTCTTTTCGACCTCCAGTTCAGCTCGCGCAGCCTCCAGCTGGGCTCTAACCATCAGATGTTCTTCTCGCCGCTCTTTCTTTTCAGCCTCCAACGCAACTAGGGCGGACTCTTCTTTACCTTCCATCTCTCTTACCTTTACCTCCAAGTTGTTCAGAAGGAGTTGAAAGTTGGCCAGCTCCTCCTGTCCAGAATTTGATCTCGGCACGAGGCTTGGCACCTGGAACAGAGGTGGAGACTAGATACAAGGTTACCCGGTCTTACTCTGTCTTCCGGCTTGTCTACAAATAAAAGTTATAATTAGCACAGCTAAAGGCGGACAGAATAACAAAAGGACTAAGATTAATGCCTGGGTGAACAGGTCGCTTCGACTATTCCCAGTCCATTCTCCGGCGTTGTTCTCGCCAGGTTCTTTGATTACTCTTTCGTCTAATGGCTAAAGCCTAAGACATGGGCGGAAAGAATCTTGGTGGCGGATTCAATAGAAACTTATTTTACTTTTTCGAGGACACTGAACGAAGAAGCGAACAGGTTTGTAACCCACGTCATGCTTACCTGGGGCAAATAGTTCGGTAGCTGCGACTTTCCCTGAGCCCGCATCTTTTCCGACTTTATACCCATTAAACGCAGCTCGGCCAGTGTCTGGTCGTTCTTTTCTCATACAGCTTTTTCGGAGTCACCCATATTCTTGTCAGGGGGGACATCTTGCCTCAAAGTTGCAGGACTATCGAGTAACTTATCTTGGTTCAGAAAATTATCCATTCCCCTGAGGATGCCTCCAATCGACACGCTATTCGCAGAATCCGGGATGAGGTCGTCCGACTTGACAGGAGGGGTACTGGAGGCGTCAATCTCCTCCTTCACTCGTGGATTGCTCTGAAGACAGGCCGCTTCTGGTTTCTTAAAGGCTTTATTCTTGGCCTTCAATTTATGAAGCTTCCTGGCAATTCGCTCTGTCGACGAGTAGCCACTTTTTCTCTTCTTCTTCCCGGACTCCGGGTTGATCTGCTTTGAAGGGCTGGAGTCATCAAGAATCAGCACCGGCGAGGTAGATAACTCGTCCGGCCTGGAAGAAACGACTTCCCCTTCTTCTTCAACATTCAGTTTCATATGAGGAGTCCCCGACGGAGTAAACTCCATGTCAAAGGAAGCGGTAGAATGGTCCGCACCAAGTTTTTCCGACTTCTTCTCTGAGGTCTTATCCTCAGGTGTTGTGACCTCCGCGGCTTTAGCCTTGGCCGCCTCTTCCTCGACGGCTTTAGCCTTAGCCGCCTCTTCCTCGGCGGCTTTAATCTTGGCCGCCTCTTCCTCGATGGCTTTAGCCTTAGCCACCTCTTCCTCGGCGGCTTTAATCTTGGCCGCCTCATCCTCGGCGGCTTTAGCCTTAGCCGCCTTTTCCTCAGCGGCTTTAACCTTAGCTGCCAATTCCTTTGCGGCTTTAGCCTTGACCGCCTCTTCCTTCGCGGCTTTAACCTTGGCCGCCCCTTCCTCCACAGCCCTCTTCCTGGCCGACAACTCTTCGGCGGCCTTCTTCTCCCCTGCAGTTTTCTCCCCGGTATTCTTCTTAGATCCAGAAGGTTCCACCTTTAGAGACCGGGCGGTCTTATCAGATCGATGACTCTTTTTTCTTTTCTAGGCATCCTTCTCCTTCCGTTCTTCATCCTTCTTCCGGTCACTACCCTTATCCACACGGGTTTGAAGGGAATCGAGGAAATCCATTCTGATCAAAGAGGTGTCGACCAGAAAAATCTTAACCGCAATTGGCGAGTAGCGTCCCGTGATCTCAGAGGAGTTATGCAAAGTAGAGAGCTCTCAGACAATTTTATAGGCATGAGTACAAGTCGGGCACGGTCTTGCGTCTAGAACTAATATTTTCGAAATCTCTCCGGAGTGTGAAAATATGCGGGGATTATGTTTACCCAGAAGACCGCTTCCGAGTAACCCTTCTCGCAGATCGGGCGGCCTGAGGATGAAGGTCGCCCAGTACAGGTTCAGCAAAGGTCTATCAGCACCAACCAGCCAAACAGGGCAGTCTGACATGATTCAGATCGCCTCCAGAGATTAAATATCACCAAGGCAAAGGCCCAAGGGCAAGCCGCGGTCGCAAGTCAGAGACCGCTCGGGTAGCGCCATGAAGACCAACACAAGGCTCAAGTCTAGAAGGAAAGCCGCGGTCTCAAGTGGGAGACCGCTCGGGTTGCGCCATGAAGACCAACACAAGGTTCAAGACCAGAAGACAAGCCGCGGTCTCAAGTCGGAGACCGCCTGGGTTACATCATCGCCTTGGTCGCAGCATCTTCAATCCCCGTCTAGGACAGATCAAAAGCGCAAGCCGCCAAGCCGCGCGGCTTCTTTATTTTCTCATTTCTGTATCCCGTCACCACCTACCCGATTCTCCTATACCCGGGAAGGCAGTTATTCTATCCCTGCCAAGTCGGGCAGGCCTCAAAGCTTATAAATAGGGGGCGGCGATGTTCCCAAGGAACGCCACTCGAATCCAGGAGCTCGCTTGTCTGAGCTGCGGTCTCGAGTTTCCTGTCTTGCGACCTGTCTGACCGGTCGGCTTCTGCTTTCCTACATCTGTAACCCGCTGTAACCGCTTCTTCTTAATCAAAGGAAAGCCCATCACAGGAGTCGCATTCACCGTGACGGGCGAAGTCTGGCCTTAACCGCTGCCAGCGGTCTCGTTTTCCCTACCTAAAAAGTAACCGGCAGCCCGCAGCCTCCGATTTCCTTCGGAGGTGCGATTTTGGATTCAACAAATAGTAAACTCCACCTTACTATGTTCCTTCGAGATCGATACTAGGGGATTTGCTCCTCGTTTTATATTACTTGAACGATCGGTACACTGCCGTTTTGTGCCGTAGTCTTGCTACCGCCTATATCGGTGTGCTAGATTTGCGCATCACATATGTCAAGGTATGAGAAGATAAAATTCATCATTCCTAAACATATGCTCCCAAATTTGTACAAGATTATATGGCATGGAGTTGAGAGGATAAAATTCATCACTCCTAAACATATACATTTTGGATATTTAAAAGAAGAAAAAAATTTAATAAAAGATGAAAATGAGAGGATAAAATTCATCATTTCCCAATTAAGGAAAATTCATCTGTGCCAATTTTAACCCTATTTTATCCAATATCAATTGTGATCCAAGATTAATACGAGAGATCTTAGATAGTATTTTGAAGTTTTCTATAAAGTTTCTTATGAAGTTTACAATTTCAATAATTTTAATCTTAGATTATTTTTGCTTAATTCAATGCAACTTTGATTATGAAAATTTAGTTAGAGAATTTTGAAACAAATATTTATTCTACTCATTTTAGTGTATGAATTATAAGTTCTTTCTTATAAGTCTAAATTTTATTTTTAACTTGTTTTGGTTTTGATCATATAATATTTAGAGTGCATAATTAGAAGTTATCCTTTTTAAAATGTCCTATAGATTCTTCTCATATTTATAAATTAGTTTTGCTCTAGAATAGCAAAAGATTAAGTATAGGGGTATTTGATGGTATATTATTTTAATATAATAATAGTCTAATTAGTTTCTTTTTGGTATTTCAGGAGTAATTGGGCTGCTAATAACAATTTGGAGCTAACTACCATAACTAAGAGTTAATTCTGCAAAAATCCCACAAGTTACACGCCCCTAGGTCATGGGTATGACAAAGGGGCATGACATAGTGTCACGACTGCGACTCGCCTCCAACTGCCAGAACTCCATACCATGTCATTTAAAATTACACGCCCTTGGTCACCGGCGTGACCTCCAGTTCACGGGCGTGACTCGACATTGAATGAAGCAGTTTCTACTGCCGAGCCATTTCAACTTACACGCCCTTGGTTATGGGCATGACTAAGGGCCATGACATCTCCCGCAACTACCGAATTGACTCAATATCGCACCATTTCTCATCGTTCTCAAACTCGGTCAAGACACGCCCTAGGTCATGGGGTTGACCTAGGGGCGTGACCCATAAAACAACAGTTTTTGGCAGTTTTCTCCCCCAATGTTCCCGGGCTATCAAGATTGTGGTTACGCACCTTACACGCCCTAGGTCACGAGCGTGACCTAGGGGCATGACTTCCTGAAGTTTTTCCCTATAAATTCCTATTGTTTCCATGAAGTTCCCATCCATTCCACGCTTTGATTGGATCATTTTAGCTTCATTTTCTGTACTTTTCTTTCATGCATTTTACTTTATGTACTTTTAATTCCTAGTTTAGATTTACTTTACTTGCATTTGTACTTTTCTTTTCATAGAAATAAAAATCTTTTTTTCAATTATGAGTAGATAGTTTTATAGCATTTGATTGGAAGAATTCTTAAGTTACTTATTTTGTAATCTCTCATTTTCATAGCTTTAGTTTTAGAATTATTACTATTCACCTTTGATTTTTAATTTATTGATTTCATATTGCTAGTATATGAAAGTCAATTTAGATCCGTATTCTAGCTGATTGAGAGATTTGTGAATACGAGAAGATCATTCATCGGTGAAAGGAGTTGCATGCACTCCTCGAGATAGGATGACATAAATCATTTAGATTGGAGTCAAATCAAATAGTGGGGTTCAGCACCTAAAGCAAGCTTAGGGGTTTCGATTGGCCAAGGGGTCTTAATTGATCAACCTAAGGTTAGTTGGATGCGTATTCTCGGGAGAGGCGCTTCCATAATTTGGGAACCTCTATGGTCGAATTATTCTAAGTTCGAAGATGAGTCGTTGCCACCCCAAATAATTGATGATCCATATGCCGCTCATCTTCATAAATCCAAATCACCTCATGTATGTATAGGTGATTTTGATTTGCATCTTCAAGCTCAAGAACAAATGGAGAATCACATGTTAAGCGAAGGAGTAACTGTCCCACTGACTTTGACACATTCACTTAAGCGTGAATTGTGGGAGTTGCATGTGCATGTCTCTTTTAAATTTCCATTTCGCTAACAATAACCGTCTAGCTTAAAGATGGGAAAAAGAATGTGCTCTTAGGAGGTACCCCTTGGTTATCTTATTTTTCTTGCACTTTCCTTTTTCATCCTTTTTATGCTCTTGTTTTCCCCCCCCTCCTACTTGGCTTTTAAACATTGGGGACAATGTTTATTTTTAAGTATGGGGGTGTATTATCTTATATTCTATTTTTATTAAAAATTCAAAAAATTTGAAAACTTTTTAAGAAAATCATAAAAATTAAAGTTTTTCTTTTCTTTATTTTCGATTTTCTTATAAAAATTCATAAACTACAAATAAATATTTTCTTTTAAATTTTTATGTCTTTGTGTCTTATTTTTTCTTATGCAAATTAAAATACCAAAAAAATTATAAAAATTAAAAATCTAATTTCTTGCGAAAGGGTCGTGTTGGGCTTTCATCCCATAAAATCACTTAGTACCTTACGAGCCCGTCACTGTGTAGCCCTTGGGAAGTCCAAGGATATAAAAAATATTTATGTTTTATTTTAATATAAAAATCCAATCAATTAAAAAGTTTATAATAAAATAAATTTTGTAATATTAAAATTCACCAAACTTCATTTAGACAAATTTGATTTTAATTATGAGTTTTTCTTTATTGGCTATTTAGGAGTCTTCTTTTTGTGAATTTCTTTATTTTATGTCTCTTCAAAATTTGTTAGATTTAATCTTTAGATGAATTTGATTTAATGAATTTTTCATTGTCTTGGATTGTTTAGAATATTTCTTTGTTTTACTTTCTCTTTTTTAAATGTCATAATTCAATTTTGTAGAAATTGTGTTTAATATCTTTAGATTTTACTTATATTAATTTTAGCTCATGAATGCTTATGATTGCTCATAATTATTTTCTATGCTCTCAAAATATTGTTCTTTGGAATTTTAAAGCCTTTAAACCCTATCCCTTCCCCTACCTTTTGTTTAACACATTGATTGGCAATATAAAAAAAATTTATTAAAAGCTCATATATCATGGAATGAGAGGATAGAATTCATCATTCCTAAACTTATGCTCCCAAATTTGCAAAATATTATATGGTATGGAGTTGAGAGGATAAAATTCATCACTCCTAAACATATACATTTGTGATATTTAAAAGAAGAAGAAAATTTAACAAAAGATGGAAATGAGAGGATAAAATTCATCATTTCTCACTTAAAGAAAATTCTTTTGTACCAATTTTACCCAATTTTATCCAATATCAATTGTGATCCAAGATTAATATGAGAGTGCTTAGATAGTATTTTGAAGTTTTCTAAAAAGTTTCTTATGAAGTTTAAAATTTCGATAATATTAATCTTAGATTATTTTTGCTTAATTCAATGGAATTTTAATTATGAAAATTTAGTTAGAGAATTTTGAAACAAATATTTATTCTACTCATTTCAATTTATGAATTATAAGTTCTTTCTTATGTGTCTAAATTTTATTTTTAACTTGTTTTGATTTTGATCATATAATATTTAGAGTGCATAATTAGAAGTTATCCTTTTTGAAATGTCCTATAGATTCTTCTTATATTTATAAATTAGTTTTGCTCTAGAATAGCAAAAGATTAAGTATGGGGGTATTTGATGGTACATTATTTATCTATATTTAACTATATTATTAAAGTATTAAATAATGAAGTTTTACATTATTTTATTATAATAATAGTCTAATTAGTTTCTTTTTGGTATTACAGGAGTAATTGGGCTGCTAATAACAATTTGGAGCTAACTGCCATAACCAGGAGTTATTTTAGAGCAATTCTACAAAAATCCCAAGTTACATGCCCCCAGGTCGCGGGCGTGACATAGGGGCGTGACATAGTGTCACGACCGCGACTCGCCTCCAGCGGCCAGAACTCTTTACCACGTCATTTAAAATTACACACCCTTGGTCACGGGCGTAACCTAGGGGCGTGACCTCCGGTTCACGGGCGTGACTCGACATTGAATGAAGCAGTTTCTGCTGCTGAGCAATTTCAACTGACACACCCTTGGTCACTGGCGTGACCAAGGGGCATGACCTCTCCCGCAACTGCCAAATTAACTCCAGATCGCATCGTTTCCCGCCATTCTCAGACTCGGTCAAGACATGCCCTAGGTCACGGACGTGACCTAGGGGCGTGACCCATTAACCAATAGTTTTTGGCATCTTTCTCCCCAACGTTCCTGGCCTTTCAAGACAGTGGTTACGCACCTTACACGCCCTAGGTCACGCGCGTGACCTAGTGGCGCGACTTCCAAAACTTTTTCCCTATAAATTTCTATTGTTGCCATGAAGTTCCCATCCAGTCCATGCTTCGATTGGATCATTTTTAGGTTCATTTTCTGTACTTTTCTTCCATGTATTTTACTTTATGTACTTTTATTTCCTAGTTTAGATTTACTTTACTTGCATTTGTACTTTTCTTTTCATAGAAATAAAAATCTTTTTTTCAATTATAAGTAGCTAGTTTTATAGCATTTGATTGGAATTTATCTTAAGTTTCATATTTTGTAATCTCTCATTTTCATAGCTTTAGTTTTAGAATTGTTATGATTCACCTTTGTTTTTTAATATATTGATTTCATATTGCTAGTATATGATAGTCAATTTAGATCTGTATTCTAGCTGATCGAGAGATTTGTGAATATGAGAAGATCATTCATCGGTGAAAGGAGTTGCATGCGCCCCTCGAGAAAGGACGACATAAATCTTCTAGATTAGAGTCAAATCCAATAGTGGGGTTCACCACCTAAAGCAAGCTCACGGGTTTCGACTAGCGGAGGGGTCTTAATCGATCAACCTAAGGTTAGATGGATGAGTATTCTAGGAAGAGGCGCTTTCATAATTTGGGAACCTCCACGGTCGAATTAATCTATCATATTTGATATGAATTCCGATTTTACGATTTATTCAACTTAAGAAGGATTTCTGATCAAATGCTCTCTTCTTCCTTTTCTCTTTTATTATTCTAAACATCTTTTTATATTTAGATAAAATAATATTAATTTACGTGAGTAGAAGTAATCAACAGACCTGTGGAATACAACACTTGATATTTATTTATAAATATCATATACTATGAATGATAGGTGCTCTTGCCTATAGTTCGCAGAATTTGGAGAATATTATATATCTTTAATTTAACTTATTAAATTAGCAGCACTTAATGAGAGGTTCCTGCAGCACTTATCATGAATGTTAGTAGTGATAATAAATGGATGAAAACACATTAAATCGGGGTTAGAATCTACTCTAAGTTTAGCATCCCCAATTGGAACTTGAAGAAGTTAAACTTAGATTTATCTAGGGGTTTAATGAATATATCAGCCACTTGTTTGTCTGTGGGGACAAACTCAAGGATGATATCATCATTCTCCATATGCTCCCTAATGAAATGATAGCTGATCTCAATGTGCTTAGTCCTGCTTTGAGGAATATGGTTCTTAGCAATTGAGATGGCACTTGAAGAGTCACAAAACAAGGGTGTTTTGGTGATCTCAAATTGTAGTCTTGAAGCTGATGTTGGATTCATTGTAACTGAGCACAGCAACTCCCAGGAGATATGTATTATGATTCTGGTGTGGAGATTGCTACACTAGTTTGCTTCTTGCTACTCTATGAAATAAGTATTCCTCCAAGGAATTGGCAAATTAGTTCATAACCATTGTTCCTAGGGAACCATAGGCCAAGATTGGGTGTACCCTTCAGGTATCTTAAGATCCTCTTTACAGAGGAGTGATGAGATTCCTTAGCATTTACCTGATATCTAGCACAGACACATGTAGCAAACATTATGTCAGGCCTACTAGCAGTTAGATAAAACAAAGACCCAATCATTCATTTGTACTTGGTTTCATCAAAGGGTATTCCCTTTTCATCCTTGTCCAGAGACACATTGGATCCCATGGGAGTCTTCATAGAAGAAGCACTCTTTAATACAAATTTAATGACTAGCTCTCTAGTGAATTTGGTCTGTGAGATGAATATACCATATTCAGATTGTTTCACTTGGAGACCTGGGAAGTATTTGAGCTCTCCCATATTGCTCATTTCAAACTTTCCCTACATCAAGTTAGCAAACTTTTTGGATAGATTGTCATCTATAGAGCCAAAAATAATGTCATCCATATTGATCTGCTCTAGCAAGATCTTGCCCTTTACTTCCCTTAAGAACAATGTCTTGTCAATCTTTCCCCTTGAGAACTTGTTCTTAAAGAGAAAGCTTGACAAGGTCTCATACCAGGCTCTAGGAGCCTATTTCAAATCATATAAAGCTTTTCTAAGAAAGTAAACAAAATCAAGGTGTTCAGAATCAGCAAAACCTGAGGGTTGTTCTATATACACTTCTTCTTTAAGATCTCCATTAAGAAAAGTCGACTTGACATCCATCTGATAGACTTTAAATCCTTTATGGGCTGCATAGGCTAAGAAAATTTTGATTGCATCTAATCTTACAACAGAACCAAATGCCTGGTCAAAATCAATGCCCTCCTCCTGTTTATTGCCCTTTGCAACTAGTCTTGGCTTATTCTTTATAATTACTCCATTCTTATCAAGCTTATTTATATAGACCCATTTTGTTCTAACATCTCTTGAATTGGTTTAGTTCCTCCTACATTGCAGCAATCCAGAATGGGTCCAGATTTGCTTCCTCAAACTTCTTGGGTTCAATTTGAGAGAGAAAAAACGTAAGTGCAATGCTTCATTCAAGGCCCTACTCCTTGTCAGCACTCCTTGATTGACATATATTATTATTTGCTCTTGTGGATGATGTCAGGAATGTCTAAGAGCAGCTAGCAGTCTTCTATAATTTCTTATGTGGCAGGTTCTCCATGTTATTCTTCTTCTGCATTATCCAAGCCTTCCACAACATCTTATTCCAATTCAACTGCCATTGAATCACCTTTATCTTTCACTGAAGTTTCAGCCTTGTCTTCAATGGATAGCATTTCCATTTTCTGTGTTGTACCTGCATCCACTAATGAACTAGACCATCCTTTGTGAATAAGGCTAGTCTCATCATAAATAACATGCACAGATTCTTCTACTACTTGGTTATTGATGTTGTACACCCTATAAGCCTTGTTGTAGGAGTTGTAGCCAACAAAAATACCTTCACTGCTTTTCTCAGCAAACATAGTTAGCTTGGATATCCCATTATTAAGAACATAGTATTTACTACCAAAGATTCTGAAATAGGATAAGGTAGGTTTTTTGCCTTTCATCAGCTCATACGGAGTTTTCTTGTGGTTTTTAATGATGGAGGTCATATTTATCACATGATAAGTTGTATTGACAGCCTCTGTCCAGAAGTATTCTAGTAGAGAGGAGTCACTCAGTATTGTCATGCTAGCCTCTATTAAGGTTCTATTTTTCCTCTCTACAACTCCATTTTGTTGAGGATTTCTAGGTGTGAAAAGTTCTTCGGAGATACCCAACTCTTGGCAGAATCCTGTCATGTCTTCTGATTGAAATTCTATACCATCGTCACTTCAGAATTTGACTATAGTACAACTCATTTCATTCTTGATCTTCCTGACAAAGTTCTTCAAGTTTTCTAAGGTATCTGACTTCTTTTTAAGGAAGAACACCCATGTGAACCTTGAATAATCATCAATTACTACAAGGGTATAGACCTTCCCTCCTAAGTTAAAAACTTACATTGGACTAATCATATCCATGTGCAACAGAAACAGGCACCTAGAAGAATCTTTATTAGAGATGCTCTTAAAGTTTGTCTTGGTTTGTTTGCCAAGTTGGCATGCCTGACAGAGACCTTTTTTAATGCACTTAATTTTGGATCCATTTCTAACTAGGTCTTGTGAGAAAAGCTTGCTTATGGTTTTGTAATTAATGTGAGCAAGTCTTTTGAGTCATTGAACACAAAGAGACTCTTTCTCATTTGCCACAAAACACATAGGCGTAGAAGAATTTGAATGACAGAAATTGAGACAATAGACATTTCCACTCCTAGTGCCAGTTAAGGTATCCTCAAAATCTAAAGTCTTCTTAACTAGGAACTTATCCTTGTAGAAAACAATAATAAAACCTAGATCACAAACATGACTTATGCTTATGAGATTGTGATTGAATCCCTCAACATAAGCTACTTTTGTATGGTGACTAAGCCATTAGAAATGTTAACATAACTTTTAGTCACCCTTTTTTCTGAACCTCCAAATATAATTGTTGGTCCATTATCCACTTGGGTGAAATTTCTCAAATACTTCTTTACTCCAGTCATGTGCCTGGAGCAACCACTGTCCAAATACAAAATGGGAGATTGGTTGGCATTTGGACATACTTGCAAGAAAGATTACTTACCCTTAGGTACCCAAACGGATTTAGCAACCACTGTCCAAATTCAAAACACAAAAAAAATATTTTGGAGCAAAGGAGCTAACGCCAGGCATTAACTTCTTAACGCCAAAATAGAACTGCATTTCTTGATATTTTGAAAAATATTTTTCTCAATTAATTTGTATTATAAAGAGACCTTCCTTCAGTTGAAATTTCAGAGTATATTGATTAGATTTGAAGGCTCTTTTAGCATGTATTCGGTGATTTTTCAAATACTTGTGTTTGGTAAAATCATTAAAGCTCGAAATATTAAAATATGCAAACACATGATGCAATGTTAGAATAAATAAAAAAAAATATGCATGATTTATGTATAAAGAGTGAGATAATGTTCATGCAATGAATATAATATAAGTATATCTAAGATCAAGATACCTTAACTACATGGCTACACTCTAGCCCCGTACTAAGTGACGGATGGGCATGAGGAGCTGCACACATGCCGTAGGTTGGGGTGTTAATCCCATATGCATACAAAAGACGACGCTCAACCTAGCACTCTTTCCCCCCAGTGCCTCTCAAGGCCCCACTGGAACCCTCCCCGGTTAAGGACAAGACATGACTTAAAGGTTAGGTCTCTAATGCACACAATCCTACGCCCTCGCTATTGTGAGACACATGTCATAGGTTTATTGATTATAGACATACAAAGCGTGTAAGCCTTAAATATATTAACTGTGTTATAATTTCATGATTAGTTTTGGATTTATAATTTTATCGAAGATTGTTGATTTTAAATCCATTTTGAAAAGTTTTATTCATGCAAATAACTACAAAGGAAAAAAAATAAAATTTTCATATTTTAATGATATAATTTACTTTAGCATTGCAAGATATAACTAGCATGAGCATTGATTTCTATTTATGGTACGTGATAATGCTAGTGTGATGAATTAGGACAACATGGTGCAAAGCTAAGTAAAGATGGACAAATATTAGATTGAGTTGCATGTATTCAAACATAGAGTTTTGAATTTTCATAGACCTAGAAAGAAGTGACAATTCTATTTGATTTCATCTTGTTGATATCAAGTTAATTCATAGGTCTAAAGATAATGAGATTCATGCAAACAATAAAGATGCACATCACACACACAAAACAAGATATGAAACTATAATACCAATTGCAATCATATATTTCATAATTCCTAAGGTTGATAGAATTAGTTGATTTAAGATAGGTCTTGATGGATCATGAATTATGATATATGACTATAGTGAATTTTAGCATAGGATATTAATAGATCATGGTGGTGATTGTGAAATCATATTCATCATTTTTGTAAATTTTCTTTTTGATTTTATTTTTAGAAATTAGACAAAACAAATACAAGGTATTTGACAACAATGATAGTAAAAATAATTTTTTAGTGAAAATCAGAATTTTTAGGAAAATATGTTACCGCCAGCGTTAGTGATAACGCCTGGCGTTAGCAACAGAGTTACTATATTTGATTTAAAACACATTGTTTTTGATATTATTTGATTCTGATTTTTCTCGATTATGATTTTCAATATAGGGGCAATTATATGCAGCAACGAAAAATAGACAAATATGTAATTAGTTGCGCATTTAATATTTTAGCCTAAGACCCCTAAAAATCCATTTAAATCCAATTTTGAAAGTAATTTCATTAGTCTTGATAATATCATTTAGAAAATTTAGCATTCAATTTATAATGATAATATAAGACATTTATAGGCAAAGGATTTAAAAAGGATAAAACAAAAAGAAAAGATAGATCACTTAAAAATTATGACTTTATGTTTAATTTAATTCAATTTTGATTTGATAAACATTAGACTTAAAATGTAAAAGTCATATTTCATAATATATCTAAGTGACCTTAGCGTGTTGGCTCAAAAATAAGAAAACAAACAAAAGAAAAAAAAACAATTAAGCATATCATGAAGTAGAGAATTGATATTTCATTTTTAATTGTTTCTACTTCATGCAAATTGTTGGTGCCAAAAATGGTACCTCCAAAATTCACACTAAAGGGGATGGGAGAAAACTGCGAAGTATAGGTTACTGAGACAGAAGATGCTAAAACAAGGAGGAAAACGATCACGAAAAGGCGATCACGAAAAAATGAGACCGCTTACACAGGTTGTAAGCTGGAGCCTCGGAGCCAAAAGTCCTTTTCCTGGTACCCCTACCCCTCTATTTATAGACGAGGGGGCTGCCCAAACGGGCAGAACTGAAAACTACGGGCTGCCCGGGATACAGGAGAGCCAGGGCAGGGAGGAGGGGTGCAGATAACAAAAATAGAAAAAACAAACAGACCGCTCGATCTGGCGATCTCGGGCTTTTCTGACCGCTTGATACTTAGAAAATTCCGGCTGAGAAGGCAACTGGAGGTCTGGGCGATCACTCAAGCTGAGACTGCTGAGACCGAACGAATTGACTAGTAAGAGGAGGTCGCGGGCTTTTCTGGGCAAACATAATCCCCGCACATTTTTAAGTTGCACCTGGAACTTCGAAAATGTAAGCTTTGACCGCTGAGACCGCGACCATCATTAATGCGGCTTGGTCTATAAATAACGGCTGAAAACTTCATTTTGCAAGACATTGAGGAACTCCACTATTCGTTCTGTTGGTGCCAAAAATGGTACCTCCAAAATTCACACTAAAGGGGATGGGAGAAAACTGCGAAGTATAGGTTACTGAGACAGAAGATGCTAAAACAAGGAGGAAAACGATCACGAAAAGGCGATCACGAAAAAATGAGACCGCTTACACAGGTTGTAAGCTGGAGCCTCGGAGCCAAAAGTCCTTTTCCTGGTACCCCTACCCCTCTATTTATAGACGAGGGGGCTGCCCAAACGGGCAGAACTGAAAACTACGGGCTGCCCGGGATACAGGAGAGCCAGGGCAGGGAGGAGGGGTGCAGATAACAAAAATAGAAAAAACAAACAGACCGCTCGATCTGGCGATCTCGGGCTTTTCTGACCGCTTGATACTTAGAAAATTCCGGCTGAGAAGGCAACTGGCAGTCTGGGCGATCACTCAAGCTGAGACCGCTGAGACCGAACGAATTGACTAGTAAGAGGAGGTCGCGGGCTTTTCTGGGCAAACACAAATGATAGGATACTAATGAATAAGAGATTTAGGTATCCAAAGGGGTCCATGAGGGATGGTTCCTTTGGGTACCCAAATACGACATGATGATTTTTTAGGAGACAAGGATAAATGAGCCCTTTCTATTAAAGTTGATGTGTCATTTTTCTTTAAGGGTCTCCATTCATACCTTGGTTGTTTATCTTTAAAATTCATATTATAATTATGTGACATCTTTATATGATTGTATTTGTTTGAAAAATAATTCATTTGAGATTTATGCTTATTCAAATTATTTTTCAAAATAGATTGATGTTGATAATCATAATGAATTTTATTATATGGATTCTTTGAAAATTTATATGAGTGATTGTCTTTCTTTAGAATTGAATGTTGAAAGAGTGAGTTACAAAATGTTTTAAATGATTGGTCCTTATTTAGATGATTTTCATTTCCACTCTTTCTTATAGACCCACTCTTATAAAATGAAGTTAAGGTTTTAGACTTTTGAAAATTTGATAAACTAGAAAAAAGAGATTTTTCATTATATGAAATTTTTTGAATAAACATTTTTAATGATTCTAGTTTATCCTTTAAATTATCATTTTCTTTTATCAATTTTTCATTATGTTCTTTTGAAATTAAAAGTCCTTTTTCTAAAACCTTGAGTTCTTCTTTAAAAGAATTATAATCAAAACAAGGTTTAACATTTTCAATTAAAGAGCATGAACAAGAATTTGAAATATCAATATAAGATTCTACTTTAGTGTTTTCTTTTAAAGTTTTATTTTCTAAACGTAATTTGGAATTAGCATGTTTCAACTTTGAAATTTTACGTTTAGCAAATTTAAGCACACGAAATGTAGAAATAGAATTAGTTACTAAAAGAGAAGATTTAGATTTTCTTACCTTGCTATAGTTTCCGTCTTCTCTTTTGCTTGATGTTTTGCCATCAACTGAGTCCAATATTGTGACGTTGTCTTCTTCATCTTCCTCTTCCAAACAAGAGTGTCCATCATCCTTTCCGCTTGATGAGCATTCTATGGATCCATCCTTTGTGTAGCTTTCTTGAATATTTGCATAGGCTTGCATATTCTCTGGTTCTTGTGAATGTTCTGTACCTATAGAAGGAGAATCATAAGTTCTTTCAAGAAAACTCCAAATTTCATATGCGGTAGGTAAAGTATAAATAAGTTTGAAAATATTTTGGTATAACGCACAAAATATACTATTCATAGATTTTGATTTAAAATAATTTCGTTTCTAGTTAGTACGCTAGATGGCTTTTTAATAGTAATATTCCAACTTTTTCATCTAAGGCCTTAAGAAAATTTTTCATTAATATTTTCCACCCTTTAAAATTTTTGCCCATAAATAAAGGTAGTGATAATATTTTTCCCTTTATATTAAAATTTTCCCCACTAGTAGAAGCGAGATCATGATCAAGAGACGCCATTATTCCCGGTTGTTAAGCCGATTTGGAATAACCTCGCTCTGATTCCAATTGTTGGATCTTGTGGCGCCCTTAGAGGGGGGGTGAATAAGGGCTAAAATTTACTTTGAAATTTTTCTAATATATTATGATAATTTTAATGGATAAACAAGTAGATTTTTAGACAACCCAAATAAACACTTAGAAAATCATAAGAAATTGGAAATCAAATTTATTTCCACAAGTGATGAATACAAAGGATTGTCGATCTTAATAAAGCTTAAAATCAAGGCTATAATGAAAATAAACTTTTAACAATTTGTGTTTACCAATCCTTCTACCAAGGATCAGAAGGCTATCACTTGTCTCTCTGTATACCAAGCCCAAGCCTATCCTCTAGATCTTCCCAAGATCTAGACGTAGCACACAAGGCCACGATTTCCCACCAAGCCACGCAAGGACTTGGACGCTCCGCACAAGGAAGCGATTTTCCCCTAAGCCACGCAAGGACTTAGACGCTCCGCACAAGGAAGCGATTCTCCCTATTAATACAAAGTAAAATGTATATAAATGAAAATACAAGATAAAATAAGAACTCCCTAGAAATTCAGATCTCTGAAAGGAAGGTTGAAGCCTCAAAATGATCGTTGATGTAGAAGCGCATCCGATCTCGTCTTCAATTTCAAACCTTCTCAGCATAAATGGGAGTTCATGAGGTTCTGGAGCTCTCTGAGCACTCAGGAAGGGACTTAGAATCTTTAAAGCTTGCTATGCACGAACAGAAAGAACCATTTTATAGATTTTCACTGTCGCCTGGGCGACATCACTGTCGGAATTCCGACAGCACAAAACTGCCGCTCGTAGTGCGCTGTCGTGCGGGCAGTTTCGGTAACTTCCGAGCTGTCGCCTGGGCGACAGCAGCTGTCGGAAAATTCTGACAGCGCCAAACTGCTGCTCATCGTGCTGCGGGCAGTTGTTGTAACTTCTCTGCTGTCGCCTAGGCGACATTGACTGTCGGACAATTCCGACAGCTCCTCTTCATTTTTGTCGTCCGAAACTTCTCCAGACTGTAGATTGAGTCGTTCTCATCTCCGAAATGGGGTGGCACATTCTGTAACTCTTCCTGGATTGAAAGTTATGGCCATTTTAAGATCAGCACACAAAACTCATCCTTTTGCTTTTTCTAATGTGTACACACTCTTGGATCATGCCCATGAACGAGGACTTGTCTCCTCATTGAACCTGTACAACCTGGACACTAAACACACAAAAGACTAGATCAAATACATCATGGTATTTGTTATTCTCAAACCAAGAGATGCGGAAAGCAAGCTCCAACACAAAAATCCTAGTGGATTCCTACCAAGGGTGGTAGAAGAGTAGACGTACCCAAGTTTTGTGGGGAACTACTATAGCTCCTTGTGTCTTCTGTGATTGTTTTACTTTTCTTTGTTTGAGTTGTGTGCCTTCTTTGAGTTTGTTTGTATTACTCAATCTCTATACACATATACTTATATCAGTATTTTTAATTTCACAAATAAAACTAAGGGAAGAAGTTTTAAACTCTATTCACCCCCCTCTAGAGTTAATTTAAGATCTAAACTCCACTTTCAATTGGTATCAAAGCGAGGTTGATTACTTTCAATTTCTTGAAACTGATACTCAATTGAACACTTTCAAAATGGAGGAAGACCAAGCTCTTCGTCACATCCCTTGGAAGTTGTTGGTCGATGGGGCGTCATGCAAGAATTCCTTAGGGGGAGGGGTGGTGTTGGAAATCCCTAATTGAATGAAAATCGGACAAATCTAGTAATACATTTTCCCGTTACCAACAACCAGGCGGAATACGAGGCAGTAATCACCATCCTACGTCTAGTATAGGAGTTGGGGGTTCACGACATGGAAGTTCTCACAGATTGAATGGTGATAGCCTCGCAGATTAGGGGTGAGTTTGAGGCAAGAGAGCCCACTCTCATGAGTTATCTAGCCAAAGTAAGGGGTCTCATCGGGGTATTCAAAACCTTCTCCATCAGGCACATACCAAGGGAGGAAAGTGTCCAGGAAGATTGGCTAGCCAAGTCCGGCCCTCGGGTCGGAGGAACCTTGACAGATCTGTTCTGCCATTCGATCGAGGAAGGGGAGCTCATGGACATAGAATAGAGCCACTCGTGGAAGGACCCTTTCATGACATTTCTGGCAAAGGTCAAGTTTCCGGAGGAGATCCTAGATCAAATGAGTTTTCGATACAAGTCCGCCTACTACGTGCTTCATGAAGGGGACTTGTATCGGAAGACCCTCTCCAGACTTTTGGCGCAGTGCATCTGGAAGGAAGAAGCACCGAGGGTCCTGGAGGAGGTTCACTCCGGCGAATGTGGCAGTCATTCGGGGAGCAGGACGTTAGAAGCAAGGATAATGAGGCAGGGATACTTCTGGCCAACCCTGAGCAGGGACGCGGTGGCGTTCGCCAAGCAATGTCGAAGGTGCCAGTTGTTTGCCCCACTTCAACTTTTACCGGCTCAGAGGCTAAGGAGCATCACTGCGCCCTGGCCCTTCGCCATATGGGGGATGGATCTGGTAGGACCTTTTCCCCAGGCCAGTGGGCAAAGAAGATTTCTATTGGTTATGATCGACTACTTTTCGAAGTGGTTGGAGGTCAAGGCTTTAGCAAAGGTCACCACCCAGGTTGTCCGCAACTTCGTATGGGGAGATATTATCTGTCGACATGGGCTCCCTCAAGCCATACTAACAGATAATAGTCCGCAGTTTGCCAGCGAGGAGTTCATCAACTTCTGCAGCCAGCTGGGGATAGACCTCTGGTTCGCATCCGTCCATCACCCCATGAGCAACGGGCAGGTGGAGGCGGCAAATAAGGTCATAGTGAACCTACTCAAGAAAAAGGTGGAGAACTTGAAGGGGAACTGGGTGGAGCAACTCCCCTCGGTCCTATGGGATCTAAGGAGTACCCCCAACATCGCCACTGGCGAGACCCCCTTCAAGCTCTCTCATGGTTGCGAGGCCATCATTCCAGTGGAATTTGAAGTCAAGACACCGCGGGTAAGGGCCGTCTCAGATAGGGATGAAGAATGGAGAACAGGAAACGAGGAGGAGCTGCGGCTCTACTTGGACCTGATCGAGAAAGTCCGAGATCTCGCCGCCATTCATCAAGAAGAAGTCAAGCGGCGGAAGGCCAAATACTTTGACAAGCACGTCCGGATCAAGCAATTCGAAAAGGGGGACATCGTGCTGAAAAAGGTCGACGCGGCCGGAAGGTCAGCCGCGGTGGGGAAGCTTAATCCCAATTGGGAGGGCCCCTATGTCATAGAAGAAGCATTGAATTCTAGGGGGGTACCGCCTCCAAAATGTGGAGGGCGAGTCCCTCAATCACACGTGGAGTGGTGACCACTTAAAGTGTTTTTATCCCTAAGACCATATACTAAGAATGCTTTGCTTTACAACTTGTTTTTTATATATGTGTGCGGTATGAATGACTCACAAGATGATGGTAGAAAGCCTTCAAAGGTTGGCCCCGAGCAGACCCGCTGACCAGGCTCTCACCTAGCTGGCAGGGCCGAAGGCTCACTCGGTGGAAGGTTCTAAAGGTTCAAGGGATGGCTACGAGCAGACCCGCTGACCAGGCTCTCACCTAGCTGGCAGGGCCGAAGGCTCACTCGGTGGCAGGTTCTAAAGGTTCAAAGGTTGGCCCCGAGCAGACCTGCTGACCAGGCTCTCACCTAGCTGGCAGGGCCGAAGGATCACTCGGTGGAAGGTTCTAAAGGTTCAAAGGTTGTCCCCGAGCAGACCCACTGACCAGGCTCTCACCAAGCTGGCAGGTCCTAAGGCTCACTCGGTGGTAGGTTATAAAGGTTTAAAGGTTGGCCCCGAGCAAACCCGCTATCCAGTCTCTCACCTAGCTGGCAGGGCCGAAGGCTCACTCGGTGGCAGGTTCTAAAGGCTCAAAGGTTAGCCCCGAGCAGACCCGCTGACCAGGCTCTCACCTAGCTGGCAGGGTCGAAGTCTCACTCGGTGGCAGGTTCTAATGGTTCAAAGGTTGGCCCCGAATAGACCCGATGACTAGGCTCTCACCTAGCTGGCAGGGCCGAAGGCTCACTCGGTGGCAGGTTCTAAAGGTTCATAGGTTGGCCCTAATGCGTGTCGGCAAGTGCACCGGTCGCTGTCAAGTAATAATTGTGGAGAATAAATTCCCCGGATGTCGGTCTCTTGAGGAATGCAGGATGGGTGAACGAATCGCGCAGTGATGATTGTTACACAAGCGTTCAACAAACACAAAGAGGGGTTTTTGGTTGGTTTTCCTAATCTTAGCAATAACAAAAGAAATGCGGGTCGAAAACACCGCTTCGCAAAGTGAGGTGGATGCAACGGCCGCGATGCCGTGCTTCGTGAGGCGGATGAAGTGAACTCAAGTGCGAGAGGGTGAGGGTCGCAAACACCTCTTCACAACCGCCGTTAGCTCTTGCTAACGCGGGTCAAACACCTTGCGTGCAGACGCGAGTGAGTGAATGAGAACGGAGTGAATCACAACCAAACCATGAAGAATAACAAAGAGACATTCATTTAAACAAATAACATCTCAACATTCGAGTTTTACATGGTTCAAAGAGTACAATGAGGAAAGAGGAAAGAAATAACCGATGTTGAAGACTAGCGGCCGTTCACGGCCGGAATGGTAGGTTGTCGGGCTACCTCCGGACTCGGACGGACAATGCTTCCGGCGTAGAGAGCTGTCACGATCTCCCTACGTGCTCCGTCGTCTTCGACTTTAGGTTTCTTATTCTTCTCACCGAGCGGAATGAAAGAATGCTTGCTTGGAGGCTTGCGGACGATGGAGAACACTCACGGACAATGGAGGAAGTCTTAGAATGGATGGAGGAGGCTTCCCTTTGCGTAGGAGATGAAGTGGAGGCGTCCCAAGGTGGAAATCGGCGGCGTACGGAACAGGAATCCCGCTCCCGGCATGAACCCTCTGCCCTAAAATCGCAACAGGCGTTTAAATAGGCGCTGGATTAAATACTGCGCACGATCATTGGCACACGACCAGTGGTCGTGCGCACTGGAATTCTGCGATCGTGCGCACTGCCTGGGTGGAACCTGCAAGATACGAAATTATAAAATAAAATGTTCGCACGACCAGTGGCGCACGACCGGTGGTCGTGCGCACTGGAGTTGATGGTCGTGCGCACTACAGCAAACAGAACTCGGAAATTAAATGGTAAGTGCGCACGAGCAGTGGCGCACGACCGGTGGTCGTGCGCACTGGCGTTGGTGGTCGTGCGCACTGCACCAAACAGAACTCGTGAAAAAGGGCTAAGTGCACACGATCAGTGGCGCACGACCAGTGGTCGTGCGCAGTAGAACCGGTGATCGTGCGCAGTGTTCCTGTGCAGAATTGCACCGGGAACACTTGCACGACTCCTATTCCCGCACAACCACAGATCTAGCCACAGAAAGTGGCACTTAACAGCACAAGAATATACTAAAGACAATAAACACGAAAATCACACCAAAGTGGGCCAAGATGTGCACCTAGCATGGATTATCAAATATAAACTAAAACAAGGCTAAAGTGCGGAGAAATGACTAAATAATGGCCCGGATGAGTCCATAAATGTGTATATGATCAGGACTCATCACACCCCCAGACTTAACTGTTTGCGCGTCCCGAGCAAACGAATCCGGCGGAGCGTGAAAACGATAGTTAACATAGAGAATTACACAAGGGAGTACGGTGCGAAGTAACAACGCATGCGAGTAGAGATTCTAGTAGAAGGAGAGTTTAACTATGCTAACTAATTTACATAAGTATTAAAGCGTAATTAAAGATTTAGTTATACTCAGTTGGTGAATTATGAAGAATTTGACGATCATGCCCGGTATGAAAGTGACGAGACACTGAGGCGGGTGTTGCAAAAGATCGGGGCTTAGGAATAACTCCGCTGAAATCCATCAACGTCGTGAACCATACGCTTGCCCGGTCACACTCTCTCCACGGCGCTAGCACTCTCGCAAGTCAAATCAGTAGGGCTTTTAGGAGTAAAACGGGGCTTAGGTTACGGTATGATATTTCAAAGTTAAACACGGCGGCTACGCAACCCAAGTGAGCTAACGGAACGCTGCACCACACAAGACCAACAAACTATGCTCGTGTGACACACCCCCAGACTTATCATGAAAACCAGGAGTGCACACGGCCTACTTCACAAATACCAAGAGATTTTCTGTTTTTAGCTCGGGAGGATTTTTTTTCAAAATACTCTCTTTTTTTTTCTTTTACATATTTTACTTCTTTTATGTAACCCCCGGTTGGTTCAAAATCAGCAGATGGACATTATTTTCCCATCATAACACAACGATTCCACACTCCACACAAGTTTAGAATTATGAGCGTAGTTAAAAACAATTTGGTTGCGGGCGTGGGATAGGCTTCAGGCTTTGGTGGATGAAGAGGAGCTGAACAAAGGATTGGTAGGCACAAAATAGGCTTGCAAAGGTGAATGAAATGGACATGGAATAACAAAGCTCAAACTAGCCAAAGGGTGGCCTACATCATGCTTGACTCAACGAGTAGCTCTCACCCATGCTTCGAGAGTCGCTTGGGGCAAGTTCTTAGCCCACGAGAAAGATAAACCTTCCTCCCGACTCGAGCAACACACGACTAGCAACCGCACACACACAACACCGGGTTATCGTCAATTCCATACAAATTCACCACTTGAGTAAATTAAATCTAAATTCACGCAGAAATACTAAACATAAATTAGATGCATAAAGAAAATCTAGTTCTACACAAATTCTACCATAGCATGCGAAGTGACTAGAACACTACATGAGTCAACATCGCACTCCAAATAATAATTCCTGCGTTAACAACCTATTTCACATTCCAACCAAACTAGTTTAAACGGAACAACAACAAAAAGATAAGCGCGCACTCAAGTGGGTGAAATGGTGTGTGAAACATGGAAAACAACGATAATGATAAGATAAATAAGAATCAACCTTCTAGTATGCGGTGCACTCGTGCACAGTGGATAACAACAACCTTCTAGTAAGCTAAACGATATATCTAGAAATTTGAAGCTAGAAGACGGGAGGAAGTGTTACCCAATGCTCAGAAATGAGCATACCAGACGATTGGCGTTTATGATCACGAATAGTCCGCAGCATCCGCACCATCGAACACAAAACCTGCAAGCACAAACTCAAAGCAACAAAAGCAAATACAAAAGCTGAACTAAAAGAAGTTAGAAAAAAAAGAAGTACGAAAACAGGAAATCTGGGTTGTCTCCCAGGAGCGCTTTCATTTAACGTCCTTAAGCTGGACCAAATACCTGTATTAGCAGTGTTTATAAAGTTCAGGAATAAAAATAAAAAAAGAAGAAGGAGTTCTCAAGAGTAGGGTTTCACAAAAATAAGAGACAAGAAGGGGAAATCAGCTGCCGGTGTTTGTATGATGCCCATCTCCCAATGTCAACAACTGACACTCCTTGTTTATAGTGGCGCCATCGTATAACTTCAGCCGATGTCCATTGACCTTAAACTTGTCCCCCTTATCCCCAGATATTTCTATGGCACCGAAGGGGGAGACATCGGTCACGGAGAAAGGACCACTCCACCGCGATTTTAGCTTCGCTGGGAAGAGGCGGAGACGGGAGTTGTAGAGCAACACTTGGTCCCCAATTTTGAACTCCTTAGGAATGATATGCCGATCGTGCCATTTCTTTGTTTTCTCCTTGTAGATACGAGCGTTTTCATAAGCGAAATGACGGAGCTCCTCTAACTCGTTGAGTTGGGAACGACGCACCTCGGCCGCGGCTCCAATGTCCATGTTCAGAAGTTTGGTTGCCCATAATGCTTTATGCTCCAGCTCTACAGGTAGGTGGCATGCCTTGCCATAGACTAATTGAAACGGAGTCATGCCAATGGGTGTTTTGAACGCAGTCCGGTAAGCCCATAATGCGTCGTCAACCTTTTTAGCCCACTCCTTCCTATTTGAATGTATTGATTTCTCAATTATTCGCTTGAGCTCGCGGTTGGAGACTTCGACTTGCCCGCATGTTTGGGGATGGTATGCCAAAGAAATCTTATGATGGACCCCAAACTTCTTCATGAGCTGCACAAACTGCTTATTGCAAAAATGACTACCACCGTCACTGATGATAGTTCTCGGTGTCCCAAACCTGGAGAAGATATTCTTGTGGATAAAGTGTAGCACTGTGTTTGCATCATTCGTGGCAACCGCCTCAGCTTCCACCCATTTTGAAACATAATCAACTGCCACAATAATGTAATGCTTACCGTGAGACATTGGGAAGGGACCCATGAAGTCTATTCCCCAGACATCAAAGGGTTCGCAGACCAGCATGTTATTAAGGGGCATCTCATCACGCCGGGAAATATTTCCGGTCCTTTGGCACTCGTCGCACTTGGTGACATAGGCATGGGCGTCCCGGAAGAGGGTCGGCCAAAACAATCCACATTGCAGGATTTTTCGTGCTGTTCGAACGGCCCCGAAGTGCCCGCCAGCTTCTCTGTCATGGCAGTGCTGCAATATAGACTGAAACTCAGCTTCCGGAATACAACGCCTAATAATCCCGTCGCTGCACGTGTGGAATAAGAGCGGATCTTCCCAAAAATAGTATTTTGAGTCAGAGGCAAGATTCCGTCTTTGCTGAGGGGACAGATTCGGGGAGAAGGTTTTACAAGCTGAGTAATTAGCGATATCTGCGTACCAAGGTGCGGTTGGGGAGGACGTAGTAATTGCGAATAACTTTTCATCCGGGAAATAGTCGTCCGTTTCCTCCTCAACGCTGTTGGGAGTGTCGTACTCCAATCGCGAGAGATGATCCGCAATCACGTTCTCCACCCCTTTCTTATCTTTGATTTCCAGATTGTATTCCTGCAAAAGTAAAATCCAACGAATCAGGCGCGATTTGGATTCTTTCTTACTGAAAAGATACCAGAGAGCGGCGTGGTCCGTATACACGATCACTTCGGAAAGTACCAAGTACGAGTGAAATTTTTCAAAAGCGAAGACCACGGCTAGCATTTCTTTCTCTGTGGTGGTATAATTTGCTTGAGCACTGTTAAGAGTTCGACTGGCATACGCAATAGTGTGAAAAGTCTTGTCTTTCTTTTGACCGAGTACAGCACCTACGGCCACATCACTTGCGTCGCACATGATAATAAAAGGCAAAGTCCAGACGGGCGCCACCAAAATTGGGGCTGAGATGAGTTGTCCCCGTAAAGTTTCGAAGGCTTGCATGCATGCTTCGTCGAAGTGGAAGGGGACGTCCTTAACCAGCAGGCGAGATAAAGGCTTTGAGATGGAGGAAAAATCCTTGATGAACCTTCGATAGAAGCCCACATGACCAAGAAAACTTCGGATGCCTTTCACTGACATGGGTGGAGGGAGGTTTCTGATAACACTTACCTTCGCTTGATCCACTTCAAGCCCTTTGCAGGAAACTTTATGTCCCAACACAATTCCTTCGCGCACCAAAAAGTGGTGTTTCTCCCAGTTCAAGACAAGATTGGTGTCTTCACACCGCTTCAAGGTCTTGGCTAAATTCGCGAGGCAAATGTCAAAGCTACTGCCAAATAGAGTAAAATCATCCATGAAAACTTCGAGGAAGTCCCCCACCATGTCAGCAAAAATGGCGAGCATACAACGTTGGAAGGTTGCGGGGGCATTACACAGTCCGAATGGCATTCTTTTGAACGCGAAGGTACCAGAGGGACATGTGAATGTTGTCTTGTCTTGATCAGATGGGTCAATTAGAATCTGATTGTACCCTGAGTACCCATCCAAGAAACAGTAGTAATCCTGCCCCGCTAACTTTTCTAGCATCTGATCAATGAAGGGGAGCGGAAAATGGTCCTTGCGCGTCGCATCATTCAGCTTGCGGTAGTCAATGCAGACTCTCCACCCGGTGATCACTCGGGTTGGTAGCAGTTCATTTTTTTCATTGGCAACGACAGTAATCCCTCCCTTCTTTGGTACCACCTGGACTGGACTGACCCATTTGCTATCGCTGATTGGGTAAATGATGCCAGCGTCTAAAAGCTTTATAACTTCAGCCTTCACTACCTCTTGCATTTTCGGGTTCAGCCGCCTCTGGGGCTGTGCTGTCGGTTTGTACTGATCTTCAAGGAGGATCTTATGCATGCAGACCGTGGGGCTGATTCCCTTAATGTCAGCAAGAGACCGTCCGAATACCATGTGGTACCTTCTCAGCACGCCCACTAATGCAGTTTCGTTGGCGGCGGACAGGGCTGCGGAAATAATCACCGGATGCGTGTTATTTTCTCCAAGAAAAACGTACTTTAGAGAATCCGGGAGTTGCTTGAGTGCCGGACAAGGATTTGGATTGGCAGAATCGTTGGAGGGTTCTCCGATTGAGTGTGACAAATCGGGCTGGTTTGAGTGTGCACCCCCTTCTTCTTTGTCTTCGTGCTGCCAACACACCTCACTGTCATCCAACTCCACAACGTTCTGACCATCGAATTCTTCAAGCGCCTCTGCTGGTTCGCACTCCGAGATTTCAAAGAGTTGCGACGGGCTGTGGACGTTGAAAGATATAGCATCCTCCCCCAGTCTTAGTATGAGCTCCCCCTGCTCCACATTAATAATAGCACGAGCAGTAGCGAGAAAGGGCCGCCCCAAGATAATGGGTACATTAGAATCGACCTTCATGTCGAGGATGATAAAATCAGCTGGAAAAGCAAGACCGTTTACAACTATTGTGAGGTCCTCGACGATTCCTGACGGCTTCTTGATCGACCGATCAGCAAGCTGCAGCATTACCTGCGTTGGCTTCAAGATCCCAGCACCAAGTTCACGAAAGATAGAGAGCGGCATCAAGTTGATTGATGCCCCCAAATCACAGAGTGCCTGGCTGAAACGGTGATGGCCGATCCTGCAGGGAATCGTAAAGCTGCCCGGATCCTTGCACTTTGTGGGCAAATTGGAAATGATGGCGGAGCACTCCTCGGTGAGGTCGATAGTTTTGAGACCCTCCAACTGCTTCCGCTTTGAGATCAAATCTTTCAAAAACTTGGAGTAACCTGGCATTTGAGAGATAGCTTCAATCAGTGGTATGCTCACTTGCACTCCCTTCATTATTTCCAAGAATCTGCGGAATTGCTTCTCGGATTTCTCGTTTTGCAGCCTGTGGGGGAATGGGGGGTGAACAGCACTTTTCGAGGTTTGTGCCTCGATCACGGGATGCGGCTCAATATGACTCTGAGTTAGCTTCTCGGAAGTGTCTTCATTATGCTTGTCAGTGGAACACGCAAGTGGTTCCTGTCGAGGAGGATTGTCTACACTTCTCCCACTTCTCAATTGCATGGTGTTCACTGACTCAGGAGGCTGACTTGCAAGCCCAGAAACGACATCGGACAGCGTCCCTATAGTAGATCGAAGCTGTTGGATTGCGGCAGATTGGTCATTCATTTTGTTTAATACCCCGACCACCAAAGTTGCTAACTGTTCTGGTTGCTCTGGCGGCATAAAATCCGCTGCTCCTTTGGATGTCACGGCATTAACTGCAGCAGTGCTTGGGGAGCGAATAACATGACTCCAGTGCTGACTGGTGTGAACAATATTCACGACCACTTCCCACGCGTCCTTCCCTGATTTATTAAACAAGGCCCCTCCAGCTGCCATATCAAAAAGTAGACGGAATTTATCCAGCACTCCGAAATAAAAAATCTGAATTAAGAAAGCCTCTGAAAGATCTTCACGGTAGCATCCCCTATGCAAGGATTGGAAACGCTCCCAAGCATCAACTAACGTCTCCTCCTTCCCTTGTCCAAAGGTTACGAGTTCCCTGTACTTATCCAAGGCTTGGGTACGATGTTGAAACTCTTGAAAAAATCTCCCCTCGAGTTGTTTCCATGTGGTCACCTCTCTTTTCCGAATATCCCAATACCAGCTTTTGGCTTTTTTATGCAGGGAGAATGAGAATGCCAAAATCTTTTGTAGGTCGTTTTCAATTCCATTGAATACACATGTGTAATAGATTTCTAAAAAGTCCTGCATGTGTTGCACCGCGTCTTCATGCTCATCCCCGCTGAACTTGCAGTTCCCTGACATGTACTCAATGACGTCGACGGAGATCCCGAAGTCATGATTGTTCCTTTCTGCTTGATCCCTTAAATCATCCAAGCTTCCCTGATAGATGCATTCCTGAATGGAGGTCATGCTACGAATACTAGCGAACAAAACGATTAGCGAATGATGGAAAAGGCGAAAGTAATCAGAAGCGCGTATCGAAAAGAAACGGAGATACCAGAGGTGAACAAAAGAAGTGAAAGAAAAGAAAATTCTCGTGCAACAAATCTTCACGCAGACAAATTCATCACGTCTGCATTCCCCGGCAACGGCGCCAAAAACTTGATGCGTGTCGGCAAGTGCACCGGTTGCTGTCAAGTAATAATTGTGGAGAATAAATTCCCCGGATGTCGGTCTCTTGAGGAATGCAGGATGGGTGAATGAATCGCGCAGTGATGATTGTTACACAAGCGTTCAACAAACACAAAGAGGGGTTTTTGGTTGGTTTTCCTAATCTTAGCAATAACAAAAGAAATGCGGGTCGAAAACACCGCTTCGCAAAGTGAGGTGGATGCAACGGCCGCGATGTCGTGCTTCGTGAGGCGGATGAAGTGAACTCAAGTGCGAGAGGGTGAGGGTCGCAAACACCTCTTCACAACCGCCGTTAGCTCTTGCTAACGCGGGTCAAACACCTTGCGTGCAGACGCGAGTGAGTGAATGACAACGGAGTGAATCACAACCAAACCATGAAGAATAACAAAGAGACATTCATTTAAACAAATAACATCTCAACATTCGAGTTTTACACGGTTCAAAGAGTACAACGAGGAAAGAGGAAAGAAATAACCGATGTTGAAGACTAGCGGCCGTTCACGGCCGGAATGGTAGGTTGTCGGGCTACCTCCGGACTCGGACGGACAATGCTTCCGGCGTAGAGAGCTGTCACGATCTCCCTACGTGCTCCGTCGTCTTCGACTTTAGGTTTCTTCTTCTTCTCACCGAGCGGAATGAAAGAATGCTTGCTTGGAGGCTTGCGGACGATGGAGAACACTCACGGACAATGGAGGAAGTCTTAGAATGGATGGAGGAGGCTTCCCTTTGCGTAGGAGATGAAGTGGAGGCGTCCCAAGGTGGAAATCGGCGGCGTACGGAACAGGAATCCCGCTCCCGGCATGAACCCTCCGCCCTAAAATTGCAACAGGCGTTTAAATAGGCGCAGGATTAAATACTGCGCACGATCATTGGCGCACGACCAGTGGTCGTGCGCACTGGAATTCTGCGATCGTGCGCACTGCCTGGGTGGAACCTGCAAGATACGAAATTATAAAATAAAATGTTCGCACGACCAGTGGCGCACGACCGGTGGTCGTGCGCACTGGAGTTGATGGTCGTGCGCACTACAGCAAACAAAACTCAGAAATTAAATGGTAAGTGCGCACAAGCAGTGGCGCACGACCGGTGGTCGTGCGCACTGGCGTTGGTGGTCGTGCGCACTGCACCAAACAGAACTCGTGAAAAAGGGCTAAGTGCACACGATCAGTGGCGCACGACCAGTGGTCGTGCGCAATAGAACCGGTGATCGTGCGCAGTGTTCCTGTGCAGAATTGCACCGGGAACACTTGCACGACTCCTATTCCCGCACAACCACAGATCTAGCCACAGAAAGTGGCACTTAACAGCACAAGAATATACTAAAGACAATAAACACGAAAATCACACCAAAGTGGGCCAACATGTGCACCTAGCATGGATTATCAAATATAAACTAAAACAAGGCTAAAGTGCGGAGAAATGACTAAATATCGGCCCGGATGAGTCCATAAATGTGTATATGATCAGGACTCATCAGGCCCCAAGCAGACCCGCTGACCAGGATCTCACCTAGCTGGCAGGGCCAAAGACTCACTTAGTGGCAGGTTCTAGAGGTTCAAAGGGTGGCCCCGAGCAGACCCGCTGACCAGGTTCTGACCTAACTATCAGGGACGATGTCTCAATTGGTGGCAGGTTCTAATGGTTCAAAGGTTGGCCCTGAGCAGACCCGCTGACTAGGCTCTCACCAAGCTGGCAGGGCCATAGGCTCACTCGGTGATAGGTTCTAAAGGCTCAAAGGTTGGCCCCGAGCAGACCCGCTGACCAGGCTCTTACCAAGCTGGCGGGGCCGTAGACTCACTCGGTGGTAACCCAGGGGAAGGTAAGGAGAGAAATGAAAATTCAATAAAGGAAGATTAACGCAGGGTAATCCTTGGTATTAGAGTGGCGAGTGGTATCCATCATATGGGTCACTCGCCCATGAATGGTATCATACGAGAAGGGCATTCACATGATGAATGCACAACAGAGTGTTAGCCAGCCCCAAGGGATGCAAGAAGTGAGCGAGATGAATTGGATCCTCGCCGCAGTTTCGCTCCGGGAAAAAATTAACAAAATCATCTAAGTCCTAAAAGGGCACAAGCGAATGTGAAAGGGGTTGCATCTGCGGGGAGCACCTATGTGGCGAGAGCATCTCAGTCACGACCTAGAGCTAGGGGCCATTGGCGCTCAAGAAAGTAATAGATGCGAGCGCGTGCAGGAAATGTTAGAGAACATGTGGAAGGGCATATGAGTGCACGAGCTGTCGGATGACGATAACGAGAATTGCAGGGGAAGAGATGCACAGTAATAACAAAGATCACGAACGATAGCAAAGGTATTACATTTCATTTCGTCATAAGATTACAAAAGGTTCCCACACTACATCAAAAGAAAGAAGAAATCTTTAGGGGTCGTCGGCCTCATCATCGGAGTACCCACTGCTCGCGCTGGGAGAGGGGAGGCCTCCGAGTTCCCGCCCATCGCCAGCTTTATCCGCAGTATAGATTGGGGCAAAGAGCTCTAGAAGTATATGGTGGGTGAGGATCCTCTCGCCGTCTTCCTTCAAAAAGCCGGCCCTCCGCAGCACATCCAGCGCGTGCTCCGCCGCTCCCTGAGCCATCCTCTGCATCAGCCCTTCAAACTTGGCATTGGAGTAGAGGTGCCCAATTTCCCTCTCCACAGGAGGTGGTCGAGTGGCAGCATCTCGCAGCATCTGGTTCTCGACCTCCAGCACCGTATTTCGCTCTTCGAGGATGCGAGACCGCATGAGCAAGGTATCGGAGTTGGCTACATCCTGCAAGAAATAAGAAGGTTAGTGCGCAGGTAAGAAAGAAAGGAAAGCGAAAGCTCAAGTCGCAAGAGGAGGGGGTTACCTCTCGGCTCGGGCGGCTAGTGAAAAGGGCCTCGGCTGCGGCCAGTTGTCGTTCGGCGGTCGCGACCTCGGCAGTTGCGATGGAACGGGTCTTCTCGACCATGAGAATGTTCCTCGCGAGAGTCATGCCCCGGCGAGAGGACATGTGGGTCCATTCATGGGCCCGCATCATGGGCCTCGTGGCCTCGTGCGCGAGATTATGCGTCGACTCGGTATCATAAATAGAAGCGCCCTCGCGGCTGTACTGTGCGTGAGAAAGTCCATAAGCATGGCCGCTAATGGTTTCCTTCTCCGTCCAGGACGGAGGAAGGTTGGAGATGGAGACCTGATTGGCCCGCCAGTCCAAGTGAACAAGGGGCTCGCCAGCCAGATCAGTGTAGCTCTCGCCAATAGGGAAATTTCAGTGACCTCTCGGCACCGGCCCCGAAGAGGATGCCGCTGGAGCAGCAGCAGGCTGAACGGCTGAGTTCCCAACTACAAGAACACTCGAACCTGGGACTTCCTCCACGGCCGCTTTTCCTTTATCAGCGGCAGAGGGTTTCACCCGCTTGAGGGAAGGGCTCGAGGCCACATCAGGCTTCTGCTTATGCTTCGGCTTTTGACCGCTGGACTTCGCCGGAGGCGGGTTCTTATGGAAAGCCACGGCAGCAGACTGTGCGCGGGCGAGGTCGTCATCAGGAGGAATTCCCACGTTCGCATTCGGCTGGTGAAGGGGGAGGCTTAGGAGCCCTATGTCAAGAAAGTTAGTTAAAAAGGTGGAAGCGAATGAGAAGAAAGGGACAGCTCGGGTTGAGGTAATTCAGCATACCCTCTCCCGAAGGGACCACCGACAGCGAGTCAGCATGCTTCCGTAGGTGCACGACGTCCATGTCATGCTTTAGGAAGAAGGCGTGGAGCTTAGCCTCGAACCCTCCCAGCGTTGGAGGCCGGAAGGTAGACTCGTCTTCCTGAACAGGCGCGAGTGGCACGTTTCTGAACTACCCTGTGACGAAGATGAACCGCCGAACCTAGTCGTGGTTCTTATTTGCGGCGCCGGTCATGTTGAGGGGGCTCTGCCCGGAGAAGAACGCCACTCCGCGGGTGGCCCTGAAGGTGAAAAGTTTACGGAAGACTGGGAGCGAGAACTCGATCCCCTCCTCGCACAGATAGCAGGCGATTTCTTCCAGCATGGCGATAGAATTTGGATTGAGCTGCGTGGAACTACCCCGAAGTAGCGCAGGGTCAGGCGCACCCCTGGCCACAGCGGGAGGCAGAGACCTACCTCGAAATGTTCGAGGTGGATCGCGAGTGTGTCTGGTGAAAATTGATTGATACGATCCCGGATTCCCGAGAGGCGCCCGAAGAAACCTGGCGAGACGAAATCCACAACGGCTTGATTGAAATCCGCCTTCGAGATGTCGCAGGTCTTGATGTCTCGGTTGGCGAAAGCTTGGGCGCAATTATCCCTACCATCAACTTCTTTCAGCATCTGTGAGGAGTGGGGTAATCTCGCGAAGATTCAAGAGAGAAGGGCAAGTGGTATTGCGAGAGTAAAATTGAAGAGAGAGATGAAAGCGTAATTATGATGGTGGTTGGACCAACTATTTATAATATGACACCGGGCGAATTAGAAAATGAAAATTTTTCTTCTTCTCCTTCGCCCGCCCTTTCATCTCTTTCTCATGAAATTATAATTTGTGAAGAATTGTGTCCCGTTAATTTAATTCCCTTGGTATTGATTTTTCAGATAAAAATTTTATTTTAGAAAATGAACAACCGCTGCTTAATCATGAATTTTCACAAGAAACTCCTCCTTGTGAAAAATTTTCTGACTAGCTTAATCTTGATTCTTTTGATACTAATGATTTTCATGTAGAGGATGAGCCGTTGCAACCAAACGTCTTCACCCATCCATTTGCCGCTCATCTCCACAATCCAAATTACCTAAGGTATGTTTAGGTAATTTGGATTCACAATTTCAAGCTAACGGACAACCAAAGAATCATGACTATAGCGGAGGAGTCGCCGGGCAACGGACTTCAGCATGCTCACCTGGGCATGAATTATGGGAGTTGCCTATGTACCTTTATTTTTATTTTCCTTTCTCCTAACAATAACCGTCTAGCTTAAAGACGGGAAAAAGAAAAGCGCTCTTGGGAGGCACCCCTTGCTTATCATGTTTTTGCAATTTTTGTTTATATGCATCTTATTGTCATGTTTATTTCTCTTCATACTTAGTTTATAAACATTGGGGACAATATTTATTTTTAAGTATGTGGGTGTATTCTCTTATATTCAGTTTTTATTAAAAATCCAAAAAAAGTAGAAAATCTTTTTCAAAAAATCGTAAAAAAATTGTTTTTCTTTATTTATTTTCGATTCTGTTATGAAAAATTACAAAATTCAAAAATAAATGTTTTCTTTTAAATTTTTATTTCTTTGTGTCTTATTTTCTTTTTTTGCAAATTAAAATACCAAAAAAATTTAAAAAATAAAAAATTTAATTTCTTGCGAAAGGGCCGTGTTGGGCTTTCATCCCACAAAACCGCCTAGTACCTTGCGAGCCCATCATTGGGTAGCCCTTGGGAAGTACAAGAATATTAAAAAAACATTTTGTTTTAATATACAAAAATCCAAAAAATCTAATAAAATAAATTTTGTAATATTAAATTTCTCCAAACTTCATTTATGCAAAATTAATTTTAATTATGAGTTGTCTTTATAGGCTTTTTAAGTAGTTTTCTTTTTATGAATTCTTAAATCTTATATTTCTCTTCAAAATATGTTAGATTTAATTTGTAGATGATTTTGATTTAATGAATTTTTCATTATTTTGATTTGTTTAGAATATTTCTTAGTTTTACTTTCTCTCTTCAAAATATCATAATTCAATTTTGTAGTAATTGTGTTAAATATCTCTAGATTTTACTTATATTAACTTTAAATCATGGTTTCTTAAAGATTGCTCAAATTATTTTCTATGCTCTTAAAATGTATCTTTGGAATTTGTTTAGCCTTTAAACCCTAGCCCTTCCCCTACCTTTTTGTTTAACACCATTATTTGGCATAGAATTTTTTTTTTGAAAAGATCATATGTCATGGAATGAGAGGATAAAATTCATCATTCCTAAACATATGCACCCAAATTAGTAAAAGATTATATGGCATGGAGTTGAGAGGATAAAATTCATCACTCCTAAACATATACATTTGCGATATAAAAGAAGAAGAAATTAAAAAAATGGAAATGAGAGGATAAAATTCATCATTTCCTATTTACAAAGTAACTTCTTCAATGCCAATTTTACCCCCAATTAGCCAAATTTATTTGCTTTCCTAAGATATTTTTGAGAGAGCATAGTTAATATTTTGTAGTTTTCTAAAAGTTTCAAATGATGTTTAAAGTTTCTATAATTTTAATCTTGGATATTTTACTTAATTCAATGCAATTTTGTTTATGAAGATTTAGTTAGAGAATTCTAAAACTAAAATTTATTCTACTCATTTCAATTTATGAATTATTAATTATTTCTTATAAATCTGAATTTTAACTTCTTAACTTATTTTGATATGAGTTATATAAGATTTGGATTACATAATTAGAAGTAAATCTTTTTGGAAATGTCCTATAAATTCTTCTCATACTTATAAATTAGTTTTTGCTCTGGAATAGCAAAAGATTAATTATGGGGGTATTTGATAGTGCATTATTTATAGTTCTTTTAATATAATATTTTAGTAGTAATTAATTAGTTTTTATATACTTTTAGTTTAATTTATATCTAATTTACTTTATTTTGTGTTTTCAGGTAATCTGGGGCTGCTAATAGCA
This sequence comes from Dactylorhiza incarnata, assembly GCA_033032865.1. Lineage (NCBI taxonomy): Eukaryota > Viridiplantae > Streptophyta > Magnoliopsida > Asparagales > Orchidaceae > Dactylorhiza > Dactylorhiza incarnata. The sequence goes on from JAWHQI010000098.1 coordinate 7,862,419, forward strand.
AATTCAAGCCCATAGCCATGTTCAGGGGAAATTCCAGAGCAATTCTGCAAAAATCCTCAGTACACGCCCCAGGTCATGCCTGTGACCTGGGGGCGTGACCATGGTCACAGTCGTGCTCCACTTTCCGCTCCCAGAAATCAGTGCCACGTCGGTTTATGATTACACGCCCCAGGTCACGGGCGTGACCTGGGGCGTGACCTTCAGGTCACGGGCGTGACCTGGGGCGTGACCTTCAGGTCACGGGCGTGACCTGGGGCGTGACCTTCAGGTCACGGGCGTGACTCACCCGACAAGCATTCAATACAAGCAATTTCCGCCGCCGAGCCGTTTCAGCTTACATGCCCTTGGTCACGGGCGTGACCAAGGGGCGTGACCTCTCCCAAAACTGCCAGATTAACTCCAGATCGCGCTGTTTCCCGCCGTTTCCTGGCTCGGTCAAGACATGCCCTAGGTCATGGGCGTGACCTAGGCCGTGACACGTCGAGATGATCAATTTTGGCAGTTTTTCTTTGCCAACGTTCCCGGGCTTTCATGACGCAGTTACGCAGCTTACACGCCCTTGGTCACGGGCGTGACCAAGGGTGTGACTCACCAATTTTCTGCCTATAAAAGCCAGCTGCTGCCAAAGTGATGGAGATCCAGTCCATGCTTAGTTTGGATCATTTCTAGTATAGTTTTTCTGCATTTTTCTTAGTGTAACTTTAATTTATGTCTTGCCTTTTTAATTCCTAGCTTAGATTTACTTTACTTACAATTGTACTTTTCTTTACATAGATATAAAGTTATCTTTCTTCTCAATTATATTTAGCTAATTTTCATAGCATTTGATCGGATGAATTCTTATGCTTTTATATTTCGTAATCTCTTATTCATAGTTTAGTTTTGGAAAACTAAGATTTACCGTTGATTTGCAATTATTGGTTTCATATTTCTAGGGTATGATAATCAAGTTTGATCCATATTTTTGTGTATCAAGAGATCCGTAAATACGGGTAGATCGCTCATCGGTAAAAAGAGTTGTATGCATTTCTCGAGAGAGGGTGACGCAAATCTTCCAGATTAGAGTCAAATCCAATAGTGGGGCTCACCGCATAAAGCAAGCTTAGGGGTTTCGACTGGCCGAGGGGTCTTCATCGATCAACCTAAGGTTATATGGTAGTTCTCTCGAGAGAGGCTCTATCATATTTTGGGAACCTCCACGGTCAAGTTTGTCCAAATCAATTTATGATGTTTACGAAATATTTTACTTCAGAAGAATTCTCGATCAAATGTTTCATTTCTTTTATTATTTCTTTTATAAAACCTTGTAACTATTTTTTCCGATAAAATAATTATAATTTGCGTGAGTAAAAGTACTCAACAACCCCGTGAAATACGACACTTGATATTTATTTCTAAATATCCTATACTATGAATGATAGGTGCTCTTGCCTATAGTTCGTAGAATTTGGAGAAATTTTATATCCTAGATTTTAGCTATCAGTGGTTGGACCAACTATTTATCGGAAAAAAGGCAAAAAGATTGAAATCATTTGAGCGCGGGGTGCGGATAGCTGCCGCGTCCTCCTGGCGCCTTGGGGTCTGAGCCGCCCGCCTGAACCCAACCACTTATAGAATGCGAAAGCGGTACACAAGACCTTTCCTACAAATGCAAATCAGATAGCACAACAAGAGCGAATACACTCGCAAGACAGCATTCTGAAAAATGGCGAAAAGCAAGATATATACATATGGAGACACATTCAATCAATAGTTCATGAGACGTGAAAGATCTCGCCTTGGTCCAATATGAAAAAGAAAAAAAAGAAATAAAGAAGAAGAAATAGCAGGTGCACAGGAGAAAGCAGGGTGCGAGAGCCGGTAGACTTAGTACTGATCCCACCGCCATCGGCCCTGGCCTCACGTTCCTGTCCTTGAAGGCACTCACGGGTAGTGAAACGCGCTGACTGCTGTCAGCTCTTGACTAATCAGGCGCAATTGATCCCTAGCCCGCGCAATGTGCCTCCCAGGCGAGGTCTCCTCTCAGCTACCCCCCTGGCGCTCCATCTCCCCGACCAGGTGCATATAGTCTCGCTCGAGGATGCTAATCCGACGATCAAAGGATGCCTGGTGCTCCTCCGATAGGTTGGCTTGATCCCGCTGCATCCAGATCAGCTTGCCGAAAAGCTCTTTCATCAGTTCCTTCATAGCATGGGAATCCTCATGGTCACCGAGAAATTCAGAGATGTCGCTGGGGGAGGGGGAGGCGAGAACAGTCCCTCCACCTTTGAAGGGTCGGTAGGAGGGATCTGGCGGTAGCCTGCAAAAGTAGAGGTTAGTCCTCTCTCAGGTGTGATGAGTAGTATTTATGCATATTTTGATTATAGTATTTAGTCTAGTTTTAATTTAAAATTGCAAATATTATTTATGTTTTAGTTTAAAATCACTTCTTTTATAATTTCTGTTCTAAATATTATTTTACTTTTATTTTTGCAGAATTTTGGGAAAAATTGGAGAAAATCACAAGTCACGCCCTCGGTCACGCCCGTGACCCAGGGCATGTAACCTAAAGACCTACGTTCGACGAAATTGGAGCAGCGTTCGACGAAAGTTCTCTACCGCTTCGTTCGACGTAATTGGAGCTGCGTTTGACGAAAGATCTCTGCCCCTGCGTTCAACGAAATCTGAGCTCCATTCGACGAACGCTCTCCGCTCCTGCGTTCGACGAAATCTGAGCTGAGTTCGACGAACGTGCTCTGTCGCGCCGAATTCTATCCCACGCTGCATTAATTGAAGCCGCCCAGGCACACGCCCGTGACCCGAAATGTCATGCCCATGACTTTCCCACGTGATCCCTGCATGCCGCCGAGCCGCAAGCCAGCCCATGCTGCATTTAATGAAGCCGCCCAAGTACATGCCTGTGACCAAAGTTACACGGGCGTGTAATGTCTGAATGTCTCAAGCCGTCACCCAAAGTCCACGTCACTGTCAGATCTGATGTCAGTAATGTTTACAGGCCCTAGGTCACGCCCGTGACCGAGGGCGTGTATCTTGAAATTTTTTGCTATAAATTCAGAGGCTCTCCTTGAGTCCAGAGTACAGAATTTGGAGATGGTGAGGTGCTGCTAGAGCTGTTAGTGAAGTTTTTCAATGCTTGTTCATGTCTCTTTAAGCTTTCATGTTCTCTTTTCTTTATCATGCAATGTACTAGTTTTTCTTCTTTCAATGCAATATTTTAGTAAGCTTGTAATCTTTTCCATCCTAGCCTTGTAATCTCTTCTTAAGCTTGTAATCGTTTTGGTTTTCAATAAAATTAAGTTTGCTTCCTTTCATGTTCTCTTTCTCCTTAAGCACTCTTCCTTTCATGCAGTGTTAATTTTGCTTTCCTTTTCCCCCTCCACTATGTTTGAGCATTAAGCCTTTTTATTTTCGTTTATTCTTTTCATTTAGCTTGCATTTTGTCTTTTTTGTAGTTAAGCAAAACAACCCTCAAAATTTCGTCGATAAGCGATGCGCAAATCTCGCACACCGCTATAGGCGGTAGCAAGACTGCGGCACGAAACGGCAGTGTACCGATCGTTCAAGTAATATAAAATATGGGAGTGAATCCCCAAGTATCAATCTCGAAGGAACACAGTAAGGTGGAGTTTTCTATTGAGGAAGGACTTGAGATTGAAGTCCTTTAAGTCGGATGGATGCGAAAACGGGGGTTTTGGATTGTGGAAAATAAAGAGAAAATACTACAACTACTCATATGCAATGTCGCTATGCAATGCTTCACTTGGCGGGATGGAGACTAGGCAGGCCTTGAGCGCACTGCGTCGCAAGGGCGGATGGACGAGTAGGCAAGCGAAATCGAACTGTGCAGGCCTTGAGCGCGCTGCTTCGTTAGGTGAATGGATTACACGGGCCGCTATGCCACGCTTCGCTAGGCGGATGGAAGAGTTGGCATACGGATGAGGGTCGCAAGAACCTCGTCGACAAGCACGCCACTAGAAATTGCTAGTGCGGCACACGAACGCGACGATGGAATGGAAATGGACGGCGGCGCACCTCAAGCAACTCAAACAATAAAGCATTTCACATAGACATGAAATATATAGAAATACAAACTAGTTTAAGTACTACTTCATCATAATAATAAAGATCTACAACATATACACATCAATAAGAGAAGAACAAGGCAAGAAATCGACCGAATCTGAAGGCTCGTTGTAGATTCACGGTTGGAATCGCTGGGTTGTCAATCCGCGTCCAAGCTCAGTCTGCAACTACGTCCGGGGTAGAGAGAGCTGTCACGACTCTCCAATGGACCCGTCTTCTTCGACTCACGATCCGGTAGAGGCTTCAAACTTCCTCTTGCTTGAAGGTAATGGTGGCTAGATCTCCCTTGAAGCTCTAGGATGAAGGAGGAGGCTGAGAGGATACTCCGGCTCGAGATTGGCGTGAAGAATAAGCCCGGAGCACCTCCTGAAGGTGGGCGGCGATGGGCGGTGAAAAGGGCGCGGAACTAGTGCTCTGGGAGCGGGAAAAATGATCGATCCAGAATAGGGCAAGACCTGCGGCTTAAATAGAAATTCTGTCAGAAAATGGTCACGCACGGTCGAACGCACGACTGTGTGCAGGTCGTGCGTTATTAAATGATAAAACTTGACTTGGGGAAGACGCTGCGCCGCCCGTGCGTTTTGCTCACGCACGATCAATACCGCCCATGCGTACAAACGCACGGGCAAAATCCGATGCTATGAAATCAAGAATACACAGGTCGACCGTGCGTTTTACTCACGCACGGGCAAACTGCCCGTGCGTAAAAATGCACGAGTAAACTCCGACGCTCCATTTTCTGCCCAGACACAAACGCACGACCGCAACCGACCGTGCGTCAAGGAAATGCACGACCGTGCGATATGCACAGACATGAATTCTGGGGAAAACAGGACGATCAGGTCACCTGCATACAAAGCAACCCAGCTGGGAATACCTCCAGCACCAAATAAACACAGAAAATAGATTGGGGAGCACCAAGTGCTTGCCCCCAACAGCAAAGCATGCAATTGCACACCAAAATGGCCTAAGAATGCACCTAACAGGGAATAACAAACATGAATGCAAATATGTACGAAAACATGCCGAAAGTGTGGTGCAAAGACTATAAAATCGGCCCAGATGAGTCCATAAAAGTGTATATAATTGGGACTCATCACACCCCCAGACTTACCTGTTTGCGCATCCCGAGCAAACAAATCTGGCGGAGTAGGAAAAGCATAGCTAGATAAAAAATTGCAACATGGAGTAGTATGCGAAGTTGCATACTTGCGTGCATAGAACTTTATTAGAAGAAGTTTCTAAATATGCTAGCTAATTTATAAAAGTGTAAATGCGTAAAAAGAAATTTATTTTTACTCAAAAATGGAATGTTGGTGAATCTCGTGGTCACGCGTAGCACGAAAATAAGCAAGTCGTGAAGGTGATTGTTACCCAAAACCGGAACTCGGAATTATCTCCGTTGAAATCCATCAACGTCGAGAGCCATAAGCTCGCCCTGTCACACTCTCTCCACGACGCTAGTGAACTCACAAGATGAATCAATAGGACTTTGGGTTTACACGAGGCTTAGGTTACTGTTTGGAATGCAAAGGTAAACATGAAGGCTAATCGCAACCCAACAGAGCTCACAAAAGTGCTAATTCAAAGCAGCCACAATAATACACGTGTAACACACCCCCAGACTTGACTTTGAAACCGGGTGTGCAGACGGCCTACAACAATCAATACTACTATATGCTTCAATTAAAGCGCTAGGGGTATATATATATTTTGTTTTTTTTCTTTCTTTTTCTTTTTCTTTTTCTTTTCTTTTTATCCCCAAATCAATTAGCAAAATTCTCAGCACATAGACATTTTTAAAACTTCCATATCAACACTGAAGTTTCGCATCACCGCACCGCATTGGAAAATTACAATTCATAAATGCTTTTAGCTAAATTTTGGTTGCGATAATAGGATTAGCTTTTAGGCCTTGGTGAAGTATGGTGGAGCTGAACCAAAAGATCGGGTAGGAACAAAATGGGCTAGCAATGTTTAGCATATAGGAATGGTAGAACAAAGCTCAAGCTTGCCAAAAAGATGGCCTACGTCACGCTCAACTTGCAAATCATTCGCACCCATGCTTCGAGAGTCGCTTGGGGCAAGTTCTTAGCCCCCGAGAAAGGTAATCCTTCCTCCCGACTCGAGCAACATGAACCTCGTGCTCGCCTACACACAATACCACGCTACCACTAGATTCAACCACATTCACCATTTTGAGTAAAAAAAATTAAAATATACGCAAATCTACTAATTTAAATTGGAATCATAAATAAAAACTAATTCTACTCAAATCCCTATGCAAGACACGAATACTCAACTAGAGCACTACAAGAGTCAACATTCCACTCCATCTTGCAATTATTTTGGCTAATACAGCACTTCCTACATCACATCCAAGAATTGAATATACGGGAGCATACAAACAAGCGAGTGCGCGCTAAAGTGGGTGCTGTGAAGTGCAATGAAAATGAACAAATACTTAAATAGAAGCTTCTAGTATGTTGTGCAGTAGTGCACGTGAGCGGGCAAACAAAACTACTTTCCCCATTATAACACCCTGCCAGTACAAATAATATAACAGTAGGTCTGCCCGGGACCCCACGCTATACTAACCACACTAGCTAGGCGTTAAAAGGAGATATACAGAAAAGAACTACACCAGAGTATACTAAACATAAGCGGAAGCATAAAGATTTAACATTTCTTTCAGAATAGTCCACTATCACAGGAATGAAACAATAAAGTGTGGAGTTACGGCCTTAAGGCCTTACATTCCAAAAATGTACAAAAATCCTTAAACATACTTCGGCACGCAGGCCAGCAATACATGAAAAACAGAAAAGAGGTTGGCCTTCGAGGGCCAATGCAGCAAAAAGGGCCAGCGCCCGCTATTTCCTGCTAGGCTCACCTGCACCTGCATAAGAAGATTCCACCAAGAGGTTGCAAACAAAGCAACGGTCAGCACAGCTGACCAAATTATAATGACCCCACCCCATTCACGGTGTGGCGAAGCTTCTTCCCTGCAAACAAGTCGTACTAGCAGCAAGTAGTACTAAAAGGAAAGTGCAAACTACACAAGGTGAGGTTTCAAACACAATCAATCTTCTAGGTGTAGCAACAAATAGAGTTGATCCTGGGAATGCACATGATGTTGGTTTGGTTCACCCGAAAGTTCCCCACAACCGCCTAAGCAACGCATGAGGCTAATCATAACATCAATCCAAAACCAACCGCGGGTTCTCACGACCACACGTAACAAGCTAAGCTAAAGAGCTTAGTGAACACTTGAGCATTTACCTATTGGAGGAACCCTCCCAAACAGGTCTATCCCACGATCACACGGCATCCCGAGGTTTCCCCCTCTCACCGATAAGCATGGTGCGGGTTTGGTACAAGCTTGTGCCCGTTGTTCAAATCATCGTGTTAACAACAACGATGCGGGTGTAGCTTTACTTTGGCCCGTTCGCAAGGAAACACCGACGGGTGTTCCCAATCGATAATTTACGCACCTAAACCAACCAAGTGGACTTAGGCTTCACAAGAACAACCAATGAAGGAGGTATACAACGACTCACTTCAATTTCGTGGTGAAGGTTTGCATTCCACCACTCTCCAAGCAAAGGGGCTTTCGTTAGGATCTTCACACGACGCCTAATCTCAAGTCCCGCAATACTATAGATGATCTCACGGAGTCATTCTCCGGTACGCATTCTAGGCTTAACCTAAATTCAACGTTGCAAATCAAGCATCACTGATTCGGGCTCACGGCCCCAAATAGGCTTCACACACAATGCCTAAATCCGCACGACTACCGGATTTCAAAATGCAATATGCCGGGGACGGACACAATTGACCCGGAGTTCCGAAGAACTAGAGGAAATCCTACACTTCACCCATTTGGTGAAAGGGAGTCCTCATGCAAGCATAAAAGAGAAAGAGAGGACAAAGAACACGTGCTAAGACCGAGAGAAAGAATCGTTACCCTTGGAGCTCTCTTCCCCGACATAGATCCGAGATTTCAATCGGAGGGAAAGAACCACACCGGGCTGCACTCTCCAGATCTAGAAACGGTTCGCGGAACGGAGCTCCAGAGCTCCGTCAATGGCGGGATCTCTCCTTCTTCTTCCTTTCCTCCTTCTTCTTTCTCTAGCCTTGGAGAGAGAAAGGCCTTGAATTAATGAGGGATTGACCCCTCTCCAAAGACCTAAGACCCCCAGCATCTAATCACATCCGTCGGATCGAATTCCAACTTTTTCGATCGGTCGGATCGTCTTCTCCGCTCATAATCGCAGAGCAGAATAAACAGGGCGCACGAGCATCGGCGCACGGTCAGTGGTCATGCGCGAAGCACTTCCCCTGATCGTGCGCGCTTACCGCAACAGAACTCCGATTCCTTGCGAATTAACGCAAGATCATTGGCGCACTATCATTGGTCGTGAGCGAAGAGGAACACTGGTCGTGCGCGAAGAGCTGCTATGGAATATTCAGCCTATCCCGAGCGCAGCACTAACACTCCGCCTAACTCGCTGAACTACGATTTTTGGGGTGTTACAACTCCACCCCCCTTAAAAGAATTTCGTCCCGAAATTTCGAAAACAGTAGAAGCAGGAATTACAATTAATAATTACCTGAAGGAAACAGCTCGGGGTACTCCGCAAGCATCGATTGCTCTCTCTCCCAAGAGAGTTCCTCTCGCCCGCAATTATTCCAACGGACTTTCACCATCCGAATGGACTTGTTCCTCAACTTCTTCACTTCAGTGTCTTCAATGCAAATGGGTTTGACTTTCGTCGCTAGCCCACCATCTACCAACACTTCGCTGACCGCAGCAACAAGATTTGGCTCCTTTACAGCCTTCCGCAACACAGAGATGTGGAATACATCATGCAGCCCGCTCAGCTCCTAAGATAGAGCAAGCCGGTAGGCAGCTTCACCAATGCGCTCCAAGTTCTCGAACGATCCTTAGGTGAGATTTGTTGGTTTAGGAGAAATTACGAGATCTAGAGCTTTAGGTGCCAGAAAACTTCAGATCTAAGGTGAGATTTGTTGGTTTTTCAAGTTTTGGTTAAAATTTCTCCAATAGTTTTGTGATTCTCATATTTCTCTTGATTTTCATGAATTTTTTTTTGAAGATAAACTGGAGAAAGTTTAGTAGATCTAGATATTTTACTTCATTGGTTGTATAAGAGATGTAGATCTTGTCTTTTGTAAGAGAAATTAGTATTTTTGTTGAATTTGTGTGTTGAAACAAGATTTTCCTTTTTTTTTGTTGTTTTTGGGTAGATCTAGATGTTTATAGGTTCATTTTAAGAGGAATAATGATGACAAAAAAAATGAAGTGTTATAGGAAGAAGATGATGAATAGTGTTTTTCATTAAAGTTTTGATTTTTTTTTTAAAAAAAAATATTAAAGTTGTTGAAGATTTTTTTTTGCTGTGTGAAAAGTGTGTAGATTTGGGATAGGAAGATTGTTGTGAAATAAAAATTTTCGACACAAAAAAAATTTTTAGCTGTCGGATTTCCGATAGGTGGTATCGGAAATCCGACAGTGCCAGAATTGTTCCCTTTTTTTGTTTGTAAAAATTTTGTTATGTCTTATGCAGATATGAGTTCAAGTTGGAGATCAAGAAGGGGTGAATCAGGAGATGCACATTCCTCTTATCAAAGTTACCCGGCCATTGAAAAAGCACAGATAGGAATTTCAAAGATCGTGGAATTTGATCTCCCTAGGCATGAACGAGTCTATTTTATGCTTGCTGAGGCAGGTATACTCTCAGTAATTATCCAAGACATTTTCTCCTCCTTTTTAGTTCGTGAATTTTACAATCATCTTGAGGATCCGACATATACCGATCTGAATGGTGGAGTGAGATCAAAAATTCAAAGACAATATGTTGAGATCACTCCATTTGATTTAAGAAGTGAATTTGGGTTAATAGAAAGTGAGAATGTCTTGGACATAGTTGAAAACTATAGACTTGAGAGAAATTGGACGTGTATGAACATGTCTTTGCATGGAAATTCCACCAAAAATCTCATATCCACTATGACGACACTGACAGACGATGCTCGTCTTGTACAAGATATACTAAGACACACGATTATGTTGAAGTCTGGTGATACGCATAGTATTACGGCTCAACTTAGTCTTGTGACTTATTATATAGTGGAGAAAGAGTTATTTGATGTGGCCGATCTATTGTTATCCATGATTCGTTATACATATCGCCTCAAAAATCCGGAGTGGAAAAAGGCACACACCCTCCCTTTAGGTGCGATTATCCAGCGTATTATATTCAAGAAATATGCATGGATAGATCAAAATTTTTATATTGGAGATTGTTGCCCGGAGATATATCAAACCTCGGATATTAAGGGTAAGAAAAGTCAACGAAATCCGCCGACTATGGAAATGAGAGAGCCTCCAATAGCACGTGGAGGTTCTATGCGGGAGGCACTCGACTCGTTCCAAATTAAGTTGGATAAACATATAGATGACTTCCAAGAGCACAGAAGATCATTCGAAGAACATAAGGTGGAGGTGAAAAAAGATCGGACCCGAATGCAAAAATTTATGAAGTTCTTTGTGAAAGGCCTGAAATTAAAGCCTACGCCTGCGGAATCCGCGGAATGGGAGATGCCTTCAGAGGAGGAACCTCGTCGCCAATCGGTCAGTCAAGGTCGACGGAGGAAGACAGTAGTGAGGAGATCAGATTATGATATTCCTGAAAGCAGTGGAGCTGGTAGTAGGAATGAGGAGGAGTCGGATTAAGGTGGAGTTCTGGAAGATATTGCCATCCGACAGCTCACTGTCGCCATCCGACAGCTACACTGCCCAGATCCCTTTCTAATTTTCTGCATTTTTATGATCAGACATTATGATTAAATTTTTGTAATAATTTTGACTATGTGAACATGTTTGAGTTGGTGAATGTCTATTTTAAGAGATTGTTTTTCTTTTTAATATGTATAAGTTTTTGTGATGGTTTTTTTTTTAAATTTTATAGGTTCTAAGTAGTGATATATTCATTGTGAAATGTCTAGGATTCCCAATTCTAGCCTAAGCATAGAAAAACGGGAATCCGGTAACGGTTTAGTGAATATATCCGCTAGTTGATTTTCCGTGCCTATAAAGTTGATTTTTATATTACCCTTCTTAATATGATCCCTTACAAAATGATGTCGGACATCTATATGCTTAGATCTAGAATGTAATACGGGATTGTTAGTTAAGTCTATAGCACTTTTATTGTCACACTTTAATTCTACACTACTTTGTTGCATGCCAAAATCTTCTAATGTTTGTGACATCCAAAGAGCTTGGGCACAACAACTACCTAGTGCAATATATTCGGCCTCGGTAGTAGAGAGGGCAACAGAATTCTGTTTCCTACTCGACCATGAAATAAGTGAAGGGCCGATAAAGTGACAAGTGCCACTAGTGCTTTTCCTATCTAAAGAACATCCCGCATAATCAGAATCCGAAAAACCATGCAAAATAAAAGAATCATTATGAGGATACCATAAGCCTAATTTTGATGTTCCTATGAGATATCTAAAGATACGTTTCACCGCTTTTAAATGTGACTCTTTAGGATTAGCTTGAAATCTAGCACATAAACAAACGGCAAACATAATATCAGGTCTAGATGCGCTTAAATACAATAAAGACCCTATCATACTTCTATAAAGGGTTTGTTCAATTGAAACACCACTTTCATCTTTTCCTAATTTTAGTGAAGTACTCATAGGAGTGTTTGCATGCTTAAGGTTTCCAAATCCAAATCTTTTTAACATATCATGAATATATTTGGTTTGACATATAAAAATACCATCATGTTTTTGTGTAATTTGAAAACCTAAAAAATATGAAAGTTCTCCAACCATACTCATTTCAAATTCATTTTTCATAATTTCAACTACTTCATTACACAACTCTTCATTAGTGGCTCCAAAAATAATATCATCAACATAAATTTGTAAAATAACTAAATCATGATCAATTTGCTTAATGAAGAGTGTAGAATCAGCACTTCCTATTTTATAATCGTGCTTTAACAAATATTGAGTTAATCGATCATACCAAGCACGAGGCGCTTGTTTTAATCCATAAAGCGCTTTATCTAATTTATAAACATAATTTGGATATTTCTCATTTATAAAGCCAGGGGGTTGTTCTACATAAACCTCTTCTTTTATATACCCGTTTAAAAATGTGGTTTTGACATCCATTTGATACAATTTAAATCTTTTAAAACAAGCAAATGCAAGAAATATTCTAACCGCTTCTAATCTTGCTACGGGTGCAAAAGTTTCATCAAAATCTACCCCTTCAATTTGTGCATAACCTTTTGCAACTAATCTGGATTTATTTCTAACAATTCTAGATTCATTATCCATTTTATTTTTAAAAATCCACTTAACACCAACTACAGGACGATTTTTGGGTCGTTCTACAAGATTCCAAACCTTATTACGTTCAAATTGATTAAGTTCTTCATTCATAGCTAAAAACCAAAATTCATCATTTAAATCGGTGGAAACATCTTTTGGTTCTATTTCAGAAACAAAACAAAGGTTTGAAAATAAAACATGTAGCGAAGAACGAGTACTAACCCCTTTTTGCGGATCTCCAATGATAAGCTCCTTTGGATGATCCTTTGAGAATTTTAATTCACTTGGAGGCACATATCCTTCTCTTTCTTCTTCTTCTCTATCTTCTTCTCCTCTTTCTTCTTCTCTTTCTTCTTCTTTTTCTTCTTCATTTTCTCCAAGTTCTTCTTCATCATTCTCCACCGTGGGAAGGAGTTCATCTTCTTTTCCTGTAATTTTCTTTTCTACACATGAAGCAAACTCATCAAACCTAACATGAATAGATTCTTCAACTATTTTTGTTCTTTTATTAAAAATTCTATAAGCTTTACTAATTGAAGAATAGCCAATAAAAATACCTTCATCACATTTTTCATCAAATTTTCCTAAGGAATCTTTAGAATTCAAAATAAAACATTTACAACCAAAAACTTTGAAATAAGAGACATTGGTTGTTTATTAAAAATTAATTCATAAGGGGTTAATTTTAAAATAGGGCGAAGCATTACTCTATTAATTACATAACATGTCGTACTAACCGCTTCAGCCCAAAAAGATTTTGGTAATTTGAATTCAGATAACATTGTACGGGCTAACTCTTGAAGAGTTCTATTTTTCCTCTCCACTACACCATTTTGCTGTGGTGTGCGTGGAGCGGAAAATTCATGTTTAATTCCTAACTCCATACAAAAAGAAATAAACTTTTCATTTTCAAATTCTCCTCCATGATCCGATCGTATGCGTTTAATTTTTAACTCAAATTCATTTTGGATACGCAAACATAATTTTGAAATTCTGAAAATGCTTCGGATTTGGAGGTTAGAAATAAAGTCCAACAAAAATGAGAATAATCATCAATCAAAACAAATGTGTATTTTCTACCTCCTAAGCTAGAAATTCCAATTGGCCCAAATAAGTCCATATGTATTAATTGAAGTGGCCTAGTGGTAGAAATAATGTTTTTACTTTTGAAAGATGATTTTGAAAATTTTCCTTTTTGGCAAGGCACACATAGTGAAGAAGATAAATTTCCATTTAGCAAAGGTAAACCTTTAATTAATTTATCTTCTGAAAGTTTTGAAATTAACTTGGCACTAGCATGTCCAAGTCGCCTATGCCATAAATTTAATTCATCATTTTTTGATAAAAAACATTTTAAAGTAGATTTTGAAAAATCAAGAAATTTAATCATATATACATTATGACATCTAGGTGCGGTAAAAACAATTTCATTTGTTTTGGAATTAATAATTTTGCACAAATTTGTAGAAGATTCAAATAAAACATTTAAACCCTTATCACATAATTGACTAATAGAAATCAAATTATGTTTTAATCCTTCTACAAATAAAACATTTGAAATTGAAAAATTTTCGTTACCCACAACACCGATGCCGATGATTTTTCCTTTTCCATTGTCACCGAATGTAACAACTCCTCCTTTCTTCATCTCCAGGCTAAGGAACTTTTCTTTATTGCCCGTCATGTGCTTTGAACAGCCCGAGTCCAAGTACCACACGTCTTCTTTGTCCTTAGCCTGCCAACACACCTAGAAAGAAGAGGTGAGTAAAGATCTGGTTACCCAAGTGGTTCCACCCATAGTATAGGTAGAAGCCTTAGGCACCCAGATTTGTTTAATTTTGCTTTTTCCTTCCTTCCAGCAAGAGTCCGTAGTGTGACCAAATCTATTGCATTTGGCACAAGTAATGTATTTAGAAGAGTATAAATTTTCTGGACTTTTACTGGATGAGGATGCAGTATTTGATATTTCATTAATTTTAGAATTTTTAAAAGTGAATTTTCTGGACTTTTCACTGTCGCCGGCGACAGTGGTTGTCGCCGGGCGACAGCTTCCAGATGTGTATCCGAGCCCAAACCTTCCAGATCCATGGCGTTGGTATCCTAAGATCATATCCAGTGATCTTCGGCCCATTCCAAATTTTTTCATGGCTAGTGTTAAGTCATGAATCTGGTGTCTCATTTTTGTATTCTCAAATACTAGATTTACGCATCTCCGTTCAAAAGATTTCTTTCCCTCATGGACTATGGAAATTGAAGATTTCAGATCTCTCTCTAAAATCTCATTATTTTTAGTAAGTACTTTTATTGTAGAATGAGATTTGGAAAGAGATTCTTCAAGTTCCTTAATTCTTCCCAAAAAGTGATCACACTCTTGGCAAGAAATATCTCTTTTTCCAATAGTCTTAATTTCATTTAACAATTTTTTGTTTTCTTTAAGTAAAATTCCATTTTCAGATTTTAGAAGATCATTATCTTTTAAACTTTTTTCAAAAAATTTGCAAGTCTTTAAAAATTCAGAAAACAATTCATCATAAGTTGGAGGAGTTACCTCAGTGTCGCTTTGGACACTGCATTCGTCATCAGATATGACGCTCTTTCCCATTAAGCATATGTTGGCCTCCTCCTCTTTACTTGAGTCGGAACTGCTTGCATCCTCAAAAGTAGTATCATCCCAGGTTTCCGCCTTCAATACCTTCTTCGACCCTTTGTGCTTCTTTTCTTTAAGTTCTTTCAAGTACTTTGGACACTTGCTTCGAATGTGTCCCAACTTCTTGCAGTGATAGCACTCCGGTGGCGGTCTCTCTTCCTCCTCATCGCCCTCCTTTCCTTTTTTCTTCCTAAAGGTCTCCTTCTTAAAATACTTCTTAAACGAATTCCTTCTCTCCGGATTTTTCATAAATTTTCTAAATTTTTTAACAAATAAACTTTCCTCATCTTCTTCATCCTCCTCAGAATCACTAGTTTCTTCCTTCTTTGATCTTAGAGCCAATCCCTTCTTCCTTGGCTCCATATACTCTTGTTGTTGAATTTTTAATTCAACTTCATGAGTTTTCAAGTTCCCAATGAGGCTCTCCGATTGTAAGGTCTTAAGATCATGTGACTCGGAAATTGCAGTCACTTTTGGATTGAACTTCGGGGGAAGTGATCTTAAGATTTTCCTTACCAAATCTCCATTTGAGAACACCTTTCCTAGCACCTTTGAGTCGTTCACGATTTTTGTAAACCGTGTGTACATTGTATCAATCTCTTCATCTACCTCCATTTTGAACCTTTCAAATTCAGATTCCAGTTGAAATAGCTTTGAGTCCTTTACCTGCGAAGTACCTTCATGAGTGATTTCTAATAAATTCCAAATTTCAAATGCAGAATTACAAGCACAAACTCTATTAAATTCAGTGCGACCTAGTGCGCAAAATAAAGCATTCATGGCTTTTGCATTGTTCTTACATCTTAATTTATCATTATCATCCCACTTATCTTTGGGCTTATCCATAGTTACATCTCCTACAACAATTGTTGGAGAAGTGTAACTAGATTCTACCATATTCCAGACTTCTATATCTAGCGCAATTAGAAAACAACGCATACGTGTTTTCCAATAATTATAGTCTGTGCCCGTAAAAAGTGGTGGCCTACTAATTCCTTGCCCCTCAACGAACGCGTGATCGTTGTGCGCCATTACTCCTGGTGGTAAAACCGTTTTGGAGTAACCTCGCTCTGATACCACTTGTTGGATCGTATGACGCCCTTAGAGGGGGGGGGGGGGTGAATAAGGGTGTGTTTGAAATATAATTTTTCCTTAAGAATTTTTAAACAAGTCTTACTTTTCTAAAAATTACTTCTAAACAATTTCCAAAGAATGTGTTTTTTTTATAATTCAAAAACAAATTTCTAAGATAAAGATTATGCCACCAAATATGTAATTAAAGAAAAAGACATAATTATATTAATCATGAAATTTGCATACAATAAAAAAATGATCTTAACAATGCTTAAGATCAAGGCACAATTATGTTAAAAAAAAATCTACAATTTTGGTTTACCAATCCTTCTCCCAAGGATCGGATGGCTATCACTTGTCTCTCCCAAGAACAAGCCCAAGCCTATCCTCTAGATCTTCCCAAGATCTAGACGTAGCACACAAGGCCACGATTTCCCACAAAGCCACGCAAGGACTTGGACGCTCCGCACAAGGAAGCGATTTTCCCCTAAGCCGCGCAAGGACTTAGACGCCGCACGCAAGACGACGATTTCTCCAATGATTACAAAATGAAAAGTGAATGAATGAAAATACAATATGAAAAACCCCCTTTAGAATTTCTGGACCAAAACAGCGAAGATACCTTGAGACAGTCTCCTTGGAATGCGTGTACAATCTTCGGCTTCGCTCTCTCTTTTCTCCTTCAAGGATGGGGATTTTCGTTCTCTGGAGCTCTCTGGACGATAACACACAGGTAGGAGGCTTGGGAATCTTAAGAACTGAATTCCACGAAGTTTCGAGCCCTTTTAATAAAAAGGAGCTGTCGCCGTCCGATAGCCGCTGTCGCCGAAATCCGATATCTCCAGAGGCTGCCACGTGTCCCACTAAAACGAAGTTTCTGCGTCGTGTTGAGGTCGTGGTTGAGACGTGGGATGTCGGATATCCGATAGTACTGTCAGATATCCGATAGCCAAGGTAACCGCTGCACGTTCTGGCGTTATAGGAAGATCGTGGGCTGTCGCCATTCGATAGCGATATCGGAAATCCGATAGATCCTAACCGCTGTGTGGTAACTGCTGCACGTCCTGGCGTTATCAGAAGAACGTGGGCTATCGCCATCTGATAGCGATATCGGAAATCTGATAGATCCTAACCGCTGCGCAGAGATCAAATATACGCGCTGTCGGACATCCGATAGCACTGTCGGAAATCCGATAGCTCAAATTTCTGGAAAATGTCATTTTGCTTCAATTGAAATCATGTTATTTTTGCACCTGTTATCTGCACACCATTAATCAAAAATAGGATCAAATACATTCGAGATTTGTTATTCTCAAACCGGACGAGTGCGGAACGCATGCTCCAACACCTCGGACTTAGCTTTTTCAAGCGTCGGATCCTCGATACTCCTTTAAACGGTTTGATCTTGAGATAAACCCAGTCGCCAATGGCGAACTCGACATTCCGATGATTTGCATTGTATTATTTTGCCTGCCGATCTTGGGCAATGAGCAACCGCTCCCAAATAGCCTGAATTGATGTATTTGCCTCCTCCACATCCTTGCGTTTCAACAACTTAGTGTCGCCCATTTCATCCCAAGATAACGGTGGGCGACATTTCCTACCATAAAGAGCCTCGAAAGGGGCCATCTTTATACTTGCTTGGTAGCTGTTGTTGTAAGCAAACTCAATCATATAGAGATGGTCCTCCCATCTATTTCTGAAGTCCAGGGCGCACATCCTCAGCATGTCCTCCATCGTCCTATTGGTCCTTTCGGTCTGTCCATCCGTTTGCGGGTGGAAGGCCGTGCTAAACTTTAGCTTGGTACCCAATAATTGATGAATCAGCCTCCAATCATTTGATGTGAACCGCCCATCGCGATCACTGACGATGCTACGGGGAATCCCGTGCAACCGTACGATGTTATCGACGTACAACTTTGCCAGCTTCTCCACAGAATCATCCTTCCGGTTCGGAATAAAGTGTGATACCTTCGTCAATAGGTCCACGATCACCCAGATGGCGTCGTTTCCATGTTGCGATCTCGACAATCTGTGCACGAAATCCATCGAAATATCATCAAACTTCCATTCCGGAATCGGCAATGACTTCAGAAACCCACTGGGACGTTGACATTCCACCTTCACCAACGCGCAAGTATGACACTTGGCCACGTAGAGGGCAATGTCTTTCTTCATAACCAGCCACCAGAAGAGTTTCTTCATATCCATGTACATTTTCGTGCTCCCAGGGTGGATCGAGTACTTGGTATGATGAGCCTCATACATCAACTCCGCCCGTAATGTACTAACATTTGGGACGCACAATCTGCCATTCTTCCACATAAGACCATCTTCGAAAGAGAAATCAGCGTTTGACCCATCAACGGTCTCCTCTTTATAGCGTTTCATGCTCTCATCCAGCTCCAATGCTTGTCGAACTCGGTCGGCAAGGTCGTATTGAACCTCCATCCAGTTCAAGCATGCTGAAGGAGACGCTCTTCTATCGACGCAAATGATCTCCATAACTTCTAGCTCGCGGATTAGACGCTCTTCGTGCATCAAAATCCAATTTGCTTGAGCAGGAGCCCGACGACTCAACGCGTCCGCAACTACATTTCCCTTACCAGGAGTATATTTGATGTCGAAGCTGTAGTCCCCAAGGAATTCCATCCACCTCCTCTGACGCATATTCAACTCCCTTTGATCCAGCAGGTACTTGAGGCTCTTGTGGTCAGTAGAGATATCGATCTTCACGCCATACAAGTAATGCCTCCCAAGCTTAAGGGCGAAAACCACGGCCGCTAGCTCCAAATCATGGACCGGGTAGTTCCTTTCATGAACCTTCAGTTGTCGGGATCCGTAGGCAATTACCTTTCCGAACTGCACTAGGACGCAACCCAAACCACTCCCCGAGGGGTCGCTATAAATTTCGTAGCCTTCCATACCACATGGCGAGCATAGAATGGGCACCGTGGTCAGACGGCTTTTCAGTTCTTCAAAAGCTCGAGCGCACTCGGGCGACCAGTCGAACTTGCGATCTTTCCTAGTCAGTTTAGTGAGAAGGAGTGCGACCCTCGAGAAGTTCTCCACAAAGCTCCTATAATAGCCGGCAAGTCCTAAGAAACTTTGGACTTCCGCTACGTTTTTCAACACAGGCCACGCTCGGATCGCTTCTATTTTCGACGGATCAACCGCAATTCCATCCCCACTAACAACATGACCCAGGAATGCTACTGACGATAGCCAAAACTCGCACTTGGAGAACTTGGCATATAGTTGACTCCTCCTCAGGGTGCTCAAAACTGCGTGCAGATGCTCTGCATGCTCCTCCTCCGACCGAGAGCATACCAAAATGTCATCGATGAAGACGATCACAAATTGATCCAAATACTTTCGGAACGTTCTATTCATTAAGTCCATAAATACCGACAGTGCATTAGATAGACCGAATGGCATAACGGTGAACTCATAGTGCCCAAAGCGGGTACTGAATGCTGTCTTTGGAATGTCACATTCCCTTATACGCAGCTGATAGTAGCCGGACCTTAAGTCTAGCTTAGAGTTTATCGTCGACCCAACCAGTTGGTCGAATAAATCGTCGATTCTTGGAATCGGGTATCGGTTCTTCTCGGTCAACTTATTCAGCTCTCGATATTCGATACATAGACGCAAGCTCCCGTCCTTCTTTTTCACAAAGAGGACTGGTGCACTCCAAGGCGATGAACTTGGACGTACGTAGCCTTGCTCTAGCAGCTCTTGCAATTGAACCTTCAGCTCTGCCAGTTCCTTTGGCGCTATCCAGTACGGTGAGCGGGCCACAGGTTTGGCACCTGGCACCAACTCGATACAGAAATCAATCTCCCTCTGAGGCGGAGCCCCAGGGAGTTCGTTAGGAAACACGTCGGCGTACTCCACTACAACTGGGACATCGCATAACCTGGGCTTTGGCTCCGAAGCCTCCAACAAAGTGAAGAACAACTCAGCGCCTTTTCTCACCGCCTTAACCACCTGGAGAGCAGACATCAGCGTCTTGCTCGCTCCTCGCATACCTGCGAATGTGGTTTTGTCTTCGGTGTTCTTTCCCAGAGTGATCTCCTTTGAATTGCAATCTATGCATGCTCGTTGCTCCGTGAGCCAGTCCATGCCGAAGATCACATCAAATTCAGCTAACGGTAATAACGACGCTTCCAAGTCAAAATCCTGATTTCCGATACGCACCTTCACACGACTCATCCTATCCGCGCTCATGCGAGACCCGTTAGGTAGCACTACCTCCAATCTATCTTTTGCTAAGGCTGACGGCACTCCGATTCGCACCACGAAGCTCATAGACAGAAAAGAGTGCGATGCTCCCGTATCAAATAGAGCTCTCGCCGGATAGTTGAAAATTATGATGAAACCTAATTGCACACAAATCAACATAAAGTCGCACAATAGTATCAATCATACATAGCAATGTAAAAGCTAACATTTAATTCATACCTGTGACGACATCAATTTGTCGTATGGATTCTTGCTGGCCAAGCGAGTAAACTCTCGGCTGGTTCGGAATGTGCTGGGAAGCAACAGACTCCGCAGCTTTGCCCTTTTCCGCATGACCCGCAGCACGAGCATAGTCCATCGCTCGATTCTCTGGCCTCGGGGGACCACTGCGACACACATTTTCTTTGTGTCCCACCTTTCCGCAAGTGAAACATGTAATTGGACCACGTGCAGTCGTAGCTCCTGACACACTTGAGCGAGTTGGTTCCGCAGACATGAACTTCCTTTTGTTCCTCATGAACTCCGACTTGGACTGAGAGGCCGGCGCATGAAACTCGGGTTTCTTTGCCATGCCCTGTGCTTGCACTCTCTTCATGTCCAGCTCCAGAGATCTGGCGCTTTGCACCACAACATGGAAGCCAAACGTCATTGGGCCTGCAAGGAGTAGCATCAACTCATCCCGAAGACCTTCATAAAACTTGTTCGTCTTCATTTCCTCATCTTCCACCAAAAACCCCGCATAGCGGCCCAATCTAGTGAACTCGTGCAAGTACTCATCCACAGAGCTATTGCCTTGAATTAACTTCAAGAACTGGTTCTGCAACGCAATGCGTTGGGCAGAGGGAATAAATATCTGAAGAAACGACTTTGAGAACTCCGCCAAAGTGATCTCGGTAATATCCTTACCTTCAAACTTATGCGCTTCCTGCTCGGTCTACCAAAGCTCTGCTTCTCCGTTTAGGAGAAAGGTGGCTAGGGTGACCATCATAGCTTCTTCCGTTGCTGTCGCCTTTAGAGTTTTTCTAACCGTTGACAGCCAGTCCTCCGCCTCCGTTGGGGATCCGATCCCCGAAAAGGTTGGAGGATGGAAACTTAGAAAGTGCTGAAGTTGTTGATCACGCGCTCGTGCAACAACTACTCGCTCTACTCGACATTCCACCCTTGGCTCTAATGCAGGTTACACTGCAGCCACTGGTACAGGGATCTCCACCCTCGGTTCCACTGCAGGTTCCACTGCAGGTTCCACTGCGGCAGCTGCCACCGGGGCCACGTCCGGAGTAGGCATAGCAGGCTGTGCAAGCCTTTGCGGTTGAGCATTGATCATCGCGAAGACAGTTTCTGCGATTAACCTGATCATCTCAGCAGGAGGAGTGGTCACTGGCACCTCAGCCGACACACTACTTTCAGCGAAGTTACGGGGTCGAGACTGCCCCGCAGCACTCCTAGTCACCAATAATCGTGCAAAACACAATTTAGTGACCGAAAACATAGCAAACAACAATCATGGAACGCTCAGGTTCTGCAAACAAGTATGTTTTTCCATTCCTAAGTGGACATTCTTATTAGTTTTTGTCGTTTTAGGTGAATGCACATCCCGTGCACACCACCACTTAAAAGGAATTTGTCCCGAATTCGCTAAACTACGGATCGACGCCCTAAGTCCGATACCAAATTGTAACACCCTGCCAGTACAAATAATATAACAGTAGGTCCGGCCGAGACCCCACGCTATACTAACCACACTAGCTAGGCGTTAAAAGGAGATATACAGAAAAGAACTACACCAGAGTATACTAAACATAAGCGGAAGCATAAAGATTTAACATTTCTTTCAGAATAGTCCACTATCACAGGAATGAAACAATAAAGTGTAGAGTTACGACCTTAAGGCCTTACATTCCAAAAATGTACAAAACTCCTTAAACATACTTCGGCACACAGGCCGGCAATACATGAAAAACAGAAAAGAGGTTGGCCTTCGAGGGCCAACGCAGCAAAAAGGGCCACCGCCCGCTATTTCCCGCTAGGCTCACCTGCACCTTCATAAGAAGATTCCACCAAGAGGTGGCAAACAAAGCAACGGTCAGCACAGCTGACCAAATTATAACAACCCCACCCCATTCACGGGGTGGCGGAGCTTCTTCCCTGCAAACAAGTAGTACTAGCAGCAAGTAGTACTAAAAGGAAAGTGCAAACTACACAAGGTGAGGTTTCAAGCACAATCAAACTTCTAGGTGTAGCAACAAATAGAGTTGATCCTGGGAATGCACATGATGTTGGTTGGGTTCACCCGAAAGTTCCCCATAACCGCCTAAGCAACGCATGAGGCTAATCGTAACATCAATCCAAAACCAACCGCGGGTTCTCACGACCACACGTAACCAGCTAAGCTAAAGAGCTTAGTGAACACTTGAGCATTTACCTATTGGAGGAGCCCTCCCAAACAGGTCTATCCCACGATCACACGGCGTCCCGAGGTTTCCCCCTCTCGCCGATAAGCATGGTGCGGGTTCGGTACAAGCTTGTGCCCGTTGCTCAAATCATTGTGTTAACAACAACGATGCAGGTGTAGCTTTACTATGGCCTGTATGCAAGGAAACACCGACGGGTGTTCCCAATCGATAATTTATGCACCTAAACCAACCAAGTGGACTTAGGCTTCACAAGAACAACCAACGAAGGAAGTATACAACGACTCAATTCAATTTCGCGGTGAAGGTTTGCATTCCACCACTCTCCAAGAAAAGGGGCTTTCGTTAGGATCTTCACACGACGCCTAATCTCAAGTCCCGCAATACTATAGATGATCTCACGGAGTCATTCTCCGGTACGCATTCTAGGCTTAACCTAAATGCAATGTTGCAAATCAAGCATCACGGATTCGAGGTCACGACCACGAATAGGCTTCACACACAATGCCTAAATCCGCACGACTACCGGATTTCTAAATGCAATATGCCGGGGACGGACACAATCGACCCGGAGTTCCGAAGAACTAGAGGAAATCCTACACTTCACCCATTTGGTGAAAGGGAGTCCTCATGCAAGCATAAAAAGAGAAAGAGAGGACAAAGAACACATCCTAAGACCGGGAGATAGAATCTTTACCCTTGGAGCTCTCTTCCCCGCCATAGATCCTAGATTTCAATCGGAGGGAAAGAACCGCACCGGGCTGCACTCTCCACATCTGGAAACGGCTCACGGAACGGAGCTCCGAAGCTCCGTCAATGGCGGGATCTCTCCTTCTTCTTCCTTGCCTCCTTCTTCTTTCTCTAGCCTTGGAGAGACAAAGGCCTTCAATTAATGAGGGATTGACCCCTCTCCAAAGACCTAAGACCCCCCAGCATCTAACCACAGCCGTCGGATCGAATTCCAACTTTTTCGATCGGTCGGATCGTCTTCTCCGCTCATAATCGCGGAGCAGAATAAACAGGGCGCACGAGCATTGGCGCACGGTCAGTGGTCATGCGCGAAGCACTTCCCCTGGTCGTGCGCGCTTACCACAACAGAACTCACATTCCTTGCAAATTAACGCACGATCATTGGCGCACTATCACTGGTCGTGCGCGAAGAGGAACACTGGTCGTGCGCGAAGAGCTGCTATGGAATTTTCAGCCTATACCGAGCGCAGCACTAACACTCCGCCTAACTCGCTGAACTACGATTTTTGGGGTGTTACACCCAGATTTAAACTAAACAATCTAATGCCAAATATGACTATAAAATTCAGAATAAAGCTAAGGAAAGAGAGTACCCAATGCTCAGCAAGTGAGCATACCAGAAGTTTGGCGTGCGAATCAAGACAAAGTTGTAGCGTCTGCCATCCAGAAGGACCTGCAGGGGTGAGCTCCGCTAAAACAAAAGAAAATGTACAAAGTAAAAAGAAATACAACTAACTAAACTAAACTAGATGAAATTAAAAATGCAGGAAAAGGTAAGATAACTACTGGGGTTATTGTCATCCCAGCACGACTTATTTAAAAACATAACAGTTCTAGCTAATGGGCGTATGAAAAAGGAAATGAACAGGTAACTGTTCTAATATGCGTGTCGGTAGCGGGTACCGATACGGCGACAGAACAGTTACTCCCCTACCTAAATAAAAATGCCTGCTCGTCACAGGTAGCGGGAATTGGAAGTAAGAAGACGAGGAGAGCTGGTCCTCACTCATCTCACCACCAACTAAATCCTTGCCCAGCAAGGTGTCATCTCCAGGAAGGCAGCAGGAGGAGAAGGCAATGAGTGGAGCTTCCTCTACGGAGGGGGGATCAACCTCCTCACATAAGAGGATGCTCTCATCATTGACTTGAGCATAATGCTCCAAGTCCTCCTGAAGTACCTGTGAAGACTCAACTTGCACAGGCTCAGATGAAGAAGGGGGATTAGGAAATAAAAAAGAAGAAAAACTTAAAAGAACATCAATCGGGGGAGTGGTCCCGGTTTAACTCCCATCAGGTTGGGAAAGTAAAATAATGTTTGCATTGTCATCAATACTACAAGGTTCGGCGGGATCAACAGTGGCCATGCCCAAGAGTTGGACTTCCTCTACCGGTGCTGAGGAAAGCTCCTCTTCATTTAGAAACAAGCACAACACATAGATTGCTAGCCTCATCCTGCGACACATCCTCAACAATGTCGTCTGAGATGAGTATAGTAGTATGCACAACAGGGGGAGGAATAGTGCTTGGATAAATGTCAAGCACTGATTCCTCACAGAGAATCAAATTCATGCATGGTGATATATGGACAGGGGAGATGGGCTCAGTCATGTCAGAGCCTAGATCATCCAAACATCTGGTGACTGTGTCCACATCATACCCTTCAAAGCTTGAAGGTGAAATGGGCACATAACCAGATGTTGAAGGTGTGCT
The DNA here is from genome assembly GCA_033032865.1 of Dactylorhiza incarnata. NCBI lineage: Eukaryota > Viridiplantae > Streptophyta > Magnoliopsida > Asparagales > Orchidaceae > Dactylorhiza > Dactylorhiza incarnata. Next base: position 7,887,718 of record JAWHQI010000098.1, read on the forward strand.
GCCAGAAGTGGGAGTCGGGATGATCCAGATATCCAGCTCGTCATCCTCGTCCAATTGGTGAAGATAAGGAGCACAAACCTTCAAGGCATGATCTGTGCTCTGACAAAACAAGCACTGCCTTGCGGGCTTCTTTGGCACAGCAGGAGCTGAAGCCGAAAAGAAGTGTGACGGTAAAGGCTCGGCAGAATAGCCATAGGACTTACGTGCACCATATGGAGTACCAGACGAAGTCGGTGCTCCATATGCTGGGCCTTGAGTGCTAGGGCTATTATCGCCCTTTGAACATCTATCACTAGTGTGCGATATATGTCCACAAAAGCGGCAACGAATATTAAAAGAAGCCCACAAAGTGTGAAGATAAAAATGATTCAAAATAAAGAGAACTAGTGTGCACAATACTACACCTAACAATATTTACTAAAGCAACCTAATAAAAATAGGAAAATAAAATAAGAAGAACTGAAATAAAATAAAAGATGCAATTTACAAATGAAAAGGGCTTAAATCTCAGATTCTCCCTCTCCAGAAAACTCACACGTCTGTGTTCCCCGGCAACGGCGCCAAAAACTTGATGCGCAAATCTCGCACACCGCTATAGGAGGTAGCAAGACTGCGGCACGAAATGGCAGTGTACCGATCGTTCAAGTAATATAAAATGTGGGAGTGAATCCCCAAGTATCGATCTCGAAGGAACACAGTAAGGTGGAGTTTTCTATTGAGGAAGGACTTGAGATTGAAGTCCTTTAAGTCGGATGGATGCGGAAATGGGGGTTTTGGATTGTGGAAAATAAAGAGAAAATACTACAACTACTCCTATGCAATTCCGCTATGCAATGCTTCGCTTGGCGGGATGGAAACTAGGCAGGCCTTGGGCGCACTGCGTCGCAAGGGCGGATGGATGAGTAGGCAAGCGAAATCGAACTGTGCAGGCCTTGAGCGCGCTGCTTCATTAGGCGAATGGATTACACGGGCCTCTATGCCACGCTTCGATAGGCAGATGGAAGAGTAGGCATACGGATGAGGGTCGTAAGCACCTCGTCGACAAGCACGCCACTAGCAATTGCTAGTGCGGCACACGAACGCGACAGCGGAATGGAAATGGATGGCTACGGACCTCAAGCAACTCAAACAATAAAGCATTTCACATAGACATGAAATATATAGAAATACAAACTAGTTTAAGTGCTACTTCATCATAATAATAAAGATCTACAACATATACACATCAATAAGAGAAGAACAAGGCAAGAAATCGACCGAATCCGAAGGCTCGTTGTAGATTCACGGTTGGAATCGCTGGGTTGTCAATCCGCATCCAAGCTCGGTCTGCAACTACGTCCGGGGTAGAGAGAGCTGTCACGAATCTCCAATGAACCCATCTTCTTCGACTCACGATCCGGTAGAGGTTGCAAACTTCCTCTTGCTTGAAGGTAATGGCGGCTAGATCTCCCTTGAAGCTCTAGGATGAAGGAGTAGGCCGAGAGGATACTCCGGCTCGAGATTGGCGTGAAGAATAAGCCTGGAGCACCTCCTGAAGGTGGGCAGTGATGGACGGCGAAAAGGGCGCGAAACTAGAGCTCTGGGAGCGAGAAAAACGATCGATCCAGAATAGGGCAAGACCTGCGGCTTAAATAGAAATTCTGTCATAAAATGGTCACGCACGGTCGAACGCACGATCGTGCGCAGACCGTGCGTTATTAAATGATAAAACTTGACTTGAGGAAGACGCTGTGCCACCCATGCGTTTTGCTAACGCACAAACAACACCGCCCGTGCATACAAACGCACGTGCAAAATCCGATGCTCTGAAATCAAGAATACACAGGTCGACCGTGCGTTTTACTCACGCACGGGCAAACTGCCCGTGCGTAAAAATGCACGAGTAAACTCTGATGCTCCGTTTTCTGCCCAGACACAAGCGCACGACCGCAACCGACCGTGCGTCAAGGAAACGCACGACCGTGCGATATGCACAGACATGAATTTTGGGGAAAACAGGATGATCAGGTCACCTGCATACAAAGCAACCCAGCTGGGAATACCTCCAACACCAAATAAACACAGAAAATAGATTGGGGAGCACCAAGTGCTTGCCCCCAACAGCAAAGCGTGCAATTGCGCACCAAAATGGCCTAAGAATGCACCTAACAGGGAATAACAAACATGAATGCAAATATGTACGAAAACATGACTAAAGTGTGGTGCAAAGACTATAAAATCGGCCCAGATGAGTCCATAAAAGTGTATATAATTGGGACTCATCAATAAGATAATGGTGACTTTCCTCGAAGTAGAAGTAATCAACGCTCCCCGTGGAATACGACCTTGATATTCCTAAATATCCTATACTATAGACGATAATGTACACTTGCCTTAATCGGATATAGTTTTGGAGAAAATCTTCAAACCTTCACTTAATTTCAAAACACTCATTTCTATATCAAGTTTTTGGCCCCGTTGCCGGGGACCTTGCGTAGATATTTTGAAAAGAGGATAGCTATTAATTTTATCATGCTTCTTTTTATTTTATTTTGCTTTTTCTAAATTTCAAAAAGAAAAAAAATTAGTTTTTCCTTTTCCTTTCTTCTCCTTTTAGTGTATGACCCAAGGTAGCACTTCGATTATTCCTTTTAATCCGGAGATCGAGCGAACCTTTTTGAGGCACCGCCATTCTTGTGATCAGGAAAATCAAGTAGAATTCGAAGAGTCGATCGGGGACACTAACACAGCGAATATGGATCATAATCTTAATCCTCCTAATCTTAACGAGCCAAATCCTGATGAGGACGCGCAACGGACCATGTCCTATTATGCGCGGCCGAATTTGGATGGCACACAGTCAAGTATTGTTTGCCCCGCGGTGGCGAACAATAATTTTGAGATCAAGTCTAGCATCATACAAATGGTGCTACAATCAGTGACCTTCGATGGTCAACCGGACGAAGATCCAAATTCGCATATTTCTTACAATCTCGAAATTTGTGATACTTTTAAAATCAAAGGCGTCACCGATGACGCCATTCGATTACGTCTTTTTCCTTTTTCTGTGCGGTCTAAGGCCAAGCAGTGGTTGGGCTCCCTACCTAGGGGATCCATCACTACATGGGCCGAAATGGCGGAAAAATTTCTAAATAAATATTTCCCGCCTTCAAAGACCGCTAAATTGCGCACGGATATTGCGTCGTTCTTGCAAATCAACTCGGAGACTCTCTATGACACATGGGAGCGCTTCAAGGAGCTTTTGCGTCGATTCCCTCACCACGCACTTGCCACTTGGCAACAAGTGCAAATTTTTTATAATGGCTTAAATCTCTCAACGAGACAAATGATTGATGCGGCCGCCGGGGGGACGTTAAATAACAAAACCCCAGTCTCCACGAATGCGTACCAATGGAACACACCCCGAGCGCGACCTAATAAGCCGGCCGGAGTTTTTGAAATAGACGCAAACACAAATTTGGCTTTACAAGTTGAGCGCTTAACAAAGCAAGTGGCGGAGATGTCTGCTTCCTCCGCTACTCCTCCTTGGGCTAATAACGTTTTAATTGAAGAACATGTTGACTACATGGGAAATCCGCCTCGGCCTTCCTATAACCCCAACACCGCTCCGTATAACCACACATACAATGCGGGTTATAGGAATCATCCGAATTTCTCGTGGAGCAACCAAGGAAATGCTCAGCATCCTATGAATCTAAATCAACCTCCCCCTAATCAACTTCTTAACTTAACTCCGCCTCTAAATTTAGTTTCTCAAAATTTTAATCCAACCGGTTTTCCACCGCAACAGCAAAAACTCTCTCCGCTTGAAGAGGTTTTTGCAAAATATGTTGCTACAAATGAAACGAACATCCGGAACCTTACCAGATCGATCAATAATTTAGAGAATCAAGTGGGCCAGCTCGCAAAGATGATTTCTGAGCGTCAACAAGGATCTCTACCGAGGAATACAGAGCAAAATCCAAAGGAGAGCGGGCACGCGATTACACTCCGAAGAGGGAAGGAGGTGGTTCCAAAACAGGACAAACCCAAGATAACTCCCTCTCCTCCTCCTACTCATAATTCATCTTCGAATTTGCCCGCTACAATAGCTCTTCACGCTTCTATTTTAAATCTGCGCGCTCCTACTTCTAATATTCCGTATCCATCAAAATTTAAAAATGAGTGCGCCGAAAAAAATTATACGAAATTTTTAGATGTTTTAAAACAAATCCATATTAATATACCTTTCTGCGAGGCTATCTCTCAAATACCTAAATATGCGAAATATCTTAAGGAGTTGCTCTCCAATAAGAAAAAGTTAGAAGATATTTCGCAAATTTCTTTAAACACAGAATGCTCCACGGTTGTACTCAACAAATTGCCTAAAAAAGCAAATGACCCGGGACGGTTTTCCATCCCATGTCTATTTGGCAATTCGTCAGTAAAACACGCCTTAGCGGATCTTGGAGCAAGCATCAACCTTATGCCGTTTTCATTGTTCAAAAAGCTAGGTCTAGGAAATCCAAGGCCCACTCGAATGAGTATTCAATTAGCGGATCGTTCTTTAAAATATCCAATAGGAATAGTGGAGGACGTGCTCGTCAAGGTTGACAAATTCATCTTCCCGGTGGATTTTGTCATTCTTGACATCGAAGCGGATGCCGAAGTACCCCTCGTACTCGGCCGCCCCTTCCTTGCCACCTCCCGCGCTATTATAGATGTAAGTAACGGAAAGCTCCTCCTACGGATTGGAGACGATGAAGTTACTTTCGGCATAAATTCCTCGATGCTGAACACATTAGAAAACGACGATTCATGTTTTTACTTGGAAGAGTGTTGTGAGTTCGATTCATCCATCGAGTTAGTTTCATCGGCAAGTAGTGATTCCGAGCCCGTAGAGCTCTTTTATGTTGAAGAAGAAGTTTCTCACCCCACACCACCCGAACCGTTATTTATAGAAAAATTGAAAATTAAAACTTCTTATGAAGAACCACCCGAATTAGAGTTAAAATAACTCCCCCCTCACCTCCAATATTTGTTTTTAGAAAAAGAGTCTAAGCTACCCATCATTGTTTCATCCGATCTTAGCAACTCAGAAATTTCTAAGTTGACTACAGTCTTAAGAAAGCACAGCCACACAATTGCATGGCAGTTATCAGATATTAAGGGTATAAGCCCTTCTTTCTGCACTCATAAAATCTTTCTCGAAGAAAATTCCAGCAACTCTGTCCAGCCTCAACGACGACTAAACCCGAACTTGAAAGAAGTCGTTAAGGCCGAAGTTATAAAACTTCTAGACGCGGGAATCATCTACCTGATATCAGATAGTACTTGGGTTAGCCCAGTACAAGTCGTACCGAAGAAAGGTGGCGTCGCGATAGTTGAAAACGATAATAATAAATTTATCCCAACCCGTACTGTTACGGGTTGGCGGATGTGCATCGACTATCAAAAACTAAATGATGCCACCCGTAAGGATCACTTCCCTCTACCATTTATCTACCAAATTTTAGAGCGCCTTTCGGGTCACTCCTGCTACTGTTTTCTCGATGGTTTGTCGGGATATTTCCAAATCCCGATTTTTGCCCGACGACCAAGAGAAAACCATTTTCACTTGTCCCTTTGGCACCTTCGCTTATCGAAGGATGCCATTCGGTCTTTGTAACACGCCAGCTACATTCCAAAGATGTATGCTGGTAATATTTGACGAGTTATTAGAGGAGGTGATGGAAATGTTTATGGACGACTTCTCCGTGTACGAAAACTCATTTAAAAACTGTTTAAAAAATCTCGAGCGCGTGTTGCAGCAATGTGAGGAAACAAATTTAGCGCTTAATTGGGAGAAATGCCATTTTATGGTCAAAGAAGGATTAGTCCTTGGCCATAAAATTTCGGGCAAGGGGATCGAGGTCCATAAGGCCAAGATCGAAGTAATTGAAAAACTCCCCCCTCCAACAAACGTAAAAGCTATTAGAAGTTTCCTAGGCCACGCGGGGTTCTATCGGCGCTTTATATAATTTTTTTCCAAAATCACAAAGCCGTTAACCCATCTTCTCGAGAAAGAATCATCTTTTCTTTTTAACGATGAATGCCATTTAGCCTTTCAACTTATCAAATAGAAACTTATAAACTCCCCGATTCTAGTCGCCACAGATTGGTCGCTCCCTTTTGAAATCATGTGCTACGCGAGTGATATTGCGGTTGGTGCCGTTTTAGGCAAACGGGTGAGTAAGTATTTTCACCCGATCTATTATGCGAGCAAAACACTCACGTCGGCATAAGCAAACTACACCACTACCGAGAAGGAACTTCTAGCAATCGTTTTCGCTTTTGATAAGTTTAGGTCATATATCACGCTTTCCAAAGTTATCGTCTTCACAGATCACTCCGCGCTTAGGTATCTCTTGAGTAAATTGAACGCCAAGCCTTGTCTTTTGCGATGGATCCTCCTCTTGCAGGAGTTTGATTTAGAGATCCGGGACAAAAGGGGAGCCGAAAATGTGGCGGCCGATCATCTTTCCCTCTTAGAAAATCCCTCCTCAGAAGCATTAATAGAAGCGGACATTAACGAAAAATTTCCCGAAGAGCGCCTCCTTGCTCTCGAAAATATTAATTCATCTTCTAACCCCTGGTTTGCGGACTTGGTTAACTATTTAGTAGCCCGGGTCCTGCCAAAAGAATTCTCGAGTCAGCAAAAGAAGAAATTCTTTTCTGATTTAAAAAAATACTTTTGGGAGGACCCCTTTTTATTCCGTATATGCGCATACCAGGTAGTGAGAAGATGCGTCTCAAGTGAGGAAGGCCTTAAAATTTTACGTCATTGTCATGAGGGACCCACCGGTGGTCATTATCATTCGAACCGAACTGTGAGGAAGGCGCTGGAGGCGGACTTTTATTGGCCCACACTCTTCAAAGATGCTCACACCCTTGTGAGTACTTGCGACAGCTGCCAGCGGTCGGGGAACATCTCCCGCCGGGATGAGAGGCCCCAAAATATTTTCTTAGAATGCGAAATTTTTGATCTTTGGGGTATCGATTTTGTTGGTCCTCTCCCTCCCTCTCTTTCAAATAAATATATTCTAGTGGCGGTCGACTACGTGTCGAGGTGGGCGGAAGCGCAAGCTCTCCCCACCAACGATGCGCGAGTTATCGTTAATTTCTTAAAGAAATTATTTTCTCGATTTGGCACGCCGCGCGCTATTGTGAGTGATCGGGGCACCCATTTTTGCAATAGTCAATTTACAAAAATCTTAGCAAAATATGGTATCACGCACAAATTATCCACTGCATATCACCCACAAACGAGCGGCCAAGTCGAAGTTGTTAATAGAGAGTTAAAACGAATTTTAGAAAAAAGTGTTTCGATTAATCTGAAGGATTGGGCAATAAAGCTCGATGATGCGCTATGGGCCTATCGAACGGCATACAAGTCCGCTATCGGTTGTACACTGTATCGAATGGTTTATGGCAAGGCTTGCCACCTTCTGGTCGAACTAGAACACCGCGCATTTTGGGCGCTTAGATTTTTAAATCTCGATTCCACTTTAGCGGGCGAATAAAGAAAATTTCAAATGAAATAATTAGATGAATGGCGAGCGAATGCGTATGAGAGCAATAAATTATATAAGGAGCGAACAAAGTTTTATCACGATAAACACCTAAAATTTCTGAAAACTTTTCGCCGGGCGACCTCGTCCTCCTTTATAATTCTCGCCTTCGCCTTTTTCCGGGAAAACTAAAATCCCGATGGACCGGACCCTTTATTGTTAAAGAGGTTTGATCCTATGGGACAATCCTAAATTCCCACACAGAAAAAGGTACCTTCAAAGTAAATGGGCACCGCCTTAAATTATATCTTCCGGGAGAGTTAACTAATGAAAAGAGTGACTAGATTTTACTTCCTCCTATAATATGTTCGGCAAGTGGGTCAAGCTATGCAACCTTAAACAAAGATCTTTTGGGAGGCACCCCAAAGTTATCTTTTTATTGTTTTCTATTGTTCTTTAACATATTCTGTAGGTAATCGCCGCTTCCCCGCGCAAACTTCAAAAAATCAGGGAAGCCCTTTCTCCTTCTTCCTTCTCTTTTATCATGCATTTCCTTTTTGTTTGGTCTTGCACTTTATTTACTTCTTTTCTTTAAACTTCATACTTAGTTTTAAACATTGGGGACAATGTTTAACTTTAAGTATGGGGGTGTAAATAGTTCTTTATAAATAGTTTTTAAATTAAAAAATTTAAAAAAAAAAGATTGTCTTTTAGTTAAGCACTTGTAAAACCCAAAAAAAACTCAAAAAAAATTTAGAAAATCAAAAATTTAAATTCTCGGAAAGGACGCTTTGGGCTTGAATTCCCATCACAGCCTCTAGTACCTTGCTGACCCTTCACCGGGTAGACCTCGGGAAGTCTGAGAATTAACAAAAATAATTTAGTTTTTAGTTAATTTTTAGTTTTTTTTTTATTATTTAGATAATATCAAAAATCCAAAAAAAGATAATATTAAAATTCAAAAAATATATATATGAAAAACTTAGAACAAAAAAACAAAAAAATACAAAAATCTTATACCTCTCCTATTTGTTGTTTTTGTGAATTCTTAGAAATCTAGTTGAGAATATTTATAAGCATGTTTAGGTTTTTAATTAGCTAAAATTTTGATTATCATAGTTTGTTAATTTTAAATTTGAGGTAATCTTGTTTTAAGAATCATCTTATGATTTTAACTTGATTAGAGAACTTATTTAGCATGACTTCTCTTTTTACTTTTAAATGGCTTCATTTTGTAGTGAATTTGCTAAACCTCTTTAGATTTCAATTATATTTTCTTCTAACTTTTTAGATCTTAGGAAATTTAATTTTACTAGAATTTGCTCTCAAAATAATTTAAAGCTAGCTAGATTTATTTTCTCTACCCTACCCCTTTGATGGCATAAAAAGTACTTTAAAAGAACATATGTCATGGGAATAAGAGGATAAAATTTATTATTCCCTAAACATATGCACCCAAAATCATTTAAAAGATTATATGGCATGGAGTAAGAGGATAAAATTCATTACTCCTAAACATATACATTTTGGGTTTTTATTAGAAGAGAAAAAAAATATTCAAGATGAGGATAAATTCCATTTCATCCATTCAAAAATATCTCCTCTTATGCCAAATTTTATGAAATCCCCCTTAGCCAATTATCATTGTTCTAGATTTAGTTTAAGATTATGGAGAGAGCAATTTTTAGTGAGTTACTTTTCCTTAAGTTTCTTTTAAGAAAGAGTTCTTATAATTCTAATTTAATCTCGTTTTATAATTTCTACAATATTGTTAAACTAATTAATTTTCATGAGAAGTCCTTGCCTAAACATTTTTCCCTCTTTTCAAATCATCATCATAATTTAGGACTTAACACCCCTTGAATTTACTCATATCTTAACTTTTGGTTTAAATGAAATTTTAGTTTAAAATTAAAATTTTTTAAGGATGTCTTATAAATTATGTCTCACACTTTTTCTCTGGAATAGCAAAACCTCATGTATGGGGGTATTTGATGAGTAGTATTTATGCGTATTTGGATTATAGTATTTAGTCTAGTTTTAATTTAAAATTGCAAATATTATTTATATTTTAGTTTAAAATCACTTCTTTTATAATTTCTGTTCTAAATATAGTTTTACTTTTTTTTGCAGAATTTTGGGAAAAATTGGAGAAAATCACAAGTCACGCCCTCGGTCACGCCCGCAACCAAGGGTGTGTAACCTAAAGACCTGCGTTCGACGAAATTGGAGCTGCGTTCGACTAAAGTTCTCTGCCGCTTCGTTCGACGAAATTGGAGCTGCGTTCGACGAATGTTCTCTGCCGCTTCGTTCGACGAAATTGGAGCTGCGTTCGACGAAAGATCTCTGCCCCTACGTTCGACGAAATTTGAGCTCCGTTCGACGAACGCTCTCCGCTCCTGCGTTTGACGAAATCCGAGCTGAGTTCGACGAACGCGCTCTGACGCGCCGAATTCTATCCCACGCTGCATTATTTGAAGCCGCCCAGGCACACGCCCGTGACCCGAAATGTCACGCCCGTGACTTTCCCGCGTGATCCCTTCACGCCGCCGAGCCGCAAGCCAGCCCATGCTGCATTTAATGAAGCTGCCTAAGTACACGCCTGTGACCAAAGTTACGCGGGCGTGTGATGTCTGTATGGCTCCCGCCGTCAAGCAATGTCCACGCCACTGTCAGATCTGATGTCAGTAATGTTTACACGCCCTAGGTCACGCCCGTGACCGAGGGCGTGTAACTTGAAAATTTTTGCTATAAATTCAGAGGCTCTCCTTGAGTCCAGAGTACAAAATTTTGGAGATGGTGAGGTGCTGCTATAGCTGTTAGTGAAGTTTTTCAATGCTTGTTCATGTCTCTTTAAGCTTTCATGTTCTCTTTTCTTTATCATGCAATGTACTAGTTTTTCTTGTTTCAATGCAATAGTTTAGTAAGCTTGTAATCTTTTCCTTCATAGACTTGTAATCTTTTCTTAAGCTTGTAATCGTTTTGGTTTTCAATAAAATTAAGTTTGCTTCCTTTCATGTTCTCTTTCTCCTTAAGCACTCTTCCTTTCATGCAATGTTAATTTTGCTTTCCTTTTCCCCCTCCACTATGTTTGAGCATTAAGCATTTTTATTTTTGTTTAATCTTTTCATTTAGCTTGCATTTTGTCTTTTTTGTAGTTATGCTAAACAAACCTAAAAATTTCGTCGATAAGATAATGGTGACTTTCCTCGAAGTAGAAGTAATCAACGCGCCCCATGGAATATGACCTTGATATTCCTAAATATTCTATACTATAGACAATAAGGTAGACTTGCCTTAATCGGATATAGTTTTGGAGAAAATCTTCAAACCTTCACTTAATTTCAAAACACTCAAATTTCTATATCAAGTAAGCCCCGTGTTCTGCGGGGGAAGATAACTGTCCTGGTACGTATTCTTCGACGAGAGACCGGCGAGAGGTGTTGGGCTGTCCTGTGAATGGTTGTCTTGGGAGGTGGAAAGATTTCCCCTTCCCGGGGCGGTGCACTTGGTCGGCCACAGCGAAAGTGACGGCCAGGTCCACAGCAGGAGAGTGGGGACCGGGACTCTTCCTCGCCGGGCACTCCTACTCCGGAGCAGGGGGCTTTTGGTGATGTCGGGGGCAAGAGAATTGTGCAAGGGAGGAGGCAATCCCATGGTTCCGAAGGTCCCGAAGGTAGGGTCTACGGGAATGTGAGTCAGAAGAGTTGCGAAAGGAAAAAGGACAGCGAGAGGGAAATAGAACGCTTACCAAGCAAGGACGGGACTTCGCCGCAAGTGCCGAGAGTGGAGGGATCCTGGGATGGAGGGGCATTCTCGAGAACAGGAGGAGGAACTGTAGCACTTGCCTGGTTGAGCCCAGGGCCACCATCGGTCGCCGACAGATCCTACAAATGGTAAGAGGAGCGGAGGTCAGTGGCGTCATCGTAATCAACCTCAAAAGCGAGATGAATCGCGTTACCTCGATGGTGTTGATAAGAGGAATGTTAGAGAGGGGGGGGGAGTTTTAGATGCAGGCTCCCTCTCCCCCCAGTCTTGCCGGACCGTCTTGGCCCTCTTCAGTCGGTAAGGCTTGGAGGGGTCTCTCATCGACGAGAGCCAAGGGGTATATCGAGTGGTCTTGGGAGCGGTCCCTCCCTGTGCGGCGGCAAGACGAGCCATCATCACTTCTGAAAGGGTTCATGGCATCGGTTTCATGAACGACATGGCGAGTGCTCCGAGGGTAAAAGTTTAGAATAGTAATAAGAAGATGGGCAATCTATAGGCAACAACTGTGGACGTATTTATAGCTAAGTGGAAGGCCCCACCAAGAAGATTCCCTCCAGGTCAGCAAGGCACTCGCCGAATATTGGGGTTGGACTCTTCTTTCTGAGCATAGGACACGCTCGCAAAGAGCGGGGATTGTGTACAACCCCGTATTCGCCGAGTGGGTCCCCAAGACCACGTGGAGGATCAAGGTGCAGAATAGGAGTCCAAGGGCCCTTGGGCGAGTGAGGCCCCACTCGCGGGCCACTCGCATGGTGTCATAGCAGATAGGCAAGAGCGAGTGCCCAAGAACTAGCCCATCGAGCGAGTCGAGCACCTGGCGAATGGTGTCCTCATGATCCATTCGCCCGGCGAACTATGACGGGTAAGGAGCCTGGCGAGTGGTGCCTTCATGGACCACTCGCCCAGAGGGCTTTGAGGGTAAATTACCTAAATGCCCCTTATGGGCTGCCAATAGCCCTCCAGAACAACGGAGTTAGGCGGTTAGCAGACCAATTTGGGGTGCGGTTAGTAAAACCAAAAGGCGGATTCACGCTATTTGCAGTCCAAGACTAGAAAATCTATAAATAGACCCTTAAGGGCACCTTGGAGGAGATCAGATCTTTTGAGCTCTCTCCTTCAGGCAATTTTTGGAGTTGGCTGCTAGTGCCCTCCAAGGTGCCCGGTTGAGCATTGGTATGGGAGGGGAAGCTCTCTTAGATCTTTCGGGTGTGTGGCGGGACCTCCTCGCTACAGCCTTGGGTCTGTTCTAGGTTTTCCATCCTCGGTCAGGAGAATTTGGTTAGGGAGAAGTAAGCGCAGGATACACCCCCCTGTGGGTCCGAACTCAGAGACCGGTTGATGGTTTCAACAATGTTCTCAATAGATCTTCCATCAATAAGGTTCATGGATTTACCCCCTATGAGATTCTGAAAGGCAAAAAACCTACAATTTCATATTTTTGAATCTTTGGCTCCAAATGCTACATTTTAAATAATGGAAAGTCCCAATTCACCAAGTTTGCACTTGTTGGTATAACTCACATAGTAGAGCTTATAGAGTGTATAACAAGAAAACTCATGTTGTAGAGGAATCTATGCATGTAGTATTTGATGAGACCGGCCTAATATATAAGGGCTGGTCGAGCTCTTCTATTTCGACAGAAAATGAGAAGGACATGGAAAGGATGTCTGTGCAAGACACACCTAGCAATAGTAAGGCATATATAGATGCAGCAATCCCTGAAGTTGAAGAGGTCCAAGGTGCTGAAGACAATATTGAACCAGCAGAAATGCTACAGTAAGCTGAGGACAGAATGCCTCCTGTAGTAAGGCACCTAATAGATCATACAAGAGAACTAATCATTGGAGACCAGAACCAAGGTGTGCTGACCAGAAGTAGGGCTCATAATGAGGCCCTATTCTTGAGCTTCCTATCACAAATGGAGCCCAAGAAATTTGAAGAAGCCAACCAAGACACCTTTTGTATTCAAGCAATGCAAGAAGAACTCCTGCAATTCCAAAGATGCAAGGTTTGGAAGTTGGTGCCAAGACCTCAAAGACAAAATATAATAGGCACCAAATGGATTTACAGGAACAAGTTAGATGAAAATGGCACAATCATACTGAACAAGGCAAGGTTGGTAGCCAAGGGCTATAGACAGGAAGAAGGGATAGACTTTGATCAAACCTTTGCCCATGTTGCAAAGTTAGAAGCAATTAGGCTATTCCTTGCATATGGTGCCCAAAAGGGGTTCAAAGTGTATCAAATGGATGTCAAATCATCCTTCCTTAATGGTGATTTGAAGGAAGAGGTATATGTTGAATAACCATCAGGTTTTGTGCATCCATCCCTATCTAGTCATGTATATTTACTTATGAAATCTCTTTATGGTTTAAAGCAAGCCACAGGGCTTGGTATGAGACATTGCCTAACTTTCTCATCAAGAACAAGTTCTTGAGGGGAAAGATAGACAATACATTGTTTCTTAGGGAAACAAGGGGCAAGTGTCTCCTAGTCAAAATATATGTTGATGACATCATATTTGGGTCTACTGATGACAACCTCTGCAAAAGGTTTTCCAACCTCATGCAGGGGGAGTTTGAGATGAACAATATGGGAGAGCTCAAATACTTTTTAGGCCTCCAAGTGAAATAGTCTGATGAGGGAATATTCATCTCTCAGACCAAGTACACTAGAGAGCTTATCAAGAAGTTTGGGATGGAATCAGATTCCACCATGAAAACTCCCATGGGGTCCTCCATTTCCCTGGACAAGGATGAGAAGGGCAAGGCCTTTGATGAATCCATGTACAAGTGTATCATAGGATCCATATTATATTTAACTGCTAGTAGACTAGATATTATGTATGCTACATGTGTGTTTGCTAGGTACCAGGCATGTCCTAAGGAATCACACTACTCAGCTACAAAGAGGATTTTAAGATACCTTAAGGGCATCCTACATCTTGGCCTTTGGTACCCTAGGAACAATGATTTTGAACTAATGGGATTTTCAGATGCAGATTTTGCAGGCTGCAAAGAAGACAGAAAAAGCACAAGTGGCACTTGTCAATTCCTAGGAAGAAGGTTGATATCATGGAGCAGCAAAAAGCAGACAAGTGTGGCTATTTACACTGCTGAGTCTGAATACATTGCTGCAGGGAGTTGTTGTGCACAGCTATTGTGGATTCAACACTAGCTAGAGGACTACAACATCAAGGTAAGTGAGTCTCCTCTTTATTGTGACTCATCCAGTGCTATCTCTATAGCTAAAAATCCTGTCTCACATAGCAGGACCAAGCAGATAGTGATAAGATATCATTTCATAAGAGAACATGTTGAATGTAAAGATATCTGCCTTGAATTTGTCACAACTGACAATCAAGTTGTTGATATCTTTACAAAGCCAATGGATGAGACCAAGTTTAATGCTTTCAAAATTGAACTAGGAATGTTAAATGTTGAATAGTGCAAAATACTTCACTCTTTCAATTATGTATAATATAATCCTTAACTTCTTGTAACTTACAGTATTGACACATCAACCCTATTAGTGACTACGCCTTCAAACAATCATATCTCAATTATGGTTAGGTAGTAAGACCAACTAAAACAGAATAGTCTATTTCAGCTGAGCCGCTGAGATAGCTAGGAAAAGTCTCAGCTAATCCGCTGAGATGGCTAAATCAGTCCCAGCGGCTAACAGTGCTCTGTCCCAGTGGCTAGGTTGTCGTCTCAGTGGTTCCGCTGAGATGGGTTGATCTCATTAAATTAAGTATAAATGCAACCCTCAATTGACCCATTACCTCTTCCAATTATAAGAGAAATTAAATCTAATTTTAAGGGTTAATCATACTAAAATCTTAGGTCATATAAATAGTCCATCTTGTTAATGAGAGGTTCACGACCCTTCCTTCCCATCCATCGATACGAATCACCTTCTCTCTCATCCTAACATATACCACCTCCACATCAATGGCTCCCAAAAGCTCTAAAGATCTTCTTGAAGGCTATGAGATTGTCAGAAATAGGTTTGCCCATGCTTCTGAAGATATCAAGGGAGTGATTCAACTCCTTGAAGACCAAGGACTAGAATTCCTTCTCTTTGAACCCAGCCCCATTCTGAGAACTGAAGTTCTGGAATGGTTCAACAATGCCAGATTATCCTCCTCCAAGTCATCCATCAAATCCAAGATAGGAGAAGAGAGGATAAAAGTAACCCTAGCCAAGATAGAGAAAGCCTTTCATCTACCCTTCTGCAGTTCAAGTGAAGAGGAAGAAATTTTTGAGAAGGACAAGAAGTCAACATTGAAATGGACTGAATACAATGATGCCAAGATTGGATCATTAAAGAGGAAATTCTTCAATCAAAAGGGGAAGCTGTTATCAGACATTGTGGGCAATGCACTACTGTGCAAACTAGGATCCCATGACACCATCTCACAATATATGTTTGACATCATGGCTAGGATTATACTCAAAAGGAAAACATCTTGGGGGGTGGTGATCTTCCAAAGGATCAAGGAATGTCTGCAAGCTCCCAATTTGGGAAGAATCCTATCCCTGTATCTCATCCAATCTTACCCTTACAAGTTCAACAACTCCAAAGGAATAAACCTTCATTATCTCAAGAGAATGGAAATCAAAACATTAGACAGGTTTACAAGGGTGCTTCCCATGAGTCAGCCCTCTGAGGTTAAAGGAAAAGAGAAAATAACTACCAAATCCTCTAAGAAAACTAGGTTGATACTGTCAAGCTCTGAGTCTGACACCTCAGATAAAGATGATGATGGTGGTGATAACTCTGAAAGTCCTTTTACCAAGAATGGTCCACAAGAATACATTCTCCATCCACAACAGCTAAACACAAACATACCACCTGGTAACTACTCTTTGAAAACTCAAACCTCTCATTAAATTAATAGATCATAACCAACCAATTATGTTGTCAATTCTGACATTTGAATAATGTGGACCATAGTTCCCCAAGGACAAATGAGTGACCCAACTGAGGGGGAGAATTAACAAGAAACATCCCTTATTGATATTACAAAAATCAATGATGCTGATGTCGACACAAGACCATCACCTCAGAATTTACAAGGTAAGATTGACACATTTATCTTGAATCTTGAAGAAAGAATAAGAAACAATCCTGATAATGAACTAGACCTGTGGTCATTACCTTCACAAGGAACATCAAGTGGACCATCTGAGGGGGAGAAGCACCAAGGGCCAACTGCTGAAAAAGATGATGTTCTTGGTAAGTCTGACACTCTTATCTTTAGAATTTCAAAGTAATTAACTCTAAGTTCAACTAATTGTCTCAGGATTCCTGGACTCATCTGACAAGGATGCTCTCTCTTTGGGTGAGGAGCAAGTAAATAATGATAAAGATGATATGGATGATGATCAGCTCCCCCCTGATCACATTGATGAAATGGCATCAGGTGCTGAGCTGGTGGATGACCCAGCTGCAGTCCTGCATGAACCTCCAGTCCATCTAGTGCTCAATATCATCAATCCTCCAAGCTCACTGAGACCCCCAGCCCCAGTGATAAACATTCAGCAAGCTTCCACCTCCAACTCCTCTAATGATAATCTTCTCAATGATATCTCCATGGTGCTACACTCTCACCTAACATCCATGAAGTCCAATGTAGATCAATCAGTTACATCAGTCAGGGGATACATTGATCAGTCCATCATGAATGTGCAAGCTGAGGTCATGACTGAGGTCAAGAAGATAAAGGAGAACACTGCCATGCTCAACAAATAGATGACTAAGTGGTTTGAACTTACTGAGAGGACAGTACTCACTCAAAATACAATTCTAAGGTCCATGGACAAACAACTCGGACTATCTGAAGAAGATATGTCATATGTCAAGAAACTATGTCAGCAAAACAGATGAGGTGATAGAGAAATCAACAAACCATCTTCAAGATTATATTTATTCCACTGCCATGCTGTTGGATCAAGAAGCTGGCAGGAACAAGGATGAGCTGAAAGCTGATATTGCCAATGTCTCTCAATCCATTGCAGCCTCAGTCACAGCCTCTCACTTCAATTCAGAAATAGGCAAACTACATGCGGTGCTTCACTCTGATGTTGAAAATGCCTTCCAAACCCTGTCTGGCATAATCTACACAGCTAAAGAAGATCTACATCAGCAGATATTTGAAGAAGCCAGAAAGGGGGGATACAAATGCAGTCATCAATTCTGACCTCACACTGAAAGTTCTACAAGGGACAAGGATAACTCTGAATCTTCCTATCCTAGATGTTAATAGGCAGAAGACTGGGATTTCCCTCATCAAGAGGCAATAGCACAAAATGAGAGATTGAAAAAGAGAAGAGAAAGAGAGCATGTATTGCTTACTGAGGAATTCATGGCCAAACAAAGGGATGAACACAGTAGAGACCCTGATTTTGAATACTGGAGTGATGACTCCAATGAGATAATTCTAAATGCCTGGCTAAGCCATTGCCAAATAGGTAAATACATTGATAAACTATATGTTAAAAAACTTGAGGTCCGGAGATTAAGTGAAGAATATGTGAAACACACTTCACAAAACCTTTCAAAAGTGTAGCACAATAGTGACAATGAGAATATCAAATAGTACTATGGTATTGACTATATCTTTACAATACGAGGTATACATGGCGAGACATGATTCATAAGAATCACGGAGGAGAGAAGCACAAAACACAAGTGTAAAACAAGCCGCAGCGACCTGGCACTTGAGACCACCAGACCACGCGAACAGACAAGTCGGACGGAAGCCGCTGAGACTGCGTGAACAGAATGCTACTGAGACTGAGCGAACATAATACAGACCGCACCTGCCAGACCGCAACCCCAGACCGCCAACTTGCTGCTTTATTTCTCTACTGAAAAGAAACAGTCCGCACTTCTTGATTGCCCAGACCACACGGTCTTAATCAAAGAAGAACCGGCGAACTCTGAACAAAGAACTACACCCTGCGACAGACCGCAACTCAAGATTGCCTAGTCACTTAAGATAGCCTGATCAACTGAGTCCGCTGTACAGACCGCGAACACCTAAACACAGTCTGCCCGGACTGGTTTATTCAAAGCTGGATGAAGGAGACAAGCTGACCGCGAGCTGCAAACCGCTTAACCTGCGAACACAGAAACCGGTCAGACAAATATCTCAAACCGCGCGACCTCAAAAAGGGACCGGCACAATCAAGCCGACTTTGAGTTCTTACAGTTCTCGTTAATAATGACGGGCCTTGCACCCCTATTTATAGGCAGGTAGACGGATGTCGTCACAGCACAACCGGGATACAATAACCGCCCATCAGATGGCGAGCGGTCTCGCCAAGCAGACCGCCCGACCTCAGTAAGGCTCGCAGCTCCTTTATTAACCTTGCGGTTTATAAACAACCCACCCGGTCACAGCGGTCTCAAACCGCAGACTGCCCAGTCTCCTTTCAATACCATCTGGCCAACTTAGAACAAGTCGCCAGACAACCCACGCAAGCCGCCCAGACAGAAGAGGTGGTCTCCCAAATCAGACCTCTCAGACCAAACCACTGAGACAAACCAAGCAGAGACTAAGCGCAGACCGCACGGTCTCTGCGGCCTCCAATCGTTAGACCGCCTAGCTCAACTTCACTTCCACTTCAAAAATTTAACACTATATCCATCTGAGGAATGGATAAAGAATTTAGAGAGGAACACAAAAAGAGATAAAGTATTCAAAGCCAATCTAGTAAGAAAAGATAACCCAAGAAGGATGCCTTCTAAATACATCCCAAAGCCATTTCTGTATTTTAAAAGGCATGAGAACAAGAGGAAGATAGCTGAGATTGAAGCTGCAAATGCTGAAAAGAACACAAACACAAATCTCCCTGAAGACATGGTTGTACCTGCTGAAGATAAGGAGCCTCTAGTTCAAGAAGAAATGGTTGCTGAAAACATGGATGTTGCAGCAGACCAACTGGCCTCAGCTAACGGAAAAGAAGCTGCTGCTGATTTTCCTAAATGCTCTTCTTCTAAGAAGAGAAAACTCTTGATGAATGTAGTAACATCTTGTGAATATGTGAATGCAAATTAAACTATGACTTATTACTCTATCTGAACTGCTTATGAATGGAATGGTGAAGTTATCACTTCATGTCATTAACTAATCTGAGCTTTAGTTAAAAGTTTACTCTACTGTTATTGATTGAGTTAATCTGCAATGCACTATCATGTGTACTTAATCATATTATAGGATTGTTAAACTATGGTTGTGACATACTTGGCAAAAATATCTTGTGTTATAATTTTATCCTAAATTTTATAACAATGTCTAAATGTGTATGATAAAATGATTATCATATTATGAAGGTGCATAACAAATATTTGTATGGTATGAACTTTAGCATTTGAGGGTGTTCTGCCTTCTTCGAATAGGGGGAGATTGTTGGGAAAATGACCCTCAATGTTTTCCTTAATTTGAATAAGCCACACACTCAATGCTAAGTGCAAGTTGTATTGGATGAACCCCATTCTGCTTAATGATCATTCAGGAATAGGTCATACCATGGTGTGATGTATGTTCAGTAGGTATGTTGTCTAAACAGCTGAGACCAGCTCCCAGTCTCAGCTGTACCGCTGAGATGAGCTCTCAGTCTCAGCTGAACCGCTGAGACAAGGCGAGGAGTTGCTGAGAAGGTGTCTGGGCATGCTAAGCTACAGATAGAAGAAATCCACTGAGACAAATGTCTGTCTCAGCTGATCCGCTGAGACGAGACAGAAGTAGCCGCTGAGACAGCATGCCATCTCAGCCCAACCGTTGAGACAACTTCAAAATGATCTGGCGGGTTCTGCTGTTGGCGCAAGTTGCCGAAAAGCTTCTTAGGGTCCACCAATCACTCCATACCTGTGAGAAGGACAGCTAAGAGCCGTTGAAGATTATCTGAATATAAAAAGCATAAGTTAGGGCTTTTTAAGCATCAATCTTGAAAGATTACTCTCCAGTACACAAAAAGAAAAGAACATTACTGTTCCATTGTCAGCAGCCTTGAAGCTTCATTTTCTGATTACCTGAGGCTGCAAAGGGAGAAGAGATTGCTCTTGTTATTCAACTCAAGAAAGAGAAAGCAGATCCAGCCCATCATCTGAAGGAAGGGATCAAGAAGAATTAGGTTGGGGCATTCCTATTCCTCCCTAGTTCAAGGCTGCAACAACAGTTGTTCAGAAGTAGAAGATCACCGTCTCTTGTCTTCTGATTGTAATTCCACCTTATTACTCCTATAGGAACTTAATAGTTCTGAGCTTGTAGGGCATCTGTGCCTGAGTGTGTAGGAACTTAATAGTTCTGAGATTGTAGGGCTGTATTGCCTGAGCTGTAGAGCTGAGAGGTCAGCTTGAGTGTAGGATCATTATGTGATCTGAGGTAGGGTAGTTGTTCCTGAGGTAGGGTTTGGGAAAACCTGAGAGATCCTGAGGGATCTGTGTTGTAGGCTCTTGGAGCTGAGTTTGGAGAAGTTGGCCTTGTCTAACTTATTGTTAGAAAGGTGAAGTGGGATAGATGACTACTCAAGGTACCCTGTCTTGAGGAAGCTCTATAAATCCTTGAGTTTTTTCTGTGCTTGATAACTTGCTAACCTAAACTATTGTTTATAGGGGTGTCTACTTTAACCACCTAGAGGGGGGTGAATAGGTTTTTCTTCTTATATTATCTCCTTTAGGTTTTTCCTAGTTTCTGGTTAAAGGATCTATGAAATAATGAGCAAACCACAGAAAGCGCGCAACTATCTATAGAGGTTCCTCAATACAGGGTGTCTTGAGTAGTCTTATGTCCCAATACGCCTACACAGCAGTGTGCTTGGCTCGTCAAACTCTGCTAAATCTTCAGGCCCTCAAGCCTTACAACTCGAACCCGCAAGTCCCAACAGCCTAGGCCCGTAAGCCCCTACTGCCCCCGAGCCTGCAAGCTCGACACTCAGGCCCTCAAGCTCTACAATACGGACCCGCAAGTCCCAACAGCCTAGGCCCGCAAGCCCCTACTGCCACCGAGCCCGCAAGCTCGATAGATCGCACCCGCAAGTGCACTTCCCTGGCCCTCAAGCCTCACAGCTCTCCAGCCCTCAAGAAAGACAAAGTCAGACCCGCAAGTCCACTGCCCTGGCCCCTCAAGCCTCATAGCTCTCCAGCCCTCAAGCTAGACAAATTGGCCCGTAAGCCTTTTGAGAGAATACAGTTAAGTAAACTATCTCTTCTACCTGATGTTGATCGGCAACTTAGCCTGATGGAGATCGGCTTCTTTAGGTTGAAGAAGATGCTTCATGATTCGGAGTTTCAGCACTGGATATTCTTTAGCCTTCACTTTCTTTGCCTGGTGTTGATCAGCTACCTTTCAGTCGATGTAGATGACTGATTCTTCAGAGAGCACTTGAGTCTTGCTCTCTACTTTTTCTTCTTCTTCTCCGCTGAGAAAGATTGTTTAAATGTAGTGGCGAGATACTTTTTTGCTCTTGTGTTCGAGAGATTTCCTAGGGCACCCTTCTTTCCTTTTTATAGAACAGAGAACACTGCTCAACGGTCACAATCAATGTCCTTTTCTGTCAGACGCCCAATTCAAAAGAGCACGCGCTCATAGCTCTATTTTTTAGGTGCACGCGTTGATTGGACAATCAGGCGGCGGTATTAAATGCTGACAGCGTGCTGCGACGTTTGAATTCTGTCTCGATGATATATCAATCTTCATGCTGATACAGGCAACATCTTTGAGATATAGATAATATCTCGACGACAGGACTTGTTGATGCCTTGAGCTTTAGAAGACTTTCAAGTCTTCTTACTTCTGCTACTGATGGTGGTATCTCGACGATACAAAATATCCTGGAGATTCTGCACATACGACGATAAGCTCTCTCTGACTGTATCGTTGAAATCCTCTTTCTTGCAATATGTCATCGTGAGCTTCCTTCTTGACATTAAATATCATAATCTTAGATGGAACTGTTTAAAGATTTAACTTATCTTTTGCTGACCATATGAGTACATCAATCTTGTGGCTCCCCCTAGATTCGATGCCTCTTCTTTTGTGGCTCCCCCTTCTTCTTGACATCTTTGCTCCCCCTATCTTTGAGGTCTTATTGAGCATCTTAGTCTTGAGCATATTGATGCCATTCACCCCCTTTCTGACTTCTTTCCTCCACTTGAGATTTTCTTTAGTCCAGAGTTGACCCTGGATCACTTATGGTCCATTAGCCTTGCATGCTACTGATTGGCTAAGTGGACTTCCCTGCAAAACGAATTTAAAATCCCTTAGGAACCCAAGATAACTTAGGTCCTAGGTTCTTGTTAGCCCAATAAGGAATTCTTATACTTACCTCAGCCGCTCCGGAAGGTCTCTTCTTTGTACTGGGCACACTAGAGTTGTGCCAATAGTCAATGACAAAGTGTCCTGTTTCTCCACAGCACCAGCATTCAAACCAGTTGTATCTTCCCTTCCGTCTGACTGTATGAGCAAGGGTTCTTTGTGTGCGAATGACTGAATGAAGCAAAGAAGGTGAACTGTGATGATGGTGGACATGATTTTTGTTGCTGTCGACCACATATATCCTTCTAGAGTCAGTTCTTTTTAAGGATTTCTTCTCTTGTCTGAGCTCAAAATGTTTTTGCCTCCTCACACCTTTCTGTGGCCCTATGTAGATACTAGGCATGATCATGGATTTGAAGGAGCTTGCGACAGGCTTCATTTCAGTGGCAAGCTTATCCTCCACCCTTCTGGTGTTGTCATTTATGACCTTCAGGACATTGGGCTGCATTTTGTCCTTCTTCAGAAGAACTACTTCTCTAGTTAGTGAGCGGCACATCTCCTTGCTTTCAATCAGTGCCTTCTGAGTTTTCCTAAATTTGCCTATCAAGTCCTTTTTGAGTTGACAAAACTCAAAAACTCTATAGAGTTAGCTTTTTTGCTTTCTGTGAGAGATCAAGATTTCTTGCTTGAAGAGTGGAGATTTTTGCATCCTGCTGCTTACACAGCATCTTGAGAGTCTTGACCTCTTCTAGAAGATCATTGTATGATTTTGACCAGTCATCATTGCTGGATGAGCTTGTCTCCGAATCTGAGTATGAAGTAGAAAGAGGAGCCCTTATGCGCTTGGGACAAACCTCATCCTGATGACTCTCTTCTTCTGACGCAGATAAGACGGTCAATCCAAACTCATCCTGATGATTAGGTCATTCCATAAGGATAGTTAGAGAATTCCACATCTCTTTTGTAGTCATGCAGTGAGCCAGTCTCTGGAGCGTGGAGATATTAACTGCCCCAACAATAATGTCTTTGGCTTTCTTATCCAAGTTGTCTAGGATTTTCTTGGACACTGACTGAGGGAGATAATATAGGATCTATTGCCTCCATGAATATTCTTACTCGTACTTTCCATAGGGCAAAGTTCTCCCTTGAGCATACAACTATTCTTGATTCTATAGCCATGAGAAATGGACACCCACTGTTAGATCTGTTCAAGCTGTTAAGCTTTATTTGAACAACCTCGCTTTGATACCAATTGTTGTTTATAGGGGTGTCTACTTTAATCATCTAGAGGGGGGGGGGGGGGGGTGAATAGGATTTTCTTCTTATATTATCCCCTTTAGGTTTTTCTTAGTTTCTGGTTACAGGATCTATGAAATAATGAGCAAACCACAAAAAGCACGCAACTATCTATAGAGGTTCCTCAAGATAGGGTGTCTTGAGTAGTCCTCTATCCCTCTGCACCTACCCAGCAGTGTGTTAGGCTCGGCAAACTCCGCCAAATCTTCAGGCCCTCAAGCCTTACAACTCAGACCCGCAAGTCCAACAACCTAGGCCCGCAAGCCCCTACTGCCCCCGAGCCCGCAGGATCGACACTCAGGCCCTCAAGACCTACAACACGGACCTGCAAGTCCCAACAGCCTAGGCCCGCAAGCCCCTACATCCCCCGAGCCCGCAAGCTCGACAGATCGCACCCGCAAGCGCACTGCCCTGGCCCTCAAGCCTCACAGCTCTCCAGCACTCAAGCTATACAAAGTCGGACCCGCAAGTCCACTGGCCTGGCCCCTCAAGCCTCACAGCTCTCCAGCCCTCAAGCTAGACAAATTGGCCCGCAAGCCTTACGAGAGAATACAGTAAAGTAAACTGTCTCTTCTGGCTGATGTTGATCGGCAACTTAGCCTGATGGAGATCAGCTTCTTTAGGTTGAAGAAGACGCTTCTTGATTCAGAGTTTCAGCACTAGATCTTCTTCAGCCTTCACTTCCTTTGCCTGGTGTTGATCGTCTACCTTTCAGTCGATGTAGATGACTGATTCTTCAGAGAGCACTTGAGTCTTGCTCTCTACTTTTTCTTCTTCTTCTTCGCCAAGAAAGATTGTTCAAATGTAGCGGCGGGATACTTTTTCGCTCTTGTGTTCGAGAGATTTCCTAGGGCACCCTTCGTTCCTTTTTATAGAACAGAGAACACTGCTCAACGGTCACAATCAATGTACTTTTCTATCAGACACCCAATTCAAAAGAGCACGCGCTCATAGCTCTATTCCTTAGGTGCACACTTTGATTGGACAATCAGGCGGCGGTATTAAATGCTGACAGCACACTACGACATTTGAATTCTGTCTCGACGATATATCCTTCTTCATGCTGATACAGGCAGCATCTTTGAGATATGGATAATATCTCGATGACAGGACTTTGTTGATGCCTTAAGCTTTAGTAGACTTTCAAGTCTTCTTACTTCTGCTACTGATGGTGGTATCTCGACGATACAAGATATCCTGGCGATTCTGCACATACGACGATAAGCTCTCTCTGACTATATCGTTGAGATCCTCTTTCTTGCAATATGTCATCGTGAGCTTCCTTCTTGCATCATGTCATCGTAATCATATGTTCTCTCGATGACATGAGTTCCATACGACGATGTCCTGTGTCTTCTATGCGTTCGACGAACAGCATTCTGCGATCGATGAACTCGCCATGTCTCAGCGTTCGACGACCGGCATTCTTCGTTCGAAGATCGGCATTCTTCGTTCGACGATCTCGCCATGTCTCAGCGGTCGACGAATACTTTGCTTCTCAGTGGCTGCTGCTCTGCCCGTCATTACGACGTCAAGCACGCATTGTCGACGATATCGCCTATTCTTCTCGATGATATGTACTTATATTTTCCTGAGATTATGAACTAGATGTACGATCAAATACAAAGTGAAGTACTCTTGACATAATGACTTCTTTAAATCAGGAATCATGTTGGCAAGATTCCCAACATAAACTAAGAAAACAGCTAGCCTGAAATAAAAGAAACCTATTCACCCCCCCCCCCCCCCCCTCTAGGTATCTAAGACTATACCCTAAATAAACTATCATGTCCCCTCCATGTAGACAACCAGGGAGTCCCACATCTCCTTGGAAGTTTTGTAGTGAATAAATTTTAGAGGGTTGAGCCATCAATGGCACTTACAATAATGTTTTGTGCCCTCTTATCAAGTCCCACTAGGACAAGTTCATCCTTGCTCATGTCAGAATATTTCTTTGGCACTCTCAAGGTAGGATCAATGGTAGATGCAGTTGTGGGTATGAAGGGTCCCTCTTGCACAGCCACAAAAACTATTGGATCAGTTGCTTCCATGAATAGCCTGACCCTTTCTTTCTAAATAGGGGAATTTTCTTTAATGCGAGTTTGGAGCTTCATGGATCTCATTTCTCTGTAGCTATCACTTCCAGCCATAGGGACTAGTTCCAAGAGGTCTAGTTCCAAGATCTAGATCAGACTGTTAACTCACTCTTTGATCAACCTACCTCTGATACCACTTGTTATATAAGGAATTATCACCTAGAGGGGGTAGATTAGGTGATATGGTTGTTTTAAATTAAAAACAAAGAAACAAATAAACCAAGTCACAATACAGCAAACAACCACAGATCACAACACACAAGGACACCAGACTTATAGTGGTTCCTCAAGACAATGTGTCTTTAGTAGTCCACTATCCCTCTGCGCATATCTAGCAGTGTGCTAGAGTCAGCAATCTCCACCAAATCATAGATCTACTCCTCAGATCTTATAGCTCAGTCACTGCTAGCCCTATAACTCAGATCCTTCTAGGATCCTACCTCAGGTTCTAGGAACCCTACACCTCAGGCATTCCAGGACCTACAACTCAAATCTGACTCCGATCTGACTTAGATGCTACCTCAGGTCTTCACAAAACCCAACAACTAAGACTTGTAAATGTCCTACAGAGAATGAATGAAATACAAGATTGAATAAATCTATACACAGTAAAGAGAATACAATAAAGTTCTTTTGAAGCCTGATGAAGACAGCTTCTGTACTTGAAGAGAATGCAATAGAGATCTTTTTTTCATAGCACGGTTATCTCTTCAATCCTTCCTTCAATCTGGACCACAACTTATCAGTCGATGTTACTTGACTGAGACTTGGAGAACAGAAGGCAGGAATTTGTTCTCGGGGGAATGTTCCTTCTTCACACAACCGCTTTTACTGTTCGATTGAGTCGATTGTTCTCTGAATGCTTGGCTGAAATTAGGGCAGACACTAATCCCTATTATATGATTGAGGGACCGTCTAAAGGTTTACTCAGATATCCTTTAAGTGTCAGAGGCCCATTCCTTAATGACACAAATTGATTGGACCAGCAGGCGGCGACATTAAATGCCGATAGCGCGATTCAAAAAATCTTGTCCTGTCTCGACGATATAAGTCAAATCTTGATGATAGAGCTTGCCATCTCGGTGATCCATCTTGGACTTAGATAAATCTTCAAGTCTTCTTAAATCTTCTGCTGAAAGGGACAAATCAACGATAAGAAATAACTCAGCTACACTTGCAGTCACGGCGACATGAAGTCATTACATCGATATCTTCGTGAACAACTTGACTTCTCATTGATATCTTCGAGATCAACTTGCTAACACGAGGTCATCTCGTCGAGATCATCATGAGTTCTCGTTGATCTCATCAACATCATTTAGACGATACTGAACACTTTATATGTAACCTTTCTCCACGAATTCTGACTTGATCTTATCGTTAATAAAGCTCCTTTACGATGATATCGTCAACTTAGCTGGATAAATACTTCAAGATTCCTGAAGATCTTCTGTAAGGCAATCTTTTCGACGACAGCCTTACATTCTCGACGATAAGCCTTAACTATTTCAATGATAAGAATAAACTTTCTTCCCAGAGAGTCTTATGCTTATTCAACGATATGTATATCATTTCAACAATATGCTCAGTCCTTCTCAACGATTTTGGACTTAGAGAGATTAATGAAGTACTGGACATACATTCTATACTATGCACACTTAAATATGACACGCCATCAAATACACAGAGCTTTTATCATTGACCTGAGCACTTCTTCAAATCAGGAACATTGTTGGGCACTGTTCCCAACAGGTACGTACGAAGATGCGGGCGCCAGAGCACTGTGACGAATACTACATTATATTATGTATCATGTAAAGGTGTAAAAGCAATGAGCATATGTATGTGTGGCAAGTTGTACTTGTAAAATTATAAAATATCAAAAAAAATTATTTCTTGCTCTCAATTTATATACTGGCAAAAGATGATTAATCAAATTACTGTTCTCGCCTCGTTGACTCGATCTTACTGGTCCAGTGCGTCACAGGTTGGTATCAGAGCCAGGTTACACATTAAGAATAGATATAAATAAAACAATATGGTTAGACCCACTGAAAATAGGTTAGTCAACTTGAATGGGGTGGACATAATTAAGAACGGGGCAAACACAAGTATAATACAGCATTGCGCTTGCGAACTCGAAATTTAAGTTATCTAATTCATGTCTAGGAATGTGGTTAGGGGTGAGTCATTACCCCCTGAAAGGAAAGTGGTGTATAACATTACATAGTGCGACCACTGAACTTACGCTTACCTGGCCAATGAGCTACATAAACAAGAAATTGTGAGCTAATCATGAAACATAAAGTAATTAATAGTGTGGGTTTCAAAGCGTATGTAGCTCGCCAATTCACTTAGAAATTTAAGACCCTTTATTTTTGTTTTAGAAATGGCGGATGGACATTCTGACTCATTTAATCCTGAGCAAACCAATAGTGGTAGTCAACTCTAAGGACTACCTTCCCTACCATTAGCACAAACCCAGATGCCGATACTCAATTAGTAGAAACACTGACAGAAGTTTTGTAGTGACGGACAGCCTTACCTTCTATTCGTGGACCTGACACTGATTTAGGATGACCCATAAGATGGATGGAGATCTTCTTGCGGGCAAGTCCACCAAAGTTCACGATAACCAACCCACTAGTTGTGGAAGGTTGGCTTTGTCATGTAGGATGAGTCTTTGAGGGCATTGAATGCCCAGAGAAGAAGAGAGCCGCTCTGATCGAATTTATTCTGGAAAAATACGCTGAAGCTTGGTAGGACAATTATAAGTGCATTGAGTTGCATGTGAGAAGAGAGGCAAATATCTACTAGCAAGAGTTTATCATCGGATTTCAAAATTGGTATTTTTTAATGTCGGCCAACCAAAAGATGAAGGACCAATTTGCATAGCTAACCTAGGGAAATATTTATATGACAAAATACAAGGCAAAATTTGCTTATATTTTCCATCATGTGCATGTTTTCGTGGGATCGGTAGAGTAGTAAATCTTTCTCCTACAACATGGATTGCGCGATTCAATCCAAACTATATTATCGTTCTTAGACTTCAACAATTATAACTCCCTCGTCGAAGCAGTACGACGGGTTGAGGATAGTCAAAAATCATTACAGCATCAACAAATGGGAAATAAGAGGAAGAATCAAGAGTTTGGTCATAAGGATCGAGGGAAGCGTCAAACAATTATAACAGCAAGAATAATGACTTTCTAGTTTTCGCAAAATGTAACAAAAAACACTGAGGTGTCTGCTGGGAGGATAAGAAGGACAATACCTGCAATCTTTGCCACCAACCCAGGCATCGCATGTCAAATTACCCAATGAAGAAGGGGATGAACGTCGAGCAAATGGAAGGTCGCAACATCAGGACCCTGCTCAACCCCAAATCTATGGATGAATAATGAGGCAGTAATATAGGTGAATGATGTCATCATAGGTACTATAATATTTGTGAATATTTCTATCACTGCATTATCTGACTCTAGCACGACATATTCATATATATCAGACGTAATAGCTAGTCAGACTGAACTAAATAAGCAAAATCTAGAAAAATCTATGTGTGCACTCCTTCCAAATGGTGAGAAGGTTGAAGTTGTAGAATATGTACATGGATACATAAGGATCGAAGAGCAAAGCTTTGAAGTTGATTTGCTAATCTTTCCTCTCAACAACATGACGTCATTATGGGGATGGATTGGTTAACAAAACATCCATCTATGATCGATTGTGCTATAAAGTAAATGGCTTTCCGACAACTAAGAAAATCCACTATCATATTTCACAGAGAGGGTGGAATTATTCCCAAAATATTTGCCTTATGTGCATTGATAATTAATTTACTATCAACCCGAAAAGGCAAGTGTACCTATCGAATTGTAGTACCAAGGTCGTATTTAAACTCGGGGTTGCCAATTACTACTACTCACGCCGTTACTAATATCCTACCGAACGAAAGTTGGTTTTGGTTTTTGAAAATGAAAATTGCAAGTACGAAAATTTAATAAAAGAGAAATTCACGATTTAAAAAGACTTAGCACTTGATTGGGTTTTCTTGGGAATCCGATTATAAAAGAGGCGCTCTAATTCTTAAAAAGTCCGTTTCGATTGGAGGATTGAAGATATACGATAGAGGCTAGCTAGAGACAACTACCGCCTAATTTTAATAATACTTCAAACATAATCTCTTAAAATTTGAAATAAATTAAAATTGCATGAACATAAATCCTGAATCCAAAAGCAACGATATTTCCAATTCTCAAAGAAAATACAGCAAACCCTTTATTTCTGATGAGATCTAAAGCATCCACGAGCCTCTCGGCTAACTAGAATACTAAATCGGATGGCGAAATTTATATACTAGCAATATAAACTCGCGACCAAAATTTAATCAGAAATAAATCGACACGAAGAGATCTAAGAATTTGAGACGATAAATTATAAATTAATCTTCATCCCAATACTAACCAATCAAGCACTAAGAGGAAATTTAGCTACGCATATTAGAGAAGAAAATGACAATATTGTAGAAAGAAAACATTTTCATTAGTTAAATAAAGAGAGTACAATACTGAAAGTGAAATAACAATAATATTCTCACGACAAAGGAGTACAAAGCATGGAAAATAAAAGCTTGAAAAGAAAGAACTAAAATCCTCACTTGATCTCACACTTGCTCTCTTGCCAAAAGTTCTCCAAAAGCATGAAGTTTGGGTTCTATTTATAGATGGAGGTGGAAAGTTCTAGAAATCACAAGAGAAGAGGGAGACCAAGGGGTAGCCGGCCACATGCATGGAGAGGGGAGATGAATTTCATTTAATGGGAGGAGGGAGAAAGAGATTCATGCATGGGAACATACATGCATGATTTAAATAGGAGGAGAGAGAGAAGGATTTCATGCATGCATATTATCCAAAAGAAAAATAAAAAGAAAAATAAGAGAGAGAGAGGGGAGATGAATGAGAGTTAAATGGGGATAAAAAAATAAAGAGAGAGAGAAGAGAGGGAAAGGGGGAGTTCGGCTAGGAATTGATGGAGGGAGAAAATAATATAAAAAAAGGAAAGAGAGAGAGGAGAGAGGAGAGGGGGGAAGGGGTTCGACCAACAATAATGGCAGCCATGCATTTTCATGCAAAGGTGGCGGATTTGAGCTTGGAGAGGGCTGCTCGGGCTTGACCAGGAAGAGGGCTGCTTGGACCAAGTTTTGGGCTCGGTTTGCACCATAGGAGGAGCTCAGACTGCAACATGCTGAGGGGGCTGCACCATAGGTATTTTTTTTAATAAAATTTGACTTGTCTTGAGCATGAATTTGTGCGACTCTTGGTGGCCGGACTGCATTACTTTCACTGCGAAAATATGTTGCGACGACGATTCGACAGCGGGCACTAATGATTCCCCCCAGGCCTGTCAAAATAACACATAAATTAACATTAGTGCGAAAAATTATAAAAATAATAATAAGTAGATAATTATACTAAAATTTAGAGAAATATATAGAATTTATATTAGAAATATAAAAATAATGATAAGCATATTTAAGTCAAAATATGCGTCATCAAATTCCCCCAGACTTAGAAATTTGCTTGTCCCCAAGCAAAAACATACGAGTTAGCAAAATAAAAAGAACTAACTAATCAACTTGGCTATGCCGCGCACGAGTACGATGCGAAATTAGAAGTAGGGAGAATATGAAAAATAACCTGAAAGTTCTTGCTTAACCATGACATAAAATTTTACAGATTTCACTAACATAAAAATAAATCATCCCAAGTTTTAGCAAAAGTAAAAACCAAGAAATGAGACGAATGAAAAGAGCATTGAGTTGCTACTACAGTCTAAGAGACATTTTATAACCAGCTCAATCTAAATCAAGAGTCTAAACTCCTACCAAAAGGGTTACCCACTCTACTTTTTTGCATTCTTGACTAAAAATAAACCTAGGAGCATGAATCAAAAGGACTTCATTAGGTGTAACTTTTAAGGCTTGGGTTTAAGGTGCGGATATCAAAAGATGAACGTGAAGGGTTAAGGCACACTTAAACAAAAAGAAGAGCTCTGCAAAAACTTGTATGCTAGCAAAAATAAATTTTGACACCCCAAATAATTTTGACATATAAAGGTAGGGGTCAACAATTCATTCTTCAATTTTTTTTTTCAATAATTTTTCTTTTTTTCATTTCATTTTTTCATACTCATCTCATAATTTTCTTCTTCTTTTGTAGCAGAAGGATAACAAAATTAAAACTCCACCATTTTCACAAAAGGAGGCACAAACTAGCAACGAATAAAGCTTTAAATTTCAAGCGTGCACCATAGGTAGGTTACTTGGCTTTGGTGAGAATAAGTGGGGCTACAAAAGAAACGGGTGAAGCTCAAAGTGGCTAGCAAAGGTTAAGATTTTATGGCTTGGAATGCAATGGCTCAAACGAATCAAGAGGTGGCCTAAATCATTTTCATGCTCCTATGTCTATCTAAAGCAAAAACTTGAAAAATTCAAAAGGGTGCAAGACTAGGTAGAAAATAAAGAACTTGACTATCATGAGAGCGAAAATAATAAGCGTCTAGACCGGTTCGCATCTACTACACTAAACATAAGTCAACATTGCAAAGATTTTGTAAAAGAGAAAAAAAAGGATGATAGATTTTATAAAAGTGAAAAACATAAAAAGAAAATCATGAGAAAGCGCCAATTTTCAAAAGATTTTTCAAACATAACATGCTACCCTAATTAGAACACTACACGAGTCAACATAATACCCGCGAAACATAGTCAGAATGAAAATTTAGAAAAATATATCTAGCTAAACCAGTACACTAATGATTAAAAACAAGAAAATACCAAGTCGTGGGGTACTAAAGACTAAGCAAAATTTTAACTCAAATTACTATAGAATTTTGAGTTTTCTTAATTTTCAAATTTTTTTGGAATATTTTTTTTTATAAAGGAAAGAAAATGCAAATAAATTTTTTTTTTTAATTTTCCTAATAAAAACAAAGAGAACAGAATGCAATTCTTAATTCCCCCCAGACTTAAGAGAGACATCGTCCTCGATGTTAAAAGAAGAGAGGAAGAAAGAGGAAAAGAAAAGACAAAAATTGAAAATAATTAAAAAAAAAACAGGTACTTCCCCGAATTGGCGAGTCTGAAGGTTGCTGCCGCTCCACCATGCTTGTGCATTAGACCATCTTTAGTATTGGCTCGAATCATCATGAAAGCAGCAATGTTGAAGCAGGCGATCAAGGAGTCCAATTCGCGGGAGCCGCCGAAACAAAAAAACAAAAAAAAAAGAAAAGGGAATGCAAAAAGAAAAGTACAAAAAGAAAGAAAAAGTACGACCAAAATAATTAAGTGTTTGGTAAGAGCATAGATTCGCTGTTCTTAGCAATAGTGTCACCAGAAAAATAGAGTTTGAGACGTTGACCATTAACTTTAAACTCACCCTTATCCGGGTGTGAAATCAGCACAGTACCATAAGGAAAAACTTCTTTCACAATAAAAGGACCAGACCAACGCGATTTTAATTTGCCAGGAAATAAGCGCAAGCGAGAGTTATAAAGCAAGACTTGGTCGCCCGGTTTAAAAGTCTTTGGGTGCCTTAAATTTTTATCGTGCAAGTGCTTCGTTCGCTCTTTATAAATCTTGTTATTTTCATAAGCGTTGGAGCGCCACTCGTCGAGTTCATTGAGTTGAAATTTGCGATGCTCGGCGACTAAGTGAGGATCGAGATTTAAAGACTTCAAAGCCCAAAATGCACGGTGTTCGAGTTCTACCGGTAAGTGACACGATTTTCCATAGACTAGGCGGTACGGAGTACAACCGATGGCTGTTTTGTAAGCCGTCCGATAAGCCCAAAGAGCATCATCGAGTTTGAAAGACCAATCTTTCCTAGAAGATGAAACGGTTTTTTCCAATATACGTTTGATTTCTCGGTTGACAACTTCAACTTGGTCGTTAGTTTGGGGGTGGTATGCAGTAGAGAGCTTGTGTGTAATGCCATATTTTGATAAAATCTTTGCAAGCTGGGCGTTACAAAAATGCGCACCCCTATCACTAACGATCGCCCTAGGCGTACCAAATCGAGAAAATAATTTTTTGAGAAATGAAATTACAACACGAGAATCATTCGTAGGAAGTGCTTGGGCTTCCACCCATCAAGAAACATAATCAACCGTAACTAAAATGTACTTATTTCCGCAACTAGAAGGGAGGGGACCAACAAAATATATGCCCCAAAGGTCAAAGACTTCGCATTCAAGAAAATAATTTTGCGTCATTTCATTTTTACTAGAAATATTTCTGGTCCGTTGGCAACTATCGCACCGACTCACCAAAGATTAAGCATCTTTGAAAAGGCTAGGCCAATAAAAGCCTGCACTAAGAACTTTGTGAGCGGTCCGATTGGCTTGATAATGGCCACCGGTCGGTCCTTCATGTAAATGTTTCAAAATATTTTGTCCTTCTTCAAACGACACACATCTTCTAATGACTTGGTCTGCACATACTCTAAAGAGAAATGGGTCCTCCCAAAAGTAATTCTTCAAATCGGCAAAGAATTTCTTCTTTTGCTGAAAAGAAAAGTCTTTTGGGAGGACACGGGCCACTAGATAATTGGCAAAATTGGCAAACCAAGGAGTAGAAGATGAAGTGTTAATTTTCAAAAGTTTTTCATCCGGAAAAGAGTCGTTAAAAGATTTTTCATTTAATTCTTCGATATAAGGATTTTCTAAACGAGATAAGTGATCCGCCGCCAAATTTTCGGCTCCTTTCTTATCCCGGATTTCCAAGTCGAACTCTTGAAGTAGTAGAATCCAACGAATTAAGCGCGGCTTGGCATCCGGTTTGGAAAGTAAGTATTTAAGGGCCGAGTGATCCGTAAAACCAATGATTTTGGAAAGGGTTAAATAAGGGCGGAACTTATCGAACGCAAAAATAATGGCCAAAAGCTCTTTTTCCGTTGTGGTGTAATTTTGTTGTGCCGAAGTGAGAGTCTTACTCGCATAGTAAATAGGATGAAATTTTTTTTAAATACGTTGGCCTAAAACCGCACCAACGGCGAAACTACTCGCATCGCACATAATCTCAAAAGGAAGGTTCCAAACCGGAGCGTTAATGAGTTTTTCCTTAATTAAATTAAAAGCATTTAAACAAGCGTCGTCGAACAAAAATGGAGCATCTTTTTCGAGGAGATGAGTGAGAGGTTTAGTGATTTTTGAAAAATCTTTGATGAAACGGCGATAAAATCCAGCATGTCCTAGAAAACTTCTTATTGCTTTTACGCTTGTAGGCGGAGGTAATTTTTCGATTACTTCAATTTTCGCCCTATCTACTTCAATACCTTTAGGAGAAATCTTATGACCTAGAACAAGTCCCTCTCGTACCATAAAATGGCACTTCTCCCAGTTCAAAACAAGATTTGTTTCTTCGCATCTTTTCAAATCTTTTTCTAAATTTCCTAAACATAAATCAAAGGAATCACCATACACCGAAAAAGTCATCCATGAATACTTCCATAAAATCTTCTACGTACTTGTCAAAGATAGCCAGCATACACCTTTGAAATGTAGTCGGCGCGTTACAAAGACCGAAAGGCATTCTACGATAGGCAAAGGTTCCGAAGGGGCAAGTAAATGTTGTCTTCTCTTGGTCCTCGGGTGCTATAGGGATTTGGAAATATCCCGAGAGGCCATCGAGAAAGCAATAAAAATTATGCCCGGAAAGACGTTCTAACATTTGATCGATAAAGGGGAGAGGGAAGTGATCTTTACGAGTGTCATCATTTAATTTACGGTAGTCGATGCACATCCTCCATCCTGTTACCGTCCTAGTTGGAATCAACTCGTTATTCTCATTTGCTACTACCGTAATCCCACCTTTCTTCGGCACTACTTGGACTGGACTCACCCATTTGCTATCCGAAATTGGATAGATAATCCCCGCATCTAATAATTTAAGTACCTTGCCTTTTACTACGTCTTTCATATTTGGGTTTAATCGGCGTTGAGGTTGAACGAGATTACGGGAGTTATCTTCTAAAAGAATTTTATGTGTGCAAAAAGATGGACTTATACCCTTGATATCTGAAATTTGCCAAGCTATAGCTCGACGGTGCTTTTGTAAAATCGTTAATAATTTTTCATTTTCCGATTCAGTCAAAAATGCCGAGACTATAACTGGTAGATTGGAATTTTTCTCCAAAAAAATATACTTAAGGTGGTCGGGTAGTTGTTTAAGTTCCAAAGTAGGTGGCTGCTCGTACGAAGATTTTAAAACCTTATCCTTATCAAAAATAATTTCTTCAAAAGATTTGGATTTCATTTGATTTTCAGAAATATTGCTAATAGCCATGACTGTATTAGGTGGAAAATCATGCGGGAGTTCAGAAAAAGAAGAAAAACTTTTTTCAGAAAAATTTTCAAAAGGAAAATTTTGCTCGTCATGAGAAACGTCTAAGAAGAAACATGAATCATCATTTAATAAAGTGTTTTTCATGGAAGGAGTGATGGAAAATGAAACTTCATCATCTCCTACTCGTAGAAAGAGTTTTCCGTTACTTACATCGATTACCGCACGAGAGGTGGCAAGAAAAGGTCGACCAAGGATCAAGGGGACCTCGACATCCTCTTCGATATCTAAAATGACAAAGTCAACTGGGAATATAAACTTGTCGACCTTTACGAGCACATCCTCTACTATTCCTAACGGATACTTAATTGACCTATCAGCAAGTTGTATACTCATCCTAGTCGGGCTTAGAGTGCCCAAACCTAGCTTTTTAAATAGAGAAAAAGGCATCAAGTTGATGCTCGCTCCTAAATCGGCCAACGCGTGTTTTACAAATAAATCGCCAAAAACGCATGGAATAGAAAAACTACCCGGATCATTTATTTTTTTGGGTAAATTCTTTGTCAAAACCGCGGAGCACTCAGCGTTTAAAGTAACATGAGATAAATTTTCCATTTTCTTTTTGTTCGTTAGAAGATCCTTCAAGTACTTAGCATATTTAGGAATTTGTGAAATCGCTTCATAAAAAGGTAAATTGATATGGATTTGTTTGAAGATTTCCAAAAACCGATGATATTGATCATCTAACTTTTCTTTATTTAATTGAGATGGATACGGCGGAGCGGGAGAATTTTTAAGAACGGGAGGCGAAACAATAACTTCATTTGAAAGAGGTGGTTTAGTTAAAATAGGGGCAATAGTCGCTTTGGGTTCTTCACTAACGGATGGACCGGATAATTCTTTCCCACTCCGAAGAGTTATAGCGTTCGCTTGTTCTCTCAGATTGGGCTCGGAATTAGCGGGAAGAGTTCCTGGCGGTCACTCGGATACGATTTTGGCGAGCTGCCCGATTTGATTTTCAAGATTTTTAACCGATCCTGTTAAGTTACGAATCGTCGCCTCATTCGCATTAATATATTTTGAAAACATTTCCTCCATGGTGGGAGGATTTGGAAAATTTGGATTTTGATTTTGTGGTGGTGGTGGAGTGAAATCATATGGTGGACGTGCGGCGTTTGCGGGATTACTCCACGAAAAATTAGGATGGTTACGCTATCCGGGGTGATACGAATTAGAGGCAGCATTAAAACCAGGAGGAGCAGAAAAAGCAGAAAAATTATTAAAATTGTTTTGAGCAGGGCTGGGTATGTTCCCCAGATAATTGATGAGTCCTGATCATATACACATTTATGGACTCATCTGGGCCGATTTCCTAGTTTATGCACTACACTCTAGGCATGTTTTCGCTCATATTTGTTATTCCATGCTATGTGCACTTCTAGGCCCATTTTGGGTGTTATATCATGTTTTTCATCTTTAGTAGTTTTCATGCGCTGTTAAGTGCCACTTTCAGTGGCTGGATTTGTGGTTATACTGGAACAGGAGTCGTGCAGGTGTTCCCGGTACAATTCTGTACAGGAACACTACGCACGATCACTGGTTCTATTGCACACGACCACTGGTCGTGCGCCACTAATCGTGCGCACTTAACGCCTTTTTTTATGAGTTCTGTCGGGCTTATCGCACGACCACTTACGATAGTGCGCACGAC
Organism: Dactylorhiza incarnata; assembly: GCA_033032865.1. NCBI lineage: Eukaryota > Viridiplantae > Streptophyta > Magnoliopsida > Asparagales > Orchidaceae > Dactylorhiza > Dactylorhiza incarnata. The sequence continues at coordinate 7,925,729 of JAWHQI010000098.1, forward strand.
CACTGGTCGTCCGCCACTGGTCGTGCGAACATTGTATTTTATAATTTCTGACCTTGCAGGCTCCTCCCAGGCCGAGCGCACGATCACCAAATTCTAGTGCGCACGACCACTGGTCGTGCGCCACTGATCGTGCGCACTATTTATTCCAGCGCCTATAAATATCCCTGCTCGCGATTTAGTTCGCAACTCCGCCGTTCTTCCGCCCAACTCCGCCGTTCTTCCGCCCAACTCCGCCGTTCCGCCTATTTCCGCTGGTTCTCCGCCCCCTAGGCCTCCTCCTTCATCCACGAGCTTCAAGGAGGAGATTCCACACATCTTCATCGCCAAGCAAGGAGTTCTTCGCATTAGACGTGGCCGGATGGTAAAGCGCTGGAGAAGACGGGTCCATTGGGAGGTGTGACAGCCCTCCTCTACCCCGGACGCAGTTGGGACCGAGCTAGGACGTGGATTGACAACCCAACGATTCCTACTGTGAATCTACAATGAGACTCCGGATTCGGTCGTATCTCTTGCCTCTTTCTTCTACTTGTGTGGTTGTATTTGTTTGTAATCTCTCTATTTAGATGATGACACTATGAATCTTGTTTATTAATGTTCATTTCATGTTTATGGAATCATATTATTCATATGTGTGAATGAGGTGCGCCGCCATCCATTTTCCACTCCACCACCGTGTCTGGTGCCGCACTAGCAATTGCTAGTGGCGTGCTTGTCGAAGAGGTGCTTGCGACCCTCATCCGTTTGCCTACTCGTCCATTCGCCCTTACGAAGTAGCGCGTTCAAGGCCTACGTAGTCTTCCATCCCGCCGAGCGAAGCTTTGCATAGCGGCATTGCATAGGAGTAGTTATAGTATTTTCTCTTTATTTTCCATAATCCAAAACCCCCGTTTCCGCATCCATCCGCTCGAAAGGACTTCAATCTCAAGTCCTTCCTCGATAATAAACTCCACCTTACTGTGTTCCTTTGAGATCGATACTTGGGGATTCATTCCCATTTTATATTACTTGAACGATCGGTACACTGCCGTGTCGTGCCGCAGTCTAGCCACCATCTATAGTGGTGTGTAGGATTTGCGCCATCATGTTTTTGGCGCCGTTGCCGGGGAACACAGTCGTGTGAGTTTTCTGGAGAGGGATAATCTGAGAGAGAAGCCCCTCCATTTGTTTATCGCATCTTTTATTTTATTTCTGTTCTCTTTATTCCTTTTTCCTGTTTTAATTAGGTTGCTTTAGTAAATTTTGTTAGGTGTGGTATTTCGCACAATAGTGTCCTTCATTTTGAATCGTTTTATCTTCACACTATGTGGGCACATCTAAATATCCGTTGCTGTTGGTGTGGAGCTACCTCCCACTCTAGTGATGAATGCCCTACGGAGAATAGTATGCACAATTCTTATACCCAGCATATGGAGCACCAACTTCGTCTGGTACTCCGTATGGTGCGCGTAAGTCTTATGGCTACTCTGCTGAGCCTTTACCGTCTTACTTCTTTTCGGCTTCAGCACCCGCTGTGCCAAAGAAGCCCGCTAGGCAGTGCCGGTTTTGTCGGAGCACTGATCATGTCTTGAAGGACTGTGCCGAGTATCTTCGCCAATTGGTCGAGGATGACGAGCCGGATATCCGGATCATCCCAACTCCTAACTCTGGCGGCACACCTTCAACATCCGGTTATGTGTCTTTGTCACCTTCACATCTTGAAGGGAATGGCATGGATACGGTCACCGGATGTGCGGCTGATCTATGCTCCGACATTGCTGAGCCCATTCTCCATGTGCATCCACCACCCCTAGTGGATTCGATTCTTTGTGAGGAATCGGTGCTCGACTTTTATCCGAGCACTATTCCTCTCCCTGTTGTGCATACTACACTCATCTCTGACGACATTGTTGATGATGTGTCGGAGGAGGAGGCGGTTAATCTTAGTATTGTGCCTACTCCTATGGAGGAGGACAACCTTCTAGGTGAAGAGGAGTTTTCCTCAGCACCGGTGGAGGAAGTCCAAATCTCTAGCTTGGCCACTGTTGATCCCGGCGAATCTTGTAGCATTGATGACAATGCAAACATTATTTTACTTCCCCAACCTGATGGGAGTGAGACCGGGATCACTCCCCCGATTGATGTTTATTTATGTTCTTCGTCTTCTTTATTTCTTGATCCCCTTCCTTCATCTGAGTCTGTGCAGGTTGAATCTTCACAGGTACTTCAGGAGGACTTGGAGCTTTTTGCTCAAGTCAATGATGAGTGTGTCCTCTTATGCGAGGAGGTTGATCCCTCCTCCATTAAGGAAGCCTCATTCGTTGCCTTCTCCTCCTGCGGACTTGCTGTGGACGATACCTTGCTGGGCAAGGATAGTTTTGGTGAGATGAGTGAGGACCAAGCCTCCTCCTCTTCTTACTTTCTTTTCCCTCTACCTGTGATGGGCAGGTTTTATTTATATTCGGGTAGAGGCGTGACTATTCTTTCTCCGTATAGGTACCCGCTACCTACACGCATATTAGAACAGTTACCTGTCCACTTTTCTTTTCATAGGCCCATTAGCTAGAACTGTACAAATGCCAAATAAGTCGTGCTGGGATGACAATAACCCCAGTAGTTATCTTTCTTTTCTGCATTTTTATTTCATCTAATCATGCTTAGTTAGTAGTATTCCTTTTTAGTATTCTATTTTCTTTTGTTTTTGCCAAGCTCACCCCTGCAGGTATCTTTTTCTGGAGTAGGCGGTGCACACACCTATGTTGCAAAAGTCCAAGTCTGGGGGTGTGGTGCACTTGCATTCGATTTTGGTGCGCGGGTAGTTATTTTTAAAGCTCATTTGGGTTATGTGTATAAGCCATTTTGTTTATCATTGTTTACCTCACCGTAACCCAAGCCCCATCTCTAACCTAAAGTCCTACCGACTCACGCTATGAACTAATCTAGTGTCGTGGAGAGAATGTGACCGGGCAAGCCTATGGTCACCGACACCGATGGATTTCGGTGGAGTTTGTCCGGCATCCCAATCTTGAGCAATGCTCATCTCAGCGTTTAGTTTACTTTCTCCGTATGCATGACCGAACGATTCACCGTAGTTCACCATTTTGAGTAGTTGTAATATGCTTTTACTCTTTTAGAAATATATAAACTGTTTATATAATCAGAAATCTTCTCTACTATTCTTCTTATGCACGTGAGCATGCGACTTCGCATGGTACTCTGTATTGTAGTTTCAAGCCATCTACTTTTCTTTCCCCGTTCGCTTAGAATTTGTTTGCTCGGGACGCGCAAACAGGTAAGTCTGGGGGTGTGATGAGTCCCAATTATATACACATATATGGACTCATCTGGGCCGTTTATCTAGTCATTCCACTGCACTTTAGCCTTGTTTTAGCTTATATTTGTTATTCCTTGCTATGTGCACTTCTAGGCCCATTTTTGGTGTTGTTTCTTGCTATTCATCTCTAGTAGTTTTCATGCATCGTTAAGTGCCACTTTCAGTGGCAGGATTCGTGGTTATGCTGGAACAGGAGTCGTGCAGGTGTTCCCGGTACAAATCTGTACAGGAACACTGCGCACGATCACTGGTCCTATCGCGCACGACCACTGGGCGTGTGCCACTGATCGTGAGCACTTAATGCCCATTTTATGAGTTCTGTTCGGCTTATCGCACGACCACTTACGATAGTGCCCACGACCACTGGTCGTGCGCCACTGGTCGTGCGATCATTGTATTTTATAATTTTCTTCCCTTGAAGGCTCCGTCCAGTCAGGCGCACGATCACAGGATGATAGTGCGCACGACCACTGGTCGTGCGCCAACGACCGTGCGCGCTGTTCAGTCCAGCGCCTATAAATTGCCCTGCTCGCGATTTTAGGTTGGATCTCTCGCCGTTTTTACGCCCGACTCCGCCGTTTCGCCCTTTTCCGCTGGTTCTCCGCCCCCCTAGGCCTCCTCCATCATCCAAGAATTCAAGGAGGAGATTCCACGCATCTTCATCACCAAGCAAGGAGTTCTTCGCATTAGACGTGGCCGGATGGTAAAGCGCTGGAGAAGACGGGTCCATTGGGAGGTGTGACAGCCCTCCTCTACCCCGGACGCAGTTGGGACCGAGCTAGGATGTGGATTGACAACCCGACGATTCCTACCGTGAATCTACAACGAGACTCCAGATTCGGTCATATCTCTTGCCTTTTTCTTCTACTTGTGTGGTTGTAGTTGTTTGTAATCTCTATATTTAGATGATGAATGCTATGAACTATGTGTATTATTGTCTATTTCATGTTTATGGAATTATTTAGTTCATATGTGTTAATGAGGTGCGTCCCCATCCATTTTCCACTCCTCCACCGTGCCCGGTGCCGCACTAGCAATTGCTAGTGGCGTGCTTGTTGAAGAGGTCCCGACGACCCTCATTCCGTTAGCCTACTCGCCCATCCGCCCACCGAAGCGTGGCATAGCGGCCCGTGTATTCCATCCCGCCTAACGAAGCAGCGCGCTCAAGGCCTGCATAGTTCGATCCGTTTGCCTACTCGTCCATCCGCCCTTGCGACGCAGCGCGCTCAAGGCCTGCCTAGTCTCCATCCCGCCAAGCGAAGCATTGCATAGCGGCATTGCATAGGAGTAGTCATAGCATTTTCTCTTTATTTTACACAAGTCAAATCACCCCGTTTCCGCATTCCATCCGACTCAAGGACTTCGATTTCAAGTCCTTCCTCAATAGTTAACTCCACCTTACTGTGTTCCTTCCGAGATCGATACTCGGGGATTTACTCCTCGTTTTATATTACTTGAACGATCGGTACACTGTCGTTTCGTGTCGCAGTCGAGCTACCGCCTATAGTGGTGTGTGAGATTTGCGCCATCAATAATCCACCTGCTCGGCAGCAGCAGCAATTGCATTTTCATGTACCTGAATGGCGGAGGCAGCAGTCATCTCCGTTACTTTCTTGTTTAGCATCTCCACTTGAAGCGCCAGTTGGGATACAGAGTCCACTTCGTACATACCTGTAGGTTTATGTGGGAGAGACCTAGGCGTATTCCACTGATAGGTGTTCATCGCCATATCCTCGATAAGCTCAAGAGCGCCCTCCGGACTTTTTCGGTTCAAAGAACCACCGGATGCGGCGTCTATCATTTGCTTGGTTGCTTGATTTAGCCCATTATAAAATGTCTGGACCTGTATCCATATAGGAAGAGCATGATGAGGGCAGCGTCTCAAAAGTTCCTTGTACCTCTCCCAAGTGTCATAGAGGGTCTCAGAATCGATTTGACAAAAAGTACAAATATTAGTTCGAAGTTTAGCAGTTTTAGCGGGGGGAAAATACCTAGCAAGAAATTTTTCAGTTAAAGTGTCCCAAGTAGTGATTGATCCTCTTGGGAGAGAACTCAACCACTGTTTGGCTTTTGTTCTTAAGGAGAAGGGGAAGAGTCTTAGCCTGATCGCATCGTCTGAGACACCATTAATTTTAAAGGTATCACAGATCTCAAGGAAACTAGCAATATGCAAGTTTGGATCTTCATCTAGTGATCCGTCGAACAGCGCATATTGCTGCACCATTTGTATAGTGTCGGGCTTAAGCTCAAAATTGTTGTTCGCTATTGCAGGTCGAACAATACTGGATTCTGTACCCTCCAAGTTAGGCCGAGCATAATAGGACATGGTCCGTTGCTGGTCAACTTCTAGATTGGGATCACCCATAATTTCAGAATTAAAATCACAATCACCGTTAGAATCCTCAACCGTCTCCTGAGAAGTGGAACCACCGAATCGTAAATTTCTCCGAAAGGAGCGTTCGATTTCCGGGTCCAAATCAACAAGTAACGACGAATCCGTGCGGGTCATGCACTAGCAGAAGGAAAATGGGAAGAGGGAAAATTAACAAAGGTAAAGAAAAAAAACAAGATTAAAAATGATAATTATTTTTTTCTTTTTTTTAGGCGGATTATATTAGTCCTGGACTTCCCGAGATCTACCCTGTGAGGGGTTTGCAACGGTACTAGAGGCTATGATGGGAATTCAAGCCCAAAGCGTCCTTTCCAGGAATTTAGGTGGGATAAAAAAGATGATGATGTAGGTGGATTATAATATATAATAATTTTTTTTATTTTTGTAGAAGTAATAGCGACGACGTTTTCTTAATATTGACAAAAACTCCCCGGCAACGGCGCCAAAAACTTGATAATTAATTTACTATCAACCCAAAAAGGCAAGTGTACCTATCGAATTGTAGTACCAAGGTCGTATTTAAACTCGGGGTTGCCAATTACTACTACTCACACCGTTACTAATATCCTACCGAACGAAAGTTGGTTTTGGTTTTTGAAAATGAAAAATGGAAGTACGAAAATTTAATAAAAGAGAAATTCACGATTTAAAAAGACTTAGCACTTGATTGGGTTTTCTTGTGAATCCGATTATAAAAGAGGCGCTCTAATTCTTAAAAATTCCGTTTCGATTGGAGGATTGAAGAAATACGATAGAGGCTAGCTAGAGACAACTACCGCCTAAGTTTAATAATACTTCAAACATAATCTCTTAAAATTTGAAATAAATTAAAATTGCATGAACGTAAATCCTGAATCCAAAAGCAACGATATTTCCAATTCTCAAAGAAAATACAGCAAACCCTTTATTTCTGATGAGATCTAAAGCATCCACGAGCCTCTCGGCTAACTAGAATACTAAATCGGATGGCGAAATTTATATACTAGCAATATAAACTCGCGACCAAAATTTAATCAGAAATAAATCGACACGAAGAGATCTAAGAATTTGAGACCATAAATTATAAATTAATCTTCATCCCAATACTAACCAATCAAGCACTAAGAGGAAATTTAGCTACGCATATTAGAGAAGAAAATGACAATATTGTAGAAAGAAAACATTTTCATTAGTTAAATAAAGAGAGTACAATACTGAAAGTGAAATAACAATAATATTCTCACGACAAAGGAGTACAAGGCATGGAAAATAAAAGCTTGAAAAGAAAGAACTTGATCTCAAACTTGCTCTCTTGCCAAAAGTTCTCCAAAAGCATGAAGTATGGGTTCTATTTATAGATGGAGGGGGAAAGTTCTAGAAATCACAAGAGAAGAGGGAGACCAAGGGGTGGACGGCCACATGCATGGAGAGGGGAGATGAATTTCATTTAATGGGAGGAGGGAGAAAGAGATTCATGCATGGGAACATACATGCATGATTTAAATAGGAGGAGAGAGAGAAGGATTTCATGCATGCATATTATCCAAAAGAAAAATAAAAAGAAAAATAAGAGAGAGAGAGGGGAGATGAATGAGAGTTAAATGGGGATAAAAAATAAAGAGAGAGAGAAGAGAGGGAAAGGGGGAGTTCGGCTAGGAATTGATGGAGGGAGAAAATAATATTAAAAAAAGGAAAGAGAGAGAGGAGAGAGGAGAGGGGGGAAGGGGTTCGGCCAACAATATTGGCAGCCATGCATTTTCATGCAAAGGTGGCGGATTTGAGCTTGCAGAGGGCTGCTCGGGCTTGACCAGGAAGAGGGCTGCTTGGACCATGTTTTGGGCTCGGTTTGCACCATAGGAGGAGCTCGGACTGCAACATGCTGAGGGGGCTGCACCATAGGTATTTTTTTAATAAAATTTGACTTGTCTTGAGCATGAATTTGTGCGACTCTTGGTGGCCGGACTGCATTACTTTCACTGCGAAAATATGTTGCGACGACGATTCGACAGCGGGCACTAATGATTCCACCTAGGCCTGTCAAAATAACACATAAATTAACATTAGTGAGAAAAATTATAAAAATAATAATAAGTAGATAATTATACTAAAATTTAGAGAAATATATAGAATTTATATTAGAAATATAAAAATAATGATAAGCATATTTAAGTCAAAATATGCGTCATCATGCATGCAAGTTATTATGACAGGATGTGTATTATACCTTGCCATTATATCAGAAGTCGATGAAGAAAATTTAATGATCAAGGATGTGTCTGTCGTTTGTAATTGCCCAGACCTATCTAACCTCCCACAACAAAGGGAGATAGACTTTCCAATCATTCTAATCTTTGGGGCAGAGCTAGTCTCTAAGGCCCCCATATCATCTTGTGTTACCTAAGATGCAAGAGTTGAAGAAACAATTGCAAGATTTATTAGACAATGGATTCGTCTGTCCGAGCACCTCTCCTTGGGGTACTCCAATATTATTTGTAAAGAAAAGAAGGATGGGAGTTTATGCATGTGTATTGACTATGGAGGATTGAATAAGGTAACAGTCAAAAATCGGTATCCCTTGATGAGGATTGATGACTTATTCGACCAATTGCAAGGCGCATCAAACTTTTCAAAAATTGACTTATGCTCGAGCTATCATCAGGTAAGAGTAAGAGATGAAGATATCCTAAAGGTAGCATTTCGCACCAGATATGGCCATTATGAATTTCTAGTTTTGTCATTCGATTTCACGAATGCTTCAACAGTATTTATGGACATGATGAATCGGGTCATGAATGTTGGAACATGCTTTCCGCATCTCTTGGTTTGACAATAACAAATCCTATTGTATTTGATAATACTTGTTTTGTGTTTATAGTATGCAGGATTCTGTGCTTTCATATCACCATGGTTTTGTGTTGTTGTTGCTACCGCGCTGCGTTAACTCTACTACTGGCGCTAGCATTAACGAACCGCTGAGAAGAAACCGCTGAGAAGGGAAATCGCTGAGATGCAAGTTGGCATTCGACGAAATGGAAGTTGCGTTCGACGAACTGGAGCTCGGCGAAATGAAAACTGCGTTCGACGAAATGCATGCTTTACCAAAAATAATGTGTCGACGAAATTAAGGCCAGCTCGAAGAAGATGCGCTCGACGAAATCATCTACCGCGGATCACTAGCACTAACGCTGGCGTTAGCATATATGGAAAATAGTGACAGAAAGTAAACAGTGGAGAAAAAGGAATGTTGCCCGGCAGTAGCTTTTGGAAACTTCCCGTCAGCAGTTGATTGAGGAGCAGTTTTTGAAGAAGATTGTGGCTGAAGGAAGGAGATCTCGCTAACGCGGGGCATTAGAGATACCGCGGTGCGCTAGTGTTTGGCGCTCAGAATGTTGCCTAAACTACCACGATCCGTGTGCTTCATTGCTTAATGTGGCTACCGCGGGGCGGTAGTACTACCGCAGGCAGTAGTGGCTGAATCTATAAAAAGACGCATGTCGCCTCCGTTGCGGCTTGCTGATACGAAAGGAATTGAAGCCATATATTCAGAGCTCTCGTGAGAGCCTTCTTCAAGCAGCCCGAAGAACTCCGTCAACGTTCGAGAACGCAAAAGAACTTGAAGACCAATACGATCACATCTACATCGACATTAAGTTCTACTTTTGAGGGAGTTTCTAGTTTGTGTCTTGTTTTATTTTTCAAATTGTAATCTTTATGTTTTGTGTTCGGTAGAGGAACGCGCCACATGGCGACTAGGGCCTTGCGGGGACTAGGGGGAATTCGCCACACGGCGACTAGGTCTAGCTAGGACTTAGGGAGGAATTCGCCACACGGCGACTACGTCTAGGGAGTAGATCTATGGGGTGTTCAAGGCCTTTCTGGTGATAGATTGACTAGAGCGGCTTGAGCCAACCGGTTCGTGGGGATACGAGTCGGTATAGAAAATGAAAAGAGTCTTTCATTATTCGCTTTGATTTCTAGCGTCACTGAAGTCAAATTTTGTAATAAAGTTATTAATGATAATCATGCCTTTTCATGTTGAATAAAATTGATTTCATTATTCCAATCTCTTTACTCTTGATTTAACTTACTTCAACAAAAAATATCAAAAGTTTTCTATTAAAGATTAAAGTTTTTTAAAACCCTTATTCACCCCCCCCCCTCTAAGGGCGCTTACAGATCCAACAAGTGGTATCAGAGCCAGGTTATTCCAATTCAGCTTAACAACCGGGAATAATGGCATCTCATGATCTCGCTTCTATGAGTGGGGGAAATTTTTATGAAGAATAAAAATCTCTTGCACCACCCTTATTCGAAGGATGAAATTATAAAGGGTGGAAATTGTTAATGGAAAGGTTCATTAAAACATTAGATATCAACGCATGGGATATAGCAATAACAAGAACAGCAGACGAATCAAATAAACAAGAGCGTCACCTAAATGCAAAAGCTATGAACTATATTTTATGTGCTTTATCTCAAGATATCTTCAAATTAATATATTGTTTTTCTAGTGCATACAAAGTGTGGAAATTTCTTGAAGAAATGTATGATTCTCCTTCTACAGGTATGGAACAATCACAAGAACTGGAGCATATGCAAGCTTGCACAAGTCTTCAAGAATGCTCCTCTCATGACAGATCAATGGAGCATACATCAAATGGAAGAGAAGAAGAAGTACTGTCTTCGGAAGAGGAGTGCCAAAAAGATGTCAAAGAAACTATGTGTTCAAATCATGCCTCTCCCGAAAGCAATGTAAGGAAATCAAATTCTATCTTTTGTACTTCTATTTCTACATTACAATTGCTACAAACTACTAAACGTAAGATTAAGAAATTAAAAAAGGTTAATGCAAAACTTTGAAAGCAAATGTGAATGTAAAATCCAAAAATAATGTGTTTGAATCTCCTTCATGCTCTTCATTTGAAAACTCCACACCTTGTATTGATTATAACGAATTAAAAGAAAAATACAAAGTACTTGAAAAGGAAGTTATTTTTATAAAAGAACAAAATGAAAAATTATGTTTAGAAAATTCATCCTTGAAAAATGATTATGCTAAGGTCTATAAAATTGAAATTAAAGAGATGGATGAAACATTTGATGAATATAGAAATAACTATCAAAATCATATTGATTCAATTGTTTCCACTCTTAAAAATAGCACAATCGCTTATCATAAATCTAGACATACTTTGAAATTGAAGAATGATGAATTAAAAACAAAAATCAACTTGCTTATGAAAATGGTTAATACAAATTCACAATATCAAACTATATCTAAAAACAAGTTGAATATGAATATGAACATCTTACCTAAGTTTAAAAATGGGAGTAAGGAACATAAAGGATTTGTAAATCAAAATCAAAATCCCCATAATTTACAATATCATGTTTCTCCCAACCTAAAATTAAATGCAAACAAATTTCCTTCAAAGTATAAAATTCAAAAACCTTTTTGATCGAAATATTCAAGTAAATGACTATGGAAATTTGAAAACTAAAAATAATGTTTTGCAAAAATCATCATGGAAATTTGACAAATAGAAATAATATTAAACCAAGGTTTGAATGGAGGCCCAAAGTTAAAGATGGAACACTAACTCCACTCAAATGGGCACATTCGACCATATCTCCCCAAAAGCAAACACGTTGTATTTGTGTGCCCAAAGGAACCGTCACACCCGGTCCTCTTTGGATACCTAAATCTCTCATTCATGAGTATCCAATCATTTGCATGAAGTAGAAATCAATAAAAAATTAAAATATCAATTATCTACTTCATGATATGCTGAATTTCCTTTTTGTTTTTTTTTTTGTTTTTATTTCTTTGAGTCATCATGATATGATCACATTATATAACATGTGATATGACTTCCACATATTAAACCAAAACTCATAAATAAATCAAATTGAATAAAGTTGAATAAAAAGTTATATCATTTTTTTGTGATCTACTTATCCTATTTATTTTTATCCTTCTAAATCAATTTCCTAAAAAGTCATATAAAATTTGAAAAACTAAATTTGTTATATGATATTATTAAGACTAAATGAAATAAGTGTCAAAATGGATTTAAAACGTGTATTTTAGGGGTATTAGACTAAATTTATAAAATGCACAAGGTATTTAATATATTTGCGTCATTTTTGATTACCCATAGTATGTTTAATCATAAATCATGTCAAATCGGAATTGAAAAATTGCATGAATATTATTTCACTTATTTATGTTCATTTCACTCATGCATACGTTATGCAAAACTCAAGAATTAAGGTCTAATGAGTATGGAGCTTTAATGAATATGAAACCCATGTACTAAAATTTTAACTTCCGCAACTTTTTGCGATTTCTTCTCATCTCATCACTTCATTAGACAGGCCTTACATTGCACAAGCATAATTAAGAATAATTGGAAGCAAAATCGAAGAAAATCTAGGCCATATAATTAAAATAAGCACTCTCTGTGAGCTAACGCAGGCGCTAGGACCTAACGCCGGCGCTAGCTCAAGTTTCCGATTTTCTGTAATTTTAAAATTCTGAAAAATCACTAAGAATATATTATTTTATATGTATTACTCATTTTTGCATTTCTGCATATAATTGATTTTTGAAAAATCAAAATACAAAATTACAAAAGCTAAATTACAAAAAAAATATTTTATTTCTTGCTTCTTTTCTTTGGCTAGTTGTTGGATTTCTATTTCTATATGCAAAAATCAAATACAAAAAAAAACAAGTATGAACAAGTATTTTCTTGAACTTACATTTTCTATTTACATGTACCTTGCGAAAGGGAGATTTGGGCTATCATCCCAACACATCTCCTAGTATCGGGCGAACCCCTCTCAGGGTAGACCTCGGGAAGTCCAAGATCAAATTATATGAGTTCAAACTTTAAATTAAAATTATTTTTCAAAAAGATCAAAAAAAAATACTCTATGGACTTTATTGTGAAACTCAGGCATGATTTAATCCATCATTTAGACTTTGTACAATGTTACAATTCATTCCTTCAAACTACTTTAAACATTGTCTTTTTCATGCTTTGAAACTTCTAAACACATGTGCATAAATTATATTGTAAAAGTTGTGTAGAACCAAGCTTAGCATGCCTCTAAGTATGAGTAAATGTTTTATGTTTGATAATGATATTTATTCACTCACTTATTTTGGCATTGTCTACATATGTGTTTAATCTAAGAATGCTTGTGTATGTTTTGTATTAGTACAATGAATTAAAATTGCTCAAGTACCTTACCTACATTACCTTTATTTGCACTTTTAAAAGTTAAGAAAAGTGGTTATGTTTTCATAAATTATATTGGTTTGCAAAACAAGTGTATTCAGAGAACTTTGTACAAAACAAAAATCATAAAATGAAGTGACAAAGGTAACTCCACCAAGCACTACTTGAACCTCCTGATAAGTCTTAATAAGCGTTGTGAGGTTGAGCACCTTGGAAAGAATAGTAAAGTGTCTTGTGCAAACCTTATCTTTCTTTCAAAATAAAAACCACTTACTCTTAAGTACACCAGATCACTAGTTTCAATATTAAAATAAAATAAAATATGTGATCCCCCAAGCACTACTTTGCACCCTTATAAGTCTTAATGAGCTTTGTGTGTGCAAAGCATCTTGGTAGTTGTACATTTTTGTTGTGCATTGAAGTTTGTGGAAGTAAAATTATTTGTGTTTTATTGTGCTCTTTACTTTACATATTTCTTGTATTTTTGATTAAAACATTTGTTTACTCTACTCAAAATACACTTATGTGCACATCATTATCTTCCATAACACTTCTTCTTATGAGTATTGGATCCTAATGCAAATTCTATACTACTCTTTATTTATGAAATGCACTAGATAACCTAGCATGATCTCTACAATGTTTTGTATGTTGTGAATTTGTGAATTAATATAACGTTGTAGTAATTTCTCTTTGAAAACATTATTTCATGCTTGGTTACTTTATTGTCAAAATTAAAGATATTAAATGCAAAATGATTTACAAAAACTTCTTCATTTTTGGAATTTAACTCATATATCTTCTTATGAATCGTCATGTTTATGAAAAGATGTTTTCTTGTATTTCAAAGTCTTCCGCATCATCACCATATATTTTTATCTTGCGCTTTCATGCTTATATAAAAGTATTAAATTTCAATATTCTTTTTTTAACAAATAGTAAACTTGCTTGGTAAAATTTATATTGGTTGCTCTCAACATGAAAATATTGTAATGCTAAAACACTGATTCATTAAGGGATTTCAAAATAGCTATGTGAGGTGTTTGTTTAAAAAATTTAAATAAAAATATAAATCCATATGCTATGTACTCATCATTTGATTTAAAACGCTTAAATGATTCCAATAATTATTATCCATGACTTCATATCTCTCCATAGCGGGGGCGTATGGTTGTAGACATTAGATAACCTTATCTCTAGTCATGTCTTGTCCTTAACTGGGGAGGGTTCCAGTGGGGCCTTGCGAGGCACTGGGGGGGAAAGAGTGCTAGGTTAAATTTTGTCTAGTGTTTGCATATGGGACTAACACCCCAACCTACGGCATGTATGCAGCTTCTCATGCCCATTCGTCACTTAGTACGGGGATAGGGTGTAGACATATTCTCTGGGTAGATTAGTTACTTGGAAATCATTACTTTTATGCTTAAAACATTTATAAAGCAAAATCCTTTTGTGTACTTAAAATCCTACAACATCTATTTTGTTATGTCTAAAATTCTTAATCATTTACCATTCTTCACAATTCCTATATAGATGTTCAATTCAAAAAATATTTCGTCATGCTTTCCACATCTTTACTACTTGTACGCTCGATCATGAATACGTTTTCCCAACAAGTGGTTTCTTTATGACTATTTCTTCACATTCCTTTTTTCTCTCTCTCCTATCTATTATATTTTTTGCGTTTCACTCTTTATCATGATCATTCCCTCTCTACACAGTTATTGCACTTTTGTTGGACTACCTCTCCACCCTCTTTTGATAATACCAACAGGGGGAAAATAAATTTGAAAGAAATTAACATGTTTTGGGGAGTCAAGTTCATAGGAAGTTTTGTTGTAGGGGGAGCATTCACTTAGGGGGAGAATTCATTTAGGGGGAGCATATGCACATGTCTCAAAATTCATGCTTATCTCTATTATAAACACAAACTCATATCAATTGCATTATTTCTTTCTAAGGGATGTGTTATTATCAAAAGGGGTAGTTTGTTGGAACATGCTTTCCGCATCTCTTGGTTTGACAATAACAAATCCTATTGTATTTGATCATATTTGTTTTGTGTTTATATTATGCAAGATTCTGTGCTTTCATATAACCATGGTGCTGTGTTGTTGTTGCTACTGCGCCGCGTTAACTCTACCGCCGGTGCTAGCATTAATGAACCACTGAGAAGAAACCGCTGAGAAGGGAAACCGCTGAGAAGGGAAACCGCTGAGATGCAAGCTGGCATTCGACGAAATGGAAGTTGCGTTCGACGAACTGTTGCTCGACGAAATGAAAACTGCATTCGACAAAATGCATGCTTTACCGCGGTGCGCTAGCGATCGACGAAATGGTCGACGAAATGAAGGCCAGTTTGACAAAGATGTGCCTGACGAAATGATCTACCGCGAAGCGCTGGCACTGAAGCTGGCGTTAGCATATATGGAAACTATTGACAGAAAGGAAACAGCGGAGAAAAAGGAATGTTGACGGGTCGCTATGTTTGGCAAGTACTATCGTGGCACGTTAGGTCTAACGCCCGACGGTAGCTTTTGGAAACATCCCATCAGTAGTTGATTGAGGAGCAGTTTTGGAAGAAGATTATGGCTGAAGGAAGGAGATCTCGCTAACGCGGGGCGTTAGAGATACCGCGGCGCGCTAGTGTTTGTCGCTCAGAATGTAGCCTAAACTACCACGATCCGTGTGCTTCATTTCCTAATGTGGCTACCGCGGGGCGGTAGTACTACCGTAGGCGGTAGTGGCTTAATATATAAAAAGACGTGCGCCGCCTCCGTTGCGGCTTGCTGATTCGAAAGGAATTGAAGCCATATATTCAGAGCTCTCTTGAGAGCCTTCCTCAAGCAGCACAAAGAACTTCGTCAATGTTCGAGAACGTAAAAGAACTTGAAGACCAATACGACCGCATCTACATCGACATCAAGTTCTACTTTTGAGGGAGTTTCTAGTTTGTGTCTTGTTTTATTTTTCAAATTGTAATCTTTATGTTTTGTGTTCGGTAGAGGAACTCGCCACACGGCGACTAGGGCCTTGCGGGGACTAGGGGTAATTCGCTACATGGCGACTAGGTCCAGGTAGGTCTTAGGGAGGAATTCGCCACACGGCGACTAGGTCTAGGGAGTAGATCTTGGGGGTGCTCGAGGCCTTTCTGGTGATAGATTGGCTAGAGCGGCTTGAGGCCGTATCTGGGGAGAGATCGGCTAAAGCCAACCGGTTCGTGGGAATAAGAGTTGGTATAGAAAACGAAAAAAGTCTTTCATTATTCGCTTTGATTTCTAGCGTCACTGAAGTCAAATTTTGTAATAAAGTTATTAATGATAATCATGCCTTTTCATGTTGAATAAAATTGATTTCATTATTCCTATCTCTTTACTCTTTATTTAACTTACTTCAACATAAAATATCAAAAGTTTTCTATTAAAGATTAAAGTTTTTTTAAACCCTTATTCACCCCCCCCCCCCCTCTAAGGGCTCCTACAGTTCCAAAAAATGAAGCCTTTTATTGATTAATTCATTATCATCTTTAAAGATGGTATCTTAGTGTACTCAAAGAATGAGATAGACCATGAGAGACATTTAGAACAAGTTCTTCAAATACTAAAAGAACATCGACTATCTGCAAAATTCTCTAAGTGTCATTTATGTTTTAAAGAGGTAGCATTGCTTGGTCATATTATCAATGCTGGAGGAATCTCTGTGGATCCTACCAAAATTACGGCAATAGTCGAGCGACCTCACCCGACTAATGTAATGGAGTACAAAGTTTCTTGGGTTTAGCGGGATACTATCGAATGTTCGTTAAGGACTTTTCAAAGATTGCTACTCTAATTCGCTTAACTAAGAAGGCAGTGAAGTTCAAATGGAGCCATAAACGTGAAGAAAGTTATCAGAAGCTTAAGTAGTTGTTAGTTTCAGCACCAATGTTAACCCTATCATATGGTTTTTAAAATTTCCAAATTAATAATGATGCATTGTTTCAAGGGTTAGGATGTTTCTTGATGCAAAGAGGGAAGATTATCACCTATGCTTCAAGACAACTAAGGGGAGCAGAAACACATTATCCTATCCATGAGCTGGAGTTAGCTACTGTAGTACTTGCCCTAAATATTTGGAGTCATTATCTAGTGGGGACAAAGTGTCAAGTGCTTACATATCATAAAAGTTTAAAGTACTTCTTAGAACAAAAAGACTTAAACATACGACAATGAAGATGACTTGAGCTCATCAAAGATTACGACATAGAGATCATGTATCATCCTGGCAAGGCAAAGGTAGTGGGAGATACTTTAAGTCATAGATCAGAGCCCAAGTCGATGGCATATGCATTAATTGCATATATGGAGAAATTAAAGTTGAGTTCATGAACCTCAACAAGTATGACAACTATACCATGATTGGTCATCTCTCCCAATCGGTTAAAAATTATCCAAGAAGACCAATATGATGAAGAATGGGAGAAAAATTTCAAAGGCCCTGGTAGAAAATCGGCAATCAAACTTTTGTATTGATGATGATGGCAATCTATAGTGCGGTAATAGATGTGGAGTTCCTAAAGTTGATAACCATTTAGATCTAGTAATACGAGAAGCACATCGGTTGAAACTCCCAATCCATCCGGGAGTGACAATGATGTACCATGATTTATTGATAAACTTCTGGTGGTCATGCATGAAATTTGATGTTGCAAAATTTGTTCAACACTACTTGACCTGCAAGCAAGATAAGGTTGAAAGTGGTTTCTAGGTGAAGAAGTGCAACCACTACCAATCCCTAAGTGGAAATGGGAAGACATCTCGATGGATCTAGTAGTAGGTCTTCCATGAAACCGATCAGGAAATGACACAATTTGTGTAATCGTCGACTGACTAACCAAGTCAACCCACTTCTTGCCAATAATAGTTAGTGAGTCAATGTCAAGGTTAGCTCAGAAATACATCTATCCTTTAAACCTTGGGAGATCTGGAGAGAATGTGAGAAATAGGAGAGAGAAAGCTTTGGATCGCTGCTAAATCTTCAGGGATACTTTGGGAGGAGCTCGAGGTCCATATTTGTCCTCGGCTCATGTTGAAGCCTTCCAAGGTGTTGCAAAAGTGGCACAGAAATAATTGTTTTTCCCCTGCACGTATTTAATTGTCCTCAAACTGCCCGAGTGCTGCCAAATTTCTGCGGAGGTACTGACTTTGCTAAAAGGAATTTCATAGCTCAATTTGGGAGCATGAAGATCGAGGTATGTAAATTGTGTGACAATGATGCAGCGCTCCCTAAAGATTCTTTTGTGACCTAGTCCGGGATGCAAATTGTGTGAGTTGAACCCCTGTCAGTGAATTCGCTATCCGCAGGACATGTTGGGTCCCAACAAAGCCTGAAAAGACAGTGAACCTCCGGTTAGGCCAAGCGGCGTACTGTAATTAATAACTAATAAATGAGTTATTTTTCTATAAAAAAATATATTTGAAAAGGGGGGAAACAGATATATATGATGATGTGCTCAATTTGTTTGTTGCTTTTGTTACATTACTCTACATGTATATCGTGCATTACATATATTTATATTGTGCTATTCTTCTAGAGGTGATCAAGCAAAGATGCACACTAGCCTACTAAATGTTTTTAGGTACATATGAAGATGTGTGTGCAAGAGCATAGTAAGGAAGACTACCTTATATTATATAGCATGTAAAAATATAAAAGTAAGAAACATAAGTATGTGTGGCAAGTTGTACTTGTATAATTGTAAAATATCAATAAAATATGTTTATTTCTTATTCCAAATTTGTGTACTGACAAAAGATCATAAATCACATTACTATTCTTGCCTCATTAACTCGAGCTTATCGGGCCAAGGTGTGATAGTCTCTATCATCAGGAAGCCAATTCCGGTGATGGGGATGCCTCAAGGGCCTTCAGAAACTTTCAAGGAGTCGTTTCTGACCTGGTGGCACCCCCTAGTGAACCTCTAGAGGCCTGGGAATGGTTGCCCCTATTGGAGGTGGTCTGAGATGGAGCGTCTCGTTGGAATGCCTCTCTAGAGCTCGATGAGAGCTTTTAAAGATCCTTAAATTATCTAATAGAGGAGGTATGTTGAGGAACGCATCCCCGAAGGATTGAAATGGCTTAATCGAGTCCTAGGTGGCATCGCAGAAAAATTGATTTGTCAAGCAATTCCTTGCTCCAAATCACTGTCGGCTTGTCTCAAGAGGGGGATTTCAATATGAATTGGTTTGCGCGAGGGAGAAGAGATAATCTCGAGGTCTGGTGTGTACTATTAAGGCCTAGTGGGGGAGAGCTTTCTCGCAAGCTCTTGGGTGAGCTCCTCCACCTGTGCAGAACCTTTTCCTGTGGCGGCAAGCCTCTAGCTAGGGAGAGGTTAATATTTAAGCTCCTTTTTGGTCCTCCTAGGGTTGACCAGCTCTGAAATTGCCTAAAAATTGAAAAAGCAAAATGGTCGGGATAAGGAGGTTATCGGTCATGGCTTGGCTAACTTGAATTAGGGGTTAGCTTGGGAAATTTTATCTTTAGTACTATCTAGACCAGCTGAGGTGGCAATCCATGTGCCTCGCATATATATTGAGTGATGAGGCTTCATGATGAAGTGGAGGGGGTCAATTGGGTTTAATCAAGCATAAAAGTGGGCTTTAACCTAGGATTAGGCCAAGTTTGACTTCCTATTTGACTTTGGTGAGGTAGCATTCCTATGTGGCATTTGGATAAGGTAGGTGGGTCCTAGTGGAGCTAAGTTGACCATCATGGGTCACATTAGGTTCTAATAAGTTTAAGGGTTTATTTGCACTTCCATAGGGGAGGGGTTGGCCCAGCCAACCCTTGACTTGCCATGTCACCATAGTGAGGTGGACCCCCAAGGGGTCCCTTGGGTCCACCTCAAGCTCAAGAGGGTATGTCAAGGTGAAATTGGGCTACGATGCACCAAATATATCAAAATTGGTCTAGGCGAGCTCAATTGAGTGTTGGGCCCCACATGGCATGAGCTAGCTCAATTGGAGCTATATGGTGCACCTAGGTCTCTACTAGGTCACCACTAGAACAAAGACTGATAGAGGCCCCCCTAGAGTACACTCTAAGACTTGTGTGTACTCATAGTCTTCCTATGGCCAACCAGGGCTCTTACAGGTGCCCAAAAACTCTTAGAGTACCCTACTAAAAATGGTATGTTACATTATAATCATGTCAAAGCTTTCACCAATTCACAAACTATCATAATAAATACGAAAAATCTCCTAACCCACAATTATGACATGGATACACATTTCCCAAACTCATATAGGAATGCACACTAATATACAAACTATAATGGATTTTTAATCACAAAAAGCATACCAATTTCTTTATGCCGGAATGGACACTCACACATGGAACTCATGCCAACCACTATCTTTCCTTTCAGTTGGATTAATAATCACCAAATCATCTCACTCATACAATGATCATTACACATTGGTCATTATAAAGTACACATTTGCCTTTACAAATCACCTCCGAAGGCCAAGACAAATCCACTCCAATGCCTCCAACAAATTCCCAATCCTAGGACATATTCCAACCATCTCTAAGGGATTATTCCATCCTTCAATATCCATTATATTAACCACAAGAAATACATTCATGAAACATTCATATAAGCTTCACAAAATCTCCACATTAGGGTTTGCAACAAATATAAGTTTCACCATTTTCTGCATCTATTTTATCATATAAACCAAAGCATTATCTTTCGACAACCGAATTTCCTACAATAATTCGAGATTATAACAAATCTATGGATGCCATAACCATTGTGGAAACAAACCCTAATGCAGCTTCCAAGCAAAACATCATTGATTCATGTCAACGACCATGGATAGGCTTCACAGACCATGTCTAATCTAAAATGCACATTGTATTTCTACATGCAAGCATGTCGAGGATGCAATCCCATGCTCTGGTGATTCATAATAAACCGTAGACATCATAAATTTCTAAAGAGTATTTGATGCCACCATCACATCAATAACATAAGAAAATCATGAACATCATTAACGGAAATGCTAAAACTTAGGAAGAAGAAGATCATTACTTTTTCACATGCCTTTTTTGTCATGAGAAATCTGAATAAATGGGAGGAATATGACAGTTGAAGCAAGAGCAATCCTCTACCAGAAATGTCTCATCGATCAAACTCACAGATCTCCATCGGTGGCGTCTTCTTCCTCTCCAAAATCTCTTCTTCCCATCCTTCTTTCTCCCTTTGAAAATGGATTAAAGTGGTTTTGTTTTCTATTTTTGCCAAGCTTAGAACCTTAGTAAACATCCTAGGATGGTAGACTCTCAAACACCCTATCAAAAGTCTTTGAATTGAGTCAAAATAAGAGGTTTAACCCATACATGCCCTGGTTATATGTTGTGTACCAGGGGCATGTACAACCTATTTTCAACCAAACTGACTTCCATGTCTCAGGAAGTCTTCCCCCATCTTTCCAATGTTACACTCCCATGTTACACGACATGGAAATAGGGCATGTAACATGTTTTACTCCATTTTGGCCACTAGATAATGCTACAAGTTTCTGGACACAACTCTCGCTCTATTTGGAGCAGTATCAACCATATATGACCATAATTAATGTTTTATTCCATCCACATTTCCTTAACCATTCCTCAGATTAGGTTATTTATCAGTTCAAGCTAAGTTAATCCTCAAGCACTCCACATCTAGTTGCCACATTAACACACATACCCTCCACCATGAAGAATGAACAGGATAAGGAAACTCAGGACATTACAATATAGGTCTTCATTCGGAAACTAATATTACTTTTTCATTTGGTATAGCCCCATGAGATTCTTTCTCTTATTGCAGACTTCTTCCATAGAGAAGTTTTATAGAGTTTTTCTTATTCCAACATTTTATATTTCTCCAGATTTCAGCTTGTGAAAGTTCTTCTATCCTTATATTCATTTATGCATTAGAACGATTGAAAGTACTTGATACCAATTGACATCATTTTTCCAGGGGGAATGGGGATTACTTTTGACCTACATAGGTCAGGGAAGGAGTGGAGGAGTACCTGACTCATGATCCTCATATAGGCATTCTCTTTGTGAGAATATTTGTAGCATATATGAGGATCATGAGTCAGGTACTCCTCCACTCCTTCCCCAGCCTATGTAGGTCAAAAGGAATCCCCATTCCCCCTGGAAAAAGGATGTCCATTGCCCTATTCTCAAAATGGACCAGGCAAATTCCCAAGCATGGTGCCATTCCCAACAGGACTCCCTCTCCTCCTAACTCTCCTAGCCATCCATCCTCACCTCCTCCTCTGCATACAGACACCTCTTCCCTACCTACATCATCCACACCAAAAGTCTCTACTACAATCACAACTCCTATCCTACCTACATCTTCACATACACCTGCTCAACCCTCCTCTAATCCTCCACCTCCTCCAACAAACTCACCTCATCACAATGATACAGTCCTCTCTCCACCTTCATCACCTCCACCTCCACCATTATCTCCTACTCCAACACATCTTGAACTATCTCCATCCACTAAAACTCTCTTCAACCAGTGTATCCAGTCAGCAGCCCAAAAGTTTCAAGAAATGCTGGATGGACACTCCTCCCAACTTCACTCTTCCATCATGCACATGCAAACCCAGATAGATGGGGTCAAGGCCTCTGTGCAAAGCTTAAAATCCTCTGTCTCTTCCTCTAAGGTGACCAAGTCTTTCTTAACCTCATTGGCTAAGAAGGTCAAGAAGGGGGAGAAATTAGATGAAGAGCAGCTCTCAAGTCACAAATCTCTCTCACACAAGTCCCTTCCTACTTCAAAAGCTGATAAGACATTTGGAAATGAATTAGTCCCAGAGCTACATACTGAGGAGCAGATAACATATGTACTCTCTATAGCAAGAGAAGCTATACAACAAGTAGTTCTCTTTCAAGGGGAGGCTAGCAGAGCAGAGAGAGATGTTGAAAAAGGCTTGTTGTTTGCTTCAGCACACTATCAATTCTCTCTGCTTTTTCTCACTTTTCTCTTGGGAGCTTTTCCTCTATTTCAAATGGATGGAGTGGATCACTGTATCTTTTTCTCTGCCGACTTCCCTCTTATTTATAGCTCTGTTTATTCAAAGAATACTATAGGAGAATAATCAATTAACAGTTAGAGAAATGGTAAGAGAGAAAAAATTCCATAATCTATATTTCTATAGAAGGAAAGAGATCATTCTGATTTCAAATTAATCAATTTAGCCAAGAATCATTTAGAAGGAAAGACTGATTCAAAATGGCTAGAAAAGAATAATATCATTCCATAAAATTTAGATCTACAGATAGAAGGAAAGAAATCTGGCTTGTTTTGAATTTGACATAGAAATTAACGTACATCGATTACTATTCGACGGAAGCATCGATTTCAGACTGGCTGGACGTCGAGAGGAGAATAAGGAAGGTGCGTCGACTAAGGTACGTCGACTTCACTAGATGCGTCGACTAGAAATCAGAGTTACGTCGACATGGGTTACGTCGAATTCTGTTTGGAGTTACTTCGACTCATTCTGAGAGGAACGTCGACTATACTTTGACGTTGCGTCGAATACTATTCAACGCATATTTACTTAGACTAGTTTTTCATTCTTAGAATTTATATTCTACTCATGTTTAGGGGTTAAGATAAATCATTTCCCCGACAGATAGTACATCGGCTCTCACACAGAAAGCCTTCACTCATGTTACAAAAACCCTACAAACAACTCAGACTTTACAAGTCCTACACAAACTCAGATCTTATCCAAGATCCTACAAGCTCAGGCTCAGACAGAACCCTACAATGTAATGAGAGTAGTTTTTTTTTATTCAGAATAGAAGGCTTCAAAGATAAAGCTTGTTGCAGTATAGTCTTCTTCATCTTCTTGCAAATGTAAGCCCAACAGTCTTTTGGATCTCTGAAGCTTTCTTAAGAATCTTCCCCTTGTTGAATATCAGATGGACTTGTCTTGTTCAGAGGGAGGATTCTTTCTTTGTTCTTCAAAACACAGTGATGAAGACTTCTTATTTTTAGACCTTTTTCTCTTTTCAGATTTATCTGAGTGAATATGAGTGTGAGAGAGAGAGCAAGCAAAAAGAACTTCTGAATTCAAAAATTCCGCTAATTATATTTCTCTGCAATCTTGCATTCAGGCCCTTGATAAATATATTATTTCACAGGACAATTACCAGAAAAGAATAAAATATGAAACGACACAATAGAATATAATAAATGATATGCCATTTTGGAACTTGCACAATTGGAAGTATTTAGAATTCTTCATTAAAGGTTGTGCAATGGCTATTATGCGGAGAATATATCATTAAAGTATTCCTTGATTAAAGGGATTGATAAACGGCGTGTGTATTAAATACAGATCAATTTCTAAGAGAATTTGTACATTAAATGATGCTCTGCAACTGTCAAGATGACAAACTTCCTTCAAGACGATATCATCTTGATCATCAAGACGTATATGTTCTTCACGACAATGTCGTCGACATACTTCTACCTTCACAACTTATTATGATATATAGACGATATAGTTCCTTCTAGATGATATCGTCTAGATGCTTCAGTCTACACGATGTATATTTAATCTTCAAGACAATATGTCTACTTCAAGACGATATCATCTAGACCTTTGTCTGCATGATTTTTACTTAACCATTTCAAAGATAGAGCTTCTTCAAGATGATATACTTTTGTCTCAACGATATAATAGCTCAGCATTAAGACGGTTTTTAACTTAGATGATTTTCACTTCTATTATAGTCTTGATACTGAGAATGCAGCTTTGATACATCTGTCATATCGTGAACTAAAATATAATATAAAAAAAAACTTTGCTTATTTATACTTGTGTTTCTTATTCAAATCTAGGAACAATGAGGGCACACTTTCCAACAATCTCCCCCTATTTGAAGAAGCCAGAACTTACAATTATAGATAAGCTTTACTAATAAATGTACTTAGTAAAAATCAATATATGGAATTAGGGAAAATAATCATGATCATCACAGATAGTCCAAAACATGATATATAAATTAGATATGAATGATAACATAGAATTATGCATATAGTTTTCCTAAATTTCATAGTCTTCATCATTCCTCTTGGACTGATTTTCCTTTTGAAGATGATCCTACCTTAACTATCTTCTAAACTTCAGCCTTCTTGGACTTCTCAGCATCAACATGCTTTTGCCTTTGCCTTTCAATAGTTGTATGGTTTGGGATGATATCTGAGAGGGGCATGAGTAGGTACTGAAGGATCTCCCATTCTGACTTTGTTTCAGTAGTCCCTTCTTCCTACTTCAGCTAGTTCATACTTTTGCCACACCTCATAACTATAAAATTTACCTCTATCATCTTTGCCTTGCTGATATAATGCCCAGGTATTTAAAATGATATCCCTTGAGTATGGGCTCCATTATTCAAAGTTTGGGTTCATTTTAACATCATCCATTCTCTTTCTCTAAGCCTTTTTCTCTTCACTATCCACATGATGTCTTTTGCCCTTTCTGACTTGCCCACTACCACTAGAGGGCTCCTCAGCAAAGTACCCTTGATAGTTTTCAGGTTGTAAGTGATGCTCTGGGAGGTCTTCTGTTGTTTGCTCATTTGATGTTCCTTCCTGAATAATACTATCTTCTAGAAGAGGGTGTTGATAAGGAATTCCATAATCCATTGTATCCGGGCCCATGGATAATACTTCATTTGATAGCCACATAGTATGATGGCTAGATAGAATCTCCCTCTTTCTGGCTTCTTCAAATAATTCCTTAGAAAGAGAGGCTTGGGAGTTCTTGAGCTTTTCAAACAAAAGAGCATTCACATTTCCAATGGCGTCCATTATTGTTCCTTGGGAAGTTCTAACTAATTGATTTTGAAGAGAAGAAAACTGGCTTTTGGTGACTTGAAGTTGATGCAATAGAGTCTCACCAATATTATCCATCAATTCCTGAGATACTTGAGCACTTGATGAGATTCTTTAAAGGATGGTATTGACAGCATCTTCTAGATCAGTAAAGGTCACATCCTGATTTTGAATGATTGCTTGTTGATTATCTCTTAAAGTAGACATTTTGTCAAGCACTATGTTATGTTTTTGACCAATCAGCAAAATGGCTTCATTTATACGTACTATTTGTTCATCGATATTTAAGACAGCTGCTGCAGCAGTGTTGTAAACACTGACAGTCTGGAAATTCACATGATGTATTTCCTCTTGCAGACCATTAATTTTGGCAGTCAGGTCATTTTTACAGCTCTGGACAGCACTATATACATATGCTTCAAAGTGTTCTCTTTGACTGTTAAGAAGGGTCTCTAGTTGGGACATGAAATCAGAAGATGGAGCTATGAGATGTGGAGTAATGACAGAGGGATCAGTTCTTGGTGGGGAAAGCTGCAAAAGATCTTGGACAGATGGCTCCCCTGCATTTGTGCAATCATAACTGTAGGCATCTCATCCTCTGTAACACCCTCCCTGTTACATAGAATATAGCAGTAGGTTCGTCCGGGACCCCACGCCATATTAAACGAACAGAAGAGCGCATTACTGAATTGAATTTTAAATTGTTAAGAACATAACCATCTCAGCGTACAGAGTCGCACAACGGAAGCATTTAATTTAATAAGATAAAACCAGTTCACAACTTGTCCACTTATTTACAAGGAATGAAAATACAACAAAGTTTGTCTATTAAACTATTTACAACAATTAGGTGGCTTCTAAACATTGGCACGCAGGCCGTTCACATGTGAAAACAGTAAGGAAATCACTTGGCCTTCAAGGGCCAGCAATACTCAGCAGCTGGGATTCCACCCCGCTATTTCCCGCTCATCTTGCCAGGACCTGTAAGTCACAATCCACCAAACGGTTGGAAAAGAAGTAACCGGACAGCTTTAGCTGACCCAGAATATAATGACCCCACCCCATGCTCGGGGCGGCAGTGCTCCGTCCCTACAAGCAAGCAATAACAGCATATATATTTCACAGGTGCGTCTAAGCACCGCATAAAAACAATCATCCTACGGTGACATCAAGTCACGCGTCATGTGCACTCATGGCACGTCATCCTCAAGTCCTTTTCCAACTTGGATGATCAGATTGACCTAGGCTGTACACACGAAGTTTCGGCACGATCGTTATGAGCTAGATGTCAGGATTCACCTATGCATAGCCCGGGTTCGATTCAGCTTGTGCCCGCGCTCATAAATGTTAGGATTCAACTTAGCCTGACACGGGTTTGGCTTCCCCTTGTGCCTGTTGAATTATAACCTCACAGGGTCATCACCTAAGCCTCAGGAGCTCGTTTAGCAATCCCAAGGATCACTGACACTAACATAGGCGCTAGCCAACAGAACACAGATCTGTTAGCTCTTTCGAGTATTTCCTGAGGGTAACCTCCAGGACTCCCTGCAGTACAACACAGTACCAAGAAACCGAAAACATACATACGTGGAGTCTTCTACGGAGTGCAATATAGTATATCAACATCACCATTCTAGACCAACCTGTCCAGAAGGGCTTCACACAGTATGCCTATGTCTGTACTGCCATTCGGGACTCCATATGCAATTTCTATGAGGATAACATTGACCCGTCGGCAGAAACCAATCCACTGAATAGTGGAAATCTGCCTACTACTATGCAAATCAATGGAGAAACATGTCCAGAGATGAAGGAGGAGATTCATTACCCTCGGCGCTCGTTTCAGTGCCATAGAGCTGAGAGGGAATCGACTGGAATATTTTGAAACAGCTTCCTTTCTAAAGAATCGACGGTGGCACAAGCACGCAAGATCTCTTTCATGGATTTGCCATTGGCACAACGACCTTCAACTAACCTCCTTCCCTCCTCTAAGCCCACTGCTCTCAGAAAGGCAGAGGATTCTCATAAAAATGAGAAGGAAAGTCAAATTTGGGTGCTTATATGATTTTCTTGCTACCGCCGGCACTAGCCACTAGCGTCTGGCGCTAGCACAGAGTTGGTACTGCTCTAATACACTATCGTTAGCGCTAGAGCTACCGCCTGTGCTAGCAATTATCGACAAATCTCTTATGTTCAGCACGGTTCGTCAAAATGCATTCATCGGGACACATTCGCCGAAAAGCTAGCGCTAACACCGGCGCTAACATGTATCGATGAATTCTCTTGATTCTTTCATCTATACACATAAATCCCTTCGTTGATATGCTACATTCTTCAATAGACCTATCTTTGGCACTAGCACTAGCGCCTGGCTCTATCTCCTTAGCTTCAATACACTTGCATTTTCTTTGCACATGAAAATTGGGGTCTTACAATTCTTCCCCCTTAAAAGAATTTCTGTTGGAACCTTAGTTTTGATTTGAGTTAGGATCCATCTTTAATGTCTAAAGTTTCTATCATAACATATCTTATAACTTAGATTAAATCCCATTAAGATAGAAGGCTGAAAAAATATATAATTAATAGGCTGAGAAAAAAAGAGAAAGATAAAAATTATATATGTTCTCTGCGTTTGACGAACGGCTATCTGCGTTCGACGAATGGTGCTCTGCGGTCGACGAATGTTATTCATTCCGCGCTCGACGAAATCCAGCAATCTCAGCTGTCAACGATCTCATCTAAGCGATTCAGCAGTCGACGAATAGATTGACTCAGTGTTCGACGAACAGACCCCGTCTCAGCGGTCGACGAAAAGTTGCGTTCGATAAACTAAAGTCTGCGTTCGACGAACGACTCAATATTTTAGCGGTCGACAAAATTATCCACGCTCAGTGGTTGACGAATCCTTCCGTTCGACGAACTCAAGTCTGCGTTCGATGAATATTCAGCAGAAGCTCAGAATGATGAATTAAATGTTCAGATCGACGAACTTGAAGCTGAGCTCGACGAAATATTATCAGCTATATAAATTCTCCTTTCGACTAAAATATGTTGTCAGATTTATTAAAGCAATATTTTATCATTTCTATTTATATATTGCTATATATATTGCTACCTTTATATATTAACATTATATCCATTGCAGCATTAAATAATATAGTCGTTGCAGATAAGCTAAAGATGGCAATTTGTCTGCTCGAGGAATCTAGGAAATTAAAGAGATATTATATCCTTCCTTATCGGGCAAGAATTCAAATCAGCCCATAAGTTTTCTCCAGAATATATACAAAGAGAAGAGCAGAGAAGAAAATAAGATAGAACAACAAGATAGAACAAGACAAGAGAATAGGAAGAACCAGGAAGAGAAAAACAGAGAAGCAAAAATAAGAAGCAGATCTAACATATTATTTATCTTCTTTTTACTAACTCCTCTTTGCAGATCATCTTCATCCCGAGACACTCAAATAATATCATTTGCTCAGGATCATACTGCATAAAGAAAAGGAGTTATTACAATCAAGAGAATAAGCCTCCACAAGCAGTCATCAATTCATATCAGACAGGGGGAGCTCTTCAACATCATCAAAGATCCAATCTCAGCAACCCATTAGGATCATCAAGAGTCATCTCAGCAAAAGAGAAGAACAATATATCTTTTCTCCTTCCTACCCCATCTTGTATAGGGTTAAAACTCCCTTCAAAAGTTTACCCATTGGTGGCAAGACACCTGATCAAAAAATCCTGTTTGGTTTTTGCGCACCTTATCAAAAGCTCATTGGTGCTAGGACACATGATCAAAAATCCTAGTGGATTCCTACTGGTGGGTAGAAGAGTAGATGTACCCAGGTTGATTGGGGAACTACTATAGCTCTTTGTGTCTTCTGGTTGCTTGTTTGCTTTGCATTTTGTTCTTGTTGCTGTGCTTGTGCTTTGCCTTCTTTGTGTTTGCTTTTATTACTCACCCAGCACTACACATATTCATATATATCATTATTTTGAAATAACTTAAGAAGAGTTTTTAACATAAGAACTAAACTCCCCTTTCAATTGGTATCAAAGCACAATTGACTTTCAATTTCGTCCCGAAATTCTAACAGTCCAAATAATCAAAAAGATACAAAATATGATTTGTACCTCAACGAAACAGCTCGGGGAACTCCTCACGCATGGTTTGCTTGCACTCCCATGTAAGCTCCTCATGACCGCAGTTGTTCCAGCGGACTTTGACCATCTTGATCAATTTATTTCGCAGCTGTTTGGCATCAGTGTCTTCGATGCAAATAGGCATGACCATTATCTTCAGCCCATCATCAACCGGCAACTGACTAGCCACAAGCCCTTGGCTAGGCTCTAGCACAGCTTTCCTCAGCACCGATATGTGAAACACATTGTGCAAACTGCTCAACTCCGTCGAAAGAGCGAGCCGATATGCAGCTTCGCCAACACGCTCCAATATCTCAAACGATCTATGGAATCTTGGACTCAGCTTTTTCAAGCGTTGAATCATGAACACACCCTTGAAAGGTTTGATCTTGAAATATACCCAGTCGCCCACGGCGAACTCAACATTCCTCTCTTTGTCGTTGTAGTATTTTGCCTGCCTATCCTGTGCCACCAACAATCGCTCCCAGATTGTTCGAATAGTCGAATTTGCATCTTCGACTTCCTTCCTCTTAAACAAGTTTGTCTCTCCAGTCTCCTCCCAAGCCAAGGGAGTACGGCAAGCTCTACCATAGAGGGCCTCGAAGGGCGCTATCTTTATACTTTCCTGGTAGCTATTATTATAAGCGAACTCGATAATGAAAAGATGATCTTCCCACTTCTTACTGAAATCCAGGACGCACATGCAGAGCATATCCTCCAAAGTTATGTTAGTACATTCAGTCTGTCCATCCATTTGAGGGTGGAAGGCAGTACTAAACTTCAATTTTGTACCCAACAATTGGTGGATTAGCCTCCAATCTTTCGAAGTAAAGCGCCCATCTTGGTCACTTACGATGCTAAGGGGCACACCTTGCAAACATACAATACTATAAACATATAGCTTTGCTAATTTCTCCACTGAATTGTCCTTCCGATTTGGAATAAAGTGGTCTACCTTCGTCAAGCAATTCATGATCACCAAATAACATCATTCCCACTCTGCGATCTCGGCAAACCGTGCACAAAATTCATCGAAATGTCATCAAATTTCCATTCCAGTATAGGAAACCGCTTTAGGAACACACTGGGTTCTGACATTCTGCCTTCACTAGTGCGCAAGTTTTGCATTTTGCCACGTAAAGTGCGCTGTACTTCTTCAAACCTGTCCACCAAAATAGCCTCTTCATGTCCTGGTACATTTTTGTGCTCCCCGGGTGAATTGTGTATTTTGAGAAATGTGCTTCATACATCAATTCTTCCCGCAATTTGCCCACACTTGGGACGCACAACCGACCATCGTTCCACATAAGACCGTCATCCAATACAAACTCTACAGCAGACCCATCCCCAGTCTCTGCCAAGTAGCGCTGCATGCTCGAATAAAGCTCCAGGGCCTGTAGTATCCTGTCCGCGAGATCGTATTACACCTCCATCTAGTTTAAGAATGCACTCGCACGAGAACTCCTCTCAACATAGGAGATCTCTAAAGCTTCCAAGTCACTGATCAGATGCGAGACATGCATCTGAATCCAGCTGGCCTGCGCAGAAGCACTCCGGCTCAAAGCATCTGCGACGACATTTCCCTCTAGGGAGTATAGTGTATCTCGAAAGTGTAGTCCCCCAGGAACTCCATCCACCTTCGCTGTCGCATATTGAGCTCTTTCTGATTTAGAAGATACTTTAGGCTCTTATGGTCTATAAAGATATCAACCTTCACACCATACAAGTAGTGCCGCAACAATTTCAGAGCGAAGATCACGGCTGCAAACTCCATGTCGTGGACCGGATAATTCCGCTCATGCACTTTCAATTGGTGAGAGCCATAAGCTATCACTTGACCATTCTGAAGAAGTACGCAGCCTAAGCCGCTCCCTAACGCATCACTATAAATTTCATAGCCTTCTGTACCACAGGGCAAACATAAAATTGGTGTCGTGGTCAGATGATTCTTTAACTCCACAAAAGCTCGTACACACTCTGGTGAGCAAACAAACTTTTGATCCTTTCTTATCAAGGTTGTTATAGGAAGTGCAATCCTCAAAAAGTTATGTACGAAGCGCCGATAGTAGCTGGCAAGTCTGAGGAAACTCCTGACTTCCGCTACTATCATCAAAATGGGCCACTCCTGGATAGCAACTATCTTCGTTGGCTCCACTGCTATACCCTCACCACTAACAACATGACCAAGGAACGCCACTGAGGCTAACCAAAACTCACACTTGGAAAACTTGGCATACAGCTGACTTCGTCGTAGGGTCTCCAATACTACGCGTAAATGAATCGCGTGTTCTTCTTCAGATTGAGAGTATACTAGAATATCGTCAATAAAGACGATCACAAACCGGTCAAGGCACTCTCTAAAGGTGCTATTCATTTGATCCATGAACACTGATGGCACATTCATCAGTCCAAACGACATCACAGTGAACTCATAGTGCCGGTAGTGGGTACTAAATGTCATCTTGGGAATGTCGTACTCCCAAATTCGCAACTGGTAGTAGCCAAACTTAAGATCCAGCTTTGAATACACCGTTGATCCAACTAACTGATCAAACAAGTCATCGATTCAAGGAATCAGATGCTTATTCTTCTCGGTCATCTTGTTCAATTCTCGATAGTGTATGCATAGATGTAGACTTCCGTCCTTCTTCTTCACAAAGATTACCGGAGCACCCCAAGGGGATGTACTTGGGCGTATATAGTCTTGCTCTAGCAACTCCTGTAACTGAACCTTCAACTCCGCCATCCCCTTTGGCGCAATTCGGTATGCAGAGCGTGACACGGGCTTGGCACCTGGCACCTGGCACCTGGCACCAGCTCTATTGTGAAGTCAATCTCTCGCTGAGGTGGTGCCCCAGGAAGATCTTTTGGAAACACATCTGGATACTCCGAGATAACAGGAACGTCACTCAGACTGGGCTGAGGCTTTGCAGCCCCAACTAGCACAACACACAATTCTGTGCCCTGCCGAGCTGCCTTGACTACTTGGACAGCAGACATTAACGTCTTGCTCGATCCATGCAAACCAGGAAGCATAGTTGCACGCTCGGTATTCTTCCCCAGTGTAACCTCCTTTGAAGTGCAATCAATGTAGGCCTGCTGCGTCGACAGCCAGTCCATACCAAAGATCACATTGAACTCTGTAAGCGGTAGTATCAGTGCTTCCAAATCAAAGTCTTGATTTCCGATTCGTACCTTTACCGCACAACCTTGATCTGCACACATAGAACACCCGTTGGGAAGCATCACATCTAACCTTTCCATTATCATCATTGAAGGCACTCCAAGTTGTTGTATGAAGGACTCTAATAGAAAGGAATATGAAGCTCCCGTATCATGTGCACTCATAGCATGTCATCCTCAAGTCCTTTTCCAACTCGGATGATCAGATTGAGCTAGGTCGTACACACGAAGTTCTGGAATGATCGTTAGATGTCCGGATTCACCTATGCCTGGCCCCGGTTTAGTTCAGCTGGTGCCCGTGCTCATAAATGTCAGGATTCAACTTAGCCAGATGATAAGAAAATTTAACCTTCTTCTTATGGTTTATGATTTATAAAAATGCGAAGAAGATTGATGATATTTTCCAAAACTATATTCGATGAAGGCAAGTGTACCTTATCGTATATAATATAGGATATTTTATAAAAATACCAAGGTCGTATTAAACTCGGGTTTGTCGAGTACTTCTACTTCGAGAAAGCGGACTATTATTTTATCGGAGAGAGAGCGGAAAAGAGAACTAAATTGCTACTAAATAAAAGAGAACGAAAATAAAGAAAGAAAATAAAACTTGATTAAAACTCGCTTTGAAATGAAATTAAAAGATAAATACTATCATTCAACTCTAAGCCTTGACCGTGGGGATTCCCGAAGCTCGAACATGCCTCTCTCGAGGTTAATGCCCAACTAAGCTTAGGAAAAATCAACCGGACTCTCGTCCTATAATTGATTACCTAAGACTTGCTTTATGCTGTGAATCCCACTATAGGATTTGACTCCTATCCGGAAGATTTACGTCATCCTCTCTCGAGGGGTGCGTGCAACTCTTTTTATTCTCGAGTGATCGATTCGTACGCACGTCCTCTCGGCTAGCTAGAATACGAAAACAAATACTGAAATTCATAACCGAAATATGAACTCGATATCATTATATTTCGAGAATAAATCAAAGGAGAGAAGATACGATAATAAGGAAAGAGATGATTTTGATTCAAAGCTTGCTAAAAATCAAGACTACAAAATAATTGATAAAGAAAAAAAATTAAAACAAGAAAGAGAGAGAAAGAGGAAGAAAGAGAGTTTGCGAAAATAAAAGAAAGCTTAAATTTTCATTGCCATAAAAGAAAGAGATTACATGAAATAAAACCTACATTACATTGCATGGAATTGAAACTAAGCTAGCTTGCATGAAATAAAATTACAAGGAATGAAAAAAAAGAAATAACAAAATTACATGAAATTAAAGCTAACCCTAAAACATGAAGAAATAAGGAAAACTGTACAAGAACAACCCAAATGGGCAGGGGGAAGGGAGAGGAATGCTGGAGGGGAACCTCTGAATTTATAGGAAAAAATTCCAGGTTACATGCCCTCGGTCACGGGCGTGACCTAGGGCGTGTAATACTTGTTCTGCACGGCTGCGACATCGGCGTGGGTCTTGCGTGACTGTGTCGCGAAAAAGGACATTACACGCCCGTGTAACTTTGGTCACGGGCGTGTACCTGGGCGGCTTCATCAATGCGGCGTGGGCTTGAGTGCGGCGCTGCAGCAAAAAGCGATCACGCGCGAAAAGTCACGGGCGTGACTCATGGGTCACGGGCGTGACTAGAGTCAACTCCATCAATGTGGCGTGGGCTTGAATTCGGCGCAGCAGGGAGCTGGGATCACGCGGGAAGTCACGGGCGTGACTCTTTGGTCACGGGCGTGACTTGGGTCAACTCCTCGACAGCATCTCCACGTCTCGTCGGTAGCCAGCTGGGAAGATTCTAAGATTACACGCCCTTGGTCACGGGCGTGACCTGGTGTCACGGGCGTGACCTGGGGCGTGACTTGCTGTGGACTAGCTCAATCTGCTCGGCAACACTTCTGGACTGATCTTAGTGTTACACGCCCTTGGTCACGGGCGTGACCTAGGGCGTGTACTATGGAATTTGTCCAAAAACACCAGAAAATCTGCAAAACAAAAATACAATTATATTTAGAACTAAAATTATAAAAGAAGTGATTTTTAACTAAAATATAAATAATATTTACAAAATTATATTAAACTTAACCTAAATACTATAATTAAAATAAGCATAAATCCTACTTATCAAATACCCCCATACTTAAGCTTTTGCTATTCCAGAGCAAAAGTATGAGAAATATTTATAAGACATTTAATAAAATTTTTAATTAAGACTAAAAATTTATTGAATCACAAGTAAGCTAAAAAGAAAATTTAAGGATTGACGAATTAAGTCCTAAATTATGAAATTAAAATAATAAGAGAAAAATATTTAGCCAAGAGTTCTCAAAAATATTAACTAGTTAACAAAATTGAATAATAAGTAAACAAAATTAGATTTACAATTTATAAAAACCATAACTTTGAAAAATCTAAAGGAAAAATGTAACTTACTAAGTATTGCTCTCTCCATACTTAATTTAAATCTAGATCAAAGATATTGGGTTAGGGGGGGTTTCATAAAATTTGGCATAAGAAGAGATCTTTGAATGAAGGTGATGGATTTTCCATTTCACCAAAGTGGTTTTTTTTTTAAGTAAAATTTTTTTTTCTCTTCTAACAACAACCCAAAATGTATATGGTTTAGGAGTAATGAATTTTATCCTCTTACTCCATGCCATATAATCTTTTCAAATATTTTGGGTGCATATGTTTTAGGGACTAATGAATTTTATCCTCTTATTCCCATGACATATGATCTTTTAAAATACTTTTTTTTATGCCATCAAAGGGGTAGGGTAGAGAAAAGACTTCTAGCTTATAAATTAAATTATTTTGAGAGCAAATTTTAGTACTTTAAACTTTCCTAAGATTTTAAAAGCTCGAGGTAGAAATAATTAAAATCTAAAGGTGTTTAAGCAAGATTACTAAAAATTTGTAACTATTTAAAATAAAAGAGAAGAAGTGCTACAGAAATATCTCTAATCAAATTAAAATCATAAAATATTTCTTAACACTAAATCACTTAAACAAAAAATAGATTTAGCAAACCATGATAGAATAAATGATTAGCAAATAAAAAAGTATAAATGCTTATAAATAAACTCAAAATGATTTTGGAAATGACAAAAACCAAAGTAAGGGCTTATTATATTTTTGGGATTTTTTTATAAGTTTATGTAATAATTTTTTTTTTGAATTTTTTTGATATTATCTTTTTTTGGAATTTTTAATATTATCTTTTTTTTTTTTTTTTGGAATTTTTTTTTTAGGATAAGAAATAAATACTAAAAATGCTAAACATAAACTAAAAAAAACCTAATTTTTTTTGTTAATTCTTGGATTTCCCGAGGTCTACCCGGTGAAGGGCTCGCAAGGTACTAGAGGCTGTGATGGGAATTCAAGCCCAAGGCGTCCTTTCCGAGAATTTAAATTTTCGATTATCTATTTTTTTTTTGAATATTTTTGGGTTTTCTAAAATTTTTTTTTTTTTTTGAAAAAGCTAATTTTTCTTTTGTAAAAGACAATAAAAAGGAAATAAACTATTTACAAAACTATGTACACAAATATTTTTGGAATTTTGTGATTTTCAAATTTTTTTTTTTTTGGAAATTTTCTACGATTTTATAATTTAAAAGAAATGGAAATACACCCCCATACATAAAGTTCAACATTGTCCCCAATGTTGAAAGCTAAGTATGGAGAATAATAAAATAGAAAATACAAGAGCATGATTATGAAAGAAAAAGAACAAGGAGAGGAAAAGAAGTACGTCCCTGATGGAGACGGACGACCATCACGATTACCTGCAAAAATTTTCTTTCAAAACCATAAGACAAAACACAAAATCAAAAGAATTAAAACATAAAAGTTACTTATTATTATTTGTTTTTTTTTTTGATAAAAGTAATAGTGCTTTCTCTTTTCAAAATATCGACAAAATATCCCCGGCAACGGCGCCAAAAACTTGATAAGAAAATTTAACCTTCTTCTTATGGTTTATGATTTATAAAAATGCGAAGAAGATTGATGATATTTTCCAAAACTATATTCGATGAAGGCAAGTGTACCTTATCGTATATAATATAGGATATTTTATAAAAATACCAAGGTCGTAATAAACTCGGGTTTGTCGAGTACTTCTACTTCGAGAAAGCGGACTATTATTTTATCGGAGAGAGAGCGGAAAAGAGAACTAAATTGCTACTAAATAAAAGAGAACGAAAATAAAGAAAGAAAATAAAACTTGATTAAAACTCGCTTTGAAATGAAATTAAAAGATAAATACTATCATTCAACTCTAAGCCTTGACCGTGGGGATTCCCAAAGCTCGAACATGCCTCTCTCGAGGTTAATGCCCAACTAAGCTTAGGAAAAATCGACCGGACTCTCGTCCTATAATTGATTACCTAAGACTTGCTTTATGCTGTGAATCCCACTATAGGATTTGACTCCTATCCGGAAGATTTACGTCATCCTCTCTCGAGGGGTGCGTGCAACTCTTTTTATTCTCGAGTGATCGATTCGTACGCACGTCATCTCGGCTAGCTAGAATACGAAAACAAATACCGAAATTCATAACCGGAATATGAACTCGATATCGTTATATTTCGAGAATAAATCAAAGGAGAGAAGATACGATAATAAGGAAAGAGATGATTTTGATTCAAAGCTTGCTAAAAATCAAGACTACAAAATAATTGCTAAAGAAAAAAAATTAAAACAAGAAAGAGAGAGAAAGAGGAAGAAAGAGAGTTTGCGAAAATAAAAGAAAGCTTAAATTTTCATTGCCATAAAAGAAAGAGATTACATGAAATAAAACCTACATTACATTGCATGGAATTGAAACTAAGCTAGCTTGCATGAAATAAAATTACAAGGAATGAAAAAAAAGAAATAAGAAAATTACATGAAATTAAAGCTAACCCTAAAACATGAAGAAATAAGGAAAACTGTACAAGAACAGCCCAAATGGGCAGGGGGAAGGGAGAGGAATGCTGGAGGGGAACCTCTGAATTTATAGGAAAAAATTCCAGGTTACACGCCCTCGGTCACGGGCGTGACCTAGGGCGTGTAATACTTGTTCTGCACGGCTGCGACATCGGCGTGGGTCTTGCGTGACTGTGTCGTGAAAAAGGACATTACACGCCCGTGTAACTTTGGTCACGGGCGTGTACCTGGGCGGCTTCATCAATGCGGCGTGGGCTTGAGTGCGGCGCTGCAGCAAAAAGCGATCACTCGCGAAAAGTCACGGGCGTGACTCATGGGTTACGGGCGTGACTGGAGTCAACTCCATCAATGTGGCGTGGGCTTGAATTCGGCGCAGCAGGGAGCTGGGATCACGCGGGAAGTCACGGGCGTGACTTGGGTCAACTCCTCGACAGCATCTCCACGTCTCATCGGTAGCCAGCTGGGAAGATTCTAAGATTACACGCCCTTGGTCACGGGCGTGACCTTGTGTCACGGGCGTGACCTGGGGCGTGACTTGCTGTGGACTAGCTCAATCTGCTCGGCAACACTTCTGGACTGATCTTAGTGTTACACGCCCTTGGTCACGGGCGTGACCTAGGGCGTGTACTATGGAATTTGTCCAAAAACACCAGAAAATCTGCAAAACAAAAATACAATTATATTTAGAACTAAAATTATAAAAGAAGTGATTTTTAACTAAAATATAAATAATATTTACAAAATTATATTAAACTTAACCTAAATACTATAATTAAAATAAGCATAAATCCTACTTATCACCAGACACGGTTTTGGCTTCCCCTTGTGCCC
The DNA here is from genome assembly GCA_033032865.1 of Dactylorhiza incarnata. NCBI lineage: Eukaryota > Viridiplantae > Streptophyta > Magnoliopsida > Asparagales > Orchidaceae > Dactylorhiza > Dactylorhiza incarnata. The sequence continues at coordinate 7,964,654 of JAWHQI010000098.1, forward strand.
ATCAAATTATAACCTCATAGGGTCATCACCTCATCCTCAGGGCTCGTTTAGCAATCCCAAGGATCACTGGCACTAACGCAGGTGCTAGCACTAGGCGCTAGCTAACGGAACACAGATCTGTTAGCACATTCATGTATTTCTTGAGGGTAACCTCCAAGACTCCCTGCAGTACATCACAGTACCAAGAACCCAAAAACATACATACGTGGAGTTTTCTATGGAGTACAATATAACATATCAACATCACCATTCTAGACCAACCTTTCCAGAAGGGCTTCACACAGTATGCTTATGTCCGTACTGCCATTCCGGACTCTATATGCAATTACTATGGGGATAACATCGACCCTGAAAGTGAGGTTAGATCTTAGATTTACAATAGAGGGGGGGGGGGGGGGGGGGTGAATAGAGTATTAAAAACTTTTCACTTAATTTTATAGCGGAATTAAAATAGTGATACTTATATGTGTATTGCAGAGTGAGTTATAGAACAAAATAAAAACAAAGCACACAGCATAGCACAGAAAATAGACACAACACAGATGACACAAGGAATTTATAGTAGTTCCCCAATAAACCTGGGTACGTCTACTCTTCTACCAAACTTGGTAAGATTCCACTAGGTTTTTGATCAGGTGCCTTATCACCAAGGGGTTTTTGATCAGGTGTCCACACACCAGGTGAGCTTTTGATCAGGTGCTCTAACCAAACCACAGGTTTTTGTTTAGGTGCCCTATCACCAATGGGTTTATTTTTGAAGGGAGTTAGAACCATGTACAAGAGGGGATAAAAAGGGCTTTAGATGTTCTTCTCTGTCAATAATATGAGAGAAGACTCAAGTGGAATGTGTTGTAAAGCTCCCCCTGTCTGATTGAAATTGTTGATAGCTTGAGGATGGAGCTTTCTCTTGAAACAGATATCTTCCTATATCTTCCTGATAGCTAATGAATCTGAGAAACAGAAGTTTTTCAGATTGTTTGTTGCTCTTTGAAGATTTGTAAAACTAACATCAGAGATCTGAGAGATTGATCTTGATAATGTTGTTCTCAGAGAAAGAGATGTGCTGGTTGAGGAAGATGATATTTCTTTTTGACAGTCTGAATATTTTTCTTTCTCAACTGATACTCTGATATTTTTTTTTGATACAAATATCTTTCTTCTGGTATGCTTCTTCCTTAGAGAGAATGATAATAGATTTGAAATTCAAATTTCTGAAAGGAATAGAATAATCAGCAGTAATTATTTCCTTGGAACTGCCACTGATTCAGCAAATCTGATATGCTTTATACCTTTTTCCTTTTCCATGAAATTGTCCTTTTCCAAAATATGTCAACGGCCATTTTCTCGGGAAGAGAATTGAGAAGGGAATAAACAAAGGAAGGATAAAATCTTGTCTTATCTGGAAGAATAAAATCATTGCTGATAGTCGAACTGAGTTCAGAGAAAATATAACAGATCTGCATAAACTTAGAGAAAATTCGTCGAGCTGGGATAGAAATTCGTCGACCTGAAGGTTGAGTTTGTCGAACTGAACATCTGATACTGATTCGTCGAACACAGACTGGAGTTCATCGATCTCACGTTAGAGTTCATTGAACTGAAGAATAGACTGGCTGAAGAGCTGAGTTGGTTGAGCTGAGAAGCATTTTCGTCGAACGCAGAAAGGAGTTCGTCGAACTCAATGTGAAGTTCGTCAAACGCAGAAACTTAGAGATTTCCTAAGTTCTAGCTATTCTATCAGCCTAAAACTATGACCCTTAGACTATACATTGGGGGTCAACTTAGTCCTAGTCAACACATAGTAATCCTAGCCCAAATCAGTAATAGGGTTGTTCCAACAATCTCCCCCTATTTGGGTTAGGATACTATTTGACAAATTTCAAATAATAAACAACAGAAAAACAACAGAGCATATATATATATCTGACAGAATTTAAATATTTCAGTAGATAGATAATATGATACTCTGAGTTTATGAACATTACACTTTAAAAACAGAAATGTCAATAAAAACTAAATAGTCTAGACCTTTATTTCTTCTTTGCTGAGGGAGGCTTGAAAATAATTTCCCTATTAGGGTCTTCTGATTTCCTCTTACTCATATAAAGGTCCTGAGCTCCCAGAATAGTTTGAGATTTGACTTGAGGAACTATTTCTTCTGGGTGCTTCTCTAAATAGACTTCAGCATTGAATAAATTTTTGGAGTTGTACTTTTCAAATTCCTTCTTCCTGTATTCTGACATAGTGGAGTATTGGGAGAAATATCTGCCTTCAGCTTTTGCTTTATTAATCTGAGTTGTTGCTACAGATTCTTTGAATCTTGCCATTTGAGATATCCTCTCCTCTTCTGGATTGGGAGAAGAAGGCCTATCATCAACTTCATTGGCCTTATAGGATGGCTGAGCAGGAGGATTTCTTTTCCTATGCACTGATCCATCAGTTACTTGATACTTATATCCTGATGAACTGGATCTGGAAAAACTAGAAGGAGGTCTGGAAGACCTAGAGCTTTGAGATCCACTGGAACTAACTGGTCTCTTGGAATGCTGAGAATATGATCTTTGAGAGGAGGAAGAAACACTTGTTGATCCAGCTGCACCTGCTGCTATAGGAGGAGGAGGAGGAGGAGGAGGAGGATGGTTATACTTGACAGGCTTGTCAGAGTAGTAAACAGTCTTCTTCATCTCCTTTCTTCTATTGGCTTCATTTCTTGAAATTCTCATCCAGGCTGGAGAGTCCATGGTGAGTATGATATTATGCAAGATGTAGTAGGGAATATCATTATTTGGATTTGGAGGCTTAGGAGCAGCCTTTGACTTTGACTTAGCCTTTCTTTTCCTTGATGATTTGTCATCTGAGTTATCATCATCACTATCATCATCATCACTATCATCAGAAGATTAAGGATTATCATAAAGATCATCAATAAGTTTAAGGACTTTATCATCAACCTTCTTAACATCATCAACTTTCTTAACATTGACATCTTGCTCAACATCAATTTCATCAAGATCTGGAATTGGGGAATCATCAAAGACAAATGTTGGAGGAGAATTCATCACTTCAACATCTTCTGATATTAAAACTGATTCTGGAACCTGAACTTGAATCTGATCTGGAACAGGAGCTTGATCTTAAACTGGAACTTGAATTGAAACTGGAACTTCTACTTCAAAACTCGTGAGAAGTTCTTTGAACAGAACTTTATCAACATGAGCAGTATAAGGAACAACTGCTTTTGAAACCACTTGAAATTCTGGCAAGCTATTGAAAATTGCATTGAATTAAGAAAGCAAGGAAATAATATCTACAGACGGATTAATAGGTATATTCTTTATTTCTTCTATAGCTGGAATCACTGATTCTGTTGTGAGATCTGTCATCTCAGAATCTATTTGAACTGCAATTTCTTCAATCACAACTGCATCTGCACTAAAAACTGCAAGACCTAGATCTACTTCATCAGACATCTCCCCCTGCCTAGTTTTAGGAATTCCTGAGGCTAGGAGCCTAGAAGAAGGGACAGAAGTAGAGAATGAAGGGAAGGAAGATATTTTAGCAGATAGGTCAGAGAGAGCTTGAAGCACTGGAGCATGCTTTGCATCCAGAAGTGCATCTAGCTTAGAACAATGTGATCAAAGATTTGATCAGCAACAGATGAGAAGTCAACATATACAAAATCTTGATTATGATGAGAAGACGATGGAATGGAGAATGGGAGAGAGATGTTGGTAGCATGTGCTATGGGTGGATGAAAGTGGTCATGAATAGGAACATGAGGGTGGATAGGTGAATGTGGATGAATAGGTGATTGAGGGATAATGGGTGACTGAGGTGGAGAGATATTTTGAGGGATAGGAGACTGGGGAAGGGTATGTGACTGAGAATCAATCTTGATGGGAGAATGAATGTCATTAAAGTATGAGGGCTCTTCAGATGGATGAGTCTGAAGAATAGGAAAAGATGGTAATGAGGGAGAAAGGTTTATTGGAGAATTTGGAGGAGGGATGACTTCAGAGGAGACAAGGGGTGGAGATGGTAGAGGAGGAGAAGAAACAACAGGAGGAACTTCTGGAAGGGTTGAGGGAGTGACCTGCACAATCCTTGTGCCTTCTGAAGCTGGCCCGGGGGCATCAGCCCTTAGATTCTTCTTAGGAATTACTCTTTCCCGTTTTCCAAACAAGGCTGATGTTAGCCTCTTACATGAATTGATAAAGACCTTAGGAGAGACCAGAAGGTCTGGATGATTCTCTTGAAAAAATATTCCCAATATTCTTCCATAACCAACACTTACCTTGCAGATTTTCTTCCTTAATGATTCAAAGATAATCATTCCCCAGTTAATCTTCTTCTTCTCAACCAAGGCCACCATCACCAGAAATTGGTGCCTTGTAATGTAGTCATGGGCTGAGGTTTTCCCAAGCAACACCTTGCCCACTACATCAGCTAAGAACTTATATTGAATAGACAAATTTTTCTTTAACAAATGGTTAGGGTTTTCATTGGAGTGACCCATTTTAATCAAAGCCTCATCAAAATCAACAGAAGATATATCCACATCTTCATTTCCTTTCACACAACCAAAAACATCTGATAAAATTTTAGGAGTTAGAAGAACCTGGTGTCCTGAAATGCTTCCAGATAAAATGTCATTCTCTGACTTGACTGTATAAGCCCATTCTTTGATTTTAGCCACTGGTAACTTGATTCTTGTTGTCATCATCTTCCTTAACTGCTGTTCTTGAAATAAACTGAGGATGTCCTAGAAAACCTGGTCTGAGTGTGCAAATTATTCCATAACAATATCAAAACTAGAATCTAATTTCATTGAGGACAGGATCGCTGGAGAAATCGCCATAGTTCCTGCAAAAAAGAATACGATCAAGTGCAAAGGGGAACTGGAGGGAAAAGTGAGTTCTGTAGGCGCAGAGATAAAATAAGATGAAAGATTTGATTATATAGAGAGATTGGATAAGGGAGCACACTTTCGTAGAACAGGGTTCGACTAAACCTAATAGAATCAGAAGTCGAAAAGACTTAGGGCTTCGTCTGACTGCGTTCGATGAAAAGTTAATTTTCATCGATCTCCATTTGATGATCGCCCTTGTCTTTGTCGATCCTGAACTAATAAGTATCGTCGATCTCCGTTCGACGAACGATATCATTTTGTCGTTCTCCGTTCGACGAAATGAGGAGATAAATAGAAAATTTACTTTTTATCAGATTGAATCTCCATCTATCATTCCTAGCTAATTTATACAGAAAATATATTTCTTTGCATCCAATGGCTTGGTGAAAATATCAGCTCTTTGTAAGTCAGTAGGAATAAATTGTAGGCAAATTTTATTTTTATCCACATTATCTCTGATAAAGTTGTGGCTAATTTTTATGTGTTTAGTCCTACTATGGAGAATTGTATTTTGTGTTATAGATATTGCACTAGTATTGTCACAAAATATAATTGAATTATTTAGATTGATACCATAGTCTAGGAGCTGATTTTGTATCCACAATATCTGTGAGCAGCAACTACCTGCAGCTATGTATTCAGCTTCAGCTGTTGTCGTAGACACAGATGTTTGTTTCTTACAAAACCAAGACACAAGCCTATCACCAAGAAACTGGCAAGTTCCTGATGTGCTTTTCTTGTCTACTCTGCATCCAGCATAATAAGAATCTGAGAATCCAGTTAATTCAAATTCTGATGTTGTTGGATACCGGAGTCCTAGATTTGGACAACCCTTTATATATCTCAAAATTCTTTTTAGTAAAATTAGGAGAGAATCTTTGGGGTTAACTTGAAACCTAGCACAAATACAAGTAACAAACATTATATCAGGCCTACTTGCTGTTAAATAAAGTAATGAGCCAACTATTGCTCTATATACTTTCTGATCAATAGGTTTCCCTGATTCATTAGTGTCAACAACAACATTTGAGGCCATGGATGTTTTCATGGTGGAAGCATCAGACATACCAAACTTTTTCACTAATTCCTTTGTATACTTGGATTATGATATGAATATGCCATTTGGAGTTTGCTTCACTTGAAGACCAAGGAAGTATGATAATTCACCCATAATACTCATTTCAAATTTAGATAGAATTAGGTTAGAAAATCTTTTGCATAAATTTGAATCAGTAGAGCCAAAAATAATATCATCTACATATATTTGAACTAGTAAAGTTTGATTTTTATCCTGAAAAATAGAGTTTTATCAACTATGCCTCTACAGAAATTGTTTTCCAAAAGAAAATTGGCTATGGTATCATACCATGCTCTGGGAGCTTGCTTGAGACCATAGAGAGATTTATTAAGCTTAAATACATAAGAGGAGTGAGTTGGAGAGATGAAACCTGGTGGTTGTTCCACATAGACTTCTGTTGGATCGATTGGCGCCCTTAAAGGGGGGGGGTGAATAAGGGAATAAAAATCTTTTTAAATTTTTTACAAAATTGTTTAGAGAAAATTAGAATAATTTAACTTAAAGGAGGAAACAATTGTACTTTGCAATTTTATAAATTATGCCAAATGATAGAAATCAAGTAAACACAAAAAAGAGACATGATTATATTATATAGAAAATGTGTTTACATAAATTGATTTCAATATCGCTTGAAATCGGAGGCGTATACAGTAATACAATTTTTTCCTTTTCTATACCAACTTGTATCCCCACAAACCGGTTGGCATTAGCCTATCCTTCGCCGGATAAGGCCTCAAGCCGCTCTAGACAATCCTTCCCCGGATATGGCCTCGAGCACCCCCTAAATCTAATCACTTAGAACTAGTCGCCAACACAAGGCGAATTACTCCCTAAGTCCTACCCAGACCTAGTCGCCAACGCAAGGCGAATTCTCTAAACGGTTACAAAAATATATGGAATGAAAATAAATATAACAATAATGAAACTCCTTATATGAGATCTCTGAAGATGAGGATGAAGGATCGATGTAGCATAAGCGAGGTTGAAGCGATCGTTCTTCGGATACACCGTGGTGGCTTCCTTCTCCAGAAATCCTCCTTGGCTTTGAGTGGGAGATGAAATTTCGGCAGAGTAGCAGCTCTGGAAATTTGGCAAAAGTAATCTTTCTGGAATCACTAACTTAAAACGAGAGAGATCCCATCAATTTATAGACCTTGAAGATAGCGCCTGCGGTAGCTCCTAGCGCCTGCGGTAGCGTTCGTGTGGAGCGGTTGCGAAACCATCGGCGGCGTGGCGCTGTGCACGAACTTGAGATAGTGCCAGGCGGTAGCGCTAGTGCTGGCGGTAGCTTTCGTGTGGATCGGTTGTGAAACCGTCAGCTGCGTGACAGAATAATATTTCGTCGAACGGCCTCAAATTTGTCGAACAGAGCAATTTTGTCGAACGGAATCACTTTCATCGAACGGAGCTTCAAATTCGTCGAACAGCCTCAAATTCGTCGAACGCACTAAGGAGCCCAGTTCGTCGAACTCCAATTCATCGAGCGGCCTTCACAGTTCATCGAACGTAATATTCGTCGAATGGAATTTTCGTCGAACGCAGGCAAATTCATCGAACGGAACCTAAGCTAGCGCCTGGCGGTAGCTCTAACGCAGGCAGTAGTGCATTCTTCAAGATATTTGAATTCAGCTGATTTCTACCTATGGAGTATTGCACCTATAGTTCCTGCACACTATAAACACACGACAAGCAAGATCAAATACAATTTGGGATTTGTTATTCTCAAACAAGGAGATGTGACACACATGTCCAACAATCTCCCCCTTTTGATAATAACAAATCCTCTTAGCAAGAAATCAACAATATTGTTTATAGTATATGATAAGCAAGATGATAGTGAAACTATAGTATATGATAAGCATTATGATATGCATACTCCCCCTATCTTAATGCTCCCCCTACATAAATGCAATTTATGTTTTATTCCCCCTAAATGATAGATTACATGAATTATTCTCCCCTTAATCTTCTATATTTCTCCTATATAGATTTCTTCAATTAATCTCCCCCTTTTGGTATTATCAAAAGAAGGTAGGGTGAGGGTAGTAAGGAGGCATTCTTTAGGCTAGTTATAAATCATGACCGAGCTTTTGTAATATATGAAATGATAAAGAGTTTAAGCATAGTATATATATGAGATTTCAAATAAAAAGATAAGAGTTGTAAGTAAGCCGAAGATTATAAGAAACATCTTTTTGTAAGCATGAAACGCATAAGTAAAAAATATGAGTTTTAGTTCAAAATTGAAAGATGTTTTAAACTTTTTGAAATCTCAAAGTTTTTCATAAAGATACCAAACATGAAATGAACATATCAAAGAAAGATTATACAACAATGTTACTTAATTTTAAGTTTAAGAGATACCAAAACATTGTAGAGATCATGCTAGGTTATCTAGTGCATTTCTTATATAAAAAGTAGTATAGATAATGCATTAGAATCCAATACTCATGAGAAGAAGTGTTATGAAAGATAATGATGTGCACATAAGTGTATTTTGGGTAATGTTAACAATTGATTTAAATCAACAAAATACAAGACATATGTAAAGTAAAGTGCACAATAAAACACAAGTAAATTACTTTCACACACTTTTAATGCACATAATTTTTAACAAAGTGGTGTAATAACCAAGGTTTGCACAAGACACTTTACTATTCTTTCCAAGGTGCTCAACCTCACAAAGTTTATGAAGACTTATCAGGAGCTTCAAGTAGTGCTTAGTGGAGTTATATTTGTCTACATATATAATTTTTTTGTTAATATTTGTGAGACAACATTCTCCGAATACACTTGTTTTGCAAACCCAATTTTTTAACTTAACCACTTTTCTTAATTTCATAAGTGCAATTCAAAGGTAGTGTAGGCAATCAACTTATGCAAGTTTTAATTCACTGTACAAATACAATACACAAGCAAGCATTTTAGATTTAAACACACATGTTGATTATCAAAATAGGTGAGTGAAATGTATCATTATCAATCATAAAACATTTACTCATACTTAGAGGCATGCTAATCTTGGTTCTACACATATTTTTCAATATAATTGATGCACTTTAAATAGATATATCAAAGCATGATAAGCAAAATAATGTTCATAGTAATTTGAAGGAATAAGTTTTAACATTGTAAATAATTCTAAATAATAGAATTCATACATGCTTGATATAGGCAACAAAGATCATACAGTTTTTTTTTTGTTTTGAAAAATTTTAATGAAAAAAAAGAAAAAAAAAACACAAACATATTTTTGTATTTTTGAATTTTAAAGTTTTGTAGTTGATTTTTTAATAATATGAATAAAACAAAAATAACAAATGTCAGAAATACAAATCAAAATAGTACATATAAACTAACATGTTTTTGTTGATTTTTAGAAATTAAGAAAATAGAAAAATCACAAACCCATGATAGCGCCGGCGCTAACGCTAGTGCTGGAAACAGTACACTATTTTTAAGAATTTTAAAAATATGATTTTTGAAATTGATTAGGGGTCTTAAGAGTAGTCTTATGCAGAAATTCTGTAATTTTCAGAGATGTTTTTATTGCTCAAATTGCATAAAACATTAGCGTTTTACATGTTATTCATCCTAAGATGTCTAAGACTCCTAATTCCAAACTTAACATTTGAAACCTTGCATCGGGAAGAGGTTTACTAAATATATCAGCAAGTTGAGAGTCCGTGCTAATGAAACTAATCCTTACATTTTCCTTTTTAATGTGATCCCTTATGAAATGATGATGCACATCTATATGTTTGGATCTAGAGTGGTGTACCAGATTATTTGTGAGATCAATGACACTTTTGTTGTCACATTTTAATTCATTAAGTTTTAGATGAAAACCAAAGTCCTCTAAAGTTTGGCTCATCCATAGAGCTTGTGCACAACAACTTCCTAATGCAATGTATTCGGCCTCCGTGGTGGAGAGTGCAACCGAGTTTTGTTTCCTACTAGACCATGCAACTAATGAAGGTCCTAGAAAATGACAAGTACCACTAGTGCTTTTTCTATCAAGTGAACAACCGGCGTAGTCCGAATCGGAGTAGCCGTGAAGTGTAAATGAGTTATTGTGCGCATACCATAATCCTAATCTAGATGACCCAATGAGATATCTAAAAATTCGTTTTACCGCTTTTAAATGAGATTCTTTTGGATTGGCTTGAAATCGAGCACATAAGCATACGACATACATAATATCGGGTCTAGTTGCACTTAGATAAAGTAGAGATACTATCATACCTCTATATAAAGTTTGATCTATAGAAATTCCTGATTCATCTTTTCCTAATTTTAGTGATGCACTCATTGGTGTAGAAGCGTGTTTAAGGTTTTCAAATCCAAAACGTTTAAGCATATCATGAACATATTTAGTTTGACATACAAAGATACCATCAATTCTTTGTGATATTTGAAAACCAAGGAAATAAGAAAGTTTTCCTACAAGACTCATTTCAAATTCATTTTTCATCACTAAAATAACTTCTTTACACATCTCTTCATTAGTAGATCCAAAAATAATATCAACATATATTTGTAAAATAATTATATCGTCATTGTTGTGCTTAATGAAGAGAGTATTATCCGCACTTCCCATAATATAACCGTGCTTTAATAAAAATGATGTAAGTCTTTCATACCATGCACGGGGCGCTTGTTTTAAACCATAAAGTGCTTTCTCTAGTTTATAAACATGATTTGGAAATTTTTCACTAATAAAACCGGGGGGTTGTTCAACATAAACTTCTTCTTTTACAAACCCGTTTAGAAAAGCACTTTTCACATCCATTTGAAATAGTTTTATTCTTTTAAAGCTTGCAAATGCTAGAAAAATTCTTATAGACTCTAATCTAGCAACGGGTGCAAAAGATTCATCAAAATATATCCCCTGGATTTGAGAATATCCTTGTGCTACTAATCGTGCTTTATTTCTAGGGATTCTTGACTCACCATCTAATTTATTTTTAAAAATCCATTTTACACCTACAACCGGGTGATTAGAAGGTCTTTCAACTAATTTCCAAACATTATGTCGCTCAAATTGTTCTAACTCTTCATTCATAGCCAAAAACCAAAATTCATCATTTAAAGCAGTTGAAACGGTTTTTGGTTCTATTTCGGAAACAAAACAAATATTTGAAAAAGATTCATGAAGAGAAGAGCGAGTACTTACCCCGATGGATGGTTCACCAATTATCAATTCCTGTGGATGATCCTTTATGAATTTTAAGGTACTTGGAGGTACATATTCATCTTCCTTGGCCTCCTCTTCTTCTTCTTTGGAAGGTTCCTCATCACCATGCTCCAAAGGTTGTAAGAGATCATCCTCGTTCCCTTTCGATAGTTTTTCTACACAAGGAACAAACTCATCAAATTTTACATTTATTGACTCTTCAACTCTACTAGTTCTTTTATTAAAAATTCTATAAGATTTACTAGTTGAAGAGTACCCAAGAAAAGTTCCTTCATCACATTTTTCATCAAACTTTCCCAAGCTATCTTTTGTATTCAAAATAAAACATTTACAACCAAAAACTTTGAAATAAGATACATTAGGCTTCTTTTGAAAATAGAGTTCATATGGTGTGAGATTAAGAGATGGGCGAAGCATGATTCAATTCAAAACATAACACGATGTACTTACGGCTTCGGCCCAAAAGGACTTAGGTAATTTATATTCACATAGCATAGTGTGTGCTAGTTCTTGAAGTGTCCTATTCTTTCTTTCTACAACACCATTTTGTTGTGGTGTGCGTGGTGCAGAGAACTCATGTTTAATGCCTAACATATCACAAAAGGATGTAAATGTTTCATTTTCAAATTCTCCTCCATGATCCGAGCGAATGCATTTAATTTTTAAATCACTTTCATTTTGAATAAGAGTACATAATTTTGCAAATTCACAAAACGCATCGGATTTGGAAGAAAGAAATAATGTCCAATAATATCTTGAAAAATCATCTATTAAAATATATGTATATAATCTACCACCAAGACTTGCAGTGCTAACGGGACCAAAAAGATCCATATGAATTATTTGCAATGGTCTTGTAGTAGAAATGAAATTTTTTACTTTTGAAGGAGGATCTAAAAAATTTACCTTTTTGACATGGTGAACAAAGTGAATGTAAATTTCCATTTAATCTAGGCAATCCTCTAATTAAATTACTTTTGGCAAGTTTTACAATGAGCTTTGTGCTAGCATGTCCTAGTCTTCTATGCCAAAGTTCTAATTCATCATTTTTAGCGATAAAGCATTTTATAGATGATTTAGAAAGATCATTAAAAGAAACTATATAAACATTATGTATTCTTGGTGCAGTTAGTAAAATATCTTTTGTAGTAGGATTAGATATTTTGCATAAGTTAGTGGAAGATTCAAATAACACATCTAATCCTTTATCACATAATTGGCTAATAGAAATTAAATTGCGTTTTAATCCTTTCAAATAAAGAACATTAGATATAGTAAAGGATTTGTTACCAACTGTACCAATTCCCATGATCCTACCTTTTCCGTTGTCCCCAAACGTCACGATCCCTCCCTTCTTCTTTTCTAGGCTAAGGAACTTAGCTTTTATTGCCCGTCATGTGCTTGGAGCATCCTGAATCCAAGTACCACACATCTTCATTGTCCTTAGCCTGCATGTAGATTTAGAAAGAAGATGAGAGTAAAGATCCGGATACCCAAGTGGTACCACCCATAGAATAAGTGGAAGCCTTAGGTACCCAGATTTGCTTTAAAGTATTTTGTTTTATTTTTCTGCAAGAACTAGTTGTGTGACCTAACCTATAACAGTTTGCACACGAAATAAAGGGGGTTGAGACCCTTTTCTGGAATATTTTCTTGCTGGAACAAGTTGGATTTACAGAAGAAAAACCTTTTGAAAAAGAAAACTCAGGTTTCTCGTATGAGGTGCTAGCACCGGCGTTAGTGGCTAGCATCGGGCGGTAGCCATCTCCTCGATATCCGAGCCCAAGTTTTCTAGAACCATGGCACTGGTACCCTAAAATCATTTCCAGTGATTTTTGGCCTATCCCAAATTTTTTAATGGCCATGGTGAGATCATGAACTTGTGCTTTAAGTGAAGAATTTTCTTTCACAAGCATAACACACTTATTTTCAAAACCTTGTTTGTTATTTTTGATTTGCAAAAGAGATGCTACTAATTTCCATTCTAATTCCCCCTTCTCATTTGTAAGAGTTTTGGCATGAGAGAGGGCTTTAGAAAGTGACTCTTCAATATCTTTTGCCAAATTAGTGGAGTGATCACACTCTTGGCAAGAAACCTTTCTCTTTTCCAAAACAATTATCTTTTTGGAAAGCTTTTGATTTTCTTTAATAAGAGATTCATTTTCAGGATTCAATAAAATACTATCTTTCATATTTTTATCAAAAGCTTTGCAAGTTTCAAGGAATTCATTAAAGAGTTCATCATAAGTGGGAGGAGTTACCTCAGTGTCGCTAAGAACACTGGTGTCATCGCCCTCGTTTCCATGTCCCATGAGGCACATATTTTCTTCCTCATCTTCGCTTGATGAAGACCCGCTTGATTCTTCGGAGGAGGGGGAGGAGGAGTCATCCCATGTACTAGCTTTTAGCACATACTTCTTCTTCTTCCCTTTGTGCCGCTTTTCTTTCTTCTCCTTCAAGAACTTTGGGCACTGGCTCCGAATGTGCCCGGTCTTCCTACAATGAAAGCATTCGGTGGAGGTCTTTCTTCTTCATCATCGCTCTCCTTTTCCTTCTTTGAGGACGACCCTTTCCATCTTCCATCCTTTTGGATAAATTTTCGGAAAGTTTTTCGCCTTTCCGGATTTCGCATGAACTTTCGGAAGTTCTTCACCAAAAGAATTTCTTCATCTTCATCCTCATACTCTTGGCACTCCTTCTTTGATTTTAATGCCAACGCCTTCTTCTTTGGCTCCTTGTTGTATTCATCATGTTGCATTTTGAGTTCTACCTCATGAGTTTTGAGATTCCCAATGAGGCTCTCAACTTGGAGCGTCCTTAGATTGTGCGATTCTGAAATGGCCGTCACCTTCGGGTTGAATTTTGGTGGAAGGGAACGAAGGATCTTTCGGACCAAGTCGTCGTTGGAGAAGGTCATTCCAAAAGCTTTGGAGGCATTGACGATCTTTGTGAAACGCGTGTACATGGCATCAACATCTTCACTTTCATCCATCTGGAATTTTTCATATTCTGACTCAAGTTGGAAAAGCTTTGAATCTATAACCTGCGATGTACCTTCACGAGTAACTTCCAAATGATTCCAAAATTCATAAGCAGTAGTACATGCAAAAATTCTATTAAATTCATTTCTATCTAACGCACAAAATAAAGCATTCATGGCCTTGGCGTTGTTTTTGCATTTTAGATAATCCCTATCATCCCATTTATCTTTTGGTTTCTCTAAAGTTATCTCTCCAACTACACTTGTAGGAGGAGAGTATTCCTCTTCGACCATATTCCATACCTCAATATCTAGGTTCATAAGAAAACAATGCATCCTATTTTTCCAATAATTATAATCTGACCCGGTAAAGAGTGGAGGTCTACTAATTCCCTGACCCTCAGAAAAAGCGAGATCATAAGACGCCATTATTCCTGGTTTTTAAACCGTTTGGAATAACCTAGCTCTGATACCACTTGTTGGATCGATTGGCGCCCTTAGAGGGGGGTGAATAAGGGAATAAAAATCTTTTTAAATTTTTACTAAATTGTTTAGAGAAAATTAGAACAATTTAACTTAAAGGAGGAAACAATTGTACGTGGCAATTTTATAAATTATGCCAAATGATAGAAATCAAGTAAACACAAAAAAGATACATGATTATATTATATAGAAAATGTGTTTACATAAATTGATTTCAATATCGCTAGAAATCGGAGGCGTATAAAGTAATACAATTTTTTCATTTTCTATACCGACTTGTATCCCCACAAACCGGTTGGCTTTAGCCTATCCTTCCACGAATAAGGCCTCAAGTCGCTCTAGCCAATCCTTCCCCGGATATGGCCTCGAGCACCCCTAGATCTAATCACCTAGAACTAGTCGCCAACACAAGCCAAATTACTCCATAAGTCCTACCCAGACCTAGTCGCCAACACAAGGCGAATTCTCTAAACGGTTACAAAAATATATGGAATGAAAATAAATATAACAATAATGAAACTCCCTATATGAGATCTCTGAAGATGAGGATGAAGGATCGCTGTAGCATAAGCGAGGTTGAAGCGATCGTTCTTCGGATGCACCGTGGTGGCTTCCTTCTCAAGAAATCCTCTTTGGCTTTGAGTGGGAGATGAACTTTCGGCAAAGTAGCAGCTCTGGAAATTTGGCACATGTAATATTTTTGGAAGAACTAACTCAAAACAAGAGAGAGCCCATCAATTTATAGACCTTGAAGATAGCGCTTGCGGTAGCTCCTAGCGCCTGCGGTAGCATTCGTGTGGAGCAGTTGCGAAACCGTCGGCGGTGTGGCGCTATGCACGAACTTGAGATAGCGCCAGACGGTAGCTCTAGCGCTGGAGGTAGCATTCATGTGGAGCAGTTGCAAAACCGTTGGCTGTGTGACAGAACAATATTTCGTCAAATGGCCTCAAATTCATCGAACGGAGCAATTTCATCGAACGGAATCACTTTCGTCGAACGGAGCTTCAAATTCGTCGAACGACCTCAAATTCGTCGAACGCAATAAGGAGCCCAGTTCATCGAACTCCAATTCGTCGAGCGGCCTTCACAGTTCGTCGAACGTAATATTCGTCGAACGGAATTTTCGTCGAATGCAGGCAAATTCATCGAACGGAACCTGAGCTAGTGCCTGGCGGTAGCTCTAATGCTGGCGGTAGTGCATTCTTCCAAATGTTTGAATTCAGCTGCTTTCTACCTGTGGAATATTGCACCTATAGTTCCTGCACACTATAAACACATGACAAGCAAGATCAAATACAATTTGGGATTTGTTATTCTCAAATAAGGGGATGTGACACACATGTCCAACAACTTCTTCTTTGATGTCTCCATTAAGGAATGCACTCTTCACATCCAACTGGTATACTTTTAATTTCTTGAATGCAGCAAAGGCCAGAAAAATCCTGATAGCTTCAAGTCTTGCAATAGGAGCAAAGGTCTGATCATAGTCAATTCCTTCTTCCTGTGAATATCTTTGGGCTACCAATCTTGCTTTGTTTCTGACTATGTTGCCTTGATCATCTAGCTTGTTCCTGAAGACCCACTTGGTGCCAATAACTGGATGGCCTTTTGGTCTTCGATCCAAATCCTATACATTGTTCCTTTCAAATTGATTGAGCTCCTCTTGCATTACAAGAATCCAGTTTGGATCTTGTTCTGCATCTTTTACGGATTGAGGTTCAACATGTGATAGGAAACAAGTGTGAATCTGATTTTGGTGTAGTTGATGCCTTATTTGAACACCTGCTGAAATATCACCAATGACTTGAGATATTGGATGATCTCTAACTGTGATGTGATCAACAGTTGGAGTGGGTTCAGCAATAGTATCCACTTGGGGAATATGATCAGCTGTCATTTGATTTGAATTGTCAGCAAGATCTAGATTATTCTCTTCTTCACTGTCTTCAATTATTTCATTTGATGGAAGTAGTGAATCTTCATTCTATAGATTTAGTCCATTTAGCTCTTCACATAGAGCTGGTACCTGCAAGGTATTTTTGGTAGAGGTGGTATTCCTCTCCTCAATTAACATGTCAGTTTCATCAAAAGATACATGCATGGACTCTTCTATCTTAAGAGTAGATTTGTTGTAAACTCTATATGCTTTACTGAAAAGTGAATATCCAAGGAATATGCCTTCAACAACTTTTGCTTCAAACTTCCTTAGATACTTCTTGTCATTGTTATGCACATAGCATTTACAGCCAAATATCTTAAAATAGATAACCTTAGGCTTTTTATTCTTGAGTAATTCATAGGGAGTTTTGCCCTTAAGTTTATGTATCAGGCTTCTGTTCAACACACAATTTGCTGTGTTCACTGCATCTGCCCAAACAGAGAGTGGCAAGTTTGCATCAGCAAGCAATGTAGTTGCTGATTCAATTAGGGTTCTATTTTTCCTTTTAGCTACCCCATTTTGTTGAAGATTTCTAGGAGCAGAGAAACATTGCCTGATCCCTTCTTTTCCACAAAATTATCTCATCAGAAGAGATTCAAACCCAGTGCCATGATCACTTCTGATCAATGCAACTAGAGTAGAGTACTCAATCTTGATGGACCTAAGAAAGTCTGTCAGAACACTGAAGGTGTCAGACTTGTTCCTAAGAAAGAACACCCAAGTGAATCTTAAGAAGTCATCTACAATAACTAAAGAATAATGCTTCCATCCTAGACTTTGTATTGCAGTAGGTCCAAAAAGGTCCAAATGCAGTAAATACAAAATCCTAGGTGAATCACTCCTGGATAAAGATTTAAAACTACTTCTAGTTTGCTTACCTAATTGACGAGCCCTATAGAGTCCTTCCTTCTTGTATGAACAGGCAGTCCTCTAACAAGATTGTCTTTAGAAAGCTTAGATATAGTTCTAAGGTTAATATGTCCAAGCCTTTTATGTCATAATTCTTTTGTTTTACTTATTGAATTAAATAAAGAAATATCAGAATTGGCAGAGTCAAAATTGACTAAATAATTATTTCCATGTCTAATACCAGATAACACATTAATGTTTTTATTATTGGTAATAAGACATAAGGAATGGTTAAAGGTTACCTGATAACCTTCATCACATAACTGGCTTATGCTGATGAGGATGTGCTTGAGACCCTTGACATAAGCTACCTCCTTAAAGGTAACTGCTCCAACTTTGATCTGTCCATAGCCTTTGGTTTGTCCACAGTTGGAGTCTCCAAAGATCACCTTGGGTCCAAGCTTTGTCTTGTAGTTGCTCAGGTTGGGCTTGTTTCCTGTCATATGATTTGAGCAACCACTATCCAAATACCATTGTTCATTTTTGCTTGGATAGCCTTGTACCTGCAAAACAAGAAACATTCTAGTTGTTCTTGACCCAGACTACCTTGGGTCCTTTTGTTTTTCCACAAAACTCTGAAATGAAAGACATTTCAGGCTGATCCTTTTAACCTGATGCAAAATTTCAGCACCGCTAATTAGCAAGCGTGAAATGCGGTACGACGGCAATGCACCAGTCGTTGTTAAGTAATAAAAGTAGGGAGAAAGTCCCCAAATATCATTCTCAAAGGACCGCAAGTTGGGTAGTTTGATTTGCTTATTAGGAAGTTAAATATGAGGATTACTAAGTTAACAAAAGGGGGTTTGGTTGGTTTTGTAGAGATAAGAAGAACTAAAACTATATTAACTATGCGGGTCACAATCACCGCTTCGCTTGGTGGATGAGGTTATTGCAGGACGCGATTTCGTGCTTCGTTTAGCGGATGGATGGTGAGAAAATGGAGGAAGTGAGTGTTGATGGTGTTTGAGGGTTGAAGGCACCTCTTCACTCACACCTCTAGCTTTTGCTAGAATGAGTTAGCGAGAACCTGTGTATGGAAGTGGAGTGGGGGCGGAGCGCATCACAGCAAAGCATCAAGGGAAGAACAAAACAAGAATAAGCTTCCATTCATAGAAAAATAGAGGTTAATCCAGATCATTACAATAGTTAGGAATACATTTCCAAAATGAGAGAGGGTAGAGGAAACCACGAGATGAGAAGCCTCACCGTAGATCTTGGCCGGAATGGGGGGTTGTCACGCCTCCTCCGAGCTCAGTCCTTGGTTGCTTCCGGGGTTCAGAGGCTGTCACTACCTCCAAACGTAATTCGTATTCTTCTCAGAGCTGGGTCTCTTCCACTTAGCCCAATGGAGATGCCAAACTTTGAAGTACTTGTTGTAGATGGCGGGGAATGCTTCCGGAACCTTTGATGGAGCTTAGGATCGATGGATGAAGCTTTCCCAAGGAAGGAGATGGATGGATGGAGCTGGAGAGGGAAAATGGTGGAAGCTTGCGGAAGAATTCGTGCCCAAAAATGTGCTGAATGCCCTAGAAATGCGGAGCCAGTCTTTAAATACGGAGCAGAGTAAACACTACGCACGATCAATGGCGCACGACCAGTGGTCATGCGCGAAGGAATGCTTATGATCATGCGCGATCAACCTGCAGCAGAGGGGAAGATAGGAAATTAATACATGGTCAGTGGCGCACGACCAGTGGTCGTGCGCCTGATCGTGCGAACCGCTCTGTCTGGAAAGGGGAATTAACGCACGACTAGTGGTCATGCGCTTGATCGTGCGTGAAGGAAAACGCACGATCAGTGGCTTTTTAGGCCAAAATTTCCCCACACCATTTCGAGCGTTCACATGATCCTTCTACCTGCATGAAAAACATATAGACCACTGAACCGTGCACACCACAGGATCCACAAAACAAGCATAAAGTAAAATATAACGAAATCACGCCACGAAGTGGGTAGGGAATGCACTATAGTTGTGATTATGAAATGCTATCAATATAAGCATAGATGAGATGTAAATGAAGTGCAAAGGAAAGATAAACAACCCAGATTAGCCCGGAAATCACTATGTAAACCAGACTCATCACACCCCCAGACTTACCTATTTGTGCATCCCGAGCAAACAAATCCGGCGGAGTGAGAAATAGCATAGTTGGTCTGGAAATTGCGAGGGCGGAGTAATATACGAAGTCGCATACTCATGAGCATAAAAATTTAGTAGAAAGAATTTTTAGTTATACAAAAAATAGTTTAGACAATTCTTGAAGCTTAAAGATATATTATTTCTACTCAAGAGTCGAATCACGGGGAATCACCCGGTCACGCGTAGGAAGAAAGTAGAATGAATGTTGAGGCGAACATTACTCAACACCGGGGTTCGGAACAACCTCCACTAAAATCCATCAATGTCGGTGACCATAAGCTCACCCGTTCGCACTCTCTCCACGGTATTCGTTAGGTTCGATGCGTGAGTCGGTAGGGCCTTATGTTTAGATAAGGCTTGGGTTTAGGTGCGGTATACAATGATAAGAATGAAGGCTACACACAACCCAATTGAGTTGATACCAAACATTTGATCCAAGCAGCCACTACGAGCGCGGGTGCATCACACCCCCAGACTTGAACTTTAACACACGGGCATGTGCACCGCCTACTCACGGATATCCATTTCAAACATTTTTTTTTCATTTAACTACATTTCATCATCATTTTTTCCAATTAAATTCTCTTTTCTTTTTCTCTTCTTTTTTCAAATTTTCTTTTTAAGTTTCAGCAAATGCGCAAGGAAGCATAACCACATTTTAATTTTGCACCACATCAACACCCTCAAACTGAAAATAATTAACTTGAGCTCGGGTTTGGGTGTGCGATTAGGATCGGCTGTTTGGCTTTGGTGGAAAGAAAGTGGAGCTGAATCAAGAGGATAAGGTAGGCACAAAGGGCTAGCAAGGATTGTGTGATAGGACCGGTATAAAAAGCTCAAGCTAGCCAACATGATGGCCTACGTCACACTCACGCACTGGACCAAGTCATACCTATGCTTCGAGAGTCACTTGGGGCAAGTTCTAAGCCACCGAGAAAGATAATTCTTCCTCCCGACTCAAGCAATACGAGCCTAGCACCCGTCTACACACATCCCTACACTACCGTTTGGTTCGCAATGGATTCACCACTTTTGAGTAGAATAAACTAAAATTACGCCAAAAGAATAAAATGTAAAACTAAAAGCATAAAGAAAAATTTATTCTACACCGATTTCTATGCGAGACATGAATAATTGACTAGAGCACTACATGAGTCAACAAAGTACTCGGTTTCGCAATCCTAACCCAGCACCATAATTTCCCATTCACACAGCCGAGATGAGTTAGACTAAAGCGCGCCCACGGTCAAGTGCACGCTCAAGTGGGTGTCGTGGTGTGCTATGAAGATGAACAATACTACAATACATAAGTTAATTTGTAAATCCTAGTATGCTATGCACTATGCATGTGCACGTGGTAATGACACTCACATTCCCCCAGACTTAATCTAAGCGCAAAATATGTTTTTGTAGCGGCATACGCTTAAGAAGGCTAGGCTGAGAGGTTACCCCATGCTCATAAATGAGCATACCAGAAGATATGGCGTTTTGTCCTGAATGCGGTTGTTCTGCCTTGCTCCATGAAATACGGACCTGCGATTACAGAGTTCCCCAGGCACAACAAAAATAAAGTAAAGAAAATAAAGAAGAATGATTGAATGGAACCAAGCGGTCCCAATGGGTTGTCTCCCAAGAGCTCTTTTGTTTAACGTCCTTAAAGGTGGACCAAATACCTGTATTAAAGTCTGCAAGAAATAGTTTTAATGATTGTTCAAAACTAATTAAGATGGTGCGACACAACATAACAAAATAAAGAAGTACAATATCAGAACAGATGACACAACACATCAAAGCCCGGAGACCCCATCACACATCAACTATATGCTGATTTGTGGTGGTTATCCCCAGTCACGCGAGATGGGTAGGAGGTGAAGGCTTTAGTGCCCAAGGAAGATGTCTCCCCCATGCCCCTAACCCCATCCTTCTCGCACCGGAGGGCAGCAAAGCGCGCCGCATGCAAGATTCTTTCCTATTTCAACCTTTCTACGGAGGGAAAGCGCCAACGTGCACCATGTGCAGGTTGGGTGTTAGAGTTTGTCGAATTGGGATCAGCCGGGGGCTTCATTTCCGCGCCCTCAGAAGGGGGTAGATCAGCCCAATGAACCTGTTTAGGTTGTTTACATTTCCCATTAAGAATAAAGAGACCGTTTGTAAGGCTCATTGCTCCGCCTTCTCCCTTATGTTTCCACACTTCGGTCTCGCTGCTTTCCTTTGTTATCTCCATCTCTTTTTTCATGATCTGCTTTGCTCTTTCTTCATTCAGAGTGGTGTTTTCCTCCTCCGTTGGACTCTCCACATCCATGGCTGATTTCACGTCATTGGACCTGAACTTACTCTTACTCACAGAGATGTTAGAAGGACTGGTGATACCGCACAAATCATCGGTAGCTGCGGATGACCCTGGAAGGTCTGACCCGTTGGAAGGTAGAGTGACTCAACCCTTTGCGATGTGGAGGATTGCACCACTCTCTTTCAGGAAAGGGACCCCCAAAATCGGCATGGAATCATTTTCTAATGGGCCAAGAACCTGAAAGTCGGTGACCACAGATGTCCCATTGAGGTTGACCTTGACCTCATGGATCTCGCCCTCAGTTTTGACTATTATACCATTAGCCAACACTAGCGACTTGCGGTCCTTAGAGTTCATTGTCAGGTGTAATCTCTCAACATCTTGAAGCGCAAGAATGTTGCGGGATGCCCCAGAGTCGCATAGTGCAAAAACATCATGATTATTAATCGTACATACAACAATACATGGGCTCACTTGGCCACCATCAGCATCAGCAATGCGTTTACCCTGCTCCCACGGGTTCTTTTCTGTATTTCTTGGGAGAGCGCCTTGCGTATGCTTGGAGAGCACCTGGGCCGATTGGCCTAACTGTATCTCCAAGTTTCGCATTGATGTAGTTTGATTGGCCATATTTGTTTGAGCCAAGTCAACAAACTTCTCCATCATTTCTTCCAATGCGCTCTTCCTTTGCGGTGGTGCATTTTGCGTATAACTCGGTTGTGGTGGCCGCAGTTTGCTACCGGAGGCTTGAGCATCGAATTGATGCGAGCCTCCTTTCCATCGTTGTCCAGGAACGTTTTGTTTCCATGAGAAGTTTGTGTGACTCCTTACACCCGGGTTATAAGCATTATTAAATGGTGCTCCAAGATTTTGATCATTCATATAAATTATACTTTCATCATAAGATAATTCGATAGGTTGCTCACCTGTGGGACACTCATATGCATGATGCCCCGGGCTTCCACAACCTTGACATGAGATGGCCATTACTGGGGCAGGAGGAAGGGCGGACCTCTTAAGCAGCATGACATTTTCATAAGGTGTTGATGCCATCTCAGCAGATGCACCATATGTGTTCACCTCAAAGAGTCCCCGAGCATTCCTTGGAGCGTTTCATCCAGCAATCCAGAATGAACTATGAATGGCAGTGTCTTGGAGAATCCTCAATGCTTCTTCGGGGGTGTGGTTCATCAGAGTTCCGCCTGCAGCTGCATCTATCATGGCCCTGTAGTTGGGCTCGATTGCAAAGTAAAAATTCTCCACTAGGCTCCATGGTTGCAGCTCATGCTGGGGACATTTCTGGAGAAGGTCAACGAACCTTTCCCATGCTTTTGCAAGAGTCTCCTGATCATGTTGTCGAAAAGTTGCGATTTCCCTCCTCAAGTTTACAACCTTGTCAACTGGGTGGAACTTTGCCAGAAATTTTGTTTGCAGAGCATCCCAAGTGGTAGCTGTGCCAGGCGGTATAGTGAGGAGCCAAGCTTTCACCTTATCGCGGAGGGAGAATGGAAACAGCCTGAGTTTCACCGTCTCATCAGCAATCCCAGCTTACCGAAATGTTCCACATATTTCTGTGAACTCAGCTAAGTGAAGATGGGGGTCTTCACTGACTAACCTAGAGAATTGGGCATTGTTGCGGATCATATTCTGGATGGCCGGCTTTATCTCAAAATTGTTGTTAGTGATGGTTGGGCCAAATCTAGGGTACACACTCCCAACAATGGGCGTAGTTTAGTCTCTCATGGTCCTAGGTCTCGGCCTAGCCACTTCATTTTCGTCGGCTACCTGACCACCGCCTGGTGCATATCCCATCCCGGGATTGATCTGATTTTCATTGACATCCATGGTGGCAGCAGCACAGAGACGCGCCCGTAGGGTACACTCTATTTCAGGATCAAATGTTGCAACGTCACCGGGGTCTCGTCTATGCATACACCCACTACAACACAAAAGAAAAAGCTCAAAAACACAAATACCTTTAAACTAATTTCCCGAGAAGGACAAATCATACACGCTTGCAGTCCCCGGCAACGGTGCCAAGAACTTGATGCATAATTTCAGCACTGCTAATTAGCAAGCGCAAAATGCGGTACGACGGCAGTGCACAAGTCACTGTCAAGTAATAAAAGAAGGGAGAAAGTCCCCGAATTTCGTTCTCAAAGGACCGCAAGCTGGGTAGTATGATTTGCTTATTAGGAAATTAATTATGAGGATTACTAAGTTAACAAAAGGGGGTTTGGTTGGTTTTGTAGAGACAATAAGAAGTAAAACTATATTAACTATACCGGTCGCAATCACCGCTTTGCTTGGTGGATGAGGTTATTGCAGGCCACGATGTCATGCTTCATTTAGCGGATGGACGGTGAGCAAATGGAGGAAGTGAGTGTTGATGGTGTTTGAGGGTCGAAGGCACCTCTTCACTCTCACCTCTAGCTTTTGCTAGAATGAGTTAGCGAGAACGTGTGTATGGAAGTGGAGTGGGGGTGGAGCGCATCACAGCAAAGCATCAAGGGAAGAACAAAACAAGAATAAGCTTCCATTCATAGACAAATAGAGGTTAATCCAGTTCATTACAATAGTTAGGAATACATTTCCAAAATGATAGAAGGTAGAGGAAACCACGATATGAGAAGCCTCACCGTAGATCTTGGCCAGAATGGGGGGTTGTCACGCCTCCCCGAGCTCAGTCCTTGGTTGCTTCCGGGGTTCAGAGGCTGTCACTACCTCCAAACGTAATACCTCTTCTTCTCAGAGCTGGGTCTCTTCCACTTAGCCCAATGAAAATGCCAAACCTTGAAGTACTTTCTGTAGATGGAGGGGAATGCTTCCAGAACCCTTGATGGAGCTTAGGATCGATGGATGAAGCTTTCCCAAGGAAGGAGATGGATGGATGGAGCTGGAGAGGGAAAATGGCGGAAGCTTGCGGAAGAATTTGCACCCAAAACTGTGCTGAATGCCCTAGAAACGTGGACCCGGTCTTTAAATACAGAGCAGAGTAAACACTGTGCACGATCAATGGCGCAGGACCAGTGGTCATGCGCGAAGGAATGCTTATGATCGTGCGTGGTCAACCTGCAGCAGAGGGGAAGATAGGAAATTAACACACGGTCAGTGGCGCATGACCAGTGGTCGTGCGCCTGATCATGCGAACTGCTCTGTTTGGTAAGGGGAAATAACGCATGACCAGTGGTCGTGCGCCTGATCGTGCGCGAAGGAAAACACACGATCAGTGGCTTTTTAGGCCAAAATTCGCCCCACACCATTCCGAGCGTTCACATGATCCTTGTACCTGCATGAAAAACATATAGACCACTGATTCGTGCACACCACAGGATCCACAGAACAGGCATAAAGTAAAATATAATGAAATCACACCACAAAGAGGGTAGGGAATGCACTATAGTTGAGATTATGAAATGCTATCAATATAAGCAAAGATGAGCAGTAAATGAAGTGCAAAGGAAAGCTAAACAACCCAGATGAGCCCAGAAATCACTATATAAACCGGACTCATCATAACCTTGTGGATGATATCTCCTTGGAGGAATTATCCATTCAGTGAATGGCTTCTTAGTATGTGAAGAATAATAAATCTTTTGTTTTTCAGTATGTTTTCCGTTCGACGAACTGGGCTGAGTTCATCGATCGTCGTTCGACGAAGTGAATTGCTTTCGTTGAGCGCCGTTCGAATAATAACTATACTGGAAATCTGTCTTCAGAGTTCATCGATCTCCATTTGACGAAGTGAATTCATTTCGTCGAGCTCCGTTCGACGAATTCTACTGAAATCCCTTATTCTTAACAGCCTTGCCTGAAATGTTTTATCTACTTCTATAAACTCTTTGCTCTTGGCAGAGATGAACTTTATTGGTGTAGAAAGTATGTTCTTCTTAATAAGAGGTGACACACTTGATGAAGCACCTAAGCCCAGTTTGCCATTGAGCCTGGCATTCACTGTGCTTGTGATGTCCATCACTTTGATACTTCTCCCATTTTGGGATTCTTAAAATTTCTTAGCTTCAGATAACTTGTTCTCAATGAGAACAATGTGTTCTTTTGAAGCAGCCAATTCTTTCTTAAGAATAGCATTTTCTTCACTAAGTTGGTTCATTTCAGCCAACTTAATTCTGAGAGAGATTATTTCCTTCTCAGATTTTATTAAGTCTAAGCAAAGAACTTTGAATTCATCTTTGAATTCAATTGAATTGAAATCAAAATTAGATATTACCTGATCACTGTCATTGTCAGCTTCTGATTATGATTCTTCTGAATTGTGTCCTGAGGCATTGATAGCCATCATGCAGAAGCTTCTTTCTTCTTCATCATCCTCATCATCACTGGAGTTGGATGAAGATGCATTTTCTGACTCACTGCTTGAGTCATAGACAGCCATCAAGCATTGGTCTTTTTCTTTTGATTCTTCTTCATCTTCGGATGAGCTTGATGAAGACTCTGATTCAGTTTCACTCCATGTTTCAGCTACATATCCTCTTCCCTTATGCTTGTGTTTGTGGGATGAAGACTTGCTGGAGTGCCTCTTTTCTTCTTTGTCTTTTCTCTTTTCCTTCTTTTGATTCTCTGGACACTCTGGCAGAATGTGTCCAGGTTTCCTGTAGCCAAAACAAATTATTTCCTTAGAACTTGATTTGTCATACCTTGGCTTTTCTCTTGATCTGGAGTCCTTCTTTCTGAAGTCCTTCTTAGCCATCTTGTAGAACCTTTTGGCTAGTAAGCTCATAAACTCCATATCTCCTGGAGCTCTTTCTTCTTCTTCAGTAGATTGGAAAGCTATACTTTTCTCCTTCTTGGATGCTGGAGATGAGGCAGATTGTTCAGCTTCTCTGGATTTGATAAGCTGCTCATAGGACTTGAGTTTTCCTAACAAGCTCTTAGTGGACATCTCATTGAGGCTTCTGGCTTCCTTGATTGGCCAGATCCTAGAGTCCCATGTGCTGGGGAAGCACATTAGGATCTTATCATTGATCTCAGTGATGGAGATCACTTTGTCCAAGGTCTTCAACTCATTGATTATGAGGCTGAGCCTGTTGTACATATCAGCTACTGTCTCAGATTCTCCTTTCTTGAAATTCTCATATTGGGAGATTAGGTGAATTCGTATGTCCTTTCTTTCATCTACTGATCCTTCAACCATATTGTTGAGTGAGATCCAGATTTCCCTTGTTGAAGTGCATTCCACAACTTTTTGGAAAATGTCATCTGACATTGTTTGTGCCAAAATGTTCATTGCCTTGGCATCTGCACTTCTCTGCTTCTTTTGAGCATCTCTCCACTCAAGTGGTGGAACAGCATTGATGTTAGTTTGGCTTCAGCACTAGTTGTTGTTGTAGGAGAAGGAGGTCGTGTCAAAATAACATTGAAAATTTCTTCATCTATAGAATTCATGTATAATCTAATCTTTGCCTTCCATAGTGCAAACTTATTTAGATTGCACATAGGAGGTCTTGTGCTTGAATATTCTTTGTTTTGTGCCATGAGTTTTTAAGAAAAAAAAATAAAACTCTAGAAAAACTTAAGATCTAATTGATCTTTGGATTCAGGTGTTAGCCTGTAAAGAATCAACCATCCTCTGATACCAATTGAAAGTGAGGTTAGATCTTAGATTTACTCTAGAGAGGGGGGGGGGGGGGGGGTGAATAGAGTATTATAAACTTTTCACTTAATTGTATAGCGGAATATAAATTGTGATACTTATATGTGTGTTGCAGAGTGAGTTATAAAACAAAATAAAAACAAAGCACACAACACAGCACAGAAAATTGACACAACACAGAGGACATAAGGAATTTATAGTACACTACTAGAAATTTGACTTTTAGCCACACTCGTATTGCCCACGGCCATTTTCAGTGGCAAACAGTCAAATTATCGTGGCTAAAATTCTAAAATCGTGGTTAAAAGTCATAGAAAAAAGGTATTTGCCACAGAAAGAGCATGACAAATACTTTTTTGCCACGCTCGTATTGGCCACGCCCATTTGCCACGGTAGTTCATGGCTAAAAGTCTTTTGCCACGATTTTGGACTTTTAGCCACGGTAATTTGCCCTGGCTAAAAGTCAATTTTCTAGTAGTGGTAGTTCCCCAAAAAACCTGGGTACGTCTACTCTTCTACCACACTTGGTAGGATTCCATTAGGTTTTTGATTAGGTGCCCTATCACCGAGGGGATTTTGATCAGGTGTCCACACACCAGGTGAGCTTTTGATCAGGTGCTCTAACCAAACCACAGGTTTTTGTTCAAGTGCCCTGTCACCAATGGGTTAACATTTGAAGGGAGTTAGAACCCTGTATAAGAGGGGATAAAGAGGGGTTTAAATGTTCTTCTCTGTCAATAATCTGAGAGAAGACTCTAGTGGAATGTGTTGTAAAGCTCCCCCTATCTGATTGAAATTTTTGACAGCTTGAGGATGGAGCTTTCTCTTGAAACAGATATCTTCCTGAATCTTCCTGATAGGTGATGAATCTGAGAAACAGAAGTTTTTCAGATTGTTTGTTGCTCTTTGAAGATTTATAAAACTAGCAGCAGAGATCTAAGAGATTGAACTTGATAATGTTGTTCTCAGAGAATGAGATGTGTTGCTTGAGGACGATGATCTTTCTTTTTGACAGTCTGAATATTTTTCTTTCTCGACTGATACTCTGATATTCTTTTTTGCTACAAATATCTTTCTTCTGGTATACTTCTTCCTTAGAGAGAATGATAATAGATTTGAAATTCAAATCTCTGAAAGGAATAGAATAATCAGCATTAATTATTTCCTTGGAACTGCCAATGATTCAGCAAATCTGATATGCTTTATACCTTTTTCCTTTTCCATGAAATTGTCCTTTTCCAAAATATGTCAACGACCATTTTCTCGGGAAGAGAATTGAGAAGGGAATAAACAAAGGAAGGATAAAATCTTGTCTTATATGGAAGAATAAAATCATTGCTGATAGTCGAACTGAGTTCTGAGAAAATATTACTGATCTGAATAAACTTAGAGATAATTCGTCGAGCTGGGATAGAAATTCGTCGACCTGAAGGTTGAGTTCGTCGAACTGAACATCTGATAATGATTCGCCGAACACAGACTGGAGTTCGTCGATCTCAAGTTAGTGTTTGTCGAACTGATGAATAGACTGGCTGGAGAGCTAAGTTCGTCGAGCTGAGAAGCCTTTTCGTCGAACGTAGAAAGGAGTTCGTCGAACTCAATGTGAAGTTCGTCGAACGCAGAAACTTAGAGATTTCCTAAGTTCTAGCTATTCTATCAGCCTAAAACTATGAAACTTAGACTATACATTGGAGGTAAACTTAGTCCTAGTCAACATATAGTAATCCTAGCCCAAATCAGTAATAGGGTTGTTCCAACAGACCCGTCGGCAGAAACCTATCCACTAAATAGTGGAAATCTGCCTACTACTATGTAAATCAAAGGGCAAACATGTCCAGAGATAAAGGAGGAGAATCGTTACCCTCGACGCTCGTTTCGGTGCCATAGAACTAAGAATTAATCGGCTGGAATCTCTTGAAACAACTTCCTTTCCACAAAATCGATGATGACACAAGCACGCAAGATCTCCTTCATGGATTTTCCCTTGGCACAATGACCTTCAACTGACCTCCTTCACTGCTCTCGGCCCACTGCTCTCAAAAAGGCAAAGGATTCTCAGAAAAATGAGAAGGAAAGTCGGATTCGGGTGCTTATATGATTTTCCCGCTACCTTCGGCGCTAGCCACTAGCGCCTGGCTCTAGCTCAGTGTCGGTGCCGCTACTATAACGCCCCTGATTTTCGATAATTATTTGCGTGGCCGCTGTGACGTAATTTTGGCATAAGGGCGTTACGTCAGCTCGTTAGGATTAGTTTTGGGCCTTAGCTTAGTTAAAGTATGTAATTTAGGTCGAGCGTGCGAGATTTTGTGTCATTTCGAGTTGTAGAGAAGATTTGGTGTGGTTATCAAGACTTTAGCTTCGGGAAGCTTTATCCTGAGTTTGGCTCGTCGGAATTGAGTTCTGACTTCGCTGTTGGATTCGTAGCGCCGATTTTCAGTTTAGGAGTGATTTTCATCAAAATCTGAGGTGTTTTGCTTGTCCTCGCTGTTTGAGTAAACAGGGGAGAATTATTTAATTATTTAAATATGGAATTTAGGGTTATATAAATACGTAAAATTCTCTCCCTATTCTTCTTCTTCTTCTTCCTTTGTTGAACCAAACCAGCCGCCGAGCGAGAGAGGCGAGAGCGGAGTGTCTTGGAGCTTCCGGTCGGCGATTCGAAGGCCGTAGTCTTCGGAATAGCGTTTGGTGTATAGATTTGGAAAGCTCTCGACGAGATCGTCATTCTAGTGGTAAGCTTTTCCCGTTTCGTGGAATTTTTGGATTTACGATAGTGACCTAATTCCTCTTTTAGACCCGAAAAGTTTCAGGATTTCTTGCTCGGGAGAGTTCTTGGCTGATCCATAGCTTTTGGAGTGGTGATCTTCGAGTTTGCAAGGTTTAAAGCAAGTGGCTTTTGTTTTTCCTCCTTCCTTCTAGTTTTTTGAAGCACTTTCCTTTTTGTTGGATCACTTCTTCTTTTTTGCCTACTTTCCTGTAATTTTATCATATCTGGAGTTGCCCTGGTTTCTCTCCGCCTATAGCCTTGGGTTCCCGAGAAATCAGCCTTGGATTTCTCGAGAATCGGTCTTGTTTTCCTTTTTGCCTGCAGCCCTTGTTTTCTTTTGTTTCCTGACGTTCGTCGAATGGGCGTTCAACGAATGGCTTTAAGTTCATCGAACATTCCTACATTCGACGAACGGTCTGTTGTTCGTCGAATGAGCGTTCGACAAACGGCCTTGTGTTTGTTGAACGAGCGTTCGACGAACGACCTTATGTTCGTTGAACGACCTTGCGTTCGATGAACGGTCTTGCGTTCGTCGAACGGGAGTTCGACGAATAGTCTTGCGTTCTGTTGGAACCTTAGCTTTTTGATTTGAGTTAGGATCCACCCCTTTTGTCAATAATTCATCTAAAAACTTAGACCAAATGTCACTAAGATAAGAAAGCTGATAATAATGATTTAAGTTAGGATTCATATTCAAGATTTAAGTTTCCATCTTAAAACACATCATATCTTAGATCAATTTCCTTAAGTAAGAAATCTAAGAAAATATCAATTAAATATGATGCGATCGAATCAGAGAAAATATACAAAAATAATATAAGCTCCCTGCGTTCGATGAATGTCGAACGACGCTCGACAAATTCAAGCTAGCCAGCGCTCGACAAATTGAAGACAGCCAGCGCTCGACAAATTGAAGACAGCCAGCGCTCGACAAATTGAAGACAGCCAGCGCTGGACAAATTCAAGCCAGCCAGCGCTCGACAAATTTCTATCAGAGCAGCGCTCGACGAATTAAGTCAGAATAACCTCGGCAGCCAGGCATTCTCTGAACGGCGCTCGACAAACTCCAGCCAGTGCTCGACAAATATTCTTCAGAACAGCGCTCGATGAAAAATGTTGTCAGCAAATATTCTTATTATACAGCTGTACTAACATTATTATATACATGCTTTTCTGATATAGCCGTTGCAGGCAATAAAGTTTATAGCCGTTTGCAGATGAGTCAAAGACGAAAACTCCTCTTCCCAAAGAATCAAAATTAAAGAGACTTTATCTCTTTCCCTATTCCCAGCAAGAATTCAAAAGCCTTCTCCGGATTATATATGAAGAGAAGAGCAGAAATGTAAATAGAGACAGAGAGAAATAGGAATAGACAAAGAGAACACACAGATATAAAAAGAAGCAGATCTATTTTGTATATCTTCTTGTTGGCTAACATCATCTTGCAGATCACATATATCCTGAGACACCAATCACAACCTTTTGTTCAGGATCATCACTGCTTAAGAAGAAAGAAGAGTTTGTACAATCAAGAGAAGAGGACTCCAGAACTGTCATCAATCTACATAAGACAGGGGGAGCTCTTCAACATCTTCAACAAGATCCATTCAACATCAAATCAGGATCTTCAAGAGTCTTCTCATACAGAGAAGAACAATAACTTTCTATTTTTCCATTTATTCCTTCCCACCTCTTCTACAGGGTTATAACTCCCTTCAAAAGTTAACTCCCGGTGTCAGGGCACCTTAGCAAAAACCTGCATCTTGGTTAGAGCACCTTATCAACAGCTCACCTGGTGTGTGGACACCTTATCAAAATCACCTTGGTGTGAGGGCACCTTATCAACCACCTCCTAGTGGATTCCTACCAGCTGTGGTAGAAGAGTAGATGTACCCAGTTGAGGGGAACTACTATACATCTTGTATCATCTGGATTGCTTGATTTTGGTTTGCTTTGTTTTACTTCTTTACCTGTGCTGTGTTCTATTTGCACTTTAACTGTTTGGCTTTATGACTCAATCAGAAAACAGCACACTATATACATTTATATATATATATATCATCTATTTTGGAAGTAAAAGTTCAACAAGAGTTTTAAGCACATAAATAAGAACTAAACCTCCACTCTCAATTGGTATCAGAGGGTAGTTGATTTTCACACAGACTAACACCTGAAATCACAAAGATCACCTTAGTTCTTATTTTATTTTTGTTAAAAGGTTTTTTTTTTTAAATGGGACAAGCAGATTTTTTATTCTAAGATCCACCTATATGTAATTTGGATAGTTTTTCTTTATGGCAAATTAGAATTAAGTTATATATGAATGTCATAGATGAAAACATTTACAAATCTATTTTGACAGGATTTTCTTCCTCTACCCCTTCATCTGATCAAGAAAAACTAAAAAGTGCTAATGCAAAGGCTATACAGATATTGTCCCAATCAATGTAAAAAGACATTTCTCAAAGAATTGGTGATTGCACCTCAGCAAGGAGCATTTGGAACTCCCTCTCTAAGATGGTAAATGAACCCTCTTCTACTTCCTTCACTAACTGTATTTATGATGCATAACCATCAACCAAACTAAGTGAAGAAGAAAAAGAAAAAGAACACGGAGCTAGAGCTTTCTGCATGATAGCCATATATGGTTCATACCAAAATCCAGATGCAAAAGCTGGAACAGAAAAGGTAAATAAGGTAATTTCAATTCACAACCCTACCTCTACAAATTACAAATCTGTCTTTAAAATAACATTTACAGATTCAATAAAATCAAGCAAAGAAACTAAAGAGAAGTTAACAAATATAAACTACTTAACTTCAGAAGATAATAAACCTGAAGAAAATTCAAAAGCATAAAAAAATTCAATTAAAGCTAAATTGCTTAATGATTATAAAGAAAAATTTAAAATAATATTAAACATATATTTTAATGACTACAAAAGTTAACTTTCAATTAGTATCAAAAATCAGATTTTAAAGTTCTTAAAACATATATTTCCAAAAGAACTTTCTAATGGTATCAAAAAGTTTTTCACCATTAAACTCCATTCCTAATTAAATAAGCAAACATAAAATTCCTTTGAATGTTTAAAAAATGTCAGATAACTTCAATGTTCTTACAAATCTTCTCCAAATTATGTTGAGCATTCTACTGTAGTTGCATTGATTAGAAATAATCAGAAGCACTGAGTGTGAGTCTCTTCTGATAAGGGGATTCTTAAAGAAGGAAGGTATCAGACAAAATTTTTTTTATTCCTTATAATCTATTAAAGGTTGCTGCAATTGAAAATTTTAATTCAGAACTTAAGAAATCAAAATCTAGGAAAGGAGAGTGCTCAAATAATTTTTTAACAAAGTATAAAAAAAATTATTAAAGCCAAGTGAAAGAGAAAATGAGAAAATCAGAGAAACCAAGTGAGAGAGAAAAGGAGAATATAAAAATTAAAACTGTCGGCATCCTAAACCAAATAGGGGGAGATTACCAGGCCACTAGTTTTAATTTCATTTAGGATCCCAACTCAAATAGGGGGAGATTGTTGGAACCTTAGCTTTTTGATTTGAGTTAGGATCCACCCCTTTTGTCAATAACTCATCTAAAATCTTAGACCAAATCTCACTAAGATAAGAAAGCTGATAATAATGATTTAGGTTAGGATTCATATTCAAGATTTAAGTTTCCATCTTAAAACACATCATATCTTAGATCAATTTCCTTAAGTAAGAAATCTAAGAAAATATCAATTAAATATGATGCGATCGAATCGGAGAAAATATAAGAAAATAATATAAGCTCCCTGCGTTCGACGAATGTCGAACGTGGCTCGACAAATTCAAGCTAGCCAGCGCTTGACAAATTCAAGACAGTCGGCGCTCGACAAATTCAAGACAGCCAGCGCTCGACAAATTCAAGACAGTCAGCGATCGACAAATTCAAGACAGCCAGCGCTCGACAAATTCAAGCTAGCCAGCGCTCGACGAATTAAGTCAGAATAACCTCAGAGGCCAGGCATTCTCTGAACGGCGCTCGACAAACTCCAGCCAGCGCTCGATAAATATTCTTCAGAACAGAGCTCGACGAAAAATTTTGTCAGCAAATATTTTTATTATACAGCTGTACTAACATTATTATATACATGCTTTTCTGATATAGCCGTTGCAGGCAATAAAGTTTATAGCCATTTGCAGATGAGTCAAAGACGAAAACTCCTCTTCCCAAAGAATCAAAATTAAAGAGACTTTATCTCTTTCCCTATTTCCAGCAAGAATTCAAAAGCCTTCTCCGGATTATATATGAAGAGAAGAGCAGAAATGTAAATAGAGACAGAGAGAAATAGGAATAGACAAAGAGAACACACAGATATAAAAAGAAGCAGATCTATTTTGTATATCTTCTTTTTGGCTAACATCTTCTTGCAGATCACATATATCCTGAGACACCAAACACAACATTTTGTTCAGGATCATCACTGCTTAAGAAGAAAGAAGTGTTTATACAATCAAGAGAAGAGGACTCCAGAACTGTCATCAATCTACATAAGACAGGGGGAGCTCTTCAACATCTTCAACAAGATCCATTCAACATCAAATCAGGATCTTCAAGAGTCTTCTCATACAGAGAAGAACAATAACTTTCTGTTTTTCCTTTTATTCCTTCCCACCTCTTGTACAGGGTAATAACTCCCTTCAAAAGTTAACTCCCGGTGAAAGGGCACCTTAGAAAAAACCTGCATCTTGGTTAGAGCACCTTATCAACAGCTCACCTGGTGTGTGGACACCTTATCAAAATCACCTTGGTGTGAGGGCACCTTATCAACCACCTCCTAGTGGATTCCTACCAGCTGTGGTAGAAGAGTAGATGTACCCAGTTGAGGGGAACTACTATACATCCTGTGTCATCTGGATTGCTTGATTCTGGTTTGCTTTGTTTTACTTCTTTACCTGTGCTGTGTTTTATTTGCACTTTAATTGTTTGGCTTTATTACTCAATCAGAAAACAACACACTATATACATTTATATATATATATCATCTATTTTGGAAGTAAAAGTTCAACAAGAGTTTTAAACACATAAATAAGAACTAAACCTCCACTCTCACGTTCGTCGAATGAGAGTTCGACGAACGGTCATTAGTTCGTCGAAAGTCCTTGCGTTCGATGAACGTTCTTGCGTTCGTCGAACGGGCGTTCGACGAACTGCCTGATTATTCTCTGTTCCTGAAATTTTTCCGAGAAACTGTTTTCTCTGCCCCTTTTTATCGAGAACCTTGCTTCGCTGGTTCAATTTCACGAGAAATATATTTTTATCCCTGCTCTTTTATTTCTCGAGGAGCAGCTTTTCCCCTGCTTTTATTCTCGAGAGGCAGCTTATCCCCTGCTTTAATTTCTTGAGAAATATTCTATCCCTGCTCCTTTCTTTCTCGAGAAATGCTTGATTCCTGCTTTAATTTCTTGAGAAGCAGCTTTTTCCCTGCTTCTAATCTCTCAAAAAATGGTTGTCCCTGCCCTTGGATCTCTCTAGAACCTCCTGTTCTTTGTCTTTGATTTCTCTTGAACCCTTGTATTTTGACCATTGGGTTCTCAAGATTTGCTCTCTACTTCTTAGTGCTTGAGTTATGCCTCCGATAACTTCTCCTCTTTGAAACCTCGTGCCCGTTATGGCTGAATGACTTATGACTTATCTTATGAATCATCTTTTGCCGTGTTTAAATTACTTGTGACCCTATCCTTAGGGTATCCTGGTGAGTGTTTTCTCGGGCTTCATCCCATACCATAATTAAAGAAATTAATTAATAAGACCATTGCCTTTGTCCTTGCATGATGGGTCGTATTTTGGGGGGCAGTGGGGAGTGTTGTAGCCTTGCACGGTTGCCATTTTAGTGGTGAACCGTAGGCTTGGCCTGTGGTCCCTTGGGCCGTGTTTGGGTGGTTGGGGATAGAAACCCACACCCCTTTTTGGCTTTGGGTGGCAGTGGATAAAGGACCACCCACGTTTAATTTGAGCTGATCAGTCTCTTTAAATAATGTAACAAGATAAATGAACTTTGTTTGTTCCTCTTTATGGCATTTTGGCGCTCTTGGTGCTTTGCTTAGTTCTTTGTTGGAGCATCTCTTTCGGTAAATATGGCTTGGGTTGGTACCCCTTAAGCCTCATTTACTTTTCTGCTTGTTGTTTTTTGCCACTTGTAATTCCTTGCTGAGGCGTTCTTTGTTTTATTGAATGCCTCAGGTTCAGAGCCTTAGCTGCTAGTGGTGTAGCCCGGAGTCTCTGGGAGTTGTAGTTGCTATTTTACCCTACTACTGCGAGGTTGTTGTGGTTTGTTTTCTTCTTGTGTTCAGACATGCTAGTTGGAGCCAACGGGTTAGTGTCAGGTTGTTGACGCCCGTTGTGCCCCTTTTGTTACTTTTTAGCTTACTTGCCAGTTAATTGCTGCGACTTTTTAGATCTTATGTAACTTGATCTCTGGGAATGATTTATGTCTAGGTGCATTATAGTTATAATAATGGCTTTTCTTTCATCCTCATTGCATTCTTTTTAACAAAAATCCTTATCTTTAAAGTCGCCTATAAGATTTTTTTCTATACTTATACTACGCCTAGATATGTACATATCTTTTACTTTATGTCCTATCATCACGTGCATCTATGACCTTAAGTGAACTAAATTAAGTATTTTCCGCTGCAATTACATATATTTTCTCGGTGGACTAGTTGATCCACGAACTGAGAGACACAGTTCTTCCCCAAACTCAAATAAATGATTTCAATTGATGATCTATCATGTAAACATATTTTGATTAATTAAGTAATAGGTTCCCGCCTGAGCAGCTGCAGTTGTCTTCTGCATGATGTGGAATAATGACGCGTATTTTCTCTTACTCTGATATTCCTAAATTTGGACAAAATGCGGGTTGTGACGGTTGGTATCAGAGATAGGTTGTTCGACAAG
Organism: Dactylorhiza incarnata; assembly: GCA_033032865.1. Taxonomy (NCBI): domain Eukaryota; kingdom Viridiplantae; phylum Streptophyta; class Magnoliopsida; order Asparagales; family Orchidaceae; genus Dactylorhiza; species Dactylorhiza incarnata. The sequence continues at coordinate 8,001,906 of JAWHQI010000098.1, forward strand.
TCGGTCGGGCAACAAATTCTGATATAGTAGTTGTTTTGGTTTCATTGCATACACACACCGATGTGTCATTAGTACGTCTTAGCCGAAGCATGAACACTACACTCATAGCATGATAAGAAGTATACGGGGCATATTATGTAGTATGGGATGCATAATATGTGTTTGTATATGGATCCACCATAGGTGGCAACATGTGACGGTCATGTTGTATGGGATGCATAACCATCATCACATGGATGCCCATTCGCACGTTTTCTCTTTCGTTACATGTAATATTATGTAGTATGGGAGGCATAATATTTCATGTGTACGCCGCTCATAATATGCATTAAGGCCTTTATTAGAATGCATATCACAACATCATTACATAGCATTACATAAGCACACGTGCGAAGTTAAAGACTTATATGATGACACATGTACACCCATGATTTCAAAATGAATAGAAAATTCATGCATTCATGACCCTTGCACATGAGTCAAGAGGGGTGATGTAGTATCATCCCCAAATTTAGCATAACATCATGAAAATCTCAGAGCAAGGTGGTAGCATTGGCAAGTATTTGTACATGTATGTTCTGAACCAAGCAGTGTAGTTCTAGTGTAAGGTTACGTTTTAATTATAGGTTTATGCGCATTAGCAGAGATGGTGCGTAAGCGAGTCGCGACTAGGTTGACTCCCCAGTCGGAGGGCGTGTCATCCGGAGCGCAAAGTGACGCTTTGATCGAGAGTCTGCGCCAGAGCACTGAGGCTCTGACTAGGCAGATGGTTGTGGTGCAATCGCAAGTTGAGGCATTGTTGTCTGCCGGTGCTAGGCAGCAACCCGTAGTGCAGGCCCCCATAGTAGGACAGACAATACCTACTCCTTTTGCTCCCTTGGTACCCCATGTAGCGATACCTTCGGAAGTGAATTTCATATCGCACTTTCAGCGATTAGGACCCCCTACGTTTGGCGGAAGAGCTGATTTCATTGCTTTGGATGACTAGTTAGTTGCCATCGAAGATATTTTTAAGTACTCGGGAATCTCTGCGGGCCAAAAGGTGATGGTCGCCGCTTACCAGCTGAAGGAACTTGCTAAGAGCTGGTGGATCAAGGAAAGGGAGGACCTCGTAGACGGGTGTTCGTGGGAGTCATTTAAAGTGGTGTTGTTAAGAAAGTTTCTGCCGTCAGTAGAGCAAGACCTATTAATGAAGAAGGGAAAGAGAAAGGCTGGAGAAGAAGGAAATTTTGCTGCGCCTGCCTTGGTCTTAAAGAAAGAAGGTGGTGAGGTCTGCAGTTTCTGTGGCGGCTCTGGCCATCCGTTTGAAAGGTGTTTAAAGAGGAAAGGAGTTCAGAAGCAGCAGCGAGTGCTGGCAATCCAAGGTGCTCCGAAGGGTGAGGTGCTCTGCCAGTTGTGCAAGCAGAAGGGGCATGATGTGGCCCAATGTTGGACCAAAGATAAATTGTGCTTCCAGTGCAAACAGAAGGGGCACATGAAGTTTCAATGCCCGCTAGTTCAACCCCTGTTGCAGCCTGTTCTACTTCGAACCTTGCCGTCGCCGCATCATCAGGATAAAGGAAGAGGAAAGCTGAACGTGTTAACCCAAGAGCAAGCGCAGTCTTCGACCCAAGTGATCGCAGGTGATGAGTACTTTTTGTACTCATCTTTTAGTATAATTTTAATATAGTTTTAATATGAATTTATATAAATTATATGTATTATCTTATCTAATTCATTCCTTTTTATTTTTTGCCACTAATTTAAGCTTAGTTTATGTTTTTCAGGTTTTCTGGACACTTTGAGCAAATATGTCAAGAACACGCCCAAGGTCACGGGCGTGACCAAGGGGCGTGACCAAGGGGCGTGACAGTCTAGACGTGTTCCAGACCCAATTCCGCCATCCCGGGAGCATTCTGTGAAGTTTCGCCAAGTATATGCCCCAGGTCACAGGCGTGACCAAGGGCATGACATCCAAGTCCCAACCGGGAACCCACCACCAGCTGCCAGCACGCCTGCAACGTCAATTAAAGTTACACGCCCCAGGTCACGGGCGTGACCAGGGGGCATGACATCCAGTCACGGGCATGATAAATCCCGCGCTCCTTCCCGCCGAAGTTTCCCGCCAGCAACCACTTTTGAAGATTACACGCCCCAGGTCACGGGCATGACCTAGGGCGTGACGCCTCCGTAATGCCTGAAATTACTCCAGAAGGTGCCCTCTCCGCTGCTGCTTCTATCCCGCCCCTTACACGCACTTGGTCACGGGCGTGACCAAGGGCGTGTAACCTCAAATTTTCAGCCATATAAGGGGAGCTTCACCAGATGTTAAAGGACGATTTTTTCGGAGTTTAAAACTCCTTTTCTTGCTTTATTTTTCTTATTTTTAGCATTTAGTAGTTCTTGTAATCTTATCCTTCTTGCAGTTGTTCTTTAATTTCAATTGTTATAATTTTCCTTTCAATAGTTGTAATTCCTTTTCTTGAATTAATAAAATTTGTTGTTATTTTGTTCATCCATTCTCTCACTCTTTTGAATAGTTTTAATCTTCAAGTTGAGTTACCTTTCTTGTTGCAACCAAATTAAAGAACTTTTTGATAGAACAATAGAGATCTTCTTGAATAAGAATAATCAACATGCCCGGATTTTTATACGACCTTGGTTTTTATAAGCCTATACTACATCCGACACGGTACACTTGCCGTTGTCATTTGCAAGCATAGTTTTCGCTCATCAAGTTTTTGGCGCCGTTGTCGGGGATCTGAGTTGTTATTTCGAAAGAGATTATCTATTGATTTTATCATTCTCTTTTTTCTCCCCCTTCTCTTATATTTTTTTTTTAAAAAAGCGTAATCTAAATTCTCAGAAAGGACGCTTTGGGCTTGAATTCCCATCACAGCCTCTAGTACCTTGCGAGCCCTTCACCGGGTTGACCTTGGGAAGTCCGGGACTAATTTAACCCGCTTTTTGAAAAAAAATTATATATAATAAAAATATTTTTAAAATTCCATTTATTTAAGTGAAAGTTGTTTCCTTTTTATTTTTTATTATGAAATTATTTGAATTAGCTGTTAAAGTTGCCGAGCTTCGAAACGAATTTTATCTCTTACAAGCCGCACGAGGACGCCAATTTAGTTGTCATTATTGTAATGCTCATCATCAAAGTGAGGAATGTTATTTACATTCTTATTATCAAAATAATTATTATGAAAATAATTTTCCTCAATATTATGCAAATAATTTTGATTATAATTACGATCATAATATTTCCTCTTTTCATGAAAATAATTTTTCAAACTTTGATGAAAATGTTTTTTCTAATAAATTTTCGGCGTTTAATAATTGTTCTTCTAGCTCCGAAGTAGATTATTCCTCGTGGCAAGCTCACCCGGATAGTTCTCGAAGCAATGAAGATAAATCTTTAGATCCGATTTTTTGTTTTTCTTCTTGTACACTGCAATTTTTGTTCTCTAATTTTGGGGAAATTCCGCAGATCCAAATAGATACTTCCCCCAAAATTTAGAGGAAAATATTATTTCGTCTAGTGTTTTTTCTAATTTTCACGAGAATAATTTTTCAGCTTCTAATAATTTTTCTTCTAGCCCCGAAGTAGATTATTCTTGGTGGCAAGGCCCCCAGATAGTTTTTGGGGCGATGAAGATAAATCTTTAGATCCAAATTTTTATTCATCTTCTTTTGTGCCGCATTTTTCTTTCTCCAATTTTGGGGAATCTCCAACGAATCAATTTGATACTTCCCCCCAAAATTTAGAGGAGAAATTTATTTCTTCTAGTGTTTTTTCTCCATCTTTGGATAATTTAGTTATGGAGGAACATGTGGTTTCATGTAAACCCATAACTTCTTTTACCAAACATGAAGAACACTTATTATACCAAGAATTTCTTAAAGTTCTGGGTACCCCGGATGAAATAGAAGAAGAACAAGTTTCTTCCCCTACTCCACCTGAATTTTATTTTCTTTGTCATGAATATTCGCGAATTTCTTCTATCCAACCAAAAATTCATGAAAATTTTGTGTCCAAAAATTTTATTCTGCTTGGTAATACACTAGATTTTCCTAATGAAAATTTTATTTTAGAAAAGGAACAACCGGAGCTTAATTTTATTTTTTCGCGAGCGCCTCCTCCTTACAAAAAATTATCTGAATTGTTTACTTGTGATTTTTTAAACACTAATAATTTTCAGGTTGAAGATGAGCCGTTGCTACCCCAAATAATCGAAGATCCATATGCCGCTCATCTGTATAAATTCAAATCACCTCAGGTATGCATAGGTGATTTGGATTTTCATATTCAAGATCAAAGACAAAAGAAGAATTACATGTTAAGCGGAGGAGTAGCCAGGCGACTGATGCCAGCACATTCACCTACGCGTGAATTAGGGGAGTTGCATGTCCACTTCTCTTTTAATTTTCCTTTTTCCTAACACTAACCGTCTAGCTTAAAGACGGGAAAAAGAAATCGTTCTTGGGAGGCACCCCTTGCTTATCTTTAATTTTATGAATTTTTCTTAAAGTTTCTTTTCTTTCAAGTGTTCTTCATACTTAGTTTTAAACATTGGGGACAATGTTTAATTTAAAGTATAGGGGTGTAGCTTAGCATTCATTGTATTTTTATTTGAATTTTTTTTTTATAAAAATTATAAAAATCTAATTTCTTGGAAAGGGCGCTTTGGGCATGAACTCCCATCACACCTCCTAGTACCTTGCGAACCCTTCACTGGGTAGCCCTCGGGAAGTCCATGAAATAATATTTATAAAAATAATAATAATAAATACGCCTAGCCTTGTTTTTATTGTTTTAGAAATTTAGTTTGAGGTTTGATTATAAGCATTCTTACATTTTTAATTTAGCTAATATTTTGTTTTATCAGAATTTGTTAAATCTAAATTTGAAGTAATTTAGTTTTAAGAAACACTTTATGTTTTTAATTCGATTAGAGAATTAATTTAGCACTACTTCTCCGTTTCATTTTAAATAGTTTCACTTTGTGGTAAGTTGGCTAAACATCAATAGATTTCTATTATATTCTCTTTTAACTTTAAGATCTTAGGAAATTTCATTCCACTAAAATGTTGCTCTCAAAATAGTTTAATTTATAAACTAGAAGTTTTCTTCCCCCTCACCCTTGTTGGCAAATAAAAAAAATGTAGAAAAAGATCATATGTCATGGGAATAAGAGGATAAAATTCATTATCCCCTTAACATATGCACCCAAAATCATTTAAAAGATTATATGTCATAAAGTAAGAGGATAAAATTCATTACTTTTAAACATATACATTTTGGGTTTTTAATTGAAGAGAATTTTTAAAAGATTATATGGAATGGAAAATAAGAGGATAAAATTCATTATTTTCTTAAACATATACAAATTTGTATTCAAATAAGGTGAGAGGATAAAATTCATCACCTTTATTAAAGTATCTCTTCACTTTTTTGCCATTTCGTTTAAACCCATCCCAAGCCAATTTCATCGTTTCTAGTCCTAAACTAAATTATTAAGAGAGCAATATTTTGGTAGGTGTCTTTTCCTTAAGTTTCTCTTATGTTAGAGTGTCTATAATTTCAATCTAATTTTGTTTAAAAATTTCTATAATTTCGATTGCTTAGCTATCTTGAGAAGTAGTTAGCTAAACAAATTTCTCTTTTTAAATTATCAACATAATTTATGACTTAATTCTTGAATTCCTAAAATTTGCTTTTGACTTATTCTTGGTTTAATAAAATTTTAGTCAATTAGAAATAATATCGATGTCTTGTAATTCTTTCCTCGCTCTTTTACTCTGGAATAGCAAAAGCTCAAGTATGGGGGTGTTTGATGAGTACTTTTTGTACTCATCTTTTAGTATAATTTTAATATAGTTCTAATATGAATTTATATAAGTTATATGTATTATCTTATCTAATTCATTCCTTTTTATTTTTTGCCACTAATTTAAGCTTAGTTTATGTTTTTCAGGTTTTCTGGACACTTTGAGCAAATATGTCAAGTACACGCCCAAGGTCACGGGCATGACTAAGGGGCATGATAGTCTAGACGTGTTCCAGACCCGATTCTGCCATCCGGGAGCATTCCGTGAAGTTTCGCCAAGTACATGCCCAGGTCACGGGCGTGACATCCAAGTCACAGCTGGGACCCCACCACTAGCTGCCAGCACGCCTGCCACGTCAATTAATGTTGCATGCCCCAGGTCACGGGCATGACCAGGGGGCATGACATCCAGTCACGGGCGTGAGAAATCCCGCGCTCCTTCCCGCTGAAGTTTCCCGCCAGCAGGTACTTTTGAAGATTACACGCCCCAGGTCACGGGCGTGACATAGTGCGTGACGCATCCGTAACGCCTGCAATTACTCTAGAAGGCGCCCTCTCCGCTGCTGCTTCGATCTCGCCCATTACACGCCCTTGGTCGCGGGCGTGACCAAGGGCGTGTAACCTCAAATTTTCAGCTATATAAGGGGAGCTTTACCAGATGTTAAAGGATGGTTTTTTGGGAGTTTAAAACTCCTTTTCTTGCTTTATTTTTCTTATTTTTAGCATTTAGTAGTTCTTCTAATCTTATCCTTCTTGCAATTGTTCTTTAATTTCAATTGTTATAATTTTTCTTTCAATAGTTGTAATTCCTTTTCTTGAATTAATAAAATTTGTTGTTATTTTGTTCATCCATTCTCTCCCTCTTTCCAATAGTTTTAATCTTCAAGTTGAGTTACCTTTCTTGTTGCAACCAAATCAAAGTACTTTTTGATAGAACAATAAAGATCTTCTTGAGTAAGAGTAATCAACACGCTCGGATTTTTATACGACCTTTGTTTTTATAAGCCTATACTACATCCGACATGGTACACTTGCCGTTGTCATTTGCAAGCATAGTTTTCGCTCATCAGCAGGTTAGACCTTAAGCCATCTGTTTAGTCTTGATTCTTTTTGGTTTCGCTGTATTAGACTAGTTTCTTTTTTGCGCTTATAGGGAGATTTAAGGTTAAGAATCATTGGACGCGTGTTCTGTTCGATTCGGGTGCTACCCATTCGTTCGTAGCAAGGGCTTTCGTTGAGCGTCACCGTTTGACCCCTGAGCTGGGCAATGATTCGTTCCTCATTAAGTTCCCTTCTGGTGTTTTGGTATCCTCAAACCAGTGTGTCTGAAGTTGCACCGTTATCTTAAGGGATTTCTTGGCTGTTGCTGATCTCAAAGTGTTGGACTTAGAAGACATTGACGTGACATTGGGTATGGACTGGTTGTCCAGTTTTGATGCGGTCATTCCATGTGCATTTTTTTTGGGTCTCCGTACAAGTGTTCCCCGATAATTTCTGTGGTATGTGCTCGGAAACGGTTAATTTCTGTTTGGTTGGCTTACCTTGTTTCTGTAGTAGAAACTGTTACTGGATCGCCGTGTATTGAGGGTGTTCCGGTGGTGTGAGAGTTTCCTAATGTCTTCCCCGTCAGTCTTTCTGGTCTTCCGCTTGATAGAGATGTGGAGTTCATTATTGATCTTGAGCCTGGTACTAGTCCTATCGCTAAGGCACCGTACCGTATGGCCCCGCGTGAGTTAGAAGAGTTGCGAACTCAGTTAGATGTACTGTTGCAGTGTGGTTTTATTAGGCCAAGTTCTTCGCCCTAGGGTGCTCCAGTTTTGTTCGTGAAAAAAAAAGAAGGACGGTTCCATGAGGCTGTGCATAGATTATGGAGAATTAAACAAAGTGACCATCAAGAACAGGTATCCGTTGTCTAGGATAGATGATATGTTTAATCAGTTGCATGGTAGCACGATGTTTTCAAAGATTGACCTTCGATCAGGTTACCATCAGTTTAGGATCTGTGAGTCGGACGTTCCCCAGACTGCCTTTCATTCCCGTTATGGTCATTTTGAGTTTCTGGTTATGTCTTTTGGTTGGTGAATGCACCCTCTGCGTTTATGGACATGATGAACTGCGTGTTCAAGGATTTTCTAGATCATTTTGTGGCGGTATTCATCAATGATGTGTTGGTTTATTCCATAAGTGCCGAGGAGCATGCCACGCATTTGCGCTTAGTATTGTCTACTCTTAGAGAGCACAAGTTGTATGTGAAGCTGAGTAAGTGCGAGTTCTGGCTTCCTCAGGTATCCTTTATGGGTCATGTGGTGAACAAGGATGGAATTACTGTAGACCCGCTAAGATTTCAGCTGGGTTTGATTGGGAGACGCCTTCAATGCCTAAGGAAATAAGGAGTTTATTAGGGTTGCCCGAGTACTACAGGAGATTTGTTCAAAGATTCTTAGTGTTGTCGGCACCTTTAGCTAAGCTTACCCAGAAGAATACCGCTTTTGTTTGGAGTGATAATTGTGAAGAAACCTTTCAAGAATTAAAGAGGCGCTTGTGCAGTGCACCTGTTTTGGCCTTGCCGATCGAAGGAATGGAGTATGTTGTTTATGTGAATGCATCTCACATTGGGTTAGGATGTGTTTTGATGCAAGAAGGAAAGGTGATTGCCTATGGGTCTAGACAATTGAAAGTTCATGAAAGGAATTACCCGACGCACGACTTAGAATTTGCTGCAGTGATTAATGCTTTAAACCCTTGGAGACACCTTCTTTATGGAGTGTCATGCAAGATTTATATGGATCACAAGAGTCTGAAGTATGTCTTCACCCAGAAAGAGCTGAGTTTGCACCAGCGTAGATGGTTGGAGTATGTTGCTGATTATGAGGTTGATATCCTGTATCAACCAGGTAAGGCTATTGTGGTGGTCGATGCCCTGAGTAGAAAGACCGCGCATATCTTCTATCTTTTCGTGCAGTACTTAGTAGAAGAGTTTATGTTGATGGTTATTTCAGTCGATAGTTATACCGCACCTTCAATCTTAGAGGATGAAGAGCCTTCATGGATTTCCCTTACGAGATCGCACAAGGAGGAAGATCCTGACTTGCAGCATCTCCGAAATAGGACGGAGAAGGAAGAATTACCAGATTTTTTGATCGATGATAAAGATACTTTGAAGTACCGAGGTAGATATTGTATCCCCACGTTGGATGATTTTTGGACAAGGATCTGTACTGAAGTGCATGAATCAAGTGTTTCCTATCATCCTGGTTCCATGAAATCGTTCAAAGACCTGAAGCAGATCGTTTGATGGTCAGACAGAAAGAGTAAATCAAATTTTGGAAGATATGATATGGTGCTATATTTTAGATCATGGTGGAGAGTGGGATAAGCATCTTGGATTGATTGGATTTGCCTGCTTCCTTCCCAAACGTTCACGATGTGTTTCATGTGAGCCAGCTGAGGAAGTGTCAGCATAGTGATCGGTTTGTTCTTGATTCAGTGCCCATTTTGCAGCATAATCTTTTGTATGTTGAAGAGCCTGCCCTAATCTTGGAGACTCAGGAGCATGTGTTGCGGAGGAAGATGATCCCGATGGTTAAGGTTCTTTGGAAGAATCAGGGTGTCGAAAGCGTAACATGGGAGCTGGAGTCTTCCATGAGAGAGACCCATCCTAGCACCTTCTCTTAGATTTCGGGTAAATCTTCTGTCAGGTAACCTTTGGATTTGATTCTGTATCCTTCTGGATCTTTCGATTTCAAGTTTCAGGACGAAACTTCCTTTTAGGGGGAGTGACTGTAATGCCCTTGATTTTCATTAATTATTTGCGTGGCCGTTGTGACATAATATTGGCGTAAGGGCATTACGTCAGCTCGTTAGGATTAGTTTTGGGCCTTAGCTTAGTTAAAGTATGTAATTTAGGTCGAGCGTGTGAGATTTCGCGTCGTTTCGAGTTGTAGTGAAGATTTGTGTGCCTATCAAGACTTTAGCTTCAGGAAGCTTTATCCCGAGTTTGGCTCGTCGGAATTGAGTTCTGACTTCTCCGTTGGATTCGTGGCGCCGATTTTTAATTTAGGAGCGATTTTCATGAAAATCCGAGGTGTTTTGCTCATCCTCGCTGTTTGAGTAAAAAGGGGAGAATTATTTAATTATTTAAATGTGGAATTTAGGGATATATAAATACCAATTATTCTCTCCCTATTCTTCTTCTTCTTCCTTTGTCGAACCAAACCAGCCGCCGAGCGACAGTGGCGAGAGCGGAGTGTCTTGGAGCTTCTGGTCGGCGATTCGAAATCCGTAGTGGTCGGAATCGCATTTGGTGTATAGATTTGGAAAGCTCTCGGCGAGATCTTCGTTCTAGTGGTAAGCTTTTCCCATTTCGTGTAATTTTTGGAGTTATGTTAGTGACCTAATTCCACTTTTCGACCCGAAAAGTGTTAGTATTTCGTGCTCGGTAGAGTTCTTGGCTGACCATAACTTTTGGAGCGGTGATCTTCGAGTTTGCAAGGTTTAAGGCAAGTGGCTTTTGTTTTTCCTCCTTCCTTCTGGTTTTTTGAAGCACTTTCCTTTTTGTTAGATCACTTCTTCTTTTTTGCCTACTTTCCTGTAATTTTATCGTATCTAGAGTTGCACTAGTTTCTCTCGGCCTGCTGCCTTGGGTTCCCGAGAAATCAGCCTTGGATTTGGCGAGAATCGGACTTGTTTTCCTTTTTTCCTGCAACCCTTATTTTCTTTTGTTTCCTGACGCTCGTCGAACGAGCGTTCGATGAACGGCTTTGAGTTCGTCGAACATTCCTGCGTTCGATGAACGGTCTGTTGTTCGTCGAACGAGCGTTCGATGAACGGCCTTGTGTTCGTCGAACGAGCGTTTGAGGAACGGCCTTGTGTTCGTCGAACGGCCTTGCGTTCGACGAACGGTCTTGCGTTCGTCGAACGGGAGTTCGACGAACAGTCTTGCGTTTGTCGAACGGGCGTTCGACGAACAGACTTGAGTTCGTCGAACGTCCTTGCATTTGACGAACGATATTGCATTCGTCGAACCTGCGTTCGACAAACTGCCTGATTATTCTCTGTTCCTTAAATTTTTCCGAGAAACAATTTTCTCTTCCCCTTTTTGTCGATAACCTTGTTTCCCTGCTTCAATTTCCAGAGAAATATATTTTTATCCCTGCTCTTTTATTTCTAGAGGAGCAGCTTTTCCCCTACTTTTTTTTCGAGTGGCAGCTTATCCCCTGCTTTAATTTCTCGAGAAATATTCTATCCCTGCTCCTTTCATTCTCGAGAAACGCTTGATTCTTGCTTTAATTTCTCGAGAAGCAGCTTTTTCCCTGCTTCTAATCTCTCGAAAAATGATTGCCCCTGCCCTTGGATCTCTCTAGAACCTCTTGTTCTTTGTCTTTGACTTCTCTAGAATCCTTGTATTTTGACCATTGGGTTCTCAAGATTTGCTCTCTAATTCTTAGTGCTTGAGTTATGCCTCCGATTACTTCTCCTCTTTGAAACCAGTGCCCGTTATGGCTGAATGACTTATGTCTTCTCTTATGAATCATCTTTGCCGTATTTAAATTATTTGTGACCCTATCCTTAAGGTATCCTGGTGAGTGTTTTCTCGGGCTTCGTACCATGCCATAATTAAAGAAATTAATTAATAAGACCATTTCCTTTGTCCTTGCACGGTGGGTCGTGTTTTGGAGGGGGGGGGGGCAGTGGGGAGTGTTGTAGCCTTGCACGGTGGCCATTTTATTGGTGAACCGCACACTTGGCATGTGGTCCCCTGGGCCGTGTTTAGGTGGTTGGGGATAGAAACCCACACCCGTTTTTGGATTTCGGTGGCAGTGGATAATGGACCGCCCCCGTTTAATTTGAGCTGATCAGTCTCTTTAAATAATGTAACAAGATAAATGAACTTTGTTTGTTCCTCTTTATGGCATTTTGGCGCTCTTGGTGCTTTCCTTAGTTCTTTGTTGGAGCTTCTCTTTCGGTAAATATGTCTTGGGTTGGTACCCCTTATGCCGCATTTACTTTTCTGCTTGTTGTTTTCTGCCACTTATAATTCCTTGCTGAGGCGTTCTTTGTTTTATTGAATGCCTCAGGTTCAGAGCCTTAGTTGCTAGTGGTGTAGCTCGGAGTTTCCGGGAGTTGTAGTTGCTGTTTTACCCCGCTGCTGCGAAGTAGTTGTGGTTAGTTTTCTTCTTGTGTTCAGACATGCTAGTTGGAGCCAACAGGTTAGTGTCAGGTTGTTGACGCTTGTTGTGCCCCTTTTGTTACTTTTTAGCTTACTTGCTAGTTAATTGCTACTACTTTTTAGATCTTGTGTAACTTGCTCTCTGGGAATGATTTATGTCTAGGTGCATTATAGTTATAAAATGGCTTTTCTTTCATCCTCATTGCATTCTTTTTAACAGAAATCCTTATCTTTAAAGTTGCCTAAAAGATATTTTCTATACTTATACTACGACTAGATATGTGCATATCATTTACTTTATGTCCTGTCATCACGTGCATCTAGGACCTTAAGTGAACTAAATCAAGTATTTTCCGCTGCAATTACATATATTTTCTCGGTGGACTAGTTGATCCACGAACTGAGAGACACAGTTCTTACCCAAACTCAAATAAATGATTTCAAACGATGATCTATCATGTAAACATGTTTTGATTAATTAAGTAATAGGTTCCCGCCTGAGCATCTGCAGTTGTCTCCTGCTTGACGTGGCATCATGACGCGTATTTTCTCTTACTCTGATATTCCCAAATTCGGAGAAAATGCGGGTTGTGACAGCTACCTCCTGCACTAGCATTTATCAACGAATCTCTTGCATTCAACACGGTTCGTCGAAATGCATTCCCCGAGACACATTCGCCGAAAAAGCTACCGTCGGCGCTAACATGTATCGATTAATGCTCTTGATGCTTTCATAGATACACACAAGTCCCTTCATCGATATGTTACATTCATCTATAGAGGTACCACTGGCGCTAGCACTAGCCCCTAGTGCTAGCTCCTTAGGTTCAGTAGACTTGCATTTTCTTTGCACATGAAAATTGGGGTCTTACATCCTCACCCTTAGAGACACTTTGATGCTCATCTTCATCTAGGAATCCTTCCTAAGATCTTTCTTAAGTCTATTCTTCTTTATGAACTTCTGGTCCTTCTGAATCATCACTATAATTCCAATTGTTATTCTTGAGTTGTGACTAAGATCACATCTAGAGGGGGGTGAATAGTGTGATAAGTGATTTATGATATCTTTTGAAAAATAAAAACACAAAACAAGCAATCACAGAAGACACAAGGATTTGTAGTGGTTCCCCAAAAATTGGGTACATCCACTTTCCCCCTTCACCTACCTAACAATGTGCTAGATTAGGCAATCTCCTTCAATACTCATAACTCAATCATAGTTCCTACCTCAGTCTTTATTATACAAGACTTACACTCAGATCTACAGATAGATCCTACCTCAGATCACAAAGATCTTACACTCAGATCACCAAGATCCTACACTCACATTACAAAGTTCTACCTCAAATTCTCACAGGAATCCTACACTTAGACCAGAAGGATCTTACAACATTGTTTATAGAATCACAGTTTTACAATGAATGACTCAGAATAAGATTGAAGTTCTGATCTTGAATCTTTAGTAAAAGATTATCAGTTGTCCTCTTCTTCCTTGATAGATGACAGAATAAAGCTTGAATAATAAATCTGGATCAAGTGAATGAATAACATCAGCAGTAATCCTTCTTAAGTGGAAGAGTAGTTGAAATTTCTTCAGAGAATGAATCAATTAGCACTCTTGAGGATTTAGAGTGATCTTGTTGTTGATAGCAAAATGACTTAGGATTCTTGCTATCGAATTAGTATGCTTCCAAGCATTAGCCTCAATAGAAGGACATCCTCTCCTTTATAATGTTGTAAGCATTAAAAAGGAAATGAAGAATATTGAGGAATGTACTAATTATCAGAAAATTTGAACTTTCAAATTTGACAAATAAAAGGAAGTATTCAAATTTGGCTCAATTTGGAATATTCCATATTGTACTACGCGTGATTCGTCGAGATTAGAAAGGCCTAAGAAGACGCCTATTCACAGACCTAGCTAGGCGAGCAAGGCGCGAGCTGGGGGACCAAGGCGCAAGATGGGCAAGCAAGGTTCGAGCTGGGCGAGCAAAGCGCGAGCTAGGCGAGCAAGGCGCGAGCTGGGCGAGCAAGGCGCGAGCTGGGCGAGCAAGGCGCGAGCTGGGCGAGCAAGGCGCGAGCTGGGCGAGCAAGGCGCGAGCTGGGCGAGCAAGGCGCGAGCTGGGCGAGCAAGGCGCGAGCTGGGCGAGCAAGGCACGAGCTGGGCGAGCAAGGCGCGAGCTGGGCGAGCAAGGCGCGAGCTGGGTGAGCAAGGCGCGAGCTGGGCGAGCAAGGCGCGAGCTGGGCGAGCAAGGCGCGAGCTGGGCGAGCAAGGCGCGAGCTGGGCGAGCAAGGCGCGAGCTGGGCGAGCAAGGCGCGAGCTGGGCGAGCAAGGCGCGAGCTGGGCGAGCAAGGCGTGAGCTGGGTGAGCAAGGCGTGAGCTGGGCGAGCAAGAAACGAGTATGGGCGAGTATGGCCAGGTAACTACCCCCCCCCCCCCCCCCCCCCCCCCAGGATTTGTCTATAAATAGACCCACAGGGGTACAAGAAATAGGACTTTTTGGACGAGGTTGACGCCCTCAGGAGAAATACTCGCCAGGTCTCTGCCTTCCTTGTACCAAGCTCAGCCATTTTTGGTTTTGGAGGGGAAGAATCCTTTGAGCTTCCGGGTATGTGGTGGGACCTCCCTGCCGCAACACCTGCGGTCCTGTTTGTTTCTCTCCTAGCTTCTTTGTCGTTTCCAGCCAAGTCATCTCGTTGGACTGCTGGGCGAGTGGCCTCCGGCTGCATTGGTCCGAATTTTGGAGTCGGGATTTTCATGGCTTCAACACTTTGGTGCGGTGAGCGTGGATCGTAGCCAGAGGAAGAAAGTTTGGTGAAAAGGCGAGATGGTATAAATGGGTGACCACGAGGAAGTTGTTGGCAACTCGCGAGTTCATGCAGGCGAGTTTGATACTCGGCATAGGCGAGCTCCTTCCTTACTCGCCATTAGGCGAGTTCCAGATGGCGTCATTATGAAGGCGGGTTCCAGATGGCGAGATCCCTACTCGCCATAGGCGAGTTCCAGATGGAGAGATCCCTACTCGCCATAGGCGAGTTCCTGCAGGCGAGATCCAGAGATAAGTTCAGACCAGCGACTTTACTCGGAAGAGAGGCGAGCTTCCTGAGTAGTGGCGAGATCCTTCCTTACTCTGCCTCCCTACTCGCCCATTGGCGAGCTTCCTTGTTACTCGGCAAAGGCGATCTCCTTCCTTTCTCTCCCATAGGCGATCTCCTTGTTACTCGCATATAGGTGACTTCATGCAGGCGAGCAACATCAGAATTGGCGACTTCAAAGAGGCGAGTTCCATACTCGCTCATAGGCGAGTTCCATACTCGCCCATAGGTGAGTTCATGCAGGCGAGTTCCAGAGGTGAGTTCCAGGGGCGAGTTCATACAGGCGACTTCGATACTCGGCCATACTCGCAACATCAAATGAGGTGAGATCTCTACTCGCCCATACTCGCAAGCTAGTTAGTTCAGGATGGCGAGTTCAAGGGAGGCGAGTAGGGGTCTTATGTCAAAAGGGACACTCCTCCTCCCCTCAGTTTCATCCTTCTTCAATGCCAGTGATTTCCATACATCTATATGCTTACGGGTGCTTTGGTAAAGCGCGCGAATGCTTTTGTCTGACTAACAAACAGGATTATTCATGACGAGTTCGCCACCAAGGGAAAGCACATAAGCTTCTCGCGAGGTCTCCAAGTTGATGCTCGGCGAGCTCCTAGTCGCGATGGTCTTCTTCAGCAACCTACTCGCGAGGTCTCCAATTTGATGCTCGGCGAGTTCCTATTCGCGATGATCTTCTTCAGCAATCTACTCGCGAGGTCTCCAAGTTGATGCTCGGCGAGCTCCTAATCGCGATGGTTTTCAAAGCTGGTGTTCCGCTAGCTTCTACTCGTGATGATCTTCATCAATGACTTATGTCCCACAAGAATGCTTACTCATGGCGTCTTCAAGCTTGGTATTCCGCAAGCTCCATACTCCCAATGATCTCCTTCCGTCGGCTATGATCCATGAGGGGTCTTACTCATAAGGTGTTCTAGTTGGTATCCCCGATGCTATGTTCTTACTCGTATAGCCTTCAGCATCTGAATTTCATTGCATTCCCTATTGGTTTGCATTCAACAGTGCGGTAGGATGGAGGCCTCGGGATGGTGCGTCCCCTTGGACCTCCCCGACTGTCATTCCCTACTGGTCGACATTCAGCATCTGAGTAAGATGAAGGCCTCGAGATGGTGTGTCCCCTTGGATCACCCCGATGGTCACTCCCCACTTGCCTTAACATGTTCTCACTCCTATTATTACTACTGTGATTTTTGAAATTTTCTCAGCAAGCAGAGTGGAGACCTCGAGTGTGTGTGTCCAGAATGACCCCCCAAGAGTCAAGTCCTATCCAGGCAATGCAATGAAATTCAGCCGAAGCAGTCATCGATTCGCGTCATGAGTGGGTTAGAGGATGATTATCCTGCTTAGCTCTCATAACATCCAGAGCGGGTGATGGGACAGTATAACGGGTTTTTTTAATGCGTCCTCCTAAGACCAAGCCTCTGCACTAATGTTCGAGATCAGCTCCCCCCTTGCACGTTGGTCGAGCTACCCCCTGATTGTACTTCTCATCCGTCTGGAGAGCTTATCAGAGTAGAGTTGGAAGCCACCTTCCTAGCCCAAAGTTGCTTACTCCCTCGACTGAAAAGAAGTCATCGAGTTGTGGAGTTGTCGTAATGCAGGCCTCTGGCCGATCCCTTCTCTAGCAAGTCGGCTACTTGCCTCCTCAGATGACTCTTTCTCTTTCGCCTACAATTGAGCTCAGCTCCTGTGAGGTGTCGACCTTCTCTCCACCTCTAGTTGAGCTCGGATCATAGAAGGTGTCAACCTTATATCCGCCTCCAGTTGTGCTCGGCTCCTGCGGGGTGTCGACCTTCTCTCCACCTCTAGTTGAGCTCGGCTCCTAGAAGGTGTCGACCTTGTATCCGCCTACAGTTGAGCTCGACTCCTGCGGGGTGTCGAACTTCTCTCCACCTCTAGTTGAGCTCGGCTCCTAGAAGGTGTCGACCTTGTATCCGCCTCCAGTTGAGCTCGGCTCCTGCGAGGTGTCGACCTTCTCTCCGCCTCTAGTTGAGTTCGGCTCCTAGAAGGTGTCGACCTTGTATCCACCTCCAGTTGAGCTCGGCTCCTGCGAGGTGTCGACCTTCTCTCCACCTCTAGTTGAGCTCGGCTCCTAGAAGGTGTCGACCTTGTATCCGCCTCCAGTTGAGCTCGGCTCCTGCGAGGTGTCGACCTTCTCTCTGCCTCTAGTAGAGCTCGGCTCCTAGAAGGTGTCGACCTTGTATCCACCTCTAATTGAGCTCTGCTCCTGCGAGGTGTCGACCTTCTCTACGCCTCTAATTGAGCTCGGCTCCTAGAAGGTGTCGACCTTGTATCCGCCTCCAGTTGAGCTCGGTTCCTGTGAGGTGTCGACCTTCTCTCTACCTCTAGTTGAGCTCGGCTCCTAGAAGGTGTCGACCTTCTCTCCACCTCTAGTTGAGCTCGGCTCCTAGAAGGTGTCGACCTTGTATCCCCCTCCAGTTGAGCTCAGCTCCTGCGGGGTGTCGACCTTCTCTCCACCTCTAGTTGAGCTCGGCTCCTAGAAGGTGTCGACCTTGTATCCGCCTCCAGTTGAGCTCTGCTCCTGCGAGGTGTCGACCTTCTCTCCACCTCTTGTTGAGGTCGGCTCCTAGAAGGTGTCGACCTTGTATCCGCCTCCAGTTGAGCTCGGCTCCTGCGAGGTGTCGACCTTCTCTCCACCTCTAGTTGAGCTCGGCTCCTAGAAGGTGTCGACCTTGTATCCGCCTCTAGTTGAGGTCTGCTCCTGCGAGGTGTCGACCTTCTCTCCACCTCTAGTTGAGCTCGGCTCCTAGAAGGTGTCGACCATGTATCCGCCTCCAGTTGAGCTCGGCTTCTGCGAGGTCTCGACCTTCTCTCTGCCTCTAGTTGAGCTCGACTCCTAGAAGGTGTCGACCTTGTATCCGCCTCCAGTGGAGCTCGGCTCCTACGAGGTATCGACCTTCTCTCCACCTTTAGTTGAGCTCGGCTACTAGAAGGTGTCGACCTTGTATCCTCCTCTAGTTGAGCTTAGCTCCTAGAAGGTGTCGACCTTGTATCCGCCTCCAATTGAGCTCGGCTCCTGCGGGGTGTCGACCTTCTCTCCACCTCTAGTTGAGCTCGGCTCCTAGAAGTTGTCGACCTTGTATCCGCATCCAGTTGAGCTCTGCTCCTGCGAGGTGTCGACCTTCTCTCCACCTCTAGTTGAGCTCGGATCCTAGAATGTGTCGACCTTGTATCTGCCTCCAGTTGAGCTCGGCTCCTGCGAGGTGTCGACCTTCTCTCCGCCTCTAGTTGAGCTCGGCTCCTAGAAGGTGTCGACCTTGTATCCGCCTCCAGTTGAGCTCTTCTCCTGCGAGGTGTCGACCTTCTCTCCACCTCTAGTTGAGCTCGGCTCCTAGAAGTTGTCGACCTTGTATCCGCCTCCAGTTGAGCTCGGCTCCTGCGAGGTGTCTACCTTCTCTCTGCCTCTAGTTGAGATCGGATCCTAGAAGGTGTCGACCTTGTATCCGCCTCTAGTTGAGCTCGGTTCTTGTGAGGTGTCGACCTTCTCTCTACCTCTAGTTGAGCTCAGCTCCTAGAAGGTGTCGACCTTGTATCCTGATAAGTAGTATTTTTATAACTTTTTAATAGAAAATTTTGTAAATATTTAATATGTTTTTTCCCTTTTTATGACAATTTTAGGTTATAAGTAGTTCTTTTTGTAATTTTGATTCTAACTTAGCTTAATTTCAATATTTGCAGAATTTTGGGACAAATCGGGAAAAATACCAAGTCACGCCCCAGGTCACGCCCGTGACCCAAAGTCACGCCCGTGACCAAGGGCGTGTAAACTTAGAATCTTCCACGTGGAGCCACCGTCGAGACGTGGAGATGCTGTCGAGAAGTCAACCTAAGTCACGCCCGTGACCCACATGTCACGGCCGTGACTTGCCCGCGTGATCTCTGCTTCGCCACCGCGCCAAATTCCAGCCCACGCCGCATTTAATGCAGCCGTCCAAAGTCACGGCCGTGACTCGACATGTCACGCCCGTGACATGTCACTTTTCGCCGCGCCGAATTCGAGCCCACGCCGCTGTCAGATCTGATGTGAATAGTGCAGTCACGCCCTTGGTCACGCCCGTGACCGAGGGCGTGTAATCTGAATTTTTTTTCTATAAATTCAGAGGTTCTCCTTGAGTCCAGGGTTCAGAAATTTGGAGATGGGGAGGTGCTGTTAGAGCTGAGAGTGAGTTTTTCAAGTTAATGTTCATGTTTCTTAAGGCTTTCATGTTCTCCTCCTTCCCTTTTCATGCAATGTTGTAATGTAACTTTCGTGTACTAGTTTTCTTAAGCTTGCAACTTTCATTTTCCTTAGCCTTGCACTCTTAATTTAAGGCTTGTAATAGTTCTTTGATTTTTAATAAAATTAGTTTTCTATTTCATGTTCTTTTTCTCCTTAAGTAATTTCTTCCTTTTCATGCAAGGTTAAATTTTTCTCTCCTTAGTAATGTTCTCTTTTTTATGCAATGTCAATTTC
Organism: Dactylorhiza incarnata; assembly: GCA_033032865.1. NCBI lineage: Eukaryota > Viridiplantae > Streptophyta > Magnoliopsida > Asparagales > Orchidaceae > Dactylorhiza > Dactylorhiza incarnata. Next base: position 8,021,470 of record JAWHQI010000098.1, read on the forward strand.
TCTTTCTTTTCATACAATGTTCAAGCTTTTCATTTAGTTTGAATTTAGTTTTAATTTTAGTTAAGCGAAAACAAACCACCTCAAATTTTCGTCGATAAAATAATAGTGATTTTCCTCGAAGTAGAAGTAATCAACGCGCCCCGTGGAATACGACCTTGATATTCCTAAATATCCTATACTATAGACGATAAGGTACACTTGCCTTTATCAGATATAGTTTTGGAGAAAATCTCAACCTTTCACTAAAATTCAAAACCCAAGAAATTTATATCATATCCGCCTCCAGCTGAGCTCGGCTCCTGTGAGGTGTCGACCTTCTCGCGATCTCTAGTTGAGCTCGGCTCCTAGAAGGTGTCGACCTTCTCTCCACCTCTAGTTGAGCTCGGCTCCTAGAAGGTGTCGACCTTGTATCCCCCTCCAGTTGAGCTAGGCTCCTGCGGGGTGTCAACCTTCTCTCCACCTCTAGTTGAGCTCGGCTCCTAGAAGGTGTCAAACTTGTATCCGCCTCCAGTTGAGCTCTGATCCTGCGAGGTGTCGACCTTCTCTCCACCTCTTGTTGAGGTCGGCTCCTAGAAGGTGTCGACCTTGTATCCGCCTCCAGTTGAGCTCGGCTCCTGCGAGGTGTCGACCTTCTCTCCGCCTCTAGTTGAGCTCGGCTCCTAGAAGGTGTCGACCTTGTATCCGCCTCCAGTTGAGCTCTGCTCCTGCGAGGTGTCGACCTTCTCTCCACCTCTAGTTGAGCTCGACTCCTAGAAGGTGTCGACCATGTCTCCGCCTCCAGTTGAGCTCCGCTCCTGCGAGGTGTCGACCTTCTCTCCGCCTCTAGTTGAGCTCGGCTCCTAGAAGGTGTCGACCTTGTATCCGCCTCCAGTTGAGCTCGGCTCCTGCGAGGTGGCGACCTTCTCTCCACCTCTAGTTGAGCTCGGCTACTAGAAGGTGTCGACCTTGTATCCTCCTCTAGTTGAGCTCGACTCCTAGAAGGTGTCGACCTTGTATCCGCCTCCAGTTGAGCTCGGCTCCTGCGGGGTGTCGACCTTCTCTCCACCTCTAGTTGAGCTCGGCTCCTAGAAGGTGTCGAACTTGTATCTGCCTCCAGTTGAGCTCTTCTCCTGCGAGGTGTCGACCTTCTCTCCACCTCTAGTTGAGCTCGGCTCCTAGAAGGTGTCGACCTTGTATCCGCCTCCAGTTGAGCTCGGCTCCTGCGAGGTGTTGACCTTCTCTCCGCCTCTAGTTGAGCTCGGCTCCTAGAAGGTGTCGACCTTTTATCCGCCTCCAGTTGAGCTCTGCTCCTGCGAGGTGTCGACCTTCTCTCCACCTCTAGTTGAGCTCGGCTCCTAGAAGGTGTCGACCTTGTATCCGCCTCTAGTTGAGCTCGGCTCCTGCGAGGTGTCTACCTTCTCTACGCCTCTAGTTGAGCTCGGCTCCTAGAAGGTGTCGACCTTGTATCCGCCTCCAGTTGAGCTCGGCTCCTGTGAGGTGTCGACCTTCTCTCTACCTCTAGTTGAGCTCGCCTCCTAGAAGGTGTCGACCTTCTCTCCACCTCTAGTTGAGCTCGGCTCCTAGAAGGTGTCGACCTTGTATCCGCCTCCAGTTGAGCTCAACTCCTGCGAGGTGTCGACCTTCTCTCTGCCTCTAGTTGAGCTCGGCTCCTAGAAGGTGTCGACCTTGTATCCGCCTCCAGTTGAGCTCGGCTCCTGTGAGGTGTCGACCTTCTCTCTACCTCTAGTTGAGCTCGGCTCCTAGAAGGTGTCGACCTTCTCTCCACCTCTAGTTGAGCTCGGCTCCTAGAAGGTGTCGACCTTATATCTGCCTCCAGTTGAGCTCGGCTCCTGCGGGGTGTCGACCTTCTCTCCACCTCTAGTTGAGCTCGGCTCCTAGAAGGTGTCGACCTTGTATCCGCCTCCAGTTGAGCTCGGCTCCTGCGAGGTGTTGAACTTCTCTCCGCCTCTTGTTGAGCTAGGCTCCTAGAAGGTGTCGACCTTGTATCCGCCTCTAGTTGAGCTCGGCTCCTGTGAGGTGTTGGCCTTCTCTCTACCTCTAGTTGAGCTCGGCTCCTAGAAGGTGTCAACCTTCTCTCCACCTCTAGTTGAACTCGGCTCCTAGAAGGTGTCGACCTTGTATCCGCCTCCAATTGAGCTCGGCTCCTGTGAAGTGTTGGCGTTCTCTCTTCCTCCAGTTAATCTCGACGAGGTATCTACTCTTTTTCCTCTTATAGTTGAGATGCCCTCCTGGGAAGGACCTTGCGCCTTTACTCTCTAGTGCCCATCTCTCCGAACCACGGGTCCTACATTATTTTCCGACCTCGCGAGCGAGCTCGAAAAAAGCGGGGATTGTGTACTACCCGTAATTCATCGAGATTAGAAAGGCCTAAGAAGATGCCTATTCACAGACCTAGCTAGGCGAGCAAGGCGCGAGCTGGGGGAGCAAGGCGCGAGCTGGGCGAGCAAGGGGCGAGCTGGGCGAGCAAGGCGTGAGCTGGGCGAGCAAGGGGCGAGCTGGGCGAACAAGGCGCGAGCTGGGCGAGCAAGGCGCGAGATGGGAGAGCAAGGCGCGAGCTGGGAGAGCAAGGCGCGAGCTGGGCGGGCAAGAGGCGAGTATGGGCGAGTATGGACAGGTAACTAACCCCCCCCCCCCCCCCCCCCCAGGATTTGTCTATAAATAGACCCCCAGGGTTACAAGAAAGAGGACTTTTTGGACGAGGTTGACCCCCTCAGGCGAGATACTCGCCAGGTCTCTGCCTTCCTTGTACCAAGCTCGACCATTTTTGGTTTTGGAGGGGAAGACTCCCTTGAGCTTCCGGGTACGTGGTGGGACCTCCCTGCCGCAGCACCTGGGGTCCTGTTTGTTGTTCTTCTAGCTTCTTTGTCGTTGTTGTTGTTGCCAAAAATGGTACCTCCAAAATTCACACTAAAGGGGATGGGAGAAAACTGCGAAATGCAGGTTACTAAGGCAGAAGATGCTGGAACAAAGGGAAAACGATCACCTTTGAAGATGAAGGCTTGAACTCTGGGGATGAAGATAAATATGTCATCCCGATTGATCACTTCGCTTATGGTCTTTAAATTACAATCCCTTGGGAAATGTTAGAAGTGATGGATTATTACGGTCTCGCTCTTGCCCAGATCCCGCCGAACTCGATCGGTCTGATGAGCCTCTTTATTAATTACTTGAGATCGGTGAAGTTAAAATTCACAATGTCGATTTTCCGAAGCACATTTTCTGTCAAGGTTTTAAAAGAGGGTCAGAATAAAGAAGAGTTCAAAGGATTGTTGTATCTCAGTGGTAAAGGAATAAAAGTTTTAAATCTTCCGAATAAAATCCCTCTCTGGACTGAGAGGTATCTAATCTTTGAAGGCGATCTCGGCGGTCTCGCCAGCCGTCCCTCTCCGCGAGCAGAGAAAATATTAAGAAAAGAAAAACTTGTTTCAGAGGATGAACTTGCAGTTTTGGAATGGCTGGCAGGGAAACGATTCGACCTGAATCATTACTTGGCGATCTGGCCTGATGTTGCTGCGGTCTTACCGGAAGAAAGTAAGCTATAATTTCCTATGATTCCCAGCGGTCTCTCTAATAGAATTTGGAAATTTCTTCTTACCTGTTTTTCTCTTTCAGCCGGATTCGCGATCCCAAAAGTCGACCCAGTGACGCCGAGTGGTGAAGTCCTTACCCAGCGTGAAAAGCGTCTGAGGCAAGATCGCCAGAGGAAAGCGAAGGAGATCGTCGAGGAGGGCGATCTGGAGGAGGGACCATTTCCCTTGTTGGGTTTTGGAAAGAAAGTAAAAGATATCAAAGGAAAATCTCTATTGAGATGGGGTGAGACCGGAAAGTCTCTGAAGGTGTCAACCGATCTTCCTTTCTGGGGAGGGAGGTTTTCGAATCATGCTTTTGCGGTCACTTCTGCCCTTTATGGAAAAAAGAATGCTAATGAAGCACTGAGGATCAGGACCGACGATCTCCCTGATGTATGCGCTCAGGTGACCACCCGAAGCACGGTTTTGAACCACCACATGGGGCGATCTCTTCGCGCATCTTTGCAGCACGCGGAGCGTCTGCAGGATCGTTTTGATGTAAGCATTCAAAGAAAATGCGATCTTTAAATATTATCTTACCTTGGCCGCTTCGATCTGATATACTTCCTTTACAGGATTTCAAGAAGACCGGATATGATATCCACAATCCTGACTACCTCAAATCTCTGTACACTCATGTTAGAGACGCATCAAACAAAACCATTGCTATCCTTCGTGAAAGAGGCGGTCTCACCGCCGATTTCCAGGATACCACTTTTGTCGATCTCTTTCCTGAGGTCGCGGAGATGATCGAGGAGGCAGAGGAGAAGAAAAAGGCGAAGGAGTCAAGAACCGGGGAGGCTACCGAAGATGAGTCTATTGAGATCACGGGAAGCCCAGGTAAAGATGATCTCGCTTCTTCTATCTAGGGTGAGGAGACGATCTCAGAGGCGGTCTCAGATTCTGAAAAAGGTGAATCTGATAGTAGTGAATCTTCAGAAGGATCAGCTTCTTCGTCAGAGGAACGATCTCCCCGAAAAAAGAAGCAGAAGAAATAGTTTGTTTTTAGAAAAATGTAATCTCCGGTCGTTGACCGCACCAATCATTGTAATTTTTTGAAATGAATAGAAAATTATTTTTGTTCATGAATGATTCTCTTGTTTTAATTTTTGCTTTATTATTCACATTAATCGATCACGGCTTCCATCGTATGCGATCACAGCGTAATAAATTTAGCATTCGATCTCAATGCTTTAGGTTTCGTCGATCTCTGGTTTATGAGGGTGTTGAAAACTTGACAGATCCGGAACTTCGCATAAGAAAGACAATTCTGCGATCTCAGCATAATTAGACCGCTTAAAAAATTTAAAACACTTGGTCAGATTTACTTGATAAGAAATCTTCACGAATATTGATCTGGCGTTCAAAATATATTCAGACCCTCATTTTGAAGAAAACCCATCTATCATTTGATGGGAAATGAAGGCTTAAGAACATTCTCATATAATTTTGAATAATAAGAGATCTAGATTGCGATCCCATTATGATCAAACCGATCACTATCAAACCAACAAGATTCCTGAAAAGCAATTTTAATAATCTTTGGAAAGACTTGCACGACGATCAACTCTTCCCAAGTCCTAGAGAAGATGAAGCCGGCGATCACAAACAACTCAGACTTCTTCCGATAATTTCTGAAAACCAAAGGCTCTTTAGAAAATCATGCCTGGCGATCACAAGAAGTTCAAATTTCTTTCTCCTTTATTAGAAAAACCACGCCTGGCGATCACAACAAACCAAGGCCGATTCTTACTTCCTTCAAAGAATCAATATTGGCGATCACTTTTATCCAGGTCCTGGAGAAGATCATGCCATTAATCATGAATAATGTAGATCACCCTTTGAAGAGAAGAGACATGCGGTCTAAAAAACTCTGACCGCTCGATCTCAGTTTAAGGAAAAAAGGGGGCCCTTGTAGAAAAGAGAAGAGGGAAGAGGAGAGAAGGAGAATTCCTAAATGATCCGCAGGGCAGGTGTGGTCATGCCGATGAGGCTACACCGACATTGCTTTTCCTAAAGGATTACCGAGTTTGCTGCAAACATGCCAATCTAAGGTTCAGGCGACGGTCATGGATGTTTCTGACCGCCTCTTACCTAACCACGCTTCAACGAGTATTCGAGAGTTACAGACCGAAATGATCGGTAGGGCAGGTGTGGTCATGCCGCGGAGGCTACACCGACATTGCTTTCCCTGAAAGATCATTAAGATTGTAACAATGTCCTTTTCAATGCATGACAGAGCTGAGCCAGCCACCTAGACCTCCTTAAAACGCTGAGGTGTGCCAGATGTCAGCAAGGACCCGATATCCTAAACTTCCACCGCTCGAGCTTGGCGAGCTACTGCTACACAGATTCGAAATCTCCCCGACATCTGTGGTCCTGGCAGAATTACACGCCGAGCTAACAAGCCGAGGGGGAAGATAGTAGGATTCGTCGATATCTCACTTGACAGGTTTTTTGGCTTTTCAAAAATCAACTTATTTTTAAAATTTGTCATCCATCACTTGCATTGCGAATGCTTTGATAATACCTGCGTGATGTTTCAAGAGAAGAAAAGTGAGGAAAAAAGGAATGAATGAATCAGATACGAACATTCAAGAGAAGAAAAGCTTGAGATCATCTCCGCTCCATGAATGAGGCAGCTCTTCTCCTTCATAAGTTTGGAGATGGTAAGCACCATTTTTAAGCACAGTCTTCACCACAAACGGCCCCGCCCAGTTTGGGTTAAGCTTTCCAACTGAACCGGCTCTTGCTGCTACATCTACCTTCTTCAAGACTAGATCTCCAACAGCGAATTCTTTGGTTCTTACATTTTTATTGAACAGCCTTGCCATCCTTCTTTTCACCTCTTCTTGTCTGATGATTGTCGTATCTCTCAATTCCTCAATTAAATCAAGGTTGCATTTTAGCTCTTCATCATTTCCTTCCATCCAATAAATTTTATTTTGTTGTGCCAATAATACTCTTGGGCTTTTTACTTCAAATTCTACCGGAATAAGTGCTTCGGAACCGTGTGACAGTTTGAACGGAGTCTCTCCAGTAGCAGAACTCGGAGTTGTCCTCAAGGCCCATAAGACAGAAGGTAGTTGTTCTGCCCAGTTGCCCCTGACATTTTCTACCTTCTTTTTCCAGAGATTTATGATGAGTTTGTTGGCGGCTTCTACCTGCCCATTGCTTCTAGGGTGATGTACGGAAGCAAAGCGTAGCTCAATGCCAATTTGCTTGCAGAAACTAATAAGAGTTGAATTGTTGAACTGAGGACCATTATCCGTGTTGATTGCCATTGGAATTCCGTGTCGACATACTATCTCTCCCCAAATAAAATTTTTCACGGCTTGAGTGGTAATTGTGGCCAATGCTTTTGCCTCTATCCATTTGCTGAAATAGTCAATCATGACTATAATATATCGTCGCTGCCCACTTGCCATAGGAAAAGGCCCAATCAAATCCATTCCCCAAACTGCAAACGGCCATGGGGTTGCTATTGACTTGAGTTCTTGAGCCGGCTGATTTTGAAGAGGAGCAAACTTTTGGCACTTTACACATTTCTTGGCAAATTTTTCCGCATCTTTCCTCATTTGAGGCCAGAAATAGCCTTGCCTTAGAATTCTTTTCTCCAAAGTTCTAGCCCCAGAGTGACTTCCACATTATCCAGAATGGACCTCCTGAAGGATCGCTGGAATCTCTCCTTCCGAAACACACCGTGCTAATGGCGATAGGAAAGTTCTTCTATAAAGCACTCCTGCAACAAGATAATAGTTAGCCGTTTTTCGTTTAAACCTTTTCCTATTCCTTTATTGATGAATGGAGCTCCCCAGTTGAGAGATATAGAACAAACGGATCCATCCACGACAGATGTTGGTCAATCTCCATGACCTCTCCTTCTTCAATCGCCGGGCGAAACAACTCCGAAGTTGTTCCTCCTGAGAGAAGTCCAAATTTTGCCAACTCGTTTGCTTCCACGTTCTCACCTCTTGGAATATGATTGATAGCAAAGCTTTTGAACTTCCCCACCTCAATTTTTACCAGAGTTAGATACTGCTTTAAAATTCTATCTCTAGTTTCAAAAGTCCCATTTACTTGAGAGGCCATCACTAAAGAATCTGTGAAGACTTTTACATCATCAATCCCCAGCTCTCTGGCAAACTTAAGACCAGCTAACAAAGCCTCATACTCCGCCTGATTGTTTGTTACTTGAAAATAGAACTTCAGCGCCTGATCCAGTCTTACTCCATTTGGGTTGATTAAGACAACTCCTGCTCCGGAAGAATTTTTCCCTGAGGCTCCATCCACGAAGATTTTCCAGGCAAGGGGCACTCCGACCCCCTTCTGCGACTCAACTTCTTTGGCATCCACCATGAAGTCTGCTAAGACTTGAGCTTTGATTGCCATCCTTGGAACATAGGATATGTCAAACTCACCGAGCTCTATTGCCCACTTTGCCAACCTGCCTGAATGCTCTGGCTTCTCCAAGACACTTTTTAATGGAAGATCAGTAACGACTAGAATCGAGTGAGCTTGAAAATACGGTCTTAATCTTCTTGCTGAAGTTATAAGCATTAAAGCCAACTTTTCGAGAATAGGATAACGAGTCTCTGCATTCTTCAAGATTCGACTCACGTAATAGACTGGAAATTGCTTCTTTTTCTCCTCTCGAACCAGAACAGAGCTTATGGCATCAGCTCCGACTCAAATATACAGAAAAAGATTTTCTCCCTCTCGCGGGCTTTGGAGCAAAGGAGTTGATGTCAATTGCTTTTTAAGCTGAGTGAAAGCATCATCACATTCCTTTGTCCAATTGAACCTACTCCCTCCCCGGAGGGTTTTAAAGAAAGGTGCACTCTTATCTCCCGAACGGGAGATAAAGCGACTTAAGCCTGCCATCCTCCCTCCCAGCTGCTGAATTTCTTTTGGGGACTTGGGAGGTGGCATTTCCAGAATAGCTTTCACTTTGTCAGGATTGGGTTCCAACCCTTCTGGAGTAAGGAGGTCACCCATGAATTTTCCTTTACTTGCCCCGAAAACACACTTCAACGGATTCAACCTCATATTAAAAGTTCGAAGGGTTGCAAAAGTTTCAGAGAGGTCTCTAAGATGAGAAGAGAACAGTTTACTTTATACCAAGAGGTCATCAACATATACCTCGAGGTTTCTTCCTTTTTGACTTCTGAACACTGTGTCCATCATTTTCTGATAGGTTGCTCCAGCATTCTTTAGCCCGAAAGGCATTACGAGATAAGAGAAGCAACCATCATTTGTGATAAATGAAGTATGGGGTATATCTGGTTTATGCATTCTGATTTGATGGTAACCTGAAAAAGCATCTAAAAACTCATAAAAGAATAACCTACCGCAGAATCTACCAAAGAATCTATCCGAGGGAAGGGGTAGCAATCCTTGGGGCAAGCTTTATTGAGTTTAGTAAAGTCGACACACATCCTCCACTTTCCACCCGACTTCTTTACCATTACAACGTTTGACACCCATTCCGGGTATTGAATTGGTTGGATGAATTTTGCCTTCAGGAGCTTCTCTACCTCTTCACGGATAGGTTGTGCTAGAGTAGTTGCAACGGACCTCTTCTTCTGCTGGATCGGGATGAAGTTTGGGTCAAGATTGAGATGATGGCAAGCAACATCTGGGTCCACTCCGGGCATGTCATCTGCCGACCATGCGAAGATATCTAGATTTTGCAGAAGGCAAGAGATGAGCTGACCCTTGTCAGCTTCGGATAACTCAGCTTTGATGGAGAGGCTCTTGCTCTCATCTTCCTCGCTGATCCGGACCTCTTGAGTTGCTTGGGCAGGTTCCAAGCGAACTCCATCTCTTGCGTCCTCCTCAATTTCCTCTGCAACTTGGACTTGTTCAGGAGCTTCGATTGATTCAGCCATCATGATTTCTTGGGGAGGAAAGGATACGATCATGTTGACCGTCTTTACATAGCATTCCTTGGCTTTCCTTGGGTCGCTCCTGATTCGGTGTTGTTTGCCGTTCAAGGCGAACTTCACCGCTTGATTGTAGGTGGAGACGATGGCTTGATAGGCATTCAAGAAGGGTCTTCCAAAGATGGCGTTGTAGCTACTGGGAGCATCAACAACTATAAATTTGACCAACTTCACTATCCCCCCCAGAATCACAGAAAGAGTGACGAGCCCTTCTACTTCTTTCTTCTCTCCTGAAAAACCATAAAGGGGGCCTTTAGTTGAAAGGAGGGTTTTACCTGTCTTCAATGCCTCGAAGGCGGGTTTGAAGAGCACATTGACTGAACTTCCCGTGTCAATCAGAATCTTCTCTACTGTATAATTTTCAATTACAGCTTTGATGACGACCGCGTCGTCAAAAGGATTCGCGGTCTGAGGAAGGTCTTTGTCACCGAAAGTGATCGTTCCCCGGACCGGGGCTGAAGAGGTAGCAGCAACCTCTGATTGATAAACCCTTTTCAGACTCGCCTTCCTTGAAGATTCTGGACCTACACCTCCGTGGATGCAGAAGAGATTGCCCAAGGCGCCTTCGTCATCAGCATCCACACATTCATTGGGAAAGCCGATATTTCCAAGATGGCCAATATCGTCCACTTCTTCGCATTCCCAATGGACTTCCGCTACTTCCTTAGCCTTGGAGGTTGAGGCTTTGGAAGAATCATTCTTCTGGATGAGGTCTCGAAGCTTACCCTCCTTCAGAAGCTTCTCTAAGAACAGGCGGAGAACTCTACAATCCTCTGTCAAATGACCCCTATCTCTGTGATATTCACAATAGAGAGTTGGGTTTCTGGTTTTCGGGTCAGAATTTAGCGGAGCTGGCCTCTTGAAAAAGGGCTGCTTCTGAAGGACTTGAAGCACTTCATTCATAGAAACGCCAAAGTCCGTGAAGGACTCTTGGGATTCATTATAAAGTGAAGGAATGGGTAGAAGAGGAGGTTGAGCATACTGGATCTGGTGGATGGGGGTGACTTGCGGAGCAGGAGTAGCGGGAGTTTGAAGAAATGAATTTTGAGGTGGGAAAGATTGATTACCTCGGTTGAAGCGGTTGTTGCGGTAATTCTTACCTCTCGGAGCCGGAGGTGGGAGCTCTTGTCGGGGCTTAGAGGAAGACGGAGCCGGATAAAATCCTGCAGAGCCTTTCTGAGTGGCCCTGTTTGTCAAATTGCTCACATAGGTGGGGTTGTTGATCTCCCCTTCTATGTAGCGATTGGCAATGCTGATCAGCTCCTGATAGGAGCTAGGCTCCTTGGTTGTGACTTTGAACTTCAGAGGACCCTCCTGCAGACCACTGATCAAAGCCACCATATAGAGCTCGGGATCCATATCCCTAACTCCCAAGATCTCTTTCTGAAAATGGTCAACGAAATGCGCCGCAGTTTTGTTGTGGCCTTGCTTAATCTTGAAGAGGGTCGCAGGACCACTCTTCATTTTCTTCGCAGTGGCAAATCTTAGAAGGAGCTCTTGCCTCAGGGCAGCAAAGCTCGAGATAGATTGACAAGGCAGCTTATTGAACCATTCCATGGCTGACCCATCGAAGGAGGTGACCATCAGCTTGCACCTCACTCCATCTGAAATGTTCCTGAGAGCCACAGCAGACTCGAAGGCTTGAAGATGGCACATTGGGTCGGTTTCTCCTGTATACACTAGAAGGCGAGGTTCTCTGAATCCATGAGGAATCGGATCCCGACGAATCTCATCGATAAAGGGGGAAGGCTCCCCAAAAATAGAAGGTCCTGGAGGAGGAAGAAAAGAGGCAGGAGGATCTTGAGGGTAAGCAAACCCTTCTTCAAAATTCAGGGTTTGGGCCGAAGGTCCCTAGGCTGCAGCTCGGAAAGAATTACGACGGGCGGCGAACTCCTCATGCTGAGATCGTTGAGGAGCTGCGGGCTGGAAGACGGGGTGATCGCTCGGATGACCGCTTGCCATGCGGTCAGGAGTGGCGACCTGAGAGGATTGGGGAAGGATTTTCTGGGAGATCGCGGCTAGAACCTGGTTCATAGCCTCAATCTGCTTTGCGGACTCTTGCTGAGCCTGGACGACTTCTTGCCGATCTCGAGCGGCCTCCTGCTGAGACCGCGCGATCTCCTGCTGAACAGAGGTGGCGTCCTGCCTAGCTCGGGCGGCCTCGTGGAGAGCTTGCTCAACACGAAGCTCGAAGCGGCGCTCAAGCGCTTCTAACGGGTTATGATCGGAAGGGGGAACGCTGGGAGATCGCAGGGGACGACCTCTACGGCGATCAACCATCTTGAAAGTCTGGATTTCACCTGACACTTGGAATCTGAAGGTCGCGTGTTCGTTCTGTTGGTGCCAAAAATGGTACCTCCAAAATTCACACTAAAGGGGATGGGAGAAAACTGCGAAGTGCAGGTTACTAAGACAGAAGATGCTGGAACAAAGGGAAAACGATCACGAAATGGCGATCACGAAGAAACGAGACCGCTTACACAGGTTGTAAGCTGGAGCCCCGGGAAAAAAGTCCCTTTTCTGGTACCCCTACCCCTCTATTAATAGACGAGGGGGCTGCCCAAATGGGCAGAACTGAAAAACTACGGGCTGCCCAGGGTACAGGAGAGCCGGGGCAGTGAAATGGGGTATAAATAGTAAAAAACAGAAAAAAGCCCAGACCACTCGGACTGGCGATCTTGAATGGCTTCGGCTGCTTGGAACATAGAAAACCAGGTCAGGCTGGAGGTTGGCGATCTGTGCGATCACAAAATTCGAAGACCGCTGAGACCGCGATTTTGCATTGTAAAGACTAGATCGCGGGCTTTCCGGGCAAACAGTTGCCAGCCAAGTCATCTCGTTGGACTGCTGGGCGAGTAGCCTCCGACTACATTGGTCCAAATTTTGTAGTCGGGATTTTCCTGGCTTCAACACATATATGGTAATTAAGGTCAGGAAGGAATGTAGAATTTTGACAGATATTCTAGTAATGATAATTGATTATTTCATTCAAGAATCAATTCTCCAATGGATTTAATCTAATAAAGATTTCCATAGATATAACATGAAAATACGCCTTGATTTGCGTGAGAAGATTGGGGATATAATGATGACACGTGATGTTTAAGCACTTAGAGTAATTCTGGATTAACTGAAGTCCGTCCCATCGATTTGGAGATCATCCCGTCGATCGACATTGATCCAGTCGATTCTTTATCCAATCGACTTGTAGAATCGATAGTTTGTCCCGTCAAATTTGCCTTGAGAGAAAGTAGTTAAGCTTAGCATAGATAGTCTGTCAAATCGATTAACTCTCTCGACTTGTCTTCCCGTCGATCGTTCAAGTTTGATCGACAGGCAGTCCCGTTGATTTTTACTTAATAGAATCCTGACTTCTCTGCATTCTGAATTCAGCAATTTTTCTTGATCTTTCCAAGTTGTGACTTCAAGATAGATACCGGTATGACTTTAAATTATTCTTGATGTTATATAACATAAGAAATTGCTTGGTCTAATTGGCCCTCAGCAATATTCATATATTTAATCAATCATAGATTTTGAGTACCTGTCTCAAGCATAATCAAGAATTCATCAAACACAGTAAGTTTATTATTATATTAATGTTCTTCTTCAAATCAAGAATCTTGGGTATCAAATTCCCAACACTTATACAACATGACAAAGTGATAGTATATGCATCTCAGCAATTAAAACCACACGAGCATAACTACAAGGCCCACGACTTAGAATTGGGTGCGATATCTTCTCCGGGAGCCTCAAGTATGCCTTCACCCAGAAGGAACTGAACGTCTGACAATGCCGGTGGCTGGAATTTCTTTGTGATTATGATTTCACTCTTCAATACCACCCTGGTGATAGTATAATATTTATATATTTTTATTATAATATTTATGTATTAAATAAGTACCTTTTCTTAATATTCTATCTTAATTATAGCCTAATTTTCTTTAGTTTGCATTTTTTTAGCTAATTTGGGCTGATGGTAACAATTTGGAGCTTACAGCTGTAATCAGGAGAAGATTTAAAGCATTTCTGCCAAAAGTTCAAAGTACAAGCCTTAGGTCACGCGGTCACGGGCGTGACCTAGGGGCGTGACATGTGTTTACGGCCACGATGTTCTCCAAAAATCTGAGATTGTATTCCAGCATGAATTAAAATTACACGCCCTTGGTCATGGGTGTGACGAAGGGTCATGACTCAGAGTACACAACCATGAACCTTACCAGCAATCCAGAATGGCGTACATCACATTTAAAGTTTGCACGCCCTAGGTCATGGGTGTTGGAACCCGGATACCGGTCCAACCTGTTCGAGACTTGGGGAGTAGCTTGAGTTATTTCTCTCCTCATCCGATCTCTAGATCTATGTATTCCGAGCTAAAAACTAGCCCTCACCGATTGATAGGTAGCTTCCTAAGGATGACCCACTGGCTGCAGCGAAGAGGTCCCGCCACTAAACTGGAAATCTCACTCGATTTCCCCTCCCAAAAACCAGAAGCTGAAAATGTCTCAGACAGCACAAGGAAGAAAGCACGGGCTCTCAAAGGGGGGTGGATCTGTGCTGATCTGAGACATAATGGGTCCTATTTATAGGCAAACTCTTCAAGGGGTAAGATGGTCCTAAAGGCCTGCGGATAGCTTCCTCCGCCTTAAACAAATTATTACATGCAGACCAAAGTGGTATACGAACAGCCCCCTCGCGCCTTTTCACATACACTAACTGCACCCATGCTGTTCAGCGGATAGTGAGGGATGGTTGATGAGCCAGAGTGACCCGTGCTTGCCCCTCCATCCCGGAGATTGTGGCCTAGGCGACTAGGTCCCGACCTATTTGCCAAGGGCGGGCTCTCCTGAGGCGATCTCATCTTAAAGGGGAGCTACTCGCCTCGCCCCGAATAAAGGGGAGCTTGACATGTTGGACGTGGCAGGGAAGGGTGTATTCGCTTCCTTACCCTGGGCGAGTAAGAACGTCTCGGATCTCCTCGCTGAAGGGTGCCGATCTACTCGCTGAGACCTACGGGCCTACTCGCCGAATACGGGTTGTACAACGGGTGTGACCTAAGCTGTGACTTTGATGCGCCTCCTCCATCCGTGTTCCTGCCACTAATTCAGCTTGTTGTTCAATTTTAAGGCTATACGCCCTCAGTCATGCGCATGACCTAGAGCGTGACACATCCAGTAACGTACAAATTATCTCTAGATCATGCCATTCCGCAGCCATTTGTGATTCGACTAGACACACCCTAGGTCACGGGCGTGACCAAGGGCGTGTACTTGGAATTTTCCACCTATACAAGCTAGCTACTGCCAAGATGTACTTGGAATTTTCCGCTATACAATCTAGTCCTTGATTCTGATTGGGTCGATTTTACTTCAGTTCATGTATTTTCTTTTATGTATCTTACTTTAATTCTTGCAATTTCCGTTCATAGCATAGTAATTTATTTCATGTACTTGTAATCTTTTTGTGTAGTTATAAAATTGCTTCACTTTCATTGTCATTTCTTTTCAAAGATTAGAATTGCAATTTAATATACGTTTTGCACATTTCAATTCCTAGAATATTATTTAATTACTTGCACTTGTATTTCCTTTTGTCTTCTTTTTCCGAGTCATGTTTAGCTAGTTCCTTCTAGCATTTGATTGGATGATGTCTCCTGGAATTATAGTTATGTAGTTATTTATCATTAGCTTTGAATGTGAAAACTACGATTTACCTTTGATCTATCTTGCTTTGATTTCATATTGCCGGTATATGAAAGTCAATCTATGATTCATATTCCAGATGGTTGAGAGGTCCGTGCATACGAATAGATCGCTCATTGGTAAAAGGAGTTGCATGCACTCATCGAGAGAGGTTGACATAAATCTTCTGGATTTAATTCAAATCTAATAGTGGTCACCTCGTGAAGCAAGCTTAAGGGTTTCGACTGACCGAGGGGTTTTATACGATCAACCTAAGGTTAGTTGGTTGTATTCCTTAGGAGAGGTGCTATCATGATTTGAAAACCTGCAGTGTTGAGTTATTTTCTTCAATTGTTTATGAAATTTTGACTTACTAATTATTTTACTTAAGATTGATTCTCGAATAAATGCTTTCCTTCTATAATTATTTTATTCTTAAAACTCAATTTTATTTACCGATAAAATAATAATAATTTGCGTGAGTAGAAGTACTCAACAGCCCCGTGGAATATGACACTTGATATTTTCTTTTAAAATATCATATACTGTGAACGATATGTACTCTTGCATATAGTTCGTAGAATTTGAATAAAACAATCTCTTAAAAATTTTACGTATCAAGTATTTGGCGACGTTGCCGAGGAATATTTTTGTTGATATTTTGAAAGAGAAAAATTTATTGATATTATCATTGTCTTTCTCCCCCACCCCCACCCCTAATTTTCTTTTTCTTTTTTTTCAAATTTTATTCTATTAAGTAACATTTATTTTATTTTATTAAAAAAATGTTATCTTATTTAGCCGCTAAAGTTGTTGAGCTTGCTAACAAAATTAATACTTTGGAAGCAACAACAAAGTCTCAAATTATTTGTCATTTTTGTGGTGCAAATCATTATAGTGAGGAATATTTTTATTGTCAAAATTTTTATGATCAAAATAATTTTTCTTTTGATCATAATTTTAGTAAATCTCTTTCTTGCTCCGATATCAACTATTCATGGTGGCAAGATCACTCGGATAGTTTTCGGTGCGATGAAGAAAATTCCTTTGATCATGCTTTTCATTCCTCCACCTTTAGCCCACAAAACTCTTTTTCTAATCTTGGGAATTCTCCAAATTTTTTGTCCAAATTTAAATAGTTAATCTCAAGATCAAGAAGAACTTTTGTACCAAGAGTTTAAAAGCACCATGGAGAGAGCAGACACAATAGAAAATGAAAATTTATTGTCTTCTACTTCGCCCGAATTCACTTATCTTTTTCATGAATTATCACATTTACCAATTAGTGCCTTTGAATAGAAATTTAAGAATTTAGTCCACTTGGTATTTCCAATGAATTATTCGATAAAAAATTTGTCTTTGCAAATGAACAGCCCACATTAAATCATGTATTTTCACAAGAAAGTCTTACTTGCAAAAAAAATTTGACTCGCTTAATTTTGATTCTTTTTATACTAACAATTTCAAAGTAGATGATGAGTCGTTGCAACCAAACGTCTTTGACGATCCATTTGATGCTCATCACCAGCAATCCAAATTACCTCAAGTTTGTATACGTAATTTGGATTCACAATTTCAAGCCAACCACCAACAAAAGAATCAAGACTATAGCGGGGGAGCCGCCAGTCAACGAATTTCGGCATATTCACCTCAGTGTGAATTAAGGGCTTTGTGTGTTCATTTTTATTATAAATATCCTTTTAGCTAACCCCAAACGTCTTGCTAAAAGACAGCAAACAAAACACTCTCGGGAGGCACCCCTTGCTTATCTCTTGTATTTTGCTTTTTATTTCTGTACATGTTTTTTTCATACTTAGTTTATAAACATTGGGGACAATGATTATTTTTAAGTATGGGGGTGTTCTCTTATACTTTGTTTTTATTAAAAAATTCATAATAAAATATAAAATTCCAAAATACAAAAAAAATTAGAAAATTTTAAAATCAAATTTTTTACGAAAGGGCTGTGTTGGGCTTTCATCCCACAAAACCACCTCATACCTTGAGAACCCGTCATTGGGTAAAATCTTGGGAAGTCAAAGATTTTAAATAAAAATAAAAAATCCTAGTTTTTATGAAAAATTACTATAAAAATAAAATTAAATTTTTTTAAAATCTTATATAAATAGTTTTTAATATAAATCTTGTAATATTAGCTTCATCGTTATTTTTATTTGAGTTTAAATAATTTTAAATTATGAGTTTTATTTATAGGCTTTTTAAAAGAGTATTCACTTTATGTATTTTTTTTTATATTTTAGGTCTCTTATTAATATGTTAGATTTAACATTTAGATTAATTTGAATTATTGAATTTTTCATTATCTTGATTTGCTTAAAATATTTCTTAGTTTTACATTCTCTTTTTAAAATATCATGAATCAATTTTGTAGAAAATTGTGCTAAAAAACAATAGATTTTACTTATATTAACTTTAGCTCATAGATTCTTAAGATTCTTCAATTTATTTATAATGCTCTCAAAACATATATCTTTCAATTTTATAGCCTCTAAACCCTAGCCCTTCCCCTAACTTTTAATTAAATCATTGATTGGCAACAAAAAATAATTATAAAAGATCATATGTCATGGATTGAGAGAAAAAATTCATCATTCCTAAACATATGCACCCAAAGTTTAAAAAGATTATATGTCATAGAGATGATAAAATTCATTACTCCTAAACTTATACATTTTGGGAAGTAAAAGAAGGACAAGAATTTTTTTTAAGATTATATGACATGGAAAAGAGGATAAAATTCATCATCTCCTAAACCTATACAAAATATTTTCTTCTATGACAATTTTAATCCCTTTTAGCCAATATCAATTTCACATCCCAGATATTTAGGCGAGAGCTTAGTTAATACTTTGAGGTTCTCTGAAAAGTTTCTAATGATGTTAAAAGTTTCTACAATTTTAATATTACTTTATTTTGCTTAATTCAATACAATCTTGTTTATGAAGATTTAATTAGAAGATTTTGAAACTAATATTTATTCTACTCAAATAAATTTATGAATCATGACTTATTTCTTATAAATCAAAATTTTATTTCAAAACTTAGTTTTGATATGAGTCATGTATTATTTAAAGTGGATAATTAGGAGTAAATCTTTTTAAATGTCCTATGAATTCTTCTCATACTTATGAATTAGTTTTGCTCTAGAATAGCAAAAGCATAAGTTTGGGGGTATTTGATAGTACAATATATATTTTTAATTATAACATTTATGTATTAAATAGGTACCTTTTCTATTATTTTATCTTAATTATAGCCTAATTTCCTTTAGTTTGCATTTTTAGCTAATTTGGGTTAATGGTAACAATTTGGACCATAGAGCCGTAATTAGAAGAAGCTTTAAAGCATTTCTGCCAAATGTTCAAAGAACACGCCCTAGGTCATGGGTGTGACCTAAGGCACGACATGTGTTCACGACCACGATCTTCTGAAGAAATTCGTGATCGTATTCTAGTGTGAATTAAAATTATACGCCCTTGGTCACTGGCGTGATCAATGGGCGTGACTCACAGTACATGACCATGAACCTTCCTTGCAATTCAGAATGTTGGACAACGCATTTTAAGTTTACATGCCCTAGGTCATAGGCGTGACCTAGGGCATGTAAACTTTAAATGTCATGACCATGATGATGTGTCACGGGCGTGTACTTGGCGAATTGCATGCAGAGGCCGTGGATCGCGTCCTGCTGAGCTGGAACCGTGCATTATGTTTACACACCCTTGGTCACGCCTGTGACCTAGGGCATGTACTTGGCGAATCTTCTCGGGATGGGCCCAGGATGCCGGTAGCAGGCTTGGAACACATCTTATGTTGTCACGCCGTTGGTTACGCCCGTGACCTTGGGCGTGTACTTGCAAATTTTGCTCAAAGTGTCCAGAAAACCTGAAAACATAAAATAAGCTTAAGTTAGTTCATGGAATTGAAAAAAAATATTAAATGAGAAAATTCATATAAATTATATATTTTCATATTAAAACTATATTATAAGTATACTAAAAGATGAGTATATAAACTACTCATCACTGTTGCTTTTTAAAGAGATGGATTTTGTTCTTTATTTATATGTACTCATTGTTTATTCCTGTAAACACTTTAGCTCATTGGCCAAAGAAGGTGAGAACATTTAGGCTCATAGGACAAAGAGAGTGAATTCGCTTAGGCTCATAGTCTGAAAAGAGAAAGAGTGCTTAGGATCATAGGCCAAAGATAGCTCTTTTCTTCAAGGAACTGTCCCTTATGGGGGTAGTGGTTACCCCTAAGGCCTAGGTTTGGACGGGCTCACCCTTTCAAGGCTTAAGTTGGCGATGCTCGAGAGGTCAACAGCCAGCCCTAAGGCCTGGACTTAGATCGACTCACACTATTGAGGCATAAGTCGGCGATGCTCGATGGGTTAACGTCCAGCCCTAAGGCCTGGACTTAGAACAACTCACACTATTGAGACTTAAGTCAGCGATCCTCGAGGGGTCAACGGCCAGCCATAATGCCTCATGTTAGATCGACTCACACTATTGAGGCTTAAGTCGATGATGTTCTAAGGGACAACGGCCAGCCCTAAGGCCTAGACTTAAATCGACTCACACTACCAAGACTTAAGCTGACGATTCTCGAGGAGTCAACGGGCATCCATAAGGCATGGACTTAGATCGAATCACACTCTCGAGTCTTAAGTCGATGATGCTAGAGGGGATAACGGCCAACCCTAAGGCCTGGACTTAGATCTACTGACACTATCTAGGCTTAAGTTGGCGATACTTGAGGGGTCAACGGCCAGTAGCCCTAAGTATTGGACTTATATCAACTCACACTATCGAGGCTTAAATTGGTGATGTTCAAGGGGTTAACAACCAGCCCTAAGGCCTGTACTTAGATCGACTCACACTATCGAGGTTTAATTTGGCGAGTCTCGAGGGGCCAAAGGACATCTCTATGGCATGGATTTAGATCGAATCACACTATCAAGGCTTAAGTCGGTGATGCTCGATGGGTCAACAGTCAGCCCGAAGGCCTGAACTTAGATCAACTCACACTATTGATGCTTAAGTTTGCGATGCTCAAGGGGTCAATGATCAGCCCTAAAGCCTAGACTTAGATTGATTCACACTTTGAGGCTTAAGTCGGCGATGCTCGAGGGGTCAACGACCAGCTCTAAGGCTTGGACTTAGATCGACCCACACTTCCAAGGCAGTATGGCTACAGAATGAGGAGAAGAAAGCTTGATCTTTGCTGCAGCACTATTTCTCAATTGTCCCTCTTTTCACTTGGGAGCTCTTCCTCTTTTTCAAAATGAATATGGTGGTACACTTGTTGTCATTCTCTGCCGATCTCCTCCTTATTTATAGTTATGTTTAAAAGATATTGCTAAAGGGGAATAATTAATTAGCAGACAGAAAATTAGGCAGAGATAAGAGTTTCCATAATGAATATTTCTGTAGAAGGAAAAGAAGTCATTCTGATTTCAAATAATATCCATAACAATCTTAATCAAATTAGCCAAGAATCAAATAGATGGAAAGGCTGATTCAAAACGGCTATAAAAAAATAATATCATTCCATATAAATCAGATCTACAGAAAGAAGGAAAGAGATCTGGCGTGTTTTTGAATTTCTTGTAGATATCGACGTGCGTCGATTACTATTCGACGTAAGCGTCGAATTCATCCTGACTGAACGTTGAGAGGAGAATAAGGAAGGAACGTCGACTAAGGTGCTTCGACTTCACTAGATGCGTCGACTAGAAGTCAGAGTAACGTCGACATAGAATGCGTTGAATTCTTCTAAGAGTTACTTCGACTCATTCTGAGAGAGACGTCGAATGTATTTCGACGTTGCGTCGAATACTATTCGACGCATATTTACTTAGCCTAATTTTTCATACTTAGAATTTATATTCTTCTTAATTTTAGGGGATAAGATAAATCATTTCCCCAACAATTAGAAAACTCTATGATATTTTTATATAATTTTTGGAGACTTAAATCAGTAGGCTACTTCACAACTTATCTTATTTGAGGTTTTCTTAAAGTATTTATTTAAGTGCGGAAATGATTTCCATAAATCCTGAAACTTAGTCAGTAGACTTTTCTGATAAATACATGAGCTTGGTATTTTTCCCATAAATTTGGTGTAGATATTTTTGGTGGTTCCGTCATAAATCTACAAGTTTGGATAGATGATAAATAATAAAAATAGAGGACAATTTCGTACTGTAAAAATATGATATGTTGTATTTGTTGTTATTTAGTCATCATAGATTTATCATAATTTTTGGAGAGCCATATCATAAGAATTCCTTATACTTCATGTTCATTTTCATACTTGGCAAATGTTTGGAGAAATTAAAATAAATACTAAATAATTAAGGAAAAATATGATTCTCTGGATTTAGTCTTATAACATCATGATAGACCCCCAGTATTTATCTTGAATCAGTTGGATGAATATTTGGAGTACCTCTAATTACAAACTTCATATAGTTAGTTTGATCTGCGTTTAGTAAAACTGTGGAACTTGGGTAACTAGTGGCCTACTAAGTGGGAATGGCATGTAGTTGGTGTACATGGTCAGGATGAAGAGATTTAGGTCACCAAAAAGGAGTTATATATTAAGAGTGCTTGTGTACAACCTTGTATTCGCCAAGTATGTCCTAGAGGCAAGAGATATTTTGTCACATTATTTTTCAGTACGTTCCAGGACAGGAAGAGAGGAGGCAAGCGGTGGAGGCGAGAGCCTCCCGCTCACCCTTCCAAACAAAGGGGGCGAAAGGAGGAGGGGCTGACCCCCCTCTCGCCCCCATTTCAAGCAGGGGGGAGAGGGGCGGGGCGACCCCCTCTCGCCCCCATTCCAAGCAGGGGCGAGAGGAGGCGGGGGCCGACCCCCATCTCGCCCCCATTCCAAGCAGGGGGGAGAGGAGGCGGGGGCCGACACCCCTCTCGCCACCATTCCCAGCAGGGGCAAGAGGAGGCGGGGGCCGACCACCCTCTCGCCCCCATTCCAAGCAGGGGGGAGAGGAGGCGGGGGACGACCCCCCTCTCGCCCCCATTCCCATCAGGGGCGAGAGGAGGCGGGGGCCAACCCCCCTCTCGCCCCCATTCCAAGCAGGGGCGAGAGGAGGCGGGGGACGACCCCCCTATCGCCCCCATTCCAAGCAGGGGCGAGAGGAGGCGGGGGCTGACCCCCCTCTCGCCCCCATTCCTAGCAGGGGCGAGAGGAGGCGGGGGCCGATCCCCCTCTCGCCACCATTCCCAGCAGGGGAGAGAGGAGGCGGTGGCCGACCCACCTCTCGCCCCCATTATAAGCAGGGGCGAGAGGAGGCGGGGGACGACCCCCCTCTCGCCCCCATTCCAAGTAGGGGCGAGAGGATGCGGGGGCCGCCCACATCTCGCCCCCATTCCAAGCAGGGGTGAGAGGAGGCGGGGGCCGACCCCTCTCTCGCCCCCATTCCAAGCAGGTGCGAGAGGAGGCGGGGGCCGACCCCCCTCTCGCCCCCATTCCAAGCAGGGGCAAGAGGAGGCGGGGGCCGATCCCCCTCTCGCCCCCATTCCAAGTAGGAGCGAGAGGAGGCGGGGGCCGACCCCCCCCTCTTGCCCCCATTCCAAGCAGGGGCGAGAGGAGGCAGGGGCCAACACCCCTCTCGACCCCATTCCAAGTAGGGGCGAGAGGAGGTGGGGGCTGACCCCCCTCTCGCCCTCATTCCCAGCAGGGGCGAGAGGGGGCGGGGGACGACCCCCCTCTCGCCCCCATTCCAAGCAGGGGTGAAAGGAGGCGGGGGCCGACCCCCCTCTCGTCCTCATTCCAAGCAGGGGCGAGAGGAGGCGGGGGCTGACCCCCCTCTCGCCCCCATTCCCAGCAGGGGCGAGAGGAGGCAGGGGCTGACCCTCCTCTCGCCCCCATTACAAGTAGGGGCAAGAGGAGGCGGGGGCTGACCCCCCTCTCGCCCCCATTCCTAGCAGGGGCGAGAGGAGGCGGGGGCCGACCCCCCTCTCGCCACCATTCCCAGCAGGGGAGAGAGGAGGCGGTGGCCGACCCACCTCTCGCCCCCATTATAAGCAAGGGCGAGAGGAGGCGGGGGACGACCCCCCTCTCGCCCCCATTCCCAGCAGGGGCGAGAGGAGGCGGGGGCCGCCCACATCTCGCACCCATTCCAAGCAGGGGCGAGAGGAGGCGGGGGCCGACCCCACTCTCGCCCCCATTCCAAGCAGGTGCGAGAGGAGGCGGGGGCCGACCCCCCTCTCGCCCCCATTCCAAGCAGGGGCAAGAGGAGGCGGGGGCCGATCCCCCTCTCGCCCCCATTCCAAGCAGGAGCGAGAGGAGGCGGGGGCCGACCCCCCCTCTCGCCTCCATTCCAAGCAGAGGTGAGAGGAGGCGGGGGCCCACACCCCTCTCGCCCCCATTCCAAGTAGGGGCGAGAGGAGGTGGGGGCTGACCCCCCTCTCGCCCCCATTCCCAGCAGGGGCGATAGGAGGCGGGGGACGACCCCCCCTCTCGCCCTCATTCCAAGCAGGGGTGAGAGGAGGCGGGGGCCGACCCCCCTCTCGTCCCCATTCCAAGCAGGGGCGAGAGGAGGCGGGGGCTGACCCCCCTCTCGCCCCCATTCCCAGCAGGGGCGAGAGGAGGCGGGGGCTGACCCTCCTCTCGCCCCCATTCCAAGTAGGGGCAAGAGGAGGCAGGGGCCGACCCCCCTCTCGCCCCTATTCCAAGAAGGGGTGAGAGGAGGCGGGGGCTGACCCCCCTCTCTCCCCCATTCCCAGCAGGGGCAAGAGGAGGCGGGGGCCCAAGCAGGGGCAAGAGGAGGCGGGGGCCGACCCCCCTCTCACCCCCATTTCAAGCAGGGGCGAAAGGAGGCGGGGGCCGATCCCCCTCTCGCCCCCATTCCAAGAAGGGGCGAGAGGAGGCAGGGGCCGACCCCCCTCTCGCCATCATTCCAAGATGGGCGAGAGGAGGCAGGGGCCGACCCCGCTCTCGCCCCCATTCCAAGCAGGGGCGAGAGGAGGCGGGGTCTGACCCCCCTCTCGCCCCCATTCCAAGAAGGGAAAAGGAGGTGGGGGCCGACCCCCCCCCCCCCCTCTCGCCCCCATTCCAAGAAGGGGAGAGAGGAGGCGTGGGCCGACCCCCCTCTCGCCCCCATTCCAAGCAGGGGCGAGAGGAGGCAGGGGCTGACCCCCCTCTCGCCCCCATTCCCAGCAGGGGCGAGAGGAGGCGGGGGCCGACCCCCCCTCTCCCGCCATTCCAAGCAGGGGCGAGAGGAGGCGGGGGCCGAACCACCTCTTGCCCCCATTCCAAGCAGGGGCGAGAGGAGGCGGGGGCCGACCCCCCTCTCGCCCCCATTCCCAGCAGGGGCGAGAGGAGGCGGGGGCTGACCCCCCTATCGCCCCCATTCCCAGTAGGGGCGAGAGTAGGCAGGGTCTGACCCCCCTCTCGCCCCCATTCCCAAGCAGGGGGCGAGACCAGCAGGGGGGAACCCTGGGTCTCGCCCCACCCAGTTTGTGGGCTCGCCGAGCCCCGCGAGTACCCCCTCTCTCCCAGTTCCGGGGGAGGGATCGGTCTGCGTTTAGCGCCTAAGAACAGCGGGATTTGGCTATCCTCAGCCAGATCCGAGGGTATTTTGGTAATCTGATAGGCCAGAGTTTGGTTATTTGCAGCCCAAATCCAGAAATCCTATAAATAGGACCATGGGGCACCATTTGGAGGCAAGCTTGTTCTAGGCTAGCTCCCTCTCTCTCTCTCCCCACTTTCTCTCTCTAGTGGGTGAGGAGAGTCTCTAGTGGTGCCCAAGCCCATCATTGGCTTGGGAGGGGAAGCGCTCTGAAGATCTTCCGGGTATGTAGTGGGACCTCCTCACCGAGCCCTTGGTCCAGTTCATAGTTCCAACACCTTCATCCTAGAGCTCTCCCTTGGGGGGAGTAAGAGTTGGCCACCCCTCAACTTGTTGGGGGCCCCGAACTCCACAGAGGCCGAGAAATTGGTTTCAACAGCTTGGTCAGTTAAGGGTAAGGTAGTGCTTGGGATTGACGAAGGATCGTCTTTTCCCTAGCGTGTCATAAAGCACTTAGGTTTAACTCAAGTGAAATGATAAGAGGGGTTTTCTTATGGGTAGATACCAACAACACTAAGTGTCTTGAGGTAGGGAACTTTGGGGTTTCATCAATTGTGGTTCCTAGTACCGTAGCTAGCCCTCACAGGGTAATCCTCGAGAAGTCCAAGATTAACCATAAATTATAGGGTTAAGTTGTATACAAGATTAACTTAATAATACTCTCACCCACACCCCGTTATCACGGGAATATTAGTCAGTTTGGTATTACGAGTGGTAGGCTCGGTAGATGTAGCAGTAGACTAATTAGTCTGGTGAACTTGTGACTCAGTAAGGTTTGTTGGTACGGACGGGTTGGTCTGGCGAGCCGATGGCTCGGAAGGTTATGGTCACGGGCGGGATAGCCCCGGGAAGCTTATGGCTCGGAGATAGATAGTAGAACATGTTTGCATGTGCACGAAGGTGGTGGGTCTTCGGTATTGGATGGTCGTTCACACCGGCGTCAATACGTTGACTCAGCAAGTGTGGAATTTGCACTTAGCCATAAAAGTCTGGTTGTCCAGCCAGTAAGAGTACATAGATGCTCCACGGTTTTGCATTGAGGCGTACGATAGGTCTAGGTTAGGTAGTGTGAATACCAACCTAGAGGTGGGCGAGGCCCAACCCACCGCTTCCGTTTGCCACTACGGGAGTATCCTGGGAGTCTTGCTAGCTCCAAAAAGGGGGAACTAAAGGTCTGTGCGAATAGAGTCGAAGTATGTGAGTTGCACTTGTATGAACATAGCATAAACTGCATACCTTGCATGTCATAGCATAAACATTGCATTTCAACCCCTACACTTATCGTATAAGTCGGTTATGGGACTACTTATATGATAGGCCATGCTAAACGACCCCTGGTCTATAGGTTTGTATGGGCATTCCTATAAATCAATGGTTACTTTTCTATTATTATTGTCTTTACTTACTGCACTTTACTTACTCTTTACCTGCTCTTACTATGCTTTATTAACTGCTTCGATTATGTATATATACTTGAGTAGTGGTAGAACTCTTCCTGTAGATTATGCCATGTCATCTGCTTTTTGATTATACCCCTTGTTGTCCTCCGCTCCATCCTTCCCGCTCGGTGCCTAGGAGTCACCGGGGGAGGGGTGGGGGATTGGCTTAGTCTTTTTGACTAACGGTCGGTGGACCATATCATTTTAGTGGATCGAGGAGATGCAGCAACACCAGAGGCCGGTGCAGACGGAGGCAGACCAGTCTAGTACAGGAGCACCAGTCACAGGATCAGAGTGTGATTAGTAGTTAGCTTCCGTGAGTGATCTTGTAGTGAGGTTATGATGTACTGGGCATGAGCCCTTCTTCTTATTATTGTTATCTTTGTATTCAGTTAATATAATGTGGACATTTATATTTATATATAGCATGTGATTGTGGACTTGGATTTATATTTGTTCAAGCATTCTTTTCTTCTTTCTGATCGATCTGGCCGGCAGAATCAGCGCTTTGTAGTGGCGACCTTCCCGTGCGAGGGTGTCACCGCAAAGCGGCGGTTCTCAGCATAAGACCCGGGTTTTTGTAGCGAAAAAATGGGGTCTTACAAGCAGCGCATGGCGCTGGAGGAGAATAGCCAGGTCAGGACGACAGGGCCGGAGGCCACGATACCCTCACTACCATCGGTGACAGATATGAGCACAATTTGAGATGTAGCCCTTGAGGTGTTTCTTTTGACACTCTGATATAGTACAGGAGTTTCCTGCGTCGTAGTTTTTGTGACTCTTGCTTATGTGGATTTATATATGGCTTCTTGCTTTTACATTATTGATGGGTTGGCGCTGTTCTGTTGGTTCGGCCGATAGGATAAGCATCTTGTGGGGGAGGCTAGCTCATGTGCTGGCACCTCCGCAATGAGGCTGTCCTAGGCATAAGACTCCCCTCGGTCGTGTTCTGTTTTTCGGGAGGGGGATCTTACAAATGGTATCAGCTTGCAACGATCCTGAGATAAAGAAGACCATTCCTGTATGGTGCACCCTCTCACCTCTTCAGTTTGAGGACAAACTGAATGAGCGGAAGCGGTGGTGTGCCCATGTGTAATTCGCATTATATAGGTCTATTATCTTCTTTCGAGTAGCCAACCTAACCCAAAAAATCTACCTTGCATGAAGATCCTGGTACCTTTAGAACCAGCGACGGACGCTCCCGTGCCTCCTGTACCTACTCCTTTTCAACAATAATAGTTGGGCCAGACCCTGATGGCAATTCTGGATGCCTTCAGGTCTCATCAGATGCCGGTGCAGCCGCAGGCTCTGAACTCAAATTGGTTAAGCACCTTCCGTGCTCTCTCCCCTCCCACCTATAATGGGACGGAGTCCGTAGTTCAGACGGAGGAATGGTTGGACACAGTGCAGGAGTTACTGGCAGGGATACGATGCCCAGGCAATATGGTAGTCACATTGGCGGTCACGGCCTTGGATATATATGATAAAGGTGGTGGAAGTCCTTGATGGGCTCCACCTTTGAAGGGTGTAACCATCTTGACATAAGCTGGGACGAGTTTGCAGACGTGTTCCTGGAGCATTTTGTCTCTTCTACAGCCCGAGATGAACTCGAGGAGACATTCTTGCAGCTGAAGCAGGGATCTAGGACAGTCGTGGAGTATCTACGGGAATTTCAGCACTTGGCTAGATTTGCAGACTCTTATGATCTAGATGATCGTGGGTGCGCGAAGCGGTTCTACAAGGGATTGCGAGATCCCCTGAGGCAGGCTCTTCTCTTTGTCGTCGATTTGAGCCTCGCACGGATTATAGAGACATCGAAAAAGTTGTAGGTGGACCATTTGGGGGTCCAGGCTAAGGGAAAGAGACCCGCAGAGGGCGTGATGGAGGCAGGGCCCAGCTTCAGGAGGAGGCGGAACACCAGGTTCAGAGGCGGAGATTGGAGGAGAGATGGTGGGCTTTTTTGCCCAAACTTCACGATAGAGCAGCCAACACGGCCGCTACCATTGCCCCCACAGCATCAGAATCAATCGCCTCAGCTGCAAAGAGTTGCCAGAGTTTGCTACTATTGCCACCAGCCTGGTCACATTCGGGCCTACTGCCCGCAGCTGCAAGGAAATGCTCTGAATCGACCCATGGCTCCCCAGGGGCGCAGCGGGGTAGAGGTCGGGGTCGAGGCCAAGGTCGGCAGGGTAGGAACTCCAGGCCTGCTCAGGAGCAGGTATACGCTTTGGATCTAACTCAGGAACGAGACCTGTAGGAGGTCATCACAGGTAATCATGCATTTTGTTTCGTCTTTTCACAACTATTATGCTTAAGTGTGCATGATTTACAACCCCAGGTACCGTGCTTATTTGCGGTAAGCCCACCCTTACTCTTTTCGATACGGGTTCCACTCATTCGATTGTATCGGAAGAGTTCGTGAGTGAACTGGGTGCGGTGCAGTGTTTCGAGGGAGCCCCCAGGAGGGTGTGCCTTCCGGATGGCTCGGAGATACTATCTACCGCCAAGTGCAGCATGGTAATATCCATCGGTTGGAAGCAATTTGAGACACCGACAACAGTTTTGCGGATGCCAGACTTTGATCTATTCTTGGGCATGACATGGTTGCATTGGAATCACGCAAAGATCGACTGTGTGGCAAAGCGGATCACGCTTAGGCATGACGTCTCAGAGGAGGTAATTCAAGGTATAAGCTTCGTATCTCGGAACTTATTGTCCTCTGTACAGGTTGTAAGGTCTCATGAGCAAGGCGATGAGGTGTTCATAATCTGTTTTGAGATGAAGGTGATGGGGGGCTGATCTGAAAGATGTACCGGCAGTTCGGGATTTTCCTGATGTTTTCCATGAAAAAAACTACCCGGATTACCCCCACCTAGGGGGTAGACTTCCAAATTAAGCTAGCACCGCGTGCTAAGCGTGTTTCTCGGGCCCCGTACAGAATGGCACCTAAGGAGCTAGCGGAGTTCTGAGTACAATTGCAAGAGTTGGTGGACTCAGGGTTCATTCGCCCTAGTTCGTCACCCTAGGGAGCCCCGGTTCTGTTCGTAAAGAAGAAGGACGGTTCGCTCCGCTTGAATGTAGATTATCAGGAGCTCATCCGGCTGATGGTCCGGAACACTTATCCCCTACTGCAGATCGACGAGCTCTTCGATCAGTTGGAAGGAACACAGTGGTTCTCCAAGCTCGACTTGCGCTATGGTTATTATCAGTTGAGGATTCAGGAGGACATCCAGAAGACTACTTTCAACTCGAGGTACGGGTTATATGAGTTTACGGTTATGCCTTTTGGGCTCACGAATGCCCCCTCTGCATTCATGAGCCTGATGAACAAGGTGTTTGAGCCTTATCTGGATGACTTCGTAATTGTATTCATCGACGACATCCTAGTTTATTCAAAGTTGATATTGGACCATTGGACGCATCTGGAGTTGGTGTTAGCGAAGCTGAGGGAGCATCAGTTGTTCGCTAAGTTCGACAAGTGCGAGTTCTGGCTCCAGAAGGTTTCCTTCTTGGGTCATGTCATCAGTGGTGCAGGATTTGCCGTGGACCCAGCTAAGGTTCGTGCAATGAGGGAATGGAAGCCTTTGAAGTCAGCATCAGATGTTCGCAGCTTTTTGGGACTTGTCGGGTACTACTGCAAGTTTGTCGAGGGGTTCTCGAAGGACGCTTTTCCACTCACTGTGCTGACCAAGAAGGAGGTGCCATTCGTGTGGTCTCCTCAGTGTGAGGCTGCATTTCAGGAGCTGAAGGATTGCCTCACCTCAGCCCCGATCCTTGCTCTTTCATCTGGGAAAGAAGGATTTCAGGTTTACACAAATGCATCTTTTCAGGGGATGGGTGATGTACTGATGCAGCACGAGCACGTGATTGCTTATTCTTCAAGGCAGCTTAAGAAGCGTGAAGTGAATTATCCGGTGCATGTTCTGGAGCTGGGTGCAGTGATTTTTGCCTTGAAGATTTGGAGGCATTATTTATATGGTGTTCACTGCCAGATATTCACCGATCACAAAAACTTAAAGTATGTACACACCCAGAAGGATCTAAATTTAAGGCAGCGGCGGTGGATTGAGTTTTTGTGCGACTATGATTACACGCTAAACTATCACCTTGGGAAGGGAAATTCGGTGGCCGATGCACTGAGCAGGAGGACATCCAGTCCAGAGTCACGGCTGATGGCCATGGAGTTGGTAAGGATGCTCGAGGAGATGTAGATTACGCTCGTGTCTAGAGCCAATCCAGAGGTTTTCGCCGAGTACCTGGCCGCGATGATCATAGATTGTGATATTCGAGATCGCATCCAAGCGGAGCAAAGGAATGATGCTGCCCTAGAATCTATACTTAGAGCAGTGGAGGCTAGAACCGCGGGGGAGTACACCATGCAGGAGGATCTTGTTCATTTCCATGGCAGGTTATACATACCCGCGGGAGGAGGAATTCGAGAAGACCTAATGAAGGAGGCTCACAGCACTAAATATTCGGTGCATCCCGGGATTGTCAAGATGTATACCGACTTGCGGAGGACGATGTTTTGGCCAGGGATGAAGCGGGATATCACCTATTTTGTCACTCACTACGAGGCGTGCCAGAACATAAAGGCAGAGTGTAGAAGCCCGGCAGGGTTGTTGCAGCCGTTGTCCATTCCCGAGTGGAAATTTGAAGATATATCCATGGATTTCATTCACGGGCTACCTCGTTCTCGCTCCGGGAATGACTCTGTATGGGTGGTTGTGGATCATCTGACGAAGGTCGCGAGGTTTATACCGATGATGAAGGATACACATGTTGACGTGTTGGTGAGACTCTTCGTCGAGCAGTTTGTTCGCTATCATGGAGTGCCCAAAACTATCGTTTCGGACCGTGACTGTCGCATCACCTCCAAGGAGTGGAAAGTAGTGCAAGCTTATTTGGGCTCACGTTTTACTTTTAGCATGGCCTTCCACCCTCAGACGGATGGCCAGTCAGAGCGAACGATCAGGACCCTAGAAGATTTGTTGCGCCTTTGTGTTTTGGATCGAGGTGAGCCGTGGGAGAGACCTCTGCCCTTGGTAGAGTTCTCTTATAATAACAGTCATCAGGCGAGCATCGGCATGGCTCCTTGATAATGCTATTTTTATAGTTATTTTCTTATAATATATTATTAATTATTAATTTAATTTTATTTAGTTTTAGTTAATTTATCACTAATTTATCTTCTTTTTGTATTTACAGGTAATTTGGAATGCCAATAGCAATTTCAAGCTCATAAGAGTAATCAGGAGAATATTTGGAGTATTTCTGCCGAAATCACAAATTACACGCCCTAGGTCACGGGCGTGACCTAGGGCGTGACAATTTGTCACGGCCGTGAACCAGCCCCGCTCATTCCAGTTGAAAAAGTCAGCCGCCACGTCAGATTAAAATTACACGCCCTCTGTCACGGGCGTGACAGAGGGCGTGACCTAAAATGTCACGGGCGTGACACGCCCGAAATGCATTCAATTCAGCCAGCAATCATTCCCGCCGTTTCTAGCTTACACGCCCACGGTCACGGGCGTGACCAAGGCCGTGACTCTTCTGCAACCGCCAGATTAACTCCTGATCGCGGCGTTTCCCGCCGTTTCCAGACCCGTTCAAGACACGCCCTTGGTCACAGGCGTGACCGAGGCCGTGACCCGCCATACAATTGATTTCTGCCGGTTTCTTTTCCCCAACGTCCCGGGCTTTCATGACAGCAATTACGCAGCTTACACGCCCTTGGTCACGGGCGTGACCAAGGGCGTGACTCCCCGATTTGTCATCTATAAAAGGCTGCAATCTCCAGAAGTCAGGGAGTTGGATTTTGGAGTTTACTTTCAGCTTTAGTTTACTAATTTTGTTGTTATAGCTAGTTTCTCCTAAAGTTGTAAGTTTTTATATTATTGCAATTTTAATTCAAGTATTGTTGTTTTCTTAATCATGTCTTTTTCCTCTTCTACTTGTATTCCCATCACTATGATGAGTAGCTAAATTTCCTTTAGCACTTGGTCATGATGAACTTTGGAATAAAATAAAATATGTTTTGAATCTTTCTAATTAGCAAACTCTCGTATTGTTTATTTTCGATTTATCTTTGAATTACTTTGTTTTGATTTCATATGTACGGAATATGACTTTCAATCTAAGATTCGTTTGCTAGTGATCGAGAGATCCATGCGAACGAGGAGATCACTCAAAGATAAAAAGAGTTGTATGCATTCCTCGAGAGAGGGTGACACAAATCTTTCGGATTGGAGTCAAATCCGATAGTGGGGTTCATCGCTTAAAGCAAGCTTAGGGGGTTTCGACTGGCCGAGGGGTCTTAATCGATCAACCTAAGGTTAGGTGGTAGTTCTCTCAAGAGAGGCTCTACCATATTTTGGGAACCTCCACGGTCGAAGATATTTCAATAAGAGTTTGCAGTTTCATCTTTTATAAAATTTTATTTTATTCTAAAGGGATTCAAGACCAAGTGCTAATCCTTTTAATCATAATTTTTCTTCGCAGATAATTTTCTCCAAATCGTTTTTCCAAAACAAACCCAACTTTCGATCGATAAAATAATAGCTCTTCTTTGTGAGTAGAAGTACTCAACAAGCCCGGAAAAATACGACACTTGATTTTCTAAATCCTATACTATAAAGCGATAGGTACACTTGCCTTATCGAATTATACGTGGATAATATTCTAATTTTGCGCAGCGCGAATTTATCTCATCAAGTTTTTGGCGCCGTTGCCGGGGATTTATTGTTGATATTTTGAAAGCTTAGTTCTATTAATTTCATCATTTTTTTTTCTTTCTCTCTTTTCTATGTTTTTCATTTTGGTGTATGACCCGAAGGAATCCGTCCGATCTTCTTGAATTGGATCCGGAAATCGAGCAAACCATTCGGCGACGCTTAAGATTCCAACGACCAAGTTCTCAAGATCCGATTGAGGAATCCGTAGTTGACACTTCCTTTCCGAATACTCTTTCTTCTTCATCTTCTTCTTCTTCTCCCTCCTTTTCTACCTCTTCTAATATGGGTGATCCAAATCCGGATGAGGTCGCGCAACGGACTATGTCCTATTATGCCCGGCCTAATCTGGAGGATACCACTTCTAGTATTGTTCGACCTGCTATAGCGAACAATAATTTTGAATTAAAGTCGTGCATCATTCAAATGGTACAACAATATGTACAATTTGATGGGCTTCAAGATGAGGATCCCAACGCGCATATTTTTAGTTTTCTAGAAATATGCGATACTTTCAAAATTAACGGGGTATCCGATGACGCAATAAGGCTTCGGCTTTTTCCTTTCTCCTTGCGCAATAAAGCTAAGCAGTGGCTCAGTTCTCTTCCAAGAGGATCTATCACCACATGGGCCCAAATGACGGAACAATTTCTCACGAAATATTTTCCGCCCGCTAAATCGGCTAAATTGCGTAAGGATATCATTTCTTTCTCCCAAGTTGAAACGGAAACGCTTTATGATACTTGGGAGCGGTTTAAGGAATATTTGCACCGATGCCCCCATCATGCAATCCCTGATTGATTGCAAATTCAGACATTCTATAACGGCCTAAATTCCCAAACGCGTCAAATGATTGACGCCGCCGCCGGTGGTACCTTGAATAACAAAACACCAACAGGCGCGCAAGAGCTTTTAGAGAGTATGGCCATGAATACGTATCAATGGAGTACACCTCGGTCGCGCCCAAATAAACCGGCTGGGATATATGAAGTTGATACGATTTCAATTTTATCTGTCCAGGTTGAGCTTTTAAATAGAAAAATAGAAGAGATGACTGCTTCCTCTTCTACACCTACCTGGGGATCCCCCTCCACCATTGCCGAACATGTGGATTACATGGGTAATCCGAATCGGCCAACCTTTAATTCGGGAAACACTCATTATGGTAACACATATCACCCAGGTTTTAGGAATCACCCCAATTTCTCTTGGAGTAATCCAGGGAATGCGGCACAACCCCCAAACACAATTCCACCTGGTTTTCCTCCACCACTAGCTCCAAAAGCTCCCACTATTGAGGAAGTGTTCACCAAATATGCAGCAACTAACGACGCAAATATCCGGAATCTTACTGGATCTGTTCGCAATTTGGAGAATCAAATTGGGCAAATTGCAAAGATGCTTTGTGCAATACAGAGCCCAACCCTAGGCTCAGCAGGGGTAACTACTCCTGCGAAATTGGTTGAAACAGAGGTAACCATTTCTCCATCTTCTCCTCCTCCTCAAATTATAACGCAAAATAAAATTAGAGAATTTCAACCACCACTTCCCTATCCGTCTAAATTAAAAAAGGATCGGATGGATGAGCATTACGGAAAATTTTTAGACATGCTTAAACAAATTCATATTAATCTACCGTTTTGCGAAGCCATCGCACAAATGCCGAAGTATGCTAAATATCTCAAGGATCTTTTATCCAATAAAAAGAAACTTGAGGATATTTCTACCGTTCAATTGAACGCGGAGTGCTCAGCAGTTTTACTTAATAAATTGCCTAAGAAATTAACCGATCCGGGTGTTTTACCCAGAAATCGGCGATCCCCTCCGAGCTAACTTTTTCAGGTATTTCGGTATTTTCGGAGATCCGGGCTCATCTCGCTCCTCCGGGGGGCGATCTCGTCGAACCCAGGCGACCTCGCAGAGGGAGATCGCCCCTCCCCGGCGATCTCGCAGAGGAGAGATCGCCCCTCCTGGGTGATCTCGCAGGGAGATTGCACCTCCCGGGCGATCTCGCAGCAGGGAAGGTCGCCCCTTCCGGGCGACCTCGCAGAGGGAGATCGCCCCTCCCGGGCGATCTCGCAGAGGAGAGATCGCCCCTCCTGGGCGATCTCGCAGGGAGATCGCCCCTCCCGGGCGATCTCGCAGCAGGGAAGGTCGCCCCTTCCGGGCGACCTCGCAGAGGGAGATCGCCCCTCTCGGGCGATCTCGCAGAGGAGAGATCGCCCCTCCTGGGCGATCTCGCAGGGAGATCGCCCCTCCCGGGCGATCTCGCAGCAGGGAAGGTCGCCCCTTCCGGGCGACCTCGCAGAGGGAGATCGCCCCTCCCGGGCGATCTCGCAGAGGAGAGATCGCCCCTCCGGGGCGATCTCGCTGGGAGATCGCCCCTCCCGGGCGATCTCGCAGCAGGGAAGGTCGCCCCTTCCGGGCGACCTCGCAGAGGGAGATCGCCCCTCCCGGGCGATCTCACTCCGAAGGATCTTAGTCCTATGCTGACTCTGCTTTATGTGGTCTGTTCAGGTATGCAGGTCCAGTCCCGACGATCTCAGCGGTCTCAGCAGACGATCTCAGCAGGTCCAGACGATCTCAGCGATCTCAGTAGCGGTCTCAGGCGATCTCAGCACTTCTGGGCAGCCCGTTACTTCCAGATCTGCCCGTTCGGGCAGGCCCCTGCGTCTATAAATAGAGGGGTAGGGGTACCAGTTGAAGGACTTTTGGAGAGCTTCCAGTCCCAGCTAGTGGTTTGAGCGGTCTCAACTTTGAGTGACCGCTGAGACCTCTCCGATCTCCCTTCAGGCCCCTTTTCCTTCATGTTTTATGTTGTTTCTTTCATTCTTTCTTGTTGTAACCTCAGCTGTAACTCAAGCTTTATATCAATAAAATAGTCTTTCATCCAGCTCAAAGTAACCGGCCACCCAACAGTTTCACCCCCCATCCTTCAGCTCGAGCGAGTGTGGAGTTGGTACCATTTTTGGCACCAACACCGGGTAGTTTCTCAATTCCTTGTTTATTTGGCGATTTCTTAGTAAAACATGCGTTAGCCGATCTAGGCGCCTCAATAAATTTGATGCCTTATTCTCTTTTCCAAAAATTGGGTTTAGGAGAGCCTAATCCTACGAGAATGAGCATCCAATTGGCGGATCGATCCATAAAATACCCAATGGGTATTATCGAGGATGTGCTTGTCAAGGTTGATAAATTTATCTTTCCGATAGATTTTGTCATCCTTGACATCGAAGAGGACGCCGAGGTACCACTCATTCTCGGTCGCCCTTTCCTTGCCACCTCGCGCGCCATAATTGATGTTAGTAACGGTAAACTTCTCCTTAGAGTCGGAGATGAGGAAGTTACCTTTACCATTAATTCTTCTATGAAAAATACGCTCACAAATGATGACTCTTGTTTCTTCTTGGAGGCTTCACCTGATGAAGACTCCGTTTTATTTTCTGAATATATTTCACCGTCATCTTTTTATGATGAAGACTTTGAAAATCTCGATCTTATTTCTCATGAAATTATTGAGGGCTCGATCACTCACGCACCTATTTTTGAAATTTTAGAATTAGGTAGTGATCGTTTAAAAACTTCTTATGAAGAACCTCCCGTGCTAGAATTAAAACAATTGCCTGATCATTTAAAATATTTATTTTTAGCGGAGGATTCTAAGCTTCCGGTAATTGTGTCGGAGTTTCTGTCCGATGAAGAAAAATTATAATTATTAAATGTTTTAAAACTTCATCGCCGCGCAATTGCCTGGAAAATTTCGGATTTAAAAGGGATTAATCCCTCCTTTTGTACGAATAAAATTTTATTAGAAGAAAATTCACGAAAATCTATTCAACCTCAACGCCGCCTAAATCCTAATATGAAGGAGGTGGTTAAGGCGGAGGTAATCAAATTATTAGATGCAGGCATCATCTATCCGATTTCGGATAGCTCTTGGGTAAGTCCGGTCCAAGTGGTGCCAAAGAAAGGAGGATTAACGGTAGTGCCAAACGATAAAAATGAATTAATCCCAACTAGAACCGTTACCGGATGGCGGGTTTATATTGATTATCGTAAATTAAATGATGCGACCCGTAAGGATCATTTTCCTTTGCCGTTCATCGACCAAATCCTTGAACGACTATCCAGACACTCGTTTTATTGTTTTCTTGACGGTCTCTCGGGATATTTTCAAATCCCAATTGCGCCCGAGGACCAAGAGAAAACAACATTCACTTGTCTGTTTGGCACCTTCGCCTATCGTAGGATGCCATTTGGGTTATGCAATGCGCCGGCTACGTTCCAAAGGTGTATGCTAGCAATTTTTGACGAACTAGTGGAGGATATTATGGAAGTTTTTATGGATGATTTCTCTGTTTTCGGAGATTCATTTGATTTGTGTTTGACTAACCTTTCCCGTTTTCTCCAAAGATGTGAGGACACAAATTTAGTGTTAAATTGGGAGAAGTGCCATTTTATGGTACGAGAAGGTTTAGTTTTAGGACATAAAATATCTAGTAAGGGTATAAAGGTAGATAAAGCTAAAATTGAAACTATAGAAAAATTACCTCCCCCTTCAAATGTTAAGGCCGTACGTAGTTTTCTTGGGCATGCCGGTTTCTATCGCCGGTTTATAAAAGACTTTTCTAAAATAACCAAGCCCCTCACTCACTTATTAGAAAAAGATGCACCTTTTATTTTTGATGAAAATTGTTTGCATTCCTTTTCTATTATTAAAGAAAAATCAATAAACGCTCCGATTATGATAGCTCCCAATTGGGATCTTCCTTTTGAGATTATGTGCGACGCTAGTAGTTTTGCCGTTGGTGCAGTCCTAGGACAACGCATCAATAAAAATTTTCATCCTAT
The DNA here is from genome assembly GCA_033032865.1 of Dactylorhiza incarnata. Lineage (NCBI taxonomy): Eukaryota > Viridiplantae > Streptophyta > Magnoliopsida > Asparagales > Orchidaceae > Dactylorhiza > Dactylorhiza incarnata. The sequence goes on from JAWHQI010000098.1 coordinate 8,059,305, forward strand.
TTATTATGCGAGCAAGACACTTACCGACGCACAAGAGAATTACACAACAACCGAGAAAGAGCTTTTAGCCGTGATTTTTGCTTTTGATAATTTCGCTCTTATCTTACTTTATCTAAAGTAATTGTTTTTACTGATCACTCGGCTTTACGTTATTTACTAACCAAAACTGATGCCAAGCCAAGGTTGATTAGGTGGGTCTTACTTTTACAAGAATTTGATTTGGATATCCGGGACAAAAGGGCAGCGGAAAATTTGGCGGTTGATCATCTTTCTCGGTTGGAGAATCCCAATTCGGAGGAGCTCATAGAGGAAGAAATTAATGATACTTTTCCCGAGGAACGCCTCCTCGTTATTCATAAGGTAATAGATCTCCCCACCCCTTGGTTCGCCGATTTCGCAAACTACCTTGTTGCGAGATTTCTCCCAAAAGATTTTTCCTATCAAGAAAAGAAGAAATTCTTTTCCGATTTGAAAAATTATTTTTGGGAGGATCCGTTCCTTTTTCGAGTTTGTGCGGACCAAGTGGTGCGGAGGTGTGTATCTCATGAGGAGGGCGCTCAAATTTTAAAGCATTGCCATGAGGGACCCGCCGGTGGGCATTATAAAGCAAATCGGACGGCGCGGAAGGTACTTGAAGCAGGTTTCTATTGGCCGAGCATCTTCAAAGATGCCCACGCACATGTAAGTCGTTGTGAACAATGCCAACGCTCAGGAAATATCTCTCGCCTTGATGAAATGCCTTTGAAATCTATTTTGGAAATTGAGGTTTTTGATTTATGGGGGATCAATTTTGTCGGTCCGCTGCCAGTTTCTTTTGGAAATCAATATATTTTGGTAGCGGTCGACTACGTATCTAGGTGGGCGGAGGCGCAAGCCCTTCCCACCAATGATTCCTGATGGGCAAAACTATGCTTGCAAACGACAACGACAAGTGTACCGTATCGAATGTAGTATATGTTATTAAAACAATGTCGTATTAGACTCGGGGCGGTTGAATACTCTTACTTCGGAAAATCTTTATTATTTTATCGAATAGAATTTGTGGTTGGTTGGTTGCGAAAAAAGAGAAATAGCTTATTTAATTTAAAGAATTAAAGATTAGTACTCAACCTTGAATCACCTTGAAAAAGATAAATAAATAAAGAAATAAAACTTCTAATCCTCTTTAAAAGAAATGCTTGACCGTGGAGGTTCCTGATTTATGAACGTACCTCTCTCGAGGATACGCCTAACTGAGTTTAGGTTGATCAATCGAACTCTCGTTCTAGAATCGAAACCCCTAAAGCTCGCTTTATCGAAGTGAACCCCTCTATTGGATATAACTCCAATCCGGGAGATTTATGCCGTCCTCTCTCGAGGAGTGCATTCAAATCTCTTTATCCTTGAAGTGATCGATTCGAACTCAAAACCTCTCGATTATTTGACTACGAAAACAAGAATGAGATTATATATCGATAATATAATCTAAATCAATATAAATTCAAGGATAAATCTTAAGCGATCTAAATAAGAGAAAAAGAAGTTCTAAACTGAATTATGAATTATATTTTCCTTTGATCATCTCGACCGAGTGCTAATAGAATTTAGCTACTCATGGAGATTGAGGAATTGAAGAAAATAAAATGATACATGAAAGAAAGAAGACGAGAAATAAGAAGAACTAAGTTTATTGATAAAAGAAATTACAAACTATGAAAAGGAAATTACAATTTGCATAAATAAAAAGGATTACAAGGCTACTAAAACATGAAAAATAAACATGAAACGAAGTATCTAATCCTAAAAACTGGTTTCTCAAGTTCTGGAGAAGCTGGCTTTTTATAGCTGCAAAATTGAAGTTACACGCCCTTGGTCACGCCCGTGACCAAGGGCGTGTAAGGGGCGTGAACGAAGCAGCAGCGGAGAGGGCGCCTTCTGGAGTTATTGCGAGCGTTTCGGCCGTGTCACGCCCTAGGTCACGCCCGTGACCAGGGGCGTGTAATCTTGAAATGGTGCTGCTGGCAGGAAACTCTGGCGGGGAGAAGCGCGGGGCGAGTCACGCCCGTGACTGGAGGTCACGCCCTCGGTCACGCCCGTGACCGAGGGCGTGTAACTTTAAATGACGCGGCGGCTCGATCTGGTTGCTGGTGGCGTGGTCCCGGCCGTGACTTGGATGTCACGCCCTTGGTCACGCCCGTGACCTGGGGCGTGTACTTGGCGATTTTACTCAAAGTGCCCAGAAAACCTGCAAAACATAAACTAAACTTAAATTAGTGGCAGAAATAAAAGGAATGATTATTATAAGGTAAAACATACAATTTATATAAATTCATATTAAAATTACATTAGAATTATATTAAAAGATGAGTATAAAAAGTACTCATCAAACACCCCCATACTTGAGCTTTTGCTATTCCAGAGCAAAAGAGTGAGGAAAGAATTACAAGACATCGATATTATTTCTAATTAACTAAAATTTTATTAAACCATGAATTAGTTAAAAGCAAATTTTAGGAATTCAAGAATTAAGTCATAAGTTATGTTGATAATTTAAGAAGAGAAATTTGTTTAGCTAACTACTTCTCAAGATAACTATTTAGCAATCGAAATTATAGAAATTTTCAAACAAAATTAGATTGAAATTATAAACACTCTAACATAAAAGAAACTTAAGGAAAAGACACCTACCAAAATATTGCTCTCTTAATAATTTAGTTTACGACTAGAAACCATGAAATTGGCTAGGAGTGTGTTTAAGCGGAATGGCAAAATGAAGACAAAGGATATGAAGAGGTTTTTGATTGGGGTGATGAATTTTATCCTCTCAGCCCCTCTTTTTTTCATTTTTTTAAGTATATGTAATACCAGAGAATGATAGACTATTATCCTATCATTTCCACGACGTATACACATTTTTCTCTCTTCATTTTTTTATTTTTGGGTTGCATATGTTTACCAGAGAATAAAGAACTAACATCTCCTTATTCCCATGACATATGATCTAACAATAGGGGAAAGGAAGAAATAGAAATGTTACCAAGGGTAGAGAAAAACTTCTAGTTTATAAATTAAACTATTTTGAGAGCAACTTTTTTTAGTGGAATGAGATTTCCTAAGATCTTAAAGTTAAAAGTGAATATAACAAAAAAAAAATCTAAAGATGTTTAGCCAATTTACCACAAAGTGAAGCTATTTAAAATTAAACGGAGAAGTAGTGCTAAATTAATTCTCTAATCGAATTAAAAACATAAAGTGTTTCTTAAAACTAAATTACTTCAAATTTAGATTTAACAAATTCTGATCAAATAAAATATTTAGCTAAATTAAAAATGTAGGAATACTTATAATCGTACCTCAAACTAAATTTCTAGAACATTAAAAACAACAATGCTAGGCGTATTTATTATTGTTATTATATATATATATATATATATATATATATATATATATATATTTCAAATAAAAAAACAAGAAAAGCTAAGCTACACCCCCATAGTTAAAATTAAACATTGTCCCCAATGTTTAAAACTTAAGTATGGAGAATACTTGAAAGAAAAACTTTTAAAAGAAAAATACATAAAATTAAAGATAAGCAAGGGGTGCCTCCCAAGAGCGCTTTCTTTTTCCCGTCTTTAAGCTAGACGGTTAGTGTTAGGAAAAAGGAAATTTAAAAGAGAGGTGGACAGGCAACTCCCTTAATTTGCGCTGAGGCGAATGTGCCAGCGTCAGTCGTCCGGCGACTCCTCCGCTGTAGTCTTGATTCTTTTGTTGTCGGTGAGCTTGAAATTGTGAATCCAAATTACCTAAACAAACCTTAGGTAATTTGGAGAGCTGAAGATGAGCGGCAAATGGATCTTTGAAGACGTTTGGTTGCAACGGCTCACCATCTACAAGAAATTTATTAGTATCAAAAGAATCAGAACTAAGCGATTCAGAAAATGTTTCGCAAGGAGGAAGCGCTTCCGAAAATAAATGATTAAGCTCCGGTTGTTCCTTTTCCAAAATAAAATTTTTATTAGGAAAATCTAGCGCGTTACCAAGCGGAATAAAATTTTCGGACACAAAATTTTCATGAAATTTTGGTTGGATAGAAAAAATTCGCGAATATTCATGACAATAAAATCCGGGTGAAGTAGGGGAAGAAACTTGTTCTTCTTCTATTTCATCCGGGGTGCCCATAACTTTAAGAAATTCTTGGTAAAGTAATTTTTCTTCATCTTCGGTAAAAGAAGTTATGGGATTACATGAAACCACATGTTCCTCCATAACTAAATCATCCAAAGGTGGAGAAAAAATACTAGTAGAAATAAAATTTTCCTCTAAAATTTGGGGGGTAGTATCTATTTGAATCGGCGGACATTCCCCAAAATTAGAGTACGAAGGTTGCGGCGCAAAAGAAGAAGAACAAGAATTCGGTTCTAAAGATTTATCTTCATCGCCCCGTAAACTATCCGGGTGACCTTGCCACCAAGAATAATCTACTTCAGGGCTAGAAGACAAATTTTTAGAGGCCGAAAAATTATCCTCGTGAAAATTAGAAAAATAAATTTCCTCTAAATTTTGGGTGGAATTATCTATTTGGATCTGCAAAATTTCCCCCAAATTAGAGAACGAAGACTGCGGTGTATAAGAAGAAAAACAAAAATTTGTGTCTAAAGATTTATCTTCGTCGCTCCGAGACTTATCCGGGTGAGCTTGCCACCAAGAATAATCAACTTCGGAACTAGAAGAACAATTATTAAATGCCAAAAACTTGTTTTCATTATAATTAGAAAAATTATTTTCATCAAAGTTTGAAAATTTATTCTCATTAAAAGGGGAAAAATTATGATCGTAATTATTATCAAAATTATTTGCATAATATTGAGGAAAATTATTTTCATAATAATTATTTTGATAATAAGAATGTAAATAACATTTCTCACTTTGATGAGGCACACCACAATAATGACAACTAAATTGGCATTCTCGCGCGGCTTGTAAGAGATAAAGTTAGTTTCGAAGCTCGGCAACCTTAAAAGCCAATTCAGATTCTTTCATAATAGAAAATAAAAAAGTAACAACCTTTACTCAAATGAATGGAATTTTGTTTTTTTTAAATATTTTTATTATATATATTTTTTTGAAAAAGCGGGTTAAATTAGTCCCGGACTTCCCAAGATCTACCGGGTGAAGGGGTTGCAAGGTACAAGAGGCTGTGATGGGAATTCAAGCCCAAAGCGTCCTTTCCGAGACTTTAGATTGCGCTTTTTAAATTTTTTTTTATTTAATTTTAAAGAAAAAGGGGAAGAAGAAAGAGAACGATAAAATTAATAAATATTTCTTTTTTCGAAATATCAACCGTGTCCACGGCAACGGCGCCAAAAACTTGATGGGAAAAACTATGCTTGCAAACGACAACGGCAAGTGTACCGTATCGAATGTAGTATAGGTTATTAAAACAAGGTCGTATTAGACTCGGGGCGGTTGAATACTCTTACTTTGGAAAATCTTTATTATCTTATCGAATAGAATTTGTGGTTGGTTGGTTGCAAAAAAAGAGAAATAGCTTATTTAAATTAATGAATTAAAGATTAGTACTCAACCTTGAATCACCTTGAAAAAGATAAATAAATAAAGAAATAAAACTTCTAATCCTCTTTAAAAGAAATGCTTGACCGTGGAGGTTCCTGATTTATGAACGTACCTCTCTCGAGGATACGCCTAACTGAGTTTAGGTTGATCAATCGAACTCTCGTTCTAGAATCGAAACCCCTAAAGCTTGCTTTATCGAAGTGAACCCCTCTATTGGATATAACTCCAATCCGGGAGATTTATGTCGTCCTCTCTCGAGGAGTGCATTCAAATCTCTTTATCCTTGAAGTGATCGATTCGAACTCAAAACCTCTCGATTATTTGACTACGAAAACAAGAATGAGATTATATATCGATAATATAATCTAAATCAATATAAATTCAAGGATAAATCTTAAGCGATCTAAATAAGAGAAAAAGAAGTTCTAAATTGAATTATGAATTATATTTTCCTTTGATCATCTCGACCGAGTGCTAATAGAATTTAGCTACTCATGGAGATTGAGGAATTGAAGAAAATAAAATGATACATGAAAGAAAGAAGACGAGAAATAAGAAGAACTAAGTTTATTGATAAAAGAAATTACAAGCTATGAAAAGGAAATTACAATTTGCATAAATAAAAAGGATTACAAGGCTACTAAAACATGAAAAATAAACATGAAACGAAGTATCTAATCCTAAAAACTGGTTTCTCAAGTTCTGGAGAAGCTGGCTTTTTATAGCTGCAAAATTGAAGTTACACGCCCTTGGTCACGCCCGTGACCAAGGGCGTGTAAGGGGCGTGAATGAAGCAGCAGCGGAGAGGGCGCCTTCTGGAGTTATTGCGAACGTTTGGGCCGTGTCACGCCCTAGGTCACGCCCGTGACCAGGGGCGTGTAATCTTGAAATGGTGCTGCTGGCAGGAAACTCTGGCGGGAAGAAGCGCGGGGCGAGTCACGCCCGTGACTGGAGGTCACGCCCTCGGTCACGCCCGTGACCGAGGGCGTGTAACTTTAAATGACGCGGCGGCTCGATCTGGTTGCTGGTGGCGTGGTCCCGGCCGTGACTTGGATGTCACGCCCTTGGTCACGCCCGTGACCTGGGGCGTGTACTTGGCGATTTTACTCAAAGTGCCCAGAAAACCTACAAAACATAAACTAAACTTAAATTAGTGGCAGAAATAAAAGGAATGATTATTATAAGGTAAAACATACAATTTATATAAATTCATATTAAAATTAAATTAGAATTATATTAAAAGATGAGTATAAAAAGTACTCATCAAACACCCCCATACTTGAGCTTTTGCTATTCCAGAGCAAAATAGTGAGGAAAGAATTACAAGACATCGATATTATTTCTAATTAACTAAAATTTTATTAAACCATGAATTAGTCAAAAGCAAATTTTAGGAATTCAAGAATTAAGTCATAAGTTATGTTGATAATTTAAGAAGAGAAATTTGTTTAGCTAACTACTTCTCAAGATAACTATTTAGCAATCGAAATTATAGAAATTTTCAAACAAAATTAGATTGAAATTATAAACACTCTAACATAAAAGAAACTTAAGGAAAAGACACCTACCAAAATATTGCGCTCTTAATAATTTAGTTTACGACTAGAAACCATGAAATTGGCTAGGAGTGTGTTTAAGCTGAATGGCAAAATGAAGACAAAGGATATGAAGAGGTTTTTGATTGGGGTGATGAATTTTATCCTCTCAGCCCCTCTTTTTTTATTTTTTTTTAAGTATATGTAATACCAGAGAATGATAGACTATTATCCTATCATTTCCACGACATATACACATTTTTCTCTCTTCATTTTTTTATTTTTGGGTTGCATATGTTTACCAGAGAATAAAGAACTAACATCTCCTTATTCCCATGACATATGATCTAACAATAGGGGAAAGGAAGAAATAGAAATGTTACCAAGGGTAGAGAAAAACTTCTAGTTTATAAATTAAACTATTTTGAGAGCAACTTTTTTTAGTGGAATGAGATTTCCTAAGATCTTATAGTTAAAAGTGAATATAACAAAAAAAAAATCTAAAGATGTTTAGCCAATTTACCACAAAGTGAAGCTATTTAAAATTAAACGGAGAAGTAGTGCTAAATTAATTCTCTAATCGAATTAAAAACATAAAGTGTTTCTTAAAACTAAATTACTTCAAATTTAGATTTAACAAATTCTGATCAAATAAAATATTTAGCTAAATTAAAAATGTAGGAATACTTATAATCGTACCTCAAACTAAATTTCTAGAACATTAAAACAACAATGCTAGGCGTATTTATTATTGTTATTTTATATATATATATATATATATATATATTTCAAATAAAAAAACAAGAAAAGCTAAGTTACACCCCCATAGTTAAAATTAAACATTGTCCCCAATGTTTAAAACTTAAGTATGAAGAATACTTGAAAGAAAAACTTTTAAAAGAAAAATACATAAAATTAAAGATAAGCAAGGGGTGCCTCCCAAGAGCGCTTTCTTTTTCCCGTCTTTAAGCTAGACGGTTAGTGTTAGGAAAAAGGAAATTTAAAAGAGAGGTGGACAGGCAACTCCCTTAATTTGCGCTGAGGCGAATGTGCCGGCGTCAGTCGTCCGGAGACTCCTCCGTTGTAGTCTTGATTCTTTTGTTGTCGGTGAGCTTGAAATTGTGAATCCAAATTACCTAAACAAACCTTAGGTAATTTGGAGAGCTAAAGATGAGCGGCAAATGGATCTTTGAAGATGTTTGGTTGCAACGGCTCACCATCTACAAGAAATTTATTAGTATCAAAAGAATCAGAACTAAGCGATTCAGAAAATGTTTCGCAAGGAGGAAGCGCTTCCGAAAATAAATGATTAAGCTCCGGTTGTTCCTTTTCCAAAATAAAATTTTTATTAGGAAAATCTAGCGCGTTACCAAGCGGAATAAAATTTTCGGACACAAAATTTTCATGAAATTTTGGTTGGATAGAAAAAATTCGCGAATATTCATGACAATAAAATCCGGGTGAAGTAGGGGAAGAAACTTGTTCTTCTTCTATTTCATCCGGGGTGCCCATAACTTTAAGAAATTCTTGGTAAAGTAATTTTTCTTCATCTTCGGTAAAAGAAGTTATGGGATTACATGAAACCACATGTTCCTCCATAACTAAATCATCCAAAGGTGGAGAAAAAATACTAGTAGAAATAAAATTTTCCTCTAAAATTTGGGGGGTAGTATCTATTTGAATCGGCGGACATTCCCCAAAATTAGAGTACGAAGGTTGTAGCGCAAAAGAAGAAGAACAAGAATTCGGTTCTAAAGATTTATCTTCATCGCCCCGTAAACTATCCGGGTGACCTTGCCACCAAGAATAATCTACTTCAGGGCTAGAAGACAAATTTTTAGAGGCCGAAAAATTATCCTCGTGAAAATTAGAAAAATAAATTTCCTCTAAATTTTGGGGGGAATTATCTATTTGGATCTGCAAAATTTCCCCCAAATTAGAGAACGAAGACTGCGGTGTATAAGAAGAAAAACAAAAATTTGTGTCTAAAGATTTATCTTCGTCGCTCCGAGACTTATCCGGGTGAGCTTGCCACCAAGAATAATCAACTTCGGAACTAGAAGAACAATTATTAAATGCCAAAAACTTGTTTTCATTATAATTAGAAAAATTATTTTCATCAAAGTTTGAAAATTTATTCTCATTAAAAGGGGAAAAATTATGATCGTAATTATTATCAAAATTATTTGCATAATATTGAGGAAAATTATTTTCATAATAATTATTTTGATAATAAGAATGTAAATAACATTTCTCACTTTGATGAGGCACACCACAATAATGACAACTAAATTGGCATTCTCGCGCGGCTTGTAAGAGATAAAGTTAGTTTCGAAGCTCGGCAACCTTAAAAGCCAATTCAGATTCTTTCATAATAGAAAATAAAAAAGTAACAACCTTTACTCAAATGAATGGAATTTTGTTTTTTTTAAATATTTTTATTATATATATTTTTTTGAAAAAGCGGGTTAAATTAGTCCCGGACTTCCCAAGATCTACCGGGTGAAGGGGTTGCAAGGTACAAGAGGCTGTGATGGGAATTCAAGCCCAAAGCGTCCTTTCCGAGACTTTAGATTGCGCTTTTTAAATTTTTTTTTATTTAATTTTAAAGAAAAAGGGGAAGAAGAAAGAGAACGATAAAATTAATAAATATTTCTTTTTTCGAAATATCAACCGTGTCCACGGCAACGGCGCCAAAAACTTGATGGGAAAAACTATGCTTGCAAACGACAACGGCAAGTGTACCGTATCGAATGTAGTATAGGTTATTAAAACAAGGTCGTATTAGACTCGGGGCGGTTGAATACTCTTACTTTGGAAAATCTTTATTATCTTATCGAATAGAATTTGTGGTTGGTTGGTTGCAAAAAAAGAGAAATAGCTTATTTAAATTAATGAATTAAAGATTAGTACTCAACCTTGAATCACCTTGAAAAAGATAAATAAATAAAGAAATAAAACTTCTAATCCTCTTTAAAAGAAATGCTTGACCGTGGAGGTTCCTGATTTATGAACGTACCTCTCTCGAGGATACGCCTAACTGAGTTTAGGTTGATCAATCGAACTTTCGTTCTAGAATCGAAACCCCTAAAGCTCGCTTTATCGAAGTGAACCCCTCTATTGGATATAACTCCAATCCGGGAGATTTATGTCGTCCTCTCTCGAGGAGTGCATTCAAATCTCTTTATCCTTGAAGTGATCGATTCGAACTCAAAACCTCTCGATTATTTGACTACGAAAACAAGAATGAGATTATATATCGATAATATAATCTAAATCAATATAAATTCAAGGATAAATCTTAAGCGATCTAAATAAGAGAAAAAGAAGTTCTAAATTGAATTATGAATTATATTTTCCTTTGATCATCTCGACCGAGTGCTAATAGAATTTAGCTACTCATGGAGATTGAGGAATTGAAGAAAATAAAATGATACATGAAAGAAAGAAGACGAGAAATAAGAAGAACTAAGTTTATTGATAAAAGAAATTACAAACTATGAAAAGGAAATTACAATTTGCATAAATAAAAAGGATTACAAGGCTACTAAAACAAGAGAAATAAACATGAAACGAAGTATCTAATCCTAAAAACTGGTTTCTCAAGTTCTGGAGAAGCTGGCTTTTTATTGCGAGCGTTTCGGCCGTGTCACGCCCTAGGTCACGCCTATGACCAGGGGCGTGTAATCTTGAAATGGTGCTGCTGGCGGGAAACTCTGGCGGGAAGAAGCGCGGGGCGAGTCACGCCCGTGACTGGAGGTCACGCCCTCGGTCACGCCCGTGACCGAGGGCGTGTAACTTTAAATGACGCGGTGGCTCGATCTGGTTGCTGGTGGCGTGGTCCCGGCCGTGACTTGGATGTCACGCCCTTGGTCACGCCCGTGACCTGGGGCGTGTACTTGGCGATTTTACTCAAAGTGCCCAGAAAACCTGCAAAACATAAACTAAACTTAAATTAGTGGCAGAAATAAAAGGAATGATTATTATAAGATAAAACATACAATTTATATAAATTCATATTAAAATTACATTAGAATTATATTAAAAGAAGAGTATAAAAAGTACTCATCAATGCCCGAGTCGTGACCAAATTTCTCAAAAAACTCTTTTCTCGATTTGGAACACCGCGGGCAATACTTAGCGATAGGGGAACTCATTTTTGTAACGCCCAATTCACTATAGTTTTATCTAAATATGGCGTTACGCATAGGATGGCCACCCCCTATCACCCTCAAACAAGTGGCCAAGTAGAAGTGGTTAACCGGGAATTAAAACAAATTTAAAAAAAATGGTTTCCACCAATAGGAAGGATTGGTCGCTTAAACTCGATGATGCTTTATGGGCCTATCGGACCGCGTACAAGACCGCCATCGGTTGTACGCCATATCGATTGGTCTATGGAAAAGCATGTCATTTACCGGTCGAGCTTGAGCATCGCGCTTTTTGGGCGCTTAAATTTCTTAATCTAGATAATAGTGTTTCTTCCGAGCTCCGCAAGATCCAACTTAACGAGCTCGATGAGTGGCGCTCCCTTGCTTATGAAAGTAATAAATTATACAAGGAGCGCACTAAATTTTATCATGATAAGAAACTTAGGAATCCTAAAACTTTTCGACCGGGAGACCAAGTTCTCCTCTATAACTCGCGCTTACGACTTTTTCCGGGAAAACTTAAGTCCCGTTGGTCCGGCCCCTTTATCGTCAAAGAGGTTTGGCCCTACGGGACCGTTTCAATAACACATCCTGAAAAAGGTGAATTTAAAGTGAATGGGCACCGGTTGAAATTATTTTTCACCGGCGATAATTTTCATGAGCACCGGGAGAAATTCTCCTTCCGAACACCTAAATCGGCGTGCCACCATGGTCGAGCTCAATGACCGTAACCAAAGCGCTCTTGGGAGGCAACCCATGTTTTATTTTATTTTATTTTCTGTTTAAAAAAATTCTAAGTATTTTTATTCTTGTTTTAAAAAAAATGAAAAAAAACATAAAAAAAAAGATAAAAAAATGTTATTATTCTTTTTCTTTAGGTTTTTGCAGGTTTGGAGGAGATTTGCGAGATAATGGTCACTCGCATATACGCATGAAATCCCGCTCTCCAAGTCGGTACTTTATTTTTAGTATTTTTCTTTTTATTTAATACCTTGATTTTGTTTTTATTTTGTTTTCTTTTTAAAAAAAAGATAAAAAAAATTACAAAACCAAACCAAAAACATAAAAAAAGGGTTTCTGGAAAAAAATTCTTAGTCACGGCCTCAGTCACGGCCGTGACCAGGGCGTGGCGCGTTACGATTCGTTTTGCTGGCGAATCTCTCGACGAGTTGCACTCCATTCTGTCTTCCGTATTAGTCACGGGCGTGACCAACCTTGGTCACGGGCGTGACATTAGCGGAAGAACATTTTCGCCCAAACTGGGCACTCACGGGCACAACATGACATGTCACGCCCATGACAACTCGAGTCACACCCGTGACATTTGAAGGTCACAGCCGTGACTCATCCAGCTGGCATATCACCCCACCGCGCCTGGTCAAAGATTCCCTTTGACTGTCATGCCCGTGACAGTCAAGTCACGCCCATGGTCACGGGCGTGACCCTGACCGATGACACCTCGGGAACCGCTTTTTGACCGGCCAGCATTGGATTCTCTGGCCGGTCCTGCTTTTCCAGTTACACGCCCTCGGTCACGGGCGTGACCAAGGGCGTGACATGCTAAAATTTTGCTTTTTGACGGTCAAACTCGGATTCCTCCCTCACGCCAGATTTCACGTGTCGCCCCTTACACGCCCTCGGTCACGGGCGTGACCGAGGGCGTGACACATGAATTTTTCCCTATTTAAGTGCCCCTTCCCCCTCTCTTTTCTCCACACCTTGTCCCCCATCTCTCCCTTCTTTTCTCTCATCTTTGGCCGATTACTTCATTTCTTCCTTCCAAATGGCCGGCCACCGCCGCAATCACCCCATTGGCGAGTCCTCCTCTTCACTCCCCGATGAAACTTTTGATGCGGAGGCTATGCTCAATTTTTCCCATCCCACTCATCAAGACCGGAGTACCCGCCTCCGTGGGAAAGAATTTGGCATTTTCTGCGTCATTGATTGGCACGTTCGCACCACCCTCGGGCAGGCCAACGCAGTGCGAGATTTACTCACTACTCCGGGGTGGGCTCCTTTCTTCTCCATTTCGGAGCCGGCGTACTATGAGCTGACGGTGGAGTTTTTCTCCTCATTTGATTTTCACTGGGCCGGGGCCGACAACGTGCTTGAATTCCGTATGGGCGGGCTTTCGCAAACTCTTCCTTTGCGTCAGTTCAACGTTCTCATGGGCTTCTGCGATGAGGCTTTCACCCTTACGGAGGCCTACACTGCTCTCCCCCTTGATTTCCCTCGTGAGTATAACCTTCCCGGATTTTGGGCAGAAATCAGTAACGACCCCAATCCATATTCGCCTAAAAAATCTAAGGGTAGTCATCTCCTCTCCCCCGCCTTACGCTATCTCCACTACCTCCTCACTTTCACACTTTCCGCTCGCGGCAATATCCATGGAGTGGTGACCCGCGCGGACCTGTTATATTTATATAGCATCCACTCCAACCACCCGCACCTATCACGTTCCAAAACCTCCGGGCCCTTGGTTTGATGCGCCGGCGTGGCCGCGAGTACGAGGCCGTTCCTGGCGAAGTTGGTGGCGACCCGATCGATATTGATTTCGAAGCTGATTCCGGTGGCGTTGCTCAAGCTCTGCAGTTTTCACAGCCGCCGCAGCAGCATTCCCCCTGCGCCCGACTCCTCCACTTATTTCGATCAGCAGTTTGGGCGGCTCCACACCCGTTTGGATCATATTCAGACAGAGCAGTTGTCCATGCGCACTCATTTTGACACACGTTTTGATACCCTCGAGCAGCGCCATGCTTCCTCTATGGAGCATCTGCAGCGGAAATTTGCTGATCTGCGTGCTTATTATCAGCAGGAGGACGACGACGATGATGCTTAGAGATTTTTATTTTTGGTCGTCTATATCTTTTATTTTCTGTCCTGCACTTTTGTATTTGTTTTATTTCTTTTTTATTCCTGCCAAAATATTAAAAATATAAAAAAATGTTTTGCTTTATGTTTTTCTTCAGGATGGCTTGGGTATTGATTTGCTCTTCATCAGGGAAGTTTTCTCTCCTTTACTCGTACTTATTTCTAAAACATTGGGGACACTGTTTTCTTATAAGTATGGGGGAGGGTATTTCACGCCGGTTTTATTGCAAAGCAACACCCAAAATTTTTATCAAAAAAAAAAAAAAATTAAAAAAATCTTCAAAAATAAAAAAATATAGTTTTCTTAATTTTTCTATATTTACTTGTTTGCAAAATTCTTAGTAGATTTACATTTACATAGTGTTGTAGAAAATTTTATATACTTCATTAGATTTTGAATTTTGGAGTAAAATTGTTGACTCGTGCAGTGTTCTAGTTACGCGCACGCGTTAGTAGGATCTCATGTCGATCTAACTATTCAGCATAAAATTAGATTTATGTTTTTCTAACTGCGTAAAACTATTTTTGTTTTACTTTTCCTTTGAAACCGGTAAAATCTAAAAATAATTTAAGTGAATATGTAGAAGTTTACTAGAGAAATATTACCCAATTTGAACGGAAGGGTAGCCTTTCTTGATGTCTAGAACTTGCCTCTAGCGACTCTCAAGACATTTGCATAAGTTAAATTCATTCGGATGAATATGATATAGGCATTTCATTGGCCCGTTTGAGCTTTTGCACCTGCACCTAACATTTCATCTTTGTTAAGCCCCTTTGAGCCTTTTACATTACGTTTTGTTTCAGCTCCACCAAGCTCTTCACCAAAGCCCAAAAAGCAACCTATCACACACCCAAGTATGTGCTCGAAAGTAATAATTTGAAAAGATTTTGTGAGAGTTTGTTGTATTTTATTATTTTGGTGGACTTTCTCTTGTCTTTTATGAAAAAAAATCAATTGAAAAAAAAAGATTAGAAATTGGCTATGCTCTTACAATGCCATGACTGTTTAGATTATTTTGTGCAAGCTCACTTTTGATTTGGATGTGAATAGCCGTTATGTTTATCTTTGTTTTTTTTTCCACACCAAAAATAACCTAAGCCCACGTTTCAACCTAATTAAGTCCTATTGATTCATACTTATGAGTTAAACTAGTGTCGTGGCGAGAGTGTGAAAGGGCAAGCCTATGGCCATCGTCATTGATGGATTTCCTTGGAGGCTATCCCGAACTTTGATTTTGTGTAATATTGCTCTTAGTGAGCACGCTACCCGCTCCCTAAATATCATTTTAGGATTTGCCGGATTTTCAATTTAAAAGTAACAACAATATGTTATAACACATTTTTGAAAATTATAAGCTAATCTTTATGCTGAATAGGTCTTTCTACTAGAATTTCTACACGCTTAGGCGCAAGACTTCGCATATTTACTCCTTAGGTTCAAATTTCTTTTCTAGTATTTAAATTTTTCTACTCCTTTGAAAAGTTGTTTGCTCGGGACTAGAAAACGGGTAAGTATGGGGGTATTTGATAATGCTATTTTTATAGTTATTTTCTTATAATATATAATTAATTATTAATTTAATTTTATTTAGTTTTAGTTAATTTATCACTAATTTATCTTCTTTTTGTATTTTCAGGTAATTTGGAATGCCAATAACAATTTCAAGCTCATATGAGTAATCAAGAGAATATTTGGAGTATTTCTGCCGAAATCACAAATTACACGCTCTAGGTCACGGGCGTGACCTAGGGCGTGACACTTTGTCACGGCCGTGAACCAGCCCCGCGCATTCCAGTTGAAAAAGTCAGCTGCCACGTCAGATTAAAATTACACGCCCTCTGTCACGGGCGTGACAGAGGGCGTGACCTAAAATGTCACGGGCGTGACACGCCCGGAATGCATTCAATTCAGCCAGCAATCATTCCCGCCGTTTCTAGCTTACACGCCCACGGTCACGGGCGTGACCAAGGTCGTGACTCTTCTGCAACCGCCATATTAACTCCTGATCGCGGCGTTTCCAGCCGTTTCCAGACCCGTTCAAGACACGCCCTTGGTCACGGGCGTGACCGAGGCCATGACCCGCCATGCAATTGATTTTTGCTGGTTTCTTTTCCCCAACGTCCCGGGCTTTCATGACAGCAATTACGCAGCTTACACGCCCTTGGTCACGGGCATGACCAAGGGCGTGACTCCCCGATTTGTCATCTATAAAAGGCAGCAATCTCCAGAAGTCAGGGAGTTGGATTTTGGAGTTTACTTTCAGCTTTAGTTTACTAATTTTGTTGTTATAGCTAGTTTCTCCTAAAGTTGTAAGTTTTTATATTATTGCAATTTTAATTCAAGTATTGTTGTTTTCTTAATCATGTCTTTTTCCTCTTCTACTTGTATTCCCACCACTATGATGAGTAGCTAAATTTCCTTTAGCACTTGGTCATGATGAACTTTGGAATAAAATAAAATATGTTTTGAATCTTTCTAATTAGCAAACTCTCGTATTGTTTATTTTCGATTTATCTTTGAATTACTTTGTTTTGATTTCATATGTCCGGAATATGACTTTCAATCTAAGATTCGTTTGCTAGTGATCGAGAGATCCATGCGAACGAGGAGATCACTCAAAGATAAAAAGAGTTGTATGCATTCCTCGAGAGAGGGTGACACAAATATTTCGGATTGGAGTCAAATCCAATAGTGGGGTTCATCGCTTAAAGCAAGCTTAGGGGGTTTCGACTGGCCGAGGGGTCTTAATCGATCAACCTAAGGTTAGGTGGTAGTTCTCTCGAGAGAGGCTCTACCATATTTTGGGAACCTCCACGGTCGAAGATATTTCAATAAGAGTTTGCGGTTTCATCTTTTATAAAATTTTATTTTATTCCAAAGGGATTCAAGACCAAGTGCTAATCCTTTTAATCATAATTTTTCTTCGCAGTTAATTTTCTCCAAATCATTTTTCCAAAACAAACCCAACTTTTGATCGATAAAATAATAGCTCTTCTTTGTGAGTAGAAGTACTCGACAAGCCCGGAAAAATACGACACTTGATTTTCTAAATCCTATACTATAAAGCGATAGGTACACTTGCCTTATCGAATTATACGTGGATAATATTCTAATTTTGCGCAGTGCGAATTTATCTCATCACTCCTTATGCGGCATTATATGGGAGGAGGTGCAGGACACCTTTGTCATGGGTCCAAGATGAGGACCCGAAGGCATTAGGGGTGAAATTCATTGATGATACCGATGAAATGGTCTGACTGATTTGAGACCGCATGCTTAAAGCGCAGAGCCGGCATGCAAAATATTATGACAAAAAGCACAGGGCAGTGGAATTCCAAGTTGGAGACAAGGTATTCTTGAAGATCAGGCCGATGCACGGGGTGTCTCGTGTTCGGGGAAGGAAGAAGCTCATCCCTCATTATTTGGGGCCTTATACCATACTGGAGCGGATTGGCCCCTTAGCTTATCGGTTGATGTTACCGTCAGAGTCGGAGAATTTACATGACATTTTCCAAGTGTCCTCCCTTCAGAGGGCCTTGCTTCGCCCTGATCAGCATGTTATAACTACATCTGGTCCTATGGAGACCGATAGGTCTGTCCGGCTGGAGCCTATGCGGATAGTCGACACCGAGCCCAGAGTGCTATGGAGAAAGAGTGTTCCATTGGTGAAAGTTATATGGTCCAACCATGGACGGGAGGAATACACTTGGGAGCCGAAGGACCTTATGCAGCAGCTTTACCCGGGATTGTTTTCCCCAGGTATGACATAAACTAGTTTGTCATACTTTGTTTCGATACCGTAGCCCAGACTCAAAATTTCAGGGACGAAATTAATTTTTTTGTTTATTGGATTTGTAACATCCCGTTTGTTTGTCTCTGCTGCTTCCATTTGACGAACGTCGAAGGGGTAGCCATTCGTCGTTCGATGAAATTATCGCCGTTCGATGAAAGTCAAAGGGGCAGTCGATCGTCGGTCGACGAATCAGTCGCCATTCGGCGATCGATGGAAGAGCCATCCCGTTCGACGAATCTATCGCCGTTCGGCGATCGACGAAATAGCCATCCCGTTCGATGAATCTGTCGCCATTCGGCGATCGACGAAAGAGGCGTCCCGTTCGACGAATTTGTCATCGTTCGGAGATCGATGAAAGATCCGTCCCGTTCGATGAATCTATCGTCGTTCGGCGATCGACGAAAGAGCCGTCCCGTTCGACAAAAGAGCCGTCTCGTTTGCCGAAGTTGTAGCATCCCGTTCGACGAAGTTGAAGCATTCGCCAAAAGTATTGAGTGTAGGGTTTGGGCATTTTTCTGCTGCCTTCCAGTAAAGGCTTAATTGTATAGGAAGTTGTGGCCGTAAATGCTTGTCAAATCAAATCCCACTATCTCTTTTCTTTAAGCCATTAGCCTCATTCTTCACAAAAAAGGGGCCGAGCCATTATTGTCCCTGGCTCATTTCTTCTTCTTCTTCATCTCTTTCCACCACCTTAAGGGTTTTACCCAAGGAGCTTTAAAGAAGCAAAGCTTGGAGAAGGATTTGAGCTTGGCCAACTGCCTCCATGCCGCGGAGGAGACAACCACGATCGTCGTCCGGAAATCAAGTGACTTCTGACCCCTCTCCCTTGGTGCTAGATCTCTAGATAAAACTAGGAGAGACATCAAGCTCAAAAGAGCTTGGTTTGGTGAGTTTATGGAGATTCGTAGGAAGAGGCCACACTAGGGTTTTAGCTTTAGGGCGCCGTTCGCCGCGAAAATGCCTTCGAATAACTCCTCTCTTCGATGCGAGGACAAAGGAGTTAATTTCATAAAAATCGGCGGCCTCATAAGGGATTATTGGAGGAAATAAGATTGTGGAAAGTGGTAGATTCTGCTGGAGGAAGAAAACGAACAGCATCTGTTAGATGCACTTTAAGATTTGTGCAGATTATTATCTGCAGACCAATCCTGGGCAGTTTTTATATTGCAGCTGTGTTCAAGCCTCTTTTAAGGAATGTCCCATCTAGATCCAGGCTGTGGGCTCAACTAGGAAGTTGTAGCCCTTGGTAACACCTTTCTAATGAATGGTTGCACATAATGTTTTTTGAAATGCAGAGTTCTATAGAGCTGTTCGAAGTAATGTGTTTTATTGAGATTACCATTATATTATAAAGAAATCTGTCAAACTAGACCGGCTGTGTTCGAGTCGCTGTTTGCGCTTGATACAGTCGGGGCTGGTCCCTGAGCTTATGATGGAAGTTGTAGCCGTCAGAGATACCTTTCCAACGACCGGTTGTACGATTTGTGAGGAGCCCGGTATCTCCTCAATGTCTGGTCGAAATAGGATGTGTCTGATATTATAAAGTGTAATGTGATGGACAGATTCTGTCCTATGGGGCACAGCAGGGTTCAAACCCTCTTCTAGCCATAATGTAATTGGATCTGGGCTGAGGGCTCAACATTAAAGTTGTGGCCTCGGAAAGCTTTTCAAAATGGGGTGGCACATTATCGGTGGTGGAGCGTACTCCCAGAATTCCAGTTTCGGTAAACAGCGATACACGCGTAAAATTTATAATGTTGTTTGGATTTCTCTCGAATTACTTATTGGATGTTCGTAAAATTTGGTGGGCATGTGCCTAATGGTATTGAGACCACCCCCGATCAGAATTATGAATGTTGGATTTATATTTACGGTAATGTTGTGAGTATCTTCCTATAAAATTTGTTGTGTTGCAAATAACATTGGTAAATATAGACAAGGCTTGGAATTGGGGTAATATTCAAGGATTGGGAAGGTTAATGTGTATGGTCAGATTGGTATAGTGTACTCGAACATAGAATTACGCACTCAAGTAGTCCTATATGATCAAAGGTAGTAATTCCCTTATATACCCATGCCACTGCAAGAGAGTTACGACAACTCTGTATGTGAAGCAGTGATGGTTGGTGAGGCTTCTAGGGTATGGTTATATCCTGAGAGGTGAGGAACCCGGTTGGTGGGTCCTTGGATGCTAATTAGCTTCGGCATTGATTGTAGGAGGAGAAATGGAATAAGGCTCCTTACACGAGTCCTTGGGTACTTGATAGCACGGGTGGTGCATGGGAATTTCATGAATGTGCATGGTTTGCACATGGTGGTGTGATGATCCTGGTTGGAGGATTACTTGTGGTGGGTCTACGGGCTTGCTGGTCGTGACACCGAAAGATGCCAACGGTTAGACTCTAGACCGGTTGGGTTGGACTCTTGGTGCTCACCAACCCAAGTCCCATTCTGTGTCCTTGAAGGCTCAACATGATGCGAGCAGTACGCAGGGTCTCCGCTGTGTGTTCTTAGCATCGAGGCGTACAGAGGCCTAGGACTTGTAGTGTTCATACCCTCCTAGTAGTGGAGGAGCTCATTCCACTGTATCCGTCTAGCCACGACGGGAGATGCCTGAGCGGTTTGCTACCCCTCAAAAAGCGAGAACTAACGGTCTATGTCGACATAGCAGATATGCATGGGTGAGTCATCGTATCATTATCATTGCAATGCATTCATCCTTCATAATCATTGTATTGCACCGCATTGGATCCTCATCATATAAACTTGTATGGGCACCTTTATATGATGAGTTACCTTCATGTTCAGATCCTTAACTTATAAGCTTGTATGGGCATCCTAATAAGTTAAGTTCAATTCGGTTCTGTGATACTCTTCTCGTGCTTCCTTTTTACTAGTACTTGCTTATATAACCACTGTTATTTATGTACCTGTTAGTTAGAAGTATTGCAAGTACTTGGGTACTTATACAACTGACATATATGGACAACCATTCCTGTCACCTGCTTTGTATATTTTATTGCTTATATTGCAGCTTTTCTTCCTTTCCTACCGCCCGGTGCCTTGGAGTCGCTGGGGGAGCTGATGTGAAGTCACTTAGTCTTTATGACTAACGGTTGCTACGTCCCCCTTTTTAGGAGCGCACCCTAGAGCAGCAGCGCATGACGCTGGAGGATAATAGCCAGGTCAGGACGACAGGGCCGGAGGCCACGATACCCTCACTACCGTCGATGACAGATGTGAGCACAGTTTGAGATGTAGCCCCTGAGGCGTTTCTTTTGACACTCTGATATAGTACAGGAGTTTCCTGTCTCGTAGTTTTTGTGACTCTTGCTTGTGTGGATTTATATATGGCTTCTTGCTTTTACATTATTGATGGGCTGGCACTGTTCAGTTGGTTCGGCCGACAGGATAGGCATCTTGTAGGGGAGGCTAGCTCGTGTGCTGGCACCTCCGCAAGGCAGCTGTCCTGGGCATAAGACTCCCCTCGGTCGTGTTTTGTGTTCCGGGAGGGGGATCTTACATAAGGTTATAAGTCCCTTGCCTAACATTCATTATGAGTTGTCGGCTTAGGCGTATAATCTGTCACAACCCGTATTTTCCCGAAATAAATTATAATATCAGAGTAAAGGGGGAAAACACGCGTCATGATGCCACGTCCTGTAGGGGACAACTACAGACGTTCAGGCGAGCACTCAAACGAACATTTTTACGAGAAAAGATATGAATTAATAAAAGCATTATCTTTTAAGATTATTTTCATTAGGTTAGGAAGCCGTGCCCCTCGGCCCCTGCGATTTACATAGCCGCTCTTTATCAAAAATATGCGTACACAACGGAAGAAAATAAGTTCATTTTATTCCTAACGGCGCTGAAGACCAGAGACGTCTCCAGGGCGATCGCTGGTCTAAATTTAGTATATAATAAAGAAGTATCATTATATTATGTTTTACGCTTTGCAAATAGGTGATACTTAATAATAAATGCGACAAATAGTTAAAAGAACAAATTTTTATCTGCTAAAAGAACTGCATTAATATTCAGCAAAATAGGCTTTTCCCAGAGTGTACGAATACAAAATAACTAAGTAGCAGTAAAGGAAGCTAGCAGTAGAAGCAGCAAGTAAACCAAACAAAAGTCATACGAGCGTCAACAACTGAGACGAACCCGCAGGAAAAGAGTCAACAGCCAACAGAAACGCTACATCAAGAGAAACTGAATCCTTACCTACAAGAGAGGAAGGCCTCGACAGGAAACTGATCGACCCCGCTCAATCTCCGGCGGCATCTACAAACCTGAATCTGAGGCATCCATAAGAAAAGAATGCCTCAGCCCAAAGGGTGCAAGAAAACAGCATAGCTATAAGTAAGAGCAGGAGAAGTAACAAGTGACATATCCAAGCTGAAAGGGGTATATAAATACATATATATATATATATATATACGTATACACATGTATATATAACTATATATATACGCTTATATAAAGATTTCAGTAATAGAAGGTTAAGAAGATCCCGCATAGAACCAGCCCGATAAGCAAGAGCATGACTAAACTTGCCATATAGTGCAAAAATGGACCAGTGGTGGCGGACCCAAAACAATGTCACTAACCACACACATAAAGGGGACATTCACCCCAAATAAGAAATAGGCGTGGTGGTGGTGGTGGGGGAACCCAGTGTTCCCTGTACCTATCCTACCAACCACTATTAAAAGATCTGTGATGGGGGGACCCAGTGTTCCCTGTACCCATCCTTCCAGTGCAAACAAGTCCATCAATATTTAGCCAAGTAAATATGCAGAAGTAGCCAAGAAAAACATGATCCGGAACAAAATCAACCAGAATAAACCATCTAGGAGTAGCCCAGGATAGGGACAAAGCTAAACATATAGCAGCTAGCATATAAAAGAGGGATAGAAGGATTCACCAAACCATAGCAGCTAGCATATAATAAAACAGGACCAATTAAGTGTGCCGAGGAGTTAGCAAATAGAACCACCATAATATTGACCATTTCTAGCTACTTGTAATCGAAGCGCGTAGAATTATTTTGCAAGTAATGAAACCCAACAAGAGTGGTGCAAGGCAGCCCAAAAAGAGAAGAACATATCATCAGCCCTTGCTTAGACAAGAATAAGGTGCAGCCCCCAATATTTGACCAAGATAAGAGGCAGTACCCCAAATTAACAAAGAACCCAAGTAGGAAGGGTGTAAATCTATGTATATATAGCAGCCCTTAGCCAAGATTTATACCACCATTTGGGACTAGCATAACCCAAGCAAGGAGCAGCCCCAAAAATGAACTCACAAAGCAGCAGCCCAATGTAGACAAAAGAAAACAGTCCCAGCAAAACTATAGGAAGCAGCCCCCAATTAACAAATATGAGAAGCAGCCACCAAATAAGAAGCACAAGAAGCAGCCCCCAGATACCCAACATAAGAAGCAGCCCCCCCAAGAAAAGCAAACCAACAGGGCATCCCCAAGCAACACAAGCAACATCAGCCCCTCACAAAGGCAGCAACAGCCTCACAAGGAAGGCAAACCAACAGGGCAGCCCCAATTAACACAAGCAGCAGCAGCCCCTCACAAAAAGAAAACCAACCAACAGGGCAGCCCCAACCAACACAAGCAGCAGCAGCCCCTCACAGAAAGAACAGGGCAGCCCCAAGCAACACAAGCAACAACAACCTAATTTTGAGTATAAACATCAACTCCCCAAACAAATCAAAACTTAAGAAGCAGCCCCCAAATAACCAACAAAGGAATTACACATACAGCAGCCATATTTACAACAATAGCAGCCCTAAACTCAATTATTTCCCAAAGAAGACAACCGAGCATCCATAACCCCCCAAACAATTTCACGCAAAGCCTGGACGAAATCGGAAGGGCAACCTCAAGAAGCCATCAGTGAAGATAATGAACCCAACCAACCATAAGCTAGCCTAAATAATCAAGATTCGCCCTTCCAAACCAGAAATTTGCCAAGCACAGAAAAGTAGAAGTAAAGGGAGGGGGAAAGAAGATAAAAAGGGGTGAAAAGTTTCCTTGCCTCACTCCAATCGGTGCCCCGATGGAGAATACCAGCCCCGACGACCAAAGATCACCTCTCCTCCGACGGCTCCGGCGCCGCCCCGGCCCAGATTTTCGCAAAAACCATGCCCTAAACCCTCCTGGAGCATTCACGGGATAAAGAAGAGAGAGCCTGACCTCGGGACCCAAGCCAGCCACCGCAAAGAGAATGAAAAATGAAATGAAATTTCCAGCCGCACAAGGGGATATAAGTGGCACCAAGGAGATGTAAGTGGAGGTCTCCAGCCGCACCCCAAGAAAAAAGAGTGAGAATGGAAATAAAAAACAAGCCCTCCTCATTTATCCACCCTCAATCATGTGCACATGAATACACATATATTTATATAATTTGAGCACATTTATATATTTTTTTTTGTATGAGAGGCAAGGGTGTAAATATTCCTATGTATATATATATATTTAGGTAGGAATGCATGATTGTATGCACTTACATATATATATAACTCTACTGAAAGAAATCAAACTCGCCGGACTACGACGACAACGACGATTCCGCAATGGTAACGCCCTAAATTAATACCTCGGTTTCGAATAATTATTTTTAATTTCGTACGCTTTGTTAAAATAATAGAAAGAAGAACCCGGGGCGTTACAGTCACCCTTCCTAACAAAAGTTTCGACCCGAAACTTTGCAGCGACAATTCAAAATGAAGATAGCACGAAAATGAAAGAAAACTCAGGAGGCGAAAACATACCGGGGAATCTAGTCGAAAAGGTGAGGATAGGACTCCCTCATAGCTGACTCTAGCTCCCAGGTTGCACCCCGAACGTCCTGATTGTCCCAAAGGATCATGACAATAGGGATGGTCTTTCTCCGCAACACTCGCTCCTGCCTCTCCAAAATACGAGCAGGCTGCTCCACAAAGGATAAATTGGGCTGCAGCACTGGCACAGAATCTAGAACATGGCGATCGCTGCGGATGCACTTCCGCAGCTGGCTCACATGGAATACGTCGTGCACACTGGGGAAAGAGGCATGTAACTACAACCTGCAAGCAGAAACTCCGATGCGCTCGAAGACCTCGAAAGGGCCTACATACCTGGAGTCCAGCTTATGGCTCTTCCCAAACCTCTTAACACCTGCCATCGGGGACACCTTAAGGAACACCAAGTCCCCCCACCGCAAACTCCAAATCGCTTCTATGTCGATTGGCATATTTCTCATAGTGCTCCTGAGCTACCCGAAGCTTCTCACGGATCTGCGTCACGGCAAAACTCATCTCTTCCAAAGCCTCACGACCCTAAGACTGGCTTCTCGCCCACTTCAGCCCAAAACAGGGGAGTCCGACATCTCCTCCCATACAACGCCTCAAACGGAGCCATCTGCAACCTCTCCTGGTAGCTATTATTGTACGTGAAGTCCATGAGCCCAAGGCGTTCATCCCAAGCTCCTCCATGCTCTAGAATGTAACACCGGATCATATCCTCCATGATCTGGTTAACCCTCTCTGTCTGCCCATTCGTCTGTAGGTGATAGGCCGTAGAATACCTGAGATCGGTGCCCAAGGCCCCTTGCAGACTCTGCCAAAAATGAGAGGTATACCTGGAATCACGGTCAGACACTATGCTCGCTGGAACCCCATGCAGCCTGATGACCTCCTGCACATATAGAGATGCAATCTTCTCCATCGAATAACCAGTCTTGTACGGCACGAAGTGAGCACACTTGGTCAACCTGTCAACAATGACCCACACTACATCATGCCCCCGCGAAGATCTCGGCAATCCAGTAATGAAATCTATAGAGATGCTCTCCCACATCCACCGGTGAATATCCAACGACGTCAACTTGCCCCCAGGCCTCCTGTGATCCGCCTTGATGTGCTGACAAGTGTAGCACTGCGACACGAATCTCACAATATCGCCCTTCATGCCAGGCCACCACACAATTTACTTCAGGTCGCGATACATCTTGGTAGAACCAGGATGATAGGATAGGCTGGAGTCGTGAGCCTCCTCACAAATCTTCGCTCGAATTTCCTCCACAGCGGGTATGCAAAGCCTACCCCGGTATCTCAAGGTACCCCCAACATCAATCGAGAAATCCGGCAACCCACCTCTCACAGCTCTGCCCCGGAGGTGCTGCAAATCTAGATCATCCTTCTGGTGCAACTTCGTCAAAGCAATCCAGGATGGCTCCTCAACCTCCATACAAGACGGAACACCACTGGGCTTCACCGCGATACTCATCAAAAAGAACTCCTCAACTAGAGACTGCACAGAGAGTCCGAAAACAAAAGCTGACTTCCTGCTCAGGGCATCCGCCCCTATATTTGCCTTGCCGGGGTGATAGAGGATCTCCACATTATAATCAGCCACGTACTCCATCCACCGGCGCTGGCGCAGGTTCAGCTCTCGCTGCGAGAACACGTAAATCAGGCTCTTGTGATCTGAATAGATCATGCACACCACTCCATACAAGAGATGCCTCCACAGCTTCAGGGCATATATCACCGCAGCAAACTCCAAATCATGCGTCGGGTAGTTCCGCTCATGCACCTTAAGCTGTCTTGACCCATACGCAATGAACTTGCCCTCCTGCATAAGGACGCACCCAAGGCCTATCAGCGAAGCATCGACGTAGACCTAAAACTCCACTCCCTCAACAGGGAGAGCCAAAACAGGTGCGGAACACAGCCTCCTCTTTAACTCCTGGAAGGCCTCCTCGCACTGCTCGCTCCAATCGAAAGCCGCTCCTTTTCGCGTCAACCTAGTCAGAGGCGCGGAAATACCTGGGAAACCCTCCACAAACCTCTGATAGTAGCCAGCTAAACCCAAGAAACTGCGGATCTCCTTCGGCGATGACGACCTCTTCTATTCCAAAACAGCAGCGACCTTCACTGGTTCCACAGAGATGCCACTCATGCCCACGACGTGACCCAAAAATGAAACTTGCGAAAGCCAGAACTCGCATTTGCTCAGCTTGGCATACAACTGGTGTGCCCTCAAAGTAGACAGCACCAGGCGCAAATGCCGAGCATGCTCCTCCTCACTCGAAGAATAGATCAGCACATCGTCATTAAAGACCACTATGAACAGGTCCAGAAAGTCCCGGAATACCCTGTTCATCGGATCCATAAAAGCAGAGGGCGCATTAGTCAGCCCAAAAGACATCAACAGGAACTCCAAATGTCCGTAACGCGACCGAAAAGCAGTTCGCGGAACATCTGCGTCGCAGATCCTCAACTGATGATAACCGGACCGAAGGTCAATCTTCGAGAACACGCAGCTGCCCTGCAACTGGTCGAACAAGTCATCAATCTGCGGCAACGGATACCTATTTTTGATAGTGACCTTATTCAACTCTCTGCAATCGATGCATAGCCTCATCGTCCCATCTTTCTTCTTCACGAACAGAACCGGCGCACCCCAAGGCGACGAACTCGGCCTAAAAATCCAAGCTGTAGAAGCTCATCCAACTGAGTGCGCAGCTCCTCCAACTCCCGCGGTGCCATGCGGTAGGATGTCTTCGCAATAGGGCGGGTCCCGGGCTCCAAATCTATCACAAACTCTACTTTATGCTCAGGAGGAAAACCAGGAAGGTTGTCAGGAAAAACGTCTGGGTACTCCCGCACCACAGGAATATCTTCCACACAAGGCACCGAAGTACAAGCTGCAAGCAACATAGAAACAACACAGACCCGGCCATCAAACTCCGCCAAAGCCTGGGCACAGACTACCGACATAACTGAGGAAGTCTGACGCGGGAAGCCGAACACGCTCCTGGGCTGGCCATCATCCATCAAGAAATCCAGACGCTTGTCCCTGCACTGGATCACAGAGTCATAACGGGCTAGCCAATCCATGCCCAAGATCACGTCAAAATCCTCCAAAATGATTACCTTCAAGTTTGCATAGCCCGAAAATCCATTCAAAACAATCGGACACTGCCTCACGCACAGATCTGACACCACCGAATATCCGGACGGGTACTTGACACAAAACGGATCATCAACACGCCCCAAGGCCCAGCGATACCGAACAACCACTTCTTGGCCACAAAGAATGAGTGGCACCAGAGTCAAACAGAACGTGCGCCTAACAATCTCGAACCTTAAACTCGCCTAACAAAACATTACAGTCGAATGACATAACAAAGATAGAACGCTGCTATAGCGACTAAATTACCACGGAAAAAATTGGACTACAACGAGAACGAGGAAGAACCTGATACAAACAGCCTGCTAAGACTGGACTCAAACCTCTAGGAAGAAGAGACATACAAATACTTGCTTTTGCTACTGCCTTTTTCTCTGGGAAAAGTAAATACATATTATCACGTTATACTCAGGATGGTGTACCATCCTTTACCTCTCGTGCACCTCTCCCGTAAGCACATAAACTTAAAATCTTATCTTTGAAATCATGGGTGTACATGTTTCATCGTGTAGTTATCTAGCTTGGCACGTGTGCTTATGCAATGTTATGCAATGCATGCAGTGCTATGCAAACTAAGAAAAGGCCTTAATGCATGCTATGAGCGGCGTACACATGCGATCTTATGCATCCCATACTACATATTATCGCATGCAACAAAAAAGAAAAATCTAATGGACACGCATGCGACCAACGTTATGCATCCCATACTACATAACAGTTGTATGTTGTCACCTATGAGGATCCATATACAGACACATATTATGCATCCCATACTACATAATATGCCCCGTATACTTCTTTCATGCTTATGAGTGTAGTGTTCGTGCTTCAGCCGAGATCTACGGATGACCCATCGGTGAGTGTATGCAATGATTAACGATTCTTACTGGATGGTTAACCGGGCCAACCAGACCATTTCTAGCAACCCGGCTAACCTCCCTCTGATACCAACTGTCACAACCCGTATTTTCCCGAAATAAATTATAATATCAGAGTAAAGGGGGAAAACACGCGTCATGATGCAACGTCCTGTAGGGGACAACTACAGACGTTCAGGCGAGCACTCTAACGAACATTTTTACGAGAAAAGATATGAATTAATAAAAGCATTATCTTTTAAGATTATTTTCATTAGGTTAGGAAGCTGTGCCCCTCGGCCCCTTCGGTTTACATATCCGCTCTTTATCAAAAATATGCGTACACAACGGAAGAAAATAAGTTCATTTTATTCCTAACGGCGCTGAAGACCAGAGACGTCTCCAGGGCGATCGCCGGTCTTAATTTAGTATATAATAAAGAAGTATCATTATATTCTATTTTACGCTTTGCAAATAGGTGATACTTAATAATAAATGCGATAAATAGTTAAAAGAACAATTTTTTATCTGCTAAAAGAACTGCATTAATATTCAGCAAAATAGGCTTTTCCCAGAGTGTACGAATACAAAATAACTAAGTAGCAGTAAATGAAGCTAGCACCAGCAGCAGCAAGTAAACTAAACAAAAGCCATACGGGCGTCAACAACTGACATGAACCCGCAGTAAAAGAGTCAACAGCCAAAAGAAACTCTACAACAAGAGAAACTGAATCCTTACCTACAAGAGAGGAAGGCCTCGACAGGGAACTGATCGACCCCGCTCAAACTCCGGCGGCAGCTACAAACCTGAATCTGAGGCATCCATAAGAAAAGAATGCCTCAGCCCAAAGGGTGCAAGAAAACAGCATAGCTAAAAGTAAGAGCAGGAGAAGTAACAAGTGACATATCCAAGCTGAAAGGGGTATATAAATACATATATATATATATATACGTATACACATGTATATATAACTATATATATACGCTTATATAAAGATTTCAGTAATAGAAGGTTAAGAAGATCCCGCATAGAACCAGCCCGATAAGCAAGAGCATGATTAAACTTGGCATATAGTGCAAAAATGGACCAGTGGTGGCGGACCCAAAACAATGTCACTAAGCACACACATAAAGGGGACATTCACCCCAAATAAGAAATAGGCGCCGTGGTGGTGGTGGGGGAACCCAGTGTTCCCTGTACCCATCCTACCAACCACTATTAAAAGATCTTTGATGGGGGGACCCAGTGTTCCCTGTACCCATCCTTCCAGTGCAAACAAGTCCATCAATATTTAGCCAAGTAAATATGTAGAAGTAGCCAAGTAAAACATGATCAGGAACAAAATCAACCAGAATAAACCATCTAGGAGTAGCCCAGGATCGGGACAAAGCTAAACATATAGCAGCTAGCATATAAAAGAGGGATAGAAGGATTCACCAAACCATAGCAGCTTGCATATAATAAAATAGGACCAATTAAGTGTGCCGAGGAGTTAGCAAATAGAACCACCATAATATTGACCATTTCTAGCTACTTGTAATCGAAGCGCGTTGATGCGATGATTCGGCAAGTGCACCGGTCGCGCAAGTAATAATAATGGGGAAAATCCCCGAGTGTCGGTCTCTTGAGGAACACAGTAAGGTGGAGTTTATTATCGAGGAAGGACTTGAGATTGAAGTCCTTAAATCGGATGGAATGCGGGGGAGTTGGGTTGGCTTTTGGAAAATAAAATAAAAGCTATCAACTACTCCTATGCAATGCCGCTATGCAATGCTTCGCTCGGCGGGATGGAAGATTACGTAGGCCTTGAATGCGCTACTTCATAAGGGCGGATGGACGAGTAGGCAAGCGGATCGAACTATGCAGGCCTTGAGCGCGCTGCTTCATTAGGCGGGATGGAGTACGGGCCGCGATGCCACGCTTCGGTAGGCGGATGGGCGAGTAGGCTAACGGAATGAGGGTCGTAAGCACCTCTTCGCAAAGCACACCACTAACAATTATTAGGGCGGCACAACACAACGAACAATCCACACCACGGGGCACACCTCAAATGAAAATATAACAAGATTACTCAATCACATAGACATGATTTCATACTAATGTTAACAAATAAAAATATACTTCATCAAAATGTTGGTTCTAGCTACATACACATCAATAAGAGAAGAATAAGGCAAGAAATCGACCGAATCCGAAGTCTCGTTGTAGATTCACGGTTGGAATCGCCGGGTTGTCAATCCGTGTCCAAGCTCGGTCCGCAACTACGTCCGGGGTAGAGAGAGCTGTCACTACTCTCCAATGAGCCCGTCTTCTTCGTGTCACGATCCGGTAGAGGTTGCAAACTTCCTCTTGCTTGATGGCGATGGCGGCTAAACCTTCCTTGGAGCACTTGGATGAAGGAGGAGGCCGAGAGGAAACTCCGGCTCAAGATTGGCGTGAAGAGCAAGCCCGGAGCACCTCTAGATGGTGGGCGGCAATGGAGGGGCGAAGTCGGACGAACTGGAGCAGAAAATGGCGGAATACGGCGGGCTCCCTGAAAGAGTAAAAGCATATTACAACTACTCAAAATGGTGAAAAGCGGTGAATCGTTCGGTCATGCATACGGAGAAAGTAAACTAAACGCTGAGATGAGCATTGCTCAAGATTGGGATGCCGGACAAACTCCACCGAAATCCATCGGTGTCGGTGACCATAGGCTTGCCCGGTCACATTCTCTCCACGGCACTGGTTTGACTCAAATGCGTGAATCAATAGGACTTTAGGTTTTAAATGAGGCTTGGGTTTAGGTGAGGAAAAACAAAGATAAAAACGACGGCTAAAGCACTAAACCCAAATGAGCTAATGCAGGAAACTATCCTCATTCACCACACAAACATGCGGGTACACAACACCCCCAGACTTGGACTTAACAGCATGGGTGCGTGCACCGCCTACTCCCAAACATAAATCTATACATAAAGATTTTCAAGTAATCATTCCTTCTCTTTCCTTTCTTTTTAACTTCTTTTCTTTTTCTCATTTTTTTTTCTTTTCTTATCATATTCAGCAAATAAACAAAAGGACACATCCACATCTTCACAAACATATTTCCACATCAACAACCCAACTCATGAAAATAATAAACAGCTAAAGCTCACATTTTGGGTGTGCGACTAGGATTGGCTTTTGGGCTTTGGTGAAATAAAAGTGGGGCTGAATCAAAGAACGGGTAGGCACAACTGGGCTAGCGAGGATATAGCGGTAGGGATAGGCACAAAGGCTCAACCGGGCCAAAATGATGGCCTATATCACATTCACACAATTGACTAACCGTATACCCATGCTTCAAGAATCGCTTGGGGCAAGTTCTAGCCACCGAGAAAGATTCTCCTTTCTCCCGACTCAAGCAATACGAATCTAGCGATCGTTTACACACATCCTTATGCTACCGTTTGATTCACACCGGATTCACCATTTGAGTAGAGTAAACAACATTTACACTAATAGAGAAAAATATAAAACCATAGTATAAAAAGAGATCTAACCTACACAAATTCCTATGCAACCGAGCACTCGACTAGGAGCACTACGGGAGTCAACATTTTACTCTGCTACATAGTCCTAAGCCATCACCTAGACTTTCCCAAATAAGCAGAAGAATTAAATTCACAACAGAGCAAGCAAACAGATGAGTACGCGCTCAAGTGGGTGATGTGGTGTGCAATGAAAATAAACAAAACATTTTTAAATGAAATCTTCTAGCATGCAGTGCAATAGTGCACGTGAGCGGGTAAACAAAACTACTCTCCCCCAGACTTAAACTAAACAATCCGCAAAATATATGACAGGAAAATCAAAATAGGGCAAGGGAAAGAGAGTACCCAATGCTCAGCAAGTGAGCATACCAGAAGACGCGTGCAAACTAAGACAACGCTGCAGCATCCGCCATCCAGAAAAAGATACCTGCAGGGGTCAGCTCCGCAAAAAGAAAATAGAAAACTGAAAAAGAAATACTACTAACTAAACATGATTAGGAGAAATAAAAATGCAGAAAAGAAAGATAACTACTGGGGTTATTGTCATCCCAGCACGACTTATTCTAAATTAAAACGGTTCTAGCTAATGGGCCTATGAAAAGAAAAGTGCACCGGTAACTGTTCTAATATGCGTGTCGGTAGCGGGTACCGATACGGCGAAAGAGCAGTCACGCCTCTACCCGAATATAAATAATACCTGCTTGACACAGGTAGAGGGAAAAGAAAGTAAGAAGAGGAGGAGGCCTGGTCCTCACTCATCTCACAAAACACATCCTTGCCTAGCAAGGTATCGTCCACAACAGGTCCGCAGGAAGAAAAGGCAAAGAATGAGGCTTCCTTAATGGAGGAAAGATCAACCTCCTCGCATATAAGGACGCAATTAATATTGACTTGAGCAAGAAGCTCCAAGTCCTCCTGGGGCACCTGTAAAGACTCAACCTGCACAGGCTCGGAAGAAGAAGGGGGGTCCAGAAAGAAACGAGAAGAAAAACGTAAATCATCAACAATCTGGGGAGTGATCCCGGTTTCACTCCCAGCAAGATCCAAGGGTAGATCACTATCATCATCGTAAATATCATAGCAAGGGGGACTTGAGAACTCAGGAGCCTCAGTGGTGATTTGGACCTCCTCGTCCCATGAAGAAGTGCAAACCTCCTCATCAGAGAGAGTATCCTCCTCATCCCCCCGAGGTGCATCATCGTGTTCAACGTATTCATTCTCCCCCGCAAGGAAAATGACAACCTCATACCACTTTGGAGCACCCTCCGAGTCAGAAGCATCACTCCACTCCTTTACTTCGATAGGATCAAAAAAAATGTGTGTAGAAAAATCATGCAAAGAAACTGGAGGGACAAAAATATTCGGTTCCTCCGCAAAAAGATCTGCTAAAGCCTCCCCGATGGAAAGAATACTTTCCTCATCATACTCAGGTGCATCTAGGAGCTCCCATTCCTCTCCTTGTTGGCTAACAGATGAGTGATCATCATCACTGGGAGTGAAGCCATAAACAGGGAGTGAGGAGTCCGTGCACAAGACAATCTCAGGGGTAGAGGGCACAATTGCCTCCATGGGTAAAGAATGAGCGATAGGGACAATGTTGTCCTGAGTGGAGGAGTGGCGGTCAGGCTTGAAAAGACTAGGACAGTCCTTCAATTCATGACCCTCTCCTCGACACAACAAGCAAACAATGTTCCTACACTGCCTAGCATTCAACTCATTCATTTGGTCTATATAATAAACCATCTTATCATTAAAGCTAGGCGAAATACCCCATGACGACATTTTCAAAATTCAAAGCAGATAAGAAGAAACTGAAATTCTTTGCAAGGAAATCTACACAACTAGAAAAACTCCTTGAATAAAACTTGCCTAAAACTTTAAAATAGGGGATGAAGAAATAAAAACAAACAAAAGATAATTAAAAGGCAAACAAAAATAATAAAGCGGCTATACACACTGGAAGAAACTTCTCTCTCTCAGCTCTCCCTCTCAAGAAAACTCACACGACTGTGTTCCCCGGCAACGGCGCCAAAAACTTGATGCGATGATTCGGCAAGTGCACCGGTCGCGCAAGTAATAATAATGGGGAAAATCCCTGAGTGTCGGTCTCTTGAGGAACACAGTAAGGTGGAGTTTATTATCGAGGAAGGACTTGAGATTGAAGTCCTTAAATCGGATGGAATGCGGGGGAGTTGGGTTGGCTTTTGGAAAATAAAATAAAAGCTATCAACTACTCCTATGCAATGCCGCTATGCAATGCTTCGCTCGGCGGGATGGAAGACTACGTAGGCCTTGAACGCGCTACTTCGTAAGGGCGGATGGACGAGTAGGCAAGCGGATCGAACTATGCAGGCCTTGAGCGCGCTGCTTCGTTAGGCGGGATGGAGTACGGGCCGCGATGCCACGCTTCGGTAGGCGGATGGGCGAGTAGGCTAACGGAATGAGGGTCGTAAGCACCTCTTTGCAAAGCACACCACTAACAATTGTTAGGGCGGCACAACACAACGAACAATCCACACCACGGGGCACACCTCAAATGAAAATATAACAAGATTACTCAATCACATAGACATGATTTCATACTAATGTTAACAAGTAAAAATATACTTCATCAAAATGTTGGTTCTAGCTACATACACATCAATAAGAGAAGAATAAGGCAAGAAATCGACCGAATCCGAAGTCTCGTTGTAGATTCACGGTTGGAATCGCCGGGTTGTCAATCCGTGTCCAAGCTCGGTCCGCAACTACGTCCGGGGTAGAGAGAGTTGTCACTACTCTCCAATAAGCCCGTCTTCTTCGTGTCACGATCCGGTAGAGGTTGCAAACTTCCTCTTGCTTGATGGCGATGGAGGCTAAACCTTCCTTGGAGCACTTGGATGAAGGAGGAGGCCGAGAGGAAACTCCGGCTCAAGATTGGCGTGAAGAGCAAGCCCGGAGCACCTCTAGATGGTGGGTGGCAATGGAGGGGCGAAGTCGGACGAACTGGAGCAGAAAACGGCGGAATACGGCGGGCTCCCTGACCTAAATTGCGAGCAGCGGAATTTATAGGCGCTGGAATTAAATAGTGCGCACGGTCATTGGCGCACGACCAGTGGTCGTGCGCATTAGAATCCTGTGATCGTGCGCTCTGCCTAGACGGAACCTGCAAAGACAGAAATTATAAAATAACATGTTCGCACGACCAGTGGCGCACGACCGGTGGTCGTGCGCACTGTAGTTGATGGTCGTGCGCACTACAGCAAACAGAACTCGGAAATTAAATGGTAAGTGCGCACGAGCAGTGGCGCACGACCGGTGGTCGTGCGCACTAGCGTAGATGGTCGTGCGCACTGCACCAAACAGAACTCGTGAAAAAGGGTTAAGTGCACACGATCAGTTGCGCATGACCAGTGGTCGTGCGCAATAGAACCGGCGATCGTGCGCAGTGTTCCTGTGCAGAATTGCACCGGAAGCACCTGCACGACTCCTGTTCTAGCGTACAACCACGAATCCAGCTACTGAAAGTGGCACCTAACAGTGCATGAAAACTACTAACAAAGAAAGATACGAAATTACACCAAATAGGGCCTAAAAGTGC
This sequence comes from Dactylorhiza incarnata, assembly GCA_033032865.1. Classification (NCBI taxonomy): domain Eukaryota; kingdom Viridiplantae; phylum Streptophyta; class Magnoliopsida; order Asparagales; family Orchidaceae; genus Dactylorhiza; species Dactylorhiza incarnata. Next base: position 8,095,138 of record JAWHQI010000098.1, read on the forward strand.
ACCTAGCATAGAATGACCAATATGAGCTAAAACAGGGCTAAAGTGCAGTGAAAAGACTAAATAGATGCCCCAGATGAGTCCATAAAAGTGTATATTAACAGGACTCATCACGCGTAGAATTATTTTGCAAGTAATGAAACCCAACAAGAGTGGTGCAAGGCAGCCCAAAAAGAAAAGAACATAGCATCAGCCCTTGCTTAGACAAGAATAAGGTGCAGCCCCCAATATTTGACCAAGATAAGAGGCAGTACCCCAAATTAACTAAGAACCCAAGTAGGAAGGGTGTAAATCTATGTATATATAGCAGCCCATAGCCAGGATTTATACCACCATTCGGGACTAGCATAACCCAAGCAAGGAGCAGCCCCAAAAATGAACTCACAAAGCAGCAGCCCAATGTAGACAAAAGAAAACAGTCCCAGCAAAACTATAGGAAGCAGCCCCCAATTAACAAATATGAGAAGCAGCCACCAAATAAGAAGCACAAGAAGCAGCCCCAAAATACCCAACATAAGAAGCAGCCCCCCCCCCCCCCCCCCCCCCAAGAAAAGCAAACCAACAGGGCAGCCCCAAGCAACACAAGCAACAGCAGCCCCTAACAAAGGCAGCAACAGCCTCACAAGGAAGGCAAACCAACAGGGCAGCACCAATTAACACAAGCAGCAGCAGCCCCTCACAAAAAGAAAACCAACCAACAGGGCAGCCCCAACCAACACAAGCAGCAGCATCCCCTCACAGAAAGAACAGGGCAGCCCCAAGCAACACAAGCAACAACAACCTAATTTTGAGTATAAACTTCAACTCCCCAAACAAATCAAAACTTAAGAAGCAGCCCCCACAAAACCAACAACGGAATTACACATACAGCAGCCCCATTTAAAACAACAGAAGCCCTAAACTCAATTATTTCCCAAAGAAGACAACCGAGCAGCCATAACCCCCCAAACAATTTCACGCAAAGCCTGGACGAAATCGGAAGGGCAACCTCAAGCAGCCATCAGTGAAGATAATGAACCCAACCAACCATAAGCTAGCCTAAATAATCAAGATTCGCCCTTCCAAACCAGAAATTTGCCAAGCACAGAAAAGTAGAAGTAAAGGGAGGGGGAAAGAAGATAAAAAGCGGTGAAAAGTTTCCTTGCCTCACTCCAATCGGTGCCCCGGCGGAGAATACCAGCCCCGACGACCAAAGATCACCTCGCCTCCGACGGCTCCGGCGCCGCCCCGGCCCAGATATTCGCAAAAACCATGCCCTAAACCCTCCTGGAGCATTCACGGGATCAAGAAGAGAGAGCCTGACCTCGGGACCCAAGCCAGCCAACGCAAAGAGAATGAAAAATGAAATGAAATTTCCAGCCGCACAAGGGGATATAAGTGGCACCAAGGAGATGTAAGTGGAGGCCTCCAGCCGCACCCAAAGAAAAAAGAGTGAGAATGGAAATCAAAAACAAGCCCTCCTCATTTATCCACCCTCAATCATGTGCACATGAATACACATATATTTATATAATTTGAGCATATATATATATTTTTTTGTATGAGAGGCAAGGGTGTAAATATTCCTATGTATATATATATATATTTAGGTAGGAATGCATGATTGTATGCACATACATATATATATATATATATATATATATATATATATATATATATAACTCTAATGAAAGAAATCAAACTCGCCGGACAACGACGACAACGACGATTCCGCAACGGTAACACCCTAAATTAATACCTCGGTTTCGAATAATTATTTTTAATTTCGTACGCTTTGTTAAAATAATAGAAAGAAGAACCCGGGGCGTTACATAATCTTTTCATGCATTGCCGCTCTATGTGCTTCAGAGTATCTCACCTTATTGATGTTTTAACCAGTATCCTCCTATCTTTAGAGATTCCAGTATCATGAATGGTCCCTCCAAATTAGGATTGAGCTTTACCACAGCTATGGATCTGGTGGCGGCGTCGAATTTCTTTAGGACCAGGTCGCTTTTCTCGAATTGTTTAATTCGGGCATGTTTGTCGAGTACTTTGCCACTATCCTCTTGAATTCTTCTTTTCTTGTTGTAGTGAGGTCTGGAAGCTCTTCTTTGGAATCCAAAGATTCTTTCAGGGCTTTGTCATCCATGAGCCAACATTCTTCACTTCTTTCTATTATCGCAACCACCTAGGGACAGGGATCCTCAATTACACTGGAATGAGGGCCTCCAACCCATAAGACAGCTTGAAGGGAGTTTCTATGGTATAAGAACTTTGAGTGGTCCTAAGTGCCCATAGGACAGAGGGGAGCTACTCTACCCAATTACCAAGCATACTTTCAACCTTCCTTTTCAAGAGGTTGAGAATAAGCTTGTTGGCATCCTCCACCTGGTCGTTGCTTTTGTGATGATGCACCGAGGCAAAGCGCAGATTAATCACTATCTGTCTACAACATTCTTTTAAATTAACATTGGCGAACTTAGGGCCATTGTCTATGACAATGTCTTGAGGTATGTCGAACCGACATATGCTATCTTACAATAGGAAATTTCTCACCACTTGGGACATGGTCTTTGCAAGAGCTTTCGCTTCTACCCACTTCGTGCAGTAGTTGATCATCACTAGGATGAATCAATGATGCCTGCTTGTAGGGAGAAAGGGCCCTACAAGGTCCATTCCCCAGATAGAGAATGGCCAAGGAAATGTGATGGCCCTCAGCTACTGGGTCATCAGCAGCTGCAACGGATCATAGAGCTGGCATTTCTGGCAGCTTTTGGCGAAACTTTCTGCATCCTTCCGAATGGTTGGCGAGAAGTATCCCTGTTGAAGGACCCTTTTCTCTGCCTCTGAGAGGCATCGGGCCAGAATGCCGGAGATAGTACTCTAATAGAGACTTCCATCATGGAGCAAATAGTAGGCTGACTTTTGTCGGAAATACCGCTTGTCTTCTGTGGATGTCGGGAGCTCACCAGTGGTTAGGTGGGCGACAAAGGAGTCCAACCAAGATGGATGCCTTTCGATTTCCATTAACTCTCCCTCCATGATGGACAGTTTGCATAGCTTGGTATGGGTGTATTCCTCCCTGGGTTTGTACTTGGCCAGCCTATCGGTCATTTGATTCTCTTCCCTCGGGACATGTTATATGAAGAAGGGCCTGAAGGTGTCGATAATACTTTTGAACTTAATGAGGTATTATTCGAGGATTGATTCCCATGTCTTGAACTTCCCTCTGATTTATAACGCGACCACCATCGAGGCGGTGTGAGTTTGGATGTCTTGGACTCCCAGCTCCCTGGCTAGGCGGAGGCTTGCAATGACAACCTCATATTCGGCTTGGTTGTTGGTCATGGGAAAGATGATATCCACTGCTTGCTCGACCGTTGTCCCTTGAGAACTTACTAGGACGATCCCTACTCTGAGGGAATCCTTTCCTGAGGCTCCGTCCATGAACATTTCTCAGGGGGTGAACTCTCCCACCCCTCTAGTTGCACCCCCTTTGCGGAAAAGTCTGCCAGAAAGTCTGCCACTGCTTGTTCATTGATCTCCATCCTTGTCAAGTAGACGATGTTGAACTCTCTAAGTTTGAAGGACCACATAGCAAGCCGAACGAAGTGATCTACCTTTTCATAGACCGCCCTTAGGGAATGATCTGTCTCCATATTTATGGTGCATGCTTGAAAATACGGTCTCTGCCTCCTTGCCGAGGTGAGGAGTGCGAAGGCTAGCTTTTCTAAGATTGGATAGAGTTGCTCTGCCTTCCTGAGGACTCTGCTCGTATAGTAGATTGCTGATTGACGCCTCCTTTTGTAACACCCCAGGTTTTTCTTATAATTATTCCAATCGGGCATGTGGGGATAATAGTGGATTAAATGTTAGATTAATTGTTATGTAGTGTTAATGCGAGGGGGGCGATACCTTTTCGGAACTGCCGTCGTCGTCGTCCATCGAGTTAATTCTAATTGAGTCATATTTCCAGATATATATATATATATATATATATATATAAGTGTGCATATATGAAGTTTTTCTTTTTGTTGTTGTTGTTACATGTATAGGCTAACATATACAATTATGTATTCATATATGAGGGTTTGCATGTTGGTAGCTATATATGTATAATAATATATATGTATGTATATGTAAGACAAAAAAAAAGTGTGTGTGTGTGTGTGTGGGGGGGGGGGGGGGGGGGGGGGGGGGGTTGTATACATAAATATGTATATACATTATATATAAATTTTCATTTGTACAGGGCATATAAAGTTTATATATATATATACACATACATGCATTATATGTAGATTGGTGTATAACTTTTATATAGGAGTATATATATTAATATGCAGGGGAGCTTCAGCTGTTTATTTTCATTTGTTTCCCCCCCACCCCACCCGATGGCTTCAATCTTTTTTTTTTCGGGGGGGGGGGGGGGGGGGGGGGGGGAGGTTAGTGGCGAGCTAGGGTTGCCCCGGAGTCGCCGGGCGTCGGATGCGTACACCGTCGTAGGAGTTTTGGAGGGGGGGGGGGCGGGGGTTGCCAGGTCTTGTCCTCGTCACCGAGGCTAGGGCATCGGTTGGCTTTCGGCAAGCTAGTCGCGATCCGGCGGGTCAGCGGTTGATTCGAGGCAAGGAAACTCTTCATCATTTTCCCCCTTTATCTCTTTTCTTTTGGCTTAACTGAGATTGATCTGGGTACAGAGGTCAAATGGCCTGCTTAATACTTGAAATTCCTGGGTATTCTCTTTTGCATATGTTGGTTGAATGCTAATGTTTGTTGGTTAAACTTTTTTTGGATATTTTGTTGGCTAAAGTCCTGATGGTTTGGGTTCTGGAGACTAAAATTCCCGTTCATTTACTTCCCGGTAGCTTTGCAGATCGTGGCCCTAGTTTTCATTGGGATATATGCTAGCAGATTTCTTATTCGTTTTTTTTCATACCTGATATCAGTTTCATTGGGATGTATGCTAGCAGATTCTTTTCTTTTTCCTAATTCCTGATATCAATTTCATTGGGAGATTATGCTAGAAGATTTCTTTTAATTCTTGGGATCAAGTTGTGGGAGTTTATGCTAGCAGATATCCCGGCGGGTATTATCATAAGAATTCGGGTGTACGCTAGCAAGGATATCAGATTTATCCTGGTTTCATGCTGGGTTTATTTTGGCTAACTTCAGATCACGATCACTTGTTAAATTCTGCATATTTCACGTACAGTTAGCTAAATATATAGATGGGTTTCTTTTTGTTGACTAAATTTCCAGAAATCTCGCTTGCTAATCCTCGATGGTATGGGGAATCAAATCCTAAATTCCCCGGATATTTTGCTTTCTAATTCCTGGCGGGTTGGGGAATTAGAGGCTAAATTTCTAGGGAATTTCCCTTGCTAGTTCTCGATGACATTGCGAGGCTAGCAATTGTCAAACTTGAAAGATAAGTGGATGAAATTCGGTTTTGGGTTTTTACTTGTTCCAGTGACCGGCAGCTTCGTACTTATAGTGAAATTATCGAATATTATTAAACATCTCTCATCTATGTCGATGTTATTAAGTGTTGTTAAACAGCTTTATACTTATGGCGCAAAGGTTAAAATTCTTTTCCCTTGCTCTATGCCTGGACTACTATCCTTTATGGCACTTCTTCTTTTGAGATGATTCTAACACAGTCTTCCTGTGTATTTTGCATCACGGAATTTCATTTCCCTATATCAACTATAAGACCCTCCTTGAGCGTCAAACCAAGCTTGTTGCTGATGAATTTATTTTGGAGATTGGCTCTAGACTGGAGAGTGGGTGGACGGATGGGCCCTCACCACAATGGCTTTAGACTAGAGTGTGGGTGGACGTATGGTCCCTCACCATAGTGGTTTTGGACTGGAGAGTGGGTGGACGTATGGGCCCTCACCATAGTGGTTTCAGACTAGAGAGTGGGTGGACATATGGGCCCTCACCACGGTGGTTTAGAACTTGAGTGTGGACTGATATTGAGCCCCCCCCCCCCCCCCCCCCCCCCCCCCCCCCCCAGTTCTTTTAGCTTATTATGCAACAGCTTGGTATGGCTTTCTTCACACTTGGTTACTAGATGCCCTGGGTTGGGGATGTTTTCTTTTGTGGCTTGTGCACTCACTCAAGGAAAATTTGCTAAACTCGTGTCATACCCCTAGCTAATCAGCATTCCTGTTATTTTATAGTTTTCTTTCCTTTCTTGCTTTTTTTCTTGCACCCTTTGGGCTGAGGCATTCTTTTCTTATGAATGCCTCAGGTTCAGGTTCTTAGCTGCCGCAGGTGATAGAGCGGGGTCGTTCGGTTCCCCTGTCGAGGCCCTTCCTCCCTTGCAGGTAAGGATGCAGTTTCCTTTCTTTTATTAGATGTAGCCCTTTTTCTTTTGGATTGTCGGCTCTCTTTCCTGCGTGTTCATGTCAGCTGTTGGCGCCCGTATGGCTTTTGGTTCATATTACTTGCATATGCTGCTACTTGTACTTCTTTTCTTATTTTGGTTTTAGAATGCATGTACTCTCTAGGAAAATGTATTAATTTCCATTTTGGTATACGTGAAACCCTTTAAACAAATTAAATTTTCATAGCATGCCTTGTTTTACTAGTTATTATGTATCACCTATTTGTAAAGCGTAAAACAAAAGGGTATTTCCTTATGATATACTAAATTTAGTCCTATGTGCGCCCTGTAGACATTTCTGGTCTTCAGCGCTTTTAGGGTAAAAAGGAACCTATTTTCTTCCGATGTGTACGCATATCTTTTCTAATGGTGGCTGGGTAGACCACAGAGCCGAGGGGCACGACTTCCTAACCAAAGAAAGAAATGTTGGAAGATAATTTTTTTTTACAAATACCTATATTTTCTCGAAAAAATTGTTCGTTTGAGTGCTTGCCTGAACGTCTGTAGTTGTTCCCTACATGGTATGGCATCATGACGCATATTGTTTTCCCTTTACTCTGATATCATAGCATAATTCGGGGGAAAATACGGGTTGTGACAATTGGTATCAGAGCTAGGTTTGACCGGGTTGCTGGGAATGGTCTGGTTGGCCCGGTTAACCGCCTAGTGAGAGTCATTATTAATTGCATACACTCACTGATGGGTCATCGGTAGATCTCGGCTAAAGCACGAACACTACACTCATAAGCATGAAAGAAGTATACGGGGCATATTATGTAGTATGGGATGCATAATATGTGTCTGTATATGGATCCTCATAGGTGACAACATGCGACTGTTATTTAGTATGGGATGCATAACGTAGGTCGCTTGCGTGTCCATTAGATTTTATTTTTCTTTGCATGTGATAATATGTAGTATGAGATGCATAAGATCGCATGCGTACGCCGCTCATAGCATGCATTAAGGCCTTTTTCTTAGTTTGCATAGCACTGCAAGCATAGCATAGCATTGTATAAGCAGACGTGCTAAGCTAGAGATCTACACGATGACACATGTACACACATGATTTTAAAGGTAAGATGTTAAGTTTATATGCATATGGTAGAGGTGCACGAGAGCTAATGGATGATATACCATCCCGAGTGTAGAGAAATATTATGTATATACTTTTTCTAGAGAAAAAGCAGTAGCAAAAGCACGTATTTGTATGTCTTCCCTTCCTGGAGGTTTGAGTCCAGCCTTATCATGCTGTTTGTTGTTGTTTCTGCTAGATATGGCTTCTAGGCATCGGCCTGCAAAACCTGTTCCCCAGTCTGAGGGCGAGACATCAAGTGCGCATAGTGAAGCGGTAATTGAAGAGCTACGCCTGAATAACGAGACTTTGGTGTGACAGTTGTTCGCGATGCAGGAGCAGATGCATGCGTTGTTGACTGTAACTCAGCAGCAGCAACCCGTGATGAGTCAGTCGGAGCCCGTCCGCCCTACACCCCTTATTCTCCCTGCTGCGTTGCTGCCAGAGATGAACTTTATTTCCCACTTCCAGAGGCTAGGACCCCTGACTTATGAAGGAAGGCAGACTTTATGGCGCTTGATGATTTGATCTTCGCGATGGAGGAGATGTTCTAGTATTCTGGCATGTCGGTGGACCAGAAAGTGATGGTTGCCGCCTTTCAGGTGAAGGGTTTGGCAAAATGTTGGTGGATCAGGGAGAAGGAGGCACTCGCAGAAGGTTGCTCGTGGGAGCAGTTTAAGGGGAGAGTGTTGAAGAAATTCCTGCCTGTAGTTGAACAAGATCGCCTAATGAATAACTTCTTACATATGAAGCAAAGACAGCTCACGGTAGGGGAGTATGAGATTGAGTTCAGCAAGCTGAGCAGGTTCGCCCCGGATTTGGTTTCCTCTGAGGAAAATCGGGTGAAGAGATTTTTGGGAGGTCTCCGTAGTGAGATCTAGAAGTTGGTCTGTGCTTACCGGTCCTTGCGTTTTGCGGATGCGGCGGAAGCCGCGCTGAAGGTAGATGCGATCGAGAATGCCAAGAATAGAGGAAAGGAACTTAGAAAAGAGAAGAGAAAAGCAGGCGATGGGGGAAGCTCCGCTCCAAGTAAGAAGGGCAAGGTTGTGTGCAGTTTCTGCGGCTGTGTGGGCCACCCCTTTGAAAAGTGTTATAGGAGGCAGGGTGTGCAGGAGTAGCAGCAGCTGATGGATCTTCAGGGTGCCCCGAAGAAGCTCCACCTATGCTCTTTTTGCAATCAGGTGGGGCTTGACGCCGCCCAATATTGGAAGAAAGATAAGGTTTGTGGGTACTACGGGCAGAGGGGCCACGACGCGACTCAATGCCGGTTGAAAGATAGGTCGTGTTTCCAGTGCGGGCATATGGGACACGTGAAGTCCAAGTGTCCGCAGCTCTAGTCGGCCGGCCAGTAGCTTGCACTCACAACCATGTCCCCACCACCGCCTCAGCAGCAGCAGATGGATCGAGGGAAGGTGAAGTTGAATGCAATGACGAAGGAAGAAGCTCAAACCAGGTGATATCAGGTTTGTCCTCCTTCTCGTTGTAGTCCGATCTTTGTATGATAATTTAGTCGCTATATTAATGCCTCATCCTTGTTATGTCGTGTGTCTATACTGCTTTGTTAGGCGAGTTTAAGGTTTGAGATTGTTGGGCGCACATTCTTTTTGACTCTGGTGCCACTCACTCGTTTGTGGCCAAGAGGTTTGTTGATCGGCATCGCTGGGCTTTGGAGCGAGTTGATGATCCGTTTTGTGTCAAGTACCCGTCCGGAGATTTGGTAGTATCAGATCGGTGCATGAGGCAATGTCTGATTGTTTTGGATGGATTTTTGGGCTATGAAGACTTGAAGGTAATCGATTTGGAGGATTTCAACATGATCTTGGGCATGGATTGTCTAGCACGTTACGACATTGTGATCCAGTGCAGGGATAAGTGTTTGGATTTCCTGATGGATGATGGCCATCCCAGGAGCGTGTTTGGCTTCTCGCGTCAAACTTCCTCAGTTATGTCGGTGGTCTGTGCCCAGGCCTTGGCGGAGTTTGATGGCCATGTCTATTTTGATTCTGTTTTGCTTGCGGCTTGTGCATCGTCGCCTTATGTTGAATACATTCCGGTGGTGCGGGAGTACCCGAACGTTTTTCCCAACAACCATCCTGGTCTTCCGCCTAAGCAAGAAGTGGAGTTTGTGATAGATTTTTAGTCTGGGACCCTCCCTATTGCAAAGGCACCCTATCGTATGGCGCCGTGGGAGTTGGAGGAGCTGCGCACTCAGTTGGATGAGTTGATGCAGTCTGGTTTTATTAGGCTGAGTTCGTCGCCTTGGGGTGCGCCGGTTCTGTTCGTGAAAAAGAAGGATGGGACGATGAGGCTATGCATCGATTATAGAGAGTTGAACAAGGTCACAATTACAAATAGGTATCCGTTATCGCGGATTGATGATTTGTTCGATCAGTTGCAGGGTAGCTGCGTGTTCTCGAAGATTGACCTTCAGTCCGGTTATCATCAGTTGAGGATTCGCGACTCAGATATTTCGCGAACTGCTTTCCAGACGCATTATGGACATTTTGAGTTCCTGGTGATGTCTTTCAGGCTAACAAATGTGCCCTCTGCCTTTATGGATTTGATGAATAGGGTGTTTCGAGACTACCTGGACCAGTTTGTGGTGGTTTTTATGTGAAATTTTCTGTAGATCTAGGAGTGAGCAGGAATTGTACAACTCAAAGATAAAGCCAACAACCAGAAGCACATGAAGCAACACAATCTTTATTGATGATGGCAAAAGTCTTCATTAAATAGCGAGGTATACATGGCGAGACAAGATTTCGCCAGTACACAAAACCAAAAAGAAATTACAATGCTGAAGGAAAGATAACCAGCGATCAGAACACTGAGACCGCCTGACCGCCCAACCTGCGTGTTCGCGCGACTAGAAAATAAGACCGCTCGAACAGAAGCCGGCAACTTGATCAACACCAAGTGAACCTCCGTGACCTCCCGAACTCCACTGATTCTCCTGAACTCCAGTAACCCGCACTGCAAGCCGCGAGACCGCCCGAACACCTTAGAATAAGAGGTGACCGCTGCTGCCCGCACAATCTGCAGAAGCTGCACAAGGAAATTCAATCCGCTAACCGGCCGGTCTCAAAAAATGAGACCGCAAGCAACAGGCGCGAGCTCAGCTTACACTTGGTGCGATTATTTTGCTGCTACACTGACTCCTATTTATAGGCGTGCTACCTGATCCAGACAGCAATCTATGAGATAGAGTCACCGCCCTAACCGCGTGACCAAGACCGGTCATCCCGCGCGGTCAGAAGATCGCTCTGCGCTTTGTGAGCTCGCCGACTTAAACCCGGACAGGAGATCGCCACTCCTCCAAGAATCCGTGCGATCATGACAACCCGCCCGGTCATGACGCCCACCACCTGTGTTCGCAACACGAGACCTCCTCCAGAGACCGCGAACACAGCCAGGTCGACTAAGGCAACATCCCGCCAAGTCGACCAACACAAGAGACCGCATATACCAGCAGATCGCCAAGGGACCAGCTTATGCAAACTCAAAAGGGGAGACCGCGCGACTAAGAAAAACTTAGTCGACGCGCACCACCAAGAACCCGGACAGTCACCAGACCGGACTGCCCATTCTAGAACACAACCCTGTGAGGTTACCAAGAAGCAGACCGCACAGTACAGACAACAGCCCGCCACACGGTCTCACAAACCAGACCGCACGGCCTCACCTTCCTGAAACACAGCTCGCCACGCGGTCACATAAACCAGACCGCGTGGCCTCACCTCGGCACCTTGGACAGAGAACGACGGTCAAGCCGAATAGACCTGCGGCTAGACCAACGAGATCAGACAGCATATGGAGAGCGCAAGACCGCGCGGTTAGACAGACCGCGCGACCTCCCGCCAGACCGCCAACTTCCACTTCAACATTATCAACACTCCCCCTTGAAGTGGGAAGTTGAAAACAACCCAAGTAAAATCATCAGCCGAGTGAACGGCCCCTTCGCCGGCGCCTTTGTGAATATGTCAGCAACGTTGTCTTGACTCCGAACATGCTCGACCGAAAGAGACCCCTCCAGCACCTTTTCACGAATGAAATGATTCTCGATCTCGATATTCTTGGTCCTCGCATGACAAACTGGATTAGTAACCAGTTTGAGTGCACTCTCATGGTCGCCGCGGAGCAGAGTCGGACCTCGAACCTCCTTATGGACGTCTCCCACCAACCTCCTAAGACAGATGGCTTCTTGAGCTGCCAAGGCCGAAGCCTTGTATTCCGCTTCCGTGGTAGAGACAGAAACGGAATCCTGCTTCTTGCTGCACCATGATATAGCTGTAGGGCCCGCCGTGAAGATGAATCCAGACGTCGACTTCCGATCATCCGAATCTCCCCTGTAATCAGAATCCATGTACCCATGCACCTCGAAGCCCGCATCCCTCCTGTATAGGAGACCCATATCTGAAGTCGCCTTGGCATACTTCAAAATATTCTTGGCCGCTAGTTGATGAGGCATCCGTGGTTTCGCCATATAACGACTCACCCTGCCAACTGCATATGCAATATCCGGCCTAGTGATCTTCAGATAAATCATGCTCCCAATCAGAGCTTAGAACACAAGCGGATCTTCCAGAATCCTCCCCTCATCCTTCCGAAGATTCATGGCCTTTTCCAGAGGTGTAGAAATGCACTTCCCTTCCTTCATGACGAATCGCTCCACAATTCGCTCCGCAAATCTAGCCTGGGACACCAACACTCCACTTTCCTTCCTCTGCACTTCGAGTCCAAGGAAATGGTGAAGCTCACCCAAGTCCTTCATCTCAAATATGATAAATAGCTCGGCCCAAAGCTTTGCTACCTCCTCCTTCGAATTCCAAGTCACGATCATATCATCGACGTAAAGCAGCACGATGACCTGAAGCTCCCTGCTCTTTTTGACAAACAAGCTTGAGTCAGAGTCTGAAGCACCAAATCCACAGAATAAGAGATATTATGCAATCTTCCCATACCACGCCCTCGGCACTTGCTTCAACCCATACAGGGCCTTCTTCAGCTTACAGACATAGTCAGGAAAATCTTCATATATGAAACCTGGCGGCTGGATAATGACGATATCCTTGTAAATCACACCGTACAAGAAAGCATTCTTTAAGTTGAGCTGCCAAATCTCCCGCCCCCAAAACACCGCCAAGGCAATCACAAATCAAACTGAAGTCATCTTTGCCACCTGACTGAATGTCTCTTCATAGTCTTCACCGTATTGCTGCGAGAATCCCTGAGCCACAAGGCGAGCATTGTATTGCTCGATACTGCTGTCTGCCTTCTTCTTGAGCTTATAGACCCACTTGCATGTCACATGGGTGATACCCATGGGCTTGGGCACCAGAGACCAAGTCTCATTCTTCTCAAGAGCTGCCATCTCTTCTTTCATAGTCGAATCCCACTGCTTCACGCCTTTGGCCTTCTCAAAGCTCAATGGTTCCTGCTCATCCAGGGAACCAGCGAAGAAACACGAGACAAAGCTCACCATGTTTCCTCCTGTATAGCGATCAGGGGCAATGATTATTCGCTTTGATCTCCTTAACACCTTCCCCTGACTAGCATTATCTTCAGTTGCTTCTTCCCTAGCTCCCCTTCTATACGTACTAGGAGCATCGGTCCCCCTGCTTCCTGATATAGAAGCCTCCGTCACAGAAATAGAGATGGATGGACCACCTGGTGACAAAGGCAGCTCCACCTGAAGATTTTCCACAGCTCTCTCCCGCTCCTCCACCCTGCTTTCTGGTAGCTCAACACCAGAACTTCCCTTGTAAGACGTCACCTTGTCAAACACAACGTCGCAATATGAAAGTGGATGTTAGATCTTAAGTTACTCTAGAGGGGGGGGGGGGGGGGGGAGGGGGTGAATAGAGTATTAAAACTTTTCCTTAGTTTTTATAGCAGAATTAAAATAGTATTATATATAAGTGTAAGCAGTGTGAGAATTATATAAACAGAAAAATTAAGTAAATAAAATTACAAAACAAACAGCACAAACACAGAAAATGATCAAACACAGAAGACACAAGGAGCTATAGTAGTTCCCCAATAAATCTGGGTACGTCTACTCTTCTACCACCTTTGGTAGGAATCCACTAGGAGGTTGTTGATAAGGTGCCCTCACACCAGGTGAGCTGGTGATAAGGTGCTCTAACCAAACTGCAGGTTTTTGCTAAGGTGCCCTGTCACCGAGAGTTAACTTTTGAAGGGAGTTATAACCCAGTACAAGAGAGGTAAGAAAGAGTTTATAGTGTTCTTCTCTGTCATGATGCTGAGAGAAGACTCTAGTGGATGTTGTTGTAAAGCTCCCCCTGTCAGATTGAATATTTGACAGAAGATGAAGAAGCTTTCTCTTGAAAACTAAGATCTCCTGTAGCAGATTGATCAGGAAGAACAGGTTCTTCAGATTGCTTGTTGCTCTTTTTGAGGATCTGAATTTGCAGCAGATTCTGAGAGAATGCTCTTGAGGACGATGTTCTCAGAAGAAATTTTTTTGTGCTGCTTATGGAAGAAGAGGAAGAAAGTATTTTTTTTTTAGATGTATCTATCTTTCTTCTTTTTATGCTATATATATCCTTTGTATTCTGTAATAGAATGAAGTTTGAATTCTATCGACTTGAACGATTCTTGTAGGTCCTTTAATTTCTTGACCGTGAAAAGATTCCTTTTCATTAAATGTCAACGGCTATTGCTGTCTTGGAAAAAGGAAAGAAGGGAATATATTAACTGAGTCTAATATCCTTCCTTATCTGTCAGAATACGTCCAAAGATATTAAATAGATCCGTTATATTCGTCGTTTTGCTGTTAGGATAAATAGAATATAGTTGATAACAAATCAGGGCTTCAATAAATGATCTGTCGAACGCTGGCTATAATCTGTCGAGCGCCGTCCAGAATATGTTGAACGCTGGCTGGAAACTGTCGAGCGCTGTCCAGAATATGTTGAACGCTGGCTGGAAACTGTCGAGCGCTGTCCAGAAGATGTTGAATGCTGGCTGGAAACTTTCGAGCACTGGCAACAAAAACCGTCGAACGCTGGGAGCCATCTGTCGAGCACTGCTAGCCATTTGTTGACCGCTGAGAACCTTAGATTTTATCTTAAGTTCTAGCTAATTTATCAGCCTAAAGACTTGACCCTTAAACTATATAATGGGGTCAACTAATCCTAATCAGTACATAGTGATCCTAGCCCAAAACAGTAAAAGGGTTGCTCCAACAATCTCCCCCTATTTGGGTTAGGATACTATTTGACAAATAAATCAAATAATAAATAACACAAAGCTAAACAGCAGAGCAGAAATATATCTGACAGAATTGAAATGATTCAGCAGATAATATTGAAATAAAATGCTCTGAGTTTAGAAACATTTATACTGAATCCAAGTAGATCAAAGACAGAAGGAATTTGAAACTGTACTTTTTCACTGTGAGGAAGGCTTGAAAATGATTTCCCTATTGGGATTTTCAGCTTGCTTCTTGCTCATGTAGCAGTTTTCTGGACTTATGATTGTTTGAGATGTAGTAGGAAGAACTACTGCTGCTGGATACTTCTTTAAAAATCTTTCAGCATTGAAAAATTTTCTGGAATTGTACTTTTCAAGCTCTTGTTTTCTGAATTCAGACAATGTAGAAAATTGAGAATATTCCTCACCTTCATCCTTAGCTTTATTGATCTGAGCAATAGCTACTGATTCTCTGAATCTAGCCATGTGAGTTATTTCATCTGTTTCTTGAATTTCTGGAGAAGGAGACCTTTCAACAGAATCATTTGCCTGATCTGAGGTCTTATTATCTTGAAGATTCATTCTTCTGTGAAATAAGCCATTTGAAAAAGTATATCTGTAATCTGAAATTTGTCTGGAAGAACTTGAGGGAGGAGCTCTGGCTGGTGTAGAACTTTGAGAGACACTGGAGCTTTTATGAGTTCCTTCATATCTCCTAGACTGCTGGGGGGCAGATCTAGAGAAGGAGGAAGACATCCCTGCTGATCCTGCTGCTGGAGGAGGAGGAGGAGGGTGATTGAACTTGACTGGACTATCAGGAATATAACCAGTTTTCTTGAACTTCTTTCTTCTTTTCTGCTCATTTCTGTAGAGTGTCATCCAATGATGTGAGACTTTGTCAAGAGAGATATTGTGGAGAATATAATATGGGATATCATTATCTAGATTAGGAGGCTTGGGGATAGCTTTAGACTTGGCCTTTGTTTTCTTTCTTTTCCTTGACAGTGTATCATCAGAATCACTATCATTATCTTCTTCATCAGAATCAGAAGAAGAGATTGGTGTATCATATAAATCTGATATCAATTTAAGAGCTTTGATCATTTGCTCTTCAGCTTCATAAGCTTCATCTTCTGCTCTCCAGATCTCATCAAAGTCTGGAATTGGAGTTTCATCAAAGATAAAAGTTGGAAAGTCAGAATTTGTGATTGCTTCTTCTGACATTACAACTGGTTTTTCTTCTTGCCTGAGAGCTTGATCTTGAATGAAAACTGTATCTGTAATCTTAACTTCAAAGCTTCTAATTATCTTATTTAACAGAGCTTCATTAACTTGAGCAGTGTATGGGACAATTGCTTTAGAATAATTATGATGTTGAGGTAAAACTGGTAGAACTGTACTAAACTGAGAAAGCAAATAAATAATATCTATAGAGGGATTAATAGAAACATTATTTATTTTTTCTGGACCTGGTAGAACTGGTTCTTCTGAAATTGGAAGAACTAAATTTCCAAGTGCTTGAGCATCTGGAGCTTCTTCATCAGACATCTCCCCCTGCCTAACTTCAGAGAAACCTGAATCTAGGCCCCTAAAAGAAGGGACAGATTGAAAGGGAGGGAAGGAAGAAATCTTTTCAGATAAAGCAGAAATGGATTGAACAATTGGAGCAAGTTTTGCATCCAATAACTGGTCTATTTTGGGAAGGATGAGACCAAGTATCTGATCAACTACAGAGAAAAGATTTAAAGAAGTGAATTCGTGAGAATGAGAGGAGGATGGCTCAGAAGAGGGAGGAATAGAGATTGGTACAAAGATGTTTGAGACATCTGCACCTTGTTG
Organism: Dactylorhiza incarnata; assembly: GCA_033032865.1. Taxonomy (NCBI): domain Eukaryota; kingdom Viridiplantae; phylum Streptophyta; class Magnoliopsida; order Asparagales; family Orchidaceae; genus Dactylorhiza; species Dactylorhiza incarnata. The sequence goes on from JAWHQI010000098.1 coordinate 8,111,637, forward strand.
AGAGGGTTCTTGATAAGTAGAAGAAGAATGATGGATAGGGCATTGGGAATCATTATGAGTAGGAGATGGAGGTGGAGAAGAGGGATGAGGGAGGAGATCAAAAGAAGGGGGGGAATGTCATCAATATTTGTAGAAGAATTGTAAGGTGGAGATTGTGCAGGGGAAAAACTTTGAGTAGTAGGAGGTGGGAGAGGAAGGGAGGAGACCAAAGGAGGAACTTCTGGAAGGGTTAGGGAAGACACTGAATCAGTCCTTGTGTCTTCAGAAGTTTGCTTGACTGACTTTGGATTCTTCTTTGGAAATACCCTTTCCCACTTAGCAAAGAGAGCTGAGGTCAGCTTCTTGTTAGCATTGATTGTTACCTTTGGGGAGACCAGAAGGTCTGGATGCCTTTCCTGCAGAACAATTCCTAAAATTCTGCCAAAGCTAACATTCTCCTTGGAAATCTTTTTCTTAATCAAGTTAAACAGAAGTGATCTCCATTTCACTTTCTTTTTCTCCATCAAGGCCACCATCAACAGAAATTGGTGCCTTTTAACATAGTCATGTCCTGTTGTTTTTCCTAACAACACTTTGACAACTATATCTGATAAGAATTTGTATTCCAAAGACAGATTTTTCTTAAGCAGATGATTAGGGTTTCCAGAGGAGTGACCCATTTTGACTAAAGCTACTTCAAATTCATCAGAACTAATTTCTATATCGTCATCACCATTCACAAGCCCAAAAACTTCAGTTAGAATGGTAGGTGTAAGAGAAACCTGGTGTCCTGAGATTGTGCCCGTCAGACATTCATCTTCCTGCTTAACTGTGAAACACCATTCTTTGATTTCAGCTGTGTGAAGCTTTATCCTCAAGCTCATTAACTTCCTCAACTGTTGCTCTTCAAAGAGTTGAAGGATGTCCTTGAAGATTTGATCAGATGTTGCGAAGGATTCCATATCTATGTCGAACCCAACATCGAACTTCATGGAATAGAGCGAGGCTTGAGAAATCTCCATTGAGTCCTGCAAAAGAAGAGAAAGATCAAGTGCAAGAGGAGAACTGGAGGAAAATGATTTCTGTAGGCGCGAACTTAGAATGAAGTAAAATAGGTGTTATATAGTCGAGGAAATAGGGAGGAGAATTCGAGGAGCGCTGTTCGACAAAACCTAATTAAATCTGAAGTCGAACCGACTTTTAAAATTTTGTCGGACAGTGTTAAAAATATCTTTTTCGTCGACCGCCGTTCGAAAAACAAGATTTTCTTTACTGACTCTGAAGATGTAGGTTTTTGTCGACCATCGTTCGACGAATAAAAATTTGTCGTTCTTCGTTCGACAAAAATTGTGGATAAGATAGAAAATATAATTTTCAACAAATTGAGTCTCCATCTATCATTCCCAATTGATTCATAAAGAAGATATGTTTCTTTTCATCCAAGGGTTTGGTGAAAATATCTGCTCTTTGTAAATCAGTGGAGATGAATTGTAGGCAAATTTTATTTTTATCCACATTATCTCTGATAAAGTGGTGCCTTATTTCTATGTGTTTAGTCCTACTATGGAGAACTGGATTTTGTGCTATAGATATTGCACTAGTATTGTCACAAAATATGATTGATTGATTTAAGTTGATACCATAGTATAGGAGTTGATTTTGTATCCACAGTATCTGTGAGCAGCAACTGCCTGCAGCAATGTATTCTGCCTCAGCTGTTGATGTGGACACAGATGTCTGCTTCTTACAAAACCAAGACACAAGCCTATCACCAAGAAACTGACAAGTTCCTGATGTGCTTTTTTTGTCTACTCTGCATCCAGCATAATCTGAGTCTGAGAATCCAGTTAATTCAAATTCAGATTTTGTTGGATACCAGAGACCTAGATTAGGATAGCCCTTTATATATCTTAAAATTCTTTTTAATAAAGATAGATGAGATTCTTTAGGGTTAACTTGAAACCTAGCACAAATACAAGTAGCAAACATTATATCAGGCCTACTAACTGTCAAATAGAGAAATGAGCCAACAATTGCTCTATACACCTTCTGATCAACAGGTTTCCCTGATTCATCAGCATTAATGACAGCATTAGAAGCCATGGGTGTTTTCATGGGAGAGGAATCAGACATTCCAAACCTTTTTACTAATTCCTTAGCATACTTGGATTGTGAAATGAAAATTCCTGATGAGGTTTGCTTCACTTGAAGACCAAGGAAGTATGATAATTCACCCATGCTACTCATTTCAAATTTAGATTGCATAAGTTTAGAGAACTTTTTGCATAAATTTGAATCAGTAGAGCCAAAAATAATATCATCTACATATATTTGAACTAGTAGTGTTTGATTTTTATGTATTCTAAAAAATAAGGTTTTGTCTACTAAGCCTCTACAGAACTTGTTTTCCAATAGAAAATTAGCTAAGGTCTCATACCATGCCCTGGGAGCTTGTTTGAGACCATAGAGAGCTTTATTGAGCTTGAATACATAAGAAGAGTGAGTTGGAGAGATGAAACCTGGTGGTTGTTCCACATAGACTTCTTCCTTGATATCTCCATTTAGGAATGCACTTTTTACATCCATTTGATATACCTTAAATTGTTTGTATGCAGCAAATGCTAAAAATATTCTGATAGCTTCAAGTCTTGCCACAGGTGCAAATGTTTGATCATAGTCTATGCCTTCTTCCTGTGAATATCCTTGAGCTACTAGCCTTGCTTTATTTCTCACAATATTTCCTTGATCATCAAGTTTGTTCCAGAAGACCCACTTGGTGCCAATGACTGGATGGCCTCTTGGTCTTGGAACCAAATCCCAAACTTTGTTTCTTTCAAACTGGTTGAGTTCCTCTTGCATTGCAAGAATCCAATTTGGATCTTGTTCTGCATCTTTTATGGTTTGAGGTTCAACTTGTGACAGAAAACAAGTATGCATCTGATTTTGGTGTAGTTGATGTCTTGTCTGAACACCTGCTGAAATATCACCAATCACTTGTGAAATTTGGTGATCTCTAACTGTGATGTGGTCAACAGTTGGAGTTAATTCTGAAGTGGTATTTATTTGGGGATTTTGTTCAGTAATTGTATCCTGTGGAGGATGTTCTGCTGTTGTTTTATTCTGATAATCAACAAGATCTGGATGATCTTCTTCTTCACTATCTTCAAGGTTGTGAGCTAATGGTTGCATTGAATCTCCTGACTGTAGATTTAGCCCATTAAGCTCTTCACATAGAGCTGGTACCTGCAAAGCATTCTTGGTAGAAGAGTTCTTCTCCTTGTAATACATGTTAGTTTCATCAAAGGAAACATGCATGGACTCTTCTATCTTAAGAGAGGATTTGTTAAATACCCTATATGCTTTGCTAACTATTGAATATCCTAAGAAAATTCCTTCTTCAGATTTTGGTTCAAATTTTCTAAGATATTTCTTATCATTGTTATGAACAAAACATTTACAACCAAAAGTTCTGAAATAGTCAACTTTAGGTTTCTTCGCTTTAAGTAATTCATAGGGAGTTTTACCCTTAAGTTTGTGTATCAAACTTCTATTCAGAACATAGTTTGCTGTGCTAACAGCTTCTGCCCAAAAGGATAATGGCAAATTAGCATCTGCAAGCAATGTTCTTGCTGATTCAATTAGGGTTCTATTTTTCCTTTCAACTACCCCATTCTGTTGAGGAGTTCTAGGAGCTGAGAAGCAATGCCTGATACCTTCCTTCCCACAGAATTCTTGCATAAGAAGAGACTCAAACTCAGTGCCATGATCACTTCTGATCAATGCAACTACAGTAGAGTATTCAATCTGTATGCTCTTAAGAAAGTCTGTAAGAACTTTAAAGTTATCTGACTTTTCTCTCAAAAAGAATACCCAAGTGAATCTAGAGAAGTCATCTACAATAACTAGAGTGTAAGACTTCCCTCCTAAACTCTTTATTGCTATAGGTCCAAAAGGTCCATATGTAGCAAAAATAAGATTCTAGGTGAATCACTTTTAGATAAGGATTTAAAACTGTTTTTGGTTTGCTTACCTAGCTGGCATGCCCTACATAAACCTTTCTTATATGATCCTGATGGTAGACCTCTAACAAGATTATCTTTAGATTTTTTGGCAATTGTTCTAAGATTTACATGCCCTAATCTTTTATGCCATAGTTCACTAGGTTTGCTTAGCTCATTAAAAGGCAAATTTCTGATTTAGAGGAATTGAAATTTACTAAATATATATTACCCTGCCTAATACCTGATAAAACAATGACATTATCAGATGACTTGATAATGCATTCTGATTTATTAAAGGTTACCTGATAACCTTCATCACATAACTGACTTATGCTGATGAGGTTGTGCTTCAGACCCTTCACATAGGTGACTTCCTTGAATGTTACTGCTCCAACCTTGATTTGACCAAGGCTTTTGGTTTGACCATGGTTGGAGTCTCCAAAGATCACCTTGGGTCCAAGCTGTGCCTTGTAATTTTTCAGATTGCCCTTGTTTCCTGTCATGTGCTTTGAGCAGCCACTGTCCAAGTACCATTTTTGATTTAATCTTGGATGGTCGTGTACCTGCAAAGACAAAAACATAAACTAGTTGTTTTTGACCCAGACTACCTTGGGTCCTTTTGTGTTACCACAAAATTCAGAAATAAATGACATTTCAGGCTTGTCCTTATAGCCTTGTGGATGATATCTCCTTGGAGGTATTATCCATTCAGTGAAAGGATTTTTAGTTTGTTTGGAATTATGATTTCTAGAATTTCCTGTATAGTATTTGTTCGACAATTTTGGATAAATTGGTCGACTATTGTTCATCTGATGACTATACTGAAAATCTGTTTTCAGACTTCGTCGAGCTCCGTTCGACAAATTTGAATCTTTTTGTCGATCTCCGTTCGACGAATTCTATTGAATTCTTTTATCCTTAACAGACTTGCTTGAAATATCTTTATCTCTTTTTGCAGCTTCTTTGCTTTTAGCAGAAATAAATTTTATGGGTGAGGAGAGGATATTTCTCTTATTCAGAGATGGCTCACTTGATGAGGCACCCAAGCCCAGTTTGCTATTATTAAGTCTAGCATTGACTGTGCTTGTGATGTCCATCAGTTTGATACTTCTCCCATTTAGGGATTCTTCAAATTTCTTGGCCTCGGAAAGTTTATTCTCAATGAGAACAATGTGTTCTCTGGAGGCAGCCAAATCTTTCTTAAGATTTGCATTTTCTTCACTCATCTTTTTCATTTCAGCTAACTTACATCTGAGTGAGATATTTTCTTTCTCAGAGTTGAGTAAGTCTGAGCAAAGGACTTTGAATTCATCCTTAAATTCATCTGAAGTAAAATCAACATCAGACATTACCTGATCTGCATCATTTTCTTCTTCGGATTCTGAATTTTCTTTATCAGATTTGTTGGCTGAGGCATTGATTGCCATCATGCAGAAGTTCTTTTCTTCTTCATCATCACTGGAGCCTGATGAAGATTCAGATTGTGACTCACTGTCTGAGTCATAAATTGCCAGTAGACATTGGCTGTTCTCTTTTGTTTCTTCTTCATCAGAAGACCCAGATGAAGATTCTGATTCAGATTCTGTTTCACTCCAGGATGTTGCTACAAATCCTTTTCCCTTCTTTTTGTGTGAGTGGGAGGAAGATTTGCGAGAACCTTTCCTTTCTCCCTTTTCTCTTTTTCTCTCCTTTCTGTCCTTTTTGTTTTGATTCTCTGGACATTCAGGAGCAATATGTCCTGGCTTCCTGCAACCAAAACATATAATTTCATTAGAGTGATTTTTGTCATACCTTGGCTTGTCATAGCTTCTGGATGACTTCTTCTTGAAATCTTTCTTATCCATATTATAGAATCTTTTTGCTATGAAGCTCATCAACTCCTCTTTGGTAGGAGTTGGTCCTTCTTCTTCTGCAGCCTTGAAGGCTATGCTTCTCTCCTTCTTGAGTGCTGGGGATGAAGTGGATTCTTCAGCTTCCCTACTTTTGACGAGCTGCTCATAAGATTTGAGATTGCCCAACAAAGCTTCAGTGGTGATCTCATTTAGGCTTCTGGCTTCTTTGATTGGCCAGACTCTGGAGTCCCATGTGCTGGGAAAGCACATAAGAATTTTGCCATTGATCTCTGTGAGTGAGATCACTTTGTCCAGAGACTTCAACTCATTTATTATGAGGCTGAGCCTATTGTACATATCAGCAACATTTTCTGATTCTCCCTTCTTGAAGTTCTCATATTGAGAGATCAGGTGAGATCTTCTATCTTTCCTTTCATCTGCTGAGCCTGCCACCATGTTGTTGAGAGATTCCCAGATTTCTTTTGCTGAGGTGCACTCAACTACTTTCTGGAATATGTCATCTGACATAGTTAGGGCCAGAATGTTCATGGCCTTTGCATCTGCATTTCTCTGCTTCTTCTGAGCCTCAGTCCACTCAGGAGGTGGAACAACAGTGTTGTCTGTTGTTGCAGTAGTGCTGGTTGTTGCTGTAGGTGCTTGAGGTCCTGTAAGAATAACATTGAAAATCTCCTCATCAATAGAGTTCATATAAAGCCTAATCCTTGCTTTCCATAGTGCAAACTTACTGAGATTGCACATAGGGGGTCTTGTGCTAGAATATTCCTTGTTTTGTTCCATGAGTTTTGAATGATATAAAATTCTTAGATAAGGAAGCTCTTAGGAAAATTAAGATCTGGTTGATCTTTGTGATTCAGATGTTAGTCTGTAAAGAATCAACCTACCTCTGATACCAATTGAAAGTGGAGGTTAGATCTTAAGTTACTCTAGAGGGGGGGGGGGGGTGAATAGAGTATTAAAACTTTTCCTTAGTTTTTATAGCGGAATTAAAATATTATTATATATAAGTGTAAGCAGTGTGAGAATTATATAAACAGAAAAATTAAATAAATGAAATTACAAAACAAACAGCACAAACACAGAAAATGATCAAACACAGAAGACACAAGGAGCTATAGTCGTTCCCCAATAAATCAGGGTACGTCTACTCTTCTACCACCTTTGGTAGGAATCCACTAGGAGGTTGTTGATAAGGTGCCCTCACACCAGGTGAGCTGTTGATAAGGTGCTCTAGCCAAACTGCAGGTTTTTGCTAAGGTGCCCTGTCACCGAGAGTTAACTTTTGAAGGGAGTTATAACCCTGTACAAGAGAGGTAAGAAAGAGTTTATAGTGTTCTTCTCTGTCAAGATGCTGAGAGAAGACTCTTGTGGATGTTGTTGTAAAGCTCCCCCTGTCAGATTGAATATTTGACAGAAGATGAAGAAGCTTTCTCTTGAAAACTAAGATCTCCTGTAGCAGATTGATCAGGAAGAACAGGTTCTTCAGATTGCTTGTTGCTCTTTTTGAGGATCTGAATTTGCAGCAGATTCTGAGAGAATGCTCTTGAGGGCGATGTTCTCAGAAGAAATTTTTTTGTGTTGCTTGTGGAAGAAGAGGAAGAAAGTATTTTTTTTTTGAGATGTATCTATCTTTCTTCTTTTTATGCTATATATATCCTTTGTATTCTGTAATAGAATGAAGTTTGAATTCTATCGACTTGAACGATTCTGGCAGGTCCTTTAATTTCTTGACCGTGAAAAGATTCCTTTTCATTAAATGTCAACGGCTATTGCTGCCTTGGAAAAAGGAAAGAAGGGAATATATTAACTGAGTCTAATATCCTTCCTTATCTGTCAGAATACGTCCAAAGATAATAAATAGATCCGTTATATTCGTCATTTTGCTGTTAGGATAAATAGAATATAGTTGATAACAAATCTGGGCTTCAATAAATGATCTGTCGAACGCTAGCTATAATCTGTCGAGCGTCGTCCAGAATATGTTGAACGCTGGCTGGAAACTGTCGAGCGCTGTCCAGAAGATGTTGAACGCTGGCTGGAAACTGTCGAGCGCTGTCCAGAAGATGTTGAATACTGGCTGGAAACTGTCGAGCGCTGGCAACAAAAACCGTCGAACGCTGGGAGCCATCTGTCGAGCACTGCTAGCCATTTGTTGACCGCTGAGAACCTTAGATTTTATCTTAAGTTCTAGCTAATTTATCAGCCTAAAGACTTGACCCTTAAACTATACAATGGGGTCAACTAATCCTAATCAGTACATAGTGATCCTAGCCCAAAACAGTAAAAGGGTTGCTCCAACACAAGATACAACAAATCTCCGCTTCTCCAGGTCCATGCACTTCCAGCTCTTCTTTCGATCATCATATCCCACGAAGACCAGTTTCCTTGCTTTTGCATGTAGCTTCATCCGAAGCGCATCTGGAACGTGCATATAGCAGTTGGAACCAAACACCCGAAGGTGTGCCACGCTTGGCTTTTCCTTGAACATCATCTCATGCGGGGTCAACATTTTGATGGAATTGAGAGTCATCCTATTGATGACGTAGACAGCACAAGACATTCCCTCCGCCCAGATGGACCTTGGGATACTCTTGGCATGCAGCCAACTCTTGCAGGTCTCCGTCAGATGACAGATCTTCTGCTCTGCAACTCTGTTTTGTTGTGGAGTATGCGCATAAGTAAGCTCCCTCCGTATGCCCGCCTTCCTGCAAAAACTAAAGAACTCATCAGAGGTGAACTCCCCCCCGTTGTCAGTTCTCAGCTTCTTTACCCGCGGGCCTAGCCGACCCTCCACTAGCTCCTTGAACTCCACAAACTTGGCAAACGCCTCCGCCTTCTCCTTCAGGAAATAAACCCAGACATATCTAGTGTAATCGTCAATCGACACCAGCATATACCTACTGCCTTCGAGGCTTGGGGTAGCAGTTGGTCACATCAAGTCACCGTGGATGCACTCCAATGACACACAACTCCTTGTCTGTGACTTATCAATGGTAGTCGATGAGACTTGCCGAACTGACATCCCGCGCAAACATGACCATCACCATAGGAAGATAGACTAGGCAGGCTCTTGACCAGACCTTTTAACGTCATAGCCTTCAACTTATCCATCCCTACATGCCCTAACCTCTCGTGCCATATTACGTCACTATCATTCGTCCTCATCTTGTCAACGTAAGAACTTGTTGATAAAATGAACAAGTCTTTTGCCCTTCTCCCGACATGAACTGTTGGATCTTGTGGTGCCCTTAGAGGGGGGGGGGGGGGGGGGGGTGAAAAAGGGCCTTTTTAAATTTTGATTTTTTACTTAAGAATTTTTAAAACAAATTTTGTTTTTCTAAAAATCACTTATAAAAATTTTCAAACTATGAAATTTTTAAATTAATTCAAACACAAATTTCTAAGTTAAAGATTAAGCAACCCAATTTACAATTAAAGAAAAAGTCATAATAAATTTTTTTAATCATGAAATTCACATACAATAAAAATGATCTTAACAATGCTTAAGATCAAGGCACAAATATGATAATAAAATTTTAATAATTAGTGTTTACCAATCCTTCTCCCAAGGATCGGAAGGCTATCACTTGTCTCTACCTAGACCAAGCCCAAGCCTATCCTCTAGATCTTCCCAAGATATAGACGTAGCACACAAGGCCACGATTTCCTACCAAGCCACGCAAGGAATTGGACGCTCCGCACAAGGAAGCGATTTTCCCCTAAGCCACGCAAGGACTTAGACGTCACGCACAAGGAGACAATTTCCCTACCAATACAAAGTGAAATGTATATAAATGAAAATACAAAATGAAATGAAGAACTCCCTAGAAATTCAGATCTCCGAAAAGAAGGTTGAAGCCTCGAGATGATTGTTGATGTAGAAGCGCTTCCGATCTCGTCTTCAATCTCAAACCTTCTAAGCACAAATGGGAGTTGATGAGGTTCTGGAGCTCTCTGGTTCGTATGCACTCAGGAAAGGACTTAGAATCTTCAAAGCTTGGAATGCACGAACAAAATGAACCAATTTATAGTTTTTCACTATCGCCGGGGCGACATCGCTGTCGGAATTCTGACAGCGCCAAACTACCGTTCGTCGTGCTGTCGTGCGGGCAATTACTGTAACTTCTGTCCTGTCTCCTGGGCGACATCGCTGTCGGAATTTTGACAGCGCCAAACTGTTGCTCGTCATGCTGCCGTGCGGGCTTTTGCTGTAACTTATGTCCTATCGCCTGGGCGACAGTAGATGTCGGAAAATTCCGACATCGAAATTCTCCATACAGTCAAATTGAGTTCCAATCAGAATTGTGAACATTTCATACCTGTTACCTGCACACCATCAATAAAAATAGAATCAAATACAAACGGGATTTTGTTATTATCAAACCGGAAGAGTGCGAAACGCATGCTCCAACAATATCCCCCTTTTGATAATAACAAATCCGTATAAAAAGAAATCATGTCTATTTAGGTTGTTGTTTTTAACATATGGTGTGTGCACAAAAATAACATGATATATTCCTCTTAAATGTAAGCTCCCCCTAGATGAATGCTCCTCCTAAATGAATGCTCCCCCTAAATGTTATAGTAAATTGAAATGATGTATTGTTTAGGTGTAAGATTTAGGTGGAATTGTTCTTTGGTTTCTTGAATATACTTATAATTCTCCCCCTTTTGGTATTAGCAAAAGTCTATTTGAAAGGAATGAGTAGTTCTTAAGGGAAGAGATAGGATGTAGAAAATAAGAGTAGGCGGAAGCACTTGTTTTAAAAATGATTGAAAGTCTTGAAACAGTAGTAATATGCCATAGTATTGAATAAACTCATGAAGAGATAGTATAGCCATGTGAAGTAGTTGAATAAAAAAAATAACTTAAACATGATTAATGTCATTTTAAAGTATCATGGAAAGACACAATTGTGTATAGAAATTTGGAATCTTTTCGGTCCAATTCTCATGAGATGATGGTTTATATAACATAATGATGTGTACAAGTGTTGCTGTGATCAAACATATGAAATTATTTAATTTACATGATCATTGGAATAGAAAACATAATATAAGCATATAATAACAACTTTGACCTTGAAGATATAGCACAATAAAAATATAATACCATTTTTCTTTTGCACAAGACACTTTACAATTCTTTCCAAGGTGCTCAACCTCACAATGCTTATTAAGACTTATCAGGAGGGTAAGTAGTGCTTGGTGGAGTATCCTTGTCCTCAATTTAAACTTTTTGTTGATCACATATTTTGTGATATCTTAACTTTGTAGTTTTTATAGATATTTATATTTTTTATTTGTAATTGACGAAGGATCTCCGAATTCACTTGAATCACAAAATATGGTGTATATTTGGTTGTGCTAACAAATCAAGGTTGAAAGTAGTATTTATGAAATGCTATTGTATTATGTTAAAGCAAACATGATTCATGTATATATTAAATAGAAAGACATATGTATGGATCAAAAGAAGTGAACGTGATATCACATTATTATATATAAACAATTTCTCATACTTAGAGGCATGCGAAAACAATTTCCAATAGTCTAAACCACTTAGTAGTAGTGTCAATACTATGATAGAGTGGAAATGAAATCATATAATCATGTAAATAGCCATTTTTAAAAAATAAAAAGCACATGGTTTGGCATCAATTCATGAGTTGTGGCATTGATAATGACATATAACTAGTGTAGAGTATCAGAGAGACCAAAATTGATGATTAATCAAATTTGGGAGCTGTCGGAATTTTCCGACACTCACTGTCGCCTGGGCGACAGCTAAAAGTATAAAACGGCAAAAAAACCGAGTCAACCCCGATTGTACTTCATTTGATGGACTGGAAGGCGAGAGGAAGCTGTCGGAGTGCGGCGACAACCCTAGATCTAAGGTATGTTTGGTTGATTTTTAGGTTTTTGACTCAAATTTTTTTTGGAGATTTGAGATTTTTTTGTAAAGTAGAGATGAAAAAATGTGTTTTTCATTTTACTTTGGATGAATGGTTTAGACCTTTGAAGTTTTGTGTATAAAAGGTGTAGATCTAGTGTAAATCAAGTGGATCTTGTTGGATCTTGTTGAAATGTGTTTGGATCGTGTGATATTTGGGGTTTAAGATTTGCATTTTTACATTGATTAATTTCAAAAACTGAAGATGTTCTTTTTGAAGATGGTTGAAGAAGATGAATAGTAAATGATATGTGAGAAGATTTAGTTTTGTTCAAAAAAAGTTTTAACAGAAATATAGCTTGATTTTGAGTAGATCTGGGAGTCTATGTTGAAAACAAAAACATATATAAAAAAAGCTCACTGGATCACTGTCGGAATCTTCCGACAGTCAATGTCGCTTGGGTGACATCTTCCCAGTGCACAGAGCAGTGATTAACTTAGTTTTGTTATGTTTGCAGAATGGCTTCCTGTTCTAAGGCTCGTAAAAGTATATCTGAAGATGCTCACAGTTCATATCAAGTATATCCGGGGATTGAGAAGGCAATAATTGGAGTTTCAAAATATGTTGAATTTGACTCTCCTAAGCACAACCATATCTACACTCTTCTTGCTAATGCAGGTATATTATCAGTAATTTCAATAGATATGTTCTCATCTGTCTTGATCCGAGAGTTTTATAATCATTTGGAAGACCCTAAATACACTGAATTGGATGGGGGAGTGCGATCGAGAATCCCTGGTCAACAAGTGGAAATAACACATGTGAATCTTAGAGATGAATTTGGTCTTCTTATGAGTGATCATATGCCAGACATAGTAGAAAGCTATAAAAGGGACAGAGATTGGACTCTTATAAACATGAGTTTACATGGAAGTTAAAAGAGGACCCTAATCACGGAAGTCTCTTCACTCACGCCTGATGCCTATTTAGTCCAAGACATATTGAGAAACACAGTCATGATAAAAAGTGGTGATACAAGGAGTATCACAACGCAGTTGACGTTGTTTACATATTTTATTATAGAGGAGGAACCCTTTGATGTGGCGGACCTCATCCTTGCCAATATTCGTTATGCTTTTAGATTAAAACAACCAAAATGGGTGAAGATTCAAACTTTGCCAATGGGGGCTATAATTAAACGTATTCTATATAAGAAGTATGAATGGATAAGTCAAGATTCATACTTAGATGATTATGTTCCTGAGATATACTATACGGGTACCATGAAAGTTAAGAAGTCTCTTAAAAAGCCTCATCCTGGAATAGAAATTAGAGAGCCTACAAATTCTAGAGGAGGATCACTACGAGAGTCTATAGATGATCTTTGTGATTCATTTGAAGAACACAAGAAAGAAGTGAAGAAAGATCGCAGTAGACTACAGAAATTTATGAAATTTCTGGTGAAGGGACTGAAGTTAAAGCCTACTCCTGAAGAAGTAGCCGAATGGGAAATCCCAGATGAAGTACCGCCACGCCAATCGGTTAGGCGGACTCGACGTGGAAAGGTTGTAAGACGTGGCTCTTCAGAAGACTGTCCAGAAAGTAGCGGGGCGGGATATGATGATTCTGAGTAGTTTCCAGCAGGTTGCTACTTCTGACTGATGTCAGAATTTTCCGACACTCACTGTCGCCTGTGCGACAGTGAACTTACACTGATTTCATTTTCTGTGTACTGAACTTAATCTTATGTTCATTTCTACTGTTTTTCTGGAACAATTTGTATGAATTATTAATGATGTGAGAATTTTTGTTAAGTCATTCAAATTCTATGTTTTGATTTAAAAATGATGTTTTTCCATTGTTCTTTATCTTGTTAAACTTGATTTGTCATATTGGATATGCTTAGTTTGAAATATCTAGGATTCCTAATTCAAGCCTTAGCATTGAAAACCGGGAATCCGGCAATGGTTTTGTGAATATATCGGCTAGTTGATTATCCGTTCCTATGAAGGAAATTTTAATCTGATTATTTTTAATGTGGTCTCTTATAAAATGATGCCTAACGTCAATATGTTTAGACCTAGAGTGATGAACCGGGTTGTAAGTTAAATCAATTGCACTTTTGTTATCGCACCATAGCTCTATAATTTGTTGTTTAATGTTAAAGTCTTCTAAAGTTTGTTCCATCCAAAGAGCTTGTGCACAACAAATACCAAGTGCGATGTATTCGGCCTCGGTGGTTGAGAGGGCAACAGAATTCTGTTTCCTACTCGACCATGAAATGAGTGAAGGGCCTAAAAAGTGACAAGTGCCACTAGTGCTTTTCCTATCTAGTGAACAACCGGCATAATCATAATCAGAATAACCAAAAAGAGTAAAATCATTGCTATGAGGATACCACAAACTAAGTTTAGATGTGCCAATTAAATATCTAAAATTTTTTTTTTACCGCTTTTAAATGTGATTCTTTGGGATCGGCTTGAAATCTAGCACTTAAACAAACTGAAAACATAATATCTGGTCTAGAAGCGGTTAAGTATAAAAGTGAACCTATCATGCCTCTATATAATGTTTGACCTATGGCTATTCCACTTTCATCTTTTCCTAATTTTAAAGAGATACTCATAGGAGTACTAGCTTGTTTAAGATTTTGAAATCCAAATCTTTTCAAAACATCATGTATATATTTTGATTGGTTTATAAAAATTCCATCATGTTTTTGAATAATTTGAAATCCTAAGAAATATTTTAGTTCTCCTACCATGCTCAACTCAAATTCACTTTCCATCATTTTAACAAAATAATTACATAACTCTTCATTAGTGGCTCCAAAAATAATATCATCAACATAAATTTGTAAAACACTTAAATCATCATCAACTTGCTTAATGAAGAGTGTACAATCAACACCACCCATTTTAAAACCATTTTGTAATAAATATAATGTCAATCTATCATACCATGCTCGTGGTGCTTGTTTTAAACCATACAAATCTTTTAGTAATCTATACAAGCGATTAGGAAATTTTTCATTTATAAAGCCTGGGGGTTGTTCAACATAAACTTCTTCTTTAATCAACCCGTTTAAAAATGAAGTTTTAATATCCATTTGCAATAATTTAAATCTTTTATGACTAGCAAATGCAACAAAAATTATAACTGCTTCCAATCGTGCAACGAGTGCAAAAGTTTCATAAAAATCTACCCCTTCAATTTGATTGTATCCTTTCGCTACAAGCCTAGCTTTGTTTCTAGTGATCATAGAGTCAGTATCTAATTTATTTTTAAAAACCCATTTGACTCCTACCACAGGATGATCACTAGGTCTATCTACAAGAATCCAAACTTTATTTCTTTCAAATCGGTTAAGTTCTTCATTCATAGCTAGAAACCAAGATTCATCATTTAAAGCAGTGGCATCATCTTTTGGTTCTATATTTGAGACAAAACATAAATTTGAAAAACTTTCATGTAAACTAGAACGTGTACGTACCCCACTTAATGGTTCTCCAATAACAAATTCTTGCGGATGATCTTTTGAGAACCTTAGCTCGGTTGGAGGTACATATCCTTGTTCTTCTTCTTCTTCACCATCTTTTTCGTCTTCTTTCTCTACTTTTCTTCATCATCATCATCATTTTTCCTCAGATTTTGTTCCACATCTTCTTCATTTTTCTCATTACCTGCAACTTTAGTATTTTCTACATAAGAAATGTTTTCATCAAATTTTACATGAATAGTTTCTTCAACCACTTTAGTACGTTTATTATAAACTCTATAGGCCTTGCTAGTTGAAGAATAACCAATGAAAATTCCTTCATCACATTTTTCATCAAATTTACCTAAGTTATCTTTTGTATTCAAAATCAAGCATTTACAACCAAAAACATTAAAGTAAGATACATTTGGTTTTCTTTGAAAATAAATTTCAGAAGGAGTTAATTGTAATGTAGGACGAATCATGACACGATTAATAATATAGCATGCTGTACTAACCGCTTCGGCCCAAAAATATTTTGGCAATTTAAATTCACAAAGCATAGTACGTCCTAATTCTTGAAGTGATCTATTTTTCCTCTCCACTACACCATTTTGCTGTGGTGTGCGAGGAGCGGAAAATTCGTGTTTTATCCCAAATTCATTACAATATGAAATAAATTTTTCATTATCAAACTCTCCTCCATGATCTGATCTAATGCATTTTACTTTTAAATCAAGTTCATTTTGAATACGTGAAATTAGTTTTACAAATTCATCAAAAGCATCAGATTTTGAATTTAAAAATAATGTCCAACAAAATCTAGAATAATCATCAATAATAACAAACGTACCTCCTAGACTTTGTGTAGTAATTGGACCAAACAAGTCCATATGTAATAATTGTAAGGGTCTAGTAGTAGAAATAACATTTTTGCTTTTAAAAGATGATTTTGTAAACTTTCCTTTTTGGCATGGTGAACACAATGATGAAAGCTTTCCATTTAAATTTGGTAAACCTTCTATTATTTTATTTTTTAGAAAGCTTTACTATGTGTTTAGCACTAGAATATCCTAGTCTCCTATGCCATAATTCAAGTTCATCATTCTTTGAAATAAAACATTTAAGTGTAGAATGAGATAAATTATGAAAAGTGATTGTATAGACATTGTTTATTCTTGGTGCAGTAAGTACGATTTTGTTTGTTTTAGAATCAATAATTTTGCAAAGGTTTGAGCTAGAGTCAAATAAAACATTTAGATTTTTATCACATAGCTGACTAATAGAAATTAAATTATGTTTCAAACCTTTAATATATAAAACATTTGAAATTTTAAATTCTTCGTTACCTACTACTCCAATGCCTTTGACTTTCCCTTGCCATTATCTCCAAATGTCACTGTTCCACCTTTCTTCATCTCCAGGCTAAGGAACTTTGATTTATCGCCCGTCATGTGTTTTGAACATCCAGAGTCCAAATACCACACATCTTCCTTGTTCCAAGCCTGCACGCACACCTAACAAGATGATGAGAGTAAAGATCTGGTTACCCAAGTGGTCCCTCCCATGGTATAGGTGGAAGCCTTAGGTACCAAGATTTGCTTAACATTAACTTTTCCTTTATTCCAGCATGAGTCCGAGATGTGACCAAATCGATGACATTTGGCACATGCAATGAATAGTGAGGAACCATTCTTTAATGGTTTCTCTGGACTCTTGCTGGAGGAAACATCTTTATGTGTGGACTTAGAAAAATTTTTATTTTGAAAAAGAGGTTTTCTGAAATTGGAGCTGTCGCTGGTTCCGACATCAGCTGTCGGAAATTTCCGACAGCTTCCAGAGCTTCCAGAAATGTATCCTAGTACAAATTTTGCTGACCCATGGCATTGGTTGCCTAAAATCATATCCAGAGATTTTTTTCCAACACCAAATTTTCCAATTGCCATGTTCAATTCATTTACTTTGGACTTTAAAATTGAATTTTCTTTTACTATCATGCCACATCAATTTGCACTATTTTTCTTGTAATTCTCTAATTGAGAATGAGAATTTTTGACAACCTTTTCTAAGTCCTTTTTCTCTTTTAGAAGTTGATCAATTTTTTGATCGGACTTAGAAATAGTGTTTTCAAGTTCTTTTATCCTTGTCGAAGAGTGATCACACTCTTGACAAATTACCTTCTCGTTCCCAATAGATTTCAACTCATTTGATAACTTTTTATTTACTTTCAAAAGATCTTTATTTTTACATTTTAAAAAATCGATTTCCTTTAGGCTTTTATCCAAAAATTTGCAAGTTTTCATAAGTTCAGAATATAAATCATCATAAGAAGGAGGAGTTACCTCAGTGTCGCTTTGGACACTGCTATCGTCGTCACATGTAATGTTGCCTTTTGTCATCAAGCATACATTAGCCTCCTCTTCCTCCTGTGTTGAGGAATCACTTTCTTCACCAGACAAAGAATCATCCCAAGTCTCTGCCTTTAACACTTTCTTCTTGTAACTTTTATCGTGCCTCTTTTCTTTTTGCTCTTTCAGATACTCTTGGCACTTGCTTCTGATATGACCAATCTTCTTGCAATGGTAGCACTCCGGTAGCGGACGCTCCTCTTCATTCTCCATTTTTCCTTTGCATTTTTGGTAGGCAAAATCGTTCTTTTTGAAAAATCTTTTAAATGAATTTCTCCTCTCCGGATTTCTCATAAACTTCTTAAAGTTCCTCACAAACAGTCCTTCCTCATCTTCCTCACTTTCTTCAGATTCAATTTCAACTTCCCTTCTTGATTTCAACACCAAGCTCTTCTTCTTGGGCTCCAAAATGTACTCTTGGCTTTGGATTTTCAACTCCACCTCATGAGTTTTCAGATTCCCAATGAGTCTCTCCAATTGTAAGGTCTTAAGATCACGTGACTCAGAGATTGCAGTCACTTTAGGATTGAACATCGGTGGAAGTGATCTTAAGATCTTCCTTACTAAATATCCATTGGAGAAAACCTTACTGAGCACCTTTGAATCGTTCACGATTTTAGTGAATCGTGTGTACATTGTATCAATTTCTTCATCCACCTCCATTTTGAATCTTTCGAATTCTGAATCCAGTTGAAATAGCTTTGAATCCTTTACTTGCGAAGTACCTTCATGAGTGATTTATAAAAGATTCCAAATTTCAAATGCAGTATTACAAGCACAAACTCTATTAAATTCAGTGCGATCTAGTGCGCAAAAATAAGCATTCATGGCTTTTGAATTGTTCTTACATTTTAATTAATCATTGTCATCCCACTTGTCTTTGGGTTTGTCCATAGTTACATCTCCTACAACAAATGTTGGGGAAGTATAACTCGTCTCGACCATATTCCAAACTTCTATGTCGAGAGCTATTCGAAAACACCGCATTCGGGTTTTCCAATAGTTATAGTCTGTGCCGGTAAAAAGTGGTGGCCTACTAATTCCTTGCCCCTCAACGAACGCGTGATCGTTGTGCGCCATTACTCCCGGTGGTAAAACTATTTTGGAGTAACCTCCCTCTGATACCACGGGTTGGATCTTGTGGCGCCCTTAGAGGGGCGGGGGGGGGGGGGGGTGAATAAGGGCCTTTTTAAATTATGATTTTTTACTTAAGAATTTTTAAAACAAATTTTGCTTTTCTAAAAATCACTTATAAAAATTTTCAAACTATGAAAATTTTAAATTAATTCAAACACAAATTTCTAAGTTAAAGATTAAGCAATTTGCAATTAACGAAAAAGTAATAATAATTTTTTTTAATCATGAAATTCACATACAATAAAAATGATCTTAACAATGCTTAAGATCAAGGCACAAATATGATAATAAAATTTTAACAATTTGTGTTTACCTATCCTTCTCCCAAGGATCAGAAGGCTATCACTTGTCTCTCCCTAGATCAATCCCAAGCCTACCCTCTAGATCTTCCTAAGATCTAGACGTAGCACACAACGCCACGATTTCCTACCAAGCCACGCAAGGACTTGGACGCTCCACACAAGGAAGCGGTTTTCCCCTAAGCCATGCAAGGACTTAGACGTCACGCACAAGGAGACGATTTCCCTATCAATACAAAGTGAAATGTATATAAATGAAAATACAAAATGAAATGAAGAACTCCCTAGAAATTCAGATCTCTGAAAAGAAGGTTGAAGCCTCGAGATGATCGTTGATGTAGAAGCGCGTCCGTTCTCGTCTTCAATCTCAAACCTTCTAAGCACAAATGGGAGTTGATGAGGTTCTGGAGCTCTCTGGTTCATATGCACTCAGGAAAGGACTTAGAATCTTCAAAGCTTGGAATGCACGAACAAAACAAACCAATTTATAGTTTTTCACTGTCGCCGGGGCGACATCGCTGTCGAAATTTTGACAGCGCCAAACTACCGTTCGTCGTGCGGGCAGTTGTTGTAACTTCTGTCCTGTCGCCTGGGCGACATTGCTGTCGGAATTCCGACAGCGCCAAACTGCTGCTCGTCGTGCTGCCGTGCGGGCTGTTGCTGTAACTTCTGTCCTATCGCCTGGGCGACAGTAGATGTCAGAAAATTCCGACATCGAAATTCTCCATACAGTCAAATTGAGTTCCAATCAGAATTGTGAACATTTCATACCTGTTAACCGCACACCATCAATAAAAATAGAATCAAATACAAACGAGATTTTGTTATTATCAAACCGGAAGAGTGCGAAACGCATGCTCCAACATGAATGACTTCGGCCTTTACCGCCTCAATGTTTCAAAGAAACTTCACTTATGTTGGGCCGAACAGAACGTGATACCCAGCATCTACAGCGTTGGTCACGGAGAAGAGGTTTTTCCTCATTCTTTGCACATGATAGACACTCTTCAAAGTTAGTGGCCCTGTATCACATCCCAAGGAAACAACCCCCACCTTCTCGACAGTATGCACAGTATTATCAGCAGTTATGATGGCATCATTACCTGAGTTAGGCTGCGCTAAAGAAAGCTTTGACTCATCCCCGGTGAGGTGATGACCACACCCCGAATCCACGATCCAGTCCTCCTGATAGTTGATAGGAGCCGCAGCTCCAACAGAAGCCGAGATGGCTCCTCCCCATCCTCCATCATTTGACCTGGCCTCAGTATCCTCCTTCCTTGCAGCAGCATGCCCTGGCTGAAGATTCACCCAACAATCCTTCCTGATGTGACCAAGCTTCCCGCACCTGAAGCACTTGGGTCCTTCTCCCTTCTTCTTCCCTACAGCCTTGGGAGCATAGCCCCTCTCCTGCTGTCCAGAAGTTGAAGGCCCATTGCCTCCAGCGGTCTTCTTCTTCTTATCCCATTTCTTCTTCTTCCCTGTGAAGAGAACCTCGCCTTCTCCCCCAGACACTGACACCCCCGCCATCTGCCTTGCCAGACTCTCCTGCGATGCAAGCAGATTCTCCAGCTCCAGTAGAGATGGCTGATTTGCCCAACCATGCACCGACGTCACAAAGGCCACATACTCCTTCTGCAAGCCACGGATGATGTGCCTCTTCAGCTTTGCCTCAGAAATTGGCTCATCAGGATCTAGTGCTGAAATCTAAGCGCACAGGTTCTTCATCTTTAGGAAGAACGTAGAGATAGAAAGATCACCCTAAGCCGACCTAGCCAGCTCATTTTCCAGAAACTATAGCTTCGCCACATTCTTCTTATTAAACAGCCCATCCAGGGCTCTCCAGATCTCCGTAGCTGATCCACACCCTAATATGTGATCGAATAGGTCAGGTGATATTGCCCTCTTTAGAGTGAAATCTGTTTTTGCATTAATCCTCCTCCAGTTCCTCACCTCATGACCATTATCCCCAACTGGGACAACTTCCACCATACTGTCTCCTCCAACCACCTCCCAGAGGTCCTCGCCCAGAAGATTCCTCTGCATACACGACTTCCACTTCTTGAAGTTAGTCGAGGTAAGCATCTCAATTCCAAGACCTCTTGCTTCCATGGCTCTACCACTGGTTCCTTCTTCACAAAGGCGATGGCAACTTTGAGTTATTCACTACTCTATCCACTCCAACCTGCTTCTGATACCATGTGAATTTTCGGTAGATCTAGGAGTGAGCAGGAATTGTACCACTCAAAGCTAAAGCCAACAACCAGAAGCACATGAAGCAACACAATCTTTATTGATGATGGCAAAAGTCTTCATTACATAGCGAGGTATACATGGCGAGACATGATTTCGCCAGTACAAAAAACCAAAAAGAAATTACAATGCTGAAGGAGATAACCAACAGTCTGAACACTGAGACCGCCTGACCGCCCGACCTGCGTGTTCGCGTGACTAGAAAACAAGACCGCTCGAACAGAATCCGGCAACTTGATCAACACCAACTGAACCTATGCGACCTCCCGAACTCCACTGATTCTCCCTGTTTACCAGAAGACCGCATCCGAGTTTCCTTCCTCACAAATCGGGCGGTCTGAGAATACAAGTCGCCCGATTTAGACACAATAGAGTCTATCAACACCAACCAACATGAACCGGGCGGTCTGATAGAATTCAGATCGTCTCCAAGGATTGAAGATATCCAAGGATCAAGTCCAGAAGGCAAGCTGCAGTCTTAAGTCGGAGACTGCCCAGGGTGCGCCATAAAGACTTCCAAGGCTCAAGTCCAGAAGGCAAGCCGCGGTCTCAAGTCGGAGACCGCCCAGGATGCGCCATGAAGACTTCCAAGGCTCATGTCCAGAAGGAAAGCCGCGATCTAAAGTCAGAGACCGCCCAGGGTGCGCCATGAAGACTTCCAAGGCTCAAGTCCATAAGGCAAGCCGCGGTCTCAAGTCGGAGACCACCTAGGGTGCACCATGAAGACTTCCAAGGCTCAAGTCCAGAAGGCAAGCCGCAGTCTCAAGACGGAGACCGCCCAAGTTGCACCATCGCCTTGGTTGCAGCATCTTCAGTTCCCGGCCAAGACAGATTGGAAGCGCAAGCCGCCATGCCGCGCAGCTTCTTTCTTTTCTCCTTTCTGTATCCCGTCACCGCCTGCCCGATTCTCTTGTACCCGGGCAGGTGGTAATATTATCCCAACCTGTTCGGGCAGGCCCCCGAGCCTATAAATAGGGGGCGGTGATTTTCCCAAGACACGCACACTCGAATCCAAGAGCTCGCTTGTTTGAGCTGCGATCTCGAGTTTCCCGTCTTGCGACCTGTCTGACCGGCCGGCTTCTTCTTCTTCTTTTCTGCTCTTGCAGCCCGCTGTAATCTCTTTATTTCAATCAAAGGAAAGCCCGTCATAGAAGTGGCATTTGCCATGATGGGCGAAGTATGGCCTTGACCGCTGTCAGCGGTCTCACTTTTTCTAACCAAAAAGTAACCGACAGCCCGCAGCCTCCGATTTCCTTTGGAGGTGCAATTTCGGATTCAACAGAAACACGCGACCTTCAGATCGCGGATTGCTGTGAAATCCTTGCCGCAATGTCAGACCGCCAGTTCCCTCAAGGAGACCGCTCAGACCACAGTGAAGATTCACTGTGGGAGGCTTTGGAGCAATCGAAATGAGAAGCCGAGCGGGCTCAGAAAGCGACTGACCAGCGTCTTGACGTAATCAGTCAGGCTTTAGCACTATTAACTGAGCGGTTGGTTCCACAGCAGACCACGGTTAATCAGGCAGTCACTCTGGTCCCTCCACCTCCTCCTCCTTACCCGCTTCCACAAGTCGCCAACTTCCAGCCACTGCAAGAAGGTTTTGCGGCTAGGAAAAACTTCTACCAAGAAGCTGCGCACAGCATGCCGGCTCGAGATCTTGATTTCCAGGGGGCAGCTTCTCACGCTGCATGCCTTTCCTATCCGCCAGAGGGCGCTACCCACCTTTCCTATCCACTAAAGGGCGCTGCCTGCCTTTCCTACCCGCCTGAGGTTGCCTCTCATCATTCCTACCCGCCAGACGCCGCTGTCCGCTCGTCCTACCAGGCGGCTTGTCCGCGAGTAGCCATAGCTCAGGAGGCTTATTTTTCTGCTCCCCTGCTGTACGAAGATACTGAAGATAATTCTCCCTTCATGGACAAAGTCCGAGCGGGGCCAGCCCCAAACAACTTCCGAGAGCCGCGTTTGCAGGCGTATAATGGGGAAACTGATCCAACTGTCCACCTTCAGGCCTTTGAGTCAGCCATTGCTCGGCAACCGAATATAAACTCCTTGTGACCTCCTTTGAAGGACAGGCAAGGGAGTGGTTTTATGGGTTGCACCCCAGGTCGATCAGTTGTTTTGCTGAGTTGCGCAGGGAATTTCTGTTGAGATTCTCTACTTCGAGACAGAGGAAAAGTGGCCCGGCGGCCCTTTTCGATATCAGGCAGCGGGAAGATGAAACATGGGACCGTTTCGTAGACCATTTCCAGAAGGAAATAATGGAAGTTCAGAACGTGGATCCGGAGCTGTACATGGTGGCTCTCATTCATGGCTTGAGGGAAGGACCCCTGAAATTCGAGGCAAATATAAGGGAGCCGAGAATTTATCAGAAGATGATAAGTTTGGCTAACATGTTCATCAGAGGAGAAAAAAGTAATCCTGGCTATGTCGTGAAATTGGTGAGCGACAAGGAACAATCTAACCCATACTTCAATCATCCACCATTAAACCAACCTCACTTTGAGCCCCGTTCCCAGAGGGGAAGGAATTACAAAACCTAGTAACCTTTCATCGGCCATCATCGGTTTCAGGATCAGAAACCGTCGTTGGCCATCGCACCCGCTCCACCTCCAGCCATCCCATCCACTCAGTATTCTGCGCAACCACCTCCAGCCATCCCATCCACTCAGTATGATGACTCGCATGAGTCGTTTACTCCTTTGAATGTCACCATGGACGAAGTCGTCCAAATCCTCCAGAAAAGGCCAGATTTCAAAAGGTCGGCTCCTCTGAAATCGGATGTTCGAAATCAAAATCCGAACCTTTATTGTGAATATCACAAGGAGGGAGGGCATCTGACCGAAGATTGTCGGGCCCTCCGTTTGTTGATAGAAAGGCTCTTGGGAGAGGGAAAACTCTAAGGCCTAGTCCGGAAGGAAATAACTACTGAACCAGCCACTGAGAAGAATAAGGAAACAGTGGAAGTGACTTGGGAATGCACCGACATTGAAGATGCCGGCTGCTACGGAGATATTCACCCTTCAGCTGAATGCATTGAATTCAATGATGTGGGCCCCTAGGGGGACATTTATTGCATTTATGGAGGGGCTAGGGCTGAATCGTCTCGTAAATCCAGCATTGCGAGAGTTATGAAACAAGAGGTAGCGGCAACCACAACTTCTCCTCCTGAAAGCACCATTGTCACTTTTGGTCAAGATGACCTTCCTCCAAACACCAATCCCTTTGACGATGTCGTGGTTATCAAAGCCATCATTGAAAATTATACTGTTCATAAGATTCTGATCGACACCGGCAGCTCAGTTAATCTCCTTTTCCGTCCAACCTTTGATTCCCTGAAAACTGGGAAGCCTCTGCTTTCCACGGAGGGGCCCCTCTATGGCTTTTCTGGAGAGAAAAAGGAGGTTGAAGGTTCTGTAAAGCTCCTGGTTTCTCTGGGGGGAGTTGTGAAGCTGATCAATTCGTGGTAGTGGATGCCCCGAGCAACTACTGCGCCATCTTTGGAAGGCCTATTCTTAATGTCTATAGGGCAGTAGTATCCACCTTTCATCTCGCTCTAAAACTTGCTGCCGAAGGGAGGCAGTATCGGGTCAGAAGCAACCGAAAGGTGGCTCGGGAATGTTACGTACGAAATGTCAACATGATCACCAACGTCCCACTTCTCGAGGCCACGGCTGAAGTCCTGGAAATTGTTGAATCCTCAAAGGCTACTGAGGAAAGGAAAGATCGAGAAGGGGCTCACCTGGAACCTGCCCAGGCAACCCAAGAAGTCCCCATTGCTGAGGGGGAAGACAAGAAGCTGATCATCAATGCGGAGCTACAAGAAGAGGAGAAAGTGCCGCTTATCTCCCGTCTTTTGGAGAACCTGGATATCTTCGCCTGGTCAGCGGACGATATGCCAGGAGTTGATCCGGACGTGGCTTGTCATCATCTGAACATATCTCCTGAGTTCAAGCCAGTCCAACAAAAGAAAAGAGAAGTGGCGACCAAGCTGGCGGTGCCCATCAGAGAGGAGGTTGCCAAACTCCTGAAAGCAGGCTTTATTTCCGAAATTCAGTATCCCACGTGGATGTCAATTGTTGTAATGGTTAAAAAATCCGGTGGGAAGTGGCGAATGTGCGTGGACTTTACCAAACTTAATAAAGCATGTCCCAAAGATTGCTACCCTCTGCCTCGGATAGATGTCTTAGTAGATTCCACGGTTGTGTATGATTTTATGAGCTTTCTCGATGCTTTCTCTGGGTACCATCAAATTAAAATGCACAAACCCGATATCCCGCACACCTCATTTATCACAAACGATGGGTGTTACTGCTATCTCGTAATGACCTTCAGTCTTAAAAATGCGGGCTCAACATATCAAAGAATGATGGATACCGTCTTTAAACATCAAAAAGGCAGGAACCTCGAAGTTTACGTTGACGATCTCCTCCTGAAAAGCAAAATGTTTTCAATACATTTGATAGACCTCGTAGAGACATTCGCTACTCTACGGAGGTTCAAACTAAAATTGAATCCGTTGAAATGTGTGTTCGGGGCAAACAAGTGAAAGTTTCTCGGGCATCTCTTAACTCCTGATGGCCTTGCACCGAACCCAGATAAGGTGAAGGCCATCCTTGAAATGACCCCTCCCCGTAGTACTAAGGAAGTTTAGCAACACGGAGGAAGGTTGGCAGGGTTGAGCAGGTTTATTTCCAAATCAGGAGATAAAAGTGCTCCATTCTTTAAAATTCTCCAGGGAGGATCAAAGTTTGAATGGAGCGAAGAGTGCAAAAGGGCTTTCGAGCAGCTAAAAGTGCAGTTAACTTCAACTCCGCTACTTCAAAGTCCCCGTGAGGGGGAAATATTGTTATTATATTTGGGAGTTGGCCTAGATGCGGTAAGTTCTGTCCTCGTCCGGGAGGAAAAGAAGAGGCAGTTTCCGATATACTACGTCAGCCATATTCTCAAAGAAGCGAAAACAAGATATTCGATCCTGGAAAAGCTAGCTTTGGCTTTGTTTATGTCCTCACGAAGGCTTCGTCCTTATTTTCAAGCTCATCCTTTCCAAGTAATTACATATCATCCTCTGAGAAGTATTCTTGAGAAGCCAGATCATTCATAGAGGCAATCAAAGCGCAAGTCTTGGCAGATTTCTTGGTGGATACAACAGAATTCGGTTCTGAACATGTTGAGAGATCTCCTTTGGCTTGGATCGTTTATGTGGATGGGGCTTCTGGTAAAAACTCCGTGGGAGCCTGAGTGGTTTTAGTTAGCCCGAATGGCATCAAGCTTGAACAAGCAATCAAGTTCTTCTTTCCGGTTACAAATAACCAGGCTGAATATGAGGCACTTCTGGCTGGGTTGAGGATCGCAAAGGAACTGGGCATAGAACACTTGCATGTTAAAACTGATTCACTTGTAATGGCTTCTCAGGTTCTGGGGAATTTCGAGACAAGAGTATCAATTCTGAGGAAGTATCTACTGCTAACTAAGAAGGAGATCAGAAGATTCAATTCATTTATCATTGAGCATATTCCCAGGACACAAAATGAAGAAGCAGATGAGTTGTCAAAGTTCGGTCTTCCGTCAGGGGGAGTGACCTTTGAACTTTTTCATCCGACAACAGATGAAGGGGAACTTATGCAAATTGATCAGAATCATTCCTGGAAGGATCCTTACGAATTATTCTTATCAAAAGGAGAATTTCATAATTCTATCAAAGACAAAGAGATTTAGAAGAAAGGCGGCCTATTATTACTTGATAGTGGGAGTCCTTTACAGGAAAACTCTGATTTCTCCCTCAGCACTGTGTGTCTCTGAGGACGAAATTCCAACCATACTTCAAGAGGTTCATTCCGGGGAATGTGGTAGCCATTCAGGGGCGAAGACTCTGGAGAAGAGAATCTTGAGACAGGGGTATTTCTGGCCAACCATGAGGAAAGATGCTGAAGCATTTGCCAAGCGATGTGTTCAGTGTCAAAAGATTGCTCCTCTTCAACATCTGCCTGCTCAGTCGCTTAGATCAATAACCGCACCATGGCCCTTCGCAGTTTGAGGGATGGATCTTATCGGACCCTTCCCTATGTCTGGCGATTCTTGCATTTTTTGGATATTTTAATGAAAAGCCCATACTGACACTTCTCTATGTCTGGCGATTCTTTTTTATATATATCTTTTATATATCATCCTCACTGGACCACAGAGACATCGCCAAGTTATACTCGAACCCCCTCGGATTATAGTCATTAGCATAAAACCACAAAGATCATGTGTAGCGGGGAGTTTTCAGACACGTGTAGTGGTGGCTTGCCAATTCCCATGCGGTGGTCTTCAGAACCTTGGATCCCGGCTGATATCTGACACACCCCTGCATCAAAGGAGGTCTAGGTGAATGTTAGCTCTATCATGCCCCGAGAGGGCTATAGTTACTGCTTTGATGATCTTTCTGAGGAAAGCAATGCCGGTATAGCCCCCGCGACATAACCACACCTGCCCAACTGATCATCTTAGTCTGTGACCATCAAATACTCCTAGGTACTCTCTAGCAGTCTCTAAGCGGGACCCACAACTGAGTTGATCTCTCTGAGAAAAGCAATGTTCGCCGGCTAGGCCCACCAGCCTAATTGTTCAACTTGGCTTATAGCCCTAGGCAAGAGAGCAGTTGAGTCGCTTACAGCCCTTATGACCACTTGAGGAAAGCAATGTTCGCTTCCTAGGCCCACCTCCCCACTTGGTCATCTGAGTCTGTACTTATCCTTTTATTACAGCTCTTATGACCACTTGAGGAAAGCAATGTTCGCCGCCTAGGCCCACCTGCCCACTTGGTCATCTGAGTCTGTAGCTGTTTCTTGTTACATTACAGGGAATTATCTCATCTCATATGGTTCTTCTAGACCATTTGAGGGAAAAACATGATTTCTCCAAATATATCGCAGACCGGGCGGTTTGATTTTTAAACCGCGCGGTTCGAAATAAGCAGGTATTATAAACAACAGGCGGTTAGATCGTTAAACCGATCAGTTTAAAGTAAGCAGGTAAAGCATAATATGTCAGGCGGCTTTGAATCAATAACCAGTCGGTTCAATCATATAGGGCGGCTTAAAAACCGGTCAGCTTTATAATTGGCTATCAAAAAAATACCACTAGGCCTATCAGGGTATTGAGCATAACCATGACCGGTCGGTCTTATCATCCGATTTATGATCTATCACCCTTATGGGTATTGGTTCTATCCGGCGTTTCACATGAAAATAATTATGATTCTTGCTAAATGAATGTTGAATCTGAAATTGCACCTCCGAAGGAAATCGGAGGTTGCGGGTTGTCGGTTACTTTTTTGTTAGAGAGAGTGAGACCGCTAGCAGTGGTCAAGGCCAGACTTCTCCCGTCACGGCGAATGCCACTCCTGTGACGGGCTTTCCTTTGATTGAAATAAAGGGATTACAGCGGGCTGCAAGAGCATAAAAGAAGAAGCTAGCCAGTCAGACAGGTCGCAAGACGGGAAACTCGAGACCGCAGCTCAGACAAGCGAGCTCCTGGATTCGAGTGTGTGTGTCTTGGGAACTTCGCCGCCCCCTATTTATACGCTCGGGGGCCTGCCCGAACAGGAAGGGATAAAATAACCGCCTGCCTGGGTACAGGAGAATCGGGCAGGCTGTGACGGGATACAGAAAGGAGAAAAGAAAGAAGCCGCGTGGCTTGGCGGCTTGCACTTCCGATCTGTCTTGACCGGGGACTGAAGATGCTGCGACCAAGGTGATGGTGCAACCCAGGCGGTCTCCGTCTTTAGACCGCGTCTTGCCTTCTGGACATGAGCCTTGGAAGTCTTCATGGCGCACCCTGGGCGGTCTCCGACTTGAGACCGCGACTTGCCTTCTGGACTTGAGCCTTGGAAGTCTTCATGGCGCAACCCGGGCGGTCTCCATGTTGAGACCGCGGCTTGCCTTCTTAACTTGAGCCTTGGAAGTCTTCATGGCGCACCCTTGGCGGTCTCCGACTTGAGACCGCTTCTTGCCTTCTAGACTTGAGCCTTGGTGATCTTCAATCCTTGGAGACGATCTGAATTCTATCAGACAGCCCGGTTTGTGTTGGTTGATGTTGATAGACCCTGTTGAGTATGAATCGGGCGACTTGTATTCTTAGGCCGCCCGATTTATGAGGAAGGCAACTCGGATGCGGTTTTTTGGGTAAACATAATCCCCGCATATTTTCAAATCCCGAAGAGATTTCGAAAATATTAGTTCTAGCCGGAGACCGCGCCAATCTTCCCTCGTGGGTTATAAATGTTCTGGAAGCTTCTGTTTCCGCATAATTGAAGTATTATCACGGATTGCTACTCGCCTCTCGCGGTCAGAACCCTCCGGCTAATATGCCTGATCAAGATGGTGAATGTTATGGCTGAGCTCGAAAACCGCCAGAAGTCGACCAAAAACCGTGGAGACCACGAAAAATAGAAGAGTAAGAAGAAGAAGGCCCATCAACCTAAAAAGGTTGATCTGACTGTTACCATCGCTTCCAAGGGAGAGCCGACCGACCTTCCCCTTGCGTTATCAAACGTCTTGCTGACCAAATTTGGAGCGGGTAGCTCCAGCCTGCCCCCAGCCAACTTGTCTGCTCCTTCTGATAACGCGACTGATCTGCCCCCTCCCTGAGATAAGCCGAACCCTGAGACCATTGTCCCGAAAGCCGAGGGAGCTGATTCCTTCAACATGGAGATTACTCCTTCAGGGGTATATCATTTGAAGATATGTGATGAAGGAGAAGCAGTTGACTCCCCCAAGCCGTCCGGGCAGCAGAACCCAATAGTGAATATCGAGGATAGTCCTGTCCGCTCGCAGCATATCGAGCAAGAATCGTTGAAGAAGAGGAAGAGAGCAGAGACAACCACGGAGAGGCTTTTGAAGAAAGCCAAGAGTTTGAAGGCGAGGAATAAAGCGGCCTTGAGAAAACTGGGAGCGGATAGCCTGCAAAGCAGGGCGCGTGACAAAGATGTTTCAGAGGGAGTGAACACCCCTTCGCCCAAGTCGGACGGGCAGATCCCAACCGATGCGCATAGCATATCTGTAAGCACTATTATCAGGGACTTTGACTCCCTCAAGAAGTTGGACGATCTACTGGGGACTTCTGCCGACCTGAATGCTACTGACCTGTCTGAAGAGGATGCGACCAGCGTTAAGGAGGCCGCCCTGGCTGAGGATGCGGCCAAAATTTAGGAGGCAGCCCTGGTTGAGGATGCGACCAGAATTGAGAAGGCTGCACCAGCTCCCGAGGATTCTGTGATGACCGGGCTGCGGTTTATAAAAGCGAAGGCGGAGAAAATGAGAGATCAGCTGAACAAACCGCCGCCACCGCCGGCAAATCTTCTTTTGCAAGGTAAAGGGGTCGCGGATTATCGCCCTGCTCATTTTTTGAAAACGCGGTCTCGAAACAAGTCTCACGACTCGTTGCTGAATCCGTCACCAAGTTTCTTTCCCTCCGCTGCTCAATTTTCTGCTGCCAAGCGGAGGCAAAATAAGAGGTCATGGAGAGAGCAGCGTCGAAAGATCGATTTAGAGCAAGCAAGGCGACCAATCCACGCAAACATTACCCGAACTGCTGCGGCTTGTAAGCAAGGAGAATTTGGAAAGAGCGGTCTTCTTTTGACGATACCCCTGTTGTGTAAAATTATATTCGCCCGACCTTTCTGACTACCTTTTTTGTTGCAGATGATCGTGACTCTATTCCGAAGCCAGGCGAACTGGTGACTTATCTTCCTCTGTTGGATTCATTCTTCTGAGTTCTTCAGTGAACCTGGATACCCGGGTGGAGGAGGAGATTGTCGGTCTCCAAGAGAATTTTGAAAACCTCAAGAAGCATTTGAAGGCCCTCGAAGAGTGGGAGAAAGCTGCCCAGGATGAAAAGACTGTGATGCGGGCTAAGATGGAAGCTGAGCGGAAGGAAAGTCGGGCTGCGATGGAGGTTGAGCAGAAGGAACGGCGGGAGAAGGAGAAGGCGCAACAAGACTAGGTGGATGCGCTGACCGCCCGACTTGATAGGGGAAAGAAGGAAATCCACAAGCTCGAGGAGGACTGTGCTTACTATAGGGACAAATATCTCCATCTGATAAGGGAGGTCGGACGAAGCCGGCGTCCTTTTAATACAGCTGATGAAGGTCGGCGTGGATCACACCGCCCGGCTATTGGGACGAGCGCGACTCTTCCAGCAGTTGGGATGATCCACCCTGCTGCTAATGTAAATGAGGTCGTAGCGGCCTTACCTGCTCGCGTGATTCCAGCAGCGTGAGTAGAGCGGGATGCCGCACGGCTTCATAGCATGATCAACCACCTTAATCATAGTATTAATCAGATGCAAGGAACGGTTCTTCAAATCGGCGACCATGTCGCGCGACTTCATAGAAAGGATGTGCCGAGTGATGCCCGCTAATGATGAGCGGTTTTTTAGACAATCGTTTGTAATATTTTATTCGGTCCTTCGGACAACTTAACTGCTTGAGCTTAATTTTGTGATAGTCGGTTTGTTTTGTAAACCGTGCGGGCTATTTATTTGAATGCGTATATTTTCTTCCTTTGTATATTGATTGATGCCTGTGAATTATTTCGCAAGCCGAGCGGCTTATTTCTGCTGTTCTTTACTGCGCTTGCTTGGATTCTACTTCCTGTGGTTTGCTGCTAATGAACTAGCTTTCTGTACAAAAATTTGTCCGCACGGGTTGATTAGGCTAGTCGCGATTTGACCTTTGCTAAGTGCAGATCACTTACCCTTATCAGTAGCGCCTTTCCGGAGACCCTTTCAGCAGAATCTCAAGATGGGAGCAAAGCGCCAGCCGAAGCGACCTGCCAAGGTGTCCGCTACCCGGTCTGAAGCCGCTTTAGCATTCCATTCGGCAGACCATGAGGAATGCCGCCTGACTAAAGCAGAATTGGATGAGTTTGTCGACAAGCATATGAAAGGGAGTCCGCTGCTCGTGCGACTTCCTCTCCGCGATGAGCGGATAAATTCCTCTGGACCAAATCAGATCGCCATCCCAATCGATCATTTTTATTGCGGCTTTAAATTCCCAATATCAATTGAGCTCGTCGCGGTCTTTGACCATTACGGAGTTGTCCCCGGCCAAATCTCCCCCAACTCGATGACCGACATATGCAACTTCATATTTTATCTGTGGTTTGAGAGAGTCCGCTTCTTGATGGATCTCTTTAGGAACATCTTCTCGGTGCGGGCTATCCCAGACTCCGAGTTGAACGGGTTCAAGGGCCACCTATACTTCGGCTGTCGGGGGTAGAAAATGGTAAACCTTGCGAATAAGGTCACGTCCTGGTCAGAGAGATATCTGATTTTCGAGGGCCGGCTAGGCCTGTTAAATCCGAACCCACAGGTGTGACCAGAGGAGGCCTTTCAGCAAATCGCCGTCAACGAAATTATGGTGAAGACCTGCAAACTTTTTGAGAACGAGCGGCTTAACACAAGCCATTACATTCCGCTACTCGCTGAGCTGGAGAATGTCCGGCCTGAGGATAGTAAGTTTTCTTCAAACCGCTTCCTGTTTTGATATTGATCGCGCTGTTTGCTGTTCTGATACTTCCATTTCTCTTTTCCAGCCAAGGCTATCGTTCCCAGGAACAAGCCGGTCAGCCCGACCGGTTTGGTTTTGACTCAAAGGGAAAAGATGCAGAGGAGAAACAAGCCGCCAGTGTCTGACGGCGAGGATTCGGCTTCCTCCGGCGACTTCTCTTCCCTTCAATCATTCAGCAAAGTGAAGGATCTGAAAGGCCGCATGGTCCTGTCCTGGCACACGGACGGTGATGGTGTCCAGGTCTCTATAGCACTTCCCCACTGGACAAACGATAAATCCGGCCGACACGCAGAAGCCGCCGGCATCGCCAAGTATGACCGGCGCAACTTCAGGCGGTTAGGAAGGATTCCTGAGGAAGAGCTCGCCCGGCAGGCCGCGCGGGTTGGGGCTGAAAGCTATATTACCAACCACTTCATGGGCATGACCTTCAAAAGGTTACTCAGAGCAAATGATCATTTAGAAAAGAAGGTCGCTGCCTTGGAAAAGGAAGTCGAATGATTACAGGAGGCAGAGTTGGTAAGTTACCACCTTGTTAGCCGGTTTTCTTTTTTACCAGACCGTGCGGTCTTACCTTTATTTCTTTTTGCAGAAAAATTATAATAAGACCGACCCGGTCTATCAAGAAGAGCTATTCCCCGACATAGCTGAGGGGATTGATGGAGCTTTTGACCACCTGAGGGAGCTTGGCGGGTTGGCGCCTGGCTTCGAGAACTTCACCTTCTCGGACGCCTCTCCGTCCTTACAAAAGAAGCTGGAGAAGCTTAGACGGAAAGCAAAAGGGAAGAACATGGTCAACGGGACCAGTTCGAAGGAGAGTTATGATGAGGACGATGAAGCTGAAGAGCTCGCTGCGGCTAAGAAGGGAGAGAGCGGCTCGGACTCTGAATCCAGTGATTTTGAAGAAGAAGCCAAACGCAAGTCGGGCGAGCTGAGCGGTTCGTCTTCGTCGGGCAGCGAGGGTTATTCTCCCAACATTTCAATTGATGGCAGCAAACATTCGAGGACTCCTGCATCTAAAAATCTCAAGCCGGATGGAAAATAGTTATATTTTGTTCTTATTTTGAATAGCCGACGGTTTGGCCTTGTTAACCGGTCGGTTATTAAACAATGTAAAGATATTTTGCTAATGAAATGGAAAGTTTTTACCTGTCTAGTTGTCCGCTTTCTATGACTTACTTGTGATTGTTTGGGATCTCTTTCTGTTTCGGATAATTGACTTTCTTTTAGACAAGTCGTGCGACTTAATAATAACCTAGTTGGTTCAGTTACTGAACCTTCGGAACTCCAATTAGATAGCCATTCGAACGCTGTAAATTTGGTTCGGGTGGTCTGTTTCTTTGATCTCGACTCAGCAAATGCCATATAACCCGGAAGAATATCAACCATTCTTACCTTGATAAATTATTTGATGCGGTTATGATATACATTCGGGCGGATAGAAATTCGAACTCTGTAGATTCTTAACAGAATACCCCGAATCAACCGAATGCAATCTTAAGCCGCTGCAATGATCATATCCTGATTGTAAAAACGTGTGATTTGAATTCTTCTCACGTGATTAGATGTCTCCATATGTGTGAAACCAAGCCGCGCGATTTATTCTCGGCCTTACATAATTAGTTCATAAAATGGCGTGCCAAGTAAAAAGAGAATAATAAGCAGGTCGTGCAGTTAATATTTAACTCAAACGATTTGCAGTTTCAGATTTTTGTAAGTCCCATTCTTTAGTATAAGCTTTAACTGATAAACTCGTGCGATCTGTATATAACTCAGGCGGTTAATGGTTTGGTACTTGTAATAATTTTCATTTAGCAAGAATAATGATAATTTTCCTGTGAGACGCCGGATAGAATCAATGCCCATAAGGGTGATAAATTAAAAATCGGATGATAAGACCGACCGGTCATGGTTATGCTCAATACCCTGATAGGCTAGTGGCATTTTTGTCATAGCCAATTATAAAGCTGACCGGTTTTTAAGCCGCCTTATATGATTGAACCGACTGGTTAAAGGTTCAAAGCCGCCTGACATATTATCTTGTACCTGCTTACTTTAAACCGATCGGTTTAACAATCAAACCGCCTACTATTTATAATAACTGCTTATTTCAAACCGTGCGGTTTAGGCATCAAATCGGCCGGTCTGCGGTGTACCTATAAAAATCCTATTTTTCACCCAAATGGTCTAGAGTGACCATATAAGATGAGACAATTTCATGTGATGTAACAAGAAATAGCTACAGACTCAGATGACCAAGTGGGCAGGTGGGCCTAGGCGGCGAACATTGCTTTCCTCAAGTGGTCATAAGAGATGTAGAAAAAAGATAAGTACAGACCCAGATGACCAAGTGGGCAGGTGGGCCTAGGCTGCGAACATTGCTTTCCTCAAGTGGTCATAAGGCCTGTAAGCGACTCAACTGCTCTCTGGCCTAGGGCTACAAGCTGAGCTGATCAATTGGGCAGGTGGGCCTAGGCAGCGAACATTGCTTTCCACAGAGAGATCAACTTAGTTGTGGGTCCCACTTAGGCATCGCTTGAGAGTACCTAGGAGTATTCGATGGTTACAGACCTAGATGCTCAGTTGGGCAGGTGTGGTTATGCCGCGGGGTCTATACCGACATTGCTTTCCTCAGAAAGATCATCAAAGCTGTAACTATATCCCTCTCGGGGCATGATAGAGCCAACATTCACCTCGACCTCCCTTGATGCAGGGGTGTGTCAGATATCAGTCGGGATCCAAGATTCTGAAGACCACCGCACGGGAATTGGCAAGCTACCACTACACGTGTGCGAAAACTCCCTGCTACACATGATCTTTGTGGTTTTACGCTAATGACTACAATCCGAGGGGGTTCGAGCGGAACTTGGCGATGTCTCTGTGGTCCAGTGAGGATGATATATAAAAGATATATATAAAAAAGAATCACCAGACATGGAGAAGTCTCAGTATGGGCTTTTCATTAAAATATCCAAAAAATGCAAGAAAGTAAAGAAGACATTTTAAGGATAGAACTATTTAAGATCGTCACCGCTCCAGGTGCGTGGGATGTCTTATCCTTTGCTTTTCTGAAGGCGGTAAGCCCCGCTCTTTAGTACCTCTTTTACGATGAAGGGTCCTGCCCAGTTGGGATTCAATTTTCCGGCGTTGCCTGTTCGGGCTGCGGCATCAACCTTTTTCAGTACAATATCACCAACCGCAAAATGCTTTATCCTGACGTTTCTGTCAAAGTACTAGGCCATTCTCCTTTTTACCTCCTCTTATATGATTGTTGCCTCATCCTGAAGTTCTTTAATCAGATACAGGCTGTATTTGATGGCTTCATCATTATCTTCTATCCAAGCCTCTCCTCCCTCCTTTGCATATACAACCCTGGGGTGAGCACCTCAAATTCTATAGGGACAACAACCTCCGAGCCATGAGATAATTTGAATGGTGTCTCCCCCGTAGCTGAAGATGGAGTAGTACGGAGAGTCCAAAGGATGGAAGGAAGTTGCTCTGCCCAATTTCCTCTTTGATTCAAGACCATCTTCATCAGAAGCTGTTGGATCTGCCTGTTTGCTGCTTCTACCTGACCATTAGTTCTTGGATGGTGCACAGAGGAGAATCGAAGATCAATTCCAATCTGATCACAGAAGGTTATCATTTCTGGATTGTTGAACTGTGGACCATTATCAGTGACAATCGCCAGCGGAATTCCATGTCGGCAAACTATTTCTCCCCAGATGAAGTTTCTGATGACTTGTGTTGTGATTTTTTCCAGTGCCTTTGCCTCAATCCATTTACTGAAATAATCGATCAACACAATTATGAAACGACGCTGGCCGCTAGCCATTGGGAAGGGTCCGATGAGATCCATTCCCCAAACTGCGAAGGGCCAAGGTGCGGTTATTGATCTAAGCGTCTGAGCAGGCAGATGTTGAAGAGGAGCAAACTTTTGACACTAAACACATCGCTTGGCAAATGCTTCAGCATCTTTCCTCATGGTTGGCCAGAAATACCCTTGCCTCAAGATTCTGTTCCCCAGAGTCTTTGCCCCCAAATGGCTACCACACTCCCCAGAATGAACCTCCTGAAGTATGGTTGGAATTTCGTCCTCAGAGACACACCGTGCTGAGGGAGAAATCAGAGTTTTCCTATGAAGGACTCCCGCTATCAAGTAATAATAGGCCGCCTTTCTTCTGAATCTCCTTCTGTCTTTGATGGAATGATGGAATTCTCCTTTTGATAAGAATAGCTCATAAGGATCCTTCCAGGAAGGATTCTGATCAATTTGCATAAGTTCGCCTTCATCTGTTGCCGGATGAAAAAGTTCAAAGGTCACTCCCCCTCATGGAATACCGAACTTTGACAACTCATCTGCTTCTTCGTTTTGTGTCCTGGGAATATGCTCAATGATAAATGATTTGAATCTTCCGATCTCCTTTTGAGTAAGCAGTAGATACTTCCTCAGAATTGGTTCTCTTGTCTCGAAATTCCCCAGAACCTGAGAAGCCATTACAAGTGAATCAATTTTATCATGTAAGTGTTCTATGCCCAGTTCTTTTGCGAACCTTAACCCAGCCAAAAGTGCCTCATATTTAGCCTGATTATTTGTAACCAGAAAGAAGAACTTGATTGCCTGCTCAAGCTTGATGCCATTCGGGCTAATTAAAACCACTCCGGCTCCTACAAAGTTTTTACTAGAAGCCTCATCCACATAAATGATCTAAGCCAAAGGAGATCTCTCAACTTGTTCAGGACCAGATTCTGTCATATCCACCAAGAAATCTGCCAAGATCTGCGCTTTGATTGTCGTTCGGGGAATGTAGGATATTTCAAACTCGCTTAGTTCAATAGCCCATTTGGCCAGCCTTCCTGAATGATCTGGTTTCTCAAGAATACTTCTCAGAGGATGATCTATGATTACTTGTACAGGATGAGCTTGGAAATAAGGGCGAAGCCTTCGTGATGAAATGACCAAAGCCAAGGCTAGCTTTTCCAGGATCGAATATCTTGTTTCCGCATCTTTGAGAATATGGTTGACGTAGTATATTGGAAATTGCCTCTTCTTTTCTTCCCGGACGAGAACAGAACTTACTGCATCTAGGCCGACCCCCAAATATAAGAACAATATTTCCCCCTCACGGGGACTTTGAAGTAGCAGAGTTGAAGTTAGCTGTACTTTTAACTGCTCGAAAGCCCTGTTGCATTCTTCGCTCCATTCGAACTTTGATCCTCCCCGGAGAATTTTAAAGAATGAAGCACTTTTATCTCCTGATTTAGAAATAAACCTGCTCAACCCCGTCAACCTTCCTCCGAGTTGCTGAACTTCCTTGGTACTACGAGGCGGGGTCATATCAAGGATGGCCTTCACCTTATCTGGGTTCGGTGCAAGGCCATCAGGAGTTAAGAGATGCCCGATAAACTTTCCCTTGTTTGCTCCAAACACACATTTCAACGGGTTCAATTTTAACTTGAACCTCCATAGAGTAGCGAACGTCTCTACGAGGTCTTTCAAGTGTATCGAAAACGTTTTGCTTTTCAGGAGAAGATCGTCAACGTAAACTTCGAGGTTCCTGCCTTTTTGATGTTTAAAGACGGTATCCATCATTCTTTGATATGTTGCGCCCGCATTTTTAAGGCCGAAGGGCATTACGAGATAGCAATAACACCCATCGTTTGTGATAAATGAGGTGTGCGGGATATCGGGTTTGTGCATTTTAATTTGATGGTACCCAGAGAAAGCATCGAGAAAGCTCATAAAATTATACCCAACCGCGGAATCTACTAAGACATCTATCCGAGGGAGAGGGTAGCAATCTTTGGGACAAGCTTTATTAAGTTTGGTAAAGTCCACGCACATGCGCCACTTCCCACCAGATTTTTTAACCATTACAACATTCGACATCCACGTGGGATACTGAATTTCAGAAATAAAGCCCGCTTTCTGGAGTTTGGCAACCTCCTCTCTGATGGGCACCGCCAACTTGGTCGCCACTTCTCTTTTCTTTTGTTGGACTGGCTTGAACTCAGGAGATATGCTCAGATGATGACTAGCCATGTCCGGATCCACTCCTGGTATATCCTCCGCTGACCATGTGAAGATATCCAGGTTCTCCAAAAGGCAGGAGATCAGCTGCACTTTCTCCTCTTCTTACAGCTCCGCATTGATCACCAGCTTCTTGTCTTCCCCCTCAGAAACAGGAACTTCTTGGGTCACCTGGGCAAGTTCCAGGTGAGCCCCTTCGCGATCTTTCATATCCTCATCAGCCTTTGTGGATTCAACAATTTCCATGACTTCAACTGTGGCCT
This sequence comes from Dactylorhiza incarnata, assembly GCA_033032865.1. Taxonomy (NCBI): domain Eukaryota; kingdom Viridiplantae; phylum Streptophyta; class Magnoliopsida; order Asparagales; family Orchidaceae; genus Dactylorhiza; species Dactylorhiza incarnata. Next base: position 8,150,775 of record JAWHQI010000098.1, read on the forward strand.
CGTGAAGTGGAATGCTGGTGATCATGTTGACAGTCCTTACACAGCACTCCCGAGCCACCTTTGGGTTGCTTCTGATCCGATACTGCCTTCCCTCGGCAGCAAACTTAAGAGCATGGGGGAAGGTGGACACTACTGCCCAGTATGCATTAAGAATTGGCCTCCCGAAGATAGCACAGTAGTTATTTGGGGCATCCACCACCACGAAGTTGATCAGCTTTATTACTCTCCCAAGAGAGACCAGGAGCTTTACTAAACCCTCCACTTCTTTCTTCTCCCCTGAAAAGCCATATAGAGGCCCATCGGTGGAAAGCAGAGGCTTCCCAGTCTTCAGGGCTTCAAAGGTTGGGCGGAAGAGGAGATTGACAGAGCTGCCCGTGTCAATCAAGATCTTGTGAACAGTATAATTTTCAATGACGGCTTTGATGACCACGACATCGTCGAAAGGGTTGGTGTTCGGAGGAAGTTCATCTTGACCAAAAGTGACAATGGTGCTTTCAGGGGAAGAACTTGTGTTTGCTGCCACTTCTTGTTTCAGAACTCTCGCAATGCTGGATTTACGATATGACTCCGCTCCAGCCCCTCCATAAATGCAGTAAATGTCCCCCAGGGGGCCCACATCATTGACTTCTATGCATTCAGCTGAAGGGTGAATATCTCCGTAGCAGCCGGCGTATTCAACGTCGGCGCATTCCCAAGTTACCTCCACTGTTTCTTTTTTCTTCTCAGTGGCCGGCTCAGCAGTTGCCTCCTTACGAACTAGGCCCCGAAGCTTTCCTTTTCCCGGGAGCCTCTCTATCATCAAGCGGAGGGCCCGACAATCTTCGGTCAGATGCCCTCCCTCTTTATGATACTCACAGTAAAGATTCGGATTTCGATTATGAATATCCGATTTCAGTGGAGCAGGCCTTTTGAAATCTGGCCTTTTCTGGAGGATCTGGACCACTTCGTCCATGGTGACATTTAAAGGAGTAAACAACTCTTGCGAGTCATCATATTGAGTTGATGGAAAGACTAGAGGTGGCTGCGCGGTATATTGTGGTAGGTATAATGACATTATTTGCGGAAGAGGAACGAATGGAGCGGGTGCGATGGCCAACGACGGTTTCTGATCCTGAAACCGTTGATGGCCAATAAAGGGTTGTTTATTTTTGTAATTCCTTCCCCTCTGGGAACGGGGCTCAAAGTTGGGTTGGTTTGATGGTGGATGATGGAAGGATGGATTAGACTGCTCTTTGTCGCTCATTAACTTCACGACGTAGCAAGGATTGTTTTTTTCTCCTCTGATGAACATGTTAGCCTTACTTATCATCTCCTGATAAGTTCTTGGCTCCCTTATATTTGCTTCAAATTTCAGGGGGCCCTCCCTTAAGCCATGAATGAGAGCCACCCTATACATCTCTAAATCTACATTCTGAACCTCCATGATTTCCATCTGGAAGCGGTCCACGAAACGGGCCCACGTTTCGTCTTCCCGCTGCCTGATATCGAAAAGGGCCACCGGGCCACTTTTCCTCTTTCTTGAAGTAGAGAATTTCAGCAGAAATTCCCTGCGCAGCTCAGCAAAACAACTGATCGACCTGGGGTGCAACCCATAAAACCACTCCCTTGCTTTTCCTTCAAAGGAGGTCACAAGGAGTTTATATTTGGTTGCATCCGAGAGAGTCCTCAGAGCAATGGCTGACTCAAAGGCCTGAAGGTGGACAGTTGGATCAGTTTCCCCATTATACGCCGGCAGACGCGGCTCTCAGAAGTTGTTCTTGGCTGGCTCCCCTCTGACTTCGTCCACGAAGGGAGAATTGTCTTCAACATCTTCATACAGCAGAGGAGCACAATAATAAGCCGCCTGAGCTGCGACTACTTGCAGACAAGCCGCCTGGTAGGAGGAGCGGACATCGGCTTCTGGCAGGTTGGAATGATGAGCGACAACCTCAGGAGGGTAGGAAAGGCGGGCAACGCCCTCTGGTGGATAGGAAAAGCGGGCAGCGTGAGAAGCCGCCCCCTGGAAATCATGAACTCGAGCCGGCATGCTTTGCGCGGCCTCTTGGTAGAAGTTTTGCCTGGCCGCAAAACCTTCTTGTAGTGGCTGGAAGTTGGCGATTTGCGGAAGCGGGTAAGGAGGAGGAGGCGAAGGGATCAGAGTGACTACCTGATTAACCGCGGTCTGCTGTGGAACTAACCGCTCGGTTAATATTGCTAAAGCCTGACTGATTGCGTCAAGACGCTGGACAGCCGCTTTCTGAGCCCGCTCGGCTTCTCATTTTGATTGCTCCAAAGCCTCCCACAGGGAATCTTCACTGTGGTCCGAGCGGTATCCCTAAGGGAACTGGCGGTCTAACATTGCGGCAAGGATTTCACCGACAATCCGTGATCTGAAGGTTGCATGTTTCTGTTGAATCCGAAATTACACCTCCGAAGGAAATCGGAGGCTACGGGCTGTCGGTTACTTTTTGGTTAGAGAGAGTGAGACCGCTTATAGCGGTCATGGCCAGACTTCGCCCATCATGGCGAATGCCACTCCTGTGATGGGTTTTCCTTTGATAGAAATAAAGGGATTACATCGGGCTGCAAGAGCAGAAAAGAAGAAGTCGGCCAGTAAGACAGGTCGCAAGACGGGAAACTCGAGACCGCAGCTCAGGCAAGAGAGCTCCTGGATTCGAGTGTGTCTGTCTTGGGAACGTTGCCTCCCCCTATTTATAGGCTCGGGGGCCTGCTTGAACGGGCAGGGATAAAATAACCGCCTGCCTGGGTACAGGAGAATCGGACAGGCGGTGACGGGATACAGAAAGGAGAAAAGAAAGAAGCCATGCGGCTTGGCGGCTTGCACTTCCGATCTGTCTTGACCGGGGACTGAAGATGCTGCGACCAAGGCGATGGTGCAACCCAGGCAGTCTCCGTCTTGAGACCGCGGCTTGCCTTCTGGACTTGAGCCTTGGAAGTCTTCATGGCGCACCCGGGGCGGTCTCTGACTTGAGACCGCGGCTTGCCTTCTGGACTTGAGCCTTGGAAGTCTTCATGGCGCAACCCGGGCGGTCTCCGTCTTGAGACCGCGGCTTGCCTTCTGTACTTGAGCCTTGGAAGTCTTTATGGCGCACCCTGGGCGGTCTCCGACTTGAGACCGCGGCTTGCCTTCTAGACTTGAGCCTTGATGATCTTCAATCCTTGGAGACGATCTGAATTCTATCAGACCGCCCAGTTTGTGTTGGTTGGTGTTGATAGACCCTGTTGAGTCTGAATCGGGTGACTTGTATTCTTAGGCCGCCCGGTTTGTGAGGAAGGCATCTCGGATGCGGTCTTCTGGGTAAACAATGAAAATTCTTACAAGCACCAATCCATTAACCACCCGAGTTATATACAGATCGCACGGGTTTATCAGTCAAAGCTTATACTCAAGAATGGGACTTACAGAAATCTGAAACTGCAAATTGTTCGAGTTTAATATTAACCACACGACCTATTTATTATTCTCTTTTTTACATGGCACTCCATTTTATGAACTAACTATGTAAGGCCGAGAATTAATCGCGCGGCTTGGTTTCACACGTATGGAGACATCTAATCGCGTGAGACGAATTCAAGTCGCACGTTTTTACAATCAGGATATGATCATTGCAGCGACTTAAAATTGCATTCGGTTGATTCAGGGTATTCTGTTAAGAACCTACAGAGTTCGAATTTCTATCCGCCCGACTATATATCATAACCGCATCAATTTTTTATCAAGGAATGAATGACTGATATTCTTCCGTGTTATATGGCATTTACTGAGTCGAGATCGAAGAAACAGGCCACCCGAATAGAATTTATAGCGTTCAAATGGTTATCTAATTGGAGTTCCGAAAGTTCAGTACCCGAATCAATTGGGTTATTATTAAGTCGCACAACTTGGCTAGAAGAAAGTTAATTATCCGAAACAAAAAGAGATCACAAACAGTCACAAGTAAGTCACATTAAGCGAACAACTAACTAGACAGGTAAAAACTCTCCATTTTATTAGCAAAATATCTTTACATTGTTTAATAAACGACTGGTTAACAAGACCAAACCGTCGGCAATTCAAAATAAGAACAAAATACAACTATTGCCCATCCGACTTGAGCTTTTTAGATGCAGGAGTGCTCGAATGTTCACTGCCGTCAATCGAAACATTGGGAGAATAGCCCTAGCTGTCCGGCGAAGACGAGCCGCTTAGCTCGCCCGACTTGCATTCGGCTTCTTCAGAATCACTGGATTCAGAGTACAAGCCGGTCTCTCCCTTCTTAGCCGCAGTGGGCTCTTCAGCTTCATCATCCTCATCATCACTCTCCTCCGAACTGGTCCCGTCGACCTTATTCTTCCCTTTTGCTTTCCGCCTAAGCTTGTCCAGCTTCTTTTGCAAGATCGGATAGGCATCCGAAAAGGTGAAGTTCTGAAAGTCGGGCGCCAACCCGCCAAGCTCCCTCAGGCGGTAAAAAGCTCCATCGATCCCCTCTGCTAGGTGGGGGAAGAGCTCTTCCTGATAGACCGGGTCGGTCTCATCATACTTTTTCTGCAAAAAGAAATAAAGGTAAGTCCGCACGGTCTGGTAAAAAAGAAAACCGGCTAACAAGGTGATAACATACCAACTCTGCTTCCTTTAGTCGTTCGACTTACTTTTCCAATGCAGCGACCTTCTTTTCTAAATGATCATTTGCTCTGATTAACCTTTTGAAGGTCATGCCCATGAAGTGGTTGGTAATAAATGATGTAGGGGTACCGTGACAACGTGTACGTTACGCTAACGGAAAGACATTCATCACAGAAATTAAAATAACATAGGAGGGCTCCGACCAAAAGCGAACGAAAAGGGGTCGGTTGGCTCCCAAATCCGATGGAGAAAAAATATGCGGGACTCGATACAACGTTCTTAGGACCTACCTCTCCAACAAGCACACAACTCACCGCACCTACACAAGCATCTATTCCATCAATCGATTCATTTCAAAACGCAGCGACAATATTTTGGAGCGGCGGTGAACATTCAAGCGGCGATAAAGCTTTAGTTGAGATTAACTCCCTTGTTAATGCTAAGTGCGCCAATCTTGGAGAGCAAACCAAGGCTAGGCCGAGTTTCGCTCCCGCACCGGATCTACCCGATCTGAACAACAAGAGATTCAATAACAACACTATTATTTCAGATCTTGCAAGCGAAAAGATTTAAGATCGCGGATAAAACGATTCGACAAAACCTCCACAAACTAAAGCGTAGAAAGAATCACTAACAAGGAGAGGGGTTACCCAACCAAGAAGATGAACACACAAGATAAGGTGGGAGAATCTCTCTCTCCACGATTCCACCGGCGTCGCACCGAACGGAGAAGCACCCTTTCTTCCTTGGAGTCGCACCACGGAAGTCTCGTCGAAGTCGCACCGAAGAGGATGGAGGGAGGCGGCCTTGGAGTCACACCAAGAGGGGGGGGGGGGGGGGGGGGGGGGGGGGGGGGGGGGGGGGGGGGGGGGGGCGGCGGCTAGGAGGGAGAACTCCTTGTGGCCGAAATTTCCAAGGGGAAATAGGGTTTGGTTTTTTTGTTCTTCAATTATTTTCATTCCTTCATAAAGACCTCCTTAAATAGGAGTTTACACAAAATCTTAACCATCCATGATGGAGATAAAATCTTATCCATCCGTAAGGTTAAATACACACCAAAATAAATAAAGAGTTCAAAATTAAAATTACAACCACTTTAATAAATATAAAATTATCATCTAGCATGAAATAATTTTATATTTATTAATATAAAATAAAAGTGCATGAATAAAAGTTAAATTTTCATGGCGGTTTTGGCACGCCGCGGGCGGAGATTATAACGCGGACTTCCTTCAGCATCAACATGGCACCTCGGATCTTTGTGGCGCAGTGCCTCGGCAGCCAGGTCATCATCATCAAGGAGTGTCGGAGGGAACGCGCCATCAATCCTCCCCCACTCAAAATCAAGCATCTCCGATGCGTGGTCCGAGAGGTAGCGGCGGAGAAGATCAGCATCCAGTCGTTGAAGCTCCGTCGCGAGGACCCAAGAATCGTGTGAAGGAGGGCGATCACGCCAACGGATGAGGAAGCGGTAAGTAGCACCCTCTGAGGTAGTATGTGGCTCCGCAAACAGTATCATGTCCGGAGTGAGAAAAGTCTTCGGAAACCTGGGGAACATATCAGCAGTAGGAATAAAAGTATGCGACTTACCATCCGGTGAAATACCTGTGGGAACCGATAGAGAGAGGTCATCCGTACTACCACTCCCCAACCCATTAGAAGATTTGGTGGAAGGAGAAGACGTCAAGGAACTCAACTCATGTGGAGGCGATACAAACATCGTTAAATCCGAGACGTTAAAAATAGGGGAGATTCCCCATTCGGCAGGCAAATCCAAAACAAAAGTGTTGTCACCTATTTTCTCGATGATCCGAAAAGGGCCGGCGCGCTTAGGTGCTAACTTTTTAACGGTGCCAGATGGCAAACGCTCGGGAACTAATCGTACTAAAACCAAATCGCCAACCTTGAAGTGTGACACTCTCTGATGTATATTGGTGTGCGCCTGGTAAGAATCGTATTGAGCAGTCAAGGTAGCTCGTATACGTGCATGTAAGTCATGAATATGTTGGGCGAAGGATTGTGCGAAATGACTTGTCTTGTTCGTTGGGGGCAACAGAACCAAGTCAAGAGGCACATGGGCCTTGTACCCGTGAACAATCTCGTTCGGAGACAGACCGGTGGACCAATTTTTGGAATTTAGTTCTATGCGGGATTCTCCAACGGGTGCGGTGACAACAGAGTGAATGGACCCAAGTGGGTCGGTTAACACCAAGTTATCACGTTCGGGTGAGATAAGACTTCTTGGAACACCTGCTAATTCATTATATAATTTTAAATCCAAGGTCATCATAGGATGGGTAGTCGCACGAACTATAGCAGCGGGGTCTTTGGGAGATAAGAATGTTAAAAAGTTCATAACTTCGTTCCCAAGACTAGATTCAAAAATGCTAGCACTCTCAAAGGGAGTGGTATCGGGAGCACGAAGCCTAGGTCGATCCCAAAATTTATGGTCAACTAGCATAGGAAGGACAACCCAACGAAACCACTCATCTCGTCCCGCGGTGGTAACGGGTTCCATACCATACATCAAGGTCGGGACTGAATTAGGGGGGACCCAAGCAATCATAAATGGGTGACGGTTCAATAGGGGAGCTAACACTAGCATATGGTCCGCTAGTGCAGAGAATGTGCCCGCACAACTACTACCAACAGATAACGGATTGGACCACTTATCCTCCCCACTTGAAGACACAGGAAACTCACTAGCCCTAATCCCGCTATCAAGAGTGTGAGGAGCTAATAAGGGTCGCCCCATCTCCTCAGCCTTCTCACCAACATCATCGGAATCACTCGGCTCTATCTTAGAATTTTTAACAACCTCCGGAATGATCTCGGGATGACCAACAGGAGGCTCCCTAAAGATAATGGGATCAAGTAAAGGTCGACTAATCAGGGCAACCTCAGTCTCACATACTAAGCTAAGCGTGGTTGTTTCAGCAGTGACAATATTGTCCTTAGAAAGGCTTGGATTAATAGGGTCAGCCTCAGCTTTAACGATTAAGCCTAATGTGTTCGTTTCGGAGGGGCTAATACAGTCTATAGGCCGATTTTGACTAACAGTGTCAAAATCCTCTTTCGTTGCTAGGCACGGTGGTGTCGACTCAGTAGAGCTACAAGTACTTCTAGGTGGGACCAAAGGCGTCTTAGGCGGAGTGGACCTAAGAGTGATAAGCTGACCATTATGTTGGAATTCTATCGTGTTGTCATGGTCATCGTGGATGACCACATGGTCAGAAAGCCATGGGCGTCCTAGCAATACATGACAATCCTTCATAGGAAGGACATCACACCAAACATGCTCAGAATAAACTTTGATGGTGAGGGGCACCAAACATCGCCTAGACACTAAAACAGTGCTCTCGTCAGAACACACAAGCTGATAGGGACGGGGGTGCGGCTCGGTGGTCAAACACATCCTCGTGATAGCATTTTCAGAAATGACATTCATGCGGCAAATACTATCGACAACTAGTTTGCACCACTTCTCACCGTGCTTAAAATTTTTCGAAAATTTTCTTGTTATGTCACGGTCAAACCTAATCACTCTTGCAACGGTGTCCCACCCTTTATCTAACGCTCGAGGTTTAGTGTTATAACTTTTATTAGTGGGGTGTGACACTCCATCCTGAGGAATAGTGGTTAGAGTTCGGGGGGTCTCTCTAGTCATCCTAAGAGTGTGAACACAATACTAAAATATTTCAGATTTTAGGCCGTTACAAGCATAAATTTGAATTTTGAATTTCAAAAATTTGAATTTTGAATTTGAATTTTGAATTTCAAATTTTGAATTTTGAATTTGAATTTTGAATTTCAAAAATTTGAATTTTGAATTTAAATTTTGAATTTCAAAATTTTGAATTTTGAAGTTGAAATTTGAATTTCAAAAATTTGAATTTTGAATTTCAAAAGTTTGAATTTTGAATTTGAATTTTTGGATTTCAAAAGTTTGAATTTTGAAATTTGAATTTTGAATTTCAAAAATTTGAATTTTGAATTTGAATTTTGAATTTCCAAAATTTGAATTTTGAATTTCAAAATTTGAATTTTGAATTTGAATTTTCAATTTCAAAATTTGAATTTTGAATTTGAATTTTGAATTTTAAATTTTGAATTCCTAGCTAAGATAAGATATAATTTAGGATTGTGCCAATTAAGTTTTATGCCGCTATTCGCAAGCCCGATTTTGAAAATTAATTATTTTTGGAAACAAATCGGGCAAGATTAATTAAGATTTGGTTGTTTTGGAAAGGAATCGTGCAAGATTAATTAAGATTTGGTTGTTTTGGAAAGAAATCGTGCAAGATTGATTATTTGTCGGCGTCCTACGGTAAGAAATAAATTAGGATGGTATCAATTAAGATTAATAATTTTTTTTTTATTTTATTTTAATGCTGACAATAGAGTGAGGATTGTCCAGAATTTTTTTTTTTTTTTTTTTTTCGACAAAAAATTCAGATTTCAGACCGCTATTCGCACTCCACCGGGACAGAATTACGACGTTTCTAATTTTCAGGCCGACCTACGAGGACGAATCGAAAAAGTTTCAGTTTTAATGTTGCTGAAAATACGTGCAGGAAGCTACAGAAAAAATTTCAGATTTTTCTGACAAGTTTTAAATTTCTGAGTTTTTACTAAACGCAGACCAACCGAAAATTTTCAGATTTTGACCGTGCTAACGAACGCACCGACTAGAGGACGGATAACCTACCGATCTTAGAGTAAGGATGGTGTCGAGATAGAACTCAACACAACCTTCCTCTGATACCAAATTGATGTAGGGGTACCGTGACAACGTGTACGTTACGCTAACGGAAAGACATTCATCACAGAAATTAAAATAACATAGGAGGGCTCCGACCAAAAGCGAACGAAAAGGGGTCGGTTGGCTCCCAAATCCGATGGAGAAAAAATATGCGGGACTCGATACAACGTTCTTAGGACCTACCTCTCCAACAAGCACACAACTCACCGCACCTACACAAGCATCTATTCCATCAATCGATTCATTTCAAAACGCAGCGACAATATTTTGGAGCGGCGGTGAACATTCAAGCGGCAATAAAGCTTTAGTTGAGATTAACTCCCTTGTTAACGCTAAGTGCGCCAATCTTGGAGAGCAAACCAAGGCTAGGCCGAGTTTCGCTCCCGCACCGGATCTACCCGATCCGAACAACAAGAGATTCAATAACAACACTATTATTTCAGATCTTGCAAGCGAAAAGATTTAAGATCGCGGATAAAACGATTCGACAAAACCTCCACAAACTAAAGCGTAGAAAGAATCACTAACAAGGAGAGGGGTTACCCAACCAAGAAGATGAACACACAAGATAAGGTGGGAGAATCTCTCTCTCCACGATTCCACCGGCGTCGCACCGAACGGAGAAGCACCCTTTCTTCCTTGGAGTCGCACCACGGAAGTCTCGCCGGAGTCGCACCGAAGAGGATGGAGGGAGGCGGCCTTGGAGTCACACCAAGAGGGGGGGGGGGGGGGGGGGGGGGGGCGGCGGCTAGGAGGGAGAACTCCTTGTGGCCGAAATTTCCAAGGGGAAATAGGGTTTGGTTTTTTTGTTCTTCAATTATTTTCATTCCTTCATAAAGACCTCCTTAAATAGGAGTTTACACAAAATCTTAACCATCCATGATGGAGATAAAATCTTATCCATCCGTAAGGTTAAATACACACCAAAATAAATAAAGAGTTCAAAATTAAAATTACAACCACTTTAATAAATATAAAATTATCATCTAGCATGAAATAATTTTATATTTATTAATATAAAATAAAAGTGCATGAATAAAAGTTAAATTTTCATGGCGGTTTTGGCACGCCGCGGGCGGAGATTATAACGCGGACTTCCTTCAGCATCAACATGGCACCTCGGATCTTTGTGGCGCAGTGCCTCGGCAGCCGGGTCATCATCATCAAGGAGTGTCGGAGGGAACGCGCCATCAATAAAACTTTCAGACCAACCCGCGCGGCTTGCCGGGCGAGCTCTTCTTCAGGAATCCTCCTTAACTGCCTGAAGTTGCGCTGACCATACATGGCGATGCCGGCGGCTTCTGCGTGTCGGCCGGATTTCTCATTTATCCAGTGGGGGAGTGCAGTTGCGACCTGCACACCATCGCAGTCCGGGTGCCAGGATAAGACCATGCGGCCTTTCAAATCCTTCAGTTTGCTGAAGGATTGAAGAGAAGAGAAGCCGCCGGAGGAGGCCGAATCCTCGCCGTCAGACGTCGGCGGCTTGTCTCTCCTCTGCCTTTTTTCACTCTGAGTCAGAACCAAGTCGGCTGGACTGACCGGCTTGTTCCTGGGAACGGTAGCCTCGGCTGGAAAAGAGAAATAGAAGTATCAGAACAAGAGGTCGCGCGACCAATATCAAAACAGGAAGCGGGTTGAAGGAAACTTACTGTCCTCAGGCCGGACATTCTCCAGCTGAGCAAGCAGCGGAATGTAATGGCTTACGTTAAGCCGCTCGTTCTCAAGAAGTTTGCAGGTCTTCATCTCGACCTCGTTGACGGCGACCTATTGAAAGGCCTCCTCTGGCCGAACCTGTGGGTTATGGTTTAGCAGGCCAAGACGGCCTTCAAATATCAGATATCTTTCCGACCAGGCCGTGATCTTGTTCGCAAGATTAACCACTTTCAATCCCCTGCAATCGAAATACAAGTGGCCTTTAAAAACATTCGACTCGGAATCCGGGATAGCCCGCACCGAGAAGATTCTTCTAAAGAGGTCCATCGAAAAGCGGACTCTTTCAGATCGCAGATAAGCAATGAAGCTGCATATGCCGTCCATCGAATTAGGGGAAATTTGACCGGGAACAACCCCGTAATGGTCAAAGACCATGGCGAGTTTGAAGGATATTGGAATTTTGAAACCGCAATCGAAGTGATCGATTGGGATAGCAATCTGGTTTGGTGCAGAGGAATTTATTCGCTCGTCACGAAGTGGAATCCGCGCGAGTAGCGGACTCCCTACCATGTGCTTCTCAACAAATTCGTCCAACTCTGCTTTGGTCAGTCGGCATTCCTCGTGATCTGCCGAATGGAATGATAAAGCTGCTTCAGATCGGGTAGCGGACACTTTCGCAGGTCGCTTCGGCTGACGCTTCACTCCCATCTTGAGATTCTGCTGAATGGGTCTCCGGAAAGGCGCTACTTATAAGAGTAAGTGATCTGCACTTAGCAAAAGTCAAATCGCGGCTAGCCTAATCAACCCGCACGGACAAATTTTTGTATAGAAAGCTAGTTCATTAGCAGCAAACCACAGGAAGTAAAATCCAAGCAAGCGGTTTAAAAAACAGTAGAAACAAGCCGCTCGGCTTGCAAAACAATTCACAGGCATCAATCAATATACAAAGGAAGAAAATAAACACATTCAAATAAATAGATCGCACGGTCTGCAAAACAAACCGAATATCACAAAATTAAGCTCAAGCAGTTAAGTTGTCCGAAGGACCGAATAGAATATTTCAAACGATTGTCTTAAAACCGCTCGTCACTAGCGGGTATCACTCGGCACATCCTCTATATGAAGTCGCGCGACATGGTCGCCGATTTGAAGAATAGTTCCTTGCATCTGATTAATACTATGATTAAGGTGGTTTATCATGCTATGAAGCCGTGCGGCATCCCGCTCTACTCGCGCTGCCGGGATCACGCGACCAGGTAGGGCCGCTGCGGCCTCATTTACATTAGCAGTAGGGTGGATCATCCCCACCGCTGGAAGAGTTGAACTCATCCCAACAGTCGGGCGGTGTGATCCACGCCGACCTTCATCAACAGCATTAAGAGGACGCCAGCTTCCGACGACCTCCCTTGTCAGATGGAGATACTTTTCTCTATAGTAAGCACAGTCCTGCTCGAGCTTGTGGATTTCCTTTTTTTCCCTATCAAGCCGCGCGGTCAATGCAGCGACCTGGTCTTGTTGCGCTTTCTCCTTCTCTTGTCATTCTTTCCGCTCGGCCTCCATCGCAGCCCGACTTCTCTCTGCTCAGCCTCCATCTCAGCCCACATTGCGGCCTTTTCATCTTGGGCGGCTCTCTCCCGCTCTTCGAGGGCCTTCAACTGCTTCTTGAGGGTTTCAAAATTCTCTTGGAGGCTGGCCATCTCCTCCTCCATCTTGGTATCCGGGTTCACTGAGGAACTCGGAAGGGATGAATCCAGCGGAGGAAGATAAGTCACCAGTTCGCCCGGCTTCATAATAGAATCATGATCGTCTGCAATAAAAATAACAGTCAGAAAGGTCGGGCGAATGTGATTTTATATAACAGGGGGACTGTCAAAAGAAGACCGTTCTTTCCAAACTCTCCTTTCTTACAAGCTGCAGCAGTTCAGTTAATGTTCGAACGGATAGGCTGCCTTGCTTGCTCATAATCGATCTTTCGAAGCTGCTCTCTCCACGACCTCTCATTTTGCCTCTGATGAGTCCCAGTTATATATATATTTTTGGTCTCATTTGGGCTGATATTCTAGTCTTTGCACCACATTTTAGGCATGTTTTCATTCATATGTATTATTCCATGATAGGTGCACTATTTATCTCATTTCGGTGTGCAATTGCATTCCTTGTTGTTGGGGGTAAGCACATGGTGCTCCCCTTCGCTTCTTTTATGTTTTTCTGATGCTGGACGTGTATTCCCAGCTGTTATATCTTGTATGCAGGTGACCTGATCGTCCCGTTTTCCCCAGAAGTAATTTCTGTACATATCGTACGGTCGTGCGTTTCCATGACGCACGGTCGGTTGCGATCGTGCATTTGTGTCTGGGCAGAAAATGGAGCGTCAGAGTTTACTCGTGCGTTTTGACGCACGGGCGGATTCGCCCGTTTGTGAGTAAAACGCACGGTCGACCTGTGTCTTTGTGATTTCAGAGCGTTAGAGTTTACCCGTGCGTTTGAACGCACGGGCGATATTGGTCGTGCGTGAGCAAATCGCACGGGCGGCGCAGCTTATTCCCCAAGCCATACTTTATCCGTTAATATCGCACGGTCTGCGCACGGTCGTGCATTCGACCGTGCATGACCATTTTTCAGCCTGTTTGCTATAAAAAGCAGGAATCGAGGCAGTCAACGGGGAGAGCGATTGGAGGCGGACTGGAGCGATTCAGAGAGCGGGAAATCACTTCCTTCCCGCTGCTCTTGAGAGCTGAAGTCTCCCCCTTCATCTCCACCACCATAGAGGCTATTTCCAATGATTTCCACCTCCATCCTTCCATCCGGGAGCACTAGGAAGCTTTCTCCACCATTAGCTCAAGCATTCCTTGCTGAGAGATCAGAGAAGCGCTGAAGATCGTAGGAGCGGTGACAGCCTCCTTCGAGCCAAGCTCACCACCCGAGGGCCGAGTCCGTAAAGAGCCCGACAACCTCTCATTCTGGCCGTAAACCCAAGACGTGACTTCTTCTTTGTGGTCCTCTCTAACCTTTGATGCTTGAACTTCTTTGTTGTTGTTTTATGAACGTTTGTTAAGTTAATCTTAAGGATTATTGCTTGTGTTCATATGCAATGTTGTTGTGATGGCATGAATAGCCCTTCTTCCTTGTGATTTCTGAGATTCGTTGTGTGTGAAGCCACTAGCAATTGCGAGTGGTGATGTTTAGAGAAGAGGTGTGTGCGACCCTCAACCATCATAGTTACATTCCGTCCACGCGCCTTCCGAAGCACGGCATCGCGGCCGTTGCATCCATCTCGCCTTGCGAAGCGGAGTTTTGACCCGCATCTTTCTTTATTCTGCAATAGCATTGGATCCCAAACCAAACCTCCCGTTGTTACTTATTAACCCTTTTAACTGATTTCCTGGTTTGAGCAAATCGTATTACCCAACTTGCAGTCCTTTGAGAACGATATTCGGGGAGTTTCTCCCTATTTTATTACTTGAGCGACCGGTGCACTGCCGTCGTATCGCATTTCGAGCCTGCTAGTTGGCAGTGCCGTAATAGCGCATCAGCCTCCGCTTGGCAGCAGAAAATTGAGCAGCGGAGGGAAAGAAGCTTGGAGATGGGTTCAGTAACAAGTCGCGCGACTTGTTTCGAGACCGCATTTTGAAAAAATGAACAGGGCGGTAACTCGCAACTCCTTTACCTCGCATAAGAAGATCGAGCGGTGGCGGCGGCGGCTTGTCCAGTTGATCTCTCACTTTCTCCGCCTTCGCCCTTATAAGCCACAGTTTGGCCATCACAGAATCCTCAGCCAGGACGACCTTCTCGATTCTGGTCGCATCTTCAGCCAGGGCAGCTTTCTTAAGTCTGGTCGCATCCTCTCCAGGGGAATCGGTCGCATTCAGGTCGGCAAAAGTCCCCAGTAATTCATCCTGCTTCTTGAGAGAATCAAAGTCCTTGATAATATCGCTCACAGATATGCTGTGAGCATCAGCAAGAGCCTGGTCTCCCAGCTTGGGGGATGGAGTTGTTAGGCCCTCAGAAACTTCCCTTTCGCGTGCCTTGTCTTGAAGACTACCCGTTCCCGGCCTTTTTGAGGCCGCTCTATTCCTCTCCTTCATACTCTTGGCTTTCCTCAAAAGCCTCTCTGTGGTTGTCTCTGCTCTCTTCCGCTTCTTCGCCGACTCTTGCTCGGCTTGCTGCGAGCGAACAGGACTATCTTCGACATTCACCGGTGGCGCTGGGCTCTGCTATTCGTTCGGCTTGGGAGAATCAACCGTCTCTCCATCATCCCTTATCTTCAGATTAAACCCCCGGAAGGGGTGATCTCGATATTGAAAGAATCATCGCCGTCAGTTTTCGAAAGGGCTGCTTCGGATTTCATCTTGTCTGCAAGAACGGGCGGATTGGTCTCCTTATTAGGAGGGGGAAGCGAGTCGGCTGGGGGCAGGTTGGAACCACCCGCTTCGTCTCTGGTCAAATCAACTGTTAACACAGGGCGCATGTCAGTCGGCTTGCCCGTAGAAGTAATAGTGACGGACAGATCAACCTTTTTGGGTTGATGGGTCTTCTTGTTTTTCTTCTTCCTCTCTTTTTCGCGGTCTCCCACACGGTCTTTGGTCAACTTCTGGCAGTTTTCAAGCTCGACCATAACGTTCACCATCTTGATCGGGCTTATTAGCCGGAGGGTTCTGACCGCGAGAGGCGAGTAGCGATCCGTGATAATACTTTAGTTATGCAGAAACAGAAGCTTGAAGAACATTTATAACCCACGAGGCAAGATTGGCGCGGTCTCCGACTAGAACTAATATTTTCGAAATCTCTTCGGGATTTGAAAATATGCGGGGATTATGTTTACCCAGAAGACCGTATCCGAGTTGCCTTCCTCACAAACTGGGCGGTCTGAGAATACAAGTCGCCCGATTTAGACTCAACAGAGTCTATCAACACCAACCAACACGAATCGGGTGGTCTGATAGAATTCAGATCGTCTCCAAGGATTGAAGATCTCCAAGGCTCAAATCCAGAAGGCAAGCCGCAGTCTCAAGTCAGAGACTGCCCAGGGTGCGCCACGAAGACTTCCAAGGCTCAAGTCCAGAAGGCAAGCCGCGGTCTCTAGTCGAAGACCGCCCAGGGTGCGCCATGAAGACTTCCAAGGCTTAAGTCCAGAAGGCAAGCCGCGGTCTCAACTCGGAAACCACCCAGGGTGCGCCATGAAGACTTCCAAGGCTCAAGTCCAGAAGGCAAGCCGTGGTCTCAAGACGGAGACCGCCCGGGTTGCACCATCGCCTTGGTCGCAGCATCTTCAGTCACCGGCCAAGACAGATCGGAAGCGCAAGCCGCCAAGCCATGCGGCTTCTTTCTTTTCTCCTTTCTGTATCCCGTCATCGCCTGCCCGATTCTCCTGTACCCGGGCAGGCGGTTATTTTATCCCTTCTCGTTCGGGCAGGCCCCCGAGCCTATAAATAGGGGGCGGTGATGTTCCCAAGACATGCACACTCGAATCCAGGAGCTCGCTTGTTTGATCCGCAGTCTCGAGTTTCCTGTCTTGCGACCTGTCTGACCGGCCGACTTCTTCTTCTTTTCTGCACTTGCAGCCCACTGTAATCTCTTTATTTCAATCAAAGGAAAGCCCATCACAGGAGTGGCATTTGCCGTGACGGGCGAGGTCTGTCCTTGACCGCTGCCAGCGGTCTCACTTTTTCTAACCAAAAAGTAACCGACAGCCCCAGCCTCCGATTTCCTTCGGAGGTGCAATTTCGGATTCAACACTCCCGAACTCCAGCAACCCGTACTGCAAGCCGTGAGGCCGCCCGAACAACTTAGAATAAGAGGTGATCGCTGCTGCCCGCACAATCCGCAGAAGTTGCACAAGGAATTTTAATCAGCTAACCGGCCGGTCACAAAAAACGAGACCACAAGAAATAAGCGCGAGCTCAGCTTGCACTTGGTGCGATTATTTTGCTGCTACAGTGACTCCTATTTATAGGCGTGCGATCTAATCCAGTCACCATCCTGTGAGATAGAGTCACTGCCCTGACCGCGTGACCAAGACCGGTTAACCCGCGCGTTCAGAAGATCACTCTGCGCTTTGTGAGCTCGCCGACATAAACCCGGACCGCAGATCGCCACTCATCTAAGAAGCCGTGCGATCATGACAACCCGCCCGGTCATGACACCCACCACCTGTGTTCGCAACACGAGACCTCCTCCAGAGACCGCGAACACAGCCAAGTCGACTAAGGCAATAGGCCGCCAAGTTGACCAACACTAGAGACCGCATATACCAGCAGATCGCCAAGGGACCAGCTTATGCGAACTCAAAAGGGGACACCGCGCGACTAAGAAAAACTTAGTCGACGCGCACCACCAAGAACCTGGACAGTCACCAGACCGGACTGCCCATTCTAGAACATAACCCTGTGCAGTTACCACGAACCAGACCACACAGTACAGAGAACAGCCTGCCACGCGGTCTCACGAACTAGACCGCGCGGCCTCACCTTCCTGAAAATAGCTCGCCACGTGGTCACACAAACTAGACCGCTCACCCTCACCTCGACACCTTGGACAGAGAACGGCGGTCAAGCCGAATAGACCTGCGGCTAGACCAAATAGATCAGACCACAGATGGAGACCGTAAGACCGTGCGGTTAGCCAGACCGCACGACCTCCCCCCAGACCCCCAACTTCCACTTCAACATTTTCAACATTTTATAGATGATGTGTGATATTTAATTTGGTAGGTTTTAAAATTAAGCGAAGGTTAAAGATTTTTTCCAAACTATTTCCGATAAAGGCAAGTGTACCTTATCGTCTATAGTATAGGATATTAAGAAATACCAAGGTCGTATTCCATGGGGCGCGTTGATTACTTCTACTTTGAGGAAAGTCGCTATTATCTTATCTAACGATATTTTGGGGTTTTAATTACTTGGCTAGAAAAAGAGAAATTGCAAGCTAAATTTAGAGTTTAGATGATGATAGAAGAAGCTAGTACTCAATCAAAAGTCACCTTGGAGTGAGAATAGACAAGTGAAAAGAGATTAAATCTAATTCCGTTTAAATTGAACTACTTGACCGTGGAGGTTCCCGAAGCTCGAACATGCCTCTCTCGAGGTTAATGTCCAACTAAGTTTAGGAAAAATCAACCGGACTCTCGTCCTATAATCGATTACCTAAAACTTGCTTTACGAAGTGAACCCCGTTATTGGATTTGACTCCAATCCGGGAGATTTACGTCATCCTCTCTCGAGGAGTGCGTGCAACTCTCTTTACCCTTGAGTGATCGATTCATACTTTGAGCCTCTCGGCTAACTAAGTATGAAAACATAAGCGAAAACCATATATCGAAAATATGGCTTCACTAATTAAAAATCAAGGGTAATTCAAGTGTTTATAAAAATGGAAAAAGAAAACTTTAGAAAATCATAACTTGTCTAACTCATCCTCGGATCATTTTGATCGAGTACTAATGAGGATTAGTTAATCATGGTGGAGGGGAAAGAGGAAGAAAAATAAAAATGCATAATAAGAAAATTTAACTAAGTAAGGAGGAGACAAAATAAAGAGAACAACTAATTTTTATTTAAATGAAAACTATTACAAGTCTTAAGAGAAGAGATTGCAAGCTAGGAAAAACAAGTTACAAGCTTAAACTAAACTATTGCATTGAAAGGAAGCTAGTACATTGCATGAGAAAAGGAAGAGAGCATGAAAGTAAAGACACATGAACATGAAAGTGAAAAATACTCAAGATTGGCTCCAATAGCACCTCCCCCACTCCAAAATTCTGAATCCTGGACTCAAGGAGAACCTCTGAATTTATAGGAAAAAATTTCAGATTACACGCCCTTGGTCACGGGCGTGACCACATGTCCGGTCACGGCCGTAACTTTGGACGACCGCATTAAATGCGGCGTGGGCTGGAATTCGGCGCGGCAGCAAAGCAGGGATCACGCTGGAAAGTCACGGTCGTGACAAGTGGTTCACGGGCGTGACTTAGGTTGACTTCTCGATAGTATCTCCACGTCTCGACGGTGGTTCCACGTGGAAGATTCTAAGTTTACACGCCCTTGGTCACGGGCGTGACTTTGGGTCACGGGCGTGACCTGGGGCGTGACTTGGTGTGGGCTAGTTCAAACAGCATGGCATCAATTCTGGACTGATCTTCAGGTTACACGCCCTTGGTCACGGGCGTGACCGAGGGCGTGACATGCCATTTTTCCCGATTTGTCCCAAAATACTGCAAAAATTGAAATTAAGCTAAGTTAGAATCAAAATTACAAAAAGAACTACTTATAACCTAAAATTGACATAAAAAGGAAAATTCATATTAAATATTTACAAAATTTTCTATTAAAAAGTTATAAAAATACTACTTATCAAATACCCCCACACTTGAGGTTTTGCTATTCCAGAGCAAAAGTTTGAGACATAATTTATAAGACATTCTTAAAAAATTTTAATTTAAAACTAAAATTTCATTTAACCAAAAGTTAAGTTAAGAGTAAATTCAAGGGGGAGTTAAGTCCTAAATTATGATGATGATTTGAAAGAGGGAAAAATGTTTAGGCAAGAACTTCTCAAGAAAATTAAGTAGTTTGACAAAATTGTAGAAATTATAAAACTAAATTAAATTAAAATTATAAGAACTCTATCTTAAAAGAATCTTAAGGAAAAGTAAATTACTAAATATTGCTCTCTCCATAATTTTCAACTAAAACTAGAACAATGATAATTGGCTAAGGGGGATTTCATAAAATTTGGCATAAGAAGAGAAATTTTTGAATGGAGGGAATGGAATTTATCATGAAATTTCCTCTTTTTTTCTTTCTTTCTCTTTTTTTTTTCTCTTCTAATAAGAACCCAAAATAAATATGGTTTATGAGTAATGAATTTTATCCTCTTACTCCATGCCATATAATCTTTTCAAATATTTTGGGTGCATATGTTTTAGGGAATAATGAATTTTATCCTCTTATTCCCATGACATATGATCTTTTAATACATTTTTTTTCTTTTTTTTATGCCATCAAAGGGGGTAGGGTAGGGGAAAATAAATCTAGCTAGCTTTAAATCATATTGAGAGCAAATTCTAGTAAAATTAAAATTCCTAAGATCTAAGAAGTTAGAAGAAAATATAATTGAAATCGAAAGAGGTTTAGGAAATTTACTACAAAATGAAGCCATTTAAAAATAAAAAGAGAAGTCATGCTAACAAAATTCTCTAATCAATTTAAAATCATAAGATGATTCTTAAATCAAGATTACCTCAAATTTAAAATTAACAAACTATGATAAGCAAAATTTTAGCCAATTAAAAACTTAAACATGCTTATAAACATTCTCAACTAGATTTCTAAGAAATCACAAAAACAACAAATAGGAGAGGTATAAGATAAAAGTTTTTTTTTGTGTTTTAAGTTTTTTCATATATATTTTTTTGAATTTTTATATTATCTTTTTTTTTGAATTTTTGTCATTAAAAACTATTTACAAAGAAAGGAAACTAGCTTTAAAACTTAACAATTTTTGTTAAGTCTTGGACTTCCCAAGGGCTACCCGGTGAAGGGTTCGCAAGGTACTAGGAGGTGTGATGGGATAAAATCCCAAACTTCCCTTTCCAAGATTTAAATTTTTCTATTTTCTATTTTTTTTTTGAGTTTTTGGTTTTTACAAGTGCTTAAATAAAGGAAAACATAGAAACAAAATGAAAATTTTCTTTTTGTTCATTTTTTTTTGAAAATTTTCTTTTTTAAAACTATTTACAAATATTTACAAAGGGCTATTTACACCCCCATACTTAAAGTTAAGCATTGTCCCCAATGTTTAAAAATAAGTATGAAGTAAGAAAAGGTAAAAAGAAATGCAAGGAAATGCAAGGAAAAAGAAAGAAGGAAAAAGAGCTTCCCTGATAATTTTTTTGAAGCTTTTGTGTTAAAGAAAGAACAAAAACAAGAGAAAATAATAAAAAGATAACCTTGGGGTGCCTCCCAAAAGCGCTTTGTTTAAGGTCGCGTAGCTTGACCCACTTGTCGATCATGTTATATTATGAAGAAATATCGCATCACTCTTGTCATTAGGTAAGTCTCCCGGAAGATACAATTTAAGGCGGTGCCCGTTAACTTTGAAGGAACCTTTTTCCGGGTGGGAAATTAGAATTGTCCCATAGGACCAAACCTCTTTAACAATAAAAGGTCCGGACCATCGAGATTTCAGCTTTCCCGGAAAAAGGCGAAGACGAGAATTATAAAGGAGGACGAGATCGCCTGGCCAAAAAGTTTTTGGAAATTTATATGTTTGTCGTGATAAAACTTTGTTCGCTCCTTATATAATTTGTTAGTCTCATACGCATTTGCTCTCCACTCATCCAATTCGTTCATTTGAAATTTGAATCAAGATTTAAAAATTTAAGCGCCCAAAATGCGCAGTGTTATAATTCGACCGGGAGGTGGCAAGCCTTGCCATAGACCATTCGATATGGTGTACAACCGATAGCGGACTTGTACGCCGTTCGATAGGCCCATAGCGCGTCATCGAGCTTTATTGCCCAATCCTTCCGATTAATAGAAACCGTTTTTTCTAAGATCCGTTTTAATTCTCGATTAACAACTTCAACTTGGCCGCTCGTTTGTGGGTGATATGCAGTGGATAATTTGTGCGTGACACCATATTTTGCTAAGATTTTTGTGAATTGAGTATTGCAAAAATTGGTGCCCCGATCACTCACAATAGCGCGCGGAGTGCCAAATCGAGAGAATAATTTTTTTAAAAAGTTAACGACGACTCGCGCATCATTGGTGGAGAGAGCTTGCGCTTCCGCCCACCTCGAGACGTAGTCGACCGCTACTAGAATATAGTTATTTGAAAACGAAGGAGGGAGAGGACCAACGAAATCAATGCCCCAAAGATCGAAAATTTCGCATTCTAAGAAAATGTTTTGGGGCATCTCATCCCGGCGAGAGATGTTCCCCGACCGCTGGCAGCTGTCGCAAGTACTCACAAGGGTGTGAGCATCTTTGAAGAGCGAGGGCCAATAAAAGCCCTCCTCCAGCGCCTTCCTTGCGGTTCGGTTTGAATGATAATGACCACCGGATGGTCCCTCGTGACAATGTCGTAAAATTTTAAGACCCTCCTCACTCGAGACCCATCGTCTCATCACTTGGTCTGCGCATACACGGAATAAAAAGGGGTCCTCCCAAAAGTAATTCTTTAAATCAGAAAAGATTTCTTCTTTTGCTGACTCGAGAATTCTTTCGGCAGGACCCGGGCTACTAAATAGTTAGCCAGATCTGCAAACCAGGGGGTAGACGATGAATTAATATTTTCGAGAGCGAGGAGGCGCTCTTCGGGAAATTTATCATCGATGTCAGATTCTATCAATACTTCCATGGCGGGGTTTTCTAGACGAGAAAGATGATCGGCCGCCAAGTTTTCGGCTCCTCTTTTGTCCCGGATCTCTAAGTCAAACTCCTGCAAGAGGAGGATCCATCGCAAAAGACGAAGCTTGGCGTCCGATTTGCTTAGAAGATACCTAAGTGCGGAGTGATCCGTGAAGACGATAACTTTCGAGAGGGTGATGTATGACCTAAACTTATTGAAGGCAAAAACGATCGCTAGAAGCTCTTTTTCGGTAGTGGTGTAATTCGCTTGTGCCGACGTGAGTGTTTTGCTCGCATAATAAATAGGGTGGAAATACTTACTCACCCGTTGGCCTAAAACGGCACCAACCGCAATGTCACTCGCGTCGCACATGATTTCAAAAGGGAGCGACCAATCCGGCGCGACTAGAATCGGGGAGTTTATAAGTTTTTCTTTGATAAGTTTAAAGGCCAAATGGCATTCATCGCTAAAAATAAATGAGGATTCCTTTTCAAGAAGATGGGTTAACGGCTTTGTGATTTTGGAAAAATTTTGTATAAAGCGCCGATAGAACCCTGCGTGCCCTAGGAAACTACGAATAGCTTTTACGTTTGTTGGAGGGGGGAGTTTTTCAATCACTTCAATCTTGGCCCTATCGACCTCGATCCCCATGCCCGAAATTTTATGACCAAGGACTAATCCTTCCTTGACCATAAAATGGCATTTCTCCCAATTAAGTGCTAAATTCGTTTCCTCGCATCGCTGCAACACACGCTCAAGATTTTTTAAAAAATTTTAAATGAGTTTCCGAATACAGAAAAGTCGTCCATAAACACTTCCATCACCTCCTCTACTAACTCGTCAAATATCGCCAGCATACATCTTTGAAATGTAGCTGGCGCGTTACAAAGACCAAATGGCATCCTTCGATAAGCGAAGGTGCCAAAGGGACAAGTGAAAGTGGTTTTCTCTTGGTCGTCGGGCGAAATTGGGATTTGAAAATATCCCGACAAACCATCGAGAAAATAGTTGTAGGAGTGACCTGAAAGGCGCTCTAAGATTTGATCAATAAACGGTAGAGGGAAGTGATCCTTACGGGTGGCATCATTTAATTTTCGGTAATTGATGCACATCCGCCAACCCGTAACAGTACGGGTTGGGATCAACTCGTTATTCTCGTTAGCTACTACCGTAACGCCACCTTTCTTCGGTACGACTTGTACTGGGCTAACCCAAGTACTATCTGATATCGGGTAGATAATTCCCGCGTCCAATAGTTTGATCACTTCGGCCTTAACGACTTCTTTCATGTTAGGGTTTAGCCTTAACGACTTCTTTCATGTTAGGGTTTAGCCGCCGTTGAGGCTGGACCGAATTTCGGGAATTATCTTCGAGAAAGATTTTATGAGTGCAGAAGGAAGGGTTTATACCCTTAATATCCGAAATTTGCCACGCAATTGCGTGGCGGTGCTTTCTTAAGACAATAGCTAACTCAGAAATTTCCGAGTTGCTAAGTTCGGATGAAACGATGACGGGTAGCTTCGACTCTTTTTCTAAAAATAAATACTTAAGGTGAGGGGGGAGTTGCTTTAGTTCTAAAACAGGTGGTTCTTCATAAGAAGTTTTGATTTTCAATTTTTCTAAAAATAGTGGTTCGGGTGGTGTGAAACGAGTGACTTCTTCTTCTTCCAGACAAAAGAGTTCGGCGAGCTCGGACTCGTGACTCGAGGTGGAGACTAACTCGGGAGGTGAATCGAATTCCCAACACTCTTCCAGGTAAAAACATGAATCGTCGTTTTCTAATGTGTTCCGCATCGAGGAATTTATGTCGAAAGAAACTTCATCGTCTCCAACCCGAAGGAGGAGCTTTCCGTTACTTACGTCAATAATGGCGCGGGAGGTGGCAAGGAAGGGGCGGCCGAGTATGAGGGGTACTTCGGCATCCTCTTCGATGTCAAGAATGACAAAGTCCACCGGGAAGATGAACTTGTCGACCTTGACGAGCACGTCCTCCACTATTCCTACCGGATATTTTAAAGAGCGATCCGCTAATTGAATACTCATTCGAGTGGGGCTTGGATTTCCTAGACCTAGCTTCTTAAATAGTGAAAAAGGCATGAGATTGATACTTGCTCCCAGATCCGCTAAAGCATGTTTTACTAACGAATTGCCAAATAAACACGGGATGGAGAACCGTCCCGGGTCATTCACTTTTCTAGGCAATTTGTTGAGTACAACCGCGGAGCATTCTGCGTTCAAAGAAATATGCGAAATATCTTCTAATTTTTTCTTATTAGAGAGCAACTCCTTAAGATATTTCGCATATTTAGGCATTTGAGAGATAGCCGCGCAGAAGGGTACATTAATGTGAATTTGCTTTAAAATATCTAAAAACTTTTTATAATTCTTTTCGGCGCTTTCGCTTTTAAACTTAGATGGATACGAAATATTAGAAGTAGAAGCGCGCGGAGCTAACGTAGCAGGTAAATTCAAAGATAAAATAGGAAGGGGAGGGGAGGAAGTTACCATGGGTTCGTCCTGCTTTGAAACCACCTCCTTCCCGCTTCGGAGTGTAGTCGCATTTGCACTCTCCCTTGGGTTTGGCTCCGTGTTTCCCGGAAGGGCTCCTTGCTGGCGCTCGAAGATTATCTTTGCTAGCTGGCCCACTTGGTTCTCCAAATTTTTGATCGATCCAGTGAGGTTCCGGATGTTCGCTTCATTTGTAGCAACATATTTTGCTAAAACCTCTTCAAGCGGAGAGGGCTTTTGCTGTTGCGGTGGAAAATCGGGTGGATTAAAATTTGGAGGGGGAGTTAAATTAAGAAGTTGATTTGGAGGTTGATTTAAATTTAAGGGACGCTGAGCATTTCCTTGATTGCTCCATGAGAAATTCGGATGATTCCTATAACCCGCATTGTAGGTGTTATTATACGGAGCGGTGTTCGGGTTATAGGAAGGCCGAGGCGGATTTCCCATGTAATCAACTTGCTCTTCAAGTAAAACATTATTAGCCCAAGGAGGAGTGGCGGAGGAAGCAGACATCTCCGCCACTTGCTTTGTTAAGCGCTCAACTTGTAAAGCCAAATTTGCGTTAGCGTCTATTTCAAAAATTCCGGCCGGCTTATTAGGCCGCGCTCGGGGCATGTTCCATTGGTACGCATTTGTGGACATCTCTTCGAAAAGCTCTTGAGCGGCGATCGGGGTTTTATTATTTAATGTCCCTCCGGCGGCCGCATCAATCATTTGCCTCGTTTGGAGATTTAAGCCATTATAAAATATTTGCACTTGTTGCCAAGTGGCAAGTGCATGGTGAGGGCATCGGCGCAAAAGCTCCTTGAAGCGCTCCCATGTGTCATAGAGAGTCTTCGAGTTGATTTGCATGAACGACGCAATATCCGTGCGCAATTTAGCGGTCTTTGAAGGCGGGAAATATTTATTGAGAAATTTTTCCGCCATTTCGGCCCATGTAGTGATGGATCCCCTTGGTAGGGAGCCCAGCCACTGCTTGGCCTTAGACCGCAAAGAAAAAGGAAAAAGACGTAATCAAATGGCGTCATCGGTGATGCCATTGATCTTAAATGTGTCGCAAATTTCAAGAAAGTAAGAAATATGTGAGTTTGGATCCTCGTCCGGTTGACCATCAAAGGTCACCGATTGTTGCACCATTTGTATGATGCTGGACTTGATCTCAAAATTATTGTTCGCCACCGTGGGGCGAACAATACTCGATTTTGTGCCTTCTAAATTCGGCCGCGCATAATAGGACATGGTTCGTTGCGCGTCCTCATTAGGATTTGGCTCGTTAAGATTAGGAGGATTAAGATTATGATCCATGTTCGCTGCGTTAGTGTCCCCGAACGACTCTTCGGATTCTACTTGATTTCCTTGATCACGAGAACGGCGGTGCCTCAAAAGGGTTCGCTCGATTTCCGGATCAAAAGGAAGAATCGAAGTGCTACCACGGGTCATACACTAAAAAGAGAAGGAAGGAAGAAGAAAAAGAGAGAATATTTTTTTTTGTTCTTTTAGGCAGATTAAGTTAGTCTTGGACTTCCCAAGATCTACCCGGTGAAGGGTTTGCAAGGTACTAGGAGGTGAGATGGGATGACACCCCAAACGTCCCTTTCCAAGATTTTAATTTCACCCTTAAGATTTTCAAAAATAGAAAAACTAAAATAAAAACAACATGATAAAATTAATAGCTATCCTTGTTTCAAAATATCTACGCAAAGTCCCCGGCAACGGCGCCAAAAACTTGATATTTAATTTGGTAGGTTTTAAGATTAAGCGAAGGTTAAAGATTTTTTCCAAACTATTTCCGATAAAGGCAAGTGTACCTTATCGTCTATAGTATAGGATATTAAGAAATACCAAGGTCGTATTCCACAGGGCGCGTTGATTACTTCTACTTTGAGGAAAGTCGGTATTATCTTATCTAACGATATTTTGGTGTTTTAATTACTTGGCTAGAAAAAGAGAAATTGCAAGCTAAATTTAGAGTTTAGATGATGATAGAAGAAGCTAGTACTCAATCAAAAGTCACCTTGGAGTGAGAATAGACAAGTGAAAAGAGATTAAATCTAATTCCGTTTAAATTGAACTACTTGACCGTGGAGGTTCCCGAAGCTCGAACATGCCTCTCTCGAGGTTAATGCCCAACTAAGTTTAGGAAAAATCAACCGGACTCTCGTCCTATAATCGATTACCTAAAACTTGCTTTACGAAGTGAACCCCGCTATTAGATTTGACTCCAATCCGGGAGATTTACGTCATCCTCTCTCGAGGAGTGCGTGCAACTCTCTTTACCCTTGAGTGATCGATTCATACTTTGAGCCTCTCGGCTAACTAAGTATGAAAACATAAGCAAAAACCATATATCGAAAATATGGCTTCACTAATTAAAAATCAAGGGTAATTCAAGTGTTTATAAAAACGGAAAAAGAAAACTTTAGAAAATCATAACTTGTCTAACTCATCCTCGGATCATTTTGATCGATTACTAATGAGGATTAGTTAATCATGGTGGAGGGGAAAGAGGAAGAAAAATAAAAATGCATAATAAGAAAATTTAACTAAGTAAGGAGGAGACAAAATAAAGAGAACAACTAATTTTTATTTAAATGAAAACTATTACAAGTCTTAAGAGAAGAGATTGCAAGCTAGGAAAAACAAGTTACAAGCTTAAACTAAACTATTGCATTGAAAGGAAGCTAGTACATTGCATGAGAAAAGGAAGAGAGCATGAAAGTAAAGACACATGAACATGAACATAAAAGTGAAAAATACTCAAGATTGGCTCTAATAGCACCCCCCCCACTCCAAAATTCTGAATCCTGGACTCAAGGAGAACCTCTGAATTTATAGGAAAAAAATTCAGATTACACGCCCTTGGTCACGGGCGTGACCAAGGGCGTGACTGCACTATTCACATCGGATACGACAGCGGCGTGGGCTTTTTGGACGGCGCGGAGAAAAATGACATGTCACGGGCATGACTTGTCGGGTCACGACCGTGACTTTGGACGGACGCATTAAATGCGGCGTGGGATGGAATTCGGCGCGGCGGCAAAGCAGGGATCACGCTGGAAAGTCACGGCCGTGACAAGTGGGTCATGGGCGTGACTTAGGTTGACTTCTCGACAGCATCTCCACGTCTCGACGGCGGCTCCACGTGGAAGATTCTAAATTTACACGCCCTTGGTCACGGGCGTGACTTTGGGTCACGGGCGTGACCTGGGGCGTGACTTGGTGTGGGCTAGTTCAAACAGCGTGGCATCGATTCTGGACTGATCTTCAGGTTACACGCCCTTGGTCACGGGCGTGACCGAGGGCGTGACATGCCATTTTTCCCGATTTGTCCCAAAATACTGCAAAAATTGAAATTAAGCTAAGTTAGAATCAAAATTACAAAAAGAACTACTTATAACCTAAAATTGATATAAAAAGGAAAATTCATATTAAATATTTACAAAATTTTCTATTAAAAAGTTATAAAAATACTACTTATCAATTTGTTGGTTTATTCGTCAAGTGAAGAGGAGCATGCTTGGCATTTGCGTCTGGTGATGTCTACTTTGTGGGCACATAAGCTATATGCCAAGCTGAGCAAATGCGAGTTCTGGCTTTTGCAAGTCTCCTTCTTGGGTCACGTGGTGAGCAAGGGTGGCATCTCTGTGGACCCAGCTAAGGTTGCTGCTGTTTTGGATTGGAAAAGACCGGCAACGCCTAAGGAAATCCGGAGTTTCTTGGGTTTGGCAGGCTATTATCGAAGGTTTGTGGAAGGATTCTCAGGTATTTCCGCACCTCTGACTAGGTTGACACGGAAGGGAGCAGCTTTCGATTGGAGAGAGCAGTGCGAGGAGGCCTTTCAGGAGTTAAAGAGAAGACTGTGTTTCGCCCCAGTTTTGGCTCTCCCTATTGAGGGAGTAGAGTTTAAGGTTTATGTTGATGCTTCGCGGATAGGACTTGGGTGCGTCCTCATGCAAGAAGGCAAGCTCATTGCGTATGGGCCGAGGCAGCTAAAGGTTCATGAGAGGAACTACCCGACATATGATTTAGTGTTTGCAGCTATGATTTATGCCATGAAGCTGTTGAGGCATCTCTTGTATGGGGTGGTGTGCAAGATCTATTCAGATCACAAGAGCTTGATTTATGTGTTTTCTCAGCGAGAACTGAACTTGCGCCACCATCGGTGGATGGAGTACGTGGCAGATTATAATGTGGAGATCCTGTATCACCCAGATAAGGCAAATGTTGCGGCGGATGCCCTAAGCAGGAAATCGGCTTCTGTTTTCAGACACTCCGTGCAGTCTCTGGTTGAAGAGTTCCTTTTGATGAGTATCACGGTGAAGCCCAGGGGTGAATCGTCGTGTATGGGGGTTGAAGAACCTTCTTGGATTACTCTGGCAAAGTCACATCAGAAGGATGATCTGGATTTGCAACACCTCTGAGGCAGAGCAGAGAGAGGCGAGTTGCCGGATTTCTCGTTCGATGTTGAGGGTACATTGAGGTACCGTGGTAGGCTTTGCATACCCGCTGTGTAGGAGATTCAGGCGAAGATTTGCGAGGAGGCTCACAACTCTTGCCTATCTTATCATCCTAGCTCTTCGAAGATGTATCACGATTTGAAGCAGATCGTGTGGTGGTCAGGTATGAAGGGCGATATTGCAAGGTTTGTGTCGCAATTCTTCACTTGTCAGCGCATCAAGGCGGATCATAGGAGACCCGGGGGCAAGTTGGCACCGTTGGATATTCCTTTGGGGTAATGGGAGAGTATCTCCATGGATTTTATTACTGGTTTACCAAGATCCCCTCAGGGACATGATGCAGTGTGGGTGATCGTGGATAGGTTGACCAAGTGTGCTTATTTTGTTTCGTACAAGACTAGTTATTCGATGGAGAAGATTGCGTTTCTGTATGTGCAGGAGGACATTAGACAGCATGGAGTGCCCGCGAGCATTGTGTCCGATCGGGAATCCAGGTACACCTCCCATTTTTGGCAGAGTCTGCAAGGGGCTTTGGGCACAGATCTCAGGTATTCTACAGCCCATCACCCGCAGACGAATGGGCAGACGGAAAGGGTAAATCAGATCGTGGAGGATATGATCTGGTGTTACATTTTGGAGCATGGAGGAGCTTGGGATGAACGCCTTGGGCTCATGGAGTTTGCATTCAATAATTTTTATCAGGAGAGCTTGTAGATGACTCCTTTCGAGGCTCTGTATGGGAGGTGTTGTCGGACTCCCCTATTTTGGGCTGAAGAGGGCGAGAATCCAGATTTGGGCCCTGAGGCTTTGGAAGAGATGAGCATTGTTGTGACGCAGATCGGTGAGTAGCTCCAGGTAGCTCTGGAGCGCTATGAGAAGTACGCCAATCGGCGTAGGGTGATTTGGAATTTGCGGTGGGGGACATGGTCTTCCTAAAAGTGTCCATGATGGCAGGTGTTAAATGATTAGGGAAGAGGCGTAAGCTGGACCCCAGGTTTGTAGGTCCATTTGAGATCGTCGAGCGCATCGGAGTTTCTGCTTACAGGTTATCGTTACCTGCCTTTTTCCCTGGTGTGCATGACATATTTCATGTATGCTAGTTGCGGAAGTGCGTCCTCACCGATCGCCATGTTCTGGATTCTTTGCCAGCGCTGCACTCCAATCTATCTTTTGTGGAGCAGCCTGTTAGTATCTTGGAGAGGCAGGAACGGGTGTTGCGAAGGAAGTCCATCCCTATGGTGAAGGTCCTTTGGGGTAATCAGGATGTGCGGGGCGCAACCTGGGAGCTAGAATCATTGATGAAGGAGTCTTATCCTCACCTTTTCTGCTAGTTTTCCCCGGTAAGTTTTCATCTCTTGTGCTTTTCCTTGTTTTGGATTGTTGTTGCAAAGTTTCGAGGCGAAATGTTTTGTTATGAGGGTTGGCTGTAACGCCCCAGGTTTTTCTTATAATTATTCCAATCGGGCATATGGGGATAATAGTGGTTTAAATGTTAGATTAACTGTTACGTAGTGTTAAGGCGAGGGGGGAGTTACCTTTTCGGAACTGTCGTCGTCGTCCGGCGAGTTAATTCAAAATTCGTCATATTTGCAGATATATAGATATATATATAAGTGTGCATATATGAAGTTTTTCTTTTTGTTGTTGTTGTTACATGTATAGGCAAACATATACAATTATGTATTCATATAGGAGGGTTTGCCTGTAGGTAGGTATATATGTATAATTATATATATGTAGGTATATGTAAGACAAAAAATGGGGGGGGGGGGGGGGGGGGGGGGGGGGTTGTATACATATATATGTATATACATTATATATAAATTTTCATTTGTACAGGGCATATAAAAATTTATATATATATATATATACACATACATGCATTATATGTAGATTGGTGTATAACTTTTATATAGGATTATATATATTAATATGCAGGGGAGCTTCAACTGTTTATTTTCATTTCTCTTCCCCGCCCGATGGCTTCAATTTTTTTTTCGAGGGGGAGGTTAGTGGCGAGCTAGGGTTAAGCCGGAGTCGCCGGGCGTCGGAGGCGTAGACTGTCGGAGGAGTTTTTTTTTGGGGGGGGTGGGGGGGTTGCCGGGTCTTGTCCTCGTCGCCGGGGCTAGGGCATCGGTTGACTCTCGGCAAGCTAATCACGATCCGGCGGGTCGCCGGTTGATTCGAGGCAAGGAAACTCTTCATCCTTTCCCCCTTTATCTCTTTTCTTTTGGCTTAACTGAGATTGATCTGGGTATAGAGGTCGTATGGCTTGCTTAATACTTGAAATTCCTGGGTATTCTCTCTTGCATCTGTTGGTTGAATCCTAATGTTTGTTGGTTAAGCTTTTTTTGGATATTTTATTGGCTAAAGTCCTGATGGTTTGGGTTCTGGAGACTAAACTCCCACAACTTAAGCCAGGTTGCGCCTCTTATGGTTTTTGAAGAGGCATTGCATCATCCTTTGATAGGTCGCTCATACATTCTTCAGACCGAAGAGCATCATCTTGTAGAAGTAGAAGCCATCGTTGGTGATGAAGGAGACGTCTTTTACGTCAAGAGGATACATCCGAATCTTATGGTATTCTAAAAATGCATCAAAAGAACTCATAACAGGAAAACTGACGATCGAATGAACCAACATGTCGATTTGAGGCAGGGTGTAGCAACCCTTCGGGAAAGCATTATTCTTCAGTGAAAATTCTATACACCTGCGACATTTACCCCGTCTTTTTGACCATTATACTGTTTAAGACCCAGCCTGGATATTGGATCTCTGAAATAAAATCCGCCTTCAGTAGCCTCGGAGTCGAGATTGAAGTAATGACATGCCACCTCAGTATCAATACCAGGCATGTCCGCGACGCTCCAAGCAAAGATGTCGATGTTGGCTTGAAGACAAGCTGCAATCTTCTGTTGGTCTTCTCTTGTCATCTCCTTGTTGACCTTCAGGCTCCTGATCCTCCTATCCGCAATGGTCACCTCCATTTCATGCACCTGTTCTGCAACTTTTAGGCGGCCATCCCTTCCATCACCATATTGCCCACTTCTGCGTCTTCTCTCCAACTGATGGTGTTGACGAGGAGGAGGTAGGATTCCCTAGCTGCCTTTGGATCACTCGGAATCCGTATCTTCCCCCTCCCTTAATGTACTTTAGGAATTGATGAAAGGAGGGAGGGAACATTTTGAAAGGCACTGATAAATGGCCTTCCGAAGATTGCATTATTGCTACTCGGAGCATCTACTATGATAAATCGACGGTTCTTCGTGGTGCCTCCGAGGGTCACCAGCAGCTCTATTCCTCCTTTCACTTCTTTTCGTTCTCCTGTGAAACTGAACAATGGTCCATTCGATTCCTTTACCCTACTGGATTCCACTACCATAACATCAAAGTCTTTATTGAAGATGACATTAACTGAGCTGGCATTATCCACCAAGATCCTAGTAACTATAAAGTTCTCTATTGTTGCTTGGATGACAAGGGCATCGAGAAATGGGTCCTCATTTTCTGTCCTGTCCACAGATGAGAACGTCATCCCTCAGACAGGAGGTAGGCCCCGAGATGTTGACGTGACGCTGCTTTTGTAGAAGCTATGAAGTTTTCCTTTCTACTCCTCCATGGATGGAGTTGATCTCATCAGGTCCTGATATAAACCCGATCCACACATTTTACTCAAATCTGCACACCCCAGATTGATGCTTCATGCTGCAATTATTCATGCTTTACTCCTGGCATTCTCATGTCTCCTCTGATAGTTCTTCTCATGTCTAGGAACTCCAAGCAAACGTCTGTCATGGATCACATTGTGACGATGTCTTCAAATCACAACATGTGCTTGTTGGGATCGTATTTTTCAGTGTAGTTGTTCAGCACGGGCTCGCAAAATCCCTTGGGTAATGGCGCGATCACTACCACCTTGCAAAATGGGCTCGTTGTCCCATCCCGTTTAAATGTCCTCATGTGAGTTCCATTGTCCTCGTGGAAGTGGAGCGCTCGCGGGGTGACACATTGGTTTTGCCAAAATAGTGCTCGTTCTTCCTCTAATGACGTGACGCATTGGTCAGGGCAATGACTGGCAGCGAAGTTGGTGTGAGCTCGGTAGCTGGTACTAATAAAGCTAACAATGCAACCATGACCCCCTCTCTAAATACCATGAGGTTGACTTTAGCGACGAACTCACTCGGTGCACGTGTATAGCCGAGCTCCAAATCCCTTTCGTCTTCACTCACCATTGAACCTTTCAGTAAAGGTTCTTCCTTTGATCACGGTCCGGGCTCACTACACCAAAATGTTGAAACCAGGGCTAGCATGGTTCACAAAAGTTGTGACCGGTTGTGACCAAAGGTTTCTTGTCTAGCCGTCGGGTCGGACGAACTTAAATTATGGGGAGATGGAGAACGCAAGAAGGGATTACTTGTCAACAGGATCTTGCGAGCTACAACGTGGAGGACCCAACACAAACCTAGAAAGTACATAGGAACATCTCCTCCTAAACCAGAGTTGTGCTCGACACAAGGGAGGCACTTAGAGATTTTATTGAACTGGGGGGGGGGGGGGGGGGGGGGGGGCGGCGTCCACGCGCCTTCTACTTGTGCCTTGGGGGTCCTATTTATAAGCAATCAACGGGCGGGGATTTATATCTGGGCTGTGAATAGCCACTAATAGTACAATATTTAAATATATTTTAGTAGAATATTTATGTATTACACAAATACTTTATATATTGTTTTATCTTAGATTCTTTCTAATTAGCTTATTTTGCATTTTCAGGTAATCTGGGCTGCTGGTAATAATTTGGAGCTAACATCTGTGATCAAGAGAAGATTTAGATCAATTCTGCTAAAAGTCAAAAGTATGCACTCAAGGTTACGGGCGTGACATAGGGCGTGACATGTGTTCACGACCACAACCTTCTCTAGCAACCCAAAACTTGGTTCTAGCTAATCTAAAATTACACACCCTTGGTCACGGGCGTGACCAAGAGGCGTGAAATCAAATCACAACCATGTCTCCCCCAACAGTCGATAAGTACCTGCCAGCGCATGTCAAGTTTAAACGCCCTGGGTCACGACTGTGGGCCGTGACCTTGTGAAGCCACCTCTAGTCGATTTCCAGCCTGTGTTCCGGCCTGCTCTAAGTTTTAATGCTACACGCCCTCGGTCAAAGGCATGGCCGAGGGTGTGACCCATCCAGTAACAACAACAATTATCTCCAGATTGAGTCGTTCCACAGACCATTCTGGATCAAGCTAGACAAGCCCATGCACATGCCCATGTCCAATGGCGTGTAACTTTGAGTTACGACGACTTTGGCGGTTTTCCTCCCAACATTCCCGGACTATTATTTGGCAATTTTTCACAAGTTACATGCCCTAGGTCACGCCCATGACCAAGGGCGTGTACTTGGACTTTTCTACCTATAAAAGCTAGTTGTTGCCAAAGAATAAGGCATTCCGTCCTTGCTTCGATTAGATCATTTTTAGCTTCATTTTCTGTATTTTCTTTCATGCATTTTACTTTCTGTCTTGTATTTTTAATTCCTAGTATAAAATTTACTTTTCTTGCACTTGTAATTTCTTTGCCTACTTATAAAATTGGTCTTTCTTTTTAACATGTCTAGCTAATCTTCTCGCATTTGATCGGATGATTTCTTTTGCAAAATAATTATTTAATTTCTTCTTCGTAGCTTTTAATTTAGAAAGCTCGATTCACCTTTGATTTCAAATTTATTGATTTCATATTTCTAGTGTATGACAGTCAATTTAGATAAGTATTCTAGTTGATCGAGAGATCCATGAATACGATAAGGTCACTTATCGGTGAATGGAGTTGCATGCACCCCTCGAGAGAGGATGACATAAATCTTTCGGATTGTAGTCAAATTTAATAATGGGGTTCACATCATAAAGCAAGCTTGGGTGTTCCGACTGGTCGAGGGGTCTTAATCGATCAACCTAAGGTTAGTTGATAGTATTCCTCAAGAGTGGTGCTATCATGAATTGGGAACCTCCACGGTCGAATTATTTTCATCAATTGCTTATGAAATTTAAATTTACTAATTATTTTACTTATGATTGATTCTCGATCAAATGCTTTCTTTCTTTAATTATTTTATTCTCAAAACTCAATTTTATTTACCAATAAAATAATAATAATTTTGCCGTGAGTAGAAGTACTCAACAGTCTCGTAGAATATGACATTAGATATTTTCTTTTAAATTATTCAATACTATGAACGATAGGTGATCTTGTCTATAGTTCTATTGGGAACAGTGCCTAGCAATGTTCCTGATTTGAAGAAGTGTTCAGGACAATGATAAGGTACAATTTGTATTTACTGTGCATTTGGTGTGACATGAACAGGTCAGAATATCATATTCACTAAGCATAATATATAAGGATCAAACAAAAACATCTAAGTCAAATATCGTCGTGTTAACAAGATGCACACGATGATATCGTTGAAATAACAAGCATCGTCATTGAGAAGACTCATGAAGGATCAAGGCTTACTACAAAGTATAGGCTATATGTCCAGTACTTCACTATTCTCACTAAGTCCAAAATCATCGAGAAGGACTGGACATATCATAGATTAAGTATTCATATATCGTTGAGACTACTTGCAAAACTCAGCAGAAGGCTTATGCTAGTTATCGTCGAGATAATATGGACAATCTGACGATATCGTTGCGACAACAAAGTACACTTGCCGATATCGTCGTGAGAACAAGAAGAATTGAACAAGTCACAGTATCGTCGTGTCAATAAGAATCACATGAAGATATTGTTGTGAAGTCTGATATGATGAAGCTCTCCAAAAGAATTATGTTAAAGTATTTGGCTAAGTCGACGACATTATCGTAAAGGAGTCTTATCGTCTACAAGACTAAGGCAGAACTCGTGAAGACAGTTTCTAATAGAAGTTTTGCTTATCGTCAGAATGAACAAGGCAATATCGTCAATAAGACAAGATTATTTCAACGACATCGTCGAGAACACCACAAGTATACAAGATGTTCACGACGACATCATTGAGAGACTTCAAGACGTCGTCGTGCAAGTATAGCTGAGATATCTTATATCAACGAGATATACCTCTCTGAAGAAGATTTAAGAAGACTTGAAAATTTGTCTAAGTCCAAGATGGATCTGCGTGACGACAAGCTCTGTTGTCGAGATGTTGGCAATAGCGTCGAGATGCTGCTAATATCATCAAGTCATATCAAGATAATTCAAAATGTGCTGACTGCATTTAATGCCGCCGCCTGATGGTCCAATCAGCGCATGTCATTATGAAATGGGCCTCTAACACTTAAAGGATGTCTGAGTAGACCATTGGGCGGTCCCTCAGTCTTATAAAAGGGATCAATGTCCGCCATAATTAAACAAGAGAGGGAACAACCACACAGAATACGCAAAATCATCAAAAAAGTAAAAGCTGCTGTGAATAAGGAACAACATCTCGAGAACAAAATGATCTTACTTTGTGTTCTCCAAGCCTCAGCCTAGCAACATCGACTGATAAGCATTGTTCCAGATTGAAGAAAGGATTGAAGAGAAGTCTGCACTCAACAAGATAAGATCTATAGTATTCTCTTCAAGTCCAGAAGCCAGTTTACATCAGGCTAAAGAAGAACCTTTCATTTACTCTCTATAGGGATTTTACAAGCCAGAGTAGTAGGATCTGATACAGATCTGAGTTTGTATGTGTTTTATAAGCCTGAGCTGTAGGATCTGAAAAAGATCTGAGTTTCTATGGCTTGAGAGCTTGATATTGTAGGGCTTGAGTGCTTGAGTTTGTAAGGCTTGAGGGCCTGAGATTGTAGGGCTTGACTGCATGAGCTTATAGGGCTTGGGGACCTGAGTTTGTAAGGCTTGAGGGCCTGAGATTGTAGGCTTGAGGGCCTGAGTTTGTAGGGTTTGAGGGCCTGGGTTGTAGGGCTTGAGGGCCTAAGTTTTGCTGGAGGTTGCTGCTGTGCACTCTTAGTTGCCGACTCCTGCACACTGCTAGATAGGCGCAGAGGGACAGTGGAGTACTCTAGACACTTTGTCTAGGTGAACCACTATAAATCTCTGAGTATTTTTTGTGATGTTTTTTTTATTATCTAAATCCTTAAATTAGAACCTTCATAGAAAGAAAGAGGCTCAAAAGATTTGAAATACCTATTCACCCCCCCCCCCCCTCTAGGTTTTGAAAACATCCTTAAACTCATAAGTGGTATCAAAGCCAAGTTGTTCAAAGAAAGCTTAACAGCTTGAACAGATCTGTCATTGGGTGTGTCAAATCATCAACTCAAGTTAAAGCTCCATGAAGAAAGTGAGAAGATCTAATATGAAGAAGTTCAGATCTCTAATTGAAAACAGCTGCAACTCCTCTTACTCTGAAGAATAAATATTTATGGGGCTTAGTGGAAAAGGGATCAGATCACCCCGTACTCTCTCAGACAGTGAATCTGAGGATGAAGAATGCTCTATGTTTAGAAGAGGGATAAGAGTACCACTCACTCTCTCAGACTATGACTCTAAGGATGAGGAGTTTTATGGGCTGGTTGTTCTATCAAATGAAGAAAATCAGGATGACTCTCATCCTGCTTAGGTATGCACTACACACGCATATCCATTACCTGCTTTATTTGAAAAGACCAAGAGTGCTTCGGATGATTGCTCATCATTTGAAGATGAGGCAGAAGACTGCTCATCATGCAATAAAGAAAACCATACTGATCTACTGGAACAATATGATATTCTTTTGGCAGCTTTTAAAAGGGGCAAGAAATTGGTCAAATCTCAAGCTGTGGAAATAAAAACCTCAAGCCATTCAGATCTCAAATTCATGATAAGACCAGGAGGATATTAGATTGTCCAATGAGTTTACTGATG
This sequence comes from Dactylorhiza incarnata, assembly GCA_033032865.1. NCBI lineage: Eukaryota > Viridiplantae > Streptophyta > Magnoliopsida > Asparagales > Orchidaceae > Dactylorhiza > Dactylorhiza incarnata. Next base: position 8,188,989 of record JAWHQI010000098.1, read on the forward strand.
CGTGTCGGCAAGTGCACCGGTCGCTGTCAAGTAATAAATATGGAGAGTGGCCTCCCCGAATGTCGGTCTCTTGAGGAATGCAGGTTGGGTGAACGAGATGCGTAGCGTGACTCTTGTTACACGAACGAAACACACATGAAAAAGGGGTTTTTTGGTTGGTTTGTCCTAATCTTAACAACAGTAAAAGAGATGCGGGTCGAAAGCACCGCTTCGCAAGGTGAGATGGATGCAACGGCCGCGATGCCGTGCTTCGTGAGGCGGATGGAGTGTGTTCTAGCGCGAAAGGGTGAGGGTCGTAAACACCTCTTCACAACCGTCGTTAGCTCTTGCTAACACGGAACAAACACCTTGCGTGCGTGTGCGAGTGAGTGAGTGAGAACGGAGTGAATCACTAGCAAACCATGAAGAACAACAAGGAAACATTCATTTCAACAAACATCATCATAATATTCGAGTTTACACGGTTCAACGAGTACAATGGAGGAAAGAGGAAAGAAATAACCGATGGTGAAGACTAGCGGCCGTTCACGGCCGGAATGGTAGGTTGTCGGGCTACCTCCGGACTCGGGCGGACTATGCTTCCGGCGTAGAGAGCTGTCACGATCTCCCTACGTAGCTCCGTCGTCTTCGACTTCAGGTTCCTTCTTCTTCTCACCGAGCGGAATGAGAGAATGGTTGCTTGGAGGCTTGCGGACGATGGAGAACACTCACGGACAATGGAGGAAGTCTTGGAATGGGTGGAGGAGGCTTCCCCTTGCGTAGAAGATGAAGTGGAGGCGTCCCACGGTGGAGGTCGGCGGCGTACGGAACAGGAATCCCGCTCCCGGCGGCTGATAATGCCCTAAAAATCGCAACAGGCGTTTAAATAGGCGCTGGAATAAATACTGCTCACGGTCATTGGCGCACGACCAGTGGTCGTGCGCACTGGAATTCTGCGATCGTGCGCACTGCCTGGGTGGAACCTGCAAGATACGAAATTATAAAATAAAATGTTCGCACGACCAGTGGCGCACGACCGGTGGTCGTGCGCACTGGAGTTGATGGTCGTGCGCACTACAGCAAACAGAACTCGGAAATTAAATGGTAAGTGCGCACGAGCAGTGGCGCACGACCGGTGGTCGTGCGCACTGGCATTGATGGTCGTGCGCACTGCACCAAACAAAACTCAAGAAAAAGGCGTTAAGTGCACACGATCAGTGGCGCACGACCAGTGGTCGTGCGCAATAGAACCGGCGATCGTGCGCAGTGTTCCTGTGCAGAATTGCACCGGGAACACTTGCACGACTCCTATTCCAGCACAACCACAGATCTAGCCACTGAAAGTGGCACTTGACAGCACATGAATACTACTAATGACAATAAGCACGAAAATCACACCAAAGTGGGCCTAGATGTGCACCTAGCATGGATTATCAAATATAAGCTATAACAAGGCTAAAGTGCGGAGAAATGACTAAATAACGGCCCGGATGAGTCCATAAATGTGTATATGATCAGGACTCATCACACCCCCAGACTTAATTGTTTGCGCGTCCCGAGCAAACGAATCCGGCGGAGTGTGAAAACGATAGTTAACATAGAGAATTACACAAGGGAGTACGGTGCGAAGTAACATACGCATGCGAGTAGAGATTCTAGCAGAAGGAGATTCTAACTGTGCTAACTAATTTACATGAGTATTAAAGTGTAAGTAAAGATTTAGTTATACTCAGCTGGAGAATTATGAAGAATTTGACGATCATGCCCGGTGTGAAAGTGACAAGAAACTGAGGCGGGTGTTGCAAAAGATCGGGGCTTAGGAATAACTCCGCTGAAATCCATCAACGTCGCGAACCATACGCTTGCCCGGTCACACTCTCTCCACGGCGCTAGCAAACTCGCAAATCAAATCAATAGGACTTATAGGATTAAAATGGGGCTTAGGTTACGGTATGAAATTCAAAGTTAAACACGGCGGCTGCGCAACCCAAGTGAGCTAACGGAACGCAGCACCACTCAAGACCAACAAACAATACTTGTGTGACACACCCCCAGACTCATCATGAAAACCAGGTGTGCACACGGCCTACTTCACAAATACCAACAGATTTTCTATTTAGCTCGGAAGGATTTTTTTCAAAATACTCTTTTTTTTTTCTTTTAACATCTTTTACTTCTTTTATATATCCTCCGGTTGGTTCAAAATCAGCAGATAGACTTTATTTTCCTTTCATGACACAATGATTCCACACACCACACAAGTTGAGACTTATAAGCGCAGTCAAAAACAAATTGGTTGCGGGTGTAGGATAGGCTTCAGGCTTTGGTGGATGAAGAGGAGCTGAACAAAGGATTGGTATGCACAAATTTGGCTTGCAACGGTGAACGAAATGGACATGGAATAACAAAGCTCAAACTAGCCAAAGGGTGGCCTACATCATGTTTAACTCGACGAGTCGCTCTCACCCATGCTTCGAGAGTCGCTTGGGGCAAGTTCTTAGCCCACGAGAAAGGTAAACCTTCCTCCCGACTCGAGCAACACACGACTAGTAATCGCACACACACAACACCGGGTTATCGTCAATTCCATTCAAATTCACCAATTGAGTATAACAAATCTAAATCTACGCAGCAATACTAAACATAAATTAGATGCATAGAGAAAATCTAGTTCTACTCAAATTCTACCATAACATGCGAAGTGACTAGAACACTACATGAGTCAACATCGCACTCCAAATAATAATTCCTACGTTAACAACCTATTTCATACTCCAACCAAGATAGTTTACAACGGAACAACAACAAAAAGATAAGCGCGCACTCAAGTGGGTGAAGTGGTGTGTGAAGCATGAAAACAATGACAACGATAAGGATAAATAAGAAACAACCTTCTAGTATGCAGTGCAACTCGTGCACAGTGGATACAACAACCGCTCCCCCAGACTTAAGCTAAACAATATATCTAGAAATTTGAAGCTAAAAGAGGGGAGGAAGCGTTACCCCATGCTCAGAAATGAGCATACCAGACGATTGGCGTTTATGAACAGGAATAGTCCGCAGCATCCGCACCATCGAACACAAAACCTGCAAGCACAAAACTCAAAGCAACACAAGCAAATGCAAAAGCTGAACTAAAAGAAGTTAGATAAGGAGAAATACGAAATCAGGAAATCTGGGTTGTCTCCCAGTAGCGCTTTCATTTAACGTCCTTAAGCTAGACCAAATACCTGTATTAGCATTGTTTATAAAGTGCAGGAATTAAAAGAGATACTCCGAAACAGTTCACCACATCAAATAAAACACAAATCAGCTGAAAGCGCTCTTATGGTGCGCGTCTCCCGTAGCACGTAGGCGGGAGGTGAAGACTGTAGGGCCAGCACTGGTATTACCCAATGCTCCCCTAACCTCCGCCACCTTGCCACGAAGAGCGGCAGCACGAGCGTCGCGCAGAAGTTTTTCCTTTTTAAGTTTGGTGACAGTCGGAGACTGCCACCGTTGAAAGTTTTCAGAATTTTCCGCCTTAGTGGCGGGTGGCGTCACTTCCGATATCGCGGTGACCACCGGATCGGCCCAGGAGATGGAGCGCTTAGATAGTTTATTACAAGATTCACCACAAGAAGATAAATAATCATCATCCCTAACTAGATCCAAGTCAACGTTTCCCGAACTGCAGTCTTCCTCCTTCTCGGAGTCGAACTCTTTCCGGAAGTTAACCTCTTCTTCCTCATCTGATTGGAGCTCCTCCTTTCCTCCTTCACTTGTTTCTTGATCATGTATCTTTCCTGCACAGCTTAGAAATTCATCAGAAATAATGAGAGGGGGAGGAGTGGATGTGTCAGCTGTAGCTTCGAGGCGAGTGGGCTGCAACGCCTTGTTAGGTAGGAGAACACACCCCGCAGCGAAGTCAAGGGTGGCGCCGCTCTCTTTCAAGAACGGCACGCCCAAGATAGGAATGGATTGATTTTCCTGGGGGCCCAACACCTGAAAGTCCGCGACCACAGTCGTCCCCTCAACTATTACTTCCACATTTCTCATTTCCCCCTCAGATTGGATAATAGTGCTGTTAGCGAGAATAAGCGATTTCCTTTCCTCCGTGTTCATCTCAAGTTGTAATCTCGCAACATCTTGCAGTGCAATGACGTTGCGGGAGGAACCGGAATCGCATAAAGCTTTTGTTTCAACCTTATTGATGGAACAAGAAATTACCAGCTCACTCGGTTCAACCTCTACCACATCCCCAAGACTCTTCCCTTGATCAATTGGGTTCTTCTCCGTGTTGCTGGGAAGGGTCCCCTGTGATCGCTCGGTTAGCACTTGGGCCAATTGGCCCAACTGCGTTTCCAGGTTTCGCATGGATGCAGTTTGACTTACCATATTCGAATTAGCTACTTGCATGAATTTCTCCATCATCTCTTCTAGATTACTCTTTTTTTGAGTAGGGGGTGCTTGATTATAGTCCGGGTGTGGTGGCCTCGGTTGGCTCCCGGAGGCGTAAGCATCGTTTTGATGCTGCCCCGGTGCCCATCGTTGGCCAGGTGTGTTTGGATTCCATGAGAAGTTCGGGTGACTTCTCGCTCCCGGATTATAAGCATTATTGAAAGGCGCCCCTTAGGCTGATTTCCTACATAATTAACAGATTCGTTCAAGTTCAAGTGTGCGAAGTCACCTGCCACGTTGTTCCCCGAACACTCATATGCGTGGTGGCCTCCGCCTCCACATCCCTCGCAGGTAATGATAGCAGCAGGTGGGGATGGAGAAGGGAGAGAGTCGACCATGAAAAGACCTCGGCCGCTTCTTGGAGCATTTCTCCCTGCAGTCCAAAATGTACTGTGGGAGGCAGTGTCGCGCAGAATTCGAAGGGCTTCCTCAGGGGTGTGGTTCATCAAGGTGCCACCCGCCGCAGCATCGATCATTGCCCTGTAGTTGGGCTCGATCGCGAAGTAGAACAATTCAACCACATTCCATGGTTGGAGCTCGTGGCCAGGGCAACGACGAAGGAGATCGTTGAGGCGCTCTCATGCTTCAGCAAGGGTCTCTTGGTCAAGTTGGTGAAATGTGGCGATCTCCCTCCGCAAGCTTACAATCTTATCCACAGGATGGAATTTAGCAAGGAACTTGGATGCGAGGGCATCCCAAGTTGCAGCAGTCCCGGGCGGAATGGAGTGGAGCCACACCTTTGCTTTGTCGCGGAGTGAAAAGGGAAACAGTCTAAGCTTGACCGTGTCGTCAGCAATCCCCGCGTAGCGGAAGGTTCCGCAAATATCAGACAACTCCGCCAGATGCAGATGCGGATCTTCGCTGGCCAACTGATGCCGCGGCCCCTCCACTTAGTCATGAAGATGATCCAGTTGCCGAGGCGCAACGACACAAGGACTTGAGGCGCCCTGTTGATGCTAACGGAGGATCACGTTACAACCTCCGCCCGCGGCGTGCCAAGCCTGCTTAATGACCTCTCATTTATTTAAGGCGTTTATTTTATCTATTTATGGATATAAAATTATTTCATATGATGGAAATAATTTTATATTTCATTATGCTCTTGTTTTATTTTATTTTCATGCGTTTTGAACTATTGGTGTGCATTTAACCATTTGGATGGCGGAGATTCTAAACGCCATCTTGAATGGCTGAATTTTGATGTAAACTCCTATTTAAGGAACCCTCCTTGATGAAATAGATTATTGAAAAGGCAAACCCTAAACTCCCCCTTGTGGAATTTCGGCCAAAGAGGTGGGAGACCTCCAAGCCGCCGCCCCCCCTCCTCTTGTGGTGTGACGCCGCTTCTTGCCTCCTCCATCCTTCTTCGGTGCGACGCCGGCGTGGAGTTCCTTGGTGTGACGCCAACGGAAAGGTTGCAAACCCATTCGGTGTGACGCCGGTGGATCCGTGGAGAGAGTGATTCTTCCACCATATCTTGTGTGCTTTAGATCCGGGTTGGGTAATCTCTATTCCTTTAATCTTGTGTGATTCATGCTTAGTTTTGTGGAGGATTTATGCAACCGTCTTTTCCGCGATTTTAAAATACATCGCCGCTTTTCAAATCATTTCTTTGTCATCGATCTTCACTAGATCCGGATCGGGAAGATCCATTGCGTATGGCAAACCTAGGCCTTTAAATCCTTTGTTTGCCCTCACAACGGATCGGATCTTTGATTTAATTTCTTGGGAGTTTGCGTTTTAAGCCTTGAATCGCTGAATTAGAAGTTATTATCTTCTATTTTGTTACGTTTGTGATCGTTCAATCCGTTATTACGATTGCTAGAATGCTTGTGTAGGTGCGGATAGATCTAGGTTTGTTGAAGGCGAACGAGAGATTTTCTCGTGACCGTTTCAAATAAGACTAACCCTCTAAATTGTTGGAGGCGAACTCGACCTCAAATATGGGTCTTCTTTATGGAAGAGACACGCGCTTTTGTTTGCATGGTTACATGGTTGCTGATTATGGGAGAGACTCAGACGATATGAAGTTGATGTCTGGTTATGTTTTCTTATGTGAATCGGCAGCTATTTCATGGTGCAGCAAGAAGCAGGATTCTGTGTCTGTCTCTACCACTGAAGTGGAATACAAGGCTTCTACCTTGGCAGCTCAGGAAGTCATCTGTCTTAGGAGATTGGTGGAGGATGTCCATAAGGAGATTCGAGGTCCAACTCCGCTACGTGGTGACAAAGAGAGTGCCCTCAAACTAGTTAATAATCCAGTCTGTCACGCACAGACCAAGCGCATCGAGATCGAGCATCATTTCATTCAGGAGAAGGTGTTGGAGGGATCTTTGATGGTTGATCATGTGCGGAGTGAGGATAATGTCGCTTACATCTTCACGAAGCCGCTAGCGAAGGGACCATTTACTCGGTTACGAGGATTGCATGGGTTGACTTCCACTTCCCACTTCAAGGGGAGTATTGAATTTAGAAGTTTGAGTGGAGGTCGGGGGGTCTGGGCATCAGACCGGGCGGTCTTGTAAATTGCGGAGGTTGGGCGACCTGGTAGACCGCGCGTGTACAACCCTGTATTCGCCGAGTGGGCCCCCGAGGCCCAAGATATTTTTAGGCCCAATATTTCCAAAGGGCGCGACCCCGGGAGGAGGAGGGGTGAGCGTTTTGAAGGGAGTCGAGTCTGAGGGGCGCATCCCAGAACTGTTCCCTTGTGAGGGCGAGCTGGGGAGGGCCGGGAGGCCTCCGGTTCGCCCAGAACCTTGTGGGGGCGAGCTGGGAGGGCCGGGAGGCCTCCGGCTCGCCCAGAGCCTTGTGGGGGCGAGCTGGGAGGGCCGGGAGGCCTCCGGCTCGCCCAGAGCCTTGTGGGGGCGAGCTGGGAGAGTCGGGAGGCCTCCGGCTCGCCCAGAGACTTGTGGGGACGAGTTGGGAGGGCCGGGAGGCCTCCGGCTCGCCCAGAGACTTGTGGGGGCGAGCTGGGAGGGCCGGGAGGCCTCCGGCTCGCCCAGAGCCTTGTGGGGGCGAGCCGGGAGGGCTGGGAGGCCTCCGGCTCGCCCAGTGCCTTATGGGGGCGAGCTGGGAGGGCTGGGAGGGCCGGGAGGCCTCCGGCTTGCACAGAGCCTTGTGGGGGCGAGCTGGGAGGGCCGGGAGGCCTCCAGCTCGCCCAGAGCCTTGTGGGGGCGAGCTGGGAGGGCCGGGAGGCCTCCGGCTCGCCCAGAGCCTTGTGGCGGCGAGCTGGGAGGGCCGGGAAGCCTCCGGCTTGCCCAGAGACTTGTGGGGGCGAGCTGGGAGGGCCGGGAGGCCTCCGGCTCGCCTAGAGACTTGTGGGTTTGAGCTGGGAGGGCTGGGAGGCCTCCGGCTCGCCCAGAGCCTTGTGGGGGCGAGCTGGGAGGGCCGGGAGGCCTCCGACTCGCCCAGAGACTTGTAGGGGCGAGCTGGGAGGGCCGGGAGGCCTTCGGATCGCCCAGAGACTTGTGGGGGCGAGCTGGGAGGGCTGGGAGGCCTCCGACTCGCCCAAAGCCTTGTGGGGGCGAGTCGGGAGGGCCGAGAGGCCTCCGCCTCGCCCAGCGCCTTGTGGGGGCGAGTCGGGAGGGTCGGGAGGCCTCCGGCTCGCCCAGAGCCTTGTGGGGGCGAGCTGGGAGGGTCGAGAGGCCTCTGGCTCGCCCAGAGCCTTGTGGGGGCGAGCTGGGAGGGCCGGGAGGCTTCCGGCTCGACCAGAGCCTTGTGGGGGCGAGCTGGGAGGGCCGGGAGGCCTCCGGCTCGCCCAGAGCCTTGTGGGGGAAAGCTGGGAGGGCTGGGAGGGCCGGGAGGCCTCCGGCTCGCCCAGAGACTTGTGGGGGCGAGCTGGGAGGGCCGGGAGGACTCCGGCTCGCCCAGAGACTTGTGGGGGCGAGCTGGGAGGGCCGGGAGGCCTCCGGCTCGCCCAGAGCCTTGTGGGGGCGAGCTGCGAGGGCCGGGAGGCCTCCGGCTCGCCCAGAGCCTTGTGGGGGCAAGCTGGGAGGGCCGGGAGGCCTCCGGCTCGCCCAGAGACTTGTGGGGGCGAGCTGGGAGGGCTGGGAGGGCCGGGAGGCCTCGGGCTCGCCCAGAGACTTGTGGGGGCGAGCTGGGAGGGCCGGGAGGCCTCCGGCTCGCCCAGAGCCTTGTGGGGGCGAGCTGGGAGGGCCGGGAGGCCTCCGGATTGCCCAGAGACTTGTGGGGGCGAGCTGGGAGGGTCGGGAGGCCTCCGGCTCGCCCAGAGCCTTGTGGGGGCGAGCTGGTAGGGCCGGGAGGCCTCCGGCTCGCCCAGAGACTTGTGGTGGCGAGCTGGGAGGGTCGGGAGGCCTCCGGCTCGCCTAGAGACTTGTGGGGGAGAGCTGGGAGGGCCGGGAGGCCTCCGGCTCGCCCAGAGACTTGTGGGGGCGAGCTGGGAGGGCCGGGTGGCTTCCGGCTCGCCCAGAGACTTGTGGGGGCGAGCTGGGAGGGCCGGGAGGCCTCCGGCTCGCCCAGAGCCTTGTGGGGGCGAGCTGGGAGGGCCGGGAGGCCTCCGGCTCGCCCAGAGACTTGTGGGGGCGAGCTGGTAGGCCCGGGAGGCCTCCGGCTCGCCCAGAGACTTGTGGGGGCGAGCCGGGAGGGCCGGGAGGCCTCCGGCTCGCCCAGAGCCTTATGGGGGCGAGCCGGGAGGGCCGGGAGGCCTCCGGCTCGCCCAGTGCCCTGTGGGGGCGAGCCGGGAGGGCCGGGAGGCCTCCGGCTCGCCCAGAGCCATATGGGGGCAAGCCGGGAGGGCCGGGAGGCCTCCGGCTCGCCCAGAGCCCTATGGGGGCGAGCTGGGAGGGCCGGGAGGCCTCCGACTTGCCCAGAGCCTTGTGGGGGCGAGCTAGGAGGGTCGGGAGGGCTCCAACTCGCCCAGAGACTTGTGGGGGTGAGCTGAGAGGGCCGGGAGGCCTCCGGCTCGCCCAGAGCCTTGTGGGGGCGAGCTTGGAGGGTCGGGAGGCCTCCGACTTGCCCAGAGCCTTGTGGGGGCGAGCTGGGAGGGACGGGAGGCCTCCGGCTCGCCCAGAGCCTTGTGGGGGCGAGCTTGGAGGGCCGGGAGGCCTCCGGCTCGCCCAGAGCCTTGTGGGGGCGAGCGGGGAGAGCCAGGAGGCCTCCGGCTCGCCAAGAGACTTGTGGGGACGAGCTGGGAGGGCCGGGAGGCCTCCGGCTCGCCCAGAGACTTGTGGGGGCGAGCTGGGAGGGCCGGGAGGCCTCCGGCTCGCCCAGAGTCTTGTGGGGGTGAGCTGGGAGGGCCCGGAGGCCTCCGGCTCGCCCAGTGCCTTATGGGGGCGAGCTGGGAGGGCCGGGAGGCCTCCGGCTCGCCCAGAGCCTTGTGGGGGCGAGCTGGGAGGGCCGGAAGGCCTCCGGCTCGCCCAGAGCCTTGTGGTGGCGAGCTGGGAGGGCCGGGAGGCCTCCGGCTCGCCCAGAGCCTTGTGGGGGCGAGCTGGGAGGGCCGGGAGGCCTCCGGCTCACCCAGAGACTTGTGGGGGCGAGCTGGGAGGGCCGGGAGGCCTCTGGCTCGCCCAGAGATTTGTGGGGGCGAGCTGGGAGGGCTGGGAGGCCTCTGGCTCGCCCAGAGACTTGTGGGGGCGAGCTGGGAGGGCTGGGAGGCCTCCGACTCGCCCAGAGCCTTGTGGGGGCGAGCTGGGAGGGCCGGGAGGCCTCCGACTCGCCCAGAGACTTGTGGGGGTGAGCTGGGAGGGCCGGGAGGCCTCCGTCTCGCCCAGAGACTTGTGGGGGCGAGCTGAGAGGGCTGGGAGGCCTCCGGCTCGCCTAGAGCCTTGTGGGGGTGAGCCGGGAGGGCCGGGAGGCCTCCGGCTCGCCCAGCGCCTTGTGGGGGCGAGTCGGGAGGGCCGGGAGGCCTTCGGCTCGCCCAGAGCCTTGTGGGGGCGAGCTGGGAGGGCCGGGAGGCCTCCGGCTCGCCGAGAGCCTTGTGGGGGCGAGCTGGGATGGCTGGGAGGCCTCCGGCTCGCCCAGAGCATTGTGGGGGCGAGCTAGGAGGGTCGGGAGGGCTCCAACTCGCCCAGAGACTTGTGGGGGCGAGCTGGGAGGGCCAGGAGGCCTCCGGCTCGCCCAGAGCCTTGTGGGGGCGAGCTGGGAGGGCCGGGAGGCCTCCGGCTCGCCCAGAGCCTTGTGGAGGCAAGCTGGGAGGGCCGGGAGGCCTCCGGCTCGCCCAGAGCCTTGTGGGGGCGAGCTGGGAGAGCCGGGAGGCCTCCGGCTTGCCCAGAGCCTTGTGGTGGCAAGCTGGGAGGGCCGGGAGGTCTTCGGCTCGCCCAGAGCCTTGTGGGGGCGAGCTGGGAGGGCCGGGAGGCCTCCGGCTCGCCCAGAGACTTGTGGGGGCGAGCTGGGAGGGCCGGGAGGCCTCCGGCTCGCCCAGAGCCTTGTGGGGGCGAGCCGGGAGGGCTGGGAGGCCTCCGGCTCGCCCAGTGCCTTATGGGGGCGAGCTGGGAGGGCTGGGAGGGCCGGGAGGCCTCCGGCTTGCACAGAGCCTTGTGGGGGCGAGCTGGGAGGGCCGGGAGGCCTCCAGCTCGCCCAGAGCCTTGTGGGGGCGAGCTGGGAGGGACGGGAGGCCTCCGGCTCGCCCAGATCCTTGTGGCGGCGAGCTGGGAGGGCCGGGAAGCCTCCGGCTTGCCCAGAGACTTGTGGGGGCGAGCTGGGAGGGCTGGGAGGCCTCCGGCTCGCCTAGAGACTTGTGGGTTGAGCTGGGAGGGCTGGGAGGCCTCCGGCTCGCCCAGAGCCTTGTGGGGGCGAGCTGGGAGGGCCGGGAGGCCTCCGACTCGCCCAGAGACTTGTACGGGCGAGCTGGGAGGGCCGGGAGGCCTTCGGATCGCCCAGAGACTTGTGGGGGCGAGCTGGGAGGGCTGGGAGGCCTCCGGCTCGCCCAAAGCCTTGTGGGGGCGAGTCGGGAGGGCTGAGAGGCCTCCGCCTCGCCTAGCGCCTTGTGGGGGCGAGTCGGGAGGGTCGGGAGGCCTCCGGCTCGCCCAGAGCCTTGTGGGGGCGAGCTGGGAGGGTCGAGAGGCCTCTGGCTCGCCCAGAGCCTTGTGGGGGCGAGCTGGGAGGGCCGGGAGGCCTCCGGCTCGACCAGAGCCTTGTGGGGGCGAGCTGGGAGGGCCGGGAGGCCTCCGGCTCGCCCAGAGCCTTGTGGGGGAAAGCTGGGAGGGCTGGGAGGGCCGGGAGGCCTCCGGCTCGCCCAGAGACTTGTGGGGGCGAGCTGGGAGGGCCGGGAGGACTCCGGCTCGCCCAGAGACTTGTGGGGGCGAGCTGGGAGGGCCGGGAGGCCTCCGGCTCGCCCAGAGCCTTGTGGGGGCGAGCTGCGAGGGCCGGGAGGCCTCCGGCTCGCCCAGAGCCTTGTGGGGGCAAGCTGGGAGGGCCGGGAGGCCTCCGGCTCGCCCAGAGACTTGTGGGGGCGAGCTGGGAGGGCCGGGAGGCCTCCGGCTCGCCCAGAGACTTGTGGGGGCGAGCTGGGAGGGCCGGGAGGCCTCCGGCTCGCCCAGAGCCTTGTGGGGGCGAGCTGGGAGGGCCGGGAGGCCTCCGGATTGCCCAGAGACTTGTGGGGGCGAGCTGGGAGGGTCGGGAGGCCTCCGGCTCGCCCAGAGCCTTGTGGGGGCGAGCTGGTAGGGCCGGGAGGCCTCCGGCTCGCCCAGAGACTTGTGGTGGCGAGCTGGGAGGGTCGGGAGGCCTCCGGCTCGCCTAGAGACTTGTGGGGGAGAGCTGGGAGGGCCGGGAGGCCTCCGGCTCGCCCAGAGACTTGTGGGGGCGAGCTGGGAGGGCCGGGTGGCTTCCGGCTCGCCCAGAGACTTGTGGGGGCGAGCTGGGAGGGCCGGGAGGCCTCCGGCTCGCCCAGAGCCTTGTGGGGGCGAGCTGGGAGGGCCGGGAGGCCTCCGGCTCGCCCAGAGACTTGTGGGGGCGAGTTGGTAGGCCCGGGAGGCCTCCGGCTCGCCCAGAGACTTGTGGGGGCGAGCCGGGAGGGCCGGGAGGCCTCCGGCTCGCCCAGAGCCTTATGGGGGCGAGCCGGGAGGGCCGGGAGGCCTCCGGCTCGCCCAGAGCCCTATGGGGGCGAGCTGGGAGGGCCGGGAGGTTTTCGACTTGCCCAGAGCCTTGTGGGGGCGAGCTAGGAGGGTCGGGAGGGCTCCAACTCGCCCAGAGACTTGTGGGGGTGAGCTGGGAGGGTCGGGAGGCCTCCGGCTCGCCCAGAGCCTTGTGGGGGCGAGCTTGGAGGGTCGGGAGGCCTCCGACTTGCCCAGAGCCTTGTGGGGGCGAGCTGGGAGGGACGGGAGGCCTCCGGCTCGACCAGAGCCTTGTGGGGGCGAGCTTGGAGGGCCGGGAGGCCTCCGGCTCGCCCAGAGCCTTGTGGGGGCGAGCGGGGAGAGCCGGGAGGCCTCCGGCTCGCCAAGAGACTTGTGGGGACGAGCTGGGAGGGCCGGGAGGCCTCCGGCTCGCCCAGAGACTTGTGGGGGCGAGCTGGGAGGGCCGGGAGGCCTCCGGCTCGCCCAGAGTCTTGTGGGGGTGAGCTGGGAGGGCCCGGAGGCCTCCGGCTCGCCCAGTGCCTTATGGGGGCGAGCTGGGAGGGCCGGGAGGCCTCCGGCTCGCCCAGAGCCTTGTGGGGGCGAGCTGGGAGGGCCGGGAGGCCTCCGGCTCGCCCAGAGCCTTGTGGTGGCGAGCTGGGAGGGCCGGGAGGCCTCCGGCTCGCCCAGAGCCTTGTGGGGGCGAGCTGGGAGGGCCGGGAGGCCTCCGGCTCACCCAGAGACTTGTGGGGGCGAGCTGGGAGGGCCGGGAGGCCTCTGGCTCGCCCAGAGATTTGTGGGGGCGAGCTGGGAGGGCTGGGAGGCCTCTGGCTCGCCCAGAGACTTGTGGGGGCGAGCTGGGAGGGCTGGGAGGCCTCCGACTCGCCCAGAGCCTTGTGGGGGCGAGCTGGGAGGGCCGGGAGGCCTCCGACTCGCCCAGAGACTTGTGGGGGTGAGCTGGGAGGGCCGGGAGGCCTCCGGCTCGCCCAGAGACTTGTGGGGGCGAGCTGAGAGGGCTGGGAGGCCTCCGGCTCGCCTAGAGCCTTGTGGGGGTGAGCCGGGAGGGCCGGGAGGCCTCCGGCTCGCCCAGCGCCTTGTGGGGGCGAGTCGGGAGGGCCGGGAGGCCTTCGGCTCGCCCAGAGCCTTGTGGGGGCGAGCTGGGAGGGCCGGGAGGCCTCCGGCTCGCCGAGAGCCTTGTGGGGGCGAGCTGGGATGGCCGGGAGGCCTCCGGCTCGCCCAGAGCATTGTGGGGGCGAGCTAGGAGGGTCGGGAGGGCTCCAACTCGCCCAGAGACTTGTGGGGGCGAGCTGGGAGGGCCAGGAGGCCTCCGGCTCGCCCAGAGCCTTGTGGGGGCGAGCTGGGAGGGCCGGGAGGCCTCCGGCTCGCCCAGAGCCTTGTGGAGGCGAGCTGGGAGGGCCGGGAGGCCTCCGGCTCGCCCAGAGCCTTGTGGGGGCGAGCTGGGAGAGCCGGGAGGCCTCCGGCTTGCCCAGAGCCTTGTGGTGGCAAGCTGGAAGGGCCGGGAGGTCTTCGGCTCGCCCAGAGCCTTGTGGGGGCGAGCTGGGAGGGCCGGGAGGCCTCCGGCTCGCCCAGAGACTTGTGGGGGCGAGCTGGGAGGGCCGGGAGGCCTCCGACTCGCCCAGAGACTTGTGGGGGCGAGCTGGGAGGGCCGGGAGGCCTCCGGCTCGCCCAGAGCCTTATGGGGGCGAGCCGGGAGGGTCGGGAGGACTCCGGCTCGCCCAGAGACTTGTGGGGGCGAGCCGGGAGGGCCGGTAGGCCTCCGGCTCGCCCAGAGACTTGTGGGGTCGAGATAGGAGGGCCAGGAGGGCTCCGGCTCGCCCAGAGACCCATGGGGGCGAGCTGGGAGGGCCGGGAGGCCTCCGGCTCGCCCAGAGCCTTATGGGGGCTAGCTTGGAGGGCCGGGAGGCCTCCGGCTCGCCCAGAGCCTTGTGCGGGCGAGCTGGGAGGGCCGGGAGGCCTCCGGCTCGCCCAGAGCCTTGTGTGGGCGAGCTGGGAGGGACTGGAGGCCTCCGGCTTTCCCAGAGCTCTGTGGGGGCGAGCTGGGAGGGCCGGGAGGCCTCCGGCTCGCCCAGAGCCTTGTGGGGGCGAGCTGGGAGGGCCGGGAGGCCTCCGGCTCGCCCAAAGCCTTGTGGGGGCGATCTGGGAGGGCCGGGAGGCCTCCGGCTCGCCCAGAGCCTTGTGAGGGCGAGCTGGGAGGGCCGGGAGGCCTCCGGCTCGCCCAGAGCCTTGTGGGGGCGAGCTGGGAGGGCCGGGAGGCCTCTAGCTCGCCCAGAGCCTTGTGGGGGCAGCTAGGAGAGCTGGGAGGCCTCTGGCTCGCCCAGAGCCTTGTGGGGGTGAGCTGGGAGGGCCGGGAGGCCTCCGGCTCGCCCAGTGCCTTGTGCGGGCGAGCCGGGAGGCCTCCGGCTCGCCCAAATCCTTGTGGGGGCGAGCCGGGGAGGCCGGGAAGCCTCCGGCTCGCCCAGAGCCTTGTGGGGTCGAGCCGGGGAGGCCTGGAGGCCTCCGGCTCGCCCAGCTCCGTAGTAGGAGGTGGTTTGCGTTTAGCACCTCAGAACAGCGGGATTTGGCTATTCACAGTCCAGTTTTGGCTATTTGTAGTCCAGTTTTGGCTATTTGCAGCCCAGATCCAAAAATCCTATAAATATAACCAAGGGGGCTCCATTTGGAGGGATCTGATTCTAGGCTATCTCTCTCCCTCTCTCTCCCTCCCCAAGTCTCTCTAGTGGGTGAGGAGAGCCTCCAGTGGTGCCCAAACTTAGTAGTGGCTTGGGAGGGGAAGTTCCTTGGGAACTTCCGGGTATGTGGCGGGACCTCCCCACTAAGCCCTTGGTCCAGTTCATAGTTTCTCAACCTTCATCCTAGAGCTCTCTCTTGGGGGGAGTAAGTGTTGGTTGCCCCTCAGCTTGCTGAGGGCCCCAAACTCCACAGAAGCCGAGATCTCGATTGCAACAGCGTGAGTTGTCTTCCCGCAATGGACTGGATGATTGCCAGTTACAGGTGGCCTTGATACTTGATTATCTGGGTTCAGCTCTGTGGTAGTAACCGGGCGGATATTGTCCGCGGTTACCATTGGGTGTTGGAGCTCTGGCCGGTTATTTGCTCGTGGGCTGGCAGGTGTCTGCTGGTATTGCTGAAGTTTTGCGAGTAGTCAGCGCGGCTTGTTCTTATGCCGGCAAACTATTTTGCAGGGTTAACTCAGCAATCCGCACGAGTTGTTGTCTACCCGCTGCTACTGATATGGGCGGTTATCCTATCGTGTAGGTGGTGACCACACTCCTCACCTCTACTATAAATAGGACCCACCTGGCTCGTCATAAATAACTTGAACAGTAAGTGAGAGCTCGCGATTAGGTGGTGCGGATAGACTTTTCTATTCACGCGGTTTGAGGCTTAACCTTTGCTGTGTTCGTAGGTTGTGCGACTTGCTTGTGGTTCTGATTTGATCAGAGGAGACCGCAACGGATAAGCCGGGTAGCAGTCTGTGTCGGGTAGCAGTAGTCTGTTTTCGGTAGCAGTAGAAGGTTGCGGGTAGCGACAGGAAGGTTCTCTTCAGGTCGTTTGTAGCTTTCAATAAAGTTCAGACCACGACATTTAGGCGATTTGCCTATGTCGGGCTGTTACTTCTGGTCAGTTCTTCATTAGCTTGTTTGCGGTTAGGAGCGGCCAAGTGACTGCGTTCAGACGGCCATGCTTGGCTGAACAGAGTGAGCATTGGAATAACGGGTAGTCTGGGTGTTGAGTTGCGGGTTGGTGATTTAGCGATTAGTCACGTGGTCAGCTTGGGAACTTGGCAGTTTGTGCGGACAATCTTTGTTAGCCGGGCAGTTTGGCGGGTTCATGTTGTAACCGCCAGCTTCTTGTAGTTGGTTTTCTTCTCTCCTCATCATTGTGTGAACTAATAAAACATGTCTCGCAATGTATGTTTCAAAATGTACAAAAGATAGTTGATTCAAGATTTCTTTTGTTCCTTCATTGTTTCTAGTTTTCGGTGCTTGGTATGGTTGGAGTGTTCCTGTGACCTAGTTCTCATTTTCCGCTTATTAAAATTTTAACACCATGGGTCTCCGGAAAGGAAGAATTTCAATCAGCAGGGAAAGCTGCTGGCTGATGTAGTGGGAAAAGACCTCCTATGTTAGATAGGGTCACATGATAGGATATCCAGACCAATGTTTAACTTAATGGAAAGGATTATTCTAACCACGAAAACAGATTGGTCCATAATGGATTTAATCAAATTAGCCAAGAATTCATTAGAGGAAAAGAATAATTCAGAACGGCTATAAAGTATAATTTGATTCCATATAAAGCAGATCTATGAAAGAAGGAAAGAGATCTGGCGATTTTTGAATTAATCATAGAAATCGACGTGCGTCGATTACTATTCGACGTAAGCGTCAAATTCGTCCTGGCTGGACGTCGAGAGAAGAATAAGGAAGGTGCGTCGACTAAGGTGCGTTGACTTCTCAAGATGCGTCGACTAGAAGTCAGAGCTACGTCGACATAGGATACGTCGAATTCTTCTTAGATTTACTTCGACTCATTCTGAAAGGAACGTCGATATCACTTCGATTTTGCGTCGAATACTATTCGACGCATATTTACTTAACCTTGATTTTCCTTTCTTAGAATTCATATTCAACTTAATTTCAGGGGTTAAGAGAAATCATTTTCCCAACAATCTCCCCCTATTTGTCTTAACCCTATTTAGAGGGAAATTGCACTAGCATCACATCATTTGTAGAGAAAAGAAATATGTCAATCAAGCAGAAAAGAAATTGGAAAGAGAGATTATATAACCAAATTTTCCAGAATTATATAAACAGACTTCATGTTCATACCAATTAGTATTTAACTATAGGGTAAAGTATATCAGTATTATTTTCAAACATTACTCAGGAGGGGTAGGAGGAGTCTTTCTCTTTCTCTTGAATACTACTGTTTTAGGAGAGGAGGGTTTCTCCTTCTCAGTTGCAGGAAGTTCACCTAGCTCCCCCTGAGCAGATTTCTCCCCCTGGGATGGAACTTCCTTTGATCCTTCTACTTCTTCAATTTCTTTATCATCTTCAGCTCCAGCTGTATCTGGCTCCTTAGCTCCTACTTCAGCCAACACAACATCTGGCTGTCCTTTTTCATTTTCAGCTTCATTCATAACAGTATCCAGCTCCCCCTGAGTTTCAGTTTCTTTATTTTTCTTACTATCTGCCACATTTTCCTTTTCAGCTTCATTGTCTGCTCTGCTTGCCTCCCCTTGTAATAGTATCACTTGATTTGCAGCCTCTCTTGCTATATTAAGTACCTCTATTGTTTGTTCTTCAGAGTGTAGCTCAGGTACAACTTCATTTCCAATTGTCTTGAGAAGTGCAAGACTATCATCTTTTGAGTAAGGAGGGGACTTGTGAGAGAGAGATTTAGGATTGGAGAGCTGCTCTTCATCTAGATTCTCCCCCTTCTTGACCTTCCTGGCCAGGGAGGTTAAGAAAGACCTGGTCACCCTAGAGGAAGAGAGAGAGGTCTTCAGATTTTGCATAGAGGCACTGACCCCATCTATTTGGGTGTGCATATGAAGGATGGAGGATTGAATCTGGGAGTAGTGCTCATCCAGCATTGCTTGGAATGATTGAGCTGCTGATGCAATGCACTGAGTAAGGAGAGCTTCAGTGGATGCAGATGGTTCATGTTGTGGTTGGTGATGAGGATAAAGTGGTGGAGGAGGTGATGAGGGTGGAGAAAGGTTAGTTGATGTATGAGGTATTGGTGATAATGGAGGTAAAGAGGATGAGAAAGTATGAGGAGGAGGAGATGGAGAAACTGCTGTTTGAAGAGCAGGTGTTTGAGAAGAGGTAGGTAGAGTAGGAGTTGTGAGGGTGGTATAGACTATTGGAGTGGATGATGGCGGTAGAGAAGGATTGTCTCTTTGAGGAGGAGGAGATGGATGAACAGGAGAGTTAGGAGGAGAGGGAGTCCTTTCAGGAATGGAACCAGGCTTAGGGATTTGCCTGGTCCACTTGTAGAATAGAGCTATTGACATTCTTTTCCCTGGAGGAATGGGGATTCCTTTTGACCTACAGAGGTCAGGGAAGGAGTGGAAGAGTACTTGACACATAATCCTCATATATGCATTTTCTTTGTGTGAGTATTTGGAGCCTATCATCTTGAGCAAGCATGTGGCCCAGTCCACCTTCTTCTTCAGCACAAGGGCCCCCATGATGTTCAGTTGATGCTTGGGTACTGCATCATGGGTTGAAATTTTGCGTAGTAGTATCTTTCCTACTACATCTGCTAACAGTCTGTACTCCTCAGAAAAGTCTATTTTCTTTAGATGGATTGGTTTATCCTTTGAAAACTTCATGGTGGTTAGCAGATGCTTGATTTCATCAGGTGTGAGGTCTATAGATTCATCACCTAATAAGGGAATGATGAAGACTTATGAGGTTACTCTTTAGAAATTGATTTCCTTTCCCTATTTTATTTGAACCAAGATAATATTAGGATATACCTGATGGAAGATCAAAGGTGGTCCTAATATGTTCTGCAGAGATTGAGACTGGTGTCTCATAGATTGTTCCCTGGATTTCTCCTTGTTCAGATATCTGAACATGAGTCATCAGCTCAGTGAGCTCTGTTTCCAGGAGCTTGCATCTTGTGGAGATGAGTTTGTCCAATCCAGCTTCAGTGAAGAGAGCAATGATGTTCTTATAATTTTCTGCAGCGGCTTGGAAGGAGTCGAGGTCAATGTCAAAACCAGAGTTTATCTTGGGAGACATTTTAGGTCAGTGAAAGAGAGGAGGAAATGGTTGGACTAAGGAGCAAGAAGGATGAAGGATGCAGAGTAGTGAAGGTTTCTAACTAAAGAGTCTTTTTAAGTTTGGTGAAGCGTCGAAACGGGACTCAATGCGAGGCTTATTCAGTACTTCAGTGGATGTGACCGGAAATATTATAGTATTGCCGCTCGTTTTTATGAAGTCGACATTATGATGAATGGAATTCGACGTGAGCGTCGATATAGTCTGATTTGGGATGATAGGGTTTCCTATCGACGTATGCGTCGATTGGAGTCGACGTATGCGTCGATTTCACTTATTGAGTTGAGTCATCGACGGTGCGTCGATTAGAAGCCGACGTGACTTTTGATTTTCCTGAAGAGTTTTAGGTGTTTATTTCTTTTTATCTCTTCCTAGTTCTAAGTCAGTCTTGGACTAATTTTTACAGATAGTTTGATTGGTTGTGCCAACATTGTTTAGCAAGGTGGCCAGTTTTGTTACATATATGACACTTGATTATCTTATTCTTATGATAATTTGAGTTTAGAGAAGGATAGAAGGGTTGATTAGGATAGAAAGTTTGATTAGGATGGGAATTTTGGTTACCAGGTTTAGAGTATAAATTTTGATTAGGATAGGGGTGTTGATTAGGATGGAAATCATGGTTAGGTTGAATGGATCCTGAATGGGAATTATAGAAGGTTTTTGGAGGATAGGCATTTAAGTTGCTCTGAATTTTTGTGCATCGATATCTATTCGACGCATGTTGATAGTTGCTTCGATTTATATTCGGCGTTTCCTCCCGATAGCGTTGATCTGATATCGACGCATGGAAAAAGTTGCGTCGATTGGAAGTTGACGTACTTTTATTCAAGTGTCGAGTAGAGGTCGAGGCATCAGTGAGGTTGCGTTGAGTAAAAGTCGACGCACTATCATTCATGCGTCGATATAAAGTCGACGCAACTGTATCTTCATACATTTTCTTTTTCCCTTTTTCTGATTTTGTTCTTTTATGTATTGTTTCTTTTGGCTTAGATGCTTCTTCAGATGAAGTTTGAGAATCATCAGCTGAATAATATGATGTTTCATCAAATTGTTTTATTTCCTTGAGGGAGTCTTCTTCCTTATTTAGTGAGTCTTTTGTTGGAGTTACCATTGTGATCTAGAAGTGGTCAAACATGTAGTCTCACTGCCAACGCGATATGAGCCTGCAGGGTCGCACATAAGAGCATGTGGAGAAGTTGGAAGATTGACTGTGTTGGTAAATGTTACCAATCACCATATAGAATCGGGGAGGTAAAACAAATGTTGCTGTCGGATTTCGTCGGATATGATTCGTCGGAATTTGTCGGATAAGATTCGTCGGAATTCGTCGAATTGTTCCATGGAAACTCGACGAATGCTGATTCGTGAAATCCCGACGAATTGTTACAGAAACCCCAATTTTCTGTATGGACTGCGGATAGCGATTCTTCTAGGTCTGTTTATGCTTCGGGTATAAATAGAACTTATTTTAAGGGTTCTACATTCTTACGCGAACAAAAGGTTCGGCCGACGGAAGAGTTCCTCCCTAACCCTAGACGGAAGAGTTCCGCCGCCCCGTTCGCCTCCGCAGACCTCCCTTCCGGCGATCATCGTCGCGATTGCTCTTCCTAGAACGAATCTAGCAGTTCGTGGAAGCGCAAGGTGCAATCTTCTTCTCCCTGCTCGTGTGGACTGCTGTAGAGACGTAGACATTATTCTACGTGAGGACTCTCTTGCCGACAGAACTCAACTCGTGGAGCATCTAGGTTGGATTTGATCCAATCCCGCAAAGGTAATTTTCATACATAGTAGTTTTGATTACATCTTGATTCATTTTAATGGCCCGATCCAAAACTCTTTTGGGTTGTTCTCGTTATTTCCGCTGTGCCTACATATGATGTATGGTTGTAGAAAACCCAACATCTTTTTCTTGGTTTGATTTGATGGGTTTTGTGAATTTTACAGGGATCATCCAAGCAGGTTTGTTGGATGGAACTTGGCTGGTTGAGGGATCAGCCCCTAGACCAAGATTTTTATGTCTCCTTGTTTGTTGTTCAGTGATTTCCTTGAGAGTTTGGCTTCTCATTTTTATTGATTCTTCAAAAGCTTTTGCCTGGGATACCTTATCCTTAAGGAGATGGTTTTCTATTCTAGCCCTTTCTACCTCCTTTTCTATGATGTTAGCCCTTAATTCATAATTTGTAGAGCATTTAACTTCTCTATTTCTCTGGTTTTTAGCCACATTGATTTGTTCTTTTAGATCTTTAATTTCTTGTGTAGCTTTTAGTTGATCTAGACACATTCCCATAAAATCATTTCTGAAGTTATCACTTTGAAAATCTATTTCATCAAACATGCTTACCTCATCCTTATCCTCGGATTCCTCTATGAGAATAATACTATCTTCTTTTTCATCTTCAGAAGATATGCTTTCTTCTGATCCTGTCTCACTCCATGATTTAGCACCATCATCATTCTTTGAGCCTTCAAGGGCCATCAAGCATAGATCTTCTTTCTTAGGCTCTTCATTGTCACTCTTAGAAGAGGAGCTGTCCTCAGAGTCTGTATCACTCCATGATTCTACTATAAATCCTCTTTCTTTCTTCTTCCCCTTTTTCTTGAGATCTTTCTTTTTTAGATCTTTCTTTGTCTCAGCATTTTCTGGACATTCTGGGGCAATATGTCCAGGTTTCCTGCAAGAATAACAAATAATTTCTTTAGTAGGTGTTGTGTCATACCTTGGTTTTGACTCTCTCCTTCTTGATCCATCTGTCCTGACCCATTTCTTTAATTTTCTGGCTAGGAAACTGAATAGTTCTTCTTCAGTGATAGAGCTTCCTTCTTCAGTTGCTTTTAATGCAATGTTCCTGTCTTTTGAAGAAGATGGACTCTATGAGTGGTTGGTGCTTGGAGAGGGGCTCACCAACGGACCGAGTACCTTCTCGTAGTTGATGACCCAAATATTTAAACCATACATGGGTAAATTTGTAGTGGTATATGATAGTGCATTATTTATAGTAATTTTTATATAATATTTTAGTAGTAATTAATTAGTTTTTATATAATTTTAATTTAATATATATCTAATTTGCTTTGTTTTGTGTTTTTAGGGACTTTGGGCTGCAATTTGCAATTTTAAGCCCATAACCGTGTTCAGGGGAAATTCTGGAGCATTTCTGCCAAAATCACAAATTACACGCCCTTGGGTCACGGGCGTGACCTGGAGCTTGACTCCATGTCACGGGCGTGACCCATTCTAGCCATCTTCCTGCTTCCAGAACACGCCGCCACATCAGATTATTATTACACGCCCCAGGTCACGGGCGTGACCTGGGGGCGTGACCTTCAGATGACGGGTGTGACTCGCACGGTAAGCATTCAATACAAACAGTTTCCGCCGCCGAGCCGTTCCTGCTTACACGCCCTTGGTCACGGGCGTGACCAAGGGGCGTGACCTCTCCCACAACTGCCAGATTAACTCCAGTCGCGCTGTTTCCCACTGTTTCCTGACTCGGTCAA
Organism: Dactylorhiza incarnata; assembly: GCA_033032865.1. Taxonomy (NCBI): domain Eukaryota; kingdom Viridiplantae; phylum Streptophyta; class Magnoliopsida; order Asparagales; family Orchidaceae; genus Dactylorhiza; species Dactylorhiza incarnata. The sequence continues at coordinate 8,211,733 of JAWHQI010000098.1, forward strand.
GACACTCCCTAGGTCACGGGCGTGACCTAGGGGCGTGACCCGCATATTGATGAAATTTGGCAGTTTTTCTCCCAATGTTCCCGGGCTTTCAAGACGTCGGTTCCGCACCTTACACGCCCTAGGTCACGGGCGTGACCTAGGGGCGTGACTTCTGAATTTTCTCCTTATAAATTTCCAGCTGCTGCCATTGTCAAGGGAGGGGATCCTAGCTTAGATTGGGTCATTTTTACATTAGTTTTTCAGCATTTTTCTTATTGTATTTTCTTTATGCAAATTTACTTCATGTTTTGTACTTTCAATTCATAGTTTAGATTTCCAATTCCTGCAATTGTAATTCCACTTTCTTAGTTATAAAATTGTTTTTACTTAATCATGTTTAGCTAATTTTATTACTTTTGATCGGATGAATTTTTAAGTAGTATTATTTCGTAATCCCGTTTTCATAGTTTGGTTTTGGAAAACTAAGATTTACCGTTGATTTGCAATTATTGGTTTCATATTTCTAGGGTATGATAATCAAGTTTGATCCATATTTTAGTGTATCGAGAGATCCATAAATACGGGTAGATCGCTCATCGGTAGAAAGAATTGTTTGCACTCATCGAGAGAGGGTGACACGAATCTTCTAGATTGGAGTCAAATCCAATAGTGGGGCTCACCGCATAAAGCAAGCTTAGGGGTTTCGACTGGCCGAGTGGTCTTAATCGATCAACCTAAGTTTAGGTGGTAGTACTCTCGAGAGAGGCTCTATCATATTTTGGGAACCTCCACGGTCAAGTTTGTCCAAATCAATTTATGATTTTTACGAAATATTTTACTTAAGAAGGATTCTTGATCAAATGTTTTCCTTTTTTTATTATTTCTTTTATAAAACCCTTTTAAATATTTTTCTGATAAAATAATATTAATTTGCGTGAGTAGAAGTACTCGACAGCCCCGAGTTTTAATACGACCTTGATATTTTTAACATCCTATGCTATATTTCGATAGGTATACTTGCCTTAATCGAGTATAGATTGGAGAATACAAATTTTAATTATCAAGTTTTTGGCGTCGTTGCCGGAGACTATTTTTGTTGATATTTTAAAAGGGTAAATTGTATTACTTTTATCATTCTCTTTCTCCACCCCCATTTCTCTTTTTTTTTAATTCCTTTCGATTAAGTAACGGTTGTATTTTTTTATTTTGTAAGAAAATGATGTTATCACAGTTGGCCGCAAAAGTTGTCGAGCTTCAAAATAAAGTTAATCTTTTGGAAGCCGCACGAATGCGCCAAATTATTTGTCATTTTTGTAGGGATTATCATTCTAGTGAGGAATGCTATTTTTCATTTCAAAATTTTTCTCATGAAAAGCAAATTAATTTTTCTAATGAAAATTATAATTTTTATAATGAAAATAATAATTTTTATGATGAAAATATTTTTTCCTTAAATAATGATGTGGGTGAATTTACTTCTTGCACTGATGTTGATTATTCATGGTGGCAAGGTCACCCAGATAGTTTTCAGTGCGAAGAAGAAAATTTCTTCAATCATGATTTGCATTCCCCGCCTTTTCCGCAAAGTTATTCTTCTTCTGATCTTGAGAATTTTCCGAATTTTATTTCTTCCACTTTAAATTCTTATTCTCATGATCAAGAAGAGCATTTGTACCAAGAATTTCGTAAAGACATGGAGACACCGAGCGAATTAGAAAATGAAAAATTTTCTTCTTCTCCTCCGCCCGCCCTTTCTTCTCTTTCTCATGAATTTATAATTTGTGAAGAAATTGTGTCCCATGAATTTAATTATCTTGGTATTAATTTTTCAGATAAAAAGTTTATTTTTGAAAATAAACAACCGGAGCTTACTCATGAATTTTCACAAGAAACTCCTTGTGAAAAATTTTCTGACTCGCTAAATTTTGATTCTTTTGATTCTAACAATTTTCATGTAGAGGATGAGTCGTTGCAACCAAACATCTTCACCGATCCATTTGCCGCTCATCTCCAACATTCCAAATTACCTAAGGTATGTATAGGTAATTTGGATTCACAATTTCACGCTAACGGACAACGGAAGAATCAAGAGTATAGCGGAGGAGTAGTCGGGCGACTGATTTCGGCACATTCACCTAAGCGTGAATTAAGGGAGTTGCCTGTGCATTTTAAATTTTATTTTCCATTTTCCTAACAATAACCGTCTAGCTTAAAGACGGGAAAAAGAAAAGCGCTCTTGGGAGACACCCCTTGTTTTTCTTTTCCTTTCTTTTTCTTTTTTATGCATTTTTCTTTTTATTGTTTTCTCTCTTACTTAGTTTTTTTTAACATTGAGGACAATGTTTCCCTCTAGTCTGGGGGAATATTGGCTTTCATGTTTTTTTTAAAGCAAATTCAAAACAAAAAAAATATTTTCATATTTCTTATCAGTTTTTTTTTATGTTGCATTTTTTTCCAAAAACAAAACCAAGAAAAATTAGATTTTATTATAAAACTTAGGAAAAAACATGTAAGAATTTGAGTTAATTTTTGTACCCCATGACTTTGTCTTTTCTTGTTCTTAAATCATTTGTGTACTTGCTTAGCTAGAATAAATTTCTCTAAGTTTCATTTTATCTATGTTTCACGAGTAATATGTTGACTCATGCAGTGTTTCTAATTAAGGTAGCATGTTATTGAATAGATTGAGCCTTTGTATTCCAAACATTAAAATTTTAATCATTGTTAGCCACATTGTGCCTTTTCCCTTCCTTTTGGTAGCTCCACTTATTTTTCACCAAAGCCAAATAGCCTACCTATGTTGCACACAAATTTATTTTGAGCTTTATATGTTGCTAGTGTGTACTACATTTTGTGAAGATGGTGAAAGTTTCAATTATCTCATGATGGCTACAAAAGAAGGAAATAAATAGCATAAAGCAAACAAAAAAATTGATGAAAAAAATATTTGCAAATTTATGTGAAAAAGATTACGAAAAAAACTATTTTTGATCCCAATTCTATATATCAAAAATAATTTGGGGTATCAAAAATTATTTTTTGCAACATCATTTCATGCAAAGCTCTCCCTTATGTTTAAGTGTGCTTGAAATCTTCATGTTTATCTTTTGATTTCTGCTCCTTTAAACCCAAGCCAAAACGTTACGCCTAATGAAAGTCCTTGTGATTCATGCTTCTTAGGTTTATTTTTAGTACGGTAGCGAGAAAGTAAATTGGGTAAATTTTTTAGGTAAGAGTATGGATTTTTGACTTGAATTGATAGGATTATAAAATGTCTCTAAGATTTTAGTAGCAATTCAATGCACTTTTCATTTGTCATATTGCTCAGTTTTTACTTTTGCTAAAATATGGGATGATTTATTTTATGCTAGTGGAATTTATAAAATTATTTGCTAAGATTAAGTAATAATTTTCTGTTTATTTTTCATAGTTTTTCCTACCTTTAATTTCGCATCGTACTTGTGTACGGCATAGCCAAATTGATTGATTAGTTTATTTTATTTTTGCTAGCTCGTATGTGTTTGCTTGGGGACAAGCAAAATACTTAGTCTGGGGGTATTTGATAGTGCATTATTTATAGTAATTTTTATATAATATTTTAGTAGTAATTAATTAGTTTTTATATAATTTTAATTTAATATATATCTAATTTGCTTTGTTTTGTGTTTTCAGGGACTTTGGGCTGCTATTAGCAATTTCAAGCCCATAACCGTGTTCAGGGGAAATTCTGGAGCATTTCTGCCAAAATCACAAAGTACACGCCCCTGGGTCACGGGCTTGACCTGGGGCGTGACTCCATGTCACGGGCGTGACCCAGTCCAGCCATCTTCCCGCTGCCAGAACACGCCGCCGCGTCAGATTATAATTACACGCCCCAGGTCACGTGCGTGACCTGGGGGCGTGACCTTCAGATCACGGGCGTGACTCACCCAATAAGTATTCAATACAAACAGTTTCCGCCGCCGAGCAGTTCTAGCTTACACGCCCTTGGTCATGGGCCTGACCAAGGGGCGTGACCTCTCCCGCAACTGCCAGATTAACTCCAAATTGCGCCGTTTCCCGCCGTTTCCTGACTCGGTCAAGACACGCCCTAGGTCACGTGCGTGACCTAGGGGCGTGACCCGCATATTGATAAAATTTGGCGGTTTTTCTCCCAACATTCTCGGGCTTTCAAGACGCCGGTAAGGCACCTTACACTCCCTAGGTCACGGGCGTGACCTAGGGGCGTGACTTCTGAATTTTCTCCTTATAAATTTCCAGCTGCTGCCATTGTCAAGGGAGGGGGTCCTAGCTTAGAATGGGTCATTTTTAGATTAGTTTATCAGCATTTTTCTTATTGTATTTTCTTTATGCAAATTTACTTCATGTTTTGTACTTTCAATTCATAGTTTAGATTTCCTATTCCTGCAATTTTAATTCCACTTTCTTAGTTATAAAATTGTTTTTACTTAATCATGTTTAGCTAATTTTATTACTTTTGATCGGATGAATTTGTAAGTAGTATTATTTCGTAATCCCGTTTTCATAGTTTGGTTTTGAAAAACTAAGATTTACCGTTGATTTGCAATTATTGGTTTCATATTTCTAGGGTATGATAATCAAGTTTGATCCATATTTTAGTGTATCGAGAGATCCGTAAATACGGGTAGATCGCTCATCGGTAGAAAGAATTGTTTGCACTCCTCGATAGAGGGTGACACGAATCTTCCGGATTGGAGTCAAATCCAATAGTGGGGCTCACCGCATAAAGCAAGCTTAGGGGTTTCGACTGGCCCAGGGGTCTTAATCGATCAACCAAAGGTTAGGTGGTAGTTCTCTCGAGAGAGGCTCTATCATATTTTGGGAACCTCCACGGTCAAGTTTGTCCAAATCAATTTATGATTTTTACGAAATATTTTACTTAAGAAGGATTCTTGATCAAATGTTTTCCTTCTTTTATTATTTCTTTTATAAAACCCTTTTAAATATTTTTCTGATAAAATAATATTAATTTTGTGAGTAGAAGTACTCGACAGCCCCGAGTTTTAATACGACCTTCATATATTTAATATCTTATGCTATATTTCGATAGGTACACTTGCCTTAATTGAGTATAGATTGGAGAATACAAATTTTACTTATCATGTTTTTGGCGCCGTTGCCGTGGACTATTTTTGTTGATATTTTGAAAGCGTAAATTGTATTATTTTTATCATTCTCTTTCTCCACCCCCCATTTCTCTTTTTTTTAATTCCTTTCTATTAAGTAAAGGTTGTATTTTTTTATTTTGTAAAAAAATGATGTTATCACAGTGAGCTTCAAAATAAAGTTAATCTTTTGGAAGCCGCACGAATGCGCCAAATTATATGTCATTTTTGTAGGGATTATCATTCTAGTGAGGAATGCTATTTTTCATTTCAAAATTTTTCTCATGAAAATCAAATTAATTTTTCTAATGAAAATTATGATTTTTATAATGAAAATAATAATTTTTATGATGAAAATAATATTTCCTTAAATAATGATGCGGGTGAATTTACTTCTTGCATTGATGTTGATTATTCATGGGGGCAAGGTCACCCAGATAGTTTTCAGTGCGAAGAAGAAAATTCCTTCAATCATGATTTGCATTCTCCGCCTTTTCCACAAAGTTATTCTTCTTCTGATCTTGAGAATTTTCCGAATTTTATTTCTTCCACTTTAAATGCTTATTCTCATGATCAAGAAGAGCATTTGTACCAAGAATTTCGTAAAGACATGGAGACACCGGGCGAATTAGAAAATGAAAATTTTTCTTCGTCTCCTTCGCCCGCCCTTTGTTCTCTTTCTCATGAATTTATAATTTGTGAAGAAATCGTGTCTCGTGAATTTAATTATCTTGGTATTGATTTTTCAGATAAAAATTTTATTTTTGAAAATAAACAACCGGAGCTTACTCATGAATTTTCACAAGAAACTCCTCCTTGTGAAAAATTTTCTGACTCGCTAAATTTTGATTCTTTTGATTCTAACAATTTTCATGTAGAGGATGAGCTATTGCAACCAAACATCTTCACTGATCCATTTGTCGCTCATCTCCAACATTCCAAATTACCTAAGGTATTTATAGGTAATTTGGATTCACAATTTCACGCTAACGGACAACGGAAGAATCAAGAGTATAGAGGAGGAGTAGTCGGGCGACCGATTTCGGCACATTCACCTAAGCGTGAATTAAGGGAGTTGCCTGTGCATTTTAAATTTTATTTTCCATTTTCCTAACAATAACCGTCTTGCTTAAAGACGGGAAAAAGAAAAGCTATAACACTAGTAGAGGACAAATTCTTTTGGTCGGGCCTCAAACCAATGGTCAATAAAATCATAGGGAGTAGTCGTGTATGTCAATTAGCGAAAGGTAACAAGACCAATGCGGGTCTTTACACACCACTCCCGATTCCGTCTATCCCGTGGGAGGACATTATCATGGACTTCATATTGTGCCTACCCCTGACAATTAGGCGACACTATTCCATTCTGGTCGTAGTGGATCGATTTTCCAAAATGGACTACTTTATCGCATGCAATAACACCAACGATGCATCACATGTTGCTAAGTTGTATTTCAAGGAGGTCGTAGCCCATCAGGGCATCCCCAAAACGATAGTGACTGATAGGGACATTAAATTTACTAGCTATTTCTGGAAAACACTTTGGAAGCTTTTGGGTACTAGACTTATGTTTTCGTCGGCCTATCATACCCAAACGGATGGGCAAACGGAAGTGGTTAACCGAAGCTTGGGTGGTTTACTTCGTTGCCTAGTGGGTGGTCATAAAGGTATATAGGACCTTATTCTTCCTCATGCTGAATTAGCTTATAATAATTCTAAGAATAGGTCCACCGGTTTATCTCCCAATGAGATCGTACATGGATATAAGGCGCCCGTCCCTCTTGACTTGGTTCCGTTACCGCCATCTTTTAAATCCAGTCAATTTGCACAGGACTTTGCCTCGCACGTTCACACTCTCCATAAGAAAATTAGCGAGACGTAAGCTAAGCAATATTCTATTTATCAATCGAATGCTAACGCACATAGGCAAGCAGTCCCCTTGAATATTGGTGATTTGGTAATGGTTCGTCTTATCCCTGAACGGATGCCTTCGGGAACCATAAAGAAATTGGCGAATAGGAGAGCCGGTCCTTTTTGGGTTTTAAAGAAGCTAGGCGAAAATACATATCTATTAAAGTTAGCCGCTGATTGGGGAATCTCCCCTATTTTTAACATTTCGAATTTAACGCTTTATGTCGCTCCACCACCTGAATTGTCTGTCTCTCCATTTAATATTTCCACTATACCTTCTAATGGGGTGGGGGGTGAGATTGTTTCTAGATCACTCTATCCTTCAGATTCTACGGGATGTATGTGCCTACTGATGATGAAACATGTTTTTCTTCTTTGCCTAACGCATTTCCAAGGTTCCCCAGGAACCAATTTCTTGCCTGAAAGGATTTTGCAGGATGCAGTGTTTCCCACTCCCGATGGTGACATTCACAGGTTTTTGATCCGGTTTAGAGGTCATCCTGCTTCAGAAGACTCTTGGCTATCTGCCTTGGAGGTGGATCTTCTGGACGTGTTCTCCTACGCAGTTACTTTCCCGCACAGTCATCAGTGATGAGTCCTTTTGAGCGGGGGAGGATTGATGGCGACGGCCACCACGATGGCCAACTTGGTGATGAAGATGACATCCATGGCGCACTTGGTGATCATGGGATAGTGGCGGAAGATGATGATGATGACCGGCCGGCCAAAGACTTGCGGCGCCGTAGTGGTCACGGCTACAATCTTCGCCCATGCAACACGATTTAAATTTAATTTATCTTGCTAGTTTATGGTCTGCATTTATCCTTTTATGTGGTTTGCAATTAACTATTTTATTTCTGTCATTTTAAACTTGTGGTTTGCGTTTAGCCACTGTTATGGGCTGCTAATAGCCTGTTGGATGTAAGCCTTATATAAGGCCAAAACTCTTTCTATGTCAATTAGATTATTATTGAAATTAAACAAGACTTCTCCTAAACCAAAAATTCCCTCTCTCCCTCTCTCTTTCTCATTGTCGCCGCCCAAGAGGGTTCTCCCCTTGCTGCTAGGTTTCGGCCGCCCCCCTCTCTCTCTTCTCCCTTCCTCCCTATTCCCTCTGCAATACTATTCCTCCACCACCTTTCATCTCACTAAATCTCCTCTCTTCCACGGCTCCATCCTAAATATTATCTCAAAGTTTCACGTGTAAGAAGAAAGGCTCGGGTGATCTCCTACAGCATGAAGCGGGGAAGACGGGCGTGTTCTTCATCCTTGGTGCGCTTTTCGTGGATCTCGAGGGAAGGGAGAGTATTTCTTGTGGATCCAAAATCTCAAATCTACGCTTCAGAGAGGGGTAATAAAATTCCTACTCAAGAGATTTCCTCTTCTTTGATATTCTTGTAGTGGACAATTTTTTTGTGGATTTTCGAAGCTTTAATTTTTGCGGTATTTCTCTTAATAGATTTGTGGTTTTCATTTGGTTTTCTGATAACTCTCGAGAGGATTGGTGACCCTCGCTCTTTTTCTAGTTGGGATAGATCCTACAACTTTCGAATCATGATTTCTTTGGTGGATCTATTTTGGTACAACTCAAAGCTCGTCGGAACCAATATTGATCCTTTAGCCCGAGCGGATTTTGGCCTATAGCCATCCTCCGAACCAGGCTACCCTTAAGATAGTGCGAAAGATAAATAAAATCTATTATGAATGCTGCATTTCTTTAGTGTATGGTAAAGAGAGCGTAGAACGTAACGAGAGTCGAATTCGCCATCCGTGTAGGATCGTCTTGGGCGGGCCTACATCAAAAAACCCTCAAGCTCTTTCTCCAGCTCAAGATAGTATTTCTGAGTATAGGACTCCTTCTCCTAATCCAGAAGAAGAAAGGATGGCTCAGATTGACAAATTCAGAGAATCTGTTACAGCAGCCCAGATCTATAAGGCAAAGGCTGAAGGCAAGGATTACTCTCAATATTCAACTATGTCAGAGTACAGGAAGAAAGAATTTGAAAAGTACAAATCCAAGAATTTGTTCAATGCTGAAGTTTATTTAGAGAAGCACCCAGAAGATGTGGTTCCTCAAGCTAAATCTCAAACCATTCTGGGAGCTCAGGATCTTTACATGAGTAAGAGGAAATCTGAAGACCCTAACAGGGAAATTATTTTCAAGCCTCCCTCAGCAAAGAAGTACAGGTTCAGACTATTTGGTTTTGTTGACTTTTCTGTTTTTAAATTGTAATGTTCCTAAACTCAGAGTATCATATTCTCTATCTGCTGAAATATTTAAATTCTGTCAGATATATATATGCTCTGCTGTTTTTCTGTTGTTTATTATTTGAAATTTGTCAAATAGTATCCTAACCTAAATAGGGGGAGATTGTTGGAACAACCCTATTACTGATTTGGGCTAGGATTACTATGTGTTGACTAGGACTATGTTAACCCCCAATGTATAGTCTAATGGTCATAGTTTTAGGCTGATAAGATAGGTAGAACTTAGGAAATCTCTAAGGTTCTGCGTTCGACAAATTCATTCTCCGTTCGACGAACCCCTTTCTGCGTTCGACGAAAAAGCTTCTTAGCTCGACGAACTCAGCTCTCCAGCCATTTTATTCTTCAATTTGATGAACTTTAACTTGAGATCGATGAACTCCAGCCTGTGTTCGACGAATTAGTATCAGATGCTCAGTTCGACGAACTCAACCTTCAGATCGACAAATTCCTATCTAAGCTCGATGAATTTTCTCTCAGTTTATTCAGATCAGTTATATTATTCTCTGAACTCAGAATTATCAGCAACGACTCTATTCTGCCAGATAAGTCAAGGATATTATATTTCCTTTTATTTATTCTCTTATTTCGAAAAGAGGCCATTGACATATTTTGGAAAAGGACAATTTCATGGAAAAGGAAAAAGATATAAAGCATATCAGATTTGCTGAATTAGTTGTAGTTCCAAGAAATAATTAATGGTGATTATTCTATTCCTATTCAGAGATTTGAATTTCAAATGAGTTATCATTCTATCTAAGGAAATAGGATACCAGAAGAAAGAGATCTGTAACAGAAAGAAAATATCAGAGTGTCAGTCGAGAGAGAAACATTCAGAAAGTCAAAAAGAAAGATCATCTTCCTCAAGCAGCAATCTCATTCAATGAGAACATCATCATGATCAATCTCTCAGATCTCTGCTGCTAGATTTCAAATCTTCAAAGAGCAACAATAATCTGAGAAATTTCCGTCTCTCAGATTCATCAGCTATCAAGGAAGATATCTATTTTAAGAGAAAGCTCCATCCTCAAGTTGTCAACAATTTTAATCAGACAGGGGGAGCTTTACAACACATTCCACTAGAGTCTTCTCTCAGATTATTGACAGAGAAGAACATCTAAACCCCTCTTATCCCCTCTTGTACGGGGTTCTAACTCTCTTCAAAAGTTAACCCCTTGGTGGCAGGGCAGCTGAACAAAAACCTGTAGTTTGGTTAGAGCACCTGATCAAAAGCTCCTTGGTGTTTTGGGCACCTGATCAAAACCCCATTGGAGATAGGGCACCTGAACAAAAACCTAGTGGAATCCTACCAAGTGTGGTAGAAGAGTAGACGTACCCAGGTTTATTGGGGAACTACTATAAAATCCTTGTGTCCTCTGTGTTGTGTTTATTTTTCTGTATTGTGCTGTGTTTTGTGTGATGTGTTTCTTTATTTTGTTTTATAACTCACTCTGCAATACACATATAAGTATCACTATTTTAATTCCGCTATAAAATTAAGTGAAAAAAAAGTTTTAATACTCTATTCACCCCCCCCCTCTAGAGTAAATCTATGATCTAACCTCACTTTCACGCCCCCTGAAAGTCGAGAACTCGGGCTGGCATGCTGTGTGCGGCCTCTTGGAAAAAGTTTTATCGCGCTGCGAAACCTTTCTTGTAGCGGTGGGAATTTGGCGACTTGTGGTAGCGGGTACGGAGGAGGAGGAGGAGGGACCGGAGTCACCGCCTGGTTATCCACGGTTAGTTGAGGGACTAACCGCTCGGTTAACAGTGCTAAGGCCTGACTGATCGCTTCCAGATGCTGATCAATTGCCTTTTGAGACAGCTCAACTTCTCTCTTCGACTGCTCCAAGGCCTCCCATAGGGAATCTTCACTATGGTCAGAGCTGTCTCCCAGAGGGAACTGACGGTTTGACATTTTTGAAAAAGATTTCACTGATAGTCCGCGATCTGAATGTCGCGGGTTTCTGTTGAATCCGAAAATACACCTCTGAAGGAAATCGAAGGATGCGGGCTGTCGGTTACTATTTGGTTAGAGAAAGTTAGACTGCTGGCAGTGGTCGAGGCCAGACTTCGCCCGTCATGGCAAATGCCACTCCTGTGATGGGCTTTTCTTTGATTTAAGTGAAAAGATTACAGCGGGTTACCGAACCAGGAAATGAGAAGCCGGTTGGTCAGACAAATCGCAAGATAGTGAACTCGAGACTACGGCTCTAACAAGTGAGCTCCAGGATTCGAGTGTGCGTGTCTTGGAAACATCGCCGACCCCTATTTATAGGCTCCAGGGCCTGCCCAAATGGGCAGGGATAAAATAACCGCCTTCCCGGGTAAAAGAGAATCGGGCAGGGGGTGACTGGATACATCAAGGAGAAAAGAAAGAAGCTGCGCAGCTTGGCGTCTTGCGCTCCCGATCTGTCCTGGCCGGAGACCAAAGACCCTGCCGATCAAGGCAATGGTGTAACCCGGGCAGTCTCTGACCTGAGACCGCGGCTTGCATTCTATACTTGAGCCTTGACAATCTTCAATCCTCGGAGGCCGCCTGGATTCTATCAGACCGCCCGGTTTGTACTGGCTGGGACGATGGATTTTATTTAATCCGAACTGGGCGACTTGGCTCCTCAAACCGCCCAGTCTGTGAGAAGTACTATTTGGATGGCGGTCTTCTGGGTAAACAAAAAGGTGTTGTGGGGGTAAAATCAGACAACCGGATCAAAAGTTATTGTTGTTTAAAGTTTGAGTGTCATTTTGAGCTAAATCTCTCACTTTCACTACAAACCGAATCTAAAATTCTTTCATTTTGAAATTTATGTGTCATTTAGAGCTAAATCTCTCATTAACAGTACAAACCACTATATATCGACCTCTAAATGAGCTTGAATTGGTTAAAATTGTTAGCCATTAGATTTAGGGCTCCGATCTCATTACAAAAATGTATTGTGGGCGAAAATCGGACAACCAGATCAAAAGTTACGGATGTTTGAAGTTTAGGTCTCCTTTCGAGCTAAATACCCTATTACCAACTCGATGTATATTGACCAATAAACAAACTGGAATGGGTAAAACTTGTTCTCCATTGGATGTAGGGCTCCGGGTTCATTCCAAAAAGGTGTTGTGTGCAAAAATTGGACAACCAGATCAAAAGATACGGCTATTACAGTTTATGTGTGAAGATGATCTAAATCCCTCATTACCATTGCAACCTGTTGTATATTGACCACTAAAATGAGCTGGAATGGTTTAAAGTTGTGCTCCATTTGATGTATGCCTCCGACCATATTCCAAAAAGGTGTTGTGGTCAAAAATCAAACATACAAATCAAAAGTTATGGACGTTAGATGTTTCGGTGTCATTTGGAGCTTAATTTCGCAATACCTCGCCAACCCGCTATATATCGATAACTAAATGAACTTCAATGGGTAAAACTTGTGCACCAATGAATGTAGTGCACCAATGAAAAGGTGTTGTGGGGTAAAATCAGAGAACCGCATCAAAAGTTGTTGCTGTTTAAAGTTTGATTGTCATTTGGAGCTAAATCTCTCATTTTCACAACCCACATTAAAAATACTGTCATTTTGAAGTGTATGTGTCATTTGGAATAAAATCTCATATTACCACTACAACTCACGGTATATCGACCTCTAAACGAGCTGGAATAGGTTTAAATAGTTCAGCATTGGATTTAGTGTTCCGATCTCATTACGAAAAGGTATTGTGGGAGAAAATTGGACAACCGGAAAGGTGTTGTCTTATTCTTAAATGGGTAAATCTTATTTTCTGTTGGATGGAGAATACGAGCTCTTTCTGAAAAAGTGTTGTGCAAAAAAATCGAACAACCCGAACAAAAGTTATGGCTGCTTTAAGTTTAGGTGTAATTTGGAGCTAAATCCCACATTACCACTGGAACCCACTGTATATTGAACAATAAACAAACTTGAATGGATATATCCTACTCTCCATTGGATGTAGGGCTCTGAGCTCATTCTAAAAATGTATTATGGGCAAACATTGGGCAACTGGATCAAGAGTTCTGTCTGTCTGAAGTTTATGTGTCATTTGGAGCTAAATCCCACATTACCACTGTAACCCACTATAGATCAACCACTAAACAAACTGGAATGGGTAAAACTTGTTGTACAATGGATGTAGGGCTCCGATCTTATTCCAAAAAGGTGTTGTGGGCACAAACTTGACCACCGGATCAAAGTTATGGATGATTGAAATTTAGGTGTCAATTGGAGCAAAATCCCTCATTTCCACTGCAATCCACTATCCGTCGACCACTGAATGAACTCGATTGTGCAAATCCTATTCTCCATAGGATGTATGGCTCTGAGCTGATTACGAAAAGGTGTTTTGGGCAAAATTCGGACAACCGGATCAATAGTTATAGCTTTTTGAAGTTTAGGTGTCAGTTGGAGCTAAATCCCACATTACCACAGCAACTCAATGTATATCGACCACTAAATGAAATAGATTGGGTAAAACTTGCTATCCATTGAATTTATTGCTAAGAGCTCATTTCGAAGAAGTTTTGTGGGCAAAATTAGACAACCTGATCAAAAGTTATGGTTGTTTCAAGTTTAGGTGTCATTTGGAGCTAAATTTCGCATTACCAGTGCAACCCGCTATATATCGATAACTAAATGAACTGCAATGGGTAAAACTTGTGCTTCAATGAATATAGGGCTCCGAGCTCATTCCTAAAATATTTTGTGGGGGGTAAAATCAGACAACCGGATCAAAAGTTATTGTTGTTTAAAGTTTGAGTATTATTTGGAGCTAAATCTCTCACTTTCACTACAAACCGCATCTAAAATTCTTTTATTTTGAAATTTATGCGTCATTTGGAGCGAAATTTCACATTAACAGTACAAACCACTGTATATCGACCTCTAAATGAGCTTGAATGAGTTATAATTGTTCTCCATTAGATTTAGGGCTCCGATCTCATTCAGAAAATGTATTTTGGGCGAAAATCGGACAACCGGATCAAAATTTACGGATGTTTGAAGTTTAGGTCTCCTTTCTAGCTAAATACCTTATTACCAACCCGCTGTATATTGACCACTAAATAAACTGGAATGGTTAAAACTTTTTCTCCATTGGATGTAGGGCTCTGAGCTCATTCCAAAAAGGTGTTGTGCGCAAAAATCAGACAACCAGATCAAAAGTTACGGCTGTTACAGTTTATGTGTCAAGATGATCTAAATCCCTCATTATCATTGCAACCCGCTGTATATTACCACTAAAATGAGATGGAATGGTTTAAAGTTGTGCTCCATATGATGTATGCCTCCGAGCATATTCCGAAAAGGTGTTGTGGGCAAAAATCAAACATCCAAATCAAAAGTTATGGACGTTAGAAGTTTAGGTGTCATTTGGAGCAAAATTTTGCAATACCGCTGCAACCTGCTATATATCGACAACTAAATGAACTGGAATGGGTAAAACTTGTGCTCCAATGAATGTAGTGCTCCGAGTTCATTCCGAAAAGGTGTTGTGGGGTAAAATAAGACAACCGCATCAAAAGTTGTTGTTGTTTAAAGTGTGAGTGTCATTTGTAGCTAAATCTCTTATTTTTACTACAACCCGCATTAAAAATTCTATCTTTTTGAAGTGTATGTGTCATTTGGAGCTAAATCTCATATTTCAACTACAACTCACTGTATATCAACCTCTAAATGATCTGGAATGAGTTTAAATTGTTCTCCATTGGATTTAAGGTTCCGATCTAATTCCGAAAAGGTATTGTGGGCAAAAATCTGACAACCGGAAAGGTGTTGTCTTATTATCTAATGGGTAAATCATATTCTGTGTTGGATGGAGAATACGAGCTCTTCCTGAAAATGTGCTTTGCGAAAAAATCGACAACCCGATCAATAGTTTTGGCTGCTTGAAGTTTAGGTGTAATTTGGAGCTAAATCCCGCATTACCACTGGAACCCACTGTATATCGAAAAATAAACAAACTTGAATGGTTATATCCTACTCTACATTGGATGTAGGACTCTGAGCTCATTCTAAAAAGGTTTTGTGGGCAAAAATTGGGCAACAGGATCAAGAGATCTGTCTGTTTGAAGTTTGTGTCATTTGGAGGTAAATCCCACATTACCACTGTAACCCACTGTAGATCAACCACTAAATGAACTGGAATGGGTACAACATGTTATCCATTAGATGTAGGTCTCTGATTTCATTCCGAAAAGATATTGTGAGCAATAACCTGATAACCGGATCAAAGTTATGGATGATTGAAGTTTAGGTGTCAATTGGAGCAAAATCCCTCATTTCCACTACAATCCACTATCCGTCGACCACAAAATGAACTAAATCGAGTAAATCCTATTCTCCATAGGATATATGGCTCTGAGCTCATTTTGAAGAGGTATTTTGTGCAAAATCTGGACAACCGGATCAGTTGTTATAGATGTTTGAAGTTTAGGTGTCAGTTGGAGCTGAAGCCCACATTACCACTGCAACTCAATGTATATCGACCACTAAATGATCTAGATTGGGTAAAACTTGCTCTCCATTGAAAGTATGGCTGAGAGCTCATTTTGAAGAGGTTTTGTGGGCAAAAATCAGACAACCTAATCAAAAGTTATGGCTGTTTCAAGTTTAGGTGTCATTGGAGCTAAATTTCGCATTACCATTGCAACCTGCTATATATCGACAACTAAATGAACTGCAATGGGTAAAACTTGTGCTTCAATGAATGTAGGGCTCTGAGCTCATTCCTAAAAGGTTTTGTGGGTTTCAAATCAGACAACCAGATCAAAAGTTATTGTTGTTTAAAGTTTGAGTGTCATTTGGAGCTAAATCTCTCAAGTTCACTACAAACCGGATCTAAAATTCTTTCATTTTGAAATTTATGTGTCATTTGAATTTCCATAAATATTAGATTTTCAAAAATTTGAATTTTGAATATAAAAAAATTTGAATTTGAAATTCAAAAGATTTGAATTTTGAATGTGAATTTCAAAATTTTGAATTTCAAAAATTTGAATTTTGAATTTGATTATTGAATTTCAAAAATATGAATTTTGAATTTCAAAAATATGAATTTTGAATTTCAAAAATATGAATTTTGAATTTCAAAAATATGAATTTTGAATTTGAATTTCAAAATTTTGAATTTTGAATTTGAATTTTGAATTTCAAAATTTTGAATTTTGAATTTGAATTATGAATTTCAAAAAATTGAATTTTAAATTTGAATTTGAATTTCAAAAATTTGAATTTGACTTTCCAGAATTTAAAATATATTTTTTTTCTTGTAGAAAATAGTACGCAGATTTGCAAATTTTTTTGTTTTTAATTTTCGCTGAAAAATAAAAAAAATTATGGCCGCTATTCGCAGACCAGAAATTTAGATCACGACAAAATTTTACGAAAGATAATTTTATTCCCGCCTAATAACTAGGGCAAGTAAAATATTTTTTTGATTTTCTTACAAAAAATAATATGTAGAATTACCAGAAATTTGTTTTTTGAATTTCGCAGAAAAATGAGAATTTTAGGCCACTATTCGCAGACCGACGAAATTTTATTTTTTAATTTTTGAGCGCAAAATCGTGTGAACATTGTGAGTGCCGGCGTTCTAAGAAAACCTAAGGAATGCATCAATGAAGAAATTGACATGAACCTGTCTCTGATACCAAATTGATGTAGGCTACGCTCTCCGACACTTTCGCTACGAACAAACTTGAATTTTCTCTCTACGTTCCAATTCTACGTTCGCACAAATAATTAATCGCAGCAAACACGTTATGCAATATTATCATTCAAAGGCTAACGTACGGGTCGGCAACACCCTTAGAGATCGAATATTGACTATTGGCCAAAATTCTCTCTAGCCAAATGGATCCACCCGATTCGGTCGAGCAAGTGTTGTACCAAAAGAGATCCACCGAAAATAACGATTTCGGAAACGGTAGATCTCTCCCAACAAAAAGAAAACAAGGTGAACGTAAATCAATCAAAGAAAACCACGATTATTCAAGTGATTCGAAGATTACGCCAAAATTACCACCACAAGAAATTAACAAGAGGGAAATCTCACGAGTAGAAATTTCGTTACCCCGCTTGAGATGGGATTATCCTCAAGCATGCACTCGCCCAAATCATTCTTCAACGGATCCACCGGAGCCGCGTCGAATGGAGAGAAACTCGTTCGCCTTGGTTGCTTCACGCCGGATTTGATTCCACAAAACCACGACTCTTTCTTCTTCTTTCATCACCTTGGTCGAAAACTTCCCAATAGGAGGAAGAATGAGAAGGGGGCGGCTAAAGAGAGAGTCATTCCAATAGAGAGAAGAAAGGGAGGGGAGGAGAGGTAGTGGCCGGCAGCCAAGAGGAAGGAGACAAGGGAGAGGGGGTGACCAAGAGGAGGAAGGAGGGGCTGGCCTAAATCTGCCAAGAAGGGAGAGAGAGGGGCGACTAGGAGAGAGGGAACAATTAGAGGAGAATCAAATTCAAGGTTTTTTCTTAATCATTCAATAATCATCGCATTACAATATAAGGCCTATTTATAGGCTACACCACTCAATCTCCTCCAAGATATAATTCTAAAATTAGATTGCTCAAAAATAGTCCATCATGAATGCAGAATAACTTATTGCTACATGCATCCCAAATCAAATAATGAAAATAAGGAAATATATAATCCCTAATTAAGCAAAATAAACCTCACTAAATGCATAAAAAAAATATAAATAAACATGATAATGATAATTAATAATTATAATAGAATAATTATAATTATTATTTATCTAAATACAGACCAAAATAAAAAATAAACATGATAATGATATTTAATAATTAATAATTGAATAATTATAACTTAAAATTCCGTGCGGCGATGGCGTTCTTCAAAAGGGGCGGCGATGGCGTGCACCATATTTGTCATCGCGGCATCGACCATCATAATCTTGAAAGGTGATGTTGCGGCATCGTCCATCCGAGTCTTCAAATGTAGTGTTGCGACAATGATCAAAATAATGCGTCAAGTCGTTGTCGTCAAGGAACTGGTCACAAACATATGGAGGGGCGTCATTGCCATCACAGTGTGTTCGATGAAATTTGTTGAGATCGACGAAAATTTTCTTCGGTAGATTTATTTCAGAAGATCAGTTATATTATTCTCTTCAGTTCGACGAAATTCATTCTGCATTCGACGAACTCAGCTCTGCGCTCGATGAAATTTTGTGTTCAGTTCAAAATTTCATACAAATCAGTTATAATATTCTCTGAACACAGATCTTTCAGCAACGAGTCATTTCTTCCAGATAAGTAAGAGATTTATTCCTTCCTTTTTTATTCCTTTCCATTCTCTTCCCTAGAAAATAGTCATTGTCTTATATTGGAAAAGGATATCATATTAAAATGGAAAAGGAATTAAAGGCCTGCTTGCAGTTCCAAGGAAATATTAAATGCAGATTATTTTATTCCTTAGTCTGTTGATTTGAATTTCAAATCCGAGATATATTGTAAAAGAAAAAGGAAGAAGGTAAACACAGCAATTACAAGAACTTAATAACAAAAAGTCATCGACACAGAAGAATACCATTCTTCAGAAGGTTACATGAAGAAAAAGAAGAACAAAAGTTTTACAGATCATCTTCATCTTCTTCCTCAAGCAGCACTCATACACTGAGAACTTCAACACAAATCATCCTCTCCGTTTCTGCTGCAAGATCAGATCTTCAAAGTGCAAAAATAATCTGAGGAACTTATTCTCTCATATTCATCAGCTACAGGAAGATCAGTACATTCAAGAGAAAGCTCCAGCCATCTACTATCAAATATTTTATATCAGACAGGGGGAGCTTTACAACACATTCCACTAGAGTCTTCTCTCAGATAATTGACAGAGAAGAACATCTAACCCTCTTTATCCCCTCTTGTACAGGGTTCTAACTCCCTTCAAAAGTTAACCCATTGGTGACAGGGCACCTGATCAAAAACCTGTGATTTAGTTAGAGCACCTGATCAAAAGCTCACTTGGTGTGTGGACACCTGATCAAAAACCCTTTGGTGATAGGGCACCTGATCAAAAACCTAGTGGAATCCTGCAAAGTGTGGTAGAAGAGTAGACGTACCCACGTTTATTGGGGAACTACTATAAAAATCCTTGTGTCTTCTGTGTTGTGATTATTTTCTGTGTTGTGCTGTGTGCTTTGTTTTATAATTCACTCTGTAATACACATATAAGTATCACTATTTTAATTACGCTATATAATTAAGTGAAAAGTTTTCAATACTCAATTCACCCCCCCCCCCCCTTCACCCCCTCTAGAGTAAATCTAAGTTCTAACCTCACTTTCATACCCCCTATGAACATATCTACCAAGTTCCATGACCATTCAAGGACATATGCCCCTATCTCCTTCACAAGGCTCAAAGTTCAAACCTAGGGTTAGAACTTGGGTTTTAGGGAATATCCACCCCAAACCACTCATGGTGGTGTTTTATGTGATTATAAACTAGTGACCAAAGTCTCATCACTTTTTGATGAGGATTGACCCCTTAAATCCATCATGTGCACTTTTGACCTAATTTGACCAAACTTGGGTTAACTAATTACCAAACCAATTCAATCCCTAATGAGATGAA
Organism: Dactylorhiza incarnata; assembly: GCA_033032865.1. Lineage (NCBI taxonomy): Eukaryota > Viridiplantae > Streptophyta > Magnoliopsida > Asparagales > Orchidaceae > Dactylorhiza > Dactylorhiza incarnata. The sequence continues at coordinate 8,231,627 of JAWHQI010000098.1, forward strand.
TTACTAGAGCCATATCATGACTCTAAGGACCACCCACCCAAGTTTGTAGGGGATTGGAGGTCATTAGACCCTATAATTAATTAATATATGAATTATTAAATTTTTACAAAAAACCTTAGAAAAAAGTTCTCCAAAAATTTCCATTTTTGGATATGCTAAGGGTGTAGGTATAAGCATCCTATGTTTCAAATTTCAAGTCCATATCTTTATCCAATCAAAAGTTATTCAAGAAATAGTGGTTGTACTACCATAAGGACCAGTCCCACCGAAATGGCCCTATAGGGAGCGACATAACTTCTTTACAGCTGAAACAAATTTTAAATTAATGTACACACCAAGAGATACAATTTTGGTGTTGGCCACTTTTTCATCAGAGGGGCCTAAGTATTTTTAATTAATTAATCTAGGTACTACAAAAAGTTTGACAGAAATGCAATTATAAAACATGTATATTTATTGATCCTGCATAGATCTTGGCGCAGATCCGATGGCTGCTAGTCATCTTCTACCTTCAGCCAAGGGCCTAGATCAGCCCATCATGGGCCAATTTCCATCCCGTTTTCCCGGCCACCTGAGCGCCGCCCTAGCCGGGCAATGCCACCATCACCTCCTTTGAGGTGGTGGCCGGCGATTAGCGGTGGTTGGCCGGTCGGAGGTGGCTGGAACAAGGTGTTCTAGTTGGGAAAAAAGGGCTCAAAATGAGCCATTTCGGGAGCTTGATTCGAGCCTGATTTGGCTTGAATCAAGCCCCAAATCAGATGAAGATCTAGCACTATGAGAGGGGAAGCAGATCAGACCTGTGTGGTGGATTGAAGCCGCGCATTCCGGCGAGTTGCCATGGCCGGAGCTCGAACTTTTGGTGCCATGCCTCCTTTGGTTTTCAGTGCACGAATCCTATTGGAATGTTGGGGTTTTCTTCCTCTCACTCCTCTGAAGGTGTTAAAGAGGCCAATTGAGGCAATGGGGGGGGGGGGGGGGGGGGGGGGGGTGGTTTCTCGAATTGCCATTAATGGCCATTAGTGAGGATTTTGGTTTCACTTGGTGACGATGAATAGGGCATCAAAGTGGCCAGGAGAGGGCTGGAAACTCCTCCTCTCCCCAAGGGGAGATGAATGGTGCCATTGATGGAGGAGATTGGAGGTTTCTTCTTCCTTCCATTAACTCCCCCTTCTCTCTCTCCACCATTTTTGAGGCTTTCTCTCTCCTGGCCAGCTCCTTTGAAATTGAATTGCAATTTCAGTAATTCCCAAGCCCATTAGGTGGTGGACAACCTTGATTGAGTCTAGCCCAGGAGGATTGGGCTTGATTAGGTCAAAATAGGTCATTTTCACCAAAATTTAGGATATGGTTGACTTTGGTCAATTTGACCATTTGGGTTGACCCCAATGGGTGGCTAGTCACCCATTGGCCTCCCTTAAGGGCTATGAAGGTCTAGGTAGGGTCAATTTGGCAAGGGGAGTGTCAATTGATCCTTAATAGGCCACTTTGACCAAAATAGGGCTAGGGTTGACTTTGGTTAAATTAGCCAAATTGGAGGCCCCATGATGGGGCTTTTTGGTCCATTGGGTCCCTAGTATCCTTACAAGGGTAGGGGCAAGGTCAATTTGGCATGGTGGAGGCCAATTGACCCTAATTTGGCTACTTTGACCAAATCAGGGTTAGGTTGACTTTGGTCAATTTGGCCTCTTTGTTTGACCCCAATGGGTCCCTGATGCTCTAAAGGGAACTCTAATGGGTAAGGGATGTTATCGTGGGGTCAGAGGATCAAGGTGAGGCCCTAATGTCCAACCCTAGGCTTGTTAACTAGAAATTATTATTTGCATACCACCATGAATTTCCTCTTTCTTGCCTATGTTCACATGGTCTTAAGAGTTTCCTATGGTTTTGTCATGTTCTAGTCATGACAAAACCAACTTATGGGTCTATTTAGTTGGGGGATGTTACAACGGGCGTGACCTAGGGCATGTAACTTGCGAAAAACCGCCAAATAAAAGCCCTAGAATGTTGGAAGGAAAACCACCAAAATCGTCGTAACTCAAAGTAACACGCCCTTGGACATGGGTGTATCTAGCTGGATCTAGAATGGTCTGCATAATGGATCGATCTGGAGTTAATTGCAACTATTACTAGACACGCCCTCGATCATGCCCGTGACCGATGACGTGTAGCATTAAAACTAAGCGCAAGCTAGAACACGGGCTGGATACCAACTAGAGGTGGCATGAAAAGGTCAAGGTCTTGGGTCACGACCATGACCATGGGCGGGTAAACTTAAAATGCGCTGGCAAGTACTTCTCAATAGTAGGTGGAGACATGGTCGTGATCTGATGTCAACCCCCTTGGTTACGCCCGTGACCAAGGGCGTGTAATTTTAGATTAGGTGGAACCAAGTTCTAGATTGCTGGAGAAGGTTGTGTCTGTGAACACATGTCACGCCATAGGTCACACCCATGACCTAGGGCATGTACTTTTGAGTTTTTAGCAGAATTGATCTAAATCTTCTCTTAATCACGTTTTTAGCTCCAAAATGTTACCAGCAACCCAGATTACCTGAAAATGCAAAAATAAGCAAATTAGAAAGAATTTAAGATAAAATAATATAAAAGTACTTATTTAATACATAATTATTGTACTATCAAATACCCTCATACTTAAGCTTTTGCTATTCGAGAGCAAAACAATTTCATATGTATGAGAAATATTTATAAAAAAAATTCAAAATGATTTATTACTAATTATGCACTTTAAATAATACATGACTCATATCAAAATTTGTTTTGAGATAAAATTTAGATTTATAAGAAATATGTCATGATTCACAAATTGATATGAGTAGAATTAATATTTGTTCCAAAATTCTCTAATTGAATTTTCATAAACAAAATTGTATTGAATTAAGCAAAAATAATCTGATATTAAAATTAAAAAAGTTTAGTTCATTAAAAGCTTTTTATAAAACATCAAAATATTAACTAAGCTCTCTCATAAATATCATGGATATGCAAATGATATTGGTTAAAGGGCGTATAATTGGCAAAGAAGAAAACATTTTACTTATATGTATATGGTTAGGAAATGATGAATTTTATCATCTCATTTCCATGACATATAATCTTTTAAGAGCTTTCTTCTTTTTTGAACTTCCCAAAATGAATATGTTTAGGAGTGATGAATTTTATCCTCTCATCACCATAACATATAATATTTTTAAGACTTTGGGTGCATATGTTAAGGAATAATGAATTTTATCCTCTCATTCCATGACATATGTTCTTTTATCATTTTTTAAATTGCCAATAAATGAGTTAAATAAAAGGGAGGGGAAGGGCAAGGGTGTAAGGCTTTAAAATTCCAAAGATATATGTTTTGAGAGCAAAGAAAATTAATTGAGAAATTTTAAGAATTTATGAGCTAAAGTTAATATACGTAAAATCTAAAGATTTTTAGCATAATTTTTACAAAATTGATTCATGATATTTTAAAGAGAGAAAGTAAATCTAAGTAATATTCTAAACATATCAAGATAATGAAAAATTCATTAAATCAAATTCCTCTAAAATTTAAATCAAACAAATTATGAAGAGTCATATAACATAAAAATACATAGAAAGAAAACTCTTTTACAAAGTCTATAAATAAACTCATAATTTAAAATTAGTTAAACTCAATTAAAAATGTTGTTTATGGAACGTTCACCTAGAGGGGGGGGGGGGGGGGTGTTAGGTGATCTGGGTTCTTTTTAAACTACTTGCACGAGTTTCAAATATTCAAGTACAGAACAAAAAATATCGCACAGATAAGCACAGATAAAGCACAACAGATGACACAAGATCTATAGAGGTTCCTCAAGACCGGGTGTCTTGAGTAGTCCTCTGTCCCTCTGTGCCTACCCAGCAGTGTTCTAGGATCGGCAAACGCCGCAAAAAACTTTCAGCCCTCAAGCCTTACAACACGGACTCGCAAGTCCAACAGCCTAGGCTCTCAAGCCCCTACTACCCCGGAGCCCGCAAGCTCGACACTTAAGCCCTCAAGCCCTACACAACACAGACCCGCAAGTCCTGTGCCTACAGCCTAGGCCCGCAAGCCCCTACTGCGCTCGAGCCCTCAAGCTCATCAAGATCAGACCCGCAAGTCCACTGCCCTGGCCCTCAAGCCTCACAGCTCTCCAACCCTCAAGCTAGACAAATAGGCCTGCAAGCCTTACAAAAATACAGTGTTAAAAGACTGTTACTTCTGCCGGATGAAGATCGACAACTTTAGCCTGTTGAAGATCGACTTCTTAAGGTTGAAGAAGATGCTTCTGAATCAGATCTTGAGCGCACAATTCTTCTTCAATCTTTTCTTAGCCTGATGAGGATTTGCTTCTTATTAGTCGATGGAGATGACAGCTTCTTCTTTTTCACTTTCTTTCTTGCGCTGCTTTTTTTGTTCTATTTTCTGTATGAGCAAGTTCTTTCTAATTGATCAATTGATGTTGTATTAGTGGATCCTCTTATCTCTTTTATAAGACTGCGATTCTCCCAACGGCCTTTTGAAAAAGTTCCTTAAGTGTCAAACGCTCCTTTCCTTAAGAGCACGCACTGATTAGACAATTAGGCAGCGACATTAAAAGCTGACATCGCGTCTGCAACTTTTGAATCTGTCTCAACGATATTTCTAATGTTACGACGACATGGACAATATCTCGATGACAGGACTTTGTCGATCCCTTGATCTTAGGTAGACCTTCAATTATTCTTGCTTCTGCCTCTGATGCTTGTATCTCGACGATACGAGACATTCTAGTGATTCTGCATATACGACGATATGCTGTCTCTGACTGTGTCGTCGAGAGCTTCTCTCTTGCCGACTGTCATTGTAATCACGTTGTTCTCTCGACGACATGAGTGATAACATGTCGACAGAACATACTTTAGCAATTATTTGTCTTCAGCTGATCTTCTTCAGTCTTCTCGACGACATGCCTACTTTACGACGATGTTCACCGCCATTAGTCATACTTAGCCTTTTCAGCGACAAGGCTTCTTCAACTTCTCGATGACAAGGCCACTTTGGTGATGTCGATGATACCGCGTCTTCTTAACGACATTTCTTCCTTTTGTCCTCATACTTCTCTGCATTCGACGAACGACAATCTTCATTCGACGAAAAACATTCTGCATTCGATGAGTTTCATTCTTCTGTCCCGTCTCTGCAGTCGACGAACATGCTAAGTCTCAGCGGTCGACTGAATCGCCAAGTCTCAGCGGTTTGTGATCTTCCTTCTGAGTTCGACGATCTTCCTTCTGAGTTCGGCGAGCACGCCAAGTCTCAGCGGATGAACTCGCCAATTCTCAGCATTCGATGAACTCCATTCTTCGTTCGACGAAATTCCTTCTGCGTTCGACGAATCTTGTTTTACTAACTTCCTGAGATTTAAAAGCTAGAGAAGTGATCAAATACAAAGTGAATTTTTCTTGACTTGGTGACTTCTTCAAATCAGGAATCATGTGGGCAAGATTCCCAACAATCTCCCCCTATATGAAGATGTCAGAATCTCAATTCAAGACTACTTTCACTTGACAACAAATATTATATTCTTAGCTTTTGAGCATGTAAGATTATACTTATCTTTGTTGAACTCTCTGAGTACATCAGGCTTATAGCTCCCCCTTGATTTGATGTCTCTTCTTTTGTGGCTCCACCTACACCTTTGCTCCCCTATCTTTGAGGTCTTTCTACTTGAGCTATTTCTCCCCCTTTCTAACTTCTTTCCTGGAGCTCTTCTTTAAGTAGACAATAGTCCAAGCTCCCCCTTGCTCGGTCACAGTTCATCCAAATCCTGAGAGATTTTCTAACCAAGCATCTAGAAAGGGATTAGTGAAAAATAAGTAGAGGATTACTCTAAGTTTAACATCCCCAGTTAGAATTTGAAGAAATTAAACTTAGCTTCATCTAGGGTCTTTGTAAATAAATCAACCACTTGTTTGTCTATTGGGACAAACTCAAGGGTGATATCTTCATTTTCCACATGCTCCCTAATGAAGTGATACCTGATCTCAATATGCTTAGTCCTGCTGTGGGAGACAGGGTTCTTAGCAATTGAAATTGCACTTGAAGAGTCACAAAACAGGGGTGTTTTGGTCATCTTTAGATTGTAGTCTTCAAGTTGATGATTGATACATAGCAGTTGGGCACAGCATCTCCCAGTAGAGATATACTCTGATTCTGCTATTGATATTGCCACACTGGTCTGCTTCTTACTACTCCACGAGATCAGTCTTCCACTAAGGAATTGGCATGTCCCTGAGGTACTATTCTTGTCTTCCTTGCACCCTGCATAATCTGCATCGGAGTAGCCAGTTAGTTCACATCCATTGTCCCTAGGGTACCATAGGCCATGATTTGATGTACCGTTTAGGTATCTTAAGATTCTCTTTACAGAGACATGATGAGATTCCTTGGGATTCACCTGATATCTAGCACATACACATGTAGCAAACATAATGACAGACCTACATGCAGTTAGATAAAGCAAAGATCCAGTCATGCATCTGTACTTGGTTTCATCAAAGGGTATGCCCTTCTCATCCTTGTCCAGAGAAAAATTGGTTCCCATTGGAGTCTTCATTGAAGAAGCACTCTCCAATCAAAATTTCTTGACTAGCTCCCTAGTGAACTTGGTCGGGGAGATGAATATACCATCTTCAGATTGTTTCACTTGGAGACCTAGGAAGTATTTGAGCTCACCCATACTGCTTATCTCAAACTTTTCCTACATCAAGTTGGCAAACTTTTTGAAGAGATTGTTATCAGTTGAGCCAAAGATGATGTCATCCACATAGATCTGCACTAGCAAGATCTCGCCCTTCACTTCCCTTAGGAACAATTTCTTATCAATCTTTCCCCTTGAGAACTTGTTCTCAATTAGAAAGCTTGACAGAGTTTCATACCAGGCCCTAGTTGCCTATTTTAAGCCATAAAGGGCTTTTCAAAGAAAATAAACATAATCAAGGTGAGTAGGATCTACAAAACCTGAGGGATGCTCTACATATACCTCCTCTTTGAGGTCACCATTTAGGAAGGCTGACTTCACATCCATCTGGTAGACCTTGAAACCTTGGTATGCTGCATAGGCTAGAAACAGTCTTATTACTTCTAGTCTAGCTACTGGAGCAAATGTCTGATCAAAATCTATCCCTTCCTCTTGTCTGTAGCCTTTTACCACTAGACTTGCTTTATTCTTGATGATGATTTCATTTCATCCAACTTATTTCTGTAGACCCATTTAGTTCCTATGATGTTCTGTCCTTGAGGTCTTGGAACCAGTTTCCAGACCTTGCATCTCTTAAACTGGTTCAGTTCCTCCTGCATTGCTGTAATCCAAAATTGGTCCTAATTTGCTTCCTCAAATTTCTTGGGTTCAATTTGAGAGAGAAAACTCAGGTACGATGCTTCACTTGCAACTCTGCTCCTTGTCATCACACCTTGGTTGGCATTTCCTATTATCTGCTCTTGGGGATGATCTCTTACTTGTCTCAAGGCAACTGGTAGTATTCTGGGCACTTATGCATTAGCAGCTTCTTCAGGTTGCGTTTCTTCAGCCATTTCTGAACTTTCTGTAGGTTCTTACTCAATTTCAACAATCACTGACTGATTCTTATCTCTGAGTGAGGTACCAACATTGTCTTCAATGGATAACTTCTCTACTCTTTCCATTGTACCTGCATTTACTAGAGAACTAGACCAACCCTTATATATAAGGCTAGTCTCATCAAATACCACATGTACAGATTCTTCCCCTGCTTGGGCATTTATGTTTTACACTCTATATGCCTTGTTATATGAGTTGTAGCCAACAAAAATACCCTCACTGCTTTTCTCAGCAAACTTAGTTAGCTTGGATTTCCTATTATTATGAACATAGCATTTGCTACCAAAGATCCTGATGTAGGATAAGGTTGGTGATAGTTTATATAGGTGTAGTCAATAATACCTAGAGGGGGGGGGGGGGGGGTGAATAGGTTCTACTTATTTTCTTTGTTTAAACCTAATGTTTCTAGCTGCAGAAAACACAATCACAGAAAGCACACAAGGAGGTATAGAGGTTCCTCAAGACAGGGTGTCTTGAGAAGTCCTCTTTCCCCCCATCACCTTTCTAACAGTGAGTTAGACAAGGCCACAAACTCCAATCTTGGCTCCTTGAGCTTACACCATAAGTTCCTCAGAACTTCTCAGATCAAGAGTGATCCTACCTCAGGCACAACAGCCCTACACTCAGGCTCAGCAGCCCTACACCTCAGGCTCAGCAGCCCTACACCTCAGGCTTAGCAGCCCTACACCTCGGAGTTATGAAACTCCTACAACTCAGAAATCACAACAATTTCCTACCTCAGACCTATCAAGAAGTCCTACCACTCAAGCTGTCAACACAGCTTTACACACAGGCTCAACAGCCTTTTACTCAGTCTATAATGCCTTACAAAGATATAATAGAGTTTGAACTAAATACAGAAGACAAAAGGTTTACTCTTAGGTCTTCTGAATCCTTTCTTCAGATCTGAAAACAGCAGCTTCAGATTTGTATCACCTTGATCTTCTCCTTCAGCAAAGCAGAAGATCAACTTGCCCTTCTTGAGTTTTTACAGGAAGAGTTAACTAATCTCCCTTAGAAGATTAACTTCAGCTTCAGAGAACAACTTCAACTGGCTGAAACGTGAATGCTCGATTGGGGCGTGCAGCAAAAGTCTGAGTATTTGCCAACTTCCCCTCAACCTGAGCAGGGAATTTACTCCCCTTCAATTGGAGAGCTATTTTCTGTAATAGCTGATCCATTTCAATTTGAACATTCCATTTAAGCTACTGAATACTAGAGATAATAAATACAGAGTACATATATCAATAGTAACAAACACAATATTAGGATCAGAATATAAAATATCATTTCACTTTAAATGTTCAGTACAGACAAAGAAAATGCAACTTATAGTTGTACATTCAATCCAAAAAAAATATCATGGCTGGTTCTTCTAAGATGGACCCTAGGAAGAACTTTCTCCATCTGTAGAATTTCTTTTCCTAGCTTCAGCAGCAGCCTTGATCTTCTCCTTTGCTTTGAAGTACAGAAATGGCTTGGGAAGATATCTTGGGGGAATCCTTAAAGGAGTTTCCATTCTTACCATATTTTCTTTGAGAATCCTTTCCCTTAAAGATTCCCTTTCAAGGTGTTTGATCCACTCAACGGCTGAATAGACATGGTCAATGTCCTTCATTGGATTTCCATGGCTCACCCAGGTATTTATAACAATTGTGTCCAACTCCAGATTGTCATCTTCATGGAGTGGATCCTCTAATCTTTCCATTCTTTTCTGTGCCATGTATTCTTCAGCAGTTTGAATACCCTTTACCCTTCTCCTCTTTGCTGCTCTCTCATCAGCAATCATATTTGATTGACTTTGGATGTCAAAGTCTTCATCTCTGTTAGGGTTCAAGACTGGATGATTCAAAGCAATTCTTGTTCCTTGCAGCACTTTTAAGCTTGAGTCCCATTGATTCTCAGTGACCTTTTTGACCATGGTAAGAATATTTTCTTGAATAGCAGTAGAAGCATTGTTGACCACTTCCACCACTTGCTTGCTGGCTTCTTCTTGATTGGAGAGTATTAGTTTATGGGAGGACTCCATGTTGTTATACAGCTGTATGTGAGCTCCTTTCAGCTTAGCATGTAGATTGAGAATATTCTCCTCCCCTTCTTTGTTATGTTCCACTATCTTCTTCTCTATTTCAGAATGTTGAGTCAATATGGATTGAGAGAGCGTTTGAAAGGTGATGTCCACATCATCTAAAATGTATTCCTTTGCCTTGTCAATGTGGGACTTGACTTGACTGCTTGATGTGTTGACCACTTGTGCCATCCTTGTAACTGCATTCTCCCAGACATTTTGGTTTTTGTAAAGATGATTCTTTACATATGTGATGTCTTTGGTGGAGACCCCTTGATGATCAGCAATTTGTTTCAGTACGGTGTGCTGAGCAGCAACTGTATCTTTGGCCATTTCAAACCATCTTGTCATCTGCAGAAGGATATGATCTGATGCAGTTTTGACATCATTAACCTGGGCATTGAGCTCAGTTCTCACTTCAGCCACTCTTGACTCCATTATATGCTCACTGGCCTGGATCTCCTGAGTTAATGCAGCTCTTGTTGTATACAATTCATTCCTTATCTGTGCAGAGACATCATGGACCTTTTCAGCAACAATCTCTTTCATGGACAACATCTGACCCTCAATCATTGTTTGTATTGAGTTTAACAGGTCAGATGTGTCCAGAGCTGCAACTGGCCTTTCCTGGTCTAACACCTTTTCAACCATCTCTTCAGCTCCACTTTGAGCATTAGCCCTCACATCATCAGAGATCTGCTCCCCCTCAGATGGGGCATTAGGTGATACCAATTCCTGTTGATGTTCTCCCCCACTAACATACCCATCTCCTCCTTCATGGGCTGGGTTATGCTCCCCCTCACTTGGGGCATCCATAGGAAGAGAATTTTGTCTAAGGTCACCTGAAAAATGATTGATGAGTTAGACACCTAGACTATACTATTGATTGAAAAGAGAGGCCTAACTGAAATCCTAATTTACCAGGGATAGGTGAATTGGGAATTTCATCTTCAGCTTGAGGAACAGCTGGATCAGCATTCATCTGAGTTGGCTCAGGATTGGGCTCAACTCTTCCTTGGGGCTCCTCATCTCTTCCTGTCCTAGGGACATCTTCATTATCTAGGTTCATTGGGTTGCTGTCAGATCTAAGGTCAGACCCTTGAATGTCTTCATTGTCAGACCCATCTGACTTTGAGGATGAATCTGATTTCTGCTGGGTTGACTCTTTCTTCTTTTCCTTTGCCACAGATGGATGGCTCATAGGGAGCACAGTGGAGAATCTATCCAGAGTCTTAATGTCCATTCTTTTGAGATAATGGAGATTTGAACCCTTGGAGTTTGCAAAGGTCTCTGAATGACTATTCTGTAGGTACAGAGATAGTATTCTTGCCATATTGGGGGCTTGTAGAGATTCCTTTATTCTTTGAAAAATAACTTCTCCCCATGAGGTTTTCTTGGACAGAATTATCCTAGTCATTAATTCAAACATGAACTGTGAGACAGTGTCATGTGAACCGGGCTTGCATAGGATGGCTTTGCCCACTATATCAGACAACAGCTTCCCTTGTTGATTGAAGAACTTCCTCCTTAGACAACTGGTTTTAGTATCACTGTATCCTGTTCACATTAGGGCAGTCTGCTTATCCTTTTCAGATATCTCCTCCTCTTCAGTCTTACTGCAGGGAGATAATTTCAGCCCCTTCTCCAACCTTTTAGTTGTAATATTTATCTTCTCACTTCCTAACTTGGACTTCAGGATGGTTTTGGAAGGAGATAATTTGACATTGTTGAACCATTCCAGAACATCAGTTATGAGAATGCAGCAGGGTTCAGACAGCATGTGCTCCAGACCTTGAGCTTCCATTAGATGAATCACGTGTCTTATTTCTTCTGAGGCATGAGAGAATCCATCTCTCACGATTTCATAGCCCTCCAGGAGATCTTTTGAGCTTTTTGGCGCCATGGAATCAGAAAATCGAGGCGCTGAGACGGGAGAGAAGATGAATCGTCTCGACGGCTAAGGGTTTGGCTTTGTGGTGTGTTTTAGGTTACAGTGTATCTATATATAGAATTTCAGTTTCGTTTTTATTAACCCTAGGCTTTTAGACTTAATTACCTTATTGTGTTAAGGAGTTTTGGGTTAATTATCAGATTTCATATTGAACATACCCCGTCTCAGCGGTTCAGCTGAGACGGAGACCTAGGCCACTGGGACAGTGAACTGTCAACCGCTAGGACAGTTTGCTCGTCTCAGCGGTTCCACTGGGACAGTGAACTGTCAACCGCTGGGACAGTGAACTGTCAACCGCTGGGACAGTTTGCTCGTCTCAGCGGTTCAGCAGGGATTTTTCTCAGCTATTTCAGCTGAACATACTTCTGCATTTTAGCTGATCATAGGGTTTAGACCTAATGCAGATATTTTGGCTGAAGAAATGTCCTAGTCATGTCACTAAGTTGTAATGTATAATAATGTAAAGTTTTATAATTCACAATTAAGAATCAACAATTGTGACAGCTACTACTCATACATTTAGGACTATTCCATACTAAGCATGCCAAGATCAATTTTGAAGGTATTGAATTTATATTCATCCAGTGGCTTTCTAAAGATATCAGCTACTTGTTTGTCAGTGGGGACAAATTCAAGACAGATATCTTTACATTCTACATGTTCTCTAATAAAATGATATCTAATCTCTATATGCTTAGTCCAGCTATGAGAGACAGGATTTTTAGCATTAGAGATTGCACTGGATGAATCACAATATAAAGGAGATTCCCTTACCTTGAGGTTGTAATCCTCCAACTATTGCTGTGTCCAAAGGAGTTGTGCACAACAGCTACCTGCAACAATGTATTCAGACTCAGCTGTGGATATTGCCACACTGGTTGTTTCTTGTTGCTCCAAGATATCAATCTTCTCCCTAGGAATTGACAAGTACCACTTGTACTCTTCCTGTCTTCTTTGCAACCTGCAAAATCTACATCTGAAAAGCCTGTTAGTTCAAAGTCATTGTTCTTAGGGTACCACAGGCCAAGATGCAAGCTGCCCTTAAGGTATCTCAAAATCCTTTTCACAGAGGTGTAGTGAGATTCCTTAGGACAGGTTTGATATCTAGCACAAACACATATAGAATACATAATGTCTGGCCTACTAGCAGTCAAGTACAATAGGGATCCAATGATACATCTGTACATGGACTCATCAATGGCTTTTCCCTTTTCATCCTTGTCTAATGATACATTAGACCCCATGGGTTTTCTCATGGTGGAGGCTGATTCCATCCCAAATTTCTTGATGAGCTCCTTAGTGTACTTGGTCTGGGAGATGAAAATTCCATCATCAGACTGTTTCACTTGGAGCCCAAGGAAATATTTGAGCTCACTCATACTGCTTATTTCAAACTCCCCCTACATTAGATTGGCAAATATCTTGCAGAGGTTGTCATCAGTAGACCCAAAGATTATGTCATCAACATAAATTTGGACTAAGAGACTCTTGCCCCTTGTTTCCCTAAGAAACAATGTGCTATCAATCTTTCCCCTCATGAACTTGTTCTTGAGGAGAAAGTTGGAAAAATTCTCATACCAAGCTCTTGGAGCTTGCTTGAGACCATATAATGCTTTCCTAAGAAGATAAACATGAGAAGTTAGGGTTGGATGCACAAAACCTGAAGGCTGTTCAACATATACCTCTTCCTTCAAGCCTCCATTGAGGAAGGTTGATTTGACATCCATCTGGTAAACTTTGAACCCCTTGTGGGCATCATAGGCAAGAAATAGCCTAATTGCTTCCAACCTTGCAACTGGTGCAAAGGTTTGATCAAAGTCTATACCTTCCTCTTGCCTGTATCCTTTGGCTACTAATCTGGCCTTGTTCTTGATGATTGTACCATTCTCATCAAGCTTGTTCTTGTATACCCATTTGGTCCCAATCACATTGTGTCCCTGAGGTCTTGGCACCAGCTTCCATACTTTGCATCTCTTGAATTGTAGGAGCTCTTCTTGCATGGCTTCAATCCAGAAGGTGTCTTGATTGGCCTCTTCAAACTTCTTGGGCTCCATTTGAGAAAGGAAGCTCAAGAATAGTGCTTCATTATGAGCTCTGCTTCTTGTCAATATGCCTTGGGTATGACCTCCAATTATTAGATCTCTTGGATGATCTCTCAGGTGCCTTGTAGCAGCAGGAAGAGGGTCCTCTGGTGGCTGTGTTTGTTCCACTGGTTCAGTTGTGACTTCACCATCTTTTACCTCTTCTTCAGGAATAGTAACAGCTGTTTGTGTTTTGCTGCTGCTGGGCCTGTCTTGGGCAGTCAGCTCATGCATCCCTTCTTCATTTCCTGTAAAAATAGAAGAACTAGACCATTCTTTGTAGAGAAGGCTGGTCTCATCAAATACAACATGCATAGATTCTTTTACAACATGGGTTTTCTTGTTATAAACTCTATAAGCTCTACTGTGTGAGCTATACCCAACAAGAACCCCCACATTGCATTTTTCTGCAAACTTTGTTAATTGAGATTTTCCATTAATTAGAATGTAGCATTTGCAACCAAAGATTCTAAAGTAAGAAATTGTAGGTTGTTTGCCTTTCAGAATATCATAAGGTGTTTTCCCAAGGACCTTATTGATGGAGGCTCTATTGAGAACATAACAGGCTGTATTGAATGCCTCAGCCCAGAAGTATTCTGGGAGTGAGGAGTCACTAAGCAATGTTCTCCCAGCTTCTATCAAGGTCCTATTCCTCCTCTCAGCCACACCATTTTGTTGTGGTGTCCTTGGGGAGGAGAACTCTTGGGTGATACCAAATTCTTGACAAAATTTTGGCATGGCTTCAGATTGAAATTCTGTGCCATGGTCAGTTCTTATCCTGACCACAGTACATAGTAGATCATTCTGAATAGCCTTGACATAATTTATAAAGACATGTAAGGTATCTGACTTCTTCTTAAGGAAGAATACCCATGTATACTTTGAATGATCATCTACAATTACCAAGGTATATAACTTCCCACCTAGGCTCTGAATTGGCAAAGGACCAAACAAGTCCATGTACAATAGGTATAAACACCTTTCAGTATCCTTGGAGACAATACTTTTAAAGGTGGTCCTAGTTTGCTTACCCATTTGGCAACCATGGCAGGGACCATTTTTAACACATTTTAGTTTAGGACTATTTCTAACAAGGTTTTTAGAAAATAATCTATACATTGTCTTATAGTTAATGTGGGCAAGTCTCTTGTGCCATTGGACACAAAGTGACTCACTTTCATTAGCTACAAGACACACAGAAGAGATAGAATAATTGCAAATGAAGTCTAAGCAATAAACATTTCCACTCCTAGTGCCTGAAAGAATGGTCTCCAAGTCATTAGACTTTTTGATCAAGCACTTGTCATTGTGGAATTCAATGACATAGCCTAAGTCACATAGTTGGCTTATGCTTACAAGGTTGTGTTGCAACCCTTGAATATAAGCTACCCTTGTGATTGAGACTATGCCATTTGAAATCATACCATATCCTATGGTGACTCCCTTTTCAGATCCACCAAAGATAACTTTGGGTCCATTCTTCACTGGATGATAATCCTTTAGAAGATCCTTAGTTCCTGTCATGTGCCTTGAGCACCCACTGTCCAAGTACCATATTTGGTTGAGATTGGTACTTGAACTAACCTGCAACACAAAATTTAATGTACCTTAGGATCCCAACTGACTTTGGGTCCTAGGTTCATGTTAACACCATAGGGGATATTCCTAGAAAGGGCTGGTTTGGCTTGAGGTTCAATCCTTGTCTTTGGCACATTGGGGTTGTGCCAACAATCAATTGCAAAGTATCCCACTTTGCCACAGCTCCAACACTCATATATATTATATCTCCTTTTCTGAACAGTCCTAGAAGATGAAGCTTCTTGTTTCTGTTCAGTAGAGGATACAGCTGCTGTTTTCTTTGTTTTATCAGTAAAGGCCTGCCTTTTTACCTTCCTATAATCAGTCAAGGCAGCCAGTTTTTGTTTGACATCAACGCCCTCTAGCTTGGCAGCTAAACATGTGTGGATGGCAGCAGAAACTGGGCTTTTTGGCTTGGTTACAGGACAGTCAACATCCATGGACTTTGCTTAACAATGTTTAGAATTGACAGCCTTGGTTATCTTGAGTGAAGGGGCTGAGGTTCCAAAAACAAAAGGTCCATGATGGGCCATTTGAATTTGCTCATGCAGAGCCTTGAAGGCACTCAAGCCTAACTCCTTTCTATATCCATAGCTGTGAGCATTCTTGCTCAAGTTATTGGATCTTCCATTTAATAAGTGACCATGAACACTTTCTTGGTCATACTTGTTTGAGGGCATCAAGACTTTCACAAAGGAGGTCTTAGATTATTTTGAGTCCTTGACCTTTCCCTTAGTGTTGCTAGTAGCTGCCTCTTTGTTGAAACCAACACCTCTCATGTCAAGGGAGTTGAAGGTGTCAATAATAGGCAGCACTGTCTTGGGCTTAGAGAACTTAGCCACTATCATCCTCTCCTTGAGGAGCTTTTCTTCAAGATCCTTAATAATCTTGTTCTTGTGGCTTATAGTGCCCACATGGATGATTGACATTCCCCTTAGCTTGCCAATCTCCTTGCTCATTAGAGCTAGCTGGGTAGCATACTCAATGCACTCAGATTTTGATTGCCTTAGGGAAGCAATTTCTTGAGCTTGCCTCTTGGCTAGCATTTTGCTCTTTTTTAGAGCTTCTAGGAGTGCACCATACTTATCAATCAATTGATTGACATCCTCCTCAGAATCTGATTCACTGCCAACTTTAGATGGAGGCTATTCAGATTCTGGACCTGTTTCATAATCAGAAGAAGATGAAATGTAGTGTATCAATACCTGCTCATGTTCTGAATTGCTGCCGCTATCCTCATCTTCAGTTATAGCCACCAGCCCATGGTCATCAAGGGTGACCTCATCCTCCTCTTCATCACTGTCTGAATGTGATAGAGGGACCCTTATTCCTTCCTGGCAGCATGATAGTCTTCTTCCTCCTAATCAGCAAACATCCCCAAGTAGGCTTCCTCCTCACTATCTGAATCTGAAGATGAAGATTCAGATTCACTCCAGCTTTTGCCTTTCTTAGCTAGGAAGGATTTTTATCCCTTCCTCTCCTTCTGGTGATGAGGTTTCTTGTCACCTCTTTCCTTTCTCTTGACTGGACAGTCAGCAATGACATGTCCAGGCTTACTACAACAATAACAAATTATGTTAGTTGAAACATGTTTACTAGATTTAGAGTCATACCTGTCCCCTTTGGGATGTTGCCTCTCAGATTTGTAATGATCCTTCTTGGGATGAGAAGAGGAGGAAGGTTTGTTCTTCCATTGTTTCCTCTTGATCATCTTCTTGAACTGCCTTGTGAAGGCAACAAATTCCTCATCAGAAGAGGAGCTGTCTGATTTGCTGCTCTCAGATTTCTCAGATTCAGCAGCCTTTCTTGGAGGTGACTGCACTCTAACCTTGTTCCTCTTAGAGCTTTCAGCTTTGAGAGCAACAGATCTCTCCCTTGTGTGAGCCCTGGAGGAAGAGTCCTCCTCCTTTCTTGCAGAAAGCTGCATCTCATATGAGAGCAGTTTCCCAAACAGTGTATGAGTTGGGGTTTCTCCAATCTTTCCCCTTCCCTGATTGCACAGATTTTAGGGTCCCATTCTCTAGTTAGAGATCTAAGGAACTTGTCATTGATTTCATAATCTGTGAACACCCTTCCATAGGTTCTTAGTTCATTTACAATCCTAAAGAACCTTTCATAGTATATGGAGATATTCTCCTGGCTCAGCTGTCTGAAGGCTTCATACTCTTGATTGAGGAGTGACTTTCTATCATCCCTCACTTCAGCTGTTCCCTCCATATAAATAACCAATGTGTCCCACATTTCCTTGGCAGTTTGGCAGTGGACCAAGTTCTGAAAAGTAGTGTCATTAGTGTACAATGCTATTAGCCCATCCTTCCTCCGTTTCGACGCTTCACCTAAGAGGAATTCTCCTCGTGTTGGCGACTGGGTCTAGGGAGTAGATCTAGGGGGTGCTCGAGGCCTTTCTGGTGATAGATTGGCTAGAGCGGCTTAAGGCCGTATCTGGGGAGAGATGGGCTAAAGCAAACCGGTTCGTGAGAATACGAGTCGGTATAGAAAACAAAAAGGGTTTTCATATTATTCGCTTCGATTTCTAGCGTCATTGAAATCAGATTTTGTAATCAATTTTATAAATGATAATCATGTCTTTTCTTGTTTAATAAAATTAATTTCATTTCTAATTTCATTATCTCTTTACTTTTGATTTAACTTACTTCGACCAAAATATCAAAAGTTTTCTATTAAAGTTTAAAGTTTTTAAAACCCTTATTCACCCCCTCCCCCCTAAGGGCGCCTACATATCCAACAAGTGGTATCAGAGCGAGGTTATTCCAAATCGGCTTAACAACCAAGAATAATGGGATCTCTTGATCATGATCTCACTTCTAGCAATGGGGAAAATTTTAATATAAATGAAAAATTATTATCACCACCTTTATTTATGGGCAAAATTTTTAAAGGGTGGAAAATATTAATGAAAAATTTTCTTAAGGCCTTAGATGAAAAAGTTTGGAGTATTACTATTGAAAAACCACCTAGCATACTAACTAGAAACGAAATTGTTTTAAATGCAAAAACAATGAATAGTATATTTTGTGCGTTAGACCAAAATATTTTCAAACTTATTTATACTTTACCTTCCGCTTATGAGATTTGGAATTTTCTTGAAAGAACTTATGATTCTCCTTCTGTAGGTATGGAACATTCACAAGAACCGGAGAATATGCAAGCCTCCACAAAAGTTCAAGAAAGCTCCTCACGGGATGGATCAATAGAGCGCACATCAAATGGAAGAGAAGAAGAAATACTATCTTCGGAAGAGGAGTGCCAAAAAGATGTCAAAGAAACTATATGTTCAAATCGTGCCTCTCCCGAAAGCAATGTAAGGAAATCAAACTACATTTTTTGTACTTCTATTTTATATTACAATTACTACAAACTTCTAATTATAAGATTAAGAAACTAAAAATGGCTAATGCAAAACTACGTTTAGAAAATAAAACTTGGAAAGCAAATGTGAATGTAGAATCCAAAAATGAAATGTTTGTACCTCCATCTTGCTCTTCATTTGAAAACTCTATATCATGTTTTGATTGTAATGATATTAAAGAAAAATACAAGGAACTTCAAAAGGAATTTATTTGTGTAAAAGAACACAATGAAAAATTGTCTTTAGAAAATTAATCGTTAAAAAACAATTGTGATATGTGCAAAAACTATAAAATTGAAATTAAATAGATGGATGAAACTTTTGATGACTTTAGAAACGAATATAACAATCATATTGATTCTATCGTATCCACTCTTAAAAATAGCACAATAGCCTATAATAAAGCAAGGCATAATCTTAAAGTTATGAATTATGAATTGGAAACTAAAGTCAACTTGCTTAAGGAAATTATAAAGAAAAATTCTCAACACATAAATCAACAATTTCAAGCAAATTCCAAAAGCAAGTTAAATGAGAATTTTCGTAATATGTCTAAGCCTAACAAAGGAAATTAAAAATATCAAATGCGTGAAAATGAAATTCCAAATCATTATCATTTATAACATCATCTTTCTCCCAACATAAACTTAAAGACAATCAAATTTCCTATAAATAATGTTTTGCAAAATCATCATAGAAATTTGTCAAATAAAAATAATATTAAACCAATGTTTGAATGGCGGCCCAAAGTTAAAGATGAAACACAAACTCAAATCAAAAGGGCCCATTCAATCATATCTCCCGAAAAGCAAACATGATATGTTTGAGTACCCAAAGGAACCGCCACACCCGGTCCTCTTTGGATACCTAAATCTCTCATTCAATAGTATCCTATCATTTGCATGAAGTAGAGATCAATTAAAAATGAGATATCAATTCTCTACTTCATGATGTGCTTTATTTCCTTTATGTTTTTGCTTTTATTTATTTGAGCCATCGTGATAAGATCACTTTATATAACATGTGATATGACTTTCACATATTAAACCAAAATTCATAAATAAATCAAATTGAATAAAGTTGAATAAAAAGACATATCATTTTTCAAGTGAACTACTTATCCTTTTTATTTTTATCCTTCTAAATCCATTTCCTAAAAGTCTTATAAAATTTGAAAACTAAATTTGTTATATGATATTATTAAGACTAAATGAAATAAGTGTCATAATGGATTCAAAATATGTTTTTAGGGTTATTAGGCTAGATTTATAAAATGTGCAAGTTTTGCTTAGGTATGTAATATATTTGCATCATTTTTGATTACCCCTAATATGTTTAATCATAATCATGTCAAACCGAAATTGAAAAATTGCATGAATATTATTTCACTTATTTATGATCATTTCACTCATAAATATGTTGTGCAAAACTCAAGAATTAAGGTTTAATGAATATGGAGCTTTAATAGATATGAAACCCATATACTAAAACTTTAACTTCCGCAACTTTTTGCGATTTATTCTCGTCTCTTCACTCCATTCGATAGACCTTACATTGCACAAACATAATTAAGCAAAATCAGAAGACAAATTGAAGAAAATCTAGGTTATATGATTAAAATAAGCACTCTCTATGAGCTAACGCAGACGCTAGGACCTAACGCCGGCGCTAGCTCAAGTCTCCGATTTTCTGTAATTTTAAAATTCTGAAAAATCACTAAAAATATATTATATTATATGTACTACTCATTTTTGCATTTTTGCATATAATTGATTTTTGAAAAATTAAAATACAAAATTACAAATGCCAAATTACAAAAAAAAAATTCTTACTTCTTTTTTTGGTTAGTTGTTTGATTTCTATTTCTATATGCAAAAATCAAATACAAAAATACAAAACAAAAACAAGTATGAACAAGTATTTTTTGAACATACATTTTCTATTTACATGTATCTTACGAAAGGGAGATTTGGGCTATCATCCCAACACATCTCCTAGTACTGGGCGAACCCCTCACAGGGTAGCCCTCGGGAAGTCCAAGATCACTCTTATGAGTTCAAACTTTAAATCAAAATTATTCTTCAAAATATCAAAAATACTGTATGGACTTCATTGAAAATCAAGCATGATTTAACCCATCTTTTAGACCTTCTACAATGTTACAATTCATTCCTTCAAACTACATTGAACATTGTGTTTTTTCATGCTTTGATATATATACTCATTTGTGCATAAAATTGTATTGCAAAAGTTGTGTAGAACTAAGCTTAGCATGCCTCTAAGTATGAGTAAATGATTTATGGTTGATAATGATACTCATTCACTCAATTATTTTGGCATTGTCTACGTATGTTTTTAGTCTAAGAATGCTTGTGTATGTTTTGTAACAGTACAATGAATTAAATTGCACAAGTATCTTATCTACACTACCTTTATTTGCACTTTTAAAAGTTAAGAAAAGTGGTTATGTTTTCATAAATTATATTGGTTTGCAAAACAAGTGTATTCGGAGAACTTTGTACAAAACAAAAATCATAAAATAAAGTGACAAAGATAACTCCCCCAAGCACTACTTAAGCCTCCTGATAAGTCTTAATAAGCGTTGTGAGGCTGAGCACCTTGGAAAGAATAGTAAAGTGTCTTGTGCAAACCTTATCTTTCTTTCAAAATAAAAACCACTTACTCTTAAGTACACCAGATCACTAGTCTCAATATTAAAATAAGATAAAATATGTGATCCCCCAAGCACTAGTTTGCACCCTGATAAGTCTTAATGAGCATTGTGTGTGCAAAGCACCTTGGTAGTTGTACATCTTCTTGTGCATTGAAGTGTGTGGAAGTAAAATTTTTTGTGTTTTATTGTGCTCTTTACTTTACATATTTCTTGTATTTTTGATTAAAACATCTGTTTACTCTATTCAAAATACACTTTTGTGCACATCATTATCTTCCATAACACTTCTTCTCATGAGTATTGTATCCTAATGCTATAATTCTATACTCTCTTTATTTATATAAATGCACTAGATAACCTAGCATGCTCTCTACAATGTTTTGTATGTTTTTGAAATTGTGAATTAATATAACATTGTAGTAATCTCTTTTTGAAAACATTATTTCATGCTTGGTTACTTTATTGTCTAACTTAAAAATTTTAAATGCAAATTGATTTACAAAAAACATCTTCATTTTTGGAATTTAACTCATATATCTTTTTATGAATCGTCATGTTTATAAAAAGATGTTTTCTTGTATTTCTATATGTCTTCCGCATCATCATCATCATATATTTTTACCTTGCGCTTTCATGCTTATATCAAAAGTCTTAAATATCAAAATTCCTTTTTCAACAAATGGTAGACTTGCTTGGTAAAATTTATATTGGTTGCTCTAAACATGAAAATTTTGCAATGCTACAATTCTGATTTATTAATGGATATCAAATTAGCTATGTGACCTTTTCTTTAAAAATTCAAATAAAAATTTTAACAAACCCATAAGCTATGAACTCATCATTAGATTAAAACGCTTAAATATTTCCAATAATTATTATCCATGACTTCATATCTCACCATAGCGGGGGCGTAGGGTTGTAGACATTAGATAACCTAATCTCTAAGTCATGTCTTGTCCTTAACCGAGGAGGGTTCCAGTGGGGCCTTGTGAGGCACTGGGGGGAAAGAGTGCTAGGGTGAGTTTTTTTTGTCTAGTGTTTGCATATGGGACTAACACCCTAACCTACGGCATGTATGCAGCTCCTCATGCCCATCCGTCACTTAATACGGGGCTAGGGTGTAGACATATTGTCTGGGTAGATTGGTTACTTGGAAATCATTACCTTTTTTTTTGCTTAAAACTCTTATAAAGCAAAATCCTTTGTGTACTTAAATTGCTACAACATCTATTTTTGTTATATCTAAAACTCTTAATCATCTACTATGCTTCACCATTCTTATATAGATGTTCGTTTCAAAAATATATTTCTTCATGCTTTCCACATCTTTACTACTTGTACGCTCGATCATGAAATTGTTTTTTCCAACAAGTGGTTTCCTTATGACAATTTCTTCACATTCCCTTTTTCACTCCTATATATTGTATGTTTTCCTAAGCATTTAACTCACTTTATCATGTTCATTCCCTCTCTACACATTTATTGCACACATTCCTATTTGTCTTTCTCTCCACCCTCTTTTGATAATACCAAAAGGGGGAGAATAAATTTGAAAGAAATTCACATGTTTGGGGAGTCAAGTTCATAGGAATTATTGTTGTAGGGGGAGCATTCACTTAGGGGGAGCATTCATTTAGGGGGAGCATATGCACAAGTCTTAAATTTCATGCTTATCCTTTTTAATAAACATAATTCCTATCTTTTGAACTATTTCTTTCTAAAGGGATTTGTTATTATCAAAAGGGGGAGTTTGTTGGAACATGCTTTCCACATCTCTTAGTTTGACAATAACAAATCCTATTGTATTTGATCATACTTGCATTGTGTTTATAATGTGCAGGATCTTCAACATTCAATCCCCAAAGGAGTGTGAAAAAGAAAGATGTCGAAGCGACATCAGGATGATTATCTGTTGTTACTGCGGTGCGGTAACACTACCCTGGCACTAGCGGTTCGACAAAATCAGAAACCGCTGAGAAGGAAACCGCTGAGAACGGAACCTGTGTTCGACGAACTGCTGATGAGTCTCAATTATATGCACATTTTTGGACTCATCTAGGCTGATTATCTAGTCCATGCACTACACTTTATACATGTTTTCGTTCATATTAAATAGCCATCTATTATTCCACGCTAAGTGCACATCTAGGCCCTGTGTGGTGTATTTTCATGTTCTTCATTCCTATTATCTTTCATGCTGTGTTTTGTGCCACTTTCAGTGGTTTTGATTTGTGTTTATGCTGGAACAGGGGTCGTGCAGGTGTTCCCGGTACAAATCTATACCGGAACGCTGCGCACGATCACTGGCTATACTGCGCACGACCAATGATCGTGCGCCGCTGATCGTGCACATTCATTTGCAGCCCAAAGTTGCTTTCTGAATTTGGTCGTGCGTTGTTACGCACATTCATGCGTTTGATCGTGCGCTTTATTATTTTCTACAGTTTTGTCTTGCAGGTTTTCGGGCACAGTGCGCACGATCACCAACTTCCAGTGCGCACGACCACTGGTCGTGCGCCACTGATCATGCGCCCTATTTTCTATAAATATACAACCCGCAAAATTAGGTCGGACGACATTCCAGCTCCGCCATTTTCAAGCCTTGTTCGCCTCTCCCGCCCCCTGCATCATCCTCCACCACCAGGAGGTGCTCCGGGACTATTCTTCATGCCTATCTTGAGCCCGGAGATCACCTCGGCCATCTCCGTCATCCACAAGCCTCAATAGGAAGGATCTCCGCCCATATTTCATTGTCAAGATTGGGAGCCATGTATTGAAGCCGAGCGGATAGTGACACAAAGAAGACGGGTCCATTGGAAGGTAGCGACAACCTTCTCTACCCCGGACGTAGTTGTGGACCGATCTTGGACGCAGATTGACAACCTTGCGATTCCAACCGTGAATCCCAACGAGCCTTCGGATTCGGTCGAGTTCTTACTCTCTTACAAATTGTAATGATATTGTATGGTAGATTCTTGTATTTTTGGATGATATGCACAATGATCTTTAATTGCAATGTTTATTTCATATTTCTATGAGACCATTTGGTTATTTGTGTATATGAGATGCGCCACCACGTCATCCACCACTCCATCCATTAGGTTCGTGTGCCGCACTAGCAATTGCTAGTGGCGTGCTTGTCGACGTGGTGCTTGCGACCCTCACTCCGCATGCCTACTCACCCATCCGCCTAGTGAAGCGTGGCATAGCGGCCCGTGTAATCCATTCGCCTAACGAAGCAGCGCGCTCAAGGCCTGCACAGTTCGATTTCATTTTCCTACTCGTCTATCCGCCCTTTCGAAGCAGCGCGCTCAAGGCCTGCCTAGTCTCCATCCCGCCAAGCGAAGCATTGCATAGCGGCAATGTATAGGAGTAGTTATATTTGTTTTTCTTTATTTTCCACAAACCAAATCACCCACTTTCGCACCCATCCGACTAAAGGAATTCAATCTAAAGTCTTGCCTCAATAGTAAACTCCACCTTACTGTGTTCCTTGAGAGATTCGATACTTGGGGATTTACTCCCTCATATTTTTACTTGAACGATCGGTACACTGCCATTTCATTCCATAGTCTAGCTACCGCCTATAGCGGTGTGCGAGATTTGCGCATCAAGTTTTTGGCGTCGTTGCCGGGGAACACAGTCATGTGAGTTTGTTGTAGAGGGAGACAAGAGATAGTAGTTCTTCCAATGTGTAGAGTCGCTTTATTTTTTTTTTTGCTTTTTATTTATATATTGTTTATTATTTCTTTCTCTCCTGTTTTGATGTTTTAGGCAAGTCTAATCCAAGTAGTTTTATTTGTCTTTATAAATTTCCTTGCAAAGAATTTCAGTTTCATCATATCTGCTCTTATTATTGAAAATGTCTTCATGGGATATTTCTCCTGGCACTTACGACATGATGGTCTATTATATAGACCAAATGAAGGAGTTAAATGCTAGGCAGTGTAGGAACGTTGTTTGCTTGTTGTGTCGAGGAGAGGGTTATGAATTGAAGGACTGTCCTAGTCTTTTCAATCCTGACCGCTGCTCCTCCACTCATGACAACATTGTTCCTATCACACATTCTTTACCCATGGAGGCAATCGTGCCCTCTATCCCCAAGTTTATCTCGTGCATGGACTCCTCACTCCCTGTGTATGGCTTCACTCCTAGTGATGATGATCACTCATCTGTTGGCCAACAAGGAGAGGAATGGGAGCTCTTAGATGCTCCTGAGTGGGATATGGAAAGTATTCTTTCCATCGGGGAGGCGTTAGCAGATCTTTTTGCGGAGGAACCAAATCTTTGTGTTCCTCCAGTTTCTTTGCAAGATTTTTCTACACACATTCTTTATGATCCTATCGAAGTGAAGGAGTGGGGTGATGCTTCTGACTCGGAGGATGCTCCAAAGTGGGATGAGGAGTTTGTTTTCCCTGAAGGGGAGAATGAATACTTTGAACTCGATGGTGCACCTCGGTGGGATGAGGAGGATACTCTCTCTGATGAGGAGGCTTGCACTTCTTCATGGGACGAGGAGGTCCAAACCACCACTGAGGCCCTTGAGTTCTTGGGTTCCCCTCGCTATGATACTTACGATGATGATAATGATCTATCCTTGGATCTTGCTGGGAGTGAGACTGGGACCACTCCCCCGATTTTTGATTATTTAAGTTTTTCTTCTTTTTTATTTCCTAACCCCCCTTCTTCATCTGAGCCTGTGCATGTTTAGTCTTCACAGGTACTTCAGGAGGACTTGGAGCATTTTGCTCAAGTCAATGATGACTGTATCCTCTCTTGTGAGGAGGTTGATCCCTCCTCCATAGAGGAAGCCTCATTTATTGCCTTTTCCTCTTCCCACCTCCATGAAGACGACATCTTGCTGGGCAAGGATAGTTTTGGTGAGTTGAGTGAGGATTCCTCCTCTTCTTATTTTTTCTTACCTCTACCTGTGACGAGCAGGTATTATTTATATTCGGGTAGAGGGGTAACTGTTCTGTTGCCGTATCGGTACCCACTACCGACACTCATATTAGAAAAGTTACCTGTACATTTCCTTTTTCATAAACCCATTAGCTAGAACTGCTTTAAAGTTGAATAAGTCATGCTGGGAGGACAATAACCCCAGTAGTTATCTTACTTTTCTTGCAATTTCAGTTTATCTAGCTTGTTTAGTTAGTTTTACTTTATTTTAGTTTGTATATTTTCTTTTGTTTTTGCGGAGCTGACCCCTACAGGTGTTCTTCTGGATGGATGCTGCAGCTAGGTCTAGATTTAAATGCCAATCTTCTGGTATGCTCACTTGCTGAGCATTGGGTACTCTCTTTCCCTAGCTTTATTCTGAATTATATAGTCATATTTTGCATTAGATTGTTTAGTTTAAGTCTGGGGGAGAGTAGTTTTGTTTACCCGCTCACGTGCACTATTGCACTGCATGCTAGAAGTATTTCTATTTCATTTATTTAGTATTGCTCATTGCACACCACAACACCCACATGAGCTCGCACTTATCCGTTAGCACATAGTGAGTCGAATTTGTCTCTTCGTGTGATTTGAAAAATCATTGTGCTGGCTTAGGATTATGAGGCAGAGTAAAATGTTGACTCCTGGAGTGCTCCTAGTAAAGTGCTCGGGCAGTGTCTTGTATATTTCATTCATGTTGTAGTTCAAGATAAACTGCTCATAACTATCCGGCAACGATTGCAGGATAAGATTTGTGGCCAACTCTTGACCCAGAGGAAAACCCAGTCTCTCCAGGTTCTCAATATACCCAATCATCTTGAGTACGTGAGTACCAACTGAGTCTCGAGCTCCCATTTTGCACTGAAATAAGGCCTTCGTGACATCGAACCTCTCTTGACGAGCTTGCCCTTGAAACATTTTCTTTAGGTGCTCGTCAATCTCCTTGCCCCCCATGTTCTCGTGTTGCTTCTGAAGCTCAGAGTTCATGGTGGCAAGCATAAGGCACTCGACGTCTAAGGCGTCATCGGTATACTTCTTATAAGCATCCTTATCAACACGGGATGAGTTCCCGGTCGGCACCTCGGGGGCTTCTTCTTCCAAGACGTAGAGCTTTCGCTCTTGCCTGAGAACAATTCTCAGGTTCCTATACCAGTCCATATAGTTCGTCCCACTAAGCTTGTCCTTCTCAAGGATAGCTCTCAGGGACAAGGTGGAATGTGAACCACTTGCCATGGAATTCTATAAGAATTCATGCAGAATTTAATCAGTACCTTAATTTCAAAATACAATTTATTTTAATTTGGACTTCAATTAAATACTCCCACTATTTTATTCAAATTGATAGCCCTCGCTATCAATTCGGAGAGTCCATGCGAGCTACTCTCTTAGTGGACAAGATCCGTATTTCACCAACACCACGAGTCTGCTTTGGCGTTCCTCTCATAATGCGGTTATTTAGGTAAGCAACGCTTGCCAATTGCATCCTCATGCAACTCTTGTATGGCTGGTGAATAACTCCTTATTCGCATCCATCATATGGTGCATGCCAACCCTATGCCTCTAGGCACTCAACCTTTGAGGTCACCTAGTTAAGTTAGACCCGATGTCGACAGTGGGATATCACACTTATCCGCTCGCACCCTTACCAAGATAGATTAATGCACCTTGCTTTGGCAAGCCCACACTTCATCGATCGAGGCAGGAAGAGTGTCATCCATCGGAAGGCATCCGAACACTTAATATTTGATGAAGGGATTTTAATTTTAAATAATAGGTTAACACTTAACCATGATCAACATTTGATCAAAGTGCACATCCACAGAAAAACAAGCTTTCTAAAATCCACATGCATCCCTCATGTGCACAACATAAGACTATCAACCTTTGATAGACGAAAGGGCTAAATCTGGACATTTAGAACTCTTCCAAATCTTCAGATTTACATGCATTAGACAAAGGCAAAGACAACTCGACTTAAAGCAGTAGACAATCTCGTCTCTCATTGTTGGATTCAAAATCCAAAACAATACAAGGGTTCATTAACCACTTGAGGGACGGTTACTGCTAAGGAGACAACAATTTCTAACAATTAGAAATTACCACGAAATCCCAGACGTTCCTGGCGGGGTTCCAAGGGGCCGCGCCCCTGGCGGGGTCTTAGGGGCAGAGCCCCTAACGGGGTCCAAGGGGCAGCGCCCCTGGCGGTGGTCTCGCGAGCGGGGTCAAGGGGCAGAGCCCGTGCGGGGTGCGGGGCAGAGCCCCGACCAAATTTTTGAAATCCCACCACCAGAAACCACACAAAATCACATCAAATGTGATATTCCAAGAAGAAATCTTGACATTTAGAACGCTTCCAAATACTTAGATTTG
Source organism: Dactylorhiza incarnata (assembly GCA_033032865.1). NCBI lineage: Eukaryota > Viridiplantae > Streptophyta > Magnoliopsida > Asparagales > Orchidaceae > Dactylorhiza > Dactylorhiza incarnata. The sequence continues at coordinate 8,260,293 of JAWHQI010000098.1, forward strand.
CACGTACTGGAATAACCTAACTTCTGAAACAACATTCATGACCAGAACCTGGCTCTGATGCCACTGTTGGGTTTTTCTATGACCATACATCACATGTAGGCGCAGCGGAATAAAAGAGAAACAACTCAAAAGACTTTGATCGGGCCATGAATATTGAATCAAGAAGTTAATAAAATGCTAGGTATGAAATTACCTTTGCGGGATTGGATCAAATCCAACCTAGATGCTCCAAGAAGAAGATTGCCTTCGTCGGCTTTGCAAGAGTTCTCACGTAGAATAATGTCTACGTCTCTACAGCAGTCCACACGAGCCGGGAGAAGAAGACTACACCTTGCGCTTCCACGGATTGCTAGATCCGCTTCAGGAAGAACAACACCGGCGACAATCGTCGGAGAGGAAGTCGGCGGAGGCGATTCAGAACGACGGAACACTTCCGTCTAGGGTTCGAACGAGAGCAGAACTCCTTCCGTCGGCTTCTACTTCGTTAGTTATGAGAACCCTAAAAGAAGTCCTATTTATACCCAAAGGATAAACAGCTTCTAGAAGAATCGCTATCCGCAGACCACACAGCAGAATAGGGGCTTCTGTTACAATTCGTCGGGATTCCACGGAACAGCATTCGTCGAGTTTTTACGGGACAATCCGACGAATTCCGACGAATCACATCAGACGGCAACATTTGCCGAGTTAATGCTCTCTGTGACAATTCGTCGAGATTCCACGGAACAATCTGACGAATCCTGACGAATCCGACGAATCATGTCAGACGGCAACATTTGCCGAGTTAATGATCTCTGTAACAGTTCGTCGAGTTTCCACGGAACGACCCGATGAATTCCGACGAATCCGATCAGACGGCAACACTTGCCGAGTTAAGGGACTCTGTAATAATTCGTCGAGTTTCCACGGAACAATACGACGAATCCCGACGAATCCAACGAATTCTATCCGTGTAAACCCGACGAATTCAGACAGCAACATTTGCTGGACTTTCCCCATTCCATATGGTGATTGGTAACCTTTACCAACATAGTCAATCTTCCAACTTCTCCACATGCTCTTATGTGCGACCCTGCAGGCTCATATCGCGTTGGCAGTGACATTACATGTTTGACCACTTCTAGATCACAATGGTAACTCCAACAGAAACTCCATTGCCCACAAGGCTTTCTTGCTGCCAAAAAGTCTCACATCCCCTGGGCTCATATCAAACTGATTATCCAATTCCTCGGTTGGCTCCGCCAGTTCGCATTCTGTGATCTCAAATACTTACGCCGGGTTGTGAACATTAAAGGATATGGCGTCCTGCCCCAATCTGAGAGTGAGCTCTCCCTGCTCCACATTAATGATGGCACGTGCCGTCGCGAGAAAGGGGCGTCCCAAGATAATAGGAACTTTAGCATCGGCCTTCATATCAAGGATGACAAAATCAGCTGGAAAGGCGAGGTCATTAACCACAATGGTAAGGTCTTCTACAATCCCGACCAGTTTCTTGATCGTTCTGTCAGCTAGCTGCAGCATTACTTGTGTCGGCTTCAAAATCCCCGCACCTAGCTCTTGAAAAATGGAGAGCGGCATTATATTGATGGAGGCCCCTAGATCACAAAGTGCCTGACCGAATCAGTGGTGAACGATTCTGCAAGGGATAGTAAAGGTGCCAGGGTCCTTACGCTTTGTAGGGATGTCGGTGATGAGGGCGGAGCACTCCTCAGTGAGATCAATGGTTTTGAGGTCCTCCAGATCCTTTCGCTTTGAAATCAGTTTCTTCAAGAATTTTGAGTAACCCGGTATCTGGGAGATGGCCTCAATCAGCGGTATGCTAACTTGTACTCCCTTCATGATTTCCAGGAATCTGTGAAATTGCTTCTTTGACTTCTCATTCCGTAACCTGTGAGGAAATGGAGGGCTAATGATACTTTTCGAGGGTTGTGCCACGCTTGCAGAATCCGGCACAGTAGAGGTAAGAGTCGGCTCCCCTGTCACATCAGCATCAAGCCTGTCAGTAGGATTCGTAAGTGGTTCCTGTAGAGTAGGTGCTGAAGGTGTTTTCTGACGTGGGAGGTTTTTTATACTCCTGCCACTTCTTAACTTCATCGTGTTCACAGACTCGGGCGGCTGACCCAAAATTCCTGAGACAGCATCCTTGAGATTACTAATAGTGGAGTCGAGCTGCTGGATTGCTGCGGCCTGTTCATTCATTTTATGCAGCATATCAGCCACGAAAGTAACTAGCAGCTCTGTTTGCTCTGCCGGAGGACATTCCTCTACTCCATTAAGTGTTGCTGCGTCAACTTCGCTAGTGCTCGGAGGATGAGTAGAGTGGCTCCAATAATGACTAGTCTGCGCTACATTCGCAACTATTTCCCAGGCGTCCTTCCCTGACTTATTAAACAGGGCGCCTTCGGCTGCGACATCAAAAAGCAAACGGAACCTGTCTAAAACACCAAAATAGAAAATCTGAACTAAAAAGTTTTCTGACAAATCCTCATAATAACAGTCCCTGTGTAAGGATTGAAAACGCTCCCATGCGTCTACTAAGGTCTCTTCCTTTCCCTGGCTGAAGGCAATAAGTTCCTTATGCCTATTCATACCTCGCATGCGATGTTGAAAATCAAACAGGAACTTCCCTTCAAATTTCTTCCAAGAAGTTGTCTCACTCTTCCGGGTATCCCGGTACCATCTTTTAGCTTTATCACGCAAAGAGAATGAAAATGCCCGGTTTTTTCGCTGGTCATTTTTGACTCCATCGAAACTACACGCGTAGAAGACATCTAAGAATCCCTGCATGTGATGAACTGCATCTTCATGCGAATCCCCGCTGAATGTGCAATTTTCAAATATAAACTCGATAATGTCAGTGGAGATCTCGGACGCATGATTATTCATTCGTGCCTGATTCCTAAGATCATTTAAACTCCCCTGATGAATATGTTGCTGGATAGAGGTCATGATTACTAGCTTGCTGAACAAAGGATTAGCGCACAACAAAAAGAAACAAAAATACCTTAAAACGAATTTCCAAAGAAAAACAAATCATACACGCTTGCAGTCGCCGGCAACGGCGCCAAAAACTTGATGCGTATTCGGCAAGTGCACCGGTCACTGTCAAGTAATAAAATTGAGAATAGCTTCCCCGAATATCGTCTCTCAAGGAATGCAGGTTCTGGTGAACGAAACGTGTGGTGAATTGATTGTTGTACGTGCGAACAAAGGAAAAACAAGGGCATTGATTTTGGTATTCCTAAGCTAGTGCAGAAAAGAGAGATGTGGGTCAAAACTAAGCTTCGCAAGGCGAGGTGGGTGCAACGGCCGCAATGCCGTGCTTCGGGAGGCGCGTGGATGGAAAGTAATTATGACGGGTGAGGGTCGCACACACCTCTTCTCCAAGCATCACCACTAGCAATTGCTAGGGCTTCACACACAACGAATCTCAGAAAATCACAGCAAAGAAAGTGCTATTCTCGCACTACCGCATCATTGCACAAGAACATCACAAAAGATTTATAACATAAAGCTAAATGATAGTTCATTACACCAACACAAGGAAAAGAACCAACATAAAGTTAGAGAAGACCAATAGGAAGAAATCACCGCGTCTTGGGTTCTCGGCCGGAATGAGAGGTTGTCGGGCTCTCTCCGGGCTCGGCCCTCAGATGGTGTGCTGATTTGATGGAGGCTGTCATCGCGCCAACGACCTACAGCTATTCTATGGCTTCCCACGACAAGGAATGCTTGAGCACTTGGCAGAGGATGCTTGCTACCACTCCCGAATCGAAGGATGGTGGTGGAGAACGCCGGAAAATGGCCTCTTTGGTGGCGGAGGTGAAGGAGAAGCCCTCAGACCTCAAGAACGGCGGGAAGGACCTAATTTCCCGCTCCTCTCCCCTATCTCCCCTCTGCCTGCGATGTAACCTGCATTTTATACTAAACAGGTAGAAAAATGGTCACGCACGGTTGAACGCACGACCGTGCGTTATTAAATGATAAAACTAGACTTGAGGAAGGGTGCGCCGCCTGTGCGATTTACTCACGCACAGGCAAATTCGTCTGTGCGTCAAAACGCACGGATAAATTCAGAAATGACAAAAACTCAGAGAACACAGGCCAACTGTGCGTTTTACACATGCACGGGCAAATCTGCCCGTGCATCAAAACGCACGAGCAAATTCAGATCGCTTGTTCTCTGCCCAGAAGGTATCGCACGACTGCAATCGTCCGTGCGCCAAGGGAAACGCACGACCGTGCGTTTCACACAGTCATGAATTCTAGGAGAAAACTGGATCCACGATAATCGGGCACCTGCATACAAGATAGAAATAGCTGGGAATACACCTCCAGCACCAGATAAACATAGAGAAATGGAAGGGGAGCACCTTGTGCTTACCCCCAATAACAAGGAGCACAATTGCACACCGAAATGGGCCTAATAGTGCACCTAGCAGGGAATAGTGAATATGAATGAAAACGTGCCTAAAGTTTGGTGCAAAGACTAGATAATCGGCCTAGATGAGTCCATAAATATATATATAAATGGGACTCATCATGCACTATTGCACTGCATGCTAGAAGTATTTCTATTTCATTTATTTAGTATTGCTCATTGCACACCACAACACCCACATGAGCGCGCACTTATCCGTTAGCACATAGTGAGTCGAATTTGTCTCTTCGTGTGATTTGAAAAATCATTGTGCTGGCTTAGGATTATGAGGCGGAGTAAAATGTTGACTCCTGGAGTGCTCCTAGTCAAGTGCTCATGTCTTGCATAGAAATTTGTGTAGATTCAATTTCTTTTTATGCTTTTAGTTTATATCTTTCTATTTGCGTAGATATTTTTTACTTTACTCAAAAATTGGTGAATCCGGTGTGAATCAAACGGTAGCATAGGAATGTGTGTAGACGTTCGTTAGCCTGGTATTGCCCGAGTCGGGAGAAAGGATTATCTTTCTCGGTGACTAAGAACTTGCCCTAAGCGACTTTTGAAGCATGGGTACATGGTTAGTCAATTGCGTGAATGTGATATAGGCCATCATTTTGGCCCGGTTGAGCTTTTGAGCCATTCCTATCATCTTATCCTCGTTAGCCCAGTTGTGCCTACCCTTTCTTTGATTCAGCCCCACTTTTATCTCACCAAAGCCTAAAAGCCAATCCTAGTCGCACACCCAAATTTGAGCTTTAGTTGTTTATTATTTTCATGATTGGGGTGTTGATGTTGTGATATTTTTGTGAAAATATGGATGCGCTTCATCGCTCATTTTGCTGAATATGTTTTGGAAAGAAAAGAAAAGAAAAGAAAAAGAAAATAAGAAAAAGAAAAAAAAGAGTGAGAAGAAAAGAAAAAGAGATGAGCTTAAGTGAAAATTCTTTTTGTATGAATTTATGATTGGGAGTAGGTGGTGCACACACCCATGTATTCAAGTCCAAGTCTGGGGGTGTGGTGTACCCGTGTGTCTTTTTGTGGTGCTTGAGGATAGTTTTATGTGCTAGCTCATTTGGGTTTGGTGCTTGAGCCATCGTTTTTATCATTGTATACCTCACCTAAACCCAAGCCTCATCTAAAACCTAAAGTCCTATTGATTCACGCATTTGAGTCAAACATGTGTCGTGGAGGCAGTGCGAACGGGCAAGCTTATGGTCACCGACATTGATGGATTTTAATGGAGGTTGTCTCGAGCCCCGAACTTTGGCAATGCTCACCTCAGCGTTCAGTTTACTTTCTTCCTATGTATGACCTTATGATTCACCGTGATTCACTTTTTGAGTAAATGTAATATATAAATACGCCCCTAGAAAGGTATAAACTAATATGTATAATTAGGAATTTTGTCTACTGTATTTCTACGCGCATGAGCATGTGACTTCGCATGGTACTCTGCTATACAATTTCTATGTCAGCTTATGTTTTTCTTGTCCGCGTAAGAGATGGTTTGCTCGGGACGCGCAAATAGGTAAGTCTGGGGGTGTGATGAGTCCCAATTATATACACATTTTTGGACTCATCTAGGTCGATTATCTAGTCTATGCACTACACTTTATACATGTTTTCGTTCATATTAAATAGTCGTCTATTATTCCACGCTAAGTGCACTTCTAGGCCCGGTGTGGTGTATTTTCATGTTCTTCATTCCTATTATCTTTCATGCTGTGTTTTGTGCCACTTTCAGTGGTTTTGATTTGTGTTTATGCTGGAACAGGGGTCGTGCAGATGTTCCCGGTACAAATCTGTACAGGAACACTGCGCACGATCACTTGTTATACTGCGCACGACCAATGATCGTGCGCCGCTAATTGTGCGCATTCATTTGCAGCCCAAAGTTGCTTTCTGAATTTGGTCATGCGTTGTTACGCACGGTCGTGCGTTCGATCGTGCGCTTTATTATTTTCTGCAGTTTTGTCTTGCAGCTTTTCGGGCAAAGTGCGCACGATCACCAACTTCCAGTGCGCACGACCACTGGTCGTGCGCCACTGATCGTGCGCCCTATTTTCTATAAATATATAGCCCGCGAAATTAGGTCGGACGACATTCCAGCTCTGCCGTTTTCAAGCCCTGTTCGCCTCTTCCGCCCCATGCATCATCCTCCACCACTAGGAGGTGCTCCTGGACTATTCTTCACGCCTATCTTGAGCCCGGAGATCACCTCGGCCATCTACGTCATCCACAAGCTTCAATAGGAAGGATCTCCACCAATATTGCATTGTCAAGATTGGGAGCCATGTATTGAAGCCGAGCGGATTGTGACACGAAGAAGACGGGCCCATTGGAAGGTAGTGACAGCCTTCTCTACCCCGGACGTAGTTGTGGACCAAGCTTGGACGCGGATTGACAACCTTGCGATTCCAACCGTGAATCCCAACGAGCCTTCGGATTCGGTCGATTTCTTACTCTCTTACAAATTGTAATGATATTGTAGGGTAGATTCTTGTATTTTTGGATGATATGCACAATGATCTTTAATTGCAATGTTTATTTCATATTTCTATGAAACCATTTGGTTATTTGTGTATATGAGATGCACCACCATGTCATCCACCACTCCATCCATTAGGTTTGTGTGCCGCACTAGCAATGGCTAATGGCGTGCTTGTCGACGAGGTGCTTGCGACCCTCCCTCCGCATGCCTACTCGCCCATCCGCCTAGTGAAGCGTGGCATAGCGGCCCGTGTAATCCATTCTCCTAACGAAGCAGCGCGCTCAAGGCCTCCACAGTTTGATTTCATTGGCCTACTCGTCCATCCGCCCTTTCAAAGCAGGGCGCTCAAGGCCTGCCTAGTCTCCATCCCGCCAAGCAAAGCATTGCATAGAGGCATTGCATATGAGTAGTTATAATTGTTTTTCTTTATTTTCCACAAACCAAATCATCCACTTTCGCACCCATCCGACTAAAGGACTTCAATCTCAAGTCCTGCCTCAATAGTAAACTCCACCTTACTGTGTTCCTTGAGAGATTCGATACTTGGGGATTTACTTCCTCATATTATTACATGAACGATCGGTATACTACCGTTTCGTGCCGCAGTCTAGCTACCGCCTATAGCGGTGTGCGAGATTTGCGCATCAACTGCATGCTCTACTTCGGAGCTCGACGAAATGCATGCTTTACCACGGTGCGTTAGCACTACCGCTGGCACTAGTGTTCGTTCGACAAAATTGCGTTCGACGAACTGCATGCACTACCGCAGCGTTCGACAAACTGCATGCTCTACCGCGGCGCTCGACAAAATGCATGTTTTACCACGACGCGTTAGCACTACTGCTGGCGCTAGTGTTCGTTCGACAAATTGAAAGCAGCGCTCGACAAAATGTGAGGCAGTTCGACGAAGATGCATCCGACGAAAAGAGATGTGCTCTACCGCGGAGCGTTAGCACTACCGCTAGCGCTAGTATAAATGGAAACAATTGACAGGAAGGAAACAGTGGAGAATAAGGAATGTCGACGGGACGCTATTTTGGAAAGTACTATCGTGGCGCGTTAAGTCTAACGCCCGTCGGTATCTTTTGGAAACTTCCCATCTGGAGTTGATTGAGGAGCAGATTTGGAAGAAGATTGTGGCTGAAGGAAGGATATCTCGCTATCGCGGGCGTTAGCATTACCATGGCGTGCTAGTGTTTGGCGGTCAAATGTTGCCTAAACTACCACGATCCATTTGCTTCATTGCCCAATATGGATACCGCGGGGCGGTAGTACTACCGTAGGCGGTAGTGGCTGATTCAATAAAAAGTCGCATTCCTCCTCCATTGTTGCTTGCTGATAAAGAAGGAATAGAAGCCATATATTCAGAGGACTTGTGAGAGTCTTCTCCAAGCAGCCGGAAGAACTCCGTCAACGTTCGTGAATGCAAAGAACTTGAAGACCAATCCGATCGCATCTACATCGACATCAAGTTCTACTTTTGAGGGAGTTTTTAGTTTGTGTTTTATTTTATTTCCTTATTGTAACCTTTATATATTTTGTTCGGTAGAGGAATTCGCCACACAACGACTAGGGCCTTGCAGGGACTAGGGGGAATATGCCACACGACGACTCAGTCTAGGTAGGACTTAGGGAGGAATTCACCTCGTGTTGGCGACTGGGTCTATGGAGTAGATCTAGGGGGTGCTCGAGGCCTTTCTGGTGATAGATTGGCTAGAGCGGCTTGAGGCCGTATCTAGGGAGAGATCGGCTAAAGGCAACCTATTCGTGGGGATACGAGTCGGTATAGAAAATAAAAAGTGTTTTCATATTATTCGCTTTGTTTTCTAGCGTCATTGAAATCAGATTTTGTAATCAATTTTATAAATGATAATCATGTCATTTCTTGTTTAATAAAATTGATTTCATCTCTAATTTCATTATCTCTTTACTTTTGATTTAACTTACTTCGACCAAAATATCAAAAGTTTTCAATTAAAGTTTAAAGTTTTTAAAACCCTTTTTCACCCCCCCCCCCCCCTCTAAGGGCGCCTACAGATCCAACAATGCCTTTCTCAACATTACATTTTCAACATTGACATTCTGATCTTGAACTGGAGCTGGAATTTCTTCAACAATTGGAGCTGGAACTGATACTTCAAAACTCTTGAGAAATTCTTTCAATACAACTTTATTTACAAGAGCAGCATAAGGAATAATTGCTTTTGAGAATACTTGATACTTTGGCAAACTGCATTAAACTTGGAAAGCAAATAAATAATATCTATAGATGGATGAATAGAAATATTATTTATTTCTTCTATAACAGCAATAACTAAATCTGTCATCTCTGAATCACTTATTACAACAGAATCTGCACTGAAAACTGCAAGAACTGGAGCTTCTTCATTAGTCATCTCCCCCTGCCTAGTTTCAGGGAATTCTGAGGCTAGGCCCCTAGAAGAAGGGATAGGAGTAAAGGATGAAAGGAAGGAAGCAAGTTTAGCATATAGGTCAGAAAGATCTTGAAGCACTGGAGCAAGCTTTGCATCCAGAGGAGCATCTAGCTTTAGAGCAATGTGATCAAAGATCTGATCAGTAGTAGATGAGAAATCAACATAGACAAAATCTCGGTTATGGTGATAAGATGATGGGATAGAGAATGGGAGAGAGATGTTGGTGGTATGTGCTATGGGTGGATGAGAATGTTCATGAATAGGACAATGAGTGTGGATAGGTGAGGGTGGATGAACAGGTGATTGAGGGATAGGAGATTGAGGTGGAGAGATATTTTGAGGGATAGGAGAGTGGGGAAGGGTAGGTGATTGAGGTGGAGATGCGATGTTTAATGATGGAGAATGTTGGATGGGTGACAAAGGTTCAAATGAATGAGGTGGAATGTATGGGGGAAGAATATTGTCATCTGGAGTAAATGAAGATGGAATTTCTGATGAGTAATTTACTTGAGGAGGTGGAGGAGAAGGCATGGAGGAAGGTGTTTCAGTGTGAGAGGTGGAAAGATGAACTTCTTCAGAGATGGTTGTCTGAAGAGGTGGAGGAGGGATTGGAGTTGAGGATTCAGAGAGGGGAACTTCTAGTAGGGTTGAGGGAGTGACTGTGTTAGTCCTGGTGCCCTCAGAAGCTGTATTTGATTGTTCTGCCCTTGGAGTCCTCTTTGGGATAACCCTGTCCCACTTTCCAAAGAGAGCTGAAGTCAGGCTCTTACTAGCATTGATACACTGTTGGAGATACCAACAGTTCTGGGCACTTTGCCTGGAGAACTAATCCCAAAATTTCTCCATAACAAACACTTAACTTACTTTGCTTCTTCCTTATGGATTCAAACAGAATCAATCCCCAATTGACTTTCTTTTTCTCTACCAAGACCACCATCACAAGAAATTGGTGACTGGTTATGTAGTCATGAGCAAAAGTTTAGCCTAGCAAAACTTTTCCAACAATATCTGCTAAGAATTTGTATTCAATGGACAAATTCTTTTTCAGAAGGTGATTAGGGTTTCCACTGGAATAACCCATTTTCTCCAATTCAACATTAAAATCATTTACAGACTGATACTCTGATATTTTCTTTCTGTTACAGATCTCTTTCTTCTGGTATCCTATTTCCTTAGAGAAAATGATAACTCATTTGAAATTCAAATCTCTGAATAGGAATAGAATAAACAGCATTAATTATTTCCTTGGAACTACAAATAATTCAGCAAATTTGATATGCTTTATATCTTTTTCCTTCTCCATGAAATTGTCCTTTTCCAAAATATTTCAACAGCCTCTTTTCGAAATAAGAGAATAAATAAAAAGAAATATAATATCCTTGACTAATCTGGCAGAATAGAGTCGTTGCTGATAATTGTGAGTTCAGAGAATAATATAACAGATCTGAATAAACTGAGAGAAAAATCGTCGAGCTGAGATAGGAATTCGTCGATCTGAAAGTTGAGTTCATCGAACTGAGCATCGGATACTGATTCATCAAACACAGGCTGGAGTTCATCGATCTCAAGTTAAAGTTCATCGAACTGAAGAATAAACTGGCTAGAGAGCTGAGTTCGTTGAGCTGAGAAGCTTTTTCGTCGAACGCAGAAAGGGGTTCGTCGAACGCAGAATGAATTCGTCGAACGCAGAACCTTAGAGATTTCCTAAGTTCTAGCTATCTTATTAGCTTAATACTATGACCCTTAGACTATACATTGGGGGTCAACTTAGTCCTAGTCAACACATAGTAATCCTAGACCAAATCAGTAATTGGGTTGTTCCAACAGGGCGGCTTCTCACGCTGCCCACCTTTCCTACCCGCCAGAAGTTGCTGCCCGCTCTTCCTACAAGGCGGCTTGTCCGAGAGTAGCCGCAGCCCAGGCGGCTTGCTACTCTATTCCTCTTCTGTATGAGGACACTAAGGAAACCTCTCCCTTCGTGGACGAAGTCCGAGGGGAGCCAGTCCCAAATAATTTCAGTGAGCCGCGCCTGCCAGCATACAATGGGGAAACCTACCCTACCGTCCATCTCCAGGCATTCGAGTCGGCCATCGCTTTGAGAACCATCTTGGATTCAACCAAGTGCAAACTCCTTGTTACATCCTTTGATGGGCAAGCAAGGGAGTGGTTCTATGGGTTGCACCCCAGGTCAATTAGATGCTTCGCTGAGCTGCGCAGGGAGTTTCTGCTCATGTTCTCCACTTCAAAGAAGAGAAAAAGTTGCTCGGCGGCCCTTTTTGAAATCCGGCAGTGAGAAGATGAAATGTGGGCCCGTTTCATGGATCGTTTCCAAAAAGAAATCACGGAGGTTCAAAATGTAGATCCATAATTGTACAGGGTGGCCCTGATTCATGTCTTGAGCGAAGGCCCCCCTGAAATTTGAAGCAAACATTAGGGAGCCAAGGACTTATCAGGAAATGATAAGTTTTGCCAATATGTTCATAAGGGGGGAAAAAGTAACCCCGGGTACGTCGCGAAATTGGTGAGCGATAAGGAGAAACTCAACTCATCCTTCATTCGTTCACAAGCAAACCAACCCCATTTCGAGCCCCGTTCCCAGAGGGGAAGAAACTACAAACATAAGCAACCCTTCATCGGCCATCAACGGTTTCAGGATCAGAAACCGCCGTTGTCCATCGCACCAGCTCCATCCATTTCTCTTCCACAAATAATGTTAGTATACCTGCCACAGTATACAACGTATCCATCTCCAGCTATTCCATCCACCCAGTATGATGATTCGCAAGAGTCATTTACTCCTCTCAATGTTACAATGGACGAGGTCGTCCAAATCCTTCAAAAGAGGCTGGATTTTAAAAGGCCCGCTCCTCTAAAGTCGGATATTCGTAACCGAAATCTGAATCTCTACGGCGAATATCATAGAGAGGGAGGGCATCTGACCGTGAATTGTAGGGCCCTCCACTTATTGGTGGAAAGGCTTTTGGGAGAGGGGAAGCTCCGAGGCCTAGTCCGAAAGGAAGTGACTGCTGAACCAGCAACTGAGAAAAAGAAGGAAGCAGTGGAGGTAACTTGGAAATGTGCCGACGTTGAAGACGTCGGCTGGTATGGGGATATTCATCCCTCAACAGAGTGCATAGAGGTAAATGATGTGGGCCCACTGGGGGACATATACTGCATTCATGGAGGAGCCGGAGCTTAATCATCCCGCAAATCAAGTGTTGCCAGAGTTCTAAAGAAAGAAGTGGCGGCGACTACAACTTCCGCCTCTGAAAGTTCAATCGTCACTTTCGGTCAATATGATCTTCCTCCAAACGCCAATCCTTTTGACGACGCCATAGTCATCAAAGCTATTATTGAGAATTATACAATTCATAAAATTCTGATCGACACGGGCAGTTTCGTTAATCTCCTCTTCCGTTCAACTTTCGATGCCCTGAAGACCGAGAAGCCTCTGATTTCCACCAAAGGGCCCCTCTACGGCTTCTCCATAGAGAAGAAAGAAGTGGAAGGCTCTGTGAAGCTTCTAGTTTCCCTGGGGGGAGTGGTGAAACTGATCAACTTCGTGGTAGTGGATGCCCCGAGCAGCTATTGCGCCATCTTCGGAAGGCCCGTTCTTAATGCCCACAGAGCAGTAGTGTCCACTTTCCACTTCACCCTTAAATTTGCTGTCGAGGGAAGGCAATATCGGATCCGGAGCAATCCAAAAGTGTCTCAGGAATGTTACATATGAACCGTCAATATGATCACCAATATTCCACTTCCCGAGTCTCCGGTTGAAGTTCTTGAAGTTGCTGAATCTTCAAAGGCTGCAGAGGAAAAGAAGGACTGAGAAGGGGCTCACCTGGAACCTGCCCAGGCGATCCAAGAAGTCCCCATTGTTGAGGGGGAGGACAAGAAGTTGATCATCAATGCGGAGCTGCCAGAAGAGGAGAAAGTACAGCTGATCTCCTGTCTTCTGAAGAACTTGGATATCTTCGCCTGGTCAGCGGAGGATATGCCAGGGGTGGATCCGAACGTGGCTTGCCATCATCTCAACATATCTCCTGAGTTCAAGCCAGTCCAGCAGAAGAAAAGGGAAGTGGCAACCAAGCTGGTGGTGCCTATAAGAGAGGAGGTTAACAAGCTTCTGAAAGCAAACTTTATTTCTAAAATTCAATACCCCACGTGGATGTGTAACATTGTAATGGTGAAAAAATCTAGTGGGAAGTGGCGTATGTGCGTGGATTTTACAAAGCTTAATAAAGCATGCCCCAAAGATTGCTACCCTCTGCCTCAGATAGATGTTTTAGTAGATTCCACGGATGGGTATAATTTCATGAGTTTTCTCGATGCATTTTTTGGGTACCATCAAATCAAAATGCACAAACCCGATATCCCGCACACTTCTTTCATCACGAATGATGGGTGTTCTGTTACCTCGTAATGCCTTTCGGACTTAAAAATGTGGGTGAGACGTATCAGAGAATGATGGATACAGTTTTTAAGCATCAGAAAGGCAGGAACCTTGAGGTCTACGTCGATGATCTCCTCCTCAAAAGTAAAACATTTTCAATACATTTGAAAGACCTCATAGAGACGTTCGCTACTCTACGGAGGTTCAAATTAAAATTGAATCCGTTAAAATGTGTGTTCGGAGCAAATAAGGGAAAATTTCTCGGGCATCTCCTCACTCCTGATGGCCTTGCACCGAACCCAGATAAGGTGAAGGCCATCCTCGATATGACTCCTCCTCGTAATTCAAAAGTGGTCTAGCAACTTGGAGGAAGATTGGCAGGACTATGCAGGTTCATTTCCAAATCAGGAGATAAAAGTGCTCCATTCTTTAAAACACTCCGAGGAGGATCAAAGTTTTAATGGAGCGAAGAGTGCAATAAGGCTTTCGAACTGCTAAAAGTACAGTTAACTTCAACCCCTCTACTTCAAAGCCCACATGAAGGGGAAGTATTGTTCTTATATTTGGGGGTCGGCCTAGATGTAGTGAGTTCTGTCCTTGTCCGGGAGGAAAAGAAGAAACAATTTCTGATATACTATGTCAGCCATATCCTGAAGGATGCGGAAACAAGATACTCGATCTTGGAAAAGCTAGCCCTAGACTTAGTTATGTCATCATGAAGGCTTCGCCCTTACTTTCAAGCTCATCCTATCCAAGTAGTTACAGATCATCCTATGAGAAGTATTCTTGAAAATCCAGATCATTCGGGGAGATTCGCTAAATGGGATATTGAGCTGAGCAAATTTGAAATGTCCTACATTCCCCGAACGGCAATCAAAGCACAAGTCTTGGCAGATTTCCTAGTTGATACAGCGGAGTGTAGTCCTGAACAAGTGGAGAAATCCATTTTGGCTTGGAAGGTTTATGTGGATGGGGCTTCTGGTAAAAACTTCGTGGGAGCCGGAGTAGTTTTGATCACCCCAAATGGCATCAAGCTTGAACAGGCTATCAAGTTCTTCTTTCCGGTCACAAATAATCAGGCAGAGTACGAGGCACTTCTGGCCAGTCCGAGACTTGCAAAGGAGCTGGTGATAAAACATGTGCATGTCAAAACTGATTCGCTAGTGATGGCTTCTCATGTTTTGGGGAATTACGAAACAAGAGAACCAATACTAAGGAAGTATCTGCTGCTAGCTAAGGAGGAGATCGGAAGATTCAAATCATTCATCATTGAGCATATTCCCAGGAGACAGAACGAGGAAGCAGATGAATTATCAAAGTTCGGTCTTCCATCAGGAGGCGTGACCTCTGAACTTTTTCATCCGGCTACAAAAGAAGGGGAACTCACGCAGATCGATAAGAATCGTTCCTAGAAGGATCCTTATGAGCTATTCTTATCAAAAGGAGAATTTCATCAATCCACCAAAGACAGAAAGAGATTTAGAAGAAAGGTGGCCTATTATTACTCAATAGCGGAAATACTGTATAGGAAAACTTTGATTTCTCCCTTGGCGTGGTGTGTTTCAGAGGAAGAAATTCCAACCATACTTCAGGAAGTTCACTCCAGAGAATGCGGTAGTCATTCAGGGGCCAAGACTTTGGAGAAAAGGATTTTGAGGCAGGGATATTTCTGGCCAACGATGAGAAAAGATGCTGAAACATTTGCCAAACGATGTGTTTAGTGTCAGAAATTTGCTCCTCTTCAACATCTACCCGCTCAATCACTTCGATCAATAGCTGCGCCCTGGCCCTTCGTAGTTTGGGGGATGGATCTCATCAGACCCTTCCCAATGGCTAGCGGCTAGCGTCATTTTATAATTGTGATGTTTGATTATTTCAGTAAGTGGATTAAGGCAAAGGTATTGGCAAAGACTACAACGCAGGTCATCAAAAACTTCATCTGGGGAGAAATAGTTTGTCGGCATGGAATACCGCTAGCAGTTTTCACTGACAATGGTCCACAGTTCAACAATTCAGAAATGATAAACTTCTGTGATCAGGTTGGAATTGATCTTTGGTTCTCCTCGGTACATCATCCCAGGACTAATGGCCAGGTGGAAGCAGCAAATAGGCAAATCCAGCAGCTTTTGATGAAGAGAATCTTGAATCAAAGAGAGAATTGGGCAGAATAACTCCCTTCCATCCTTTGGAATCTCCGTACTACTCCATCTTTAGCTACATGGAGACACCGTTCAAATTATCTCATGGCTCGGAGGCAGCCGTTCTTATAGAATTTGAAGTGATCACCCCCAGAGTTGTATATGCAAAGGAGGGAGGAGAAGCGTGGATAGAGGATAATGATGAAGCTATCAAATACAGTCTGGATTTGATTGAAGAGCTTCAAGATGAAGCAACAATCAGGCAAAAGGAAGTGAAAAGAAGAATGGCCAAATACTTCGACAGAAATGTCAGGGTTAAGCATTTTGCAGTTGGTGATGTCCTGCTAAAGAAAGTTGATGCCGCAGCAAGGACGGGCAATGTCAGAAAATTAAATCCCAACTGGACAGGGTCCTTCATTAACAAGGAGGTACTAAAGAGCGGGGCTTATCACCTCTAGACAAGCGAAGGAGAGGAAATCTCACGCACCTGGAGCGGTGATGATCTTAAACGGTTCTATCCATAAATGTTTCCTTCATTTCTTACATTTTTGGATATTCAATAAAAATCCCCATGCTGACACTTCTCCATGTCTGGTGATTCTCTTACACTTTTTATGTATATCCCTCACTGAACCGCGGAGATATAGCCAAGTTCTGCTAGAACCCCCTCCGATTGTAGTCATTAGCGTAAAACCACGAAGATCATGTGTAGAGGGGAGTTTTCGCACACGTGTAGTGGTAGCTTGCCAATTCCCGTGCGGTGATCTTCGAAACCTTGGATCCCAGCTGATATCTAACACACCCCTGCATCAAGGGAGGTCTAGGTGATTGTTAGCTCTATCATGCCCCGAGAGGGATATAGTTACATCTTTGATGATCTTTCTGAGGAAAGCAATGTTCGCCACCTAGGCCCACCTACCCAACTGATCATCTTAGTTTGTGACCAACGAATACTCCTAGGTACTCTCAAGCGATGCCTAAGTGGGAACCACAACTGAGTTGATCTCTATGAGGAAGGCAATGTTCGCCGCCTAGGCCCACCTGTCCAATTGATTAACTCGGCTTGTAGCCCTAGGAAAGAGAGCAGTTGAGTCTCTTACAGCCCTTATGACCACTAGAGGAAAGCAATGTTCGCCGCCTAGGCCCACC
This sequence comes from Dactylorhiza incarnata, assembly GCA_033032865.1. Taxonomy (NCBI): domain Eukaryota; kingdom Viridiplantae; phylum Streptophyta; class Magnoliopsida; order Asparagales; family Orchidaceae; genus Dactylorhiza; species Dactylorhiza incarnata. The sequence continues at coordinate 8,277,319 of JAWHQI010000098.1, forward strand.
TGCCCACTTGGTCATCTGGGTCTGTACTTTCCTTTTTCTTTATTGCTACAGCTCTTATGACCACTTGAGGAAAGCAATGTTCGCCGCCTAGGCCCACTTGGTCATCTGAGTTTGTAGACATTTCTTATTTCATTACAGGAAGTTATCTCATCTCATATGGTCTTTCTATATCATTCGGGAGAATACAGGATTTAACAGGTATATAGTAGACCGAGCTGTTTGATATGTTAAACTGACTGGTTTGAGATAAGCAGGTACAACATAATATATCAGGCGGTTTTAATCTTTAAACCGACCGGTTCAATTATATCAGGCGATTATTTTATATCAGGCGGTTTTAATCTTTAAACTGATAGGTTCAATCATATCAGGCGGTTTTAAACAGGTCAGTCTTATAACGGGTTATCATAAAATGCTATAAGGCAAGGATCAGGATATCAAGAATAACTGTGGCTGATCGGTCTTTATATTCAATCAATTATTTTATCATCCTTACAGGTATCAGCTTTATTCGCTCGATTAAAAATAGGTTCCCCACAGGAGAATGATTATGATTCTTATGAGGATGAATATTATTACCAAATATCAAGTCACTGTCCGCCTAAGTTATGCGCAGGCCGCACGAACTTATCAATTAATGTTTACACTTACGAGGATGTCTTACAAAAATCTGAATTATAGGTCGTTCGAATTGAATACTAACCGCGCGACCTGCTGATAATTTTTCTTATAACTTAGATTCTCTCTATTTTCGTGATGCAATCATGCAAAAGTTGGGCAATAACCACGCGGCTTGGTCTTAAATATATGGAGCTATCTAATCACACAAGACTCATAATCGGGATAGAATTATGATGAGCGAAACTATATCCGCAAATGATAACGACAAGTGTACCGTATCGAATGTAGTATAGGTTATAAAACCAAGGTAGTATAAAAATCTGGGCGTGTTGATTACTCTTACTCAAGACGATCTCTATTGTTCTATCAAAAAGAACTTTGAATTGATTGCAATAAGAAAAGCAACATAACTAGAAGATTATAACTAATGAAAAGAGAAGTGGACAAGATAGAAGAAAAAGCAACATATTTTATTAATTCAAGAAAAAGGATTACAACTATTGAAGGGGAAATTACAAGTGCAAAGAAAAGTAAAACTAGAATACTTGAAAATACCGAAATAAAGCAAGAAAAATGGAGGCTTTGACTCCAAAACAATGTGTCCAAATAATCTGGAGGAGCTGCCCTTTTATAGCTAAAAAATTCTGGGTACACGCCCTCGGTCATGCCTGTGACCAAGGGCGTGTAAGGCGCGCGATCATATCAGAGCGGAAAGGGCGCAGTCTGGCTTTAATGCTGACGATATTTGCGTGTCACACCCTAGGTCACGCCCGTGACCTAGGGCGTGTAACCTTAAAAAAGTGCTGCTGGCGGGAAGAAGCGGGGAGTGGCGCGGGATGACTCACGCCTGTGACATTGAGTCACGCCCCTGGTCACGCCCGTGACCTGGGGCGTGTAAATTTAATTGACATGGCAGGCTGATTCTGGATGCTTGCGGCGAGTCGCGGCCCTAACATTGGGTCACGCCCGCGACCTGGGGCGTGTACTTGGCGAATTCTTCACGGAACGCACCCGTGGTGGCGGAAATAGGTCTGGAGCACCGCGCAGGTTACACGCCCATGGTCACGCCCGTGACCTTGGGCGTGTACTTGAAGTTTTTGTCTAATGCGTCCAAAAAACCTGAAAAACACAGAAAAAACTTAAGTTAGTTTATAAAATTGAAAAGATAATAATTTTAATAAGAAAAACATAAAAACTAATTAATTTCATATTAAAATAAATTAAACTTATATTAAAAGATGAGTACAAAAAGTACTTATCAAACACCCTCATACATACTCGTTTGGCAAACAACTTTTCATAGGAGTAGAAAAATTTAAATACTAGAAAAGAAATTTGAACTCAAGGAATAAAAACGCGAAGTCTTACGCCTACGTGTAGAGATCCTAGTTGAAAGATCTATTTAGCATAATGATTAGCTTATAATTTTCAGTAGTGCGAATTAACAAATTGCTTTTACTTTTAAATTGAAAGTTCGGCAAATTCTAGAATGTTATTCAGGGAGCGGGTAGCATGTTTTCTAAGATCAACATTACCCAAAATTGAGTTTCGGGATAGCCTCCAAAGAAATCCATCAATGACGATGGCCATAGGCTTGCCCGGTCGCACACTCTCCACTACACAAGTATAATGTTATAGCTTAAAGATCAAAAGGGCTTTCATTAGGAGTAAAACTTGGCTTAGGTATATGATTTGGATTTGGAAATCAAAAGATAGAATATGACGGCTAAGGATCACACTAAACCAAGGTGAGAGTTACCCAAAATTATCCAAAAGTCAAACCTCGCGTAAGAGTTGTTATGAAGCAAAACTCTCATATTTTTCAAAAAAAAAGGAGGCCATGAATACTTTATATATATATATATATATTTTCACAGTTGGCCAATAATTTTTCATATATATTTTTTATATCTTTTTTTTTCATAATAGCTCCGAATAAGAAGTTGTAATTTCCTTATTTTCACAATTGAACCCATTGCAGAATTTTAATAAATCTCAAATATTTAGTGTGATCATGGGCTGGATGTTTTGGCTTTGGTGAAATTGAAAGGTGGAGGTAGCAAAGGAAATAAGGTAAGGCCCAAAGTGTTTAAGCAATGAAAAATTTAAAAAGGTGGGCAAACAGGCACAAACGATCAAAAGGTGGCCTAAATCACTTCTAAAAACTATGACAAACCTATGTAAATGCTTCGAGAATCGCTAGAGGCAAGTTCTAGACATTGAGAGAGGACACCCTTCCGTTCAAAAATGTGTAATATTTCTCTAGTAAGCTTCTACATACTCACTTGAATTTATTCACAGATTCTACCGGTTTCAAGGTAAAAGTAAAACAAGAATTGTTTTTTCGTAGTTAGAAAACATAAATCTAATTTTATGCTGAATAGTTAATTTGACAAAGAATTCTACAAACGCGTGTGTTTGACTAGGAACACTGCATGAGTCAACAATTTTATTCCAAAATTCAAAATCTAATGAAGTATAAAAATTCCCTACTACACCAAATAAAAGCAAATCTACTAAGGATTTTGCAAATGAGTAAGTATAAAAATTCAGCATAAATCTAATTATTTTTTTTTATTTTTTTTATTTCTTCTTGGACTTCCCAAGATCTACCCGGTGAAGGGTTTGCAAGGAGGTACTAGAGGCTATGATGGGAATTCAAGCTCAAAGCGTCCTTTCTAAGAAATTTTATTTAGATAGAAAATATATATATATTTTTCAAATAAATATAAATTCAAAGAAAGCAATGCTACACCCCCATACTTAAAATTAAACATTGTCCCCAATGTTTAAAACTAGGTAAGAAGATAAAAACAGGAATTACACTTTTTATTTTATTTTATTTTTATATAGAAGAAGAAATAGATTAACAACAAAAAAGAAAGAGAAGAAAAAAAAATTAAAAAAAAATTAAAAAAGCCTAAAGGGTGAAGAGGGCTTCGCTGATCGGTAGACGAGGTTGCCGGACAGAAGATAAAACCTGCAAAGTTAAGTTAAACAAAAAAAACAAAAACAAAAAAAACGTTGGGTTGCCTCCCAAAAGCGCTTTGTTTAACGTCGCGTAGCTTGACTAAGTGGCGTTCTACATGTTTGTGAGGTTAAGCGTTTCAATTTTGTCGGGTGCTGGGTCGCCGGAATGATATAATTTCAATTTGTGTCCGTTAACTTTCAAAAGGCCTTGATCCGGGTGTTCTATTTGCACAGTCCCATATGGCCAATCCTCTTTTACAACAAAAGGGCCGGACCATCGGGATTTTAAGTGCCCGGAAAAAGTTTTAATGTAGAATTATATAAAAGGACTAAGTCTCCTGGTGAAAACGATTTTGGAAATTTTATTTTTATGTCGTGGTAAAACTTAGTGCGCTCCTTGTAAAATTTATTATTTTCATAGGCGTTTGCGCGCCATTCGTCTAATTCATTAAGTTGAAATTTTCGTTGATCGGAGGCTAAGTTCAAATCTAAGTTTAAACATTTTAGCGCCCGGAATGCGCGATGTTCTAATTCTACCAGTAAATGACACGCTTTTCCATAGACTAATCGATACGGTGTACATCCGATGGCAGTTTTGTACGCTGTCCGATAGGCCCATAGTGCGTCGTCTAATTTTAGCGACCAATCCTCCTATTAACGGACACAATTTTTTCTAAAATTCTTTTTAGTTCGCGATTCACCACCTCCACTTGGCCATTTGCTTGTGGGTGGTAGGCGGTAGATAGCTTGTGGGTAACTCCATACTTTGCTAAAATTTTAGCAAGTTGGTTGTTACAGAAATGTGTGCCTCGGTCACTAATTAGTGCTCGGGGTGTGCCAAATCGCGAAAATAATTTTTTTAAAAAATTTACGACGACTCTTGCGTCGTTAGTGGGGAAAGCTTGTGCTTCCGCCCACCTTGACACGTAATCGATCGCAACTAGAATATATTTATTATTTAAAGAAGAAGGTAAAAGACCTACGAAATCTATTCCCCATAAATCAAGTATTTCGCATTGTAATAATATATTTTGGGGAATTTCGTCCCGGTTAGAAATATTACCTGACCGCTGACAGTTATCGCATTTACTCACAATGGTGTGAGCATCTTTGAATAAGGTGGGCCAGTAGAAGCCCGCCTCTAGCACCTTCCTTGCAGTCCGGTTTGCTTGATAGTGACCACCGGTTGGTCCTTCGTGGCAGTGCCGCAAAATTTGGACGCCTTCTTCGCCCTAAATGCACCTTCTTACTACTTGGTCCGCGCAGACACAAAATAAAAAGGGGTCCTCCCAAAAATAATTTTTCAAAACTGAAAAGAATTTCTTATTTTGCTGACTTGAAAAATCTTTTGGTAGGACCTGGGCCACTAAATAGTTGGCCAAATCCGCGTACCAAGGGGTGGAAGAAGTCATTACCTTTTCGATGGCGAGGAGGCGCTCTTCAGGGAATTTATCATATCTCGGCCTCCACTAGTGCTCCTGTTGCCGGGTTCTCCAGTCTTGAGAGGTGGTCGGCCGCCAAGTTCTCCGCTCCTTTCTTGTCTCGGATCTCCAAATCGAATTCTTGCAAGAGTAGGATCCATCTCAATAGTCGGGGCTTGGCGTCCCCTTTATCTAGCAAGTACCGGAGTGTGGAGTGATCTGCAAAAACAATAATTTTTGATAGCGTTATGTACGAACGAAATTTATCAAAAGCAAAAACGATCGCTAGAAGTTCTTTTTCCGTCGTTGTATAATTAGCTTGGGCGGATGTAAGCGTTTTGCTTGCGTAATAAATTGGGTGAAAGTATTTATTCACCCTTTGGCACAAGACCGCACCTACGGCAAAATCGCTTGAATCGCACATGATTTCGAACGGAAGAGACCAATCTGGTGAAATTAAAATAGGTGATTTGATAAGTTCATTTTTAATCTTTATGAACGCCTTAGAACATTCTTCATCAAAGATAAACATGGTTTCTTTTTCTAAAAGATGCGTTAAAGGTTTTGTAATTTTTGAAAAATCATTAATAAACCGTCTATAGAAACCCACATGTCCTAAAAAACTCCTAATTGATTTAATATTAGTAGGCAGGGGGAGTTTTTCTATAACTTCGATCTTGGCCCAGACCTCGATCCCTTTACTAGAAACCTTATGTCCGAGGACTAATCCCTCACGGACCATAAAATGGCACTTCTCCCAGTTGAGTGCCAGATTCGTGTCTTCGCAGCGTTGAAGAACACGATCAAGATTTTTTAGACAATTTTTAAAGGAATCGCCATACACTGAAAAATCGTCTATGAAAACTTCCATGACTTCCTCAACTAATTCATTAAAAATTGCCAGCATACATCTTTGAAATGTAGCTGGCGCGTTGCAAAGCCCAAATGGCATTCTTCGATATGAAAAGGTGCCAAACGAACAAGTGAAGGTGGTTTTCTCTTGGTCTTCGGGTGCAATTGGGATTTGGAAATATCCCGAAAGACCATCAAGAAAACAATAGTGCGAGTGACCGGATAATCGTTCTAAAATTTAGTCAATGAAGGGCAACGGAAAATGATCCTTGCGGGTAGCATCATTTAATTTCCTATAATCGATGCATACCCGTCAACCCGTAACAGTACGGGTTGGGATTAAGTCATTATTTTCATTTTCAACTACTGTGATTTCGCCCTTCTTAGGCACGACTTGCCCCGGGCTAACCCAAGTGCTATCAGAAATTGGGTATATAATCCCCGCGTCTAATAATTTTATAATTTCGGCCTTAACGACGTCCTTCATATTAGGATTTAAGCGTCGTTCAGGATGAATAGTGCCGCGAGAATTATTTTCAAGATTTATTTTATGCGTGCAGAATGAGGGATTTATACCCTTTATATCAGAAATTTGCCACTCAATTGCGTGCCGGTGGTTATTTAAAATTTTAATTAATTCAGAAATTTTCGAATCATTATGCGCAGAAGAAATAATTACGGGTAATTTTGAATTTTCTTCTAAGAATACATATTTCAGATGATCCAGTAGTTGTTTTAATTCTAGACTCGGTGGCTCTTCATAAGATGTTTTGATTTTAAAAATGTTTAAATTTGTTTGTTCAAAATTTTCCTGTCGGGTTGTTTCTTCAAGACATAATAAAGTTTGTAACTCTGGATTTTCATAAAAAAGGGAATTTATTTCCGCAAAAGTTGATAAGTCTTCTTCAAAATTTGATTCTTAAATAAAACAAGAATCATCGTTAGTAATTGCATTTCTCATTGATTGATTAACATTGAAAATAACTTCCTCTTCTCCAACTCGCAGGAGAAGTTTTCCGTTACTTACACCTATTATAGCTCGAGCGGTGGCTAGGAAAGGTCGGCCAAGTATTAGGGGTACTTCAGCGTCTTCTTCAATATCGAGGATGACAAAGTCTACCGGGAAGATAAACTTATCAACCTTTACTAGCACATCTTCAATGACCCCTATTGGGTATTTAACTCACCGATCTGCTATTTGGATGCTTATATTAGTTGGGCTTGGGTTTCCCAAACCAAGTTTTTGAAATAACGCAAAAGGCATTAAATTTATACTAGCTCCTAGATCGGCCAAGGCGTGCTTGATTGATAAATTACCAAACATACACGGGATGGAGAACCGTCCCGGGTCGTTCAATTTTTGTGGTAATTTATTTAAATAAGCCGCCGAACACTCTGCATTTAAAGAAATACGTGAAAAATTTTCAAGTTTCTTTTTATTTGAAAGTAATTCTTTTAAAAATTTAGCATACTTTGACATTTGAGCAATTGCTTCGCAGAATGGTACATTTATTTCGATTTGTTATAAAATTTCAATAAATTTTTTATATTGCTCCTCATTGCGCTCATCTTTTAATTTTGAAGGATAAGGAATAGAAGGATTTTTAAATATGCGCGGAGCTAAAGCAGCAGACGGTAAAGCAGGTGAAGAAATAACTTGCGGGGGAGAAGATGAAACATTTACCTCGGGCTCGACCAATTTTGAAGAAGTTACCTCCTTTCCGTTGCGGAGTGTGATTGCGTTAGCGCTCTCCCGCGGATTGGGCTCAGTGTTGCCCGAAAGTGCTCCTTGCTGGCGTTCGGAGAACATTTTTGCGAGCTGTCCAATTTGATTTTCCAAATTTTTGACCGATCCGGTGAGATTCCAGATATTGGACTCATTGGAGGCAATGTACTTAGTGAAGACCTCTTCAAGCGGAGAGGGCTTGTGTGGTGGTGGTGGAGCAAATCCAGGGGGATTCACCTGTGGTGTACGCTGAGCATTATTAGGGTTGCTCCATGAAAAATTAGGGTGGCTCCTATAACCCGGATTAAATGAATTATTAAATGGAATGTTAATATTTGGGTTGTAGGGAGGACGATAAGAGTTCCCCATATAATCAACTTGCTCTTGAATGAAATTATTATTATGTTCGTTATTATTATGATTAGCCCAATTGGTGGCGGACGAAGCAGACATCTCCGCCACTTGCTCAGTTAATCTTTCTACTTGTAACGCTAAATTAGTGTTTGCCTCGACTTCATAAAGTTCGGTCGGCTTGTTAGGGCGCGTCCGTGGCGCATTCCACTGATATGCGTTCATGGCCATCTCTTCAAAAAGCTCTTGAGCAGCTTCGGGGGTTTTGTTATTAAGAGTTCCCCCTGCTGCCGCATCAATCATTTGCCTTGTTTGGAGATTCAAACCATTGTAGAAAGTTTGAATTTGTTGCCACAAAGGAAGGGCATGATGAGGACATCTCCGCAATAATTCCTTGAAGCCCTCCCATGTGTCGTAGAGAGACTCCGAGTGTATTTGCGTAAAAGAGAGAATGTCCGTACGTAATTTAGCGGACTTTGCAGGAGGAAAATATTTCGTTAAAAATTTCTCCGTCATTTCGGCCCATGTAGTGATGGAACCTCTAGGAAGAGATCCCAACCACTGCTTGGCCTTTGTCCGCAAAGAAAAAGGAAATAAACGCAAACGAATGGCGTCATCGGTGACGCCATTGATTTTAAACGTATCGCAAATTTCCAAAAAAATTAACAAATGTAGATTAGGATCTTCATTTGGTAAGCCATGAAATATGACAGTTTGATGTACCATTTGAATGATGCTCGTTTTAATTTCAAAATTATTATTCCCCACAGCTGGGCGAATAATAATAGATTGTGTACCCTCCCAATTAGGTCTCGCATAATAGGACATGGTCCGTAGCGGGGCCTCATTATGGATGGGATCACCCATTATTTCCTCGTTACTTTCTCCGACCGACTCTTCGTGAATTATAGGTATATCACTAAATCGGAGACGCCGCCGCAACGTGTGCTCGATTTCCGGATCAAATCCAAATTCAAAATTCGCTGGAGAGTTGTGTCGGGTCATAAACCAAGAAGAAAAGAAAAGAGAGAAAGAGGTGAGAGAGAAGAACAAAGCAAAAATTTAGATAAATATATTTATTATATATAAATATTTTTTTTTATTTGGTGATTTAAAATTAGTCCTGGACTTCCCAAGATCTACCCGGTGAAGGGCTTGCAAGGTACTAGAGGCTGTGATGGGAATTCAAGCCTAAAGCGTCCTTTCCAGGAATTTAGTTACACCTTAAATGAAAGAAAAAAAAATAATAAGAGAAGAAAGAGTGCGATAAAACCAATAGATATTCTCTTTCGAAATATCAACTCAGATCCCCGGCAACGGCGCCAAAAACTTGATGAGCGAAACAATATCCACAAATGATAATGGCAAGTGTACCGTATCGAATGTAGTATAGGTTATAAAACCAAGGTCGTATAAAAATACGGGCGTGTTGATTACTCTTACTCAAGACGATCTTTATTATTCTATCAAAAAGAACTTTGAATTGATTGCAATAAGAAAGGTAACTTGACTAGAAGATTATAACTAATGAAAAGAGAAGTGGACAAGATAGAAGAAAAAGCAACATATTTTATTAATTCAAGAAAAAGGATTACAACTATTGAAGGGGAAATTACAAGTGCGAAGAAAAGTAAAACAGGAATACTTGAAAATACCGAAATAAAGCAAGAAAAATGGAGGCTTTGACTCCAAAACAATGTGTCCAAATAATCTGGAGGAGCTGCCCTTTTATAGCTGAAAAATTCTGGGTACACGCCCTCGGTCACGCCCGTGACCAAGGGCGTGTAAGGCGCGCGATCATCTCGGAGCGGAAAGGGCGCAGTCTGGCTTTAATGCTGACGATATTTGCGTGTCACGCCCCTGACCTAGGGCGTGTAACCTTCAAAAAGTGCTGCTGGCGGGAATCTTCGGCGGGAAGAAGCGGGGAGTGGCGCGGGATGATTCACGCCTGTGACATTGAGTCACGCCCCTGGTCACGCCCGTGACCTGGGGAGTGTAAATTTAATTGATGTGGCAGGCTGATTCTGGATGCTTGCGGCGAGTTGCGGCCGTGACATTGGGTCACGCCCTTGGTCACGCCCGTGACCTGGGGCGTGTACATGGCGAATTCTTCATGGAACGCACCCGTGGTTGCAGAAACAGGTCTGGAGCACCGCGCAGGTTACACGCCCATGGTCACGCGCGTAACCTTGGGCGTGTACTTGAAGTTTTTGTCTAGTGCGTCCAAAAAACCTGAAATACACAGAAAAAGCTTAAGTTAGTTTATAAAATTGAAAAGATAATAATTTTAATTAGAAAAACATAAAAACTAATTAATTTCATATTAAAATAAATTAAACATATATTAAAAGATGAGTACAAAAAGTACTCATCAAATTATTACAGCGGCTTAAAATTGCGTTCGATTTCTGGTTGGCTCAAGACGTTCATATTGAGATCCTACAGAGTTTGAATTATTATCCGCTCGATTGAATATTGTAACCGCATCGATTATTCGTCAAGATATCATGACGGACATTTCTCCAAGTTATATCGAATTCGTCGAGTTAGGATCGAAGGGACGGGCTGCCCGGACAGCCTTTTTGGGTGGCAATCTAGTTAAAATTCTAACCGTCTGGGTTGATATTAAACTGCACGGCCTGATTAAAGGGGCTTGCAGTTTTAAGAGAAAATAGATCGCAACAATCATAAGTAAGTCGCAAAGAACAGATGGTCGAACAGGTAAAAGCTTTTCATTCATTGTCAAAATATCTTTACATCATTTTTTAACTGACCGACTAACAAAATCGAGCCGTCGGTTACGCAAAATTAAAAATAGTACAAGTAAAATAAGAGGCATAACTATTCATCCGGCTTGAGCTTTTTTGCTGCAGGAGAATTCGAGTCCTCGTTCTCATCAATGTTTACATCGGGTGAGTAGCCTTCACTACTCTATGAGGAACTTGATGAACCGCTGCTTGAGCTACCTGAGCCGCCCGAATTCCGCTGCTTAGACCGTCCGGCTTCTACTCCGGAGTCACTGGACTCCGAGCCTGAGCTGCTTTCCTTATCATTGTCAGCAGCAACATCTTGCTCCACAGCGGCCTCGTCAACCGCAGCAGCTTCCTTATCCGCGGTGGTCTCATCATCATCGTCTTCGGCCTTTTCCGAGCCGTTGGACTCGACCTTATCCTTCCCCTTGGCTTTGCGGTTCATCTCATCAAATTGGCCCTTCAGGCTGGGAAAGATGTCCGAGAAAGTGGAATTCTCGAAACCCGCAGCCAGGCCATCACAATCTCTCAGACGGTTGAGGGCGGAGTCGATCCCATTTGCAACATGGGGAAAGAACTCGTCCTGGAAGGCCGTGTGGTCCATGTCATACTGATGTTGTAAAGAGGAAAAAGAACGATCTTAGGTCGCACAGCTTGAAAAAAACAGTTCGCACGAATATGTGTCAGATAACTTAGCGCCACAATCTCCCTTAGCCGGGCGATCTCCTTGGCCTGCTTGGCACTTTTCTTTTCCAAATATATGTGGGCCGAGACTAACCGCTTGTATGACAGAGCCATAAAGTGATTAGCCGCGAATCCCCATGCACCATCTCGCGCGGCTACTCGGGAAAGATCCTCTTCCGGAACCTTCTTCAACCTTTTCAGCGTTATCTGACCATAAATAGCGGCTTCGGTGGCTAGTGCATGACGGCTAACCCTTTCGCTCCCCCAGAATGGGAGCACAGTTGAAACTTGTACACAATCCCCGTCTCGTTGCCAAAGGACCGTCGGTTTGCCCTTCAGGTCGTGCGGGTTGCTGCATAAGCGAAGGAGCTCAAACTCGCCTGAAGAAGCCGAGCTTTCCTCCTCGGATAATTGCGGATTGTTCTTCCTCTTCCACCTCTCCATCTGGGTCAAGACCGGTACGACCGGGCTGCCGGTTTGTTTCACGGAACGACGGTGGCAGCTGTAAAGTGAAGTTAAATGCTTAACAAAGTAGTCCGAGCGATCACAAAGCAGCTAGATGTGAGAAACTTACTAGCCTCGGGTCAGACATCCTCCAATTCTGCGAAAAGCAAGATGTAGTGGTTCACATCAAGCCGCTCGTTCTCCAGGTATTTGAAGATCTTTGACTCAGCCTCTCCGATCTTGACTGTCTAGAAATCCGTCGCACTACGCACCTGCGGGTTGACTTGTAACAACCCGAGGTGGCCTTTGAATATCGCGCATCGCTCCGACCAGCTCATCACCTTATTCGCAAGGTTGACGACCTTCATTCCCCGGCATGCTAAGTAAAGGTGCCCTCTAAAAATCGAGGTTCCGGCATCTGGGATAGACCGCACGGAGAAGAATTTCCTGAATAGTTCAATCGAAAATCTGACCCGTTCAGACCGCAGATAAGAGATGAAACTGTAGATGGAGGCGATGGAGTTCGGCGGGAGTTGTCCGGGCACAAACCCGTAATGATTGAAAATGTGAATAACTTCAAGGGGCGGGGGGAACTTGAAGCCGCAGTCAAAATGATCGATGGGGATTTGATGGCGCGAATCTCACACACCGCAATAGGCGGTAGCTCGACTGCGACACGAAATGGCAGTGTACCGATCGTTCAAGTAATACAAAACGAGGAGTAATCCCCGACTATTGAATCTCTCAAGGAACACAGTAAGGTGGAGTTTATTATCGAGGAAGGACTTGAGATTGAAGTCCTTTCGAGCGGATGGATGCGGAAATGAGGGATTTGGTTTGCGAATAATAAAATAAAATATTACAACAACTCCCATGCAATGCCGCTATGCAATGCTTCGCTTGGCGGAATGGAGACAAGGCAGGCCTTGAACGCGCTTCGTCGCAAGGGCGGATGGGCGAGTAGGCTAACGGATCGAACTATGCAGGCCTTGAGCCCACTGCTTCGTTAGGCGGGATGGAATACACGGGCCGATATGCCACGCTTCGGTAGGCGGATGGGCGAGTAGGCTAACGGAATGAGGGTCGCCGGCACCTCTTCGACAAGCACGCCACTAGCAATTGCTAGTGCGGCACCGGACACGGTGGTGGCGTGGAAAATGGATGGCGGCGCACCTCATTCACACATATGAATAATATGATTCCATAAACATGAAATAAACATTAATAAACAAGATTCATAGTGTCATCATCTAAATATAGAGATTACAAACAAATACAACCACACAAGTAGAAGAAAGAGGCAAGAGATACGACCGAATCCGGAGTCTCGTTGTAGATTCACGGTAGGAATCGTCGGGTTGTCAATCCACGTCCTAGCTCGGTCCCAACTGCGTCCGGGGTAGAGGAGGGCTGTCACACCTCCCAATGGACCCGTCTTCTCCAGCGTTTTACAATCCGGCCACGTCCGATGCGAGGAACTCCTTCCTTGGCGATGAAGATGAGTGTAGAATCTCTTCCTTGAAGCCCTTGGATGATGGAGGAGGCCTAGGTGGCGAAAACCTGCGGAAATGGGCGGAACGGCGGAGCTGGGCGGAAAAACGGCGAGAGTCCGACCTAAATCGCGAGCAGGGTACTTTATAGGCGCTGGAATAAATAGTGCGCACGATCGTTGGCGCACGACCAGTGGTCGTGCGCACTATCATCCTGTGATCGTGCGCCTGCCTGGACGGAGCCTGCATGGGAAGAAAATTATAAAATACAATGTTCGCACGACCAGTGGCGCACGACCAGTGGTCGTGCGCGTTATCGTAGGTGGTCATGCGATAAGGGGAGACAGAACTCAGTTTTCAGGGGTTAAGTGCACACGATCAGTGACGCACGACCAGTGGTCGTGCGCAATAAAACCAGTGATCGTCCGCAGTGTTCCTGTACAGATTTGTACCAGGAACACCTGCACGACTCCTGCTTCAGCATACAACACTAATCAAACCACTGAAAGTGACACTTAACCCTGCATGAAAACTAATAATGCAAATAAACAAGAAATAACACCAAAACGGGCCTAAAGGTGCACATAGCATGGAATAACAAATATGAGCGAAAACATGCCTAAAGTGTAGTGCATAGACTAGAAAATCGGCCCAGATGAGTCCATAAATGTGTATATATTTGGGACTCATCACACCCCCAGACTTACCTGTTTGCGCGTCCCGAGCAAACAAATTCCTCAAGCGGCTGAGAAAAAATACATAGCTGGCATAGAAATTGTAAAGCGGAGTATCATGCGAAGTCGCATGCTCATGCGCGTAGAAATACAGTAGACAAAATTTCTAATCGTACATATTAGTTTATACTTTTCTAGGGGCGTATTTATATATTACATTTACTCAAAAAGTGAATCACGGTGAATCATAAGGTCGTACATAGGAAGAAAGTAAACTGAACGCTGAGGCGAGCATTGCCAAAGATTGGGGCTCGATACAACCTCCATTGAAATCCATCAATGTCGGTGACCATAAGCTTGCCCGTTCGCACTCTCTCCACGGCACTGGTTTGACTCAAATGCATGAATCAATAGGACTTAAGGTTTTAGATGAGGCTTGGGTTTAGGTGAGGATAAACAAATATAAACATGAAGGCTTAAAACACAAAAACCCAAATGAGCTAATGCAGAAATTCTCCTCATTCACCACACAAATACACGGGTACACCATACCACCAGACTTGGATTTGACTACATGGGTGTGTGCACCGCCTACTCCCAAACATACATTCATACATAGATTTTTTCAATAAAGCTCATATCTTCTTCTTTTCTTCTCACTTCTCTTCTTTTTCTTATTTGCTTTTTCTTTTCACAAATTTTCAGCAATCTAAACAATGATGCATATCCACATTTTCACAAACATTACACTACATCAACAACCCAATCATGAAAGTAATATACTAGAGCTCAAATGTGGGTGTGCGACTAGGATTGGCGTTTAGGCTTTGGTGAGACAACAGTGGGGCTGAATCAAAGAAAGGGTAGGCATAACTGGGCTAACGAGGATAAAGCGATAGGAGTGGGCACAAAGGCTCAACCGGGCCAAAATGATGGCCTATATCACATTCAAGCAATTGACTAACCGTATACGCATGCTTCAAGAATCGCTTGGGGCAAGTTCTAGCCACTGAGAAAGGTAATCCTTTCTCCCGACTCAGGCAATACGAGGCTAACGAGCATCTACACACATTCCTATGCTACCGTTTGATTCACAGCGGATTCACCAATTGAGTAGAGTAAACAATATTTACGCTAATAGAAAAAAATATAAACTAAAAGCATAAAAAGAAATTGAATCTACACGATTTTCTAAACGAGACATGAGCACTCGACTAGGAGCACTACCGGAGTCAACATTTTACTCCGCCTCATAATCCTAAGCCAGCACAGTGATTTTCCAAATCACACGAAAAGAAATGAGTTCGGCTCAAGACGTGCCAACAGCTAAGTGCATGCTCGAGTGGGTGTAGTGGTGTGCAATGCAATTGAACATAACTAAATAATTGAAATAGAAATACTTCTAGCATGCAATGCAATAGTGCACGTGAGTGGGCACACAGAACTACTCTCCCCCAGACTTAAACTAAACAACCCACATAATATATGACATGAAAATCAAAATAGGGCTAGGGAAAGAGAGTACCCAATGCTCAGAAATGAGCATACCAGATGATTGGCGTGTAAGCTAAAATGAACCGCGGCATCCGCCATCCAGAAGAAGGATACCTGCAGGGGTCAGCTCCGCAAAAACAAAAGAAAAAAAGAAAACTGAAATAAAGTGCAATTAACTAAATAAAATTAGAAACGAAATGAAAATGTAAGAAAAATTAAGATAACTACTGGGGTTATTGTCATCCCAGCATGACTTATTCAAAACTTTATAATATCTAGCTAATGGGCCTATGAAAAAGAAAATGCACAGGTAACTGCTCCAATATGCATTTCGGTAGCTGGTACCGATACGGAGATAAGTCAGTCACCCCTCTACCTAAATAATAATAATACCTGCTCCTCACAGGTAGAGGGAAAAGAAAGTAAGAAGAGGAGGAGGCCTGGTCCTCACTCATCTCACCACAACTATCCTTGCCCAGCAAGGTATCGTCCACAGCAGGTCCGCAGGGGGAGAAGGCAACGAATGAGGCTTCCTTAATGGAGGAGGAATCAACCTCCTCGCATAAAAGGACACACTCATCATTGACTGGAGCACAAAGCTCCAAGTCCTCCTGAAGTACCTGTGAAGATTCAACCTGCACAGGCTCGGGTGAAGGAAGGGGATCAAGAAATAATGAAGATGAAGTACATAAATAAACATCAATCGGGGGAGTGATCCCGGTCTCACTCCCATCAGGATGGGGAAGTAAAAGAATGTTTGCATTGTCATAAATGCTACAAGATTCAGCGGGATCAACGGTGGCCAGGCTTAGGATTTGGACTTCCTCCACCGGTGCTGAGGAAAACCCTCTTCACCTAGAAGGTTTTCCTCCTCCGTAGGAGTAGCCACAATACTCAGATCAACCGCCTCCTCCTGTGACGCATCATCGACAATGTCGTCAGTGACGAATGCAGTATGCACAACAGGGGGAAGAATAGTGCTCGGTTAAAAGTCGAGCACCGATTCCTCACAACGAATCGAATCCACTAGAGGTGGTGGATGCATATGGAGAATAGGCTCAGCAATGTTGGTGCATAGATCAGCCGCACATCCGATGACCGTATCCATGCCATTCCCTTCAAGATGTGAAGGTGACAAAGACACATAACCAGATGTTGAAGGTGTGCCACCAGAGTTAGGAGTTGGGATGATCTGGATATCCGGCTCGTCATCCTCATCCAATTGGCGAAGATAAGCAGCACAATCCTTCAGGGCATGATCTGTGCTCCGACAAAACTGGCACTGCCTAGCAGGCTTCTTTGGCACAGCGGGTGCTGAAGCCGAAAAGAAGTACGACGGTAAAGGCTCAGCAGAGTAGCCATAAGACTTACGCGCACCATATGGAGTATCAGACGAAGTCGGTGCTCCATATGCTGGGCTATAAGAATTATGCCTACTATTCTCCGTAGGGCATTCATCACTAGAGTGGGAGGTAGCTCCACACCAACGGCAATGGAAATTAAGATGTGCCCACATAGTGTGAAGATAATATGATTCAAAATAAAAATGCTATTGTGCAAAATACTACACCTAACAAAAATTACTAAAGCAACCTAATTAAAACAGGAAAATGGAATAAAAAGAAATAAGACAAAGAAATGCGATGTACAAATGGAAGGCATTCTCTCTCAGGTTCTCCCTCTCCAGAAAACTCACACGACTGTGTTCCCCGGCAACGGCGCCAAAAACTTGATGGCGCGAATCTCACACACCGCAATAGGCGGTAGCTCGACTGCGACACGAAACGGCAGTGTACCGATCGTTCAAGTAATATAAAATGAGGAGTAATCCCCGAGTATCGAATCTCTCAAGGAACACAGTAAGGTGGAGTTTATTATCGAGGAAGGACTTGAGATTGAAGTCCTTTCGAGCGGATGGATGCGGAAATGGGGGATTTGGTTTGCGAATAATAAAATAAATATTACAACTACTCCCATGCAATGCCGCTATGCAATGCTTCGCTTGGCGGAATGGAGACTAGGCAGGCCTTGAACGCGCTGCGTCGCAAGGGCGGATGGGCGAGTAGGCTAACGGATCGAACTATGCAGGCCTTGAGCGCGCTGCTTCGTTAGGCGGGATGGAATACACGGGCCACTATGCCACACTTCGGTAGGCGGATGGGCGAGTAGGCTAACGGAATGAGGGTCGCCGGCACCTCTTCGACAAGCACGCCACTAGCAATTGCTAGTGCGGCACCGGACACGGTGGTGGAGTGGAAAATGGATGGCGGCGCACCTCATTCACACATATGAATAATATGATTCCATAAACATGAAATAAACATTAATAAACAAGATTCATAGTGTCATCATCTAAATATAGAGATTACAAACAAATACAACCACACAAGTAGAAGAAAGAGACAAGAGATATGACCGAATCCGGAGTCTCATTGTAGATTCACGGTAGGAATCGTCGGGTTGTCAATCCACGTCCTAGCTCGGTCCCAACTGCGTCCGGGGTAGAGGAGGGCTGTCACACCTCCCAATGGACCCGTCTTCTCCAGCGTTTTACAATCCGGCCACGTCCGATGCGAGGAACTCCTTCCTTGGCGATGAAGATGAGTGTAGAATCTCTTCCTTGAAGCCCTTGGATGATGGAGGAGGCCTAGGGGGCGAAAACCTGCGGAAATGGGCGGATCGGCGGAGCTGGGCGGAAAAATGGCGAGAGTCCGACCTAAATCGCGAGCAGGGTACTTTATAGGCGCTGGAATAAACAGTGCGCACGATTGTTGGCGCACGACCAGTGGTCGTGCGCACTATCATCCTGTGATCGTGCGACTGCCTGGACGGAGCCTGCATGGGAAGAAAATTATAAAATACAATGTTCGCACGACCAGTGGCGCACGACCAGTGGTCGTGCGCGTTATCGTAGGTGGTCATGCAATAAGGGGAGACAGAACTCAGTTTTCAGGGGTTAAGTGCACACGATCAGTGACGCACGACCAGTGGTCGTGCGCAATAAAACCAGTGATCGTGCGCAGTGTTCCTGTACAGATTTGTACCAGGAACACCTGCACGACTCCTGCTTCAGCATACAACACTAATCAAACCACTAAAAGTGACACTTAACCCTGCATGAAAACTAATAATGCAAATAAACAAGAAATAACACCAAAACGGGCCTAAAGGTGCACATAGCATGGAATAACAAATATGAACGAAAACATGCCTAAAGTGTAGTGCATAGACTAGAAAATCGGCCCAGATGAGTCCATAAATGTGTATATATTTGGGACTCATCACACCCCCAGACTTACCTATTTGCGCGTCCCGAGCAAACAAATTCCTCAAGCGGCTGAGAAAAAATACATAGCTGGCATAGAAATTGTAAAGCGGAGTATCATGCGAAGTCGCATGCTCATGCGCGTAGAAATACAGTAGACAAAATTTCTAATTGTACATATTAGTTTATACTTTTCTATGGGCGTATTTATATATTACATTTACTCAAAAAGTGAATCACGGTGAATCATAAGGTCGTACATAGGAAGAAAGTAAACTGAACGCTGAGGCGAGCATTGCCAAAGATCGGGGCTCGAGACAACCTCCATTGAAATCCATCAATGTCGGTGACCATAAGCTTGCCCGTTCGCACTCTCTCCACGACACTGGTTTGACTCAAATGCGTGAATCAATAGGACTTAAGGTTTTAGATGAGGCTTGGGTTTAGGTGAGGATAAACAAATATAAACATGAAGGCTTAAAACACAAAAACCCAAATGAGCTAATGCAGAAATTCTCCTCATTCACCACACAAATACACGGGTACACCACACCCCCAGACTTGGATTTGACTACATGGGTGTGTGCACCGCCTACTCCCAAACATACATTCATACACAGATTTTTTCAATAAAGCTCATATCTTCTTCTTTTCTTCTCACTTCTCTTCTTTTTCTTATTTTATTTTTCTTTTCACAAATTTTCAGCAATCTAAACAATGATGCATATCCACATTTTCACAAACATAACACTACATCAACAACCGAATCATGAAAGTAATATACTAGAGCTCAAATGTGGGTGTGCGACTAGGATTGGCGTTTAGGCTTTGGTGAGACAACAGTGGGGCTGAATCAAAGAAAGGGTAGGCATAACTGGGCTAACGAGGATAAAGCGATAGGAGTGGGCACAAAGGCTCAACCGGGCCAAAATGATGGCCTATATCACATTCACGCAATTGACTAACCGTATACCCATGCTTCAAGAATCGCTTGGGGCAAGTTCTAGCCACCGAGAAAGATAATCCTTTCTCCCGACTCGGGCAATACGAGGCTAAGGAGCATCTACACACATTCCTATGCTACTGTTTGATTCACACCGGATTCACCAATTGAGTAGAGTAAACAATATTTACGCTAATAGAAAAAAATATAAACTAAAAGCATAAAAAGAAATTGAATCTACACGATTTTCTAAACGAGACATGAGCACTCGACTAGGAGCACTACCGGAGTCAACATTTTACTCCGCCTCATAATCCTAAGCCAGCACAGTGATTTTCCAAATCACACGAAAAGAAATGAGTTCGGCTCAAGACGTGCCAACAGCTAAGTGCACGCTCGAGTGGGTGTAGTGGTGTGCAATGCAATTGAACATAACTAAATAATTGAAATAGAAATACTTCTAGCATGCAATGCAATAGTGCACGTGAGTGGGCACACATAACTACTCTCCCCCAGACTTAAACTAAACAACCCACATAATATATGACATGAAAATCAAAATAGGGCTAGGGAAAGAGAGTACCCAATGCTCAGAAATGAGCATACCAGATGATTGGCGTGTAAGCTAAAATGAACCGCGACATCCGCCATCCAGAAGAAGGATACCTGCAGGGGTCAGCTCCGCAAAAACAAAAGAAAAAAGAAAACTGAAATAAAGTGCAATTAACTAAATAAAATTAGAAACGAAATGAAAATGCAAGAAAAATTAAGATAACTACTGGGGTTATTGTCATCCCAGCACGACTTATTCAAAACTTTATAATATCTAGCTAATGGGCCTATGAAAAAGAAAATGCACAGGTAACTGCTCCAATATGCGTTTCGGTAGCTGGTACCGATACGGAGATAAGGCAGTCACCCCTCTACCTAAATAATAATAATACCTGCTCCTCACAGGTAGAGGGAAAAGAAAGTAAGAAGAGGAGGAGGCCTGGTCCTCACTCATCTCACCACAACTATCCTTGCCCAGCAAGGTATCGTCCACAGCAGGTCCGCAGGGGGAGAAGGCAACGAATGAGGCTTCCTTAATGGAGGAGGAATCAACCTCCTCGCATAAAAGGACACACTCATCATTGACTGGAGCACAAAGCTCCAAGTCCTCCTGAAGTACCTGTGAAGATTCAACCTGCACAGGCTCGGGTGAAGGAAGGGGATCAAGAAATAAAGAAGACGAAGAACATAAATAAACATCAATCGGGGGAGTGATCCCGGTCTCACTCCCATCAGGTTGGGGAAGTAAAAGAATGTTTGCATTGTCATCAATGCTACAAGATTCGGCGGGATCAACGGTGGCCAGGCTTAGGATTTGGACTTCCTCCACCGGTGCTGAGGAAAACTCCTCTTCACCTAGAAGGTTTCCTCCTCTGTAGGAGTAGGCACAATACTTAGATCAACCGCCTCCTCCTGTGTCGCATCATCGACAATGTCGTCAGTGATGAATGCAGTATGCACAACAGGGGGAAGAATAGTGATCGGATAAAAGTCGAGCACTGATTCCTCACAACGAATCGAATCCACTAGAGGTGGTGGATGCATATGGAGAATAGGCTCAGCAATTTTGGTGCATAGATCAGCCGCACATCCGATGACCGTATCCATGCCATTCCCTTCAAGATGTGAAGGTGACAAAGACACATAACCGAATGTTGAAGGTGTGCCGCCAGAGTTAGGAGTTGGGACGATCCGGATATCTGGCTCGTCATCCTCATCCAATTGGCGAAGATAAGCAGCACAATCCTTCAGGGCATGATCTGTGCTCTGACAAAACTGGCACTGCCTAGCAGGCTTCTTTGGCACAGCTGGTGCTGAAGCTCAAAAGAAGTACGACGGTAAAGGCTCAGCAGAGTAGCCATAAGACTTACGCGCACCATATGGAGTATCAGACGAAGTCGGTGCTCCATATGCTGGGCTATAAGAATTATGCCTACTATTCTCCGTAGGGAATTCATCACTAGAGTGGGAGGTAGCTCCACACCAATGGCAACGGAAATTAAGATGTGCCCACATAGTGTGTAGATAATACGATTCAAAATAAAAATGCTATTGTGCAAAATACTACACCTAACAAAAATTACTAAAGCAACCTAATTAAAATAGGAAAATGGAATAAAAAGAAATAAGACAAAGAAATGCGATGTACAAATGGAAGGGCTTCTCTCTCAGGTTCTCCCTCTCCAGAAAACTCACACGACTGTGTTCCCCGGCAACGGCGCCAAAAACTTGATGGCGCGAATCTCACACACCGCAATAGGCGGTAGCTCGACTGCGACACGAAACGGCAGTGTACCGATCGTTCAAGTAATATAAAATGAGGAGTAATCCCCGAGTATCGAATCTCTCAAGGAACACAGTAAGGTGGAGTTTATTATCGAGGAAGGACTTGAGATTGAAGTCCTTTCGAGCGGATGGATGCGGAAATGGGGGATTTGGTTTGCGAATAATAAAATAAAATATTACAACTACTCCCATGCAATGCCGCTATGCAATGCTTCGCTTGGCGGAATGGAGACTAGGCAGGCCTTGAACGCGCTGTGTCGCAAGGGCGGATGGGCGAGTAGGCTAACGGATCGAACTATGCAGGCCTTAAGCGCGCTGCTTCGTTAGGCGGGATGGAATACACGGGCCGCTATGCCATGCTTCGGTAGGCGGATGGGCGAGTAGGCTAACGGAATGAGGGTCGCCGGCACCTCTTCGACAAGCACGCCACTAGCAATTGCTAGTGCGGCATCGGACACGGTGGTGGAGTGGAAAATGGATGGTGGCGCACCTCATTCACACATATGAATAATATGATTCCATAAACATGAAATAAACATTAATAAACAAGATTCATAGTGTCATCATCTAAATATAGAGATTACAAACAAATACAACCACACAAGTAGAAGAAAGAGACAAGAGATACGACCGAATCCGGAGTCTCATTGTAGATTCACGGTAGGAATCGTCGGGTTGTCAAGTCACGTCCTAGCTCGGTCCCAACTGCGTCCGGGGTAGAGGAGGGCTGTCACACCTCCCAATGGACCCGTCTTCTCCAGCGTTTTACAATCCGGCCACGTCCGATGCGAGGAACTCCTTCATTGGCGATGAAGATGAGTGTAGAATCTCTTCTTTGAAGCCCTTGGATGATGGAGGAGGCCTAGGGGCGAAAACCGGCGGAAATGGGCGGAACGGCGGAGCTGGGCGGAAAAAACGGCGAGAGTCCGACCTAAATCGCGAGCAGGGCACTTTATAGGCGCTGGAATAAACAGTCGCACGATCGTTGGCACGCGACTAGTGGTCGTGCGCACTATCATCCTGTGATCGTGCGCCTGCCTGGACGGAGCCTGCAAGGGAAGAAAATTATAAAATACAATGTTCGCACGACCAGTGGCGCACGACCAGTGGTCGTGCGCGTTATCGTAGGTGGTCGTGCGATAAGGGGAAACAGAACTCAGTTTTCAGGGGTTAAGTACACACGATCAGTGACGCACGACCAGTGGTCGTGCGCAATAAAACCAGTGATCGTGCGTAGTGTTCCTGTACAGATTTGTACCGGGAACACCTGCACGACTCCTACTTTAGCATACAACACTAATCAAACCACTGAAAGTGACACTTAACCCTGCATGAAAACTATTATTGCAAATAAACAAGAAATAACACCAAAACGGGGCTAAAGGTGCACATAGCATGGAATAACAAATATGAGCGAAAACATGCCTAAAGTGTAGTACATAGACTAGAAAATCGGCCCAGATGAGTCCATAAATGTGTATATATTTGGGACTCATCAGGATTGAGATTTGATTTGGGGTGGAAGTGTTTATCCGTTCATCGCGAAGTGGAAGCCGCGCGAGTAAGGGACTCCCTGCCATATGCTTTTCTATGAATTCGTCCAACTCAGCCTTGGTCAGGTGGCACTCCTTGTGATCAGCAGAGTGAAAGGCGGAAGCAGCATCAGTTCGATGGCCTTAACCTTCTCAGTCCGCTTCGACTTGCTCTTAGCCCGCGCCATTTCTGAAGTGCGAATGAACCTCCAGGATGGCTACTACTTATAAGGACCAACGATCTGCAAATAGTAAAATCATGATGCGGATACGTGGTCTAACCCCACAGTTAGGAACCTGCATAACAAGTTTAACAAAGGGGCACAATGAAGGGAATATTCATAACACAGGCTGCGCAGTCACTAACCTGCAACATCATATTAGTTATGTTCAAGGAGGAAAGTTTCAAGCATACATCATAGGGCGCGCGACCTGTCAAGCAGTTCGGATAACATTTGAGAGATTCAAAGGCACAGGCAGCAAATATTCAAAACCAATCTGCACGGGTTACACAAACATTAAAAGGCATTAAAGGATAGTTATCAAATAAATATTCGGCAAATAGATTATCCGAATAATATTACACATTGTTCTTTAAGACTGCTCACGGTCGACGATTCTCAACGGAAGGGTCTTCACGATGAAGCTGAGCGACTTGATCACTGGTTTGATTAAGGAGGCTATAAATCTGGCTTAAATGATAATGAAGATGATTAATCATACTATGAAGCCGCCTGGCATCCACCTCTACCCGCGCAGCAGAAATCACGCGAGTAGGAATTCTAGCGGCTTCATCGATCATAGGATCGGCCGCCATAACTAGGGGAGGATTTGAGGTTGCTCCAACATTCGGGCGGCTTGACAGTTGAACCCTCTCATCATCCATGGGTCGCCGGCTTCCGCCGGTTTCCTTGGTCGAGCGCAGATATTTCTCTCGATAGTAACGGTAATAACTATCAAGCTTTGAAATCGTTTTCTTCTCTCTCTCAAGCCGCGCGGTCAGTGTAGCCCTCTGCTCCAGTCGTTCCCTCTTCTCGGCCTCCAGGGTAGCCCGAGCAGCTTCCAATTGAGCCTCCATTATTTTCTCCCTCCCCGGCCGTGCCTTCTTCTCAGCCTCCAGTGCAGCTCGCGCGGCCTTCAACTGGGCTTCAAGAATTTGTTGCTCCTCTTGCCGCGCCTTCTTCTCTACTTCCAGAGCAACCCTGACGGCTTCCTCCCGGCCTTCATTCTCCCTCACCGTCCCTTCCAAGAAGCCAAGAAGGCGTTGGAGGTTGGCCAACTCCTCCTGCCCAGATTTTGAGCTCTGTGCAAGGCTCGGCGCCTGGAACAGCGGGTGCAGGCTGGATACGAGGTCGCCCGGCCTCACTGCTTCTTCCGGTTTGTCTACAAAGGAAAAGAGAGAGTGCGGTTAGCATAGCCGAAGGCAAATAGTTCAACAAAGTATTACAAGATAAAATACCTGAGTGCACAGGCCGTCGTGACTGTTCAGGGTACATCCTACGGCGCTACTCCCTCCAAAACCGCTCATTCTGCCTTCTCTTGATAACAGAAATTTGAGTTGCAGATGGAAAATAACCCGGAAGCGGGTTCAATAACAAATCATTCTTTCGAGGTCGCGGAATGAAGAAGCAAACAGGGTTACAACCCGCATCGGGCTTACCTCGTGCGAAAGGATTTGGTGGCTGCGGCTTGTCTAGAGCCAGTCTCCTCTCCTCTGCCTTCACTTTCATTAAGCGCAGCCCGGTCATCGTCGGGTCATCTTCTTTTGGCGCGGGCTCTTCGGGTTTATCAGCGTTCTCTCTAGGGGGATCTGCACGATTTGAGGTCGCAGGGCTGTTAAGAAGTTTGTCCCCCTTCTGGAGGTCATCAACACTTTTTAAAATATCGCTAAGGGTCGTACTATCCACAGAATCCGGGGTTAAACCGACCGGGTTGGTAGAAGGGGTAACCGATTCTTCAACCTCTTCCTTGATGCGCGGGTTGGTCTATAGGCAGGCCTCTGCCGGTTTCTTGTAGAGTTCTTTGCTCTTGGCTCTCATCTTCCAGACCTTCTTCGCTATCCGCTCTACCACTATCTCAGTTTTCTTCCTTTTCTTTTTACCCGTCTCTGGCTTCGCTGAAGTAGAGGGGCTGGAGTTATCATCCACCACTATCAAAGGAGTGGTCATCTCGTCCGGTTTGGGAGAGTTGACCACCCCTTCTTCTCCATCACGCTTCATGAGTGTTGAAGCCAAGCGGTCTCGAAGGATTGAAACCGCGCGATCTGAAGCCAGCGGTCTGTGAGGTCTCCAATAATCAGACTGTGACTTCTCCTCTGATGTACTAGATTGTATCGGATAAAGATGGGTTGAAGCTGCGCGGTCTCGAGTCAGCGGTCTGTGTGGTCTCCAAGAATCAGACCGCTGCTCCTCCTCAGATATGCGAGATCATGCCAGATGAAAGTCGGCGATCTCCAGATCTATCAGACAACTATTTGATAACTGCGGTCTGTGCGGTCTCCCAGCATCAGACCGCCACTTCTTCTCAAGTATGCGAGGTCGCGTCTTGTGAAGGTCAGCAACATTCCACCTCTCTAAGCAGTCTAGAGCCAGCGGTCTCAACGGTCTCCAAGTACAAGACTACCGGTTCATCTCGGATATACCAGATCGCTTCTTATGAAGAGAAGCGGTCTGGCCCTCCCGGTCTCTCCCTTATGGGGGAGTGTTCACCAGAACGATCTAACCATCCGACGGTCTCCTCTGGCACACGACCTTCCTCCTTTTGTGTGACCGCCCGACCTCACTCCAGATCGCAGAGGTCGGTGCGGTCTCAATATTCCTGATCGCCCAGACCGTCCATCTCTCTTGTGTACTGTGTATTTGTATTTTGTCCCACATCATATTTTTGTATTTTACAGTTTCCCTCCTAGTCTATATAAAGGAGGCAATACACTTGTAATACTTAGATTTTTCGAAATAAAAATTCCTGTTATTTTCAAGTTCTCACATGGTATCAGAGATATCGATCTCTTCTGCCGGTGTCTCCTTTCTGACCGCACAATCCGTGCGATCTCCTATCTCTCTCTCCGACCGGCCT
Source organism: Dactylorhiza incarnata (assembly GCA_033032865.1). Taxonomy (NCBI): domain Eukaryota; kingdom Viridiplantae; phylum Streptophyta; class Magnoliopsida; order Asparagales; family Orchidaceae; genus Dactylorhiza; species Dactylorhiza incarnata. Next base: position 8,303,948 of record JAWHQI010000098.1, read on the forward strand.
TTCTCCTCCTGCCCGTGCGATCTCATCTGTCTTCTCGAGACCGCGTGATCTCTCTTCTCATGGGTACCCCATCTGATACTGCAACACCCCCCCCCCCAACCCCTGCCAACTCCTGTGGCTATTTCTACCTCCTCTAGAAACCTTGGCACCTCCTCCAAGCTCACTAGCTCTAATTTTGCTGATTGGAGTGTCTCCTTCACCTTCCTCTTATGCTCTCAACGCAAACGCCAACATCTCACCTATGATCCTCCTCCCCGTGGATCTACTACCTTTGATTATTGGGATGCTAGTGACGCTCTAGTCCGCACCTGGCTTGCTAACGGTCTCTCTGATGAGTGTCATCCTATCATTCATCATGATGAGACAGTCAAGGCATCCTGGAATCATCTTGCGGCCCTTTACTCCAAAGGTGCCAAAACCTCCCGCATCTACACCTTATATGCAGATCTCTTTGCCCGCCCAACCATGGATCCCACCACAGCTTATCAAGTGGTTCAGGCCCTTGGGGCTGAACTCCTTCAGCATCGCCCCTTCTCTGCTGATCTTGTTGTACAGCATAAGCACTTCCAAGAGCTCCTGGTTGTGTGTTACCTTCTCCATCTTCCGGAGTCCTATGATATGATACGACAACAAATCCTTGGAGAAGCTGAATCTCCGACTCTTGATGCCACCGCTGCTAGGGTCTCTGCTGTTACCTCCCTTCTCCAACGAACCTTGTTGTCTTCCCCTCCTCCTCCAGAGAGCTTTGCTCACAGGGCTGAACGTGGTCACCCTGGTGGCCGTGGTGGATCTCTTGGTGGTCGTGGACCTCCGCGGTACATCTGTTCTCATTGTGGTCGGAGGGGTCACCCAATTGATCGTTGCTATCTCAAGCATCCTCACCTTCTCCCTCTGGCTGCTGCTTCTCAACCAGGTACTAGCACACCGTCTGCTTCTGTTGCTACCTCCTCAGGTAGCGTGCACGTGGTTACTGAAGGTAAATGGCTTATTGATTCTGGAGCAACAAATCATATGACAGGGAACCCTCACCTTTTCTCTCAGTTACTAGAGCACAAGAATTTACCTCCGGTTCTAACATCAGATGGTTCTCCCTCACATGTGTGTGGGACTGGAATAGTTCAAGTCACTCCGACTATCTCTCTTCAGAACACTCTTTATGTGCCTACTTTTCCATGCAACTTACTTTCAGTCAAGGCACTCTCTCAACAATTACAATGCTCTATTATGTTCACTCCGACTAACTATTATTTTCAGGATCTTCATATGAAGGAGACTGTTGCTACTGAGACTGAGAGTGGAGGCCTCTACTTCCTTGACGTTCTTGCTGCTCACTCTGCTTCTACCGTCTCTGATTCTCTCCATCAATGGCACCTCCGTCTTGGTCACCCTCCACCTCGGCTGCTATATCAACTTCTACCTTGCCTCACCAAAGATACCTCTCCTCTCAACTATGAAGCTTGTCAACTAGGAAAGCACCATCGGGCTTCCTACCCTGCCAAACATGGGCGTAGCTCAACTCGTCCCTTTGATCTCCTCCACTCGGACATCTGGGGTCCTTCTCCTACCAAGAGAGTTGGTGGGAGTAGTTTGTATTTTGTTACTTTTATTGATGACTTCTCTCGATGTACTTGGGTGTATCTGTTAAAAGAATGCTCAGAACTTTTTTCTATTTTCAAAAATTTCTATAATGAAATTTCCACTCAGTTTGGAGTGTCTGTCAAGGCTATTCAGACTGATAATGCTAAAGAGTATGTTTCTCATAAATTTTCTGAGTTTTAAATGAATCATGGTCTTATACATCAGACTTGTTGTCCTTATACTTCTCAACAAAATGGGATAGCGGAACGTAAGAATCGTCACCTCCTCGACATGGCTCGCACCTTACTCTTCCAGATGAATATGCCCAAAGCCTATTGGGGTCATGCCATCATCATCTCCTGCTATCTCATTAACCGCATTCCCTCCACTCTTCTTCAAGGCTCCACCCCCTTCTCTCTTCTATATCCAACCTCACAACCCTTCTCATTACCTCTCAAGGTGTTCGGTTGTACTGTGTTTGTCCACACTCCTTCCCCGGGTCGGGACAAACTCTCTCCTCGGGCAGTTAAATGCATCTTTGTTGGTTATTCTCCAACTCAGAAAGGGTACTGATGAGTCCCTATTATACACATATTTTTGGACTCATTTAGGCTAGTTTTCCTGCATTTGTACTTCAGTTTTGGCCATATTTCTTTTATTCATGCTTTTATTTGAAGTACATATCAATGCCTGTTTTTGTGTGCAATTGCTCACTTTGTTGTTGGGGGTAAGCACTTCGTCCTCCCCATCGTGTTTTCTGTATTTCTGTGCTGCTGGAAGTATTTCCCCAGTTTGTGCTTCAGCTGTAAAATGAGAGTTGTTCCCCATTTGCTAGAATTCATTTCTGTATGAATCGCACGGTCGTGCGTTTTCTTGGCGCTTGGTCAGTTGCGGTTGTGCGTTCATGATGCCCAGCAAAATGGAGCTCGGAGTTTACTCATGCTTTTTAACGCACGGGCGGGTTCGCCTGTGCGTGAGTAAAACGCACGGGTGTATTCCTTCTTCTCCTGCACGCCTGCTGCGCTTAAGTATCACACGGTCCACGCACGGTCGTGCGTTCGATCGTGCGTGACCAAATTTCTGATGTTTTCCTATAAAAGCTGCAACTTTAACCTAAATCGAGAGAGTTTCGTACACGCCTTACAGCAGCGCCGATTTCACCATCTCCACTAGGGTTTCGTCCCTTTGGCCTCCTCCTTCATCCTAGAGCTTCAAGGGAGATCTAGCCGCCATTACCTTCAAGCAAGAGGAAGTTTGCAACCTCTACCGGATCGTGAGACGAAGAAGACGGGTTCATTGGAGAGTCGTGACAGCTCTCTCTACCCCGAACGTAGTTGCAGACCGAGCTTGGATGCGGATTGACAACCCAGTGATTCCAACCATGAATCTACAACGAGACTTCGGATTCAGTCGATTTCTTGCCTTGTTATTCTCTTATTGATGTGTATATGTTGTAGATCTTTATTATTATGATGAAGTGGCACATAAACTTGTTTGTATTTCTATATTTCATGTCTACATGAAATGCTTTTGTGGTTTATGTGATTTGAGGAGCGCCCCATTCCATCCTCCATCCCACCGTCGTGTTCGTTTGCCGCACTAGCAATTGCTAGTGGCGTGCTTGTCGAAGAGGTGCTTGCGACCCTCACTCCGTTTGCCTACTCGTCCATCCGCCCTTACGAAGTAGCGCGCTCAAGGCCTACCTAGTCTCCTTCCCGCCTCGCGAAGCATTGCATTGGAGTAGTTCCAGTTGTTTTTCTTTATTTTCCACAATCCAAAACCCCCGTTTCCGCATCCATCCGACCTAAAGGACTTCAATCTCAAGTCCTTCCTCGATAGATAGCTCCACCTTACTGTGTTCCTTTGAGATCGATACTTGGGGATTCATTCCCATTTTATATTACTTGAACGATCGGTACACTGCCGTTTCGTGCCGCAGTCTAGATACCGCCTATAGCGGTGTGCGAGATTTGCACATCAAGTTTTTGGCGCCATTGCCGGGGAACACAGACGTGTGAGTTTTATGGAGAGGGAGAATCTGAGATTAAAGCCCTTCCATTTGTGTATTGCATCCTTTCTTTATTTTATTTCTTGTTATTCTTTTTTTCCTGTTTTATATTAGGTTGCTCTAGTAAATTTTTGTTAGGTGTGGTATTTTGCACAATAGTGTTTTTATTTTGAATCATTTTATCTTCACACTATGTGGGCTTCATTCAATATTCGTTGCCGTTGGTGTGGAGATATTTCTCATGCTAGTGATAGATGCCCATCGGGAGATAATAGCCCTAGCACTCAAGGCCCAGCATATGGAGCACCGACTTCGTCTGGTACTCCATATGGTGCGCGTAAGTTCTATGGCTATTCTGCTGAGCCTTTACCATCACACTTCTTTTCGGCTTCAGCTCCTGCCGTGCCAAAGAAGCCCACAAGGCAATGCTTGTTTTGTCAAAGCACGGATCATACCTTGAAGGATTGTGCTGCATTTCTTCGCCAATTGGACGAGGATGACGAGCGGATATCCGGATCGTCCCGACTCCTACTTCTGGCAGCACACCTTCAACATCCGGTTTTGTGTCCATTGCACCTTCAAGTTTTGAAGGGTATGATGTGGACACAGTCACCAGATGTGTGGCTGATCCAGGCTCTGACATGACTGAGCCCATCTCCCCTGTACATATATCACCATGCATAGATTCAATTCTTTGTGACGAATCGGTGCTTGACATTTATCCAAGCCCTATTCCTCCCCCTGTTGTGCATACTACATTCGTCTCTGACGACATTGTTGAGGATGTGTCACAGGATGAGGCTGGCGATCTATGTGTTATGCCTGCTCCTATGGAGAAGGACAACCTTCTAGGTGAAGAGGAGCTTTCCTCAGCACCGGTGGAGGAAGTCCAACTCTTGGGCATGGCTACTGTTGATCCCGCCGAACCTTGTAGCATTGATGACAATGCAAACATTATTTTACTTTCCCAACCTGATGGGAGTGAGACCGGGACCACTCCCTCGACTGATTTTTATTTATGTTCTTCTTCTTTATTTCTTGATCCACCTTCTTCTTCTTCTGATCCTATGCAGGCTCAGTCAGCACAGAGCATGCTGGAGGACTTGGTGCAATCTGCCCAAGCCAATCGTGTGCATGTTTCGTTGTGTGAGGAGGTTAATCCCTCCTCCACAGGGCACGTGCCATGTATTATATTCCCCATCCGCTGCCTCTCTGTTGATGACACCTTGCTAGGCAAGGATTTTTTTGTGGTAAGATGAGTGAGGACCAGGCCTCCTCCTCTTCTTACTTCCTATTTCCTCTACCTGTGTTAGGCAGGTATTATTATTTAGGTAGAGGGGTAACTGTTTTATCGCTGTATCGGTACCCGCTACCGACACGCATATTAGACCAGTTACATGTTCATTTTCTTTTTCATACGCCCATTAGCTAGAACTGTTATGTTTTTAAATAAATCGTGCTGGGATGACAGTAACCCCAGTAGTTATCTTACTTTTTCTTGTCTTTTATTTTATCGCACACTCTAACGAGTTAGTTAGGTGTTGTTTTAGTTTTCTTGTGCGGAGACCACCATTTGCAGGTATTTTCTATTTGTGAAGGCGGTGGTCGTGATTCTTCATAGAGCTTCACTACAGGCTTCCGAAATGCTTACTTGTTGAGCATTGGGTACCCTCTTCCACTAACTTTGTTTTAGAATATCTTTATGCATAGTTTATGTCTGGGCGAGATATTTTTGTGTACCCACTCACGTGCACATTTATTCAGCATGCTAGAAGTCTTATTTCAAATATTTTTGTTCATTTTGTCTGCACAAAAAGCACCCACTTGAGAGCGAACTAACTTGTATGTGTATTTCCGTTCATACTTATTTTGGTTGGAATGTGAAATAGGATGTTAGCTTAGGAATTGCAATTCGGAGTATAATGTTGACTCTTGTAGTGCTCTAGTCGCATCTGCATGCTTCTATAGAAATTTGAGTAAAATTAGATTATTTCTATGCTTTTAATTTACAATTAGTATTCTTGCATAATCTTTGATTTACTTTACTCATTTGGTGAATGTGACTGAAATTTACGATAGCACGGTGTTGTGTGTAAGCGAGCTCTAGTTATGTGTTGCTCGAGTCGGAAGGAAGGTGTACCTTTCTCGTGGGCTAAGAACTTGCCCCAAGCGACTCTTGAAGCATGGGTGAGAGCAAGTCATTTTGTTAAAAATGATGTAGGCCTTTGTTTTGGCTAGTTTGAGCCTTGTTTTCCATGACCCATGCGCTTACCTTTGCAAGCCAAGTTTGTGCCTACCCCTCCTTTGTTTCAGCTCCTCTTTCAATCACCAAAGCTTGAAGCTTATCCAATTATCGCAACCAAAAATGTGTTAACTGAAATTGCATTTCATATTTGGATGTGATGCTTGGAACCTTTGCGATGTGAAAGAATGATCTATATTCTTTGCTGAACTCCTTTTTGTAAACCAACCGGGGACAAAAGAAAAAGAAAAAGAAAAAGAAAATAATGAAGTTAAAAGAAAAAAAAAAGATTAGAATGAAAAGAAATCCAAATTCAGTTGGTATTTGCTGGAGTAGGCTGTGTGCACACCCAGTTTTCAAGCTAAGTCTGGGGGTGTGTCACACTAGCATCGCTTGTGGTCTTGTTTTGGGTTCAGCATTATCCTTAGACTCAATTGGGTTGCGTAGCCGTCTCGTTTATCATTGAATATCATACCGTAACCTAAGCCCCATTATGACCGTAAAGCCCTATTGATTTAACTTGTGAGTTTGCTAGCACCGTGGAGAGAGTGTAACCGGGCAAGCTTATGGTTCTCGTCGTTGATGGATTTCAGCGGAGTTATTCCCTAATTCTGGTCTTTCGCAACACCCTCCTGAGTGGCTTGTTTACTTTCACACTGGGCACGACCGCATAAATTCTTCACGAATCACCATCTGAGTACAAATAAATCTCTATTGACGCATTTTTACCTTTGTAAATTTGTTAGTATAGTTAGAATCTTCTTTTACAGAATTTCTATGTGCATATGTATGATACTTCGCATCTTACTCTGTCTTTGCAATTTTCTACTCTAGCTACCTTTTTCATACTCCGCCGGATTTGTTTGCTCGGGACGCGCAAACAGGTAAGTCAGGGGGTGTGATGAGTCCCTATTATATACATATTTTCAGACTCATTTAGTCTAGTTTTCCTGCATTTGTACTTCAGTTTTGGCAATATTTCTTTTATTCATGCTTTTATTTGAAGTACATATATATGCCTGTTTTTGTGTGCAATTGCGCACTTTGTTGTTGGGGGTAACACTTCATGCTCCCCATCGTGTTTTCTGTATTTCTGTGCTGCTGGAAGTATTTCCCCAGTTTGTGCTTCAGCTGTAAAATGAGGGTTGTTCCCCATTTGCTAGAATTCATTTCTGTATGAATCGCACGGTCGTGCGTTTTCTTGGCGCATGGTCAGTTGCGGTCGTGCGTTCATGATGCCCAGCAAAATGGAGCCTCGGAGTTTACTCGTGCGTTTTAACGCACGGGCGGGTTCGCCCGTGCGTGAGTAAAACGCATGGGCGCATTCCTTCTTCTCATGCACGCCTGCTGCGCTTAAGTATCGCACGGTCCACGCACGGTCGTGCGTTCGACCGTACGTGACCAAATTTCTGATGTTTTCTTATAAAAGCTGCAGCTTCAACCTAAATCGAGAGAGTTTTGTACACGCTGTACAGCAGCACCGATTTCGCCATCTCCACTAGGGTTTCGTCCCTTTGGCCTCCTCCTTCATCCTAGAGCTTCAAGGGAGATCTAGCCGCCATTACCTTCAAGCAAGAGGAAGTTTGCAACCTCTACCGGATCGTGAGACAAAGAAGATGGGTTCATTGGAGAGTCGTGACAGCTCTCTCTACCCTGAACGTAGTTGCAGACCAAGCTTGGACGCGGATTGACAACCCAGCGATTCCAACCATGAATCTACAACGAGCCTTTGGATTCGGTCAATTTCTTGCCTTGTTCTTCTCTTATTGATGTGTATATGTTGTAGATCTTTATTATTATGATGAAGTGGCACATTAACTTGTTTGTATTTCTATATTTCATGTCTATATGAAATGCTTTCGTGGTTTATGAGATTTGAGGAGCACCCCATTCCATCCTCCATCCCACCGTCGCGTTCGTTTTCCGCACTAGCAATCGCTAGTGGCGTGCTTATCGAAGAGGTGCTTGCGACCCTCACTCCATTTGCCTACTCGTCCATCCGCCCTTACGAAGTAGCGCGCTCAAGGCCTATCTAGTCTCCATCCCGCCTCGCGAAGCATTGCATAGCGGCATTGTATAGGAGTAGTTGCAGTTGTTTTTCATTATTTTCCACAATCCAAAACCCCGTTTCTGCATCCATCCGACCTAAAGGACGTCAATCTCAATTCCTTCCTCGATAGATAGCTCCACCTTACTGTGTTCCTTTGAGATCTATACTTGGGGATTCATTCCAATTTTATATTACTTGAACGATAGGTACACTGCTGTTTCATGTCGCAGTCTAGCTACCGCCTATAGCGGTGTGCGAGATTTGCGCATCAGGTACCGATGCTATGATCCCCTTCTCCGCAAACAATATGTTTCCGCTGATGTCACCTTCTTTGAAACTGTTCCATACTTTTCTAACTCTTCCACCTCTCTGGCTCCTGCGCCTAGTCCAACAACACTGCTCATTTACTCTCCACCACCACCACCTACTCTCCCAACTCCACCACCTCTTCCTTTCCCTCCACCACCTCCAGCATCTCCTTCCACCTGTCCTCCTACTCCAGGGCCTTCTCTCCCGGCTCTTGGGCCAGCACTATATTCTTCTAATGATGACTCTCCTGCAGATACAGTCACCACTGAAGACCTCCCTATTGCTCTTTGGAAGGGAGTTCGCTCATGTACGCAACACTCTATTCACGATGTTGTAACTTATGCTCAACTTACCCCCTCTGCTAGGGCTTTTGCTATTGCTATTACAGATACTGCCACCCCAACCAATTATCAGGAGGCTCTTGCCATCCCACATTGGAAGGCTGCCATGGATGATGAAATCCCCACCCTTCGGGACCATGGCACTTGGACTCTTGTTCCTCCACCTATTGGGATAGATGTTGTTGGGTCTAGATGGGTCTTTGTGATAAAATATTGTGCTGATGGCTCTGTTGACCGCTACAAAGCTCGCTTGGTTGCCAAAGGTCTTACTATGACATATGGAGTAGACTTCTTTGACACTTTCTCACCTGTCGCTCGTCTTACAACCATCAGGGTCCTCTTCTCTGTGGCCGTCAACAAAGGTTGGCAACTCTCTCAATTGGATGTCAAGAATGCCTTTCTCTATGGTGATCTTCAAGATGTTTTTTTCATGGAGCAACCTCCAGGGTATGTTGCTCTGGGTGAGACTCGTGTATGTAAGCTAAAGAAGGCCATCTATGGTCTTAAGCAAAGTCCTTGCGCCTGGTTCGAAAAATTTAACGGAGATATCAAGATCATTGGATTTGTCCGTAGTTCTGCGGATCACTCTCTCTTCATTCGCAAGACATCTCATGGAATGGTTGTTCTGGCTGTATACGTTGATGACATCCTTCTCACAGGTGATGATGTTGAAGGTGTCTCCCTTACAAAGAAACATCTCCTCCAACACTTTGTGACCACAGATATGGGGACCCCCAAGTACTTTCTGGGCATTGAAATCTCAAGGAAGCATAGCTCCATTGTTCTCTCACAACGGAAGTATGTTATTGACCTTCTAAAAGAAACAGGTCTTCTGGGTGCTAAACCTGCTAAATATCCAATGAAAATTGGAGACGACAAACTCTGGACTGACAACTCTCCTCCTCTACTTGATAGCACTAGATATCGTCGTCTTGTAGGCAAGCTCATCTACCTAACTGTAACAAGACCTAATATCTGCTATGCTGTTGGGAAGGTCAGCCAATTCATGCAAGCTCCGAAGGAATGTCATCTTCAAGCTGCTTTAAAGATATTAGAATGCGTTAGGGGATCTCCAGGGAAGGGACTTCTGTTCCAAAGGAACAACCATCTCAAGATAGAAGCCTATTCAGATGCTAGCTACGCTGATGATAAAGGAGACAGGAAATCGACATCTGGGTTCTGTACCTTCGTGGGAGGAAATCTAGTGAGCTGGAAGAGCAAGAAACAAGCAGTAGTATCCAGATCAAGTGCTGAGGCCGAGTACAGGAGCATGGCCCAAACTACATGTGAGTTGAAGTGGTTACGAACTCTCCTTCTAGACTTAGGAGAAGTTTACGACCATCCATTGCCAATGTTCTGTGACAACAAAGATGCAATCTATATATCTCAGAACCCGGTCTTTCATGAGAGAACCAAACACATTGAAGTGGACTGCCATTTCATCAGGGAAGAAATCTTGGAGAAACAAATCTGCACTCCCTTCGTAACTTCGGATAAAGAGCTGGCTCATATCTTCACCAAACCTATATATTCATCCTTCTCCGATGTGTGTAACAAGCTAGGCATGATTGATATTTATGCTCTAGCTTGCGGGGGAGTGTTGAAGCCAACCGGTCTCGAAGGATTGAAACCGCGCGATCTGAAACCAGTGGTCTATGCGGTCTCCAATAATCAGACCGCGGCTTCTACTCTGATGTACCAGATCGCATCGGATAAAGATGGGTTGAAGCTGCGCGGTCTTGAGTCAGTGGTCTGTGCGGTCTCCAAGAATCAGACCGCTGCTCCTCCTCAGATATGCGAGATCGTTCCAGATGAAGGTCGGCGATCTCCAGCTCTATCAGACAACTGTTTGATAACCGCGGTCTGTGCGGTCTCCCAGCATCAGACCGCCACTTCTCCTTAAGTATGCGAGGTCGCATCTTGTGAAGGTCAGCAACATTCCACATCTCCAAGAAGTCTAGAGCCAGCGGTCTCAACGGTCTCCAAGTACAAGACTACCGATTCATCTCGGATATACCAGATTGCGTTTTATGAAGAGAAGCGGTCTGGCCCTCCCGGTCTCTCCCTTATGGGGGAGTGTTCGCCAGAACGATCTAACCGTCTGACGGTCTCCTGTGGCACACGACCTTCCTCCTGTCGTGTGACCGCCCGACCTCACTCCAGATCGCAGAGGTCGCTGCGATCTCAATATTCCTGATCGCCCAGACTGCCCAGCTCTCTTGTGTACTGTGTATTTGTATTTAGTCCCACATCGTATTTTTGTATTTTACTGTTTCCCTCCTAGTTTATATAAAGGAGACAATACACTTGTAATACTTAAATTTATGGAAATAAAAATTCCTGTTCTCAAGTTCTCAAAATAAGAATGGGGTTCCCAGAAGGTGTAACTTCAATGTCAAAGGATGCGGCTTCTCTGGCCTTTGGTGCTGCATTGCTGGAGCCCACCTTGTCAGAAGGGGCGGAATCCCCGGTCTTCGGCAAAATGACATCTGAATCCAACTTTTCAGAAGGTGTCGGAGGATCTTTTGGTGGTATAGAACTAACCACTTCGGGCTCTTCGGGCATCTTCGGGGGCGTCAGATCCGCAGTGGGTTTTGGAATAACCACTGCGGGTTTCCCACCGGTGGCTTTTCATCCGGTCTTTTTTGTTTCGGTCCTCTTCCTTCTTCCGGTATCCACTCTTGTCCACACGGACTTGGAGATGTTCAAGGAAGTTCATTCATTTCAAAAGGTTGTCGGCTTGAAAAAGCCTAACCGCTGTTTGCGAGTAGCTCCCCGTGATTCCGAAGAAAATTTACAGAATGAGGGGATCTCAAGGATTTTTATAAAACTTCAGAGTAAACCAAACGCGGTCTCCGGCTAGAACTAATATTTTTGAAATTTCCTCGAGATTTGAAAATATGCGGGGATTATGTTTACCCAGAAGACCGCCATCCGAATTGTACTTCTCACAGACCGGGCGGTTTGAGGAGCCAAATCGCCCAGTTCGGATTAAATAAAATCCATCGGCCCAGCCAGTACAAACCAGGAGGTCTGATAGAATCCAGGACGCCTCCGAGGATTAAAGATTGTCAAGGCTCAAGTCCAAAAGGAAAGCCGCGTTCTCAGGTCAGAGACCGCCCGGGCTACACCATTGTCTTTGGTCTCCGGCCAGGACAGATTGGGAGCGCAAGCCGCCAAGCCGCGCAACTTCTTTCTTTTCTCCTTTCTGTATCCAATCACCCCCGGCCCCGATTCTCCTATACCTGGGCAGGCGGTTATTTTATCCCTGCCTGTTTGGGCAGGCCCTCAAGCCTATAAATAGGGGGCAGCGACGTTTCCAAGACACGCACATTCGAGTTGCAGTATCGATTTCACTGTCTTACGACTTGTCTGACCGACCGGCTTCTCATTTCCTGGTTCTGTAACCCGCTGTAATATTTTTACTTAAATCAAAGGAAAGCCCATCACAGGAGTGGCATTCTCCGTGATGGGAGAAGTCTAGCCTCGACCGCAGCCAGCAGTCTAACTTTCTCTAACCAAATAGTAACCGACAGCCCGCAGCCTCTGATTTCCTTCAGAGGTACATTTCCGGATTCAGCACTTTTAGGAATGAGCTCGGAGCCCTACAGATGCGCAAAACTATATCCGCAAACGATAACGACAATTGTACCATATAAAATGTAGTATAGGTTATAAAAACCATGGTCGTATTAGACTCGGGGCGGTTGATTACTCTTACTTCGGAAAATCTCTATTATCTTATCGAATAAAACTTGTGGTTGGTTGGTTGCAAAAAGGAGAAATAGCTTATTTTAAATTAATGAGTTAAAGGCTAGTACTCAACCTTGAATCACCTTGGCAAATAAATATAAAAAGAATAACTTCTAGTTCTCCTAAGAAATTACTTGACCGTGGAAGTTCCTTATTTATGAACACACCTCTCTCGAGGATACGCTCAACTGAGTTTAGTTTGATCAATCGAACTTTCGTTCTAGAATCAAAATCCCTAAAACTCGCTTTATCGTATTAAACCCCTCTATTGGATTTGACTCCAATCCAGGAGAATTATGCCATCCTCACTTGAGGAGTGCATTCAACTCTCTTTATCCTTGAATTGATCGATTCGAATTCAAAACCTCTCGGTTATTAGATTACGAAAACAAGAATAAGAATTATATATCGACAATATAATCTCAATCCAATAAAGTTCAAAGATAAATCTTAAGTATTCTAAGGAAGAGAAAGAGAAACTAAAAATTAAATCATGATTATATTTTCCTTGGATCATCTCGGTCGAGTACTAATAGAATTTAGCTACTCATAGAGATGGAGGGAACAATGAAATAAAAGAAGTGAATGATGAAAAGTGAGTGTAGAATAATAGGAAAGTTATTATTTTATTAAATTGCAATTGAAGTTACAGCTAGAAATTGAAAGTTACAAGCTTAGGAAATAAAAGTACAAGAAGGAAAAGACATACAAGAGTAAGAAAACGATGCAAGAAATAAGCTAGAACTCCCAAAACTCTGTCCCTAAACATCTGCTGGAGCTGGCTTTATATAGCTAAAAAGTTTAGGTTACACGCCCTTGGTCACGCCCGTGACCAAGGGCGTGTAAGGGGCGTGATCGAAGCAGCAGCGGAGAGGGCCCTTCTGGAGTAAATGCGAGCATTTCAGCCGTGTCACGCCCTAGGTCACGCCCATGACCTAGGGCGTGTAATCTTTAAAACTTGCAGATGGCGGGAAGCTTCGGCGGGAAATGGCGCTGGATGAGTCACGCCCGTGTACTGGATGTCATGCCCCATGGTCACGTCCGTGACATGGGGCATGTAATTTTAATTGACGTGGCGGGCATGATCTCTGCGGTTTTGATTCATCTTAGCGGGTCGCGGCCGTGACATGGGGTCACGCCCTTGGTCACGCCCGTGACCTGGGGCGTGTACTTTGCGAACTCTTCACGGAACGACCCCGGGGTGGCAGAAGCAGGTCTGGAACACCGCGCAAGTTACACGCCCATTGGTCACGCCCGTGACCTGGGGCGTGTAAATGTATTTTTTTGCTCCAAATGTCCAGAAAACCTAAAAACACAAAATAAACTTAAGTTAGCTTATGAAATTAAAATAGGAAATATTTATATGATATAATTTATATAAATGACATAATTTCATATTAAAATTATATTAAAATTATACTAAAATTATACTAAAAGATGAGTAAATAAATCACTCATCAAACACCCCCATACTTGCTTGTTGGTCGTCCCGAGCAAACCATTCTTCATAAGGGTAGGTAAAACTAATGCTAGAAAGAATTATGAAAACTAGAGAGTAAAATGCGAAGTATTATGTCGGCATGCGTAGATATTTTAGTAAAAATACGTTCTTGTCATAAATACTAATTTATGAAATAATTCAAAAATGCGTTATAATTATTTATTATCACTTTTTAAAATGAGTCGACGGTCAATCAAAAAGTTATGAGAAGGGAGAAAATAGCGTGATTGCTGAGATTTAAATAACTAGACGTAGATGCTCGGGGTGGCCTCCAAAGAAATCCATCAATGTCGATGGCCATAGGCTTGCCCGTTTGCACCTTCTCCACTACACTTCAAACTAAATCAACACTATGGATCTTTAGGACTTGAATATGATGTAATTTAAGGCTTGGGTTTAAAGGCGAGGTGAAATATGATAGATATGAAGGTGTACTCCACTTAAACGAAAAGTTTTGAGCTAAATGACTACCACAAAATAAAGAAGCTTTACCCCTATACTCTTTTTTTTTCTAAGGAAAACACTCTCAACCACCAATATTTATATCACAATTCTTCATAATTGGGATCATTCCAAGTATGCATGTGCATACCTAGGTCGCATATCATTATGAGATTTTTACATTTTGATATAAGAATATTTCTTTTGAATTGATACCCATAATTTTTTTCTTCATAGTTGTGATCATTCTAAGTATGCATAAGCATACCTAGGCCGCATATCACTATGAATTTTTTTTTTTATTTTTAAACAATCACACAAATATATATTTTTTCAATAATTTAGCTCAAAATTTCAAGTGTTCATTTGGGATTGGGCTTTTTGGTTTTGGTGACGAAATGGTGAGGGTGGTTCAAATAAAGGTGCAAAGCTCAAAATTGTGTGAACAATGGTAGTAAATTGAGGTTAGGTGCAAAGGCTCAAACTATCCAAAGAAAGGCCTAAATCATTTCCGTACAGTTAATTTTGACTAAAGTGCACATGCTTTGAAAATAGCTTAGGGAAAGTTCTAGACATCGAGAAAGGACACCCTTTTGTTCAATTCAAGTAATAGCTTTCTAACAATCTTCTACACACTCACCTAAACTACTTTTGGATAAGACCAAATTCGAATTAAAAGTAAAATAAATTATTACTATGCAAATTAATTAAAACATAATTTTAGATCTATGCCAAGAATTTAATTTTACACTAACACTACTCAAAGACATGCATATAACTAGAAGCACTACATGAGTCAATAATTTTACTCAAAAGTTTCAAAAAACTATTCTAGCACAAAAAATTCTTAGTCCATATGAAAAATAAGCCTACTTTAGAACTTACAATTTAAGCAAGCATGGACGTTTTGAGAAAAATTTAAAAAAATGAACATTAATATTTTTTTTCTTAGTTCTTGGACTTCCCAAGGTCAACCCGGTGAAGGTCTCGCAAGGTACTAGAGGCTGTAATGGGAATTCAAGCCCAAAGCGTCCTTTCCAAGAAATTTAATTTAAATTTTTAATTTTTTTTGTTTTGTTTTTTTTTTGTTTTCAAAAAATTAAAAATACAAAGAAAACTATGCTACACCCCCATACTTAAAATTAAACATTGTCCCCAATGTTTAAAACTAAGTATGAAGGATAAAACTAAAAATGACAATAAAGAAAATAAAAATAAATCACTAAAGTGTAAAGACGGCTTCCGTGGTTGGTAGTCGGGGTTGCCGGTCAAACTCCTGCAGAATTAAAGTAGAAAAACAAACAAGAAAAGAGAAAAATAAAAAATAAAAAGGTTAACATTGGATTGCCTCCCAAAAGCGCTTTGTTTACCGTCGCGTAGCTTGACTAAGTGTCTTTTTCTTAAATATTTGGTAAGTGCATTGTTTCGATGTTTCCGGTCGCTGAGTCGCTGGGGTGGTATAATTTTAAACATTGTCCGTTAACCTTAAAAGAGCCTTTTTCCGGGTGCTCTATAAGCACGGTCCCGTATGGCCAAACTTCTTTTACTCTGAAGGGACCGGACCATCGGGTTTTTAATTTGCCCGGAAAAAGCCTAAGTCGTGAATTAAAAAGAAGGACAAAATCTCCTGGTGAAAACGTTTTTGGATGTTTAATTTTTTTATCATGATAGAACTTAGTTCGCTCCTTATAAAATTTATTATTTTAATAGGCATTTGCGCGCATTCGTCTAGTTCATTAATTTGTATTTTTCGTTTTTTGGAGGCTAAGTCTAAATCCAAATTTAAAAATTTTAGCGCCCAAAAAGCGCGATGTTCTAGTTCTACCGGCAAATGGCAAGCTTTACCACAGACTTACCGGTACGGCATACATCCGATGGCGGTTTTGTACGCTGTCCGATAGGCCCATAGTGCGTCGTCTAATTTTAAAGCCCAATCCTTCCTATTAACGAACACTGTTTTTTCTAAAATTCTTTTTAGTTCACGATTTACCACTTCCACTTGGCCATTTGCTTGTGGGTGGTAGGCGGTTGATAGCTTATGTGTAACTCCATATTTTGCTAAAATTTTAGCAAGTTAGTTGTTACAAAAATGTGTGCCCCGATCACTAATTAGTGCTTGGGGTGTGCCAAATCATGAAAATAATTTCTTTAAAATTGTACGACAACTCTCGCGTTGTTGGTGGGAAAAGCTTGTGCTTCCGCCCACCTTGACAAGTAATCGACCGCGACAAGGATATATTTATTATTAAAGGAGGATGGTAAAGGACCTACTAAATCTATTCCCCATAAATCAAAAATTTTGCATTCAAAAAATATATTTTGGGGCATTTCATCCAGGTTAGAAATGTTACCTAACCGTTGGCACCGATCACAATTTCTCACAAAATTGTGAGCGTCTTTGAATAAGGAGGGCCAATAGAATCCCGCCTCTAGCGCCTTCCTTGCGGTCTGGTTTGCTTCATAGTGACCACCGGTTGGTCCTTCGTGGAAGTGCCGCAAAATTTGGACGCCTTCTTCGCTCGAAATACACCTTCTTACCACTTGGTCCGTGCAGACACGAAATAAAAAGGGGTCCTCCCAAAAATAATTTTTCAAGTCCGACAAGAATTTCTTCTTTTGCTGACTTGAAAAATCTTTTGGTAGGACCCGAGCCACTAAATAGTTGGCCAAATCCGTGTACCAAGGGGTGGAAGAAGTCGTTACCTTTACGATGGCGAGAAGGCGCTCTTCAGGGAATTTGCCGTCAATTTTGGCCTCCACTAGCGCTCCTGCAGCCGTGTTCTCCAACCGTGAGAGGTGGTCGTCCACAACGTTCTCCGCTCCCCTTTTGTCTTGGATCTCCAAATCGAATTCCTGTAGTAGGAGGATCCACCTTAGCAGTCGAGGCTTTGCATCTCCTTTTTGTAGTAAATACCGGAGAGCGGAGTGATCTGTAAAAACAATAACTTTCGAAAGCGTTAAATATGATCAAAAATTTTCAAATGCAAAAATTATTGCAAAAAATTCTTTTTTCGTTGTTGCATAATTTGCTTGCGTGGATGTTAGCGTTTTGCTTGCGTAATAAATCAGGTGAAAATATTTATTCACCCGTTGGCCTAAAATTGCACCTATAGCAAAATCGCTCGCATCACACATGATTTCAAACGGAAGAGACCAATTCGGCGCGATTAAAACAAGAAAATTGATAAGTTTGTTTTTAATTTTATTAAACGCTTTTAAACATTCGTCATCAAAATTAAATGCGGATTCTTTTTCTAAAAGATGAGTTAGTGATAAGAAAATAAACGACGTAGGAGGCAAGCGCACCTATCGCGTGTAGTATATATGATAAAAAATCATATCAAGGTCGTATTTAGTCCTGGGTCCCGTCGAGTATTGTTACTTCGAGCTACGACTATTGTTTTATTGAAAAGATCGATTGATTTTTAAGTTTGCAATAATTTAGAAAGCAATAAAAGATAATAATCGGGGGCTTGGTGTGCGTTTAGCAAAAACCAAGAAAAGCGATAAAAAGAAAAAGGACGCACTAAATGAAAAACTCACGCACTCTACGGGAATTTAAATGACTGAAATTAAAGAAAGCTTTAAATCTACCTATGAAAGCTTTTAAAGAAAGCATGAAAAGCTAATTATGAAAGCCATAAAATCTAATTATCAAAGCATTAAAACTTATTATGAAAGCAAAAAAAAAATTCTAATCTCATACACACACACACTCTACTTAAATAAAAAAAAAAAGAAACATGACATGAAAAACAATAACAGAAAAAGAAAAACAAAACAAAAGAGAAAAAAAGGACCAATTACATGAAGAGGAAGAACATGTAGAACAAAGTGAACAAGAGCAAAATTTTGAAGAACAAGGACTTATTTTATTAAGCAAAAATAAACATTACATAACAAAGAGAGAGACAAAGGGAAAAAGGGAAAGAGAAAATAAAACATAAACAAAAAGGTGGAACACAAATCCTAAAAAGGATTAGAAATTGTGAACCTCTATAACTAAGGCCAACCCCTTCTATTTATAGGCAAAAAGTGGGGTGCCAATAACAAAACTAAAAAGTTTGGTGGGAAGCAGCTGGCATTTGACTAGAAGTAGCCAAAATTGACTTGAATGCTTGCTGGAAGGAGAGCTGGAGGAGAAGAGCTGGAGGCTTCGGGCAGCAGGGCAGCAGGGCATGGGCAGGGCTGACGAGTTGAGCTGGCGGGCGCAGGCAGAAGGGCAGCAGGGCACGGGCAGCAGGGCGGTAAAATAGAGCGCGCTGGGTTTCGAACTCGCCACCTCAAGGAGGCTAGCCAAAGCCTTCTCCACTTGGCCAAGCGGATCCATCTGAAATATATAGGGGTATATTAATTATATTATGTTAGCATTATAATTAATTAAAAGCAAAAAAAGGGGAATAAAGCGCAGCTAGAAATTTAATTCCAATATATCCGCCAGCGCCAGGATTCGAACCCGGGCCAGCAGGGCGGCAAGCCAAGACCAGAACCGGTGAGCCAAGCGATTCCTTCAACATATATAGAGCAATAAATATACTTATTATAGTTACATAAATATTTTTATTTTTTAATTTAATTTTCATTTAATTTACAAAATTATTTATATGATTTTATTTAATATATATACTCTCTAATTATTTATTATATATATTACTATTATATATACACTTATTATTATTACATATATACATATATGTATTTATCATTACATATAAACATAAATATATATGTATTAAAAATATATCAATATTTATTTATACTTATAATATTTACATATATTTACAAACAAGATAAAACAAGCTATTATTTCAATAATTTACATATTGCATGCAAAAAAATACGCAAATTAGGCTAGAAATTATATTAAAAATATGCAATATTTTCTATTCATCAAATACCCCCATACTTAAGCTTTTGCTATTCCATAGCAAAAAGTAAGGGATACCTATAAGACGTTAATAAAATTTCTAATTACTAAAGTTTTTATTTAATCAAAAGTGAGATCAAAATAAATTTAGGAGATTTAAAGAGGTAAGTCCTAAATTATGAAGATGATTTAAAAAGAGCGAAAAAGTTTTAGCGAGACTTCTAAAGTTAGTTAAATAGCGTCGAATATTGCAGTCTTTGGCGCCTTTAATTAGAGTAGAATTATATAAGACTTTAACTTTTTAAAGAAAATTTTTAAGAATAAATAAAACCTACCAATTATGCTCTCACAAACCTTTTAAATTAAAATCTAGACTACAATTTTATTGGCTAATGGGTAGGGTAAAAAAGGTAGCCTTGGCAAAAAGAAGAGTGCTTGGATTAGGGGTGATGCATTTAATCCTCTCACCCCACCTTTTTGGTGGTTTACTTTGGCTCCCGCCGCTGGTTTATGAGGGAAGATTGAACATTTTTAAACTTAACCCAATGCCCGTGTTTACGGAATTTTTTTATTCCCATTGACACAGGATTTCTTTTAACAATATTAGGTTGCTGTGTTTACGGAATCTTTTAATTCCCATTAACACAGGATTTCTTTTAAAACTTCTTCTTTTAATTTTTTATGCCAAGCTAAAGGGGTGTTTATAAGGGGGGGTTTCAAAAGAAAAACTAGAATAATAAAAAAGGATTTGAGAGCAAAATTTAGTAGATTAGAATATTCCTAAAGTTTCACAAGTTTCGAGTAAGAATAATTGAATCTAAAAAAGGTTTGCCAATATAATACAAAAGCGAATCTATTTAGGGTTAACTCGAGGTAGTGCTAAAAATTTTGTTCTCAAATTGAATTAAAATCACAAAATATTTTTTACTACTAAAATTCCAATAATTTAAACCTACAAACTATGATACAAATAAAATGGTTTTAGTAAATCAAAAATAATGAAAAACGGTTAAAGATAAACCTAACCTAGCCTTAGAAGTAAAAAAAAGCTAAGTAGGGGTTTTATTCTTTTTTTTTTTGGATTTTTTGATAAGTTTTTTCATCATTTTTTTTGGAGTTTTTAAGATATATATTATTATTTGTTTTTGGATTTTTTTAATTTTTTATAACAAAATACGTATATACAAATACTTAATAAAAGAAAAGAAACAAAGATAGAATAAAAATGAAAAAAATACAAACAAAATAAATTTTTTGGTTTTTCCTAATGATTTTTTTTTCATCAAAAGTTTTTTGATTTTTTTTAAAGAAATGTACATTAATAAAAGAGGAAAAGAAAAAAAAAAGAGAGAAGGAAAAACATTTTTGGTGTTATGACAAAATGAATTTTGTTATAACAAAATTTTATGTACATTTTTCATCATTTTTTTTATTTTGATTTATAACAAAATACATATGTAAATACATATATATTTACATTAATACTAAAAAAAAGGGAAAAGAAAGAAAAAGAAAGAGAAAGACATATATATTTTTTGTATGTTATGACAAATTTTTTGTGAATTTTGTTATAACAAAATTTTTTAGTAAAACTTTTCATCATTTTTTTTTGGATTTTGATTTATTATTATAAATAAGGATTTTTATATACAAATAAAAGATATAAACATAAAACATTTATATAAATAAATTTTTTGTGTGTTTTTTCTAAGTTAATTAATGATTTTTTTGGATTTTTCATTTGATTTCCTATTTACATATTAAATTGTTTTTATAAAAAAAAAGGAGGGACAAAGATGTTGTAGCATAATTTTATTATGTTGTAACAAATTTTGCTATTTTATTTATTTTGTCATTTTTTTGTTTTTTCTAAGTAAAAAAAAGGGAACAAAAATTACAAAGAGGAAAATATACCATAACCTATTTACATATTAAAAAAAAATTTACAAAAAGAAAAGAGAAATAAAAAGATGAACAAAGATGTTGCAACACATTTTTGTTATGTCATTATTACGAAGATGATGCAACACATTTTTCATATAAATTTTTTTTTTGTTTTTTTCTAATATGGGAGGGGCAAAAATAATTACAAAAAGAGGGAAAACACACCCATACTTAAAGATCAACATTGTCCCCAATGTTGAAGTAAGTATGAGGAACAATCTTAAATATATACAAAAGCATAATAAATACAAGGAGGGAAAAAAAGCAGGGGGAAAAAGCACGCCCCTATTTTGGAGACGGGATGACCGGAATAATTACCTGCATTAGATGTTAAAACATAATAGTAAAGGTTATTTACAAAGAAGAGGGGGGGGGGGGGGGGGGGGGGGGGAAGGTAAGAATGATAAAATCATATACATATATATATAAAAGTTTTTTATTTGTTTTTCTTATAATTCTAAGTTACAAAAAATAAAACATATATAAATAAACAAACTATATATATATATATTTTTTGGAGAGTTTTCTAAATATATTTTCATCATTATTAAAATATGCATATATATAAAAACCTTTATACTTAATAAAAATAAGAAAAATAAAGAGAAACTTAAAAAAAAAAAAAAGTGAAATGAAAGGATAAAATTAATAGGGTTTTCCATTTTCAAAATATCGACAAAAATCCCCTTTCGGGTCTGTCGAATAATCCTACTTCGAGAAAACTAACTATTATTCTATCTCAAAAATTCCAAAAATTCTTTTAGATTTATGTTTCAAAGTTTTCCATTATTTTGTCATTTTAGTTAGAGTATTATTTTGTTTTGTTTAAATATGCATATATAATCTTAATGAAAATAAAATAGAAATCAAATCATTTTTTTTTGTTATGCATATTTATATACAAAATTAAACATAATAAGTAATAAAACTTAAGAAAGAGAAAAAAACAAAGAAAGAAAACAAAACATATATTTTTTGATTTATCAATATTTTCATCATCATTTTTTTTTTTGATTTTTCAAAATTTAGCCAAATATTTACATATATAATTTACATATATAAAACCTAAAAATAAAAATAAGAAAGAAAGAAAAAAAAGGAAAAAGATATTTACAAAAAGAAAGATACATAATTATATTAATATTTTCTTGGATTTTTCTTATATGTACATTTATATGCATAATGATACTAAAAAAAGGAACAAAAATAATAAGAACAAGAAAGAGAAAAAGAAAGTAAAAAAAACATTTATGATTTTTTGTTTTTTCTATATCACAAAAAGGATGAAATATATATATATATATATATATATATATATATATAAAGTAAAACCATATATATTTTTGGAGTTTTCTAAATGTATTTTCATCATTTTTGAAATACGCATATTCAAATTTATATTAAAACATAAGAAAAAAACAAAATTAATAAAGAAAATCTTTAAGATGAAAAGGAAAGAAGAAAATGTAGAAATAATAAGGTAAAAGCAACGGGGTTTCCTCTTTTCAAAATATCGAAAAAATCCCTTTTCGGGTCTGTTGAGTAATCCTACTTCGAGAAAACGATCTATTATCCTATCTTAAAATTCCTAGAATTCATTTTGATTTTGGTTTTAAAGTCTTTCATTATTTTTTTTACTTTGAAATTTGAAATAATATGTTTTCAAATATGCATATAAAAACTTAATGAAACAAATAGAAATCCTATCATTTTTTTGAGTTTTCTTATATGCACATTTATATACAAATTAAAGCTTAATAAAAATAAAAGTAACTTAATATAAAAACAAAAAGAAAAAAGAAGAACAAATATTTTTTGTATTTTTCTAACTTTTTCATTATCATTTTTTTCTTTATTTATAATGGATGATAAAAAAGGATATAATATATCTATATACTAATACTTAACAAAAAAGAGGAAAAATAATTTTTTTGGATTTTTTATAAGAATATTTCATCATTTTTTTGGTTTTTAATTTTTTTATATTTACAAATTAAAGCTTAAGAAAAAGAGAAAACATATATTTTTGGGTTTTTTGGGGTTTTTTTTTTATTTTATTTTTTATTTTTTTAAAGATGATAAAATCAATAGTGTATACTTATTTCGCAATATCGATGAAATTCCCCGGCAACGGCGCCAAAAACTTGATAAGAAAATAAATGACGTATTAGAGAAGCGCACCTATCGCGTGTAGTATATATGATAAAAAATCATATCAAGGTCGTATTTAGTCCTGGGTCCCGTCGAGTATTGTTACTTCGAGCTACGGCTATTGTTTTATCGAAAAGATCGATTAATTTTTAAGTTTGCAATAATTTAGAAAGCAATAAATGATAATAATCGGGGGCTTGGTGTGCGTTTAGCAAAAACCAAGAAAAGCGATAAAAAGAAAAAGGACGCACTAAATGAAAAACTCACGCACTCTACGGGAATTTAAATGACTGAAATTAAAGAAAGCTTTAAATCTACCTATGAAAGCTTTTAAAGAAAGCATGAAAAGCTAATTATGAAAGCCATAAAATCTAATTATCAAAGCATTAAAACTAATTATGAAAGCAAAAAAAAATATTCTAATCTCATACACACACACACTCTACTTAAATAAAAAAGGAAACATGACATGAAAAACAATAACAGAAAAAGAAAAACAAAACAAAAGAGAAAAAAAAGGACCAATTACATGAAAAGGAAAAACATGAAGAACAAAGTGAACAAGAGCAAAATTTTGAAGAACAAGGACTTATTTTATTAAGCAAAAATAAACATTACATACCAAAGAGAGAGACAAAGGGAAACAAGGAAAGAGAAAATAAAACATAAACAAAAAGTTGGAACACAAATCCTAAAAAGGATTAGAAATTGTGAACCTCTATAACTAAGGCCAACCCCTTCTATTTATAGGCCAAAAGTGGGGTGCCAATAACAAAAATAAAAAGCTTGGTGGGAAGCAGTTGGCATTTGACTAGAGGTAGCCAAAATTGACTTGAATGCTTGCTGGAAGGAGAGCTGGAGGAGAAGAGCTGGAGGCTTCGGGCAGCAGGGCAGCAGGGCACGGGCAGGGCTGACGAGTTGAGCTGGCGGGCGCGGGCAGCAGGGCAGCAGGGCACGGGCAGTAGGGCGGTCAAATGGAGCGCGCCGGGTTTCGAACTCGCCACCTCAAGGAGGCTAGCCAAAGCCTTCTCCACTTGGCCAAGCGGATCCATCTGAAATATATAGGGGTATATTAATTATATTATGTTAGCATTATAATTAATTAAAAGCAAAAAAAAGGGGAATAAAGCGCAGTTAGAAATTTAATTCCAATATATCCGCCAGCGCCAGGATTCGAACCCGGGCCAGCAGGGCGGCAAGCCAAGACCAGAACCGGTGAAACAAGCGATTCCTTCAACATATATAGAACAATAAATATACTTATTATAGTTACATAGATATTTTTCTTTTTTAATTTAATTTTCATTTAATTTACAAAATTATTTATATGATTATATTTAATATATATACTCTCTAATTATTTATTATATATATTAATATTATATATACACTTATTATTATTACATATATACATATATGTATTTATCATTACATATAAACATAAATATATATGTATTAAAAATATATCAATATTTATTTATACTTATAATATTTACATATATTTACATATATTTACAAACAAGATAAAACAAGCTATTATTTCAATAATTTACATATTGCATGTAAAAAAAATACGCAAATTAGGCTAGAAATTATATTAACAATATGCAATATTTTCTATTCATCAAATACCCCCATACTTAAGCTTTTGCTATTCCATAGCAAAAAGTAAGGGATACCTATAAGACGTTAATAAAATTTCTAATTACTAAAGTTTTTATTTAATCAAAAGTGAGATCAAAATAAATTTAGGAGATTTAAAGAGGTAAGTCCTAAATTATGAAGATGATTTAAAAAGAGCACAAGAGTTTTAGCGAGATTTCTAAAGTTAGTTAAATAGCGTCGAATATTGCAGTCTTTGGCGCCTTTAATTAGAGTAGAATTATATAAAACTTTAACTTTTTAAAGAAAATTTTTAAGAATAAATAAAACCTACCAATTATGCTCTCGCAAACCTTTTAAATTAAAATCTAGACTACAATTTTATTGGCTAATGGGTAGGGTAAAAAAGGTAGCCTTGGCAAAAAGGAGAGTGCTTGGATTAGGGGTGATGCATTTAATCCTCTCACCCCACCTTTTTGGTGGTTTACTTTGGCTCCCGCCGCTGGTTTATGAGGGAAGATTGAACATTTTTAAACTTAACCCAATGCCCGTGTTTACGGAATTTTTCTATTCCCATTGACACAGGATTTCTTTTAACAATATTAGGTTGCTGTGTTTACGGAATCTTTTAATTCCCATTGACACAGGATTTCTTTTAAAACTTCTTCTTTTAATTTTTTATGCCAAGCTAAAGGGGTGTTTATAAGGGGGGGTTTCAAAAGAAAAACTAGAATAATAAAAAAGGATTTGAGAGCAAAATTTAGTAGATTAGAATATTCCTAAAGTTTCACAAGTTTCGAGTAAGAATAATTGAATCTAAAAAAGGTTTGCCAATATAATACAAAAGCGAATCTATTAAGGGTTAACTCGAGGTAGTGCTAAAAATTTTGTTCTCAAATTGAATTAAAATCACAAAATATTTTTTACTACTAAAATTCCAAAAATTTAAACCTACAAACTATGATACAAATAAAATGGTTTTAGTAAATCAAAAATAATGAAAAACGGTTAAAGATAAACCTAACCTAGCCTTAGAAGTAAAAAAAAGCTAAGTAGGGGTTTTATTCTTTTTTTTTGGATTTTTTGATAAGTTTTTTCATCATTTTTTTGGAGTTTTTAAGATATATATTATTATTTGTTTTTGGATTTTTTTAATTTTTTATAACAAAATACATATATACAAATACTTAATAAAAGAAAAAAACAAAGATAGAATAAAAATGAAAAAAATACATACAAAATAATTTTTTTGGTTTTTTCCTAATGATTTTTTTTTCATCAAAATTTTTTTGATTTTTTTAAGGAAATGTACATTAATAAAAGAGGAAAAGAAAAAAAAAGAGAAGGAAAAACATTTTTGGTGTTCTGACAAAATGAATTTTGTTATAACAAAATTTTAAGTACATTTTTCATCATTTTTTTTATTTTGATTTATAACAAAATACATATGTAAATACATATATATTTACATTAATACTAAAAAAAAGGGAAAAGAAAGAAAAAGAAAGAGACAGACATATATTTTTTGTATGTTATGACAAATTTTTTGTGAATTTTGTTATAACAAAATTTTTTAGTAAAACTTTTCATCATTTTTTTTGGATTTTGATTTATTATTATAAATAAGGATTTTTATATACAAATAAAAGACATAAACATAAAACATTTATATAAAAAAAATTTTTGTGTGTTTTTTCTAAGTTAATTAATGATTTTTTTTGGATTTTCATTTGATTTCCTATTTACATATTAAATTGTTTTTACAAAAAAAAAAAGAGGGACAAAGATGTTGTAGCATAATTTTATTATGTTGTAACAAATTTTGCTATTTTATTTATTTTGTCATTTTTTTGTTTTTTCTAAGTAAAAAAAAAGGGAACAAAAATTACAAAGAGGAAAACATACCATAACCTATTTACATATTAAAAAAAATTTACAAAAAGAAAAGAGAAATAAAAAGAGGAACAAAGATGTTGCAACACATTTTTGTTATGTCATTATTACAAAGATGTTGCAACACATTTTTCATATAAATTTTTTTTTTTGTTTTTTCTAATATGGGAGGGGCAAAAATAATTACAAAAAGAGGGAAAACACCCCCATACTTAAAGATCAACATTGTCCCAAATGTTGAAGTAAGTATGAGGAACAATCTTAAATATATACAAAAGCATAATAAATACTAGGAGGGAAAAAAAGTAGGGGGAAAAAGCACGCCCCTATTTTGGAGACGGGATGACCGGAATAATTACCGGCATTAGATGTTAAAACATAATAGTAAAGGTTATTTACAAAGAAGAGGGGGCGGGGGGGAAAGGTAAGAATGATAAAATCATATACATATATATATATATATAAGTTTTTTATTTGTTTTTCTTATAATTCTAAGTTACAAAAAATAAAACATATATAAATAAAGCAAACTATATATATATATATATATATATATATATTTTGGAGAGTTTTCTAAATATATTTTCATCATTATTAAAATATGCATATATATAAAAACCTTTATACTTAATAAAAATAAGAAAAATAAAGAGAAACTTTAAAATAAAAAACAAAGAAGAAGAAGTGAAATGAAAGGATAAAATTAATAGGGTTTTCCCTTTTCATAATATCGACAAAAATCCCCTTTCGGGTCTGTCGAATAATCCTACTTCGAGAAAACTAACTATTATTCTATCTCAAAAATTCTAAAAATTCTTTTAGATTTATGTTTCAAAGTTTTCCATTATTTTGTCATTTTAGTTAGAGTATTATTTTGTTTTGTTTAAATATGCATATATAATCTTAATGAAAATAAAATAGAAATCAAATCATTTTTTTTTGTTATGCATATTTATATACAAAATTAAACTTAATAAGTAATAAAACTTAAGAAAGAGAAAAAAACAAAGAAAGAAAACAAAACATATATTTTTTGATTTATCAATATTTTAATCATCATTTTTTTTTTCAAAATTTAGCCAAATATTTACATATATAATTTACATATATAAAACCCAAAAATAAAAATAAGAAAGAAAAAAAAAGGAAAAAGATATTTACAAAAAGAAAGATACATAATTATATTAATTTTTTTTTGGATTTTTCTTATATGTACATTTATATACATAATGATACTAAAAAAAGGAACAAAAAGAATAAGAACAAGAAAGAGAAAAAGAAAGTAAAAAAAACATTTATGATTTTTGGTTTTCTCTATATCACAAAAAGGATGAAATATATATATATATATATATATACGCATATTCAAACCATATATATTTTTGGAGTTTTCTAAATGTATTTTCATCATTTTTGAAATACGCATATTCAAATTTATATTAAAACATAAGAAAAAAACAAAATTAATAAAGAAAATCTTTAAGATGAAAAGCAAAGAAGAAAATGTAGAAATAATAAGGTAAAAGCAACGGGGTTTCCTCTTTTCAAAATATCGACAAAAATCCCCTTTCGGGTCTGTTGAGTAATCCTACTTCGAGAAAACGATCTATTATCCTATCTTAAAATTCCTAGAATTCATTTTGATTTTGGTTTTAAAGTCTTTCATTATTTTTTTCACTTTGAAATTTGAAATAATATGTTTTCAAATATGCATATAAAAACTTAATGAAACAAATAGAAATCCTATCATTTTTTTGAGTTTTCTTATATGCACATTTATATACAAATTAAAGCTTAATAAAAATAAAAGTAACTTAATATAAAAACAAAAAGAAAAAAAGAAGAACAAATATTTTTTTGTATTTTTCTAACTTTTTCATTAACATTTTTTTCTTTATTTATAATGGATGATAAAAAAGGATATAATATATCTATATACTAATACTTAACAAAAAAGAGGAAAAATAATTTTTTTGGATTTTTTATAAGAATATTTCACCATTTTTTTGGTTTTTAATTTTTTTATATTTACAAATTAAAGCTTAAGAAAAAGAGAAAACATATATTTTTGGGTTTTTTGGGGTTTTTTTTTTATTTTTTTTTTATTTTTTTAAAGATGATAAAATCAATAGTGTATACTTTTTTCGCAATATCGATGAAATTCCCCGGCAACGGCGCCAAAAACTTGATAAGAAAATAAACTACGTAGGAGGCAAGCGCACCTATCGCGTGTAGTATATATGATAAAAAATCATATCAAGGTCGTATTTAGTCCTGGGTCCCGTCGAGTATTGTTACTTCAAGCTACGGCTATTGTTTTATCGAAAAGATCGATTAATTTTTAAGTTTGCAATAATTTAGAAAGCAATAAATGATAATAATCGCGGGCTTGGTGTGCGTTTAGCAAAAACTAAGAAAAGCGATAAAAAGAAAAAGGACGCACTAAATGAAAAACTCACGCACTCTACGGGAATTTAAATGACTGAAATTAAAGAAAGCTTTAAATCTACCTATGAAAGCTATTAAAGAAAGCATGAAAAGCTAATTATGAAAGCCATAAAATCTAATTATCAAAGCATTAAAACTAATTATGAAAGCAAAAAAAAAATTCTAATCTCATACACACACACACTCTACTTAAATAAAAAAAGAAACATGACATGAAAAACAATAACAGAAAAAGAAAAACAAAACAAAAGAGAAAAAAAAGGACCAATTACATGAAAAGGAAGAACATGAAGAACAAAGTGAACAAGAGCAAAATTTTGAAGAACAAGGACTTATTTTATTAAGCAAAAATAAACATTACATAACAAAGAGAGAGACAAAGGGAAACAAGGAAAGAGAAAATAAAACATAAACAAAAAGGTGGAACACAAATCCTAAAAAGGATTAGAAATTGTGAACCTCTATAACTAAGGCCAACCCCTTCTATTTATAGGCCAAAAGTGGGGTGCCAATAACAAAAATAAAAAGCTTGGTGGGAAGCAGCTGGCATTTGACTAGAGGTAGCCAAAATTGACTTGAATGCTTGCTGGAAGGAGAGCTGGAGGAGAAGAGCTGGAGGCTTCGGGCAGCAGGGCAGCAGGGCACGGGCAGGGCTGACGAGTTGAGCTGGCGGGCGCGGGCAGCAGGGCAGCAGGGCAGCAGGGCACGGGCAGCAGGGCGGTCAAATGGAGCGCGCCGGGTTTCGAACTTGCCACCTCAAGGAGGCTAGCCAAAGCCTTCTCCACTTGGCCAAGCGGATCCATCTGAAATATATAGGGGTATATTAGTTATATTATGTTAGCATTATAATTAATTAAAAGCAAAAAAGGGGGAATAAAGTGCAGCTAGAAATTTAATTCCAATATATCCGCCAGCGCCATGATTCGAACCCGGGCCAGCATGGCGGCAAGCCAAGACCAGAACCGGTGAGCCAAGCGATTCCTTCAACATATATAGAGCAATAAATATACTTATTATAGTTACATAGATATTTTTATTTTTTAATTTAATTTTCATTTAATTTACAAAATTATTTATATGATTATATTTAATATATATACTCTCTAATTATTTATTATATATATTAATATTATATATACACTTATTATTATTATATATATACATATATGTATTTATTATTACATATATACATAAATATATATGTATTAAAAATATATCAATATTTATTTATACTTATAATATTTACATATATTTACAAACAAGATAAAACAAGCTATTATTTCAATAATTTACATATTGCATGTAAAAAAATACCCAAATTGGGCTAGAAATTATATTAAAAATATGCAATATTTTCTATTCTTCAGTTAGCGGTTTTGTAATTTTTGAAAAATCTTTAATGAACCGCCTATAAAAACCCGCATGTCCTAAGAAACTCCTAATAGATTTTATATTAGTAGGAGGGGGGAGTTTTTCTATGACCTCGATCTTGGCCCTATCGACCTTGATCCCTTTATTTGATATTTTATGCCCAATGACTAATCCCTCTTGGACCATAAAGTGTCACTTCTCCCAATTGAGTGCCAAATTCGTGTCTTTGCAGCGTTGAAGAACACTATCAAGGTTATTTAAACAGTTTGTAAAAGAATCGCCAAAAACAGAATATTCATCCATGAAAACTTCCATGACGTCTTCTACAAGTTCATTAAAAATTGCCAACATACATCGTTGAAATGTAGCCAGCACGTTGCAAAGACCAAACGACATTCTTCGATATGCGATGGTGTCGAACGGACAGGTGAAGGTGGGTTCCTCTTGGTCTTCGGGCGCAATTGGGATTTGAAAATATCCTGAAAGACCATCGAGAAAACAATAGTGTGAATGACCGGATAAGCATTCTAAGATTTGGTCAATAAAGTGTAACGGAAAGTTATCCTTGCGGGTAGCATCATTTAATTTTCTGTAATCGATGCATACTCGCCAACTCGTAACAGTACGGTTCGGAATCAACTCATTATTTTCATTAGTGATTACCGTTATTCCACCCTTTTTAGGCACGACTTGCACTGGGCTGACCCAAGTGCTATCATAAATTGGGTAAATAATTCCCACATCTAATAATTTTATAATTTCGGCCTTAACGACGTCCTTTATATTTGGATTAAGCCGTCGTTGAGGCTGGATAGTACTGTGAGAATTATTTTCTAAATTAATTTTGTGCATGCAAAATGAGGGGTTAATCCCCTTAATATCCTATATTTGCCATGCAATTGCATGGCGGTGATTATTTAAAATTTTAATTAATTCGGAAATTTCCGAATCGTTAAGTGCGGAAGATATAATTACGGGCAATTTTGAATCTTTTTCTAAAAATATATATTTTAAATGTTCTGGCAATTGTTTTAATTCTAAACTCGGTGGCTCCTCGTAAGATGTTTTTATTTTAGAAATGATCAATTTTACTTCTTCAAATTTGATCGGCCGAGTTATTTCTTTTAGATAAAATAAATTTTCAATTTCCCAATTTTTAAATAAAGGTGAAATTATTTTAGAAAATGACGTTATTTACTCTTCAAATTTTGATTCTAAGGTAAAACAAGAGTAGTCATTAGAAAAAGAATTTCTCATAGAGTTGTTTATACTAAAAGTCACTTCTTCATCCCCAACTCGTAGGAGAAGTTAGCCATTACTAACATCAATAATTGCCCGAGAGGTAGCGAGGAAAGGACGTCCGAGTATAATAGGGACTTCGGTGTTTTCCTCAATGTCTAGGATGGCAAAATCTACCGGGAAGATAAATTTGTCAACCTTGACAAGCACATCCTCAATGACCCCTATCGGGTATTTTATTGATCTGTCCGCCAGTTGGATGCTTATATTGGCTGGGCTTGGGGTGCCCAAACCAAGCTTTTAAATAATGAAAATGACATCAAATTAATACTAGCGCCCAAATCTGCCAAGGCGTGTTTTATTAAGAAATCACCGAACAAGCACGGGTTGGAGAACCGTCTCGGATCGTTTAATTTTTGCGGTAATTTATTTAATAAAACTGCCGAGCATTCTGCGTTTAGAGATATACGCGAAAAATTTTCAAGTTTGTTTTTGTTAGACAGTAAATCTTTTAGATATTTAGCGTATTTGGGCATTTGGGCGATCGCTTCGCAAAATGGCACATTTATTTGAATTTGTTGTAAAATTTCAATAAATTTTTTATATTGCTCCTCATTGCGTTCATCTTTAAATTGCGAAGGATAAGGAATAAAAGTATTTTTAAGAATATGCAGAGCTAAAGTAGAAGAAGGTAGAGTAGAAGAAATAACTTGCGGAGTTGAAGTTGAAACATTTACCTCGGGCTCGACCAAATTTGAAGAAGTTACCTCCTTTCCGCTATGGGGGGTAATTGCATTGGCGCTCTCCCGTAGGTTGGGCTCAGTATTGCCCAGCAGAGCTCCTTGCTGGCTTTCGGAGAACATTTTGGCGAGCTGTCCAATTTGATATTCCAAGATTTTAATGGATCCGGAAAGACATACAAGAGTAAGAAAACGATGCAAGAAATAAGCTAGAACTCCCAAAACTCTGTGCCTAAACATCTGCTGGAGCTGGCTTTATATACCTGGAAATTTGAGGTTACACGCCCTTGGTCACGCCCATGACCAAGGGCGTGTAAGGGGCGTGATCGAAGCAGAAGCGGAGAGGGCGCCTTCTGGAGTAAATGCGAGTGTTTCAGCCGTGTCACGCCCTAGGTCACGCCCATGACCTAGGGCGTGTAATCTTTAAAACTTGTTGCTGGCGGGAAGCTTCGGTGGGAAATGGCGCTGGATGAGTCACGCCCGTATGCTGGATGTCACGCCCGTGACATGGGGCATGTAATTTTAATTGACATGGCAGGCATGATCTCAGCTGTTCTGATTCGTCTCAGCGGGTCACGGCTGTGACATGGGGTCACGCCCTTGGTCACGCCCGTGACCTGGGGCGTGTACTTGGCGAACTCTTCACGGAACGACTCTGGGGTGGCAGAAGTAGGTCTGGAACACCGCGCAGGTTACACGCCCATTGGTCACGCCCGTGACCTGGGGCGTGTAAATGTACTTTTTTGCTCCAAATGTCCAGAAAACCTTGAAACACAAAATAAACTTAAGTTATCTTATAAAATTAAAATAGGAACGATTTATATGATATAATTTATATAAATAACATAATTTCATATTAAAATTATATTAAAATTATACTAAAAGATAAGTAAATAAATCACTCATCACCTACATTCATTAAAGCACAAGTTTTACCCATTGCAGTTCATTTAGTTGTCGATATATAGCAGGTCGCACTGGTAATGCGAAATTTAGCTTCAAATGACACCTAGACTTGAAACAGCCATAACTTTTGATCAGGTTGTCTGATTTTTGTCCACAAAACTTCTTCGAAATGAGCTTTCAGCCATACATTCAATGGAGAGCATGTTTTACCAAATCTAGTTCATCTATTAGGCGATATACATTGAGTTGTAGTGGTAATGTGGGATTTAGCTCCAACTGACACCTAAACTTCAAACAACTATAACTATTGATCCGGTTGTCCAGATTTTGCCCAAAATACCTTTTCAAAATGAGCTCAGAGCCATATATCCTATAGAGAATAGGATTTACTCGATCGATTTCATTTCGTGGTCGATAGATAGTGGATTGCCGTGGAAATGAGGGATTTTTCTCCAATTTACACCTAAACTTCAATCATCCTTAACTTTGATCTAGTTGTCAGGTTATTGCCCACAACATCTTTTCGGAATGAGATCGGAGCCCTACATCCAATGGACAATAAGTTTTACTCATTCCAGTTTGTTTAGTGGTTGATCTACAGTGGGTTATAGTGGTAATGTGGTATTTACCTCCAAAGGACACAAAACTTCAAACAGACAGAACTCTTGATCTAGTTGCCCAATTTTTGTCCACAATACCTTTTTAGAATGAGCTCAGAGCCCTACATCCAATGGAGAGTAGAATATAACCATTCATGTTTGTTTATTTTTCGATATACAGTGGGTTCTAGTGGTAATGCGGGATTTAGCTCCAAATTACACCTAAACTTCAAGCAGCCATTACTTTTGATCGGGTTGTCAATTTTTTCGCACAACACTTTTTTGGAAAGTGCTCGTATTCTCCATCCAACAGAGAATAAGATTAACCTATTTGAGAATAAGACAACACCTTTCTGTTTGTCTAATTTTTGCCCACAATACCTTTTCGGAATGAGATCGGAACCCTAAATCCAATGGAGAACAATCTAAACCTATTCCAGCTCATTTAGAGGTTGATATACAGTGAGTTGTAGTGATAATACGAGATTTAGCTCCAAATGACTCACACTTCAAAATGACAGAATTTTTAATGCGAGTTGTAGTAGAAATGAGAGATTTAGCTACAAATGACACTCAAACTTTAAACAACAACAACATTTGATGCGGTTCTCTGATTTTACCCCACAACACCTTTTCAGAATGAGTTCGGAGCACTACATTCATTGGAGCACAAGTTTTACCCATTCCAGTTCATTTAGTTGTCGATATATAGCGGGTTGCAGCAGTATTGCGGAATTTTGCTCCAAATGACACCTAAACTTCTAACGTTCATAACTTATTATTTGTATGTTTGATTTTTGCCCACAACACCTTTTCGGAATATGCTCGGAGGCATACATCCAATGGAGCACAACTTAAAACCAATTCTAGCACATTTTAGTAGTCAATATACATCGGGTTGCAATGGTAATGAGGGATTTAGTTCACTTGACACATAAACTGTAACAGTCGTAACTTTTGATCTCGTTGTTCGATTTTTGCGCACACAGCTTTTTGGAATGAGCTCGGAGCCCTACATCCAATGGAGAACAAGTTTTACCCATTCCAGTTTGTTTAGTGGTCAATATATAGCGGGTTGGTAATAAGGTATTTAGCTCGAAAGGAGACCTAAACTTCAAACATCCATAACTTTTGATCCGGTTGTCCGATTTTTGCCCACAATACATTTTCGGAATGAGATCAGAGCCCTAAATCTAATGGAGAACAATTTTAACCCATTCAAGGTCGTTTAGAGGTCGTTTTAACCCATTCAATTTTGCTGCTGGCGGGAAGCTTCGGCAGGAAATGGCGCTGGATGAGTCATGCCCGTGTACTGGATGTCACGCCCCATGGTCACGCCCGTGACATGGGGCGTGTAATTTTAATTGACGTGGCAGGCATGATCTCAGCTGTTCTGATTCGTCTCAATGGGTCACGGCCGTGACATGGGGTCACGCCCTTGGTTACGCCCGTGACCTGGGGCGTGTACTTGGCGAACTCTTCACGGAACGACTCTAGGGTGGCAGAAGTAGGTCTGGAACACCGCGCAGGTTACACGCCCATTGGTCACGCCCGTGACCTGGGGCGTGTAAATATACTTTTTTGCTCCAAATATCCAGAAAACCTTGAAACACAAAATAAACTTAAGTTATCTTATGAAATTAAAATAGGAAAGATTTATATGATATAATTTATATAAATAACATAATTTCATATTAAAATTTTATTAAAATTATACTAAAAGATAAGTAAATAAATCACTCATCACCTACATTCTTTAAAGCACAAGTTTTACCCATTGAAGTTCATTTAGTTGTCGATATATAGCAGGTCGCACTGGTAATGCGAAATTTAGCTTCAAATGACACCTAAACTTGAAACAGCCATAACTTTTGATCAGGTTGTCTGATTTTTGTCCACAAAACTTCTTCGAAATGAGCTTTCAGCCATACATTCAATGGAGAGCATGTTTTACCCAATCTAGTTCATTTATTGGTCGATATACATTGAGTTGTAGTGGTAATGTGGGATTTAGCTCCAACTGACACCTAAACTTCAAACAACTATAACTATTGATCCGGTTTTCCAGATTTTGCACAAAATACCTTTTCAAAATGAGCTCAGAGCCATATATCCTATAGAGAATAGGATTTACTTGATCGATTTCATTTCATGGTCGATAGATAGTGGATTGTCGTGGAAATGAGGGATTTTTCTCCAATTGACACCTAAACTTCAATCATCCTTAACTTTGATCCGGTTGTCAGGTTATTTCCCACAACATCTTTTCGGAATGAGATCGGAGCCCTACATCCAATGGACAATAAGTTTTACTCATTCCAGTTTGTTTAGTGGTTGATCTACAGTGGATTATAGTGGTAATATGGTATTTACCTACAAATGACACATAAACTTCAAACAGACAGAACTCTTGATCTAGTTGCCCAATTTTTGCCCACAATACCTTTTTAGAATGAGCTCAGAGTCCTACATCCAATAGAGAGTAGAATATAACCATTCATGTTTGTTTATTTTTCGATATACAGTGGGTTCCAGTGGTAATGCGGGATTTAGCTCCAAATTACACCTAAACTTCAAGCAGCCATTACTTTTGATCGGGTTGTCGATTTTTTCGCACAACACTTTTTTGGAAAGTGCTCGTATTCTCCATCCAACAGAGAATAAGATTTACCTATTCGAGAGTAAGACAACACCTTTCTGATTGTCCGATTTTTTCCCACAATACCTTTTCAGAATGAGATCGAAACCCTAAATCCAATGGAGAACAATCTAAACCTATTCCAGCTCATTTAGAGGTTGATATACAGTGAGTTGTACTGATAATACGAGATTTAGCTCCAAATGACTCACACTTCAAAATGACAGAATTTTTAATGCGGGTTGTAGTAGAAATGAGAGATTTAGCTACAAATGACACTCAAACTTTAAACAACAACAACATTTGATGCGGTTCTCTGATTTTACCCCACAACACCTTTTCAGAATGAGTTCGGAGCACTACATTCATTGGAGCACAAGTTTTACCCATTCCAGTTTATTTAGTTGTCGATATATAGCGGGTTGCAGCAGTATTGCAGAATTTTGCTCCAAATGACACCTAAACTTCTAACGTTCATAACTTATGATTTGTATGTTTGACTTTTGCCCACAACACCTTTTCGGAATATGCTCGGAGGCATACATCCAATGGAGCACAACTTAAAACCAATTCTAGCTCATTTTAGTAGTCAATATACATCGGGTTGCAATGGAAATGAGGGATTTAGTTCATCTTGACACATAAACTGTAACAGTCGTAACTTTTGATCTGGTTGTTCGATTTTTGCGCACACACCTTTTTGGAATGAGCTCGGAGCCCTACATCCAATGGAGAACAAGTTTTACCCATTCCAGTTTGTTTAGTGGACAATATATAGCGGGTTGGTAATAAGGTATTTAGCTCGAAAGGAGACCTAAACTTCAAACATCCATAACTTTTGATCCGGTTGTCAAATTTTCGCCCACAATACATTTTCGGAATGAGATCGGAGCCCTAAATCTAATGGAGAACAATTTTAACCCATTCATGGTCGTTTAGAGGTCGATATACAGTGGTTTGTACTGTTAATGCAAGATTTTGCTCCAAATGACACAAATTTCAAAATGAAAGAATTTTAGATGCGGTTTGTAGTGAAAATGAGAGATTTAGCTCCAAATGACACCCAAACTTTAAACAGCAATAACTTTTGATCCGGTTGTCTGATTTTAACCCTACAACACCTTGCAGGAATAAGCTTTGAACCCTACATTCATTGAAGCACAAGTTTTACCCATTGCAGTTCATTTAGTTTTCGATATATAGCGGGTTGCACTGGTAATGCGAAATTTAGATCCAAATGACATCTAAACTTGAAACAGCCATAACTTTTGGTCAGGTTGTCTGATTTTTGCTCACAAAACCTCTTCAAAATAATCTCTCCACCATACATTCAATGGATAGCAAGTTTTACCCAATCTAGTTCATTTAGAGGTCGATATACATTGATTTGCAGGGGTAATGTAGGATTTAGCTACAACTGACACCGAAACTTCAAACAACTATAACTATTGATCTGGTTGTCCAGATTTTTCACAAAATACCTTTTCAGAATGAGCTCAGAGCCATATATCCTATGGAAAATAGGATTTACTCGATCAAGTTCATTTCGTGGTAGACAGATAGTGGATTGCAGTGGAAATGAGGGATTTTGCTCCAATTGACACCTAAACTTCAATCATCCATAACTTTGATCCAGTTGTCAGGTTATTGCCCACAACATCTTTTTGGAATGAGATCGGAGCCCTATATCCAATGGACAACAAGTTTTACCCACTCTAGTTCATTTAGTGGTTGATCTACAGTGGGTTACAGTGGTAATGTGGGATTTTCTTCCAAATGACACATAAACTTCACACAGACAAAACTCTTGATCTAATGGAGAGTAGGATATAACTTTTGATCCGGTTTTCTGATTTTACCCCCCACAACACCTTTTAGGAATGAGCTCGAATCCCTACATTCATTGAAGCAATAGTTTTACCCACTGCAAATCATTTAGTTGTCGATATATAGCGGGTTGCACTGCTAATGCCAAATTTAGCTCCAAATGACTCCTAAACTTGA
Source organism: Dactylorhiza incarnata (assembly GCA_033032865.1). NCBI lineage: Eukaryota > Viridiplantae > Streptophyta > Magnoliopsida > Asparagales > Orchidaceae > Dactylorhiza > Dactylorhiza incarnata. The sequence continues at coordinate 8,342,573 of JAWHQI010000098.1, forward strand.
AACAGCCATAACTTTTGATCAGGTTGTCTAATTTTTGCCCACAAAACCTCTTCGAAATGAGCTCTCAGTCATACATTCAATGGAGAGCAAGTTTTACCCAATCTATTTCATTTAGTGGTCGATATACATTGAGTTGTTGTGGTAATGTGGGATTTAGCTCCCACTGACATGAAAACTTCAAACAGCTATAACTATTGATCCGGTTGTCCGGATTTTGCCCAAAACACATTTTCAAAATGAGCTTAGAGCCATACATCCTATGAAGAATAGGATTTGGATGCTCGAGTTCATTTAGTGGTCGACCGATAGTGGATTGCAGTGAAAATGAGGGATTTTGCACCAATTGACACCTAAACTTAAATCATCCATAACTTTGATCTACTTGCCATGTTATTTCCCACAACACCTTTTCAGATGAGATCGGAGCCCTACATCTAATGGACAACAAGTTTTAACCATTCCAGTTCGTTTAGTGGTTGATCTACAGTGGGTTACAGTGGTAATGTGGGATTTTGCTCCAAATGACACATAAACTTCAAACAGACATAACACTAGATCCAATAGAGAACTATTTATTCCTATTCCAGCTCGTTTAGAGGTCGATATACCGTGAGTTGTAGTGGTAATATGAGATTTAGCTCCAAATGACACATACACTTCAAAATGACAGAATTTTTAAAGCGGGTTGTAGCTAAATTGAGAGATTTAGCTCCAAATGACACTCATACTTTAAACAGCAACAACTTTTGATGAGGTTCTCTGATTTTACCCCCACAACACCTTTTTGGAATGATATAGGAGCACTACATTCATTGGAGCACAAGTTTTACCCATTCCAGTTCATTTAGTTGTCGATATATAGCGGGTTGCAGCGGTAATGCAAAATTTTGCTCCAAATGACACCTAAACTTCTAACGTCCATAACTTTTGATTTGTATGTTTTTTTTTTACCACAACACCTTTTCAAGATATTCTCGGAGGTATACATCCAATGGAGCACAACTTTAAACTAATTCAGCTCTTTTTAGTGGTCAATATACAGCGGGTTGCAATGGTAATGAGGGATTTTGCTCATCTTGACACATAAACTGTAACAGCCGTAACTTTTGATCTGGTTGTCCGATTTTTGTGCACAACACCATTTTGGAATGAGCTCGTAGCCCTACATCCAATGGAGAACAAGTTTTACCCATTTCAGTTGGTTTAGTGGTCAATATACAGTGGATTGGTAATAAGGTATTTAGCTTAAAATGAGACCTAAACTTCAAACATCCGTAACTTTTGATCCGGTTGTCCGATTTTTGCTCAAAATACTTTTTCGGAATGAGTTCAAAGCCCTAAATCCAATGGAGAACAATTTTAACCCAATCTAGCTCGTTTAGAGGTCGATAAAAAGTGGGTTGTACTGGTAATATGAGATTTTGCTTCAAATGAGACATAAATTTCAAAATGAAAGAATTTTAGATCCGGTTTGTTGTGAAAGTGAGAGATTTAGCTTCAAATGACACAAAAACTTTAAAAAGCAATAACTTTTGATCTGGTTGTCTGATTTTACCCCCACAACACCTTTTAAGAATGAGCTCCGAGCCCTACATTCATTGAAGCACAAGTTTTACCCATTGCAATTCATTTAGTTGTTGATATATAGCGGGTTGCACAGGTAATGCGAAATTTTGCTCCAAATGAAACCTAAACTTAAAACAGCCATAACTTTTGATTAGTTTGTCTAGTTTTTTACCAAAAAACCTCTTCGAAATGAGCTCGCAGCCATACATTCAATTGAGAGCAAGTTTTACCCAATCTAGTTCATTTAGTGGTCGATATACATTGAGTTGCAGTGGTAATGTGGCATTTAGCTCCAACTGACACGTAAACTTCAAACAGCTATAACCCTTGATCCGGTTGTCCATATTTTGCAGAAAATACCTTTTCAGAATGGGCTCAGATCCATATATCCTATGGAGAATAGTATTTACTTGATCGAGTTCATTTCGTGGTCGACGGATAGTGGATTGCAGTGGAAATGAGAGATTTTACTCCAATTGACACCTAAACTTCAGTCATCCATAACTTTGATCAGGTTGTCAGGTTATTGCCCACAACATCTTTTCGGAATGAGATTGGAGCCCTACATCCAATGGACAACAAGTTTTACCTATTCCAGTTCGTTTAGTGGTTGATCTATAGTGGGTTACAGAGGTAATGTGGGATTTACCTCCAAATGAAACATAAACTTCAAACAGACAGATTTCTTGATCCAGTTGCCCAATTTTTTCCCACAATACCTTTTTAGAATGAGCTCAGAGACCTACATCCAATGGTGAGTAGGATATAACCATTCAAGTTCATTTAATTTTCTATATATAGTGGGTTCCAGTGGTAATGCGGGATTTAGCTCCAAATTACACCTAAACTTCAAGCAGCCATAACTTTTGATCGGGTTATTGATTTTTTCGCACAACACTTTTTTGGAAAGAGCTCGTATTCTCCATCCAACAGAGAATAAGATTTAACCATTCGAGAATAAGACAACACCTTTCCGGTTGTCCGATTTTTGCCCACAATACCTTTTCGGAAAGAGATCGAAACCCTAAATCAAATGGAGAAAAATTTAAACCCATTCCAGCTCATTTAGAGGTTGATATGCAGTGAGTTGTAGTGGTAATACGAGATTTAGCTCCAAATGACACATACACTTCAAAATGACAGAATATTTATCGGGGGTTGTAGTGAAAATGAGAGATTTAGCTTCAAATGACACTCAAACTTTAAACAGCAACAACTTTTGATGTGATTCTCTGATTTTACTCCAAAACACCTTTTTGAAATGAGCTCGGACCACTACATTCATTGGAGCATAAGTTTTACGCATTGCAGTTCATTTAGTTGTCAATATATAGCGGGTTGCAGCGGTATTGCGAAATTTAGCTCCAAATGACACCTACACTTCTAACGTCCATAACTTTTGATTTGTATGTTTGATTTTTTCCCACAACACCTTTTCGGAATATGCTCGGAGGCATACATCCAATGGAGCACAATTATAAACCATTCCAGCTCATTTTAGTGGTCAATATACAGTGGGTTGTAATGGTAATGAGGGATTTTGCTCATCTTGACACAAACTGTAACTGCCATAACTTTTGATCTGGTTGTCCGATTTTTGCGCACAACACCTTTTTGGAATGAGCTCAGAGCCCTACATCCAATGGAGAACAAGTTTTACCCATTCCAGTTTGTTTAGTGGTCAATATATAGCGGGTTGGTAATAAGGTATTTAGCTCGAAAGGAGACCTAAACTTCAAACTTCCTTAACTTTTGATCCGGTTGTCCGATTTTCTCCCACAATACATTTTTGTAATGAGATCGGAGCCCTAAATTTAATGGAGAACAATTTTAAACCATTCAAGCTCGTTTAGAGGTCAATATACAGTGGGTTGTACTGTTAATGCGAGACTTAGGTCCAAATGAAACATAAATTTCAAAATGAAAGAATTTTAGATGCGGTTTGTCACTACAAGATATAGACTTTACAACGACGTTTTTATTGCGATGTTTTTTAAAGCATCGCCATTAGTTTTCAATTTAGCGACGATTTTTTTCAAAAACATCACCATCACAAAATGTTTGCATTGCCCACATTTTTCATACAAAATGTCAACAAACATGTTTATCTTTTGTGACGATTATTTTTAAAACGTTATCAAAATATAAGATTTTCAATCAATATTTGTCATCAAACAACTTAAAAGATATTCCGCCAATGGGGATATGAGTGATATAATGATTATTTATCAAATAATTTATGGCTAATAAGCAAGTATTAGCAACGGCTGCCTATAATTTGTGGCAAAAAAGTAAGTATTAGTCATTGTTTGGTTGATTCGTGGTGAATAAATTTGTATTAGACACAATTACCTAATATGTGACTAATATTTTAGCCCCACTTTTTAAATAATATAAGCAATTATTAACTACAACCCATAAATGACTATATGCACACTAAAATTATTATAAAACACATTAAATTTTCTCCCTCGGTTTTCTATACTCGCAAACCACGGGTTCTCCCTTCGTGAAACTGATCAACTTTGCATCTTAGCTGCTCTAAATACCAAAAGGTCCCTGTCCTTATCGCACTTGTGTCGAAGGTCGCCATCCGTGTTGTCCAACCGATGAATATATATATATATATATTTACTATATATATATGTACATATATATATATACTATCTATAAAGATATATAGATGACTTTTTAATTCCACATATTTAAAAATCATCAAACAAATTATGTCCATTCGATCTAAGATCTAATCCATATGCTGAACTGCAAATAACAATTTAAGCCAAATATTTTTCCCTCCATCTCACTAAAATCCCGAGCCTTATTTCTTTCGCGTGCCCTAGGAGAGCTCTCCCTGCGCTGTGTTCTCGCTGGCCTGCATAAAAAGATCGTTTCCACGGTCCGTATATTGCAATCGCCGGCGACCTTCTCCACCTCTGTCTACCTTCGGCAACAACAATATGTCCTCTTCCAAGCGTTTATTTCCTCTCGTATGCTCTCTACTACTTTCATGATTTCTTTCGTCTCTTGCACTTCTCCCGGCTCCATCGTTGTTGTTGTGTGTAGAGAAAGTGAGAGATTTAGCTCCAAATGACACTCAAACTTTAAACAGCAATAACTTTTGATCCGCTTGCCTGATTTTACCACCACAACACCTTTTAGGAATGCACTCGGAGTCCTACATTCATTGAAGCACAAGGTTTACCCATTGAGATCATTTAGTTGTCGATATATAGCGGGTTGCACTGGTAATGCAAAATTTAGCTCCAAATGACACCTAAACTTGAAACAGCCATAACTTTTGATCAGGTTGTCTAATTTTGCACACAAAACCTCTTCGTAATGTGCTCTCAGCCATACATTCAATGGAGAGTATGTCTTACCCAATCTATTTCATTTAGTGGTCGATATAAATTGAGTTTCTATGGTAATGTGGGATTTAGCTCCAACTAACACCTAAACTTCAAAAAGCTATAATTATTGATCCGGTTGTCCAGATTTTGCCCAAAACACCTTTTTGGAATGAGCTCAAAGCCATACATCCTATGGATAATAGGATTTGTTTGATAGAGTTCATTTAGTGGTCGATGGATAGTGGATTGCAGTGAAAATGAGGTATTTTGCTCCAATTGACACCTAAACTTCAATAATCCATAACTTTGATCCGGTTGTTAGGTTATTGCCCAAAACACCTTTTCCAAATGAGATCGGAGCCCTACATCCAATGGACAACAAGTTTTACCCATTCCAATTCGTTTAGTGGTTGATCTACAGTGGGTTACAGTGGTAAAGTGGGATTTAGCTCCAAATGACACATAAACTTCAGACAGACAGAACTCTTGATCCAGTTGCCTAATGTTTGCCCACAATACCTTTTTAGAATGATCTCAGAGCCCTACATCCAATGGAGAGTAGTATATAACCATTCAAGTTTATTTATTGTTTGATATACAGTGGGTTATAGTGTTAATGCAGGATTTAGCACCAAATTACACCTAAACTTCAAGCAGTCGTAACTTTTTATCGAGTTGTTTGATTTTTTCGCAAAACACTTTTTTGGAAAGAGCTCGTATTCTCCATCCAACAGAGAATAAGATTTACCCATTTAAGAAAAAGACAACACCTTTCTGGTTGTCCGATTTTCTCCCACAATACCTTTTCGGAATGAGATCGGAACCCTAAATCCAATGGAGAACTATTTAAACCTATTCCAGCTCGTTTAGAGGTCGATATACCTTGAGTTGTTGTGGTAATACGAGATTTAGCTTCAAATGACACATACACTTCAAAATGACCGAATTTTTAATGCGGGTTGTAGTGAAAATGAGGGATTTAGCTCCAAATGACACTCAATTTTTAAACAGCAACAACTTTTGATGCGGTTCTCTGAATTTTACCCCACAACACCTTTTCGAAATGAGCTCGGAGCACTACATTCATTGGAGCACAATTTTTACCCATTGCAGTTCATTTAGTTGTGGATATATAGCGGGTTGCAGCAGTATTGTGAAATTTAGCTCCAAATGAAACCTACACTTCTAACGTCCATAACTTTTAATTTGTATGTTTGATTTTTTCCCACAACACCTTTTCAGAATATGCTCGGAGGCATACATCCAATGGAGCATAATTATAAACTATTCCAGCTCATTTTAGTTGTCAATATAAAGCGGGTTGCAATGGTAATGAGGGATTTAGCTCATCTTGACACATAAACTGTAACTGTCGTAACTTTTGATTGGGTTGTCTGATTTTTGCGCACATCACCTTTTTGGAATGAGCTCGGAGCACTACATCAAATGGAAAAACAAGTTTTACCCATTCTAATTTGTTTAGGAGTCAATATACATCGGGTTGGTAATAAGGTATTTAGCTCAAAATGAGACCTAAACTTTAAACATATGTAACTTTTGATCCGGTTGTCCGATTTACGCGCACAATACCTTTTCGGAATTATTTCGGAGCCCTAAATCCAATGGAGAACAATTTTAACCCATTCAAGCTCATTTAGAGGTCGAGATAGAGTGGGTTAAACTGGTAATGCGAGATTTAGCTTCAAATGACACAAATTTCAAAATGAAATAATTTTAGATCCGGTTTGTAGTGAAAGTGAGAGATTTAGCTCCAAATGACACTCAAACTTTAAACAACAATAACTTTTGATCTAGTTGTCTGATTTTACCCCCACAACACCTTTTAGGAATGAGCTCGGAGCCCTATATTCTTTGAAGCACAAGTTTTACCCATTGCAGTTCATTTAGTTGTCGATATATAGCCGGTTGCACTGGTAATGTGAAATTTAGCTCCAAATGACACCTAAACTTGAAACATCCATAACATTTGATCAGGTTGTCTGATTTTTGCCCACAAAACCACTTCGAAATGAGCTCTCAGCCCCAAAACACCTTTTAGGAATGAGCTCGAAGCCTTACATTCATTGAAACACAAGTTTTACCCATTGCAGTTCATTTAGTTGTCGATATATAGCAGGTTGCACTGGTAATGCAAAATTTAGCTCCAAATGCCACCTAAACTTGAAACAGCCATAACTTTTGATCTGGTTGTCTGATTTTGCCTCACAAAACCTCTTCAAAATGACCTCGGAGCCATACATTCAATGGAGAGCAAGTTTTACCCAATGTATTTCATTTAGTGGCCGATATATATTGAGTTGCAGTGGTAATGTGGGATTTTGCTCCAACTGACACATAAACTTCAAATAGCTATAACTATTGATACGGTTGTCCAGATTATGCCCAAAACACCTTTTTGGAATGAGCTCAGAGCCATACATCATATGGAGAATGGGATTTACTCGATCGAGTTCATTTAGTGGTTGACGGATAGTGGATTGCAGTGGAAATGAGGGATTTTGCTCCAATTGACACCTAAACTTCAAACATCCATAACTTTGATCTGGTTGTCAGGTTGTTGCCCACAACACCTTTTCGGAATGAGATCGGAGCCCTAAATCCAAAGGAAAACAAGTTTTACCCATTCCAGTTCGTTTAGTGGTTGATCTACAGTGAGTTACAGAAATGGGGGATTTAGCTCCAAATGACACAAAAACTTAAAACATACAGAACTATTCATCCAGTTGCCCAATTTTTGCCAACAATACCTTTTTAGAATAAGCTCAGTTCCCTACATTCAATAGAGAGTATGATATAACCATTCAAGATCGTTTATTATTCCATATACAGTGGGTTCCATTGGTAATGCGGGATTTATCTCAAAATTACTCCTGTACTTAAAGCAACCATAACTTTTGATCCGGTTGTTTGATTTTTGCGCACAATATGTTTTCGCAAAGAGCTCGATTCTCCATCCAACAGAGAATAAGATTTACCCATTCTAGAATAAGACAACACCTTTTCGGTTATCTGATTTTCGCCCATAATACCTTTTCGGAATGAGATCGGAGCCCTAAATCCAATGGAGAACAATTTTAACCCATTCCAGCTCGTTTAGAGGTCGATATACAGTGGTTTGTAGTGGTAATATGTGATTTAGCTCCAAATGACACATACACTTCAAAATGACATAATTTTTAATGCTGGTTGTAGTGATAAAGAGAGATTTGGCTCCAAATGACACTCAAACTTTAAACATTAACAACTTTTGATGCGGTTGTCTGATTTTACCCCCACAATACCTTTTTAGAATGAGCTCGGAGCACTACATTCATTGGAACACATGTTTTACCCATTGCAGTTCATTTAGTTGTCGATATATAGCGGGTTGCATCGGTAATGCAAAATTTAGCTCCAAATGACACCTAAACTTCTAACGTCCATGACTTTTGATTTGTATTTTTGATTCTTGCCCACAACACCTTTTTGGAATATACTCGGAGGCATACATCCAATGGAGCACAATTTTAAACCATTCCAGCAGGTTGCAATGGTAATGAGGGATTTAGCTCCTCTTGATACATAAACTGTAACAGCCATAACTTTTGATCTGGTTGTCCGATTATTGCGCACAACACCTTTTTGGAATGAGCTCAGAGCCCTACATCCAATGGAGAACAAGTTTTACCCATTCTAGTTTGTTTAGTGGTAAATATATAGCGAGTTGTTAATAAGGTATTTAGCTCGAAAGGAGACCTTTCAAACATCCGTAACTTTTGATCCTATTGTCCGATTTTCACCCACAATACCTTTTCGGAATGAAATTGCAGCCCTTAATCCAAAGGAGAACAATTTTTACCCATTCAAGCTCGTTTAGAGGTTGACATACAGTGGGATGTACTAGTAATGCGAGATTTAGCTCCAAATGAAACATACTTTTCAAAATGAAAGACTTTTTGAAATGTTTAATAGTGAGAGTGAGAGATTTAGCTCCAAATGACACTCAAACTTTAAAAATAATAACTTTTGATCCGGTTGTCTAATTTACCCCCACAACACCTTTTAGGAATGAGCTCGGATGCCTACATTCATTGAAGCACAACTTTTACCCATTGCAGTTCATTTAGTTGTCGATTTTGCTCCAAATGGCACCTAAACTTGAAACAGCCATAACTTTTGATCAGGTTGTCTGATTTTGGCACACAAAACCTCTTCGAAATGACCACGGAGCCATACATTCAATGGAGAGCAAGTTTTACCCAATCTAGTTCATTTAGTGGTCGATATACATTGAGTTGAAGTGGTAATGTGGGATTTAGCTCGAACTGACACCTAAACTTTAAACAGCTATAACTATTGATCCGGTTGTCCAGATTTTGCCCAAAAGACCTTTTCGGAATGAGCTCAGAGCCATACATCCTATGGAGAATAAGATTTACTCGATCGAGTTCATTTAGTGGTCGATGGATAGTGGATTGTAGTGGAAATGAGGGATTTTGCTCCAATTGACACCTAAACTTCAAACATCCATAACTTTGATCCGGCTGTCAGGTTATTGCCCACAACTCTTTTTTCGCAATGAGATCGGAGCCCTACATCTAATGGACAACAAGTTTTCCCATTCTAGTTCATCTAGCGGTTGTTCTACAGTGGGTTACAGTTATAATGGGGTATTTAGCTCCAAATGACACATAAACTTCAAACATACAGAACTCTTGATCCAGTTGACCAATTTTTGCCCACAATACCTTTTTAGAATAAGCTAAGTGCCCTAAATTCAATAGAGAGTAGGATATAACCATTAAAGTTCATTTATTGTTCGATATACAGTGGGTTCTAGTGGTAATGCGGGATTTAGCTTCAAATTACACCTATACTTCAAGCAACCATAACTTTTGATCCTGTTGTTTGATTTTTGCGCACAACACATTTTCGGATTACAGTGAGTTGTAGTGGTAATACGGGATTTAGCTCCAAATGACACGTAAACTTCAAAATGATAGAATTTTTAATGCTGGTTATAGTGAAAATGAGAGATTTAGCTTCAAATGATACTCAAACTTTATACAACAACAACTTTTAATGCGGTTGTCTGATTTTACCCCACAACACCTTTTCAGAATGAGCTCGAGCGAGTTGCAATGGTAATGCGAAATTTTTCTCCAAAAGTCACCTATTCTTCTAACAGCCAAAACTTTTGATTTGTATGTTTGATTTTTGTCTACAACACCTTTTCGGATTATGCTCGGAGGCATACATCCAATGGAGCACAATTTTAAACCATTCTAGCTCATTTTTGTGGTCAATATACAGCGGGTTGCAATGGTAATATTCCACCCTTTAGATTTTGCATTTAAAACAATTTTGTTTCTAGTTAGTACGCTAGGTGGCTTTTCAATAGTAATATTCCAAACTTTTTCATCTAAGGCTTTAAGAAAATTTTTCATTATTATTTTCCACCCTTTATAATTTTTGCCCATAAATAAAGGTGGTGATAATACTTTTTCATTTATATTAAAATTTTCCCCACTAGTAGAAGCGAGATCATGATCAAGAGACGCAATTATTCCTTGTTGTTAAGCCGATTTGGAATAACCTAGCTCTGATACAACTTGTTGGATCATGAGGCGCCCTTAGAGGGGGGGGGGGGGTGAATAAGGGTTTTAGAAAACTTTAAACTTTCATAGAAAAATTTTGATATTTTGGTAGAAGTAAGATAGGTCTGATATAAAGTGATAATGAAATTTGAAATGAAATCAATTTTATTAAATAAGAAAAGACATGATTATTATTTATAAAATTGATTACAAAATCATATTTCTATGACGCTAGAAATCGAAGGAGAAGTATGAAACATTCTTTTTGTTTTCTATACCGACTCGTATCCCCACGAACCGGTTGGCTTAATCGATCTCTCCACAGATACGGCCTCAAGCCGCTATAGCCTTCCAATCCCCAGAAAGGCCTCGAGCACCCCCTAGATCTATTCCCTAGACCAAGTCGCCAACACGAGGCGAATTACTCCCTCAGTCCTACCCAGACCTAGTCTCCAACAGGAGGCGAATTCACAAACCGATTACAACAATAAAATAAAAGGACAAATACAAAAGACAAATATAAAAACTCCCTATGAGGTAATCTGAAGGAGACGCCGATGAATCGCTGAAGATCGTTGAAGTCCAAACGTACGTTCTTCGCGTTAGGTTAGCATGTTGATCCAAGACTCCTTCGATTCCTCCTTTTGAATTTGTGTGGGAGATGGAGATCTAGAAAAATATGGCCCTCAATGAGTTTCTGAAGTCCTGGAATAGGGCTCTAATCAATCAGCAATTGGAGAAGATGAAATCCACCTTTTTATAGGACTGGAAGCTAACGCCGGCGTTAAGAGTTAACGTCGGGCGTTGACTCAGTATAGAAATAATGTGATGGCTCGGATCTTCAAAATAAGAAGGAGATTCTGCATCTTTAGAAACTTTCATTTTAGGCAACCTTAACGCTGGTGTTGACTCTAACGTCGGGCGTTGAGCCAAATCATTCCCAAAATGCTCCAACAATCACGGCAGCTTCCCTCCATTCATTTTGCATCTTGGCGGGAACAAAAGTTAACGTCGGCGTTAAGAGTTAACGTCGGGCGTTGACTCAAATCATTCCAAAATTGCTCCTTAAATCATGGTTGCATTCCTCCTTTCCATAATCATCGATCGTTAATGCCAGCATTAAGTCCTAATGCTTGGTGTTAAGCTTCTTTCTCTTTTTATTCAGTCGACAAGCCATCCCGTCGATCGGCAGCCCATCCCATCGATCGGCAAACCATCCCATCGATCGCTAATGCCCAGCATTAAGATATAACGCCTGCCGTTAGACAACTTTCAATCTTTCTGCTTGTGGATACTATCAGACCAATATTGCGGCAACCTGGTGTCTTATCTGTTCAAACCTGCATGCTAAAAACACAATGGCAAACAAGATCAAATACAAGTAGGATTTGTTATTCTCAAATCAAAGGGATGCAGAAAACCATGTTCCAACAATCTCCCCCTTTTGATAATAACAAATCAAATAGAGATAAATCATAATCATATATAGGATATGTGTTTTTAGAAGGATATATGACAAAAAGTAATCATAGAGATAATAATAAGAGTTATAGTTCTTTTAACATTGTGCTCCCCCTACTTAAGTGCTCCCCCTTAGTGTATGCACCCATACACTAGATTCATGCTCCCCCTTAATCTAGTGAATCCAACTCCTTATGATTTATCATTTTATTCTCCCCCTTTTGTTATTAGCAAAAGAGGGTGGAGTGAAACAAACTAGAATAAAGAATAAAAAAGTTGGGACATAACTAAGAGAGGATTAAGAGTTTTGTGTAAGCATAAAGTGAGTCATGATCGAGCTAAATGAGAGAGTAGCACATCAAAAAAATATATGATAAGAGTGAAAGAACATCATTCAATGATTATACCAAATGAAAGTAATCACTTGCTTTTTAAATTTATTTTAAGACTGATACTACTTGTTAAGAGAGATGCAGTTTTGATTGACAAAGCACAAGTGAAAACAAAATGTGGAAATAAGCATGAGAACACATGGTTTATGGATACATGATCAAATAAGAATGCAGAAAGATAAAACAAATTTATTAAGATTAATATTTTTTGTAATAGTTTGACTATTTCAACAAAATATATATCTAGACTTTTTCACATTTGAGCATTTTAACTTTGAACATTTTCATAACTAATAAGCAAGCTTGATTTAACATATTCAAAAAGATAATAGCTACAATGTAACTAATTCATATTTCAAGTAAAGAAAACATTGTAGAAATCAGGCATTGCAATCTACTGCTTTCACTAAGGTTTTTTAGAGAATTATGTAACTTTTGCATTAGGATCCAATTCTCATGAGTAGAAGCTTTATGAAAAACAATGATGTGTGCATAAGGTGTTTTGATAAAAGTATACAAGTGAAATAATCAAAACACATGACATATGTAATGAAATAGTAACAACAATATTAATATTGTAATCTTATAATTACTTTCACACATCAATGTTAGAATAAAATTTCAAAGCACATAAAAGGAGTACAACTACCAAGGTGCTTCGCCCACACAATGCTCATTAAGACTTATCAGAGAGCGAAGTATTGCTTGGGAGATCACATAAGCATTTTATAAAAAATTTATTTTAGTTTTCGGGTGTACAAATAGAAGTGATAAAAAATTTCATGTTTGCACAAGACACTTTACAATTCTTTCCAAGATGCTCAACCTCACAATGCTCATTAAGACCTATCAGGCGGGTGAGTTTTGCTTGGTGGAGTTATCCTTGGCTTTTTATTTCATATTTTTATTTTGGGCCAAAAGGTCTCCAAATTCACTTGTTGTTGCAAACATTAATATTATTGAAATAACACTTCTATGTGTACATGAAATTTATTTTTGAAAGACGGTGTAGGTAATTTAGACATAAAATTAATATGTTAAAACTATTACATTACATAATCATGCAAGACTAAGATTATGAGCACATGTACATTACCAAAAGTAGTGAGTGTATGAATCATTGATTAACAAAAAACATTTATCATACTTAGAGGCATGATAGGCAATCATACACAAATTTCTATAGAATATTTCATTGCACATAATCAGATTAAGGTCAAGGCATGACAAGATAAAACAATGTTTAGGAAATTTGAAATAAAAATTAGACATTGAAGACAATCTTTAAGTGTATGCCTAAAATCAATTTTGACCATTTGAAACAAAAATGAGTAAGATGTTTGCTCTTGTGAAGTCTTATAGTCAAACCATAATTTTGTAAGTTTTTAAAGCAAAACAAATAACAAATGCATTTTTTGAGTATTTTGAATTATTTAATATTTTTTTGTATTTTGGAATAAAATAACCAAATTAATAACAAAATAATTTCAAATCTGAGAAAATAAACTGAGAAAAATCATTAGAAAAATATCAGAAATAGTGTAGAGACAGTACATTGTTTTTGAGTTTTTTTGAAAAACTTTTCTTTGACATAGATAGTATGTATCTATACCTTCTTAGTGTAGAAATTCCTGAGAAGTTGGAAATGATTAGAAGGCTATTTAAGCATGTTTTATTTGTTCAAAAATGGTTTTTATATTTTAATTTGGTTTTCATATATTTGTGTTTTACAAGATCATTGGAGCCTAAAAATGATAAGATATGCAAAACACACTATAAGCATGTTCGATCAAAACAAGAATGCATGAATAATATAATCATAAAGAGTGCATGCAAAACATATGATATGGGAGTCCTAGATTATAATACCCTAACTATATGTCTACACACTAGCCCCGTACTAAGTGACGGATGGGCATGAGGAGTTGCACACATGTCGTAGGATGGGGTGTTAATCCTATATGCACACACTAGAGAACGCTCAACCTAGCACTCTTTCCCCCTAGTGCCTCGCAAGGCCCCACTGGAACCCTCCCGGGTTAAGGACAAGACATGACTTAGAGGTTAGGTCTTCTAATGCACACAATCCTACGCCCTCGCTATTGTGAGACACATAATGTGGGTGAATGATCATAGACATCCTAAGCATTTTGTATTATGGAAACAATTTGTAAACTATGGCTTTTTATGGGAGATTGATTTCTAATTATATTTTAACGCAACATAGTTATTATGAGATTTAACTTTTAATTGTTCTACTTTAAGATGGATTCTTATGGCATTATTAGACAACTAGCATGAATGATATTATTTATTAGTTGATAATGCTAGAATGATGAGTTTGAATGCCATATGATTAATAGTGATGATGTTGCATGTATTCAATAAATAGAATTTCAATTTATTGACCTAGAAAGAATTGATGAAAGTTGTTTCTAGGGTCTACATAGAGATGAGATACATGCACACACATTAACTAATTCATGATAATGATCATAACCATATGTTGGAAGCAAATATGATATTTTGTAGTTATGTTTAATATTTGAATTTAAATGATCTTTTGATTTTGCATGATCATTAATTTTATCACATTGAAATTTAGGTACTCATGATTAAATATTCATATGGAGGTAGGTGAAGTATGTGAAACCATTCATATTCAACCTTTTCAAAATATCATAGACAAAGATTATAAGGTGAATAATGAATATAATGAGAAAATATTTTTGGTTATTTTAAAAGGTTTTATAAATTTTCTTTTTGAATTTTTGATTATTAACCACAACATATATATATATATATAATTTTCTTGACTTTCAAACTTTCATTGTTCTATTTTTCTTTCGCATAACATGGCATGATATAACTAGCATAGACATTTTATAGTGAGTGATGACGCTAGATGAAAAGTTATGATAACAAGGTGCAATATTATGTGAAGCATATAATAGATTTGTATATATTCAACATGGAGCTTCAACCTAACTATTCATAGACCTAGAATGATGTGATTTAATCTTGTGAGTTATTTTCAATAGGTATAGGGTTGATTCTAAGGTCATTGGAATGGTACTTAGGAGCATCTGATGTACAATCCTTTCATAAAAAAATTGCCGAAAAAGGAAAAAACTGAGATAACTTCTAAACGGAGTTGAGTTTTGGCAGTTTTGAGGGTCGAAATGAACTCAAACGAGCAAAGCAGACAAGCAGAGACAATTTGAGGAAAAACTGAGATAACTTCTCGGCCTCATTCCGAAAAGCTATTATGGGCAGAAATCGGAGAAGCAGATCAAAAGATATGATCGTTTGAAGTTTGCGTCAAAATCTCGCATACTTTTGTAAATTTAATTTTGGTTTTTGTTTAAAGTCATATGATTTTTGAAATTTTTCAATTCCGATTTTTCATGATTATGGTTAAACATATTAGGGGCTATCAAATGACATAAGGATATTAAATAAGTAATGTTGAATCCAAAATTGTCCCAAAGTCCTCGGCCGGTTAACTGTTGAGTAGCTGGTTACTTGAGTCGCAAATGAAGAGATGAGTGAGAGAGAAGAGAGGGCCGCTAGCTTGCAGCTAGGCTAGACTACGCCCGCCGCGGCAAAAGCCACTCCTGCGACGGGCTTGCCCTTTATTTATCAACTTGTATTACAGCTTGCCGCTTTAGGTACATGGAAACAGAATGACTACAAGAAAATGGCAAATAAGAAAAGTAAGCCTCCCGGGCTACTTGGAATGCCAGCCCGCTCAGGGCCACTGCCAAACCGTCTAGACTAGTCGCCCAAGTCTAACCGCCCAGGCTATTTGCTGAGGCCGCCCGAGCTGTTCACTGAGGTCGCCCGAGCTGTTCGTTGAGGCCGCCCAGGCTATTCGCTGAGGCCGCTCGGGCTATTCACTAAGGCCGCCCGGGCTATTCGCTGAGGCCGCACAGGCTATTCGCTAAGGCCATCCGGTCTGTTCGTTGAGGCCGCCCGGGCTGGTCATCTGGAGATTATGGGTGTTTACCCAAAATACCACCTTCGAGTAGCACTTCTCACAGACCGGGCAGTCTGAGGAGGCAAGTCGCCCGGTTCGGATTTAATAGGTTCCATCAACACCGGTCAGTACAAAATGGGCGGTCTGATAGAATTCAGGTCGCCTCCAAGGATTGATGACTTTCATGGCTCAAGTCTAGAGGGCAAGCCGCGGTCCCAGGTCGGAGGCCGACCGGGTTGCATCATTGCCTTGATCGCAGCGTCTCTGGTCTCCAGCCAGACAGATCGGAAGCGCAAGACGCCAAGACTGTGCGGCTTCTTTCTTTTCTCCTTTCTATATCCAGTCACCGCTTGCCCGGTTCTCCTGTACTCGGGCAGGCGGTTATTTAATCCCTGCCCATTCGGGCAGGCCCCCGAGCCTATAAATAGGGGGTGACAACTTTCCCAAGATACGCACACTCGAATCCTGGAGCTCGCTTGTTAGAGCTGCGGTCTTGAGTTTACTGTCTTGCGACCTGTCTGACCGGCCGGCTTCTCCTTTCCTGCTTCTGTAACACGATGTAACTTCTTCATTTGAATCAAAGGAAATCCCATAACAAGAGTGACATTCGCCGTGATGGGTGAAGTTTGTCCTCGACCGCTGCTAGCGGTCTAACTTTCTTTAACCAAATAGTAACTGACAACCCGCAGCCTCCAATTTCCTTCGGAGGTGCATTTCCGGATTCAACAGGAACACGCGACCATCAGATCGCGGACTGTCAGTGAAAACTTTGTCAAAATGTCAGACTGCCAGTTCCCACTGGGAGACCGCTCCGACCGTAGTGAAGATTCCCTGTGGAAGGCTTTGGAGCAGTCGAAGAGAGAAGCCGAGCGAGCTCAAAAAGTGACTGATCATCGTCTGGACGCGATCAGTTAGGCTTTAGCACTGTTAATCGAGCGGTTAGTGCCCCAGCAGACCGCGGTTAACCAAGCAGTGACTTCGGTCCCTCCTCCTCCTCCTCCCTACCCGCTACCACAAGTCGCCAATTTCCCACCGCTGCAAGAAGGTTTTGCAGCCCGGCAAAACTTCTACCTAGAGGCCGCACACATCATGCCGGCCCGAGTTCTCGATTTTCAGGGGGCGGCTTCTCATGCTGCCCGCCTTTCCTACCCGCCAGAGGGCGCTGCTCTCCTTTCCTACCCTCCAGAAGGTGCTATCCGCCTTTCCTACCCGTCAGAGGGTGCTACCCGCCTTTCCTACCCGCCAGAGGGCGCTGCCCGCTCTTCCTACCAGGCGGCTTGTCCACGAATAGCCGCAGCTCAGGCGGCTTACTATTTTGCTCCTCTTCTGTATGAAGATGATGAAGAAAACTCTCCCTTCGTGGAAGAAGTCCAAGGGGAGCCATCCCCAAATAATTTCAGGGAGCCGCGCCTGCCTGCATACAATGGAGAAACTAATCCTACTGTCCATCTTCAGGCCTTTGATTTGGCCATCGCTTTGAGGACCCTCTTGGATGCAACTAAATGCAAACTCCTTGTGACATCCTTTGATGGACAAGCAAGGGAGTGGTTCTATGGGTTTCCTCCCAAGTCAATTAATTGTTTCGCTGAGCTGCGCAGGGAGATTCTGCTCAGATTTTCCACTTCTAGAAAGAGAAAAAGTGGCCCGGCGGCCCTTTTTGAAATCAGACAGCGAGAAGACGAAATGTGGGCCCGTTTCGTGGATCGTTTTCAAAAAGAAAACATGGTGGTTCAGAATGTAGATCCAGATTTATACAGGGTGGCCCTGATTCATGGCTTGAGGGAAGGCCCCCTAAAATTCGAGGCAAACATTAGGGAGCCAAGAACTTATCAGGAAATGATAAGTTTGGCCAATATGTTCATACGGGGGGAAAAAGTAACCCCGGGTACGTCGCGAAATTGGTGAGCGACAAGGAGAAATCCAAATCATCCTTCATACATCCACAAGCGAACTAACCCCATTTCGAGCCCCGTTCCCAGAGGGGAAGAAATTACAAACAGAAGCAACCCTTCATCGACCATCAACGGTTTCAGGATCAGAAACCGCCGTTTGCCATCGCACCCGCTCCATCCATTTCTCTTCCTCAAATAATGCTAGTATACCTGCCACAGTATGTTGTGCAGCCATCTCCAGCTATTCCATCCACCCAGTATGATGATTCACAAGAATTATTTACTCCTCTCAATATTACCATGGACGAGGTCATCCAAATCCTTCAGAATAGGCCAGATTTTAAAAGGCCCGCTCCTCTAAAATCAGATGTTCGTAACCGAAATCTGAGTCTCTACTGTGAATATCACTAGGAGGGAGGGCATCTGACCAAAGATTGTCAGGCCCTCCGCTTATTGATAGAAAGGCTTTTGGGAGAGAGAAAGCTCTGAGGCCTAATCCAGAAGGAAGTGACTGCTGAACCAACAACTGAGAAAAAGAAGGAAACAGTTGAGGTAACTTAGGAGTGTGCCGACATTGAAGACGTCGATTGTTATGGAGATATTCATTCTTCAATTGAATGCGTAGAGGTAAATGATGTGGACCCCCTGGGGGACATCTACTGCATTCATGGAGGGGCTGGAGCTGAATCATCTCGAAAATCAAGTATTGCGAGAGTCCTGAAGCAAGAAGTGGCGGCAACCACAACTTCTACCCCTGAAAGCACAATCGTCACTTTCGGTCAAGATGACCTTCCTCCAAACGCCAATCCTTTTGACGACACCGTGGTCATCAAAGCTACTATTGAGAATTATACAGTTCTTAAAATTCTGATCGACACGGGCAGTTCTGTTAATCTCCTCTTCCGTCCAACTTTTGATGCCCTGAAGATTGGGAAGCCTCTGCTTTCCACCGAAGGGCCCCTTTATGGCTTCTCCTGAGAGAATAAGGAAGTGGAAGGTTCTGCGAAGCTCCTGGTTTCCCTGGGGGGAGTGGTGAAACTGATCAACTTCGTGGTGGTGGATGCCCCGAGCAATTATTGCGCCATCTTCGGAAGGCCCATTCTTAATGCCTTCAGGGCAGTAGTGTCACCTTTCCACCTTGTTCTTAAATTTGCTGTCGAGGGAAGGCAATACCGGGTCTGGAGCAACCCAAAAGTGGCTCGGGAATGTTACGTTCGAACCGTCAATTTGATTACCAACATTCCAGTTCCCGAGTCCACGGTTGAAGTTCTTGAAGTTGCTGAATCTTCAAGGGCTGCTGAGTAAAGGAAGGATCGAGAAGGGGCTCACCTGGAACCTGCCCAGACGACCCAAGATGTCCCCATTGCTGAGGGGGAGGACAAGAAGTTGATCATCAATACGGAGCTACCGGAAGAGGATAAAGTGCAGCTGATTTCCTGTCTTCTTGAGAACCTAGATATCTTCGCCTTGTTAGCGGAGGATATGCCAGGGGTAGATCCGGACGTGTCTTGTCATCATTTGAACATATCTCTTGACTTCAAGCTAGTCCAGCAGAAGAAAAGGGAAGTTGCAACCAAGATGGCAGTGCCTATCAGAGAGGAGGTTGCCAAGCTTCTGAAAGCAAACATTATTTCTGAAATTCAATACCCCACGTGGATGTCTAACGTTGTAATGGTAAAAAAATCAGGTGGGAAGTGGCGCATGTGCATGGCTTTTACAATACTTAATAAAGCATGCCCCAAAGATTGCTACCCTCTGCCTCGGATAGATGTTTTAGTAGATTCCGCGGTTGGGTATAATTTCATGAGCTTTCTCGATGCATTTTTTGGGTACCATCAAATCAAAATGCACAAACCTAATATCCCGAACACTTCTTTCATCACAAACGATGGGTGTTACTATTACCTCGTAATGCCTTTTGGTCTTAAAAATGTGGGTGCAACGTATCAGAGAATGATGGATACGGTTTTTAAATATCAAAAAGGCAGGAACCTTGAAGTTTACGTCGATGATCTCCTCCTCAAAAGTAAAACATTTTCAATACATTTGAAAGACCTCGTAGAGACATTCGCTACTCTACTGAGGTTCAAATTAAAATTGAACCCATTGAAATGTGTGTTTGGAGCAAATAAGGGGAAATTTCTCGGGCATCTCCTCACTCCTGATGGCCTTGCACCAAACCCAGATAAGGTGAAGGTCATCCTCGACATGACTCCTCCTCATAATACTAAGGAGGTCCAGCAACTTGGAGGAAGGTTGGCAGGGCTGAGCAGGTTCATTTCCAAATCAGGAGATAAAAGTGCTCCATTCTTTAAAACACTCCGAGGAGGATCAAAGTTTGAATGGAGAGAAGAGTGCAAAAAGGCTTTCGAACAGTTAAAAGTATAATTGACTTCAACCCCTCTACTTCAAAGCCCCCGTGTAGGGGAAATGTTGTTCTTATATTTGGGGGTCGGCCCAGATGCAGTGAGTTATGTCCTCGTCCGGGAGGAAAAGAAGAGACAGTTTCCGATATACTATGTCAGCCATATCCTCAAGGATGCAGAAACAAGATATTCGATCTTGGAAAAACTAGCTTTGGCTTTAGGTATGTCATCGCGAAGGCTTCACCCTTACTTTCAAGCTCATCCTATCCAAGTAATTACAAATCATCCTCTGAGAAGTATTCTTGAAAAGCCAGATCATTCAGTGAGACTGGCCAAATGGGCTATCGAGCTGAGCGAGTTTAAAATGTCCTACATTCCTAGAATGGCAATCAAAGTGCAGGTCTTGGCATATTTCCTGGTTGACACAACAGAATCTAGTCCTGAACAAGTGGATAAATCCCCTTTGGCTTGGGTTGTTTATGTGGATGGGGCTTCTGGTAAAAACTCTGTAGGAGCCAGAGTAGTTTTAATTAGCCCAAATGGCAACAAACTTGAATAGGCTATCAAGTTCTTCTTTCCAGTCACAAATAATCAGGTGGAGTATGAGGCACTTCTGGCTGGTTTGAGACTTGCAAAGGAACTGGGCATAGAACACGTGCATGTCAAAACTGATTCGCTAGTAATGGCTTCTCAAGTGTTGGGGAATTACGAAATAAGAGAGCCAATGCTGAGGAAGTATCTACTGCTGGCTAAGATGGAGATTAGAAGATTCAAATCATTCATCATTGAGCATATTCCCAGGACTCAGAACGAAGAGGCATATGAGTTGTCAAAGTTTGGTCTTCCATCAGGGGGAGTAACCTCTGAACTTTTCCATCTGGCAACAGAAGAAGGGGAACTCATGCAAATTGATCAGAATCCTTCCTGGAAGGATCCTTATGAGCTATTCTTATCAAAAGGAGAATTTCATCAATCCATCAAAGACAGAAAGAGATTCTGAAGAAAGGCAGCCTATTATTACTTAATAGCGGGAGTCCTGTACAGGAAAATTTTGATTTCTCCCTCGACACGGTGTGTTTCTGAGGAAGAAATTCCAACCATACTTCAGGAGGTTCATTCCGGGGAATGTGGTAGCCATTCAGGGGTAAAGACTTTGGAAAAAATAATCTTGAGGCAGGGATATTTCTGGCCAACCATGAGAAAAGATGCCGAAGCATTTTCCAAGCGATGTGTTCAGTGTCAGAAATTTGCTCCTCTTCCACATCTGCCCGCTCAATCACTTAGATCAATAACTGCGCCCCGGCCCTTCACAGTTTGGGGGAAGGATCTCATCGGACCCTTACCAATGGCTAGCGACCAGCGTCGTTTTATAATTGTGATGATTGATTATTTCAGTAAGTGGATTGAGGCAAAGGCATTGGCAAAAACTACAACGCAGGTCATCAAAAACTTCATTTGGGGAGAAATAGTTTGTAGGCATGGAATCCCGCTAGCAATTGTCACTGACAATGGCCCACAATTCAACAATTCAGAAATGATAAACTTCTGTGATCAGGTTGGAATTGATCTTCGGTTCTCCTCGGTACATCATCCCAAGACTAATGGCCAGGTTGAAGCAGCAAATAGGCAAATCCAGTAGCTTTTGATGAAGAGAGTTTTGGATCAAAGAAGGAATTGGGCAGAACAACTCCCTTCCATCCTTTGGACTCCCCGTACTACTCCATCTTCATCTACGGGGGAGACACCATTCAAATTATCTCATGGCTCGGAGGCAGTCGTTCCAATTGAATTTGAAGTGGTCACCCTCATAGTTGTATATGCAAAGGAGGGAGGAGAAGCATGGATAGAGGCTAATGATGAAGCTAACAAATACAATCTGGATTTTATTGAAGAGCTTCAGGATGAAGCAACAATCAGGTAGGAGGAAGTGAAAAGAAGAATGGACAAATACTTTGACAAAAATGTCAGGGTTAAACATTTTGTAGTTGGTGATGTTGTACTAAAGAAAGTTGATGTCGCAGCTAGGACAGGCAACGTGGGAAAACTAAATCCCAACTGGGCAGGTCCTTTCATTATCAAAGAGGTCCTAAAGAGCGGGGCTTATCACCTCCAGACAAGAGAAGGAGAGGACATCTCTCGCACCTGGAGCGGTGACGATTTTAAACGGTTCTATCCTTAAAATGTTTTCTTCATTTCTTGCATTTTTTTAGATATTCAATAAAAAGCCCCATACCGACACTTTTCCATGTCTGGTGATTCTTTTACAATATATATATATATATATCTCCCTCACTGAACCGCGGAGACATCGCCAAGTTCTGCTCGAACCCCCTCGGATTATAGTCACTAGCGTAAAACCACGAAGATCATGTGTAGCGGGGAGTTTTCGCACACGTGTAGTGGTAGCTTGCCAATTCCCGTGCGGTGGTCTTCGGAACCTTGGATCCCGGCTGATATCTAACACACCCCTGCATCAAGGGAGGTCTAGGTGAATGTTATCTCTATCATGCCCCGAGAGGGATATAGTTATAGCTTTGATGATCTTTCTGAGGAAAGCATTGTTCGCCGCCTAGGCCCACCTGCCCAACTGATAATCTTAGTCTGTGACCATCGAATGCTCCTAGGTACTCTAAAGCGATGCCTAAATTGGACCCACAATTGAGTTGATCTCTCTGAGGAAAGCAATGTTCGCCGCCTAGGCCCACCTGCCCAATTGATCAACTCGTCTTGTAACCCTAGGCAAGAGAGCAGTTGAGTCATTTACAGCCCTTATGACCACTTGAGGAAAGCAATGTTCGCCGCCTAGGCCCACCTGCCCACTTGGTAATCTTGGTCTGTACTTACCTTTTTATTTATTTCTACAACTCTTATGGCCACTTGAGGAAAGCAATGTTCGCCTCCTAGGCCCACCATCCCACTTGGTCATCTGAGTCTGTAGCCGTTTCTTATTTCATTACAGGAAGTTATCTCATCTCATATGGTCCTTCTGGACCATTTGGGAGAAAACATGATTTGTATATAGCAGACCGGGCGGTTTGATAATTAAACCGATCGGTTTGCGATAAGAAGGTACAACATAATGTATCAGGCGGTTTGATTATTAAACCGATCGGTTTGAGATAAGCAGGTACAGCATAATGTATCAGGTGGTTTTTAAAATCTCTAAACCAGTCGGTTCAATCATATCGGGCGGCTTAAAACTGGTCAGTTTTATAACGGGTTATCATAAAATGCCATAAGGCAGGGATCAGGATATCAAGTATAACCGTGACCGTCGGTCTTTTCATTCGATCTGTAATTCTATCATCCTTATGGGTATCATTTCTGTCCGCTCGGTTAAAAACAGGCTTTTCACAGTAAAGTGATTATGATTCATATGGGGATGGAAATCATTACCAAGTATCAAGTCACTGACAGCCCGAGTTATATATTGGCCGCACGGGCAAATCAATTAATGTTTATACTCACAAGAATAGGCCTTACAGGAATCTGAATTATAGGTCAATCGAATTGAATACTAACCGCGTGACCTGTTGGTTGCTTTCTTATGACTTGGTATTCTCTTTTTTGTGAAGCAATTATGTAAAGCCGGGTAATAATCGCGCGGCTTGGTCTCAAATACATGGAGTCATCTAATCGCACAGGACACATTCAAATCGCATAAATCAATAATCGGGATTTTATAGCGGCTTAAAGTTGCGTTCGGTTTCTGGTTATCTCGAGACATTCATAACAAGATCATTCAGAGCTTGAATTTCTATCCTCTCAATTATATATTGAAACCGCATCGATTATTCATCAAGATATCATGATTGATGTTTTGTTGGGTTATATCAAATTCGCCGAGTCAGGATCGAAGAGACAGGCCGCCCGAGCAGACTTTACAGTGTTCTCAAAGTTCAATGATCTGACCGATCGGGTTGTTATTAAACCGCACGACCTGGTTAAAAGAGAAGGAGACCGCAACGATCACAAGCAAGCCGCAGAAAATGAATAACTAAACAGGTAAAACTTTCCATTTATTGTCAAAATGTCTTTACATCATTTTATAACCGACCGGCTAACAAAATCAAGGCGCCGGTTATGCAAAATAAAAGCAAAATACAAAAGATAACAATTATGTTTACTCATCCGGCTTGAGCTTTTTTGACGCAGGCGAGCTTGAGTCTTCGCTACCATCAATCACAACATCAAGAGAGTATCCTTCGCTGCTCGTCGAGGATGAACTGCTCAGGTCGCCTGACTTACGCTAGGGTTCTTCTCCAGAATCGCTGGACTCTGAACCTGAGCTGCTTTCTTCCTCCCCGTTAGCCGCAGCGGGCTCCTCAGCGCCTTCTTCATCCTAATCATCGCTCTCCTACTCCGAGCTGGTCCCATCGACCTTATTCTTTCCTTTAGCTTGCCTCCTGATCTTGTCCAACTTCTTCTGCAATGTCGGATAGGCGCCAAAGAAGGTGAAATTCTCGAACCCGGGCGCAAACCCACCGAGCTCTCTCAGGCGGTCAAAGGCCCCGTCAATCCCCTCGGCTACGTGAGGGAAGAGCTCTTCTGGTAGACTGGGTCCGTCTCATCATATTTTTTCTGCAAAAAGGAATAAAGGTGAGACCGCATGGTTTGAGGAACGAAAGAGTTGGCTAACAAGGTGATAACTTACCAACTCCGCCTCCTTCAGTCGCGCGACCTCTTTTTTCAATTCGATATTCACCTTCTCCATATGATCATATGCCATGATCTATCTTTTGAAGGTCATACCCATGAAATGATTGGTGATGAAGCTCTCAGCACCAACCCGCGCGTCCTGCCGAGTGAGCTCTTCCTCAGGGATCTTCCTTAACCTCCTGAAGTTTCGCCGGCCATATAGGGCAATGCCGGCGACTTCTGCATGTCGGCCAGATTTTTTGTTCGCCCAGTGGGGGAGCGCGGTGGAGACTTGAACACCATCACCGTCTGGATGCCAGGACAAGACCGTGCGGCCTTTCAAGTCATTCACCTTGCTGAACAAATGGAGAGAAGAGAAGTCGCCAGAAGAGGCCAAATCCTCGCCATCAGACATCAGCGACTTGTTTTTTCCAAGCCTCTGGCTCTTCTCCCTTTGAGTCAGGATCAAGCCGGCCAGACTGACCGGCTTGTTCTTAGGAAGGACGGCTTCAGCTGTAAAAGAGAAGTAAAGGAATCAGAACAAAAGGCCGTGCGGTCAATATCAGAGTAGGAAGCCAGTTGAAAGAAAACTTACTGTCTTCAGACCGGACGTTCTCCAACTCAGAGAGCAGCAGAATGTAGTGATCTACATTAATCCGCTCATTTTTAAGGAGCGTGTAGGTGTCCATCTCAATCTTGTTGATGGCAATTTGTTGAAAAACTTCCTCTGGCCGCACCTGCGGGTTGGGATTTAACAGGCCAAGTCGGCCTTCAATATCAAGTACCTCTCTGACCAGTCCGTAACCTTGTTCGTGAGGTTAACCATCATCAACCCCCTACAGCCAAAGTACAAGTGGCCCTTAAACACCTTCGTCTCAGAATCAGGGATAGCTCGCACTGAGAAGATCTTCCTGAAAAGGTCCATTGAAAAGCGGACTCTCTCAGACCGCAGGTAGGAGATAAAGCTACATATGTCCGCTATCGAGTTAGGGGAGAGTTGCCCGGGAACAACCCCATAATGGTCAAGGACCATGGCGAGTTCAATAGGGATTGGTATCTTGAAGCCGCAGTCAAAGTGGTCGATTGGGATGGCGATCTGATTGGGGGCAGAAGAGTTTATCTGCTCATCACAGAGTGGAAGCAGCGCGAGCAGCGTACTCCCTGCCATATGTTTTTCCACAAACTCGTCCAGCTCCGCCTTGGTTAAGCAGCATTCCTCATGGTCGGCCGAATGGAAAGCTAAGGCCGCATCAGACCGTGTGGCAGACACCTTTTCAGGTCGCTTCGGCTGGTGCTTAGCTCCCATCTTAAGATACTGTTGAATGAGTCTTCGGAAGGGCTGCTACTTATAGAGTCAGTGATCTGCATTTAGCGAAGTCAAATCGCGGCTAGCATAACCAACCCGTGCAGGCAGAATTTCACATAGTTAAGCCAGTTTCTGAACTGCAAACCACAAAAATAAAATCAAGAAAAGCGGTTAATGAACAGCAGAAACAAGTCGCTCGACTTACAAAGCAATTCACATACATTTATAAATTCTAAATAAGAAAATATAAGCATTCAAATAACAGACCGCACGGTCTGCAGAGCAAATCTGACATCATAAAGTTATGTTTAATGTTTAAAGTTGTCCAAAGGACCGAATAAAATAATATTACAAGCATTGTTTAAAACCGCTCATTACTAGCGGGCATCATTCAGAGCATCCTCTCGATGAAGTCGGGCGACATGATCACTGACTTGAAGAACGGTACCATGCATCTGATTGAATCTATGATGAAGGTGGTTTATAATGCTGTGAAGCCGCGCAGCATCTCGCTCGACTCGTACGGCCGGAATGATGCGAGCAAGCAAAGCCGCTGCGGTCTCACTTACATTAGAAGCGGTATCAGCTGTCCCAACTGCTGGAAGAGATGAACTCATCCCAACAGCCGGGCGGTTTGATCCACAAAGCCCTTCATCAGTTGTATTAAGAGGTCGCCGGCTTCCGTCCACTTCCCTTGTCAGATGAAGGTATTTATCTCTATAATATGCACAGTCATCTTCGAGTTTTTGGATCTCCTTCTTTCATTTGTCAAGCCAAACGGTCAATGCAGCGACCTAGTCCTGCTGTGCCCTCTCCTTCTCCTAACTTTCTTTCCTTTCGGCCTCTAGCGCAACCCGCATTGCAGTATTTTCATCCTGGGCGGCCTTCTCCCGCTCCTCGAGGACCTTCACCTATTGCTTGAGGATCTCAAAGTTGCCCTGGAGAGCGGCTAACTCCTCCACCAGCCGGTTATCCGAGTTCGATAAAAAGCATGGATAGATGAAGTCAGTGGAGGAAGGCAAGCCACCAAGTCGCCTGGCTTCGGAATGGGTTCTTGATCGTCTGCAGCAAAAAAGACACGGTCAGAAAGATCGAGCGAATATAATTTGAATAAAAGGGGTATTACTGAATGAAGACCACTCATTTCGAACTCTTCTCACTTACAAGCCGCAACGGTGGGATTAAGGTTCGAATGAACAGATCGCCTCGCTTCCTCAGGATCCATCCTTCGGCGCTGCTCTCTCCACGACCTCTCATTCTGCCTTCGCTTAGCAGCCGAGAATTGAGCAGAAGAGGGAAAGAAGCTCGGTGGCGGGTTCAGTATCAAGTCGCTTAGCTTTTTTCGAGACCACGTTTGGAAAAAACGAACAGGTCGGTAACTCACGACTTCTTTACCTTGTGCAAGAAGATTGAGCGGCGGCGGCGGCGGCGGCGGCTTGTCCAGAAGCTCTCTCGCCCTCTCCGCCTTCACTTTCATAAGACGCAATCCAGCCATCACGAGGTCCTCAGAGGCCAGATCGGCCTTCTCAATTCTGGTCGCGTCCTCGCCAGGGCGGTCAATCTCATTCAAGTTGGCAGGAGCGTTAAGTAGTTCGTCCTGCTTCTTAAGGGAGTCAAAATCCTTGATGATATCGCTCACAGTCATGCTATGCGTAGAAGTAGAAACCTGGTCGCCCGACTTGGTGGAATGAGTTATCAGTCCCTCAGAGACTTCCCTTTCATGTGCCTTATTTTGAAGGTTGCCAGCTCCCGGTTTCCTCGAGGCCGCTCTATTCTTGGCCTTTACACTCTTGTCCTTCTCAAGAGCCTATCTGTTGTCGTCTCAGCCCTTTTCCTCTTCTTAGCCGATTCCTGGCCAGCTTGTTGTGAAGGGATAGGACTGTCCTCGACATTTACTACCGAGCTTTGCTATTCGATCGGCTTGGGAGAGTCAACCGCATCTTGATGCAAAAAACTATATCCGCAAACGATAACGGCAAGTGTACCGTATCGAATGTAGTATAGGTTATAAAAAACCAAGGTCGTATTAGACTCGGGGCGGTTGATTACTCTTACTTCAGAAAATCTCCCTTATTTTATCGAATAAAACTTGGGTTGGTTGTTTGCAAGAAAGAGAAATAATTTGTTAAAACTATGATTAAAGAACTAGCACTCGACCTTGAATCACCTTGGAAAAATAAATAAATTAAGAAATAAAACTTCTAATTCTCTTTAAAAGAATTGCTTGACCGTGGAGGTTCCCGAATTATAAACGTACCTCTCTCGAGGATACGCCCAACTAAGATTAGGTTGATCAACCGAACTCTCATTCTATAATTGAAACCCCTAAACTTGCTTTAACGAAGTGAACCCCTCTATTGGATTTGACTACAATCCGGGAGATTTATGTCGTCCTCTCTCGAGGAGTGCATTCAAATCTCTTTATCCTTGAAATGATTGATTCGAACTCAAAACCTCTCAGTTATTAGACTATGAAAACAAGAATGAGATTTATATATCGATAATATAATCTCAATCAAATTAAATTCAAGGATAAATCTTAAGCGATCTACAAAAGAGAGAAAAAGTTCTAAACAAAATTATGAATTATTTTTTTCCTTGGATCATCTCGACCGAGTACTGATGAGTCCCATTTATATACACATTTATGGGCTCATCTGGGTCGTATTTCTAGTCGATGCACCACACTTTAGGCATGTTTTCGATCATATTTGTTATTCCCTGCTAGGTGCACTCTTAGGCCCATTTCGGTGTGCATTTGCGCTCCATGTTATTGAGGGTAAGCCCATGGTGCTCCCCAATTCTTTTTCTGTGTCTATTTGGTGCTGGAGGTGTATTCCCAGCTGGTATGTCTTATGTGCAGGTGGTCAGATCGTCCCATTTTCCCCCAAAGTTTATGTCTGTGCATATCACACGGTCGTGCATTTCCTTGACGCACGGACGGTTGCGATCGTGCGTCTGTATCTGGGCAGAAAACGGACAATCTGAGTTTAGTCGTGCGTTTTTACGCACGGGCGGATTTGCCCGTGTGTGAGTAAAACGCACGGTTGACCTGTTTCCTCCTGTTTTTAGTCATTCTGTATTTACCCGTGCGTTTTTACGCACGGGCGGATTTGCCCGTGCATGAGTAAAACGCACGGGCTGCGCAGCGTCTCCCTCAAGTTAGAATTTATCAATTAATAACGCACGGTTCACGCACGGTCGTGCTTTCGACCGTGCGTGACCATTTTTTTTCCTGATTAGTATATAAAGCAAGATAAGCCACTGTCAACTGGGAGAGCTCTAAGGGGAGCAGGAAATCAGGTCCTTGCCGGCGTTTCTGAGGTCTGAAGGCTTCTCCTTCACCCCGACCACCAAGGAGACCATTTTCCGGCGATTTCCACCACCATTCTTCCATTTGGGAGCGTTGGCAACCATTCTCCACCAAGTGTTCAAGCATTCCTTGTCGTAGGAAGCCATAGAAGTGTTGTAGGTCGTTGGAGCGGTGACATCCTCCATCGAGTCTGCACACCATCTGAGGGTCGAGACCGGAGAGAGCCCGGCAACCTCTCATTCCGGCTGAGAACCCATGATGCGGTGATATCTTCCTATTGGTCCTCTCTAAACTTGATGCTTGTGTTTTCTTTGTGTTGTTGTAATGGACTATTGATTAGCTTAAAGTTATAGATCTTTTATGATGTTCATGTGCAATGATGCGGTGGGAGAATAGCATTTTCCTTGTTGTGATTTTCTGAGTTCGTTGTGTGTGAATCCCTAGCAATTGCTAGTGGTGATGCTTGGAGAAGAGGTGTGTGCGTCCCTCACCTGTCAAAGTTACGTTCCTTCCAGGCGCCTCCCGAAGCACGACTTCGTGGCCGTTGCATCCATCCCGCCTTGCGAAGGGGAGTTTTGACCGGCATCTCTCTTTTCCGCATTAGCTTAGGAACCAAATCACAATGCCCTTGTTTTTACTTTATTCGCTCGTGTAACGATCGATTCACCACGTGTTTCGATCACCAAAACCTGCATTCCTTGAGAGACGATATTCGGGGAAGCTATTCCCAATTTTATTACTTGACAGCGATCGGTGAACTTGCCGAATACGCATCAAGTACTAATGGAAATTTAGCTACTCATGGAGATGGAGTAATTAAGAGAAATAAAAGAGTACATAATGGAAAAGAGAATAGATTAAGAGAAAAAGGAACTACTTTTTATTGATTTGCAAAAGAAATTACAACTAGGAATTAAAAATTACAAGCTAGGAATTGAAAGAACAAGCTAAGAAGGAAGATTACAAGCTTAAGAATGACAAAAACAGTGCAAGAAAATAAGCTAGAACTCCAAAACTTCGGCCCTGAACTTCTGGAAAAGCACCCTTTAAATAGCTGAAAATTTAGTGTTACACGCCCTTGGTCACGCCAGTGACCAAGGGTGTGTAAGGGGCGTGATTTGCTGTGAGCGGAGAAGGCGCCGTCTGGCTTTAATGCAGGCGTTACGGACGTGTCACGCCCTAGGTCACGCCCGTGACCTAGGGCGTGTAATCTTAAAAACTCGCTGCTAGCGGGAAATCTTTGGCGGGAAGGCGCGCGGGGCGAGTCACGCCCGTGTCTGGATGTCACGCCCCCATGGTCACGCCCGTGACCTGGGGCGTGTAACTTTAATTGATGTGGCAGGCGTGCTGGCAGCTGGTGGCGGGGTTCCGGCCGTGAATTGGATGTCACGCCCTTGGTCACGCCCGTGACCGGTGGCGTGTACTTGAACATTCGTCGAACTCTCGCCTGTTCTTCGATCTCTTGACTTTTCATCGAACGCAGCAGCCAGGGTCACGCCCTTGGTCACGCCCTTGACCTGGGGCGTGTACTTGGCGAATTCTTCACGGAACGACCCCGAAGTGGCAGAATTGGGTCTAGAACACATCTAGGCTGTCACGCCCTTGGTCACGCCCGTGACCTTGGGCATTACGTGACAATTCTGCTCAAAATGCCCAAAAAACCTGCAAAACATAAACTAAGCTTAAATTAGTCGAAGAAATTAAAAAGGAACAGATTAAATAAGAAAATACATATAAATTATATAAATTCAATTTAAAACTATATTAAAATAATACTAAGAGATGAGTACAAACTGTACTCATCACCTCTCCTCTCTCATCACTTATCTTCAGTTGAAATACCCCAGAAGGAGTAACCTCCATATTAAAAGAACCGCCACTGTCAATCTTTGAAAGAATGACTTCAGAATTCGTCTTATCTAAAAGGGGGGCAGACCGACCGCCTGGTCAGAAGGAGAAGGCAAATTAGCTGGGGGTGGGTTGGAACAACCTGCTCCACCCTTGGTCGATAAATCATCTGTCAATAAAAGGGCCATCTCGGCCGGCTTCCGTATAGAAGCGATAGTAACCATTTGATCGACTTTTTCGGGTTGAGGAGCCATCTTCTTCTTCTTCTTTTTCTCCTTTGAGCGGTTTCCCCCGCGGTCTTTACTCGTTTTCTAATGACCTTCAAACTCAGCCATGAGATTCACCATCTTGATTGCACAGTCTATCCGGAAGGTTCTGACCGCAAGGGGCGAGTAGCGACCCGTGATAACGCAGCAATTATGCGAAAAAGGAAGCTTCCAGATTATTTTATAACCTACAAGGCATGGTCGGCGCGGTCTCCGACTAGAACTAATATTTTCGAAATCTCTTCAGGATTTGAAAATATGCGGGGATTATGTTTACCCAGAAGACCGCCTCTGAGTAGCACTTCTCGCAGAACGGGCGGTCTGAGGAGGCAAGTCGCCCGGTTCGGATTCAACAGGTCCCATCAGCACCGACCAGTACAAACCGGGCGGTATTATAGAATTCTGGTCGCCTCCAAGGATTGAAGACTTTGAAGGATCAAGTCCAGAGGGCAAGCCGCGGTCCCAGGTCGGAGGACGCCCGGGTTGCATCATTGACTTGATCGCAGCGTCTCTCATCTCCGGCCATACAGATCGGATGTGCAAGCCGCCAAGACCGCGCGGCTTCTTTCTTTTCTCCTTTATGTATCCCGTCACCGCCTGCCCGATTCTCCTGTACCCGGGCAGGCGGTTATTTTATCCCTGCCCATTCGGGCAGGCCCCCGAGCCTATAAATATGGGGCGGCGATGTTCCCAAGAAATGCACACTCGAATCCTCGAGCTCGCTTGTTAGAGCCGCGGTCTCGAGTTTACTGTCTTGCGACCTGTCTGACCGGCCGTCTTCTCCTTTCCTGCTTCTGTAACCCGCTGTAACTTCTTCATTTGAATCAAAGGAAAGCCCGTCACAAGAGTGGCATTCACCATGAAGGGCAAAGTTTGTCCTCGACCGCTGCCAGCGGTCTAACTCTCTTTAACCAAATAGTAACCGACAACCCGCAGCCTCCGATTTCCTTCGGAGGTGCATTTCCGGATTCAACAGCGGGACAGGCCGCTTCTAGGTGTAGTCTGGTTATTTCTAGCTGCCGGTTTAGTCCCCCCACTTGCCCGTCCCTCTATTTAGGCTCGAGGGTGCTATTTATAGGTCTAGGTTAGTGTCGTCACCGTCGGTGAGCCGGTGGCCAGATGTCTACCCACGCGGTTTGACGAAGGAGGGCACTATGGGCGGTTTGAGGAAGACCGCCGCCAAGTTGGGCGGTTTGACGAAGGCCGCCCTATGGGCGGTTTGAGGAAGGCCGCCCCCAAGCTGGGCAGTTTGACGAAGGCCGCCTATGGGCGGTTTGAGGAAGACCTCCCCAAAGCTGGGTGGTTTGACGAAGGCCTATGGGCGGTTTGAGGAAGACCGCCCCAAAGCTGGGCGGTTTGACGAAGGCCGCCCCTATGGGCGGTTTGAGGAAGACTGCACCCAAGCTGGGCGGTTTGACGAAGGCCGCCCTATGGGTGGTTTGATGAAGACCGCCCCCAAGCTGGGCGGTTTGACGAAGCCGCCCTATGGGCAGTTTGAGGAAGACCGCCCCAAGCTGGGCGGTTTGACTAATGGCGCCCCTATGGGCGGTTTGAGGAAGACTGCCCCCAAGTTGGGCGGTTTGACAAAGGACGCCCTATAGGCGGTTTGAGGAAGACCGCCCCAAGCTGAGCGGTTTGACGAAGGCCGCCCTATGGACGGTTTGAGGAAGACCGCCCCCAAGCTGGCCGGTTTGACGAAGGTCGCCCCTACGGGCGGTTTGAGGAAGGCCGCCCCCAAGCAGGGCAATTTTGAATCTTCTTAACCGCGTAACCTATAAGAGAAAGGCAGGAAAAATCTCCTAGGAAAGGATCGCCGATTTCTGGGTCAACATAATCCCCGCACTTTTTCAAGTTTCTAAGAAACTTCGAAAAAGTAGGTACTGAACCACAAAAATCGTGATCCGTCTGTGGTAAACTGTTAAAAAACTGAGAAAGAGAGAGAGAACGAGTGCCTGATGCCTCTCCACAAAGAAATTGGTGAATGCTCATTGTTTCTCCTAGAGGGAACTTGTGAACACCTGCTGATCTCTGCAAAAGAGAACTTAGAGCAGGTATAAAAGAAATTGCATAACGCGAGTACCTGATAATAACTCGCGATCACCTGCCAATTTCTGCAAAAGAGAAGTCAAAGTAGGCATTAAAGAATCTAACGCGAGTACCTGAATAGAACTCGTGATCACCTGCTAATCTCTGCAAAAGAGAACTCAAAGCAGGTATACAATATAACGCGAGTACCTGAAAAGAACTCGCGAACACCTACTAATCTCTGCAAAAGAGAACTGAAAGCAGGTATACAATATAACGCGAGTACCTGAAATGAACTCGCGAACTCCTGCTAATCTCTGCACAAGAGAACTCAAAGCAGGTATACAATATAATGCGAGTACCTGAAAATAACTCACGAACACCTGCTAATCTCTGCAAAAGAGAATTCAAAGCAGGTGTACAATATAACGCGAGTTCCTGAAGAGAACTCGCGAACACCTGCTAATCTCTGCAAAAGACAACTCAAAGCAGGTATATATTATAATGGGAGTACCTAAAAAGAACTCGCGAACACCTGCTAACCTCTGCAAAAGAGAACTCAAAGCAGGAATAAAATATAATGCGAGTACCTGAAGAGAACTCGCGAACACCTGCTAATCTCTACAAAGAGAACTTAAAGCAGGTATAAAATATAACGCGAGTACCGAAAGAGAACTCGCGAACACCTGCTAATCTCTGGAAAAGAGAACTTAAAGTAGGTACAAAATATAACGCTAGTACCTAAAGAGAACTCGCGAACACCTGCTAATCTCTGCAAAAGAGATTTGAAAGCAGGTATACAATATAACACGAGTACCTAAAGAGAACTCGTGAATACCTGCTAATCTCTGCAAATAAGAACTTAAAGCAGGTACAAAATATAACGCGAGTATCTAAAGAGAACTCGTGAACACCTGCTAATCTTTGCAAAAGTGAATTGAAAGCGGGTATAAAATATAACGCGAGTACCTGAAGAGAACTTGCGAACACCTGCTAATCTCTGCAAAAGAGAACTGAAAGCAGGTATACAATATAACGCGAGTACCTGAAGAGAACTCGCGAATACGTGCTAATCTCTGCAAAAGAGAACTCAAAGCAGGTATTAAAGAATTTAACGTGAGTACCCGAAGAGAACTCGCGATCACCTGCTAATCTCTGCAAAAGAGAACTGAATGCAGGAATAAAATATAACGCGAGTACCAGAAGAGAACTCACGAACACTTGCTAATCTCTGTAAAAGAGAACTGAAAGTAGGTATATAAAAGAATTCAACGCGAGTACCTCACCTGCTAATCTCTGCAAAAGAGAACTCAAAGTAGGTATATAAAAGAATTCAACGCGAGTACCTGAAGAGAACTCGCGAACACCTGCTAATCTCTGCAAAAGAGAACTTAAAGCAGGAATAATATATAACGCGAGTACCTAAAGAGAACTCGCGAACACCTGCTAATCTCTATAAAAGAGAACTGAAAGCAGGTATAAAATATAACGCGAGTACCTGAAGAGAACTCGCGAACACCTGCTAATCTCTGCAAAAGAGAACTTAAAGCAGGTATTAAAGAATTTACCGCGAGAACTTGAAGAAAACTCGCTATCATCTGCTAATCTCTGCAAAAAGAGAACATAAAGCAGGTATGAAAATAATTTATAACGCGAGTACCTGAAGAGAACTCACGATCACCTGTGGATGTTCATATGCGATCTTCTGTTTTTTAGCATTATTCCTAAAAAACCATAAACCCTTT
Source organism: Dactylorhiza incarnata (assembly GCA_033032865.1). NCBI lineage: Eukaryota > Viridiplantae > Streptophyta > Magnoliopsida > Asparagales > Orchidaceae > Dactylorhiza > Dactylorhiza incarnata. The sequence goes on from JAWHQI010000098.1 coordinate 8,378,320, forward strand.
TTAAAAACTGTCAGAGAAAATATCCCCACAAGTGTAGACAATAAATATTAGATCGTGCGATCAACTTTCAGTCCGAGCGGCTAGGAGTTTGATCCCTCGTTATGCGAGAATTCCATATGAATAATTACCCGGTTATCATGAAATGTTGTCTGGACGGTTTATCACTTTAGTTCTAAAATAGATCATGATTCAGTGAAAATGAATCACGACATGAAACTACCAGAGATAATATCTTCACAAGTTCTAGTTGTAAGCAATAAGTTGTGAAACAAGAATGTATTCCAGATGACTAATAAGCCCATACTCTAACTGTTCATGATTTTGAGATGAGTGATCGGCTTGACGTCATGAAATATGATAACATTTTTAGTAGGTAGGAATAGTTATCTATTAGGGTGAAAACCTTGAGTCGATTGTCTCGAGTCAGAAATACTGCCTTGCGGCGTCCTATAATAACCTGCTTTCTAACTTTAAAGCCATTTTTCACAAACTGTTATTCTCATTTAAGCCAATCGGCTCAAGAGATAAAACTGCACAGTCTTAAGATTATGAACCTTTAAGTGACCCAATAGGCAAACCCTTGTACCTGTTAAGTACTGCTTTCCTCGAATGGTTATAAAAACCATAAAATGAAAAGAACCCTCCTATAGAGAAGAAGAATTACAGACTCAAGTAACCAGTGGGCAGGTGGGCCTAGGTGGTGAACATTGCATTCCTCAAGTGTTCACAAGAACTGTAAGAGAAAAAGAACTTCCTGTAGAGAAGTAAAGATAATTACAGACTCAGATGACCATGTGGGCAGGTGGGCCTAGGCGGCGAACATTGCTTTCCTCAGAGAGATCAACTCAGTTGTGGGTCCCCTATAGGCTCCGCTCAAGGGTTCCTTTCGAAGTTTTCGATGGTCACAGAATAAGATGATTAGTTGGGCGGGTGGGCCTAGGCAGCGAACATTGCTTTCCTCAGAAAGATCATCAAAGCTGTAACTATATCCCTTTTGGGTCATGATAGAGCTAACATTCACCTGAACCTCCCTTGATGCAGAGGTGTGTTAGATATCAGCCGGGATCCAAGATTCTAAAGACCACCGCATGGGAATTGGGAAGCTACCACTACACGTGTGCGAAAACTACCGGCTACACATGATCTTCGTGGTTTTACGCTAATGACTACAATCCAAGGGGGTTCGAGCAGAACTTGGCGATGTCTCCAGGGTCCAGTGAGGGATATATAAAAAATGTAAAAGAGTCACCAGACAAGGAAAAGTGTCAGTATAGGGCTTCTCATTGAATATCCAAAAATGGAAGAAATGAAAAAACATTTAAGGAAAAAAGCATTTGAGATCGTCACCGTTCCAGGTGTGCGAGATGTCTTCTCCATCGTTTGTCTGGAGGCGAAAAGCCCCATTTATCAGTACCTCCTTGATGATGAATGACCTTGCCCAGTTGGGATTTAATTTTCCGACATTTCTAGTCCTGGCTGCGGCATCTACTTTCTTAAGCATGACATCACCAACTGCAAACTGTTTAACTCTGACGTTTTTTGTTAAAGTATTTCGCCATTCTTCTTTTTACTTCCGCCTGCCTGATAATTGCTTCATCTTGGAATTCTTTATGAAGTAGCCACCTCAAGGGCTTGTAGATGAAAAATTGGATCACTTATCCCAGAATAGATTGGTAGACGGGGATCTTTGAAATCACTTGGTGCTACTTTCCAACAAATTTTATATGATAATGGGTAAGACTCTTGCTCCTCTCATGTAGGGATTATGAATCTATCAACTAGGCAATGCGGATTACCCATACTAACCTTATGAGACTCATGATGTGGAATAGAGAGTTCTGCTTCTGGTTGTAACAAATGTTCTAAATGATTGCTAGAGGGCTTGTTGTTAGCAGCTGCTGCAGTATTAAGTTGAGAATCCACCTGTCTCTGGGGTTGAATGTTCTCCACTAATAGGAGGTTGATGTCGCAATTTTGTACCACCATTTCTGGTTGATTGAAGGGAGGCTCAAAGCCTTTTGACGGATGTTCCATGAAAACAGGAATTGTCGAAAGAGAAAAGTTGCAATAACTTCTAATTGGAGTCAAATTTTTGCGATTTGAGGGCTAAAATTTTAGGTCGATCTGGTCGAGGCGAGCTTTGAATTTCTGATTTCCGACACTCGAATCAAAAGTTATGGCCGTTTTAAAATTGAATGTATTTTAGGCCAAATCTCGCATCTTCATAGCAACTGTTGTTCATCAACAACTCACAATCTGAAGGTCGCGTCTGTTGAATCCAAAATTGTCCCTAATGTTGAAACCGATATCTCGGTCTCTGTGGAGTTCGGGGTCCCAAAAAAGGGGTGACCGCGCACTTACTACGCTCAAGTAAATAATCTAGACACAAGACTAGAAACTCGAAGTACAGATCCAAGGTCTCAGCGTGGAGGTCCCACCGCACACCCGGAAGACTAACCAACTCTTCCCCTCCTAAGCCAAAGGATGAGCTAAGACACCTTTGGAGGGCTCTCTTGGCCGGCCAAAATCAGAGCCGACCCATTCCTCTCCATAGGTGCACCTCCCTGGATCTATGCAAAGCCTTTTTTGTCCGGTCGACCAATATCGTACTCCCGCCTAACAATTTTACTATACGCAGACCAAATGGGGCTGCCAACAGTATGACTCCGCTGTTCCGGGAGACTATTAGCGAACCCTCAAGGGCTACCAAATAAATTTTCCTCTAGGCCCCCACCGTGCGAGGGGTCCACGGGGACTCCACTTGACTACGATTGAAAAGATAAACAAAGAACATACGTCACAGATTACAGGAATATGAATTCCATACTTTGGCACACAGGCCGGCAATATAAATAAATAAGGCCTTCTCGGGCCGGCACAACCTTGGGCTTAAACCTGTTATTTTCTGCTTTGTTCTACAACACATGTACGCCAACGTCCTGCCAAGCGGTGGCAAGCTGAACATCGATCAACTACAATGGGCCAAAGCCTTATCGACCCTACCCCTTTTTTTTGGGTGGCAATATTTCGCCCCTGCAAGCAAGTAGTATGCAACTTCCTTGGAGTCTTCTCCGGGAACCCTAGAACATCACCAATCCGGATTGACATATCCGGATGGGCTTCACACAGCATGCCTAAATCCGTACTCGCGCTTCTGGACGCTAATGCAATTACAAGCGGGGACATACAAGTCAACCTGTAACGCCCCTGATTTTCGTTAATTATTTTACGTGCCCGCTGTGACGTAATTTTGGCGTAAGGGCGTTACGTCAGCTCGTCGAGTACTGTGTTGAGACTTAGCTTAGTTAAAGTATGTCTTGTAGATCGAGCGTGCGAGATTTCGCATCGTTTCGAGTTAAGGTAGAGATTTTTGGGTGGATATCAAGATTTTAGCTTTGGGAGGCTTTAGCCCGAGTTGGGCCCGTAGGAATTGAATTCTGACTTCGCCGTTGGATTCGTAGCGCCGTGTTTCAGTTAAGGTGCGAATTTCGTAGAAATCTGAGGTGATCTAGTTTCCCTCGCGGTTTTAAGTAAATGGGGGACTTAATTAATTAATTAATTAATTAATTAGGGTTTCTATATAAATCCTAAAATCCCTTTCCCCTATTCATCTTCTTCCTCCCTCGATCAAATCAGCCGCCGAGCGAAAGGGCGAGTGCGGAGCTTCGAGGAGCGTTCGATCGGCGATTTCTAGGGCTGTAGTAGTCGGAATCGCGTTTGGAGAGTAGATTTGGAAAGCTCTCGGCGAGATCTTCGTTCTAGCGGTAAGCTTTTCCCATTTTATGGAATTTTTGGAGTTAGGGTAGTGACCTAACCCCTTCTTTCGACCCGAAAAGTTTCAGGAATCTGTGCTCATGTGTTTCCCTAGCCGATCCATAGCTTTCGGAGCGGAGATCTTCGAGTTTGCAAGGTTTAAGGCAAGTGGCTTCCTCCTCCTCTTTGTTTGGTTAACTGGGGGCTCGTGTTTCGAGCATCTTGTGTGATAGATAGAAAACCCTAATCTTCCCCCATCCGTAGTATCAGAAATTTCCTCCCGGAAGGCACCACCGTCCTCTAATTTATCCGTTGATTGTCCTTCTCGAGAAGTCCTGGTAGTTTTTGAGAAGTTGTTTTAGCCAAGTTTTCGAGAAGACCCCTTGACCTCTCGAGAAATCATTCTCTTCTCTAGAGAAATTGCCTTCCTCTCGAGAAGTCATTCTCTTCTTTTGAGAAATTGCCTTCCTCTCGAGAAATCATTCTCTTCTCTCGAGAAATTGCCTTCCTCTCGAAAAATCAATTTTCATCACTCGAGAAATCCTACTCATCTCTCGAGAAATCCCTGCCTTTCTCTCGAGAAATCAAATTCCATCTCTCGAGAAATCCTTTTATCTCTCGAGAAGTCCCTTGTAGTTTTCGAGAAGTCCTAAATTTTGATGGGATTTTGTGTGGTTTCTGGTGGTGGGTTTTCAAAATTTTGGACGGGGCTCTGCCAGGGGCGCTGCCCCTTGGACCCCGTTAGGGGCTCTGCCCCTAAGACCCCGCCAGGGGTGCGGCCCCTTGGAACCCCGCCCGGAAAGCATGTGATTTCGTTGAGTTCTTGCGTTTGAATCTCGTGTCCCCTCGGGTGTACTTGGATGATTGCCAGTGACCCTTCAGTTCTCCTGATCTCGAATCCCTCTCGTTTGAACCTCTTTTTACTCGTTGTGGTCTGTTAACATTTGAGTCACTCTTATGATTCATATTGATCGATGTGTACTTCGTCTTGACCCTATTTCTTAGGGCCTTCCAGTGATTATCCTTTCGGGCAGCGTCCCGTGTTTAATCAAAATTTAAGTAATAAGAACTACTGTCTTTAGCCTTACACAGTAGTTGTGTTTGGGGGACAGTGGGGGAAAATGTTATAGCCTTGCACGGTAGTCGTGTTTGGGTGGTTGGGTCTAGTGGTACCCCCACCTTGTTTTGGGCTTTGGGTAGCGAAGGTAGTTAACCGCTCCCGTATAATTTGAGCTGATCAGTCTCTTTAATTGATGAAACTAGATAAATGAACGTGTTGTTCCTCTTATGATATTTAGTGCACTTGATGCTTGTTGGTTCTTTGTTCAGAGCTCTCTTTCGGTAAATTTGGCTTGGGTTGGTACCCCTTATGCCTTGCTTGTTTTTCTGTTAGTTTTCTGCCACTTGTAATTCCTTGCTGAGGCGTTCTTTGTTTTATTGAATGCCTCAGGTTCAGAGCTGTAAAGGCTAGTGGTGTAGCCTGATGTTCAGAGTTTTAGTAGCTGTTCACCCCGCTGCTGCGAGGTAGTTGTTTTTAGTTACTTCTTGTGCTCAGACATACTAGTTGGCGCCAATGGGTTAGTGTCATGTTGTTGACGCCCATTGTGCCCCTTTTTATACTTTATAGCTTATTTGCCAGATTATGCCACTATTTTTAGATCTTGTGTACCTTACCCTCTGGGAATGATTTATGTTAGGTGCACTATAGTTATAAAATGGTTTTTCTTCATCCTCATTGCATTTTTTCTAACGAAAACCCTTAACTTTAAAGTCGTCTAAAGGTATTTTCTACTCTTACAGTACGCCTAGTTATGTGCATATCACTTACGTCATGCTCCATCGTTTGCATACATGTAGGACTTTAAGTAAACTAAATCGAGTATTTTCCGCTGCAATTATATATACTTTCTCGGTGGACTAGTTGATCCACGAACTGAGAGACACAGTTCTTATCTCAAAACCCCTAATAAATGATTTCAAATGATGACTTATCATACAATCATGTTTGTTTAGTTAAGTAATAGGTTCCCGCCTGAGCGTCTACAGTTGTCTCCTGTATGACGTGGCATCATGACGTGTATTTTCTCTTGCTCTGATATTCTTAAATTCAGAGAAAATGCGGGTTGTGACACAACCCATCGGAGAGCTCTCTTCCTCCACCCGTTGGTAGAGAGGGGCTTCCATGCAATTATGAGAAATTAGGGCTTCACCTGCCCGAGGAGAAATTTCGTTACCCTTGAAGCGTGCTATGGAACCATGGAGAACGTTCAAGACGGCTGCCCTCTTTGCAGATCCGGCCTCCACTCGACGCTTCGAGTCAATAAACGACGCTCCAAGCTTATGCCAGAGTTTTCTCTTCCTCCAAGCGGTGCACACCGTCGCAACTTGCAGTCTCCCCTTGCAGCAGCCCTACAGAGAGCTCAAAAGAGAGGGAGAGGAGAGGGATCAGCCTCCCTTTGAGAAAATGAGATGATGATTCTTCTCTATATTGTACTCATGTTTGTCCTGATGTGATAACCTTTCCCTTTGTTGCCTTTAAATGATCAATTTGGTTGTCAACAACCTTGGTTATACACTATGCCTTCTTTTTTATGGTAGAAACATTATGCCCTTCATGTTCTCAAAATGTCATGCAACTTAATGTCTATCAGCAAGCAAACTCATAATTTAGATTGCTGTTATTTTTACTGTTGCATATCGTGTTATTCAGGAATGGGCCTCAGGGATGATTAACAGTGCTGAGGAAAAGAATGCTCGCTATTATCTATAATGATTACATAAACAATCATACATTGAAAATTTAAAATGAATCTGATTTTGTTTCTAAAACTAATCAAATAATGTTGTGTCATTGTAGGATTCCTTATCTTAAGCTTCTATTTTCAAAACTATTCTTAAAGGGCTTCGATTGTTAGTGAAAACTATCAATTTGTCAAGCATAACTGATCCCTTATATGCTAAAGCCCTATATTGAATCTCATCCTTTCTCAAACTATCATCCGAAAGGTTTACCCACTCTGCCGGTTAGATGAGAGCCCGAACAACGGAACCATCACGGAGCCGAAACCAAAGAGCCTCCACGACAGGTCAACCTGCCATTATAAAGAACTTGTCGGCTAGGTGAGAGCCTGATTAGCAGGTCTGCTCGGGGCCAACTACCTTTGGAACCTGCCACCGAGTGAGCCTTCGGCCCTGCCAGCTAGATGAGAGCCTGGTCAGCGGGTCTGCTCGGGGCCAACTGCCTTTGGAACCTGCCACTGAGTGAGCCTTCGGCCCTGCCTGCTAGATGAGAGCCTGGTCAGCGGGTCTGCTCGGGGCCAACTGCCTTTGGAACCTGCCACCGAGTGAGCCTTCGACACTACCAGCTAGATGAGAGCCTGGTCAGCGGGTCTGCACGGGGCCAACTGCCTTTGGAACCTGCCACCGAGTGAGCCTTTGGCCCTGCCAGCTAGATGAGAGTCTGGTCAGTGGGTCTGCTCGGTGCCAACTACCTTTGGAACCTGCCATCGAGTGAGCCTTCGGCCCTGCCAGCTAGATGAGAGCCTGGTCAGCGGGTCTGCTCGGGGCCAACTGCCTTTGGAGCCTACCACCGAGTGAGCCTTCGGCCCTGCCAGCTAGATGAAAGCCTGGTCAGCGGGTCTGCTCGGGGCCAACTGCCTTTGGAACCTGCCACCGAGTGAGCCTTCGGCCCTGCCAGCTAGATGTGAGCCTGGCCAGCAGGTCTGCTCGGGGCCAACTGCCTTTGGAACCTGCCACCGAGTGAGCCTTCGGCCCTGCCAGCTAGATGAGAGCCTGGTCAGCGGGTCTGCTCGAGGCCAACTGCCTTTGGAACCTGCCACCGAGTGAGCCTTCGGCCCTGCCAGCTAGATGAGAGCCTGGTCAGCGGGTCTGCTCGGGGCCAACTGCCTTTGGAACCTGCCACCGAGTGAGCCTACGGCCCTGCCAACTAGATGAGAGCCTGGTCAGCGGGTCTGCTCGGGACTAACTGCCTTGAATCCTGCCACCGAGTGAGCCTACGGCCCTGCCAGATAGATGAGAGCCTGGTTAGCGGGTCTGCTAGGGGTTAACTGCCTTGAAACCTACCACCGAGTGAGCCTACGGCCCTTCCAGCTAGATGAGAGCCTGGTCAGCGGGTCTGCTCGGGCCCAACTGCCTTTGGAACCTGCCACCGAGTGAGCCTCCGGCCTTGCCAGCTAGATGAGAGCCTAGTCAGTGGGTCTGCTCGGGGCCAACAGCCTTTGGAACCTACCACCGAGTGAGCCTTCGGCCCTGCCAGCTAGATGAGAGCCTGGTCAGCGGGTCTGCTCGGGGCCAACTGCCTTTGGAACCTGCCACCGAGTGAGCCTACGGCCCTGCCAGCTAGATGAGAGCCTGGTCAGCGGGTCTACTCGGGGCTAACTGCCTTGAAACCTGCCACCGAGTGAGACTACGGCCCTGCCAGCTAGATGAGAGCCTGGTCAGCGGGTCTGCTCGGGGCCAACTGCCTTTGAAACCTGCCACCGAGTGAGCCTTCGGCCCTGCCAGCTAGATGAGAGCCTAGTCAGCGGGTTTGCTCGAGGCCAACTGCCTTTGGAACCTGCCACCGAGTGAGCCTTCGGCCCTGCTAGCTCGATGAGAGCCTGGTCAGCGGGTCTGCTCAGGGCCAACTGCCTTTGGAACCTGCCACCGAGTGAGCCTTCGGCCCTGCCAGCTAGATGAGAGCCTGGTCAGCGGGTCTGCTCGGGGCCAACTGCCTTGAAACCTGCCACCGAGTGAGCCTACGGCCCTGCCAGCTAGATGAGAGCCTGGTCAGCGGGTCTGCTCGGGGCCAACTGCCTTTGGAACCTGCCACCGAGTGAGCCTTCGGCCCTGCCAGCTAGATGAGAGTCTGGTCAGCGGGTCTGCTCGGGGCCAACTACCTTTGGAACCTGCCACCGAGTGAGCCTTCGCCCCTGTAAGCTAGATGAGAGCCTGGTCAGCGGCTCTGCTCGGGGCCAACTGCCTTTGGAACCTGCTACCGAGTGAGCCTTCAGACTTGCCAGCTAGATGAGAGCCTGGTCAGCGGGTCTGCTCGGGGCCAACTATTCGTTCTGAACATTTTTATACTTATCCTCCGAACTATCCTCCATGTTAGTTTTCTCACCTGGTGATGAGATGGTATAAAGTATGATTCTCCCTCACGAATGTGACACCCGCATAGACATGATTTCTTAGATGGATAATGGTGATTTTATAACATTGCTTGAGCGGAAAGATATCCTAGAAACATACTTAATTGCCCTGTGATTTAATTTCTCCATATTAAGACTATGATAATGAACAAAAGGACCACTGAAACTTCTAGGATAGGTATTTGGTTATATACTCATAGGACATTTAAAACCCAAAATTCTAGATGGAAGATCATTCGTAAGATGAGTAGTAATGACGGCTTCCCCAATATGATTTAGACACATTAAAGTAGAAAGTCAGTCTTGGAAATAATCTTTAATACCTAAACTTTGTATTTTACCGCCAAAGTGACTTTAGATCATGAAAAATTGTAAGAGTTATACTAACAAAATATATAGGTTTGAGGAAAATCGAAGTGACCCTGATGCTACTATCACTAAATGATACAAACCAACGAGCTCCACTTACATTCGAGTATTAGATGACCCCCAAATGTCTCTGAATTAAATGAAAAGGGATAAACCTTATTTTATTGCTAATAGAAAATGTAATATGTTTATACCATTATACTTAGCATGCTCACACACAACAACAATAGCACTCAAGCCTTTATCCCACTATAGTTGGGTTTGCTACATGGATCCTATGTTGCCATTGTGCCCTATCTTTAGTCATAACCTCACTAATGCTTAAGTGCATCATGTCTTGCCGTATAGTTTCATTCCAAGTCTTTATTGGTCTACCCCTCCCTCGTTTATCATGTGATGCCTAACTGGTGACTCTAATGGTCCCCTTTACACATGATCGAACCATCTTAGTAGAACTTCTCACATCTTCCCGTGGGTGTCAGCGCATGACCCTGGTCGTCACTTAGTTCCCCATCTCTAGCCATGACGTTCGCTTGAGTTCTTCTGTGTTAGTCACTCTCCACGCTCACCGCACCATAATGGTGAAACCGATATCTCGGTCTCTGGGGAGTTCGGGGTCCCAAAAAAGGGGTGACCGCGCACTTACTACGCTCAAGTAAACAATCTAGACACAAGACTAGGAACTCAAAGTACAGATCCAAGGTCTCAGCGTGGAGGTCCCACCGCACACCCGGAAGACTAACCAACTCCTCCCCTCCTAAGCCAAAGGCTGAGCTAAGACACCTTTGGAGGGCTCTCTTGGCCGGACAAAATCAGAGCCGACCCATTCCTCTCCATAGGTGCACCTACCTGGATCTATGTAAAGCCTTTTTTTTCGGTCGACCAATATCGTACTCCCGCCTAACAATTTTACTATACGCAGACCAAATGGGGCTGCCAACAGCGTGACTCCGCTGTTCCGGGAGACTATTAGCGAACCCTCAGGGGCTACCAAGTAAATTTTCCTCTAGGCCCCCACCGTGCGAGGGGTCCATGGGGACTCCACTTGACTACGATTGAAAAGATAAACAAAGAACATGCGTCACAGATTACAGGAATGTGAATTCCATACTTCGGCACGCAGGCCGGCAATATAAATAAATAAGGCCTTCTCGGGCCGGCACAACCTTGGGCTTAAACCCGCTATTTCCTGCTTTGTTCTGCAACACCTGTACGCCAACGTCCTGCCAAGCGGTGGCAAGCTGAACATCGATCAACTACAATGGGCCAAAGCCTTATCGACCCTACCCTTTTTTTAGGGTGGCAATATTTCGCCCCTGCAAGCAAGTAGTATGCAACTTCCTCAGAGTCTTCTCCGGGAACCCCAGAACATCACCAATCCAGATTGACATATCCGGATGGGCTTCACATAGCATACCGAAATCCATACTCGCGCTTCCGGACGCTAATGCAATTACAAGCGGGGACGTACACGTCGACCCGTCGGAGAGCTCCCTTCCTCCACCCGTTGGTGGAGAGGGGCTTCCATGCAATTATGAGAAATTAGGGCTTCACCTGCCTGAGGAGAAATTTCATTACCCTTCAAGCGTGCTGTGGAACCATGCAGAACGTTCAAGACGGCTGCCCTCTTTGCAGATCCGGCCTCCACTCGACGCTTTGAGTCGATAAACGACGCTCCAAGCTTACGCCAGAGTTTTCTCTTCCTCCAAGCGGTGCACACCGTCGCAACTTGCAGTCTCCCCTTGCAGCAACCCTACAGAGAGCTCAAAAGAGAGGGAGAGGAGAGGGATCAGCCTCCCTTTGCGAAAATGAGAGAAGCTCGGGTCCTCCTCCAGGTCGACGAGAGAGAGAGAGAGGTGAGAGGGAGCTTCTACTGCCCTAGATCCAGGAAAGTAAGAAGGAGAGGGCTCGGGCTTCCTTGCTCCAGGCCGACGGGGAGGAGAAGGCTCAGGTCGGTGACGGGAAAGAGAGTGAGGAAGGGAGACGGGCCGCTGCTCCTCCTTGCTCCAGGACAACGGCGAGAGAGGGAGGAGGAAGGCTCGGGGCAGCCCTTCCTTGCTCCAGGAGGCGGCGAGAGAGGGAGAGATCGGGGGGAGGGGCGATTGAGAGGGAGGGAGATCGTGAGGGGGGTTTTGCGGCTGCTCCCAAAATGAACGAGAAAGAGGGAGGTCGGGGAGAGCGATCGGGCTTGGGAGGGAGAGGGGGTATCAGGGGTTTTATTAAAACCCTAGCTCATCCCTGCTATCCGCAGTCCGTGCTCCTAACCGCACCCCAAATGCCTCTATTCGCACCCCGATTAATGCTAGCCCATCACAAGACACCTCGGGTCCCAGCTATCTGGGGAGGGTCCCACCCGACGGGTACGGGGTTGTACACCTAATTCCTCGATGGGTTAACTGTTGAATAGCTGGTTACTTGAGTCGCAAATGAAGAGATGAGTGAGAGAGAAGAGAGAGCTGCTAGCTTGCGGCGAGGTTAGACTTCGCCCACCGCGGCAAAAAGCCACTCCTGCGACAGGCTTTCCCTTTATTTATCAACTTGTATTACAGCTTATTATTTAAGGTACAAGGAAATAGAATGACTACAAGAGAATGGCAAATAATAAAAGTAAGCCACCTGGGCTACTTAGAATGCCTGCCCGCTCAGGGCCACTGCCAGACCGCTTGGACTAGTCGCCCAATTCTAACCGCCTGTGCTGTTTGCTGAGGCCGCCCGGGCTATTCGCTGAGGCCGCTTGGGCTATTCGCTGAGGCCTCCCGAGCTTTTCGCTGAGGCCGCCCGGGCTGTTTGCTGAGGCCGCCCGGGCTAGTCATCTGGAGATTGCGGGATAGGCCGTTGCTAGGTGCGGTATGGCTGTTTCTAGCCACCAGTTTAGTCCCCCACTTGCCCGACCCTCTGTTCATGCTCGAGGGTCCTATTTATAGGCTCTAGGTCGGTGTCATCATCGTCGGTGAGCCGGTGGCCAGATGTCTACCCACATGGTTTGATGAAGGCCACCCCTATGGGCAGTTTGAGGAAGACCGCCCCCAAGCTGGGCGGTTTGACGAAGGCCGCCCCCTATGGGCGGTTTGAGGAAGACCGCCCCCAAGCTGGGCGGTTTGACGAAGGCCGCCCCTACGGGCGGCTTGAGGAAGGCCGCCCCCAAGCTGGCCAGTTTTGAATCTTCTTAACCGCGTAACCTGTAAGAGAAAGGCAGGAAAAATCTCCTAGGAAAGGATCGCCGATTTCTGGGTCAACAAGTAATCAATCACTTGTGCATTTTATACATTTAGCCAAAGACCCCATAATCTTCCTTTAAATCCCTTTTTGACAATTATTTTATTAGTCTTGATAATATCATATAAGCCTTTAGCATTTAATTTATAATGATGATATAAGACATTTAAAGGTAATGGATTTAGAAGGTTAAAAAAAAAAAAAAGGATAGATAGGTCACTTGAGAGATGAAATGACTTTTATTCAATTTCATTCAATTTGATTCATTAATGAATTTGTTGCTTAATGTGTGAAAGTCATATCACATGTTATATAAAATGACCATAGCATGATGGTAAAAAAAAAAGTTTAAGCATATCATGAAGTAGAGTTGATGATATTTCATATTTAATTATTTCTACTTCATGCATTTGTATGATACCTAATGAATACGAGATTTAGGTATCCAAAGGGGACCAAGTGGGATAGTTCCTTTGGGTACCCAAATACATCATGTTTGCTATTGGGGAGATGGAAATGAATGAGCCCTTTTGAGTGGAGTTTGTGTTTCATCCTTAACTTTGGGTCTCCATTCAAACCTTGGTTTAATATTATTTTTATGCATCAAATTTCCATTATGATTGTCTTTATTTTGAAGAGTGTAATTGTAATGATGATTGAAAATAATTTTCGTAGGAAATTTGTGCACTTCTATTTTTAAGTTGGGAGAAGAATGATTTTGTAAATAATAGTGATTGTGATTTTGATTTACAAATACTTTTTGTTCCTTACTTCCATTTTTAGGTTTAGTCAAGACATTCATATTCAACTTGTTTTTAGATATTACTTGATATTGTGAATTTATGTTTTGAGAAGTTGTCTTTATGATTTCCTTAAGCAAGTTGATTTTAGTTTTTAATTCATTATTCTTAATTTCTAAATTATGTCTAGCTTTATTATAAGCGATTGTGCTATTTTTAAGAGTGGAAACAATTGAATCAATATGATTTTGATAGTTATTTCTATATTCATCAAATGTTTCATCCATCTCTTTAATTTTAATTTTATAGTCTTTACACTTAGCAAAATTATTTTTCAAAGATGAATTTTCTAAACATAATCTTTTATTTTGTTTTTTTACAAAAATAACTCCTTTTCAAGTTTCTTTTATTTTTCTTTTACTTCATTATATTCTACACAAGGTGTAATGTTTTCAACTAAGGAGCCATGGGTAGACCGAGATAACTCAAAATTTGATTCTTCATTAACTTTTGCTTTTAAACCTTTATTTTCTATGTGCAATTTGCAATTAGCAATTTTCAATTTCTTATTTTTTTGCTTTGTAGTTTGAAGCAATTGTAATGTAGAAATAGAATTACATATAATAAGAAATTTTGATTTCCTTACAGCGCTTGTGGATGAGGCAAGATTTGAACATATAGTTCCTGTGACATCTTTTTGGCACTCCTCTTCCGAAGATAAGATTTCTTCTTCTCTTCCACTAGATGTGCACTCCATTGATCCATCCTGTGAGGAGCTTTCTTGAACATTTGTGCAAGCTTGTATATTCTCTGGTTCTTGTGATTGTTCCATACCTATAGAAGGAGAATCATTAGTTCTTTCAAGGAAATTCCCAATCTCATATGCGGTAGGTAAACTATAAATAAGTTTGAAAATATTTTGATCTAACGCACAAAATAAACTATTTATAGATTTTGCATTTAAAACAATTTCATTTCTAGTTAGTACACTAGGTGGCTTTTCAATAGTAATATTACAAACTTTTTCATCTAAGGTTTTAAGAAAAATTTTCATTAATATTTTACACCCTTTATAATTTTTGCCCATAAATAAAGGTGGTGATAATACTTTTTCATTTATATTAAAATTTTCCCCACTAGTAGAAGCGAGATCATGATCAAGAGATGCCATTATTCTAGGTTGTTAAGCCAATTTGAAATAACCTAGCTCTGATACCACTTGTTAGATCTTGAGGCGCCCATAGAGGGGGGGGGGGGGGGGGTGGGGTGAATAAGAGTTTTAGAAACTTTAAACTTTCATAAAAAACATTTGATATTTTGGTAGAAGTAAGTTAAGTCAAAAGTAAAGTGATAATGAAATTAGAAATAAAATCAATTTTATTAAACAAGAAAAGACATGATTATTATTTATAAAATTGATTACAAAATCTTATTTCTATGACGCTAGAAATCGAAGGCGAAATATGAAATATTCTTTTTGTTTTCTATACCGACTCGTATCCCTAGGAACCGGTTGGCTTTAGCGGATCTCTCCCCAGATACAACCTCAAGCCGCTCTAGCCTTCCTATCCCCAGAAAGGTCTCGAGCACCCCCTAGATCTACTCCCTAGACCTAGTCGCCAACACGAGGCGAATTACTCCCTAAGTCCTACCCAGACCTAGTCGCCAACACGAGGCGAATTCATAAACCGATTACAACAATAAAATAAAAGGACAAATACAAAAGACAAATATAAAAACTCCTTATGAGGTAATCTGAAGGAGACACCGAAGAATCGCTGAAGATCGTTGAAGTCCAAGCGTGCGTTCTTCACATTAAGTTAGCATGTTGATCCAAGCCTCCTTCGATTCCTCCTTTTGAATTTGTGTGGGAGATGGTGATCTGGAAAAATACGGCCATCAAGGAGTTTCTGAAGTCCTGGAATAGGGCTCTAATTGATCAGCAGTTGGAGAAGACAAAATCCACCTTTTTATAGGACTGGAAGCTAACGCCGGAGTTAAGAGTTAACGCCGGGCGTTGACTCAGTCTAGAAATTACTTGATGGCTCGGATGTTCAAAATTGGAAGGAGATTCTGCATCTTTGGAAACTTTCATTTTAGGCAACCTTAACGCTGGCGTTGACTCTAACGCCGGTCGTTGAGTCAAATAATTCCCAAAATGCTCCAGCAATCAAGGCAGCTTCCCTCCATTCATTTTGCTTCTTGGCGGGAACAAAAGTTAACGCCGGCGTTAAGAGTTAACGCCGAGCGTTGAGTCAAATCATTCCTAAATTGCTCCTTCAATCACGTATGCATTCCTCTTTGCCATAATCGTCGATCGTTAATATCATCAT
This sequence comes from Dactylorhiza incarnata, assembly GCA_033032865.1. Taxonomy (NCBI): domain Eukaryota; kingdom Viridiplantae; phylum Streptophyta; class Magnoliopsida; order Asparagales; family Orchidaceae; genus Dactylorhiza; species Dactylorhiza incarnata. Next base: position 8,393,881 of record JAWHQI010000098.1, read on the forward strand.
TAAGTCCTAACGCATGGCGTTAAGCTTCTTTCTATTTTTATTTAGTCGGCAATCCATCCCGTCAATCGGCAACCCATCCCGTCGATCGACAGACCATCTCGTTGATCGCAAATGCCCAGCGTTATGTCCTAACGCCTGGCGTTAGACAACATTCAATCTTTCTGCTTGTGGATAGTACCAGACCAATATTGCAGTAACCTCGTGTCATATCTGTTCAAACCTGCATGCTAAAAACACAATAGCAAACAAGATCAAATACAAGTAGGATTTGTTATTCTCAAATCAAAGGGATGCAGAAAACCATGTTCCAACAGTATTTAGCTCGAAAGGAGACCTAAACTTCAAACATCCAAAACTTTTGATCCGGTTGTCCAATTTTCGCCCACAATACCTTTTCGGAATGAGATCGGAGCCCTAAATCCAATGGAGAAAAATTTTAACCCATTCAAGCTCGTTTAGAGGTCGATATACAGTGGGTTGTACTGGTAATGCAATATTTAGCTCCAAATGACACATAAATTTCAAAATTAAAGAATTTTAGATGCGTTTTGTAGTGAAAGTGAGAGATTTAGCTCCAAATGACACTCAAACTTTAAAAAACAATAACTTTTGATCTGGTTGTCTGATTTTACCCCACAACACCTTTTAGGAATGAGCTCAGAGCCCTACATTCATTGAAGCACAAGTTTTACCTATTACAGTTGATTTAGTTGTCGATATATAGCGGGTTGCACTGGTAATGTGAAATTTAGCTCCAAATGACACCTAAACTTGAAACAGACAAAAATTTTGATCAGGTTGTCTATTTTGGCCCACAAAACCTCTTCAAAATGACCTCGGAGCCATACATTCAATGGAGAGCAAGATTTACCCAATCTAGTTCATTTAGTGTTCGATATACATTGAGTTGCAGTGGTAATGTGGGATTTAGCTCCAACTAACACCTAAACTTCAAACATCTATAACTATTGATCCGGTTGTCAGGATTTTTCCTAAAACTCCTTTTCGGAATGAGCACAGAGCCATACATCTTATGTAGAATAGGATTTACTCGATCGAGTTCATTTAGTGGTCGACGGATAGTGGATTGCATTGGAAATGAGTGATTTCGCTCCAATTAACACCTAAACTTCAAACATCCATAACTTTGATATAGTTTTCAGGTTATTGCCCACAACACCTTTTGGAAATGAGATCGTAGCCCTACATCCAATGGAAAACAAGTTTTACCCATTCCAGTTTGTTTAGTGGTTGATCTACAGTGGGTTACAGTGGTAATACGGGATTAAGCTCCAAATGACACAGAAACATAAAACATACAGAACTCTTGATTCAATTGCCCAATTTTTGCCCACAATACCTTTTTAGAATGCGCTCAGAGCCCTACATCCAATGGAGAGTAGGATATAACCATTCAAGTTTGTTAATTGTTCGATATACTGTGGGTTCCAGTGGTAATGCGAGATTTAGCTCCAAATTACACCTAAATTTCAAGCGGCCATAACTTTTGATCAGGTTGTTCGATTTTTGCGCACAACACATTTTCGGAAAGAGCTCGTATTCTCCATCCAACAAATAATAAAATTTACTCATTTGAGAATAAGACAACACCTTTCTAGTTGTCCGATTTTCGCCCACAATACCTTTTTGGAATGAGATCGGAGCCCTAAATCCAATGGAGAATAATTTAAACCCATTCCAGCTCGTTTAGAGGTCGATATACAGTGAGTTGTAGTGGTAATACGAGATTTAGCTCCAAATTACACATACACTTCAAAATGACAGAATGTTTAATGCGACTTGTAGTGAAAATGAGAGATTTAGCTCCAAATGACACTCAAACTTTAAACAGCATCAACTTTTGATGCGGTTGTCTGATTTTATCCCACAACACCTTTTTTGAATGATCTCGGAGCACTACATTCATTATAGTACAAGTTTTACCCATTCCAGTTCATTTAGTTGTCGATATATAGCGGGTTGCAGCGGTAATGTGAAATTTAGCTCCAAATTACACCAAATCTTCTAACATCCATTACTTTTTATTTGTATGTTCGATTTTTGCCCACAACACCTTTTCGGAATATGCTAGGAGGCATACATCCAATGGAGCATAATTTTAAACCATTACAGCACATTTTAGTGGTTATTATACAGCGGGATGCAATGGTAATGAAGGATTTAGCTCCTCTTGACACATAAACTGTAACAGCAATAACTTCTGATCTGGTTGTCCGATTTTTGCGCACAACACCTTTTTGGAATGAGCTCGGAGCCCTAAATCCAATGGAGAACAATTTTAACCCATTCAAGCTCGTTTAGAGGTCTATATATAGTGGGTTGTACTGGTAATGCAAGATTTAGCTCCAAATGGCCCATAAATTTCAAAATGAAAGAATTTTAGATGCGTTTTGTAGTGAATGTGAGAGATTTAGCTCCAAATGACACTTAAACTTTAGACAACAATAACTTTTGATCTGGTTGTCTGATTTTACCCTCACAACACATTTTAGGATTGAGCTCAGGGCACTACATTCACTAAAGCACAAGTTTTACCCATTGCAGTTCATTGAGTTGTCGATATATAGCGGGTGGCACTAGTAAATCAAAATTTAGCTTCAAATGACACCTAAACATGAAACATCCATAATTTTTTATCAGGTTCTCTGATTTTGGCCCATAAAACCTCTTAGAAATGAGGTCGAAGCCATACATTCAATTGAGAGCAAGTTTTACACAATCTAGTTCATTTAGTGGTCGATATACATTGAGTTGCAGTGGTAATGTGGGATTTAGCTCCAACTCACACCTAAACTTCAAACAACTATAACAATCTATCCGGTTGTCCAGATTTTGCCCAAAATATCTTTTCGGAATGAGCTCAGAGCCATACATCCTATGGAGAATAGGATTTACTCGATCAAGTTCATTTATTGGTCGACGAATAGTGGATTGTAGTTGAAATGAGGGATTTTGCTCTAATTGACACCTAAACTTCAAACATCCATAACATTGATCTGGTTGTCAGGTTATTGCCCACAACACCTTTTCAAAATGATATCGGAGCCCTACATCCAGTGCACAACAAGTTTTACCCATTCCAGTTCGATTAGTGGTTGATCTATAGTGGGTTACACTGGTAATGAGGGATTTAGCTCCAAAAGACACATAAACTTCAAACAGGTAGAACTCTTGATCCAGTTGCCCATCTTTTTCCTACAATACCATTTTAGAATGAGCTCAGAGCCCTACATCCAATCGAGAGTAGGATATAACCATTCAAGTTCGTTTATTGTTTTATATACAATGGGTTCCAGTGGTAATGCGAGATTTAGCTCTAAATTACACCTAAACTTCAAGCAGCCATAATTTTTGATCCGGTTGTTCAATTTTTGCGCACAACACATTTTTGGAAAGAGCTCATATTATCCATCCAACAGAGAATAAGATTTACCCATTTGAGAATAAGACAACACCTTTCCAGTTGTCCGGTTTTCGCCCATAATACCTTTTCGAAATGAGATCGGAGCCCTAAATCCAATGGAGAACAATTTAAACCCATTCCAGCTCATTTAGAGGTCGATATACAGTGAGTTGTAGTGGTAATATGAGATTTAGCTCCAAATGACACATCCACTTCAAAATGATAGAATTTTTAATGCGGGTTGTAGTGAAAATGAGAGATTTAGCTCCAAATGACACTCAAACTTTAAACAGCAACAACTTTTACTCCGGTTATCTGATTTTACCCCCACAACACCTTTTCGGAATAAGCTCGGAGCACTACATTCATTGGAGCACAAGTTATACCCATTCTAGTTCAATTAGTTGTCGATATATAGCAGGTTGCAGCGGTAATGCGAAATTTAGCTCCAAATTACACCTAAACTTCAAACGTCCATAACCTTTGATTTGTATCTTTGATTTTTGCCCAAAACACCTTTTCGGAATATGCTCGGAGGCATACATCCAATGGAGCACAATTTTAAACCATTCCAGCTCATTTTAGTGGTCAATATACAGCGGTTGCAATGGTAATGAGCGATTTAGCTCCTCTTGACACATAAATTATAACAGCAATAACTTTTGATCTAGTTGTCCGATTTTTGCACACAACACCTTTTTGGAATGAGCTCGGATCCCTAAATCCAATGGAGAACAATTTTAACCCATTCAAGCTCATTTAGAGGTCTATATACAGTGGGTTGTACTGGTAATGTGAGATTTAGCTCCAAATGACCCATAAATTTCAAAATGAATGGATTTTAGATGCGTTTTGTAGTGAATGTGAGAGATTTAGCTCCAAATGACACTGAAACTTTAAACAGTAATAAATTTTGATCTGGTTGTCTGATTTTACCCTCACAACACATTTTAGGAATGAGCTAGGGGCGCTACATTCACTGAAGCACAAGTTTTACCCATTGCAGTTCATTTAGTTGTTGATATATAGCGGGTGGCACTAGTAAAGTGAAATTTAGCTCCAAATGAAACCTAAACTTGAAACAGCCATAATTTTTTATCAGGTTGTCTGATTTTGGCCCAAAAAACCTCTTCGAAATGAGCTCAGAGCCAAACATTCAATTGAGAGCAAGTTGTACACAATCTAGTTCATTTAGTGGTCGATATACATTGAGTTGCAGTGGTAATGTGGGATTTAGCTCCAACTCACACCTAAACTTCAAAAAACTATAACTATCTATCCGGTTGTCCGGATTTTTCCTAAAACTCCTTTTCGGAATGAGCACAGAGCCATACATCTTATGTAGAATAGGATTTACTCGATCGAGTTCATTTAGTGGTCGACGGATAGTGGATTGCATTGGAAATGAGTGATTTCGCTCCAATTAACACCTAAACTTCAAACATCCATAACTTTGATACGGTTTTCAGGTTATTGCCCACAACACCTTTTGGAAATGAGATCGTAGCCCTACATCCAATGGAAAACAAGTTTTACCCATTCCAGTTTGTTTAGTGGTTGATCTACAGTGGGTTACAGTGGTAATACGGGATTAAGCTCCAAATGACACATAAACATAAAACATACAGAACTCTTGATTCAATTGCCCAATTTTTGCCCACAATACCTTTTTAGAATGCGCTCAGAGCCCTACATCCAATGGAGAGTAGGATATAACCATTCAAGTTTGTTAATTGTTCGATATACTGTGGGTTCCAGTGGTAATGCGGGATTTAGCTCCAAATTACACCTAAATTTCAAGCGGCCATAACTTTTAATCAGGTTGTTCGAGTTTTGCGCACAACACATTTTCGGAAAGAGCTCGTATTCTCCATCCAACAAATAATAAGATTTACTCATTTGAGAATAAGACAACACCTTTCTAGTTGTCCGATTTTCGCCCACAATACCTTTTTGGAATGAGATCGGAGCCCTAAATCCAATGGAGAATAATTTAAGCCCATTCCAGCTCGTTTAGAGGTCGATATACAGTAAGTTGTAGTGGTAATACGAGATTTAGCTCCAAATTACACATACACTTCAAAATGACAGAATGTTTAATGCGACTTGTAGTGAAAATGAGAGATTTAGCTCCAAATGACACTCAAACTTTAAACAGCAACAACTTTTGATGCGGTTGTCTGATTTTATCCCACAACACCTTTTTTGAATGATCTCGGAGCACTACATTCATTATAGTACAAGTTTTACCCATTCCAGATCATTTAGTTGTCGATATATAGCGGGTTGCAGCGGTAATGTGAAATTTAGCTCCAAATTACACCAAATCTTCTAACATCCATTACTTTTTATTTGTATGTTCGATTTTTGCCCACAACACCTTTTCAGAATATGCTAGGAGGCATACATCCAATGGAGCATAATTTTAAACCATTACAGCACATTTTAGTGGTTATTATACAGCGGGATGCAATGGTAATGAAGGATTTAGCTCCTCTTGACACATAAACTGTAACAGCAATAACTTCTAATCTGGTTGTCCGATTTTTGCGCACAACACCTTTTTGGAATGAGCTCGGAGCCCTAAATCCAATGGAGAACAATTTTAACCCATTCAAGCTCGTTTAGAGGTCTATATATAGTGGGTTGTACTGGTAATGCAAGATTTAGCTCCAAATGGCCCATAAATTTCAAAATGAAAGAATTTTAGATGCGTTTTGTAGTGAATGTGAGAGATTTAGCTCCAAATGACACTTAAACTTTAGACAGCAATAACTTTTGATCTGGTTGTCTGATTTTACCCTCACAACACATTTTAGGATTGAGCTCGGGGCACTACATTCACTAAAGCACAAGTTTTACCCATTGCAGTTCATTGAGTTGTCGATATATAGCGGGTGGCACTAGTAAAGCAAAATTTAGCTCCAAATGACACCTAAACATGAAACATCCATAATTTTTTATCAGGTTGTCTGATTTTGGCCCATAAAACCTCTTAGAAATGAGGTCGAAGCCATACATTCAATTGAGAGCAAGTTTTACACAATCTAGTTCATTTAGTGGTCGATATACATTGAGTTGCAGTGGTAATGTGGGATTTAGCTCCAACTCACACCAAAACTTCAAACAACTATAACAATCTATCTGGTTGTCCAGATTTTGCCCAAAACATCTTTTCGGAATGAGCTCAGAGCCATACATCCTATGGAGAATAGGATTTACTCGATCAAGTTCATTTATTGGTCGACGAATAGTGGATTGTAGTTGAAATGAGGGATTTTGCTCCAATTGACACCTAAACTTCAAACATCCATAACATTGATCTGGTTGTCAGGTTATTGCCCACAACACCTTTTCAAAATGATATCGGAGCCCTACATCCAGTGCACAACAAGTTTTACCCATTCCAGTTCGATTAGTGGTTGATCTATAGTGGGTTACACTGGTAATGAGGGATTTAGCTCCAAAAGACACATAAACTTCAAACAGGTAGAACTCTTGATCCAGTTGCCCATCTTTTTCCTACAATACCGTTTTAGAATGAGCTCAGAGCTCTACATCCAATCGAGAGTAGGATATAACCATTCAAGTTCGTTTATTGTTCTATATACAATGGGTTCCAGTGGTAATGCGAGATTTAGCTCTAAATTACACCTAAACTTCAAGCAGCCATAATTTTTGATCCGGTTGTTCAATTTTTGCGCACAACACATTTTTGGAAAGAGCTCATATTATCCATCCAACAGAGAATAAGATTTACCCATTTGAGAATAAGACAACACCTTTCCAGTTGTCCGGTTTTCGCCCATAATACCTTTTCGAAATGAGATCGGAGCCCTAAATCCAATGGAGAACAATTTAAACCCATTCCAGCTCATTTAGAGGTCGATATACAGTGAGTTGTAGTGGTAATATGAGATTTAGCTCCAAATGACACATCCACTTCAAAATGATAGAATTTTTAATGCGGGTTGTAGTGAAAATGAGAGATTTAGCTCCAAATGACACTCAAACTTTAAACAGCAACAACTTTTACTCCGGTTATCTGATTTTACCCCCACAACACCTTTTCGGAATAAGCTCGGAGCACTACATTCATTGGAGCACAAGTTATACCCATTCTAGTTCAATTAGTTGTCGATATATAGCAGGTTGCAGCGGTAATGCGAAATTTAGCTCCAAATTACACCTAAACTTCAAACGTCCATAACCTTTGATTTGTATCTTTGATTTTTGCCCAAAACACCTTTTCGGAATATGCTCGGAGGCATACATCCAATGGAGCACAATTTTAAACCATTCCAGCTCATTTTAGTGGTCAATATACAGCGGTTGCAATGGTAATGAGCGATTTAGCTCCTCTTGACACATAAATTATAACAGCAATAACTTTTGATCTAGTTGTCCGATTTTTGCACACAACACCTTTTTGGAATGAGCTCGGATCCCTAAATCCAATGGAGAACAATTTTAACACATTCAAGCTCATTTAGAGGTCTATATACAGTGGGTTGTACTGGTAATGTGAGATTTAGCTCCAAATGACCCATAAATTTCAAAATGAATGGATTTTAGATGCGTTTTGTAGTGAATGTGAGAGATTTAGCTCCAAATGACACTGAAACTTTAAACAGTAATAAATTTTGATCTGGTTGTCTGATTTTACCCTCACAACACATTTTAGGAATGAGCTAGGGGCGCTACATTCACTGAAGCACAAGTTTTACCCATTGCAGTTCATTTAGTTGTTGATATATAGCGGGTGGCACTAGTAAAGTGAAATTTAGCTCCAAATGAAACCTAAACTTGAAACAGCCATAATTTTTGATCAGGTTGTCTGATTTTGGCCCAAAAAACCTCTTTGAAATGAGCTCGGAGCCATACATTCAATTGAGAGCAAGTTGTACACAATCTAGTTTATTTAGTGGTCGATATACATTGAGTTGCAGTGGTAATGTGGGATTTAGCTCCAACTCACACCTAAACTTCAAAAAACTATAACTATCTATCCGGTTGTCCAGATTTTGCCCAAAACACCTTTTTGGAATGAGCTCAGATCCATACATCCTATGGAGAATAGGATTTACTTGATCGAGTTCATTTAGTGGTCGACGGATAGTGGATTGTAGTGGAAATGAGGGATTTTGCTCCAATTGACACCTAAACTTCAAACATCCATAACTTTGATCTGGTTGTCAGGTTATTGCACACAACACCTTTTCAGAATGATATCAGAGCCCTACATCTAATGGACAACAACTTGTACCCATTCCCATTTGATTAGTGGTTGATATATAGTGGGTTATAGTGGTAATGAGTGATTTAACTCCAAATGACACATAAACTTCAAACAGACAGAACTCTTGAACCAGTTGCCCATCTTTTTCCTACAATACCTTTTTAGAATGATCTCAGAGCCCTACATCCAATGGAGAGTAGGATATAACCATTCAAGTTTGTTTATTGTTCGATATACTGTGGGTTCTAGTGGTAATGCGTGATTTAGCTCTAAATTACACCTAAACTTCAAGCAGCCATAACTTTTGATCCAGTTGTTCGATTTTTGTGCACAACTCATTTTTAGAAAGAGCTCATATTCTCCATCCAACAGAGAATAAGATTTACCCATTCGAGAATAACACATCACCTTTCTAGTTGTCCGATTTTTGCCCACAATACCTTTTCGAAATGAGATCGGAGCCCTAAATCCAATGGAGAACAATTTAAACCCATTCCAGCTCATTTAGAGGTTGATATACAGTGAATTGTAGTGGTAATACGAGTTTTAGCTCCAAATGAAACATCCACTTCAAAATGATAGAATTTTTAATGCGGGTTGTAGTGAAAATGAGAGATTTATCTCCAAATGACACTCAAACTTTAAACAGCAATAACTTTTGATGCGGTTGTCTGATTTTACCCCCCACAACACCTCTTCGGAATGAGCTCGGAGCACTACATTCATTGGAGCACAAGTTATACCCATTCTAGTTCAATTAGTTGTCGATATATAGCGGGTTGCAGCGGTAATGCGAAATTTAGCTCCAAATTACACCTAAACTTCTAACGTCCATAACTTTTGATTTGTATCTTTGATTTTTGCACACAACACCTTTTCGGAATATGCTCGGAGGGATACATCCAATGGAGCATAATTTTAAACAATTCCAGCTCATTTTAGCGGTCAATATATAGCGGTTGCAATGGTAATGAGGGATTTAGCTCCCCTTGACACATAAACTGTAACAGCCATAACTTTTGATCTGGTTATCCAATTTTTGCGCACAACACCTTTTTGGAATGAGCTCGGAGCCCTACATCCAATGGAGAACAAGTTTTACCCATTCCAGTTTGTCTGATTTTACCCTGACAACACCTTTTAGTAATGAGCTTGGAGCCCTGCATTCATTGAAGCACAAGGTTTCCCCATTGCAGTTCATTTAGTTGTTGATATATAGCGGGTTGCACTGATAGTACGAAATTTAGCTCCAAATTACACCTAAACTAGAAATAGCCATAACTTTTGATCAGGTTTTCTGATTTTGGCCCATAAAACCTCTTCGAAATGAACTCGGAGCCATACATTCAATGGAGAGCATGTTTTACCCAATCTAGTTCATTTAGTGGTCGATATACATTGAGTTGCAGTGGTAATGTGGGATTTTGCTCCAACTGATACCTAAGCTTGAAATAGCTATAACTATTGATTCAGTTGTTTGGATTTTGCCCAAAACACCTTTTCAGAATGAGATTTTTGCCCAAAACACCTTTTCAGAATGAGCTCAAAGCCATACATCCTATGGAGAATAGGGTTTACTCGATCGAGTTCATTTAGTGGTCGACGGATAGTGGATTGCAGTGGAAATGAGGGATTTTGCTCCAACTGACACCTAAACTTCAAACATCCATAACTTTGATCTAGTTGTCAGGTTATTGCCCACAACACCTTTTCGGAATGAGATCGGAGCCCTACATCCAATGAACAACATGTTTTATCCATTCTAGTTCGTTTAGTGGTTGATCTAGAGGGGGTTACAATGGTAATGAGGGATTTAGCTTCAAATGACACATAAACTTCAAATAGACAAAACTCTTGATCCAGTTTCCCAAGATTTTTCCCACAATACCTTTTTAGAATGATCTCAGAGCCCTACATCCAATGGAGAGTAGGATATAACCATTCAAGTTCGTTTATTGTTCGATATACAGTGGGTTCCAATAGTAATGCGGGATTTAGCTCCAAATTACACCTAAACGTCAAGCATCCATAACTTTTGATCAGGTTGTTTGATTTTTCGCACAACACGTTTTTGGAAAGATCTCGTATTCTCCACCCAAAAGAGAATAAGATTTACCCATTCTAGAATAAGACAACACCTTCCAAGTTGTCCGATTTTCGCCCACAAAACCTTTTCGGAATGAGCTCAGAGCCATAAATCCAATGGAGAATAATTTATACCCAATCCAGCTCGTTTAGAGGTCGATATCCAGTGAGTTGTAGTGGAAATATGAGATTTAGCTCCAGATGACACATACACATCAAAATGATAGAATTTTTAATGCTGGTTGTAGTGAAAATGAGAGATTTTGCTCCAAATAACACTCAAACTTTAAACAGCAACAACTTTTGATGCGTTTATCTGATTTTACCCCCACAACACCTTTTCAAAAATGAGCTCAGAGCACTACATTCATTAGAGCACGAGTTTTAACCATTCCAGTTCATTTAGTTGTTGATATATATCGGGTTGCAGCGGTAATGTGAAATTTAGCTCCAAATTACCCCTAAACTTCTAACGTCCATAACTTTTGATTTGTATGCTTGATTTTTTCCCACAACACCTTTTCGGAATATGCTCGGAGGCATACATCCAATGGAGCACAATTTTAAACGATTCCAGCTCATTTTAGTGGTCAATATACAACGGGTTGCACTGGTAATAATGTATTTAGCTTCTCTTGACACATAAACTGTAACAACCATAACTTTAGATCTGGTTGTCCAATTTTTGCGCACAACACCTTTTTGGAATGAGCTCAGAGCCCTACATCCAATGGAGAACAAGTTTTACCCATTCCAGTTTGTTTATTGGTCAATATACAGCGGGTTGGTAATAATGTATTTAGCTCGAAAGGAGACCTAAACTTCAAACATCCATAACTTTTGATCTGGTTGTCCGATTTTCACCCACAATACCTTTTCGAAATGAGATCGGAGCCCTAAATCCAATGGATAACAATTTTAACCCATTCAAGCTCGTTTAGAGGTCGATATACAGTGTGTTGTACTGGTAATGCGAACTTTAGCTCCAAATGACACCTAAACTTGAAACAACCATAACTTTTGATCAGGTTGTCTGATTTTGGCCCACAAAACCTCTTCAAAATGACCTCAGAGCCATACATTCAATGGAGAGCAAGTTTTACCCAATCTAGTTCATTTAGTGGTCGATATACATTGAGTTGCAGTGGTAATGTGAGATTTTGCTCCAACTATTCAAACAGCTATAACTATTGATTCGGTTGTCCGGATTTTGCCCAAAACACCTTTTCGGAATGAGCTCAGAGCCATACATCCTATAGAGAATATGATTTACTCAATCGAGTTCATTTAGTGGTCAATGAAAAGTGGATTGCAGTGGAAATGAGGGATTTTGCACTAATTGACACCAAAACTTCAAACATCCATAACTTTAATCCGGTTGTCAGGTTATTGCCCACAACACCTCTTTGGAATAAGATCAGAGCACTACATCCAATGGATAATAAGTTTTACCCATTCTAGTTCATTTAGTGGTTGATCTACATTTGGTTACAGTGGTAATGGGGGATTTAGCTCCAAATGACACATAAACTTCAAACATACAGAACTCTTTATCCAGTTGCCCAATTTTTGCCCACAATACCTTTTTAGAATGATCTCAGAGCCCTACATCCAATGGAGAGTAGTATATAACCATTCAAGTTCGTTTATTGATCGATATACAGTGGGTTCCAGTGGTAATGCGGGATTTAGCTCCAAATTACACCTAAACTTCAAGCAGCCATAACTTTTGATCTGGCTATTCAATTTTTGCTCAGAACACGTTTTCGGAAAGAGGTCGTATTCTCCATCCAACAGAGAATAAGATTTACCCATTCTAGAATAAGACAACACCTTTCGGGTTATCCGATTTCCGCCCACAATAACTTTTCGAAATGAGATCGGAGCCATAAATCCAATGGAGAACAATTTAAACCCATTCCAGCTCGTTTGGAGGTCGATATATAGTGAGTTGTAGTGGTATTACGAGATTTAGCTCCAAATGACACATACACTTCAAAATGATAGAATTTTTAATGCGGGTTGTAGTGAAAAAGAGAGATTTTGCTCCAAATGACACTTAAACTTTAAACAACACTAACTTTTGATCTGATTGTCTGATTTTACCCCCACAACAACTTTTAGGAATGACCTCAGAGCCCTACATTCACTGAAGCACAAGTTTTACTCATTCCAGTTCATTTAGTTGTCGATATATAGCGGGTTGCTCTGGTAATGCGAAATTTAGGTCCAAATGACTTTAAACTTCAAACAACTATAACTTTTGATCAGGTTATCTGATTTTGGCCCACAAAACCTCTTCAAAATGAGCTCGGAGCCATACATTCAATGGAGAGTAAGTTTTACCCAATCTAGTTCATTTAGTGGTCGAAATACAATGAGTTGCAGTGGTAATGTGGGATTTAGCTTCAACTGACACCTAAACTTCAAATATCTATAACTATTGATCCGGTTGTCCGGATTTTGCCCAAAACACCTTTTCGGATTTAGCTCAGAGCCATACATCCTTTGGAGAATAGGATTTACTCGATCGAGTTCATTTAGTGGTCGACAGATATTGGATTGTAGTGGAAATGAGGGATTTTGCTCTAATTGACATCTAAACTTCAAACATCCATAACTTTGAACCGGTTGTCAGGTTATTGCCCACAACACCTTTTCGGAATGAGATCGTAGCCATATATTCAATGGACAACAAGTTTTACCCATTCCAGTTCGTTTAGTGGTTGATCTACAGTGGGTTACAGTGGTAATGCGGGATTTTGCTCCAAATGATATATAAACTTCAAACAGAAAGAACTCTTGATCCATTTGCCCATATTTTGCCCACAATTACTTTTTAGAATGAGCTCAGAGCTCTACATCAAATGGAGAGTAGGATATAACCATTCAATTTCATTTATTGTTCGATATACAATGTGTAAGACCCCCCTCCCGAAACACAAGACACGGCCGAGGGGAGTCTTATGCCCAGGACAGCCGCCTTGCGGGAGCGCAAGGACACAAGCTAGCCTCCCCCACAAGACGCCTATCCTGTCGGCCAAACCGACTGAACAGCGCCAACCCATCAATAAAGTAAAAGCAAGAAGCCATAAAAAGATATTCACATAAGTAAGAGTCCAAATAAGTACAAGACAAGAGCTCCGAGAGCTCCTACAAAAGTATCAGAGTATCAAACTAAATGCCCTAAGGGCTATATCTCAAAACACTCGCTCGCCTCTGCCACAAATGGCAACCAAGGTACAATAGTCTCCGGCCCTGTCACCCTAACCTGACTGGCCTCCTCCAGCATCGTGCACCGCTGCTCCAGGGTGCGCTCCTAGAAAGAGGGACGTAGCAACCGTTAGTCATAAAGACTAAGTGGCTTCACATCCGCTTCCCCGGCGACTTCAAGGCATCGAGAGGAAGGAAAGGAAGGAAAGCTGCAATATAAGCAATAATATACAAAGCAGGTGACAGGAATGGTTGTATATACACGTCGGTTGTATAAGTACCCAAGTACTTGCAATAACTCTAACTAACAAGTACAAATACATGCAAGTACTATTAACAGAAAGAAGTAAGCAGAGTATCAATATCGTACTGGTAACAAAAGGGAGTAAGCAAGTACTAGTAATAAGAAAGCATGTGCAGAGTATCAATAAACCAAATGAACTTAACTTATAAGGATGCCCATACAAGCTTATAAGTTAAGGATCTGAACATGAAGGTAACTCAGCATATAAAGGTGCCCATACAAGTTTATATGATGAGGATCCAATGCAGTGCAATGCAATGATTATGAAGGATGAATGCAATGCAATGATTATGATATTAAGACTCACCCATGCAATGTTGCTATGTCGACATAGACCTTTAGTTCTCGCTTTTTGAGTGGTAGCTAACCGCTCAGGCATCTCCCGTCGTGGCTAGACGGAGACAGTGGAACGAGCTCCTCCACTACTAGGAGGGTATGAACACTACCAGTCCTAGGCCTCTGTACGCATCGACTCTAAGAACACACAGCGGAGAACCTGCGTACTGCTCGACGCTAATAACACACAGCGGATCCATCAAGGACACAGAAGGGGACTTGGGTAGGTGAGCACCAAGAGTCCAACCCAACAGGTCTAGAGTCTACTGTCGGCTTCTGTCGGTGTCACGACTAGCAAGACCATAGACCCTCCACAAGTAATCCTCCCCAGAGTGGTCCATTTGTACCCGTGTATCAACATACACCAGGACTTCCAATCCAAGTCCTTCTATTCAATCCGTGTATCCACGTACACCAGGACTTCTAATACAGCCCTCTTAAACAATCTGTGTATCTACGTACACCGGGATTTCTAATACAAGTCCTTCTATACAATCCGTGTATCTACGTACACAAGGACTTCTAACCCAAGTCCTTCTATACAATCCGTGTATCTACGTACACCAGGACTTCTAATACAGCCCTTCTAAATAATCTGTGTATCTACGTACACCAGGACTTCTAATACAAGTCCTTCTATACAATCCGTGTATCTACGTACACCAGGACTTCTAACCCAAGACCTTTTATACAATCCGTGTATCTACGTACACCAGGACTTCTATACAGCCCTTCTAAACAATCTGTGTATCTACGTACACCAGGACTTCTAATACAAGTCCTTCTATACAATCCGTGTATCTACGTACACCAGGACTTCTAACTCAAGTCATTCTATACAATCCGTGTATCCACGTACACCAGGACTTCTCACCCAAGTCCTTTAATACAATCTGTGTATCTACGTACACCAGGACTTCTAATACAGCCCTTCTAAACAATCTGTGTATCTACGTACACCAGGACTTCTAATACAAGTCCTTCTATACAATCTGTGTATCTACGTACACCAGGACTTCTCATATAGCCCGTCTAAACAATCTGGACCGCAAAAACAGCACACGCTTAACCACATTCCAGCTT
This sequence comes from Dactylorhiza incarnata, assembly GCA_033032865.1. Lineage (NCBI taxonomy): Eukaryota > Viridiplantae > Streptophyta > Magnoliopsida > Asparagales > Orchidaceae > Dactylorhiza > Dactylorhiza incarnata. The sequence continues at coordinate 8,409,565 of JAWHQI010000098.1, forward strand.
TCTGGACAGTCCACTCGACTGGACCTTTAGGGAGCTACAGGACACTTCAGAAAACGGGTGACCTATCATCGGAAAGCTCTTTCCGAGGGCTACAACTTTCATGTTGAGCCCGAAGCCTAGTTCTAGCAGGGTCAAACCTAAGAATTGACTTGAACCCAACTGCGCACCGATTCATCCCTTAATAGCCAAGTGAAATGTTATAAATTGAAACATCTTTAGCAAGGGGGGGGGGGGGGGGGGGGGGGGGGGGGGTTATCATCACATTTATCACACAAATATATAATTAACAACCCTAATTACAGAGGGCTGTTCATCATCTTTCCAAAACAAGGGTTAGGTTAAATCCCTAAATGTCATTCCCCTCGCTCTCCCTCAACGACCATGGGTTTGCTCCAAATCAAATCCCATCTCTTCTTCTTGAAGAGAAGAAATGATTCCTAAAACCTCGCGGCAAACGATGCCCTAAATTTGAGGTTCCAACTTGGTCTTCCTAAGGAAACTCCAATAAAGCTCACCCGAGAAGCTCTCTTGAGCCTTCATCTCTCCTATTGTGATCTAAGAGGCTAGCACCAAGGGAGAGGGGAGGAAGTCACATGATTTCCGTCTGACATTCGCGGTTGTCTCCTCCGCGGCATGGCGGCAGTTGGCCAAGATTGGTTAAAGGGTCTCGATCCACAAAAATATCCAATATGTAATCAGTCAACAAAACTAACTTTTGAACCAAAAATAAACACCTGACTTGATTTTTAGCATGCCCAAATGAATAGCCCCAATAGCCACTCACACAAAACATCTATTACAAACATTATTCCTCTCCATATTCTGAACAGCATAAAGGCAGCAAAACTACTAAGCAAGGTAATGAATCTCTTCTTCAAATTCACCTAACAACTGCCATTAAAAGGGGAAGTAGCAGCCGGCCAACCAAAATAAAACCTCCCCTAATCATGAAATTAACATTTTTATAGCAGCAACAATAGTTTGACAGGAACTAGGAATAGCCGGCCAACACTGGAATTTCTCATATTCAATTTCATTCAACTAATAGGGAAACAGCACCAGCCGATCAAGGTAAAAGCCCCAAAAAGTAAGGACAAGTTTGGCTCAAATCTTAACAGCCATTCCAACATGAAATTATAAATGCATAGCAGCAGAATGAACATGACAGGACTAGAAATAGTCGGCCAAAATCAAAATCATCACAACTGGACAAAATCTGGACTGCATAAGGGGCTGCATAAGGGAAATCCAAGCCAAACAGGGCACATAAGGCTGCAAACATCTAAACCCATTATAAAACCAAATAAATCAACTTCCCCAACCTAGATCCGAAAAGAAGGACAGTACACATGAAGTTCTAACCAACAGGCAGACATCTTAATGGTAATGGTAGCAGGAATTCCCCTTATTAAGCCAAGTTCATCAAGCAGAGGACCTCCCAACACAAAATATCAGAAATCCTCAAAAGCTAACTAGGACTTACAGTGGTCTAGAAGAAGAACCGGGCACTGCTTCAGAAATCCTAAACCCGACTAAGCTCCAGCTCAAACAAAGCCACGCAACCTTCGATCCTAGCAATACTCACTGATTCCCGCAAATCTTTTGTGAGTTCAGAGAGAGAGAGAGAGAGGAGGAGAGGAGAAGATTGGAGGGGGAAGAAGGCAGCTTTCAGCATGCCCTAGGCGAGAACGAGAAGGAGAGGGATAGGCGGAGTTGAACGAAGCGTGCGGGATTTTGGAGATAATGAGGGCTCGATTTCATTCCTATGCTCTTGAACCGGTCCAATACCCACCGCCTAAGCCTACATATATTTAAATTAAGTTCACTTGCTTTAATCACTTCTATCCATCACTTATTCAGCCCGTTTTACTATTGGCAGACCACAAACAGCTAGGAGCACACTCATTTTCAGCTATTAGCATACTCATTTCTACTACACAACCTCTATTATCAATCCAACTCAAAATTGCTAACTTGTTATTGCATAGCAGTATGCCAATCGCAGTTACCAATATCCACTATCAGCATCGATATCAATGCAGCGAATACGCTACTGGCACAACAAAGTATAGTGAAAGGCGCAGCACATAAGCCTTCCCAAAACTTTACAATATTCACATATATCTTTATATAGGTTGTCAACATGTAGAATGTAGGAAGACGCAACAATATAGGAAAAGTTCATATCCCGTTAAAATTTATCGAATGCCGCAAGAGCATCAAAGAAATTCATACTCAACTGGAAACACTACGCCGAGTTGACACAGATTTATATTTTCATCATAGGGGCCTAGCGCATACTGGGATGTTACAAATCCAACAAACGAAGAAACAATTTCGTCCCTGAAATTTAAGTTGAGGTTAGGAGGGTCTTCCGGATGGGATTGAAACATACTCACCGTATGCAGTTACGGATGATTCACCCTTAACAATATGAAGCTCACTTATACATTCCCAATCGTTATGATTTATACATATGGTCTAGATTGTATGAGCGCTCTTGTCTTGTATAGTCATACGAATTAATCGTGACTCACACTATTTCAACAATGGCTCATAGAAACTACACATAGCAGTCCCAAACATAAAACCAAACAGGATGTGTATATAGCAACCTCTAAATCGGGATTATACAATCAGCCCCGATGTAATCCAAGCAAGATAAATGTAAAGCAGCCCCCCCTAAGGAATTCATAACAGCAGCCCCTTATATAAAGGATTTATAACCACAGCCCCTAACTAAAAAAAACAGCAGCAGCCCCAACTAAAGCCAACAACAGCCCTCATTAGACAAGGAAAAAGATAGAAGCATCCCTCAACAAAGAAACAGCAGCAGGTTTCAGCACAGCAACCCATTGTAACAAACGGCAGCAGGAAATTAGCAAGTAAACGTGATCCAGAACTAGTCAAAATAAAATCAGCGTAAAACCAGGATAAACCCGAAATCCTTGTTAGCACCCACCCGAATTCTCACGATAATACCAGCCGGGATATCAATTAGCATAAATCAGCACCACCAGCCCGACCATTCTCCAAATAATAGAACAATCCTAACAATGTAACCAACAGCCGCCAGGCCTTTATTATAGAATAAAATTTCTGGAAGGGTGCCCCAAGCAGCCACCCCAACTGAGCGTAAACCCAGGATATATATATATATTTCAAACATAAAACAAACAAAGAAAATCTGCTCGAATACACTCCCAAGAGACCAGGGCCACTATCGGGAAAGCAACAGAGGAGTAAAATACTCATGAACTTTAGCCTCTAGAACCCAAACCATCAGGGTTTAGCCATCAAAATCCAGAAAAGTTTATCCAACAAAAATAAATTAGGATTTACCAACAAATACAAGAAGGAAATATCCAAGGAATCCAGATATTTAGCAGGCTAATCATCTCTATACCCAAACCAATTTCGGCTAAGCCATAAAAGAAGAAATGGATGGGAGGATTGTGAAGAATTTTCTTGCACCAATTTCATTCCTGCTTGCCATGAGTCTTCAGCACACTTCCTCGCTACTCTTACTTGGCTTACTATATCCATAAATTATATACGCCGTCCAGTGCATCAACACAACTACTCTGAATTCCTGAGAACCAGAGGTCAAGTTGAGGGTAATCACATTTGTCTCCCAGACAACACGTCGGACGAGGTGGATAAGCCAACAAGGCTTCTACATGGGTTTAGTGTATATATGTATAATACTGAGTACAATCACTCGTCACCTGTTCACACCTCGCAAGGTTCAGCATACGTCTCGTGATTTCACATGGTCTGAAAATTACTACACGCATTTAGAATGCAATTGTATGAATTTGTCGACTTAACAAATCACGTAACAATGCCTTAGCACCACGGGTGCTACAGTTTGTATTCTTTATCATTAATTGGACGCTTGTAAACACACCTCTTTGATCAACAATCGATACAATTCCCACTTAACAAACTTTAAGGCGTCCCCCAAAATTTGTCATGCGGTCGTCAAATCGACCTTTGATCCTTGAGAGACATTACAACGCTACACTACAATATACTTCTCTGCATAGTCTTCATTTAGAGTGAAGACCTGCTCATCCTTAAGGTACTCACCTCTATTACTCTGGGAATGAACTCACCGTAAACCAAAACATGGTGTTCAATCATTCCCCTTGCTTAAGATGAACTCATTCATCAAGGAGTGCCAAATTCCACTATCAATGGCTTGTAACGACTTAAATGGGAAAAACTCATTGTAGCAAGGCTAAGTGAAGCAGGCCACAAAGATTTTTGGCTCCTGGTAGAAACCCAAATGGCCCATCTGCTAGGCCAATAAATGAAGGGACAAGCCCCCGTATGTTTTTGGACTAAATTTCATCCACCGCCCATATGGTACATTCATCTCACGTATGGGCACAAACCTTAGGGGCATATCTTCCTCAACTAAGAGTTCTTACCCTAGATCCCCATGACGATGCACTTATATATTAGCCGTGATGTAGAAATTCAAATTTTACGGCGACGACCAAGCTGCATCTCATTGTAATGAGAGCATGTACAAATAACATCCAATTACCCGGTACATAACTAGCCCAATAAACGAAGAGATAAGCCCCCGTATCTCTTCGACTGAGTTTCTTCTACCACCAATATAACACATTCGTCCCACAATGAGCCTTCTCTGGATTTGAATTCTTATCATATCTCCTCTATATGAAACCTTCTACATAAATAGAAGTGAGAGGTATCCACATACAATATAAAAGACATGCTTGGTGGTCTCTTACTAAGATGATAATAGACTACAGGCACCAATCTCATTGAGATTGCCCTAATGTTTTGGGTAAGGTGATAATATTAATCCATATCTTAGATATAAATCTCAGGGTGTGAGTCTCTAGCATCTACACTCACGTTAAACTCTTCCCTTAATCATTTGCGGTCACTTATTGCTTGTCCACATCATCCCGGAGATCGGTATAAGGTTAGGGTATGTCACGACATATCCTGCTAAGTCGACCAAAGTGTATCCTAGTTAGGTTGGCATAATCCTATGCCAAACCAACTCTAATTGTTGGAACGGGAATGGCAATAACTATCTCGGAATGAGCGAGCATCTATACGTAAGGGTACGAGTTTGGCTTAGGTTGGCACTTTCTATAAGAAAAAGTGGACATACTTAATGTGAATCACACATGGGCACACCACCGCTTCCGTTGCATTAGTTTGTCCTCAAACTGATTTAGCTAGCAGGGGTGGCCTAGTGGTTTAATGTACTTCTTTATCTCAGGATCGTTGCAAGCTGATACCATTTGTAAGACCCCCCCTCCCGGAACACAAGACACGGCCGAGGGGAGTCTTATGCCCAGGACAGCCGCCTTGCGGGAGCGCGAGAACACGAGCTAGCCTCCCCCACAAGACGCCTATCCTACTGGCCAAACCAACTGAACAGCGCCAACCCATCAATAAAGTAAAAGCAAGAAGCCATAAAATGATACTCACATAAGTAAGAGTCCAAATAAGTACAAGACAAGAGATCCGAGAGCTCCTGCAAAAGTATCAGAGTATCAAACTAAATGCCCCAAGGGATACATCTCAAAACACTCACTCGCCTCTGCCACAAACAGCAACCAAGGTACCATAGTCTCCGGCCCTGTCACCCTGACCTGACTGGCCTCCTCCAGCATCGTACGTCGCTGCTCCAGGGTGCGCTCCTAAAAAGAGGGGCGTAGCAACCATTAGTCATAAAGACTAAGTGGCTTTACATCCTCTCCCCCGGCGACTCCAAGGCACCGGGCGGAAGGAAAGGAAGGAAAGCTGCAATATAAGCAATAATATACAAACATGTGACAGGAATGGTTGTATATACACGTCGGTTGTATAAGTACCCAAGTACATGCAATAACTCTAACTAACAGGTACAAATACATGCAAGTACTAGTAACAGAAAGAAGTAAGCAGAGTATCAATATCGTACTGGTATCAAAAGGGAGTAAGCAAGTGCTAGTAATAAGAAAGCATGAGCAGAGTATCAATAAACCGAATTGAACTTAACTTATAAGGATGCCCATACAAGCTTATAAGTTAAGGATATGAACATGAATGTAACTCATCATATAAAGGTGCCCATACAAGTTTATATGATGAGGATCCAATGCGGTGCAATGCAATGATTATGAAGGATGAATGCAATGCAATGATTATGATTTGAAGACTCACCCATGCAATGTTGCTATGTCGACATAGACCTTTAGTTCTCGCTTTTTGAGTGGTAGCTAACCGCTAAGGCATCTCCCGTCGTGGCCAGACGGAGACAGTGGAATGAGCTCCTCCACTACTAGGAGGGTATGAACACTACCAGTCCTAGGCATCTGTACGCCTTGATGATAAGAACACACAGCGGAGACCCTACGTACTGCTCGACGCTAAGAACACACAGCGGAGCCATCAAGGACACAGAAGGGGACTTGGGTAGGTGAGCACTAAGAGTCCAACCCAATCGGTCTAGATTCTACTACCGGCTTCTGTCGGTGTCACGACTAGCAAGCCCGTAGACCCGCCACAAGTAATCCTCCCCAGCGGGGTCCATTTGTACCCGTGTATCAACATACACCAGGACTTCCAATCCAAGTCCTTATATTTAATCTGTGTATCCACGTACACCAGGACTTTTAATATAGCCCTCCTAAACAATCTGTGTATCTACGTACATCAGGATTTCTAATACAAGTCCTTCTATACAATCTGTGTATCTACGTACACCAGGACAAGTCCTTCTATACAATCTGTGTATCTACGTACACCAGGACTTCTAATACAGCCCTTCTAAACAAACTGTGTATCTACGTACACCAGGACTTCTAATACAAGTCCTTATATACAATCTGTGTATCTACGTACACCAGGACTTCTAACCCAAGTCCTTCTATACAATCTGTGTATCTACGTAGAACAGGACTTCTAATACATCCCTTCTAAACAATCTGTGTATCTACGCACACCAGGACTTCTAATACAAGTCCTTCTATACAATTCGTGTATTTACGTACACCAGGACTTCTAACCCAAGTCCTTCTATACAATCCGTGTATCCACGTACACTAGGACTTCTCACCCAAGTCCTTTTATACAATCCGTGTATCTACGTACACTAGGACTTTTAATACAGCCCTTCTAAACAATCTGTGTATCTACGTACACCAGGACTTTTAATACAAGTCCTTCTATATAATCCGTGTATCTACGTACCCCAGGACTTCTCATACAGCCCTCCTAAACAATCTGGACCGCAAAAACAGCACACACTTAACCACATTCCAGCTTTCTGGACAGTCCACTCGACTGGACCTTTAGGGAGCTACAGGGCACTTCAGAAAACGGGTAACCTATCATCGGAAAGCTCTTTCCGAGGGCTACAACTTTCATGTTGAGCCCGAAGCCTAGTTCTAGCAGGGTCAAACCTAAGAATTGACTTGAATCTAGCTGCGCACCGATTCATCCCTTAATAACCAAGTGAAATGTTATAAATTGAAACTTCTTTAGCAAGGGGTGGGGGGGGGGGGGGGGGGGTATCATCACATTTATCACACAAATATATAATTAACAACCCTAATTACAGAGGGCTGTTCATCATCTTTCCCAAACAATGGTTAGTTTAAATCCCTAAATGTCATTCCCCTCGCTCTCCCTCAACTACCATGGGTTTGCCCCAAATCAAATCCCATCTCTTCTTATTGAAGAGAAGAAATGATTCCTAAAAACTCGCGGCGAATGATGCCCTAAATTTGAGGTTCCGGCTTGGTCTTCCTAAGGAAACTCTATTAAAGCTCACCCGAGAAGCTCTCTTGAGCCTTCATCTCTCGTATTGTGATCTAAGAGGCTAGCACCAAGGAAGAGGGGAGGAAGTCACTTGATTTCCGGCTGACATTCGCGGTTGTCTCCTCCATAGCATGGCGGCAGCTGGCCAAGACTGATTAAAGGGTCCTGATCCACAAAAATATTCAATATGTAATCAGTCTACGAGAAGTACTATTCGGATGGAGGACTTCTGGGTAAATAACAACACCTTTCGGTAGTCCAATTTTCGCCACAATACCTTTTCGGAATGAGATCGGAGCCCTAAATCCAATGGAGAACAATTTAAACCCATTCTAGCTCATTTGGAGGTCGATATAAAGTAAGTTGTAGTGGTAATACGAGATTTAGCTCCAAATGACACACACACTTCAAAATGAAAGAATTTTTAATGAGGGTTGTATTGAAAATGAGAGATTTAGCTCAAAATGACACTCAAACTTTAAACAGCAACAACTTTTGATGCGATTGTCTGATTTTACCCTCACAACACCTTTTTCTGAATGAGCTCGGAGCACTATAATCATTGGAGCACAAGTTTTACCCATTCCAGTTCGTTTAGTTGTCGATATATAGCGGGTTACAACGGTAATGCGAAATTTAGCTCCAAATGACACCTAAACTTCTAACAGCCATAACTTTTGATTTGTATGTTTGATTTTTGCCCACAACACCTTTTCGGAATATGATCGGAGGCATACGTCCAATGGAGCACTATTCTAAACCTTTCCAGCTCATTTTAGTGGTCAATATACAGCGGGTTGCAATGGTAATGAGGGAATATAAACCTTTCCAGCTCCTCTTGACACATAAACTGCAACAGTCATAACTTTTGATCTGGTTGTTCGATTTTTGCGCACAACACATTTTTGGAATGAGCTCGGAGCCCTACATCCAATGGAGAACAAGATTTACCCATTCCAGTTTGTTTAGTGGTCAATATACAGTGGGTTGGTAATAAGGTTTTTGGCTCAAAAGGAGACCTAAACTTCAAACTTTCGTAACTTTTGATCCGGTTGTCCGATTTTCGCCCACAATACATTTTCGGACTGAGATCGGAGCCTTAAATCCAATGGAGAACAATTTTAACCCATTCAAGCTTGTTTAGATGTTGATATATAGTGGGTTGTACCCTAAACCCTATTTAGCTCCAAATGTCAGATAAATTTCAAAATTAAAGAATTTTAGATGCGGTTTGTAGTGAAAGAGAGAGATTTAGCTCCAAATGACACTCAAACTTTAAACAACAATAACTTTTGATCCGATTGTCTAATTTTACCACCACAACAACTAATAGGAATGAGCTCGGAACCCTACATTCACTGAAGCACAAGTTTTACCCATTGCAGTTCATTTAGTTGTCGATATATAGCGGGTTGCACTGGTAATGCAAAATTTAGCTCCAAATGACACCTAAACTTGAAACAGCCATAACTTTTGATTAGGTTGTCTGATTTTGTCCCACAAAACCTCTTAGAAATGAGCTCGGATCCATACATTCAATGTAGATCAAGTTTTTCCCAATCTAGTTCATTTAGTGCTCGATATACATTGAGTTGCAGTTATAATGTGAGATTTAGCTCCAGCTGACACCTAAGCTTCAAACAGCTATAACTATTGATTCGGTTGTCCAAATTTTCCCCAAAACACCTTTTCGGAATGAGCTCAGAGCCATACATCCTATGGAGAATCGGATTTACTTGATCGTGTTCATTTAGTGGTCGACGGAGAGTGGATTGTAGTGGAAATGAGGAATTTTGCTCCAATTGACACCTAAACTTCAAACATCCATAACTTTGATCCGGTTGTCAGGTTATTGCCCACAACACCTTTTCGGAATAAGATCGGAACCACTACAACTCACTATATATCGACCTCTAAACGAGCTGGAATGGGTTTAATAGAATTTTGTGGGCATACCCTTCAAAATGATAGAATTTTTAATGTGGGTTGTATAGAAAATGAGAGATTTAGCTTCAAATGACACTCAAACTTTAAACAGCAACAACTTTTGATACGGTTGTTTGATTTTACCCCCACAACACCTTTTCGGAATGAGCTCGGAGCACTACATTCATTGGAGCACAAGTTTTACCCATTCCAGTTCATTTAGTTATTGATATATAGCGGGTTGCAGCGGTACTGCAAAATTTAGCTCCAAATGACAACTAAACTTCTAACAGCCAAAACTTTTGATTTGTATGTTTGATTTATGCCCACAACACCTTTTAGGAATATGCTCGGAGGCATACATCCAATGGAGCACAATTTTAAACTTTTCTAGCTCATTTTAGTGGTCAATATACAGCAGGTTGCAATGGTAATGAGGGATTTAGCTCCTCTTGACACATAAACTGAAACAGCCATAACTTTTGATCTGGTTGTCCGATTTTTGTGCACAACACCTTTTTGGAAAGAGCTCAGAGCCTTACTGTTTATCCAGAAGACCGCTACCCGAGTAGTACTTCTCACAGACCAGGCAGATTGATGAGCCACGACGCCCAGTTCAGAACCAACAGGTCTCTCGGCCTAGCTTGAACAAACCGGGCGGTCTGCTAGAATCCAGTCCGCCTCCAAGGATTGAAGAATGTTAAGGTTCAAGTATAGAAGGAAAGCTGCGGTCTCAGGGAAAAAGGCCTCCGGAGCTCTTTCATCGCCTTGACCGCAACGCGCATCAAGCCTGACCAATATAGGTCAGATGCTCAAGTCGCCAAGCCGCACGGCTTGTTTCTTTCTCCTTTCTGTATCCCGTCACCCCCTTCCCGATTCTCCTGTATCCGGGTAGGCGATTATTTTATCCCTGCCCGTTTGGGCAGGACCCCGAGCCTATAAATATGGGGCGGCGGCATTTCCAAGACAGGCACACTCGAATCCTGGAGCTCGCTTGTTAGAGCTGCGATTTCGAGTTCACTGTCTTGCGACTTGTCTGACCGGCCAGCTTCTCGCTTCCTGATTCTGTAACCCGCAGTAAATTTTTCACTTAAATCAAAGGAAAGCCCATCACAGGAGTGGCATTTGGCATGACGGGCGAAGTCTGGCCTCAACCGCTGCCAGCGGTCTAATTTTCTCTAATCAAATAGTAACCGACAGCCCGCAGCCTCCGTTTTTCTTCGGAGGTGCATTTTCGGATTTAACAGAAACACGCGACCTTCAGATCGCGGACTGTCAGTGAAATATTTGACAAATATGTCAGACCGCTAGTTCCCTCTAAGAGACCGTTCCGACCATAGTGATGATTCTCTATGGGAGGCCTTGGAGCAGTCAAAGAGAGAAGCCTAGTGGGCTTAAAAGGCAACTGATCAGCGTCTGGAAGCGATCAGTCAGGCCTTAGCATTGTTAACAGAGCGGCTAGTCCCTCAGCAGGCCGCTGTTAACCAGGCGATGACTCCGGCCCCTCCTCCTCCTCCGTACCCGCTACCGCAAGTCGCCAATTTCCCACCTCTACAAGAAGGTTTTGTAGCTCGGCAAAACTTCTATCAAGAGGCCGCGCAAAGCATGCCGGCCCGAGTTCTAGACTTTCAGGGTGGCAGCTTCTCAGGCAGCCCGCCTTTCCTACCCGACGGTCTACCCTCCAGAATCCGCGGCCCGCTCATCCTAATAGGCGGCTTGTCCGCAAATAACCGCAGCCCAGGTGGCTTACTACTCTGTCCCTCTTCTGTATGAGGATGTTGAAGAGACCTTCCCTTCGTGGACGAAGTCTGAGGGGAGCCAGCCCTAAATAATTTCAAGGAGCTGCGCCTGCCGGCATACAATGGAGAAGTTGATCCTATTATCCATCTCCAGGCCTTTGAGTCGGCCATTGCTTTGAGAACCCTTACAGATGCAACCAAATGCAAGCTCCTTGTGACATCCTTTGATGGAAAAGCAAGGGAGTGGTTCTATGGGTTGCATTCCAGATCAATTAGCTACTTTGCTGAGCTACGCAGGGAGTTTTTGCTCAGGTTCTCCACTTCTAAGAAGAGAAAAAGTGGCCCGGCGGCCCTTTTTGAAATCAGGCAATGAGAAGACGAGATGTGGGACCATTTCGTAGATTGGTTCCAAAAAGAAATCATGGAGATCCAAAATGTGGATCCAGAATTATATCGGGTAGCCCTGATTCATGGCCTGAGGGAAGGACCCTTGAAGTTCGAATCGAACATTAGAGAACTAAGGACTTATCAGGAGATGATAGGTTTAGCAAACATGTTCATAAGGGGTGTAAAGAGTAACCCCAGGTATGTCGCAAAGTTGGTTAGCGACAAGGACCAAACCAATTCATCCTCCATTCATCCACAAGCAAATCAACATCATTTCGAGCCCCGTTACCAGAGGGGAAGGAACAAGCATAAACAACCCTTTATCGTCCATCAACGGTTTCAAGATCAGAAACCGCCATTGGACATCGCACCCGCTCCATCCATGTCCATTCCACAAATAATGCCGGTATATATGCCACAATATACTGTGCAGCCCACCTCCAGCTATTCCATCTCCCCAAAATGATGAATCACAAGAATCATTCACTCCTCTTAGGCTTCGTTTGGCTCGGCTTATTTGCTCCGGTGAGTTTGGACAAAATCGTCATTGTCATAGAATGTATGTTTGGTATGACAAATGTTACTACCATTATCAAGAAAATAAACTAGTTATAAGATAAAATATTTGATATGACAATGACGTTTTTATCCAATCTCACCGGAGCAAATAAGCCGAACCAAACGAAGCCTTAATGTCACCATGGACGAGGTCGTCCAAATTCTTTAAAAGATGTCGGATTTCAAGAGACCTGCTCCTCTAAGGTCGGATATTCGTAACCGAAATCCAAACCTCTTCTGTGAATATCATAAAGAGGGAGGGCATCTGACTGAGAACTTTCGTGCCCTCCGCATAATAGTAGAAAGGATTTTGGGAGAAGGGAAGCTCCGGGGCCTAATCCGAAAAGAGGTGACTATCGAGTCGGCAACCGAGAAGAAGAAAGAAGCGGTCGAGGTGACCTGGGAATGCGCCGACGTAGAAGACGCCGACTGTTATGGGGATATTCATCCCTCAATAGAATGCATAGAGGTAAATGATGTGGGCCCCCTCGGGGACATATACTGCATTCATGGAGTAGCTGGAGAGGAATCCTCCCACTTGTCAAGTATTGCGAGAGTTTTAAAGCAAGAAGTGGCGACAACTACAACTTCCGCTCCTGAAAGCTCAATTGCCACCTTCGGTCAAGAAGATCTTCCTCTGAATGCCAATCCTTTCGACGATGTCTTGGTCATCAAGGCTGTCATTGAAAACTACACAGTTCACCAAATTTTGATTGACACAGGCAGTTCCGTCAATCTTCTCTTTTGTTCAAGTTTTGATGCCCTGAAGATTGGAAAGCCTCTGCTTTCCACCGAAGGGCCCCTCTACGGCTTATCCGGAGAGAAAAAAGAAGTAGAAGGCTCTGTGAAGCTTCTGGTTTTCCTGTGGGGAGTACTAAAACTGATCAACTTCGTGGTGGTAGATGCCCCAAGTAACTATTATGCGATCTTCGGAAGGCCCGCTCAATGCCTACAGAGCAGTGTTGTCCACCTTCCACCTAGCCCTCAAATTTGCTGCCGAGGGAAGGCAGAATCGGATCCGGAGCAATCTGAAAGTGGCTGGGAATGTTATGTATGAACTGTCAATATGATCACGGACATTCCACTTCCCGAGTCTCTAGTTGAAGTTCTTGAAGTTGCTGAGCCTTCGAAAGCTGCAGAGGAAAGTAAGGATCGAGAAGGGGCTCACCTGGAGCCTTCCCAGGAAACCCAAGAAGTCCTCATTGCTGAAGGGGAGGAAAAGAAGTTGATCGTCAATGCAGAGCTGCCAGAAGAGGAGAAAGTTCAACTGATCTCCTGTCTTCTGGAGAACTTGGATATCATCGCCTGGTCGGCGGAGGATATGCCCAGAGTGGATCTGGATGTAGCTTGCCATCACCTCAATGTCTCTCACGAGTTCAAGCCAATTCAACAGAAGAAAAGTGAGGTGGCGACTAAGCTGGCGATGCCAATCAGAGAAGAAGTCGCCAAGCTTCTTAACGCAAATTTTATTTCTGAAATTCAATACCCCACTTGGATTTCCAATATTGTAATGGTGAGAAAATCTGGCGGGAAGTGGCGTATGTACGTAGACTTTACAAAACTCAATAAAGCGTGCCCCAAAGATTGCTACCCTCTGCCTCGGATTGATGTTTTAGTAGATTCCGCAGTTGGGTATAATTTCATGAGCTTTCTAGATGCATTTTCTGGGTACCATCAAATCAAAATGCATAAACCCAACATCCCGCACACTTCTTTCATCACAAACGATGGGTGTTACTGTTACCTCGTAATGTCTTTCGGTCTTAAAAATGCGGGTTCGATGTATTAGAGAATGATGGATACGGTTTTCAAGCATCAGGAAGGAAGAAACCTTGAAGTCTACGTCGATGATCTCCTCCTCTAAAGTAAAACTTTTTCAATACATTTGAAAGACCTCGTAGAGACGTTCGCTACTCTATGGAGGTTCAAATTAAAATTGAATCCATTGAAATGCGTGTTCGAAGTGAATAAAGGGAAATTTCTTGGGAATCTCCTCACTACTGATGGCCTTGCACCAAACGCAGATAAGGTGAAGGCTATCCTAGACATGACCCCTCCTCGTAATTCGAAAGAGGTCCAACAACTTGGAGGAAGGTTGGAAGGGCTGAGCAGGTTCATTTCTAAATCAGGAGATAGAAGTGCTTAATTCTTTAAAACACTCCGAGGAGGATCCAAGTTTGAATGGAGCGACGAATGCAATAAAGCTTTTTAACCGTTGAAGATACAGTTAACATCAACCCCTCTACTTCAAAGCCCCCATGAAGGGGAAATATTGTTCTAATATTTAGGGGTTGGTCCAGATGCAGTAAGTTCTATCCTCGTCTGGGAGGAGAAGAAGAAACAGTTTCTGATATATTATGTCAGCCATATCCTTAAAGATGCGGAAACAAGATACTCAATCTTGGAAAAGATAGCTCTAGCTTTAGTTATGTCATCACGAAGGTTTCTCCCTTACTTTCAAGCTCATCCTATACAAGTTGTTATAGATCATCCTCTAAGGAGTATCCTGGAAAAGCTAGATCATTCGGGAGATTGGCTAAATGGACGATCGAGCGGAGAGAATTTGAAATGTCTTATATTCTTAGAACAACAATCAAAGCGCAAGTCTTGGAAGACTTCTTGGTTGATACAGCGAAGTCCAATCCTGAACAAATAGAGAAATCTCCTTTGGCATGGATTGTTTATGTGGATGGGGCTTTTGGTAAAAACTCTGTGGGAGCCGGAGTAGTTTTAATCAGCCCGAATGGCATCAAACTTGAACAGGCTAACAAGTTCTTCTTTCCGGTCATGAATAATCAGGCAGAGTATGAGGCACACTTGGCCGGTCTGAGACTTGCAAGGAAGCTGGGGATAGAGCATGTGCATGTCAAAACTAATTCGCTTGTGATGGCTTCTCAAGTTTTGGGGAATTATGAAACGAGAGAACCAATGCTGAGGAAATATCTGCTGCTAGCAAAGGAGGGGATTGGAAGATTCAAATCATTCATTATTGAACATATTCCCAGAGCACAGAATGAAGAAGCAGATGAATTATCAAAGTTCGGTCAGCACAGAATGAAGAAGGGGAACTCATGCAGATCGATCAGCATCCTTCTTGGAAGGATCCTTATGAGTTATACTTGTCGAAAGGAGAATTTCATTAATCCATCAAAGATAGAAGAAAATTCAAAAGAAAGGCAGTCTATTATTGCTTAATAGCAGGAAACTTGTACAAGAAGACTCTAATTTCTCCCTTGGCATGATGTGTTTCTGAGGAAGAAGTTCCAATCATACTTCAGGAGGTTCACTCTGGAGAATGCGGTAGTCATTCGGGGGCAAAGACCTTAGAGAAAAGGATCTTGAGGCAGGGATATTTCTGGCCAACTATGAGGAGAGATGTCGAAGCGTTTGCTAAACGATGTGTTCAGTGTCAGAAATTTGCTCCTCTTCAACATCTACCCGCTCAATAATGGCGCCTTGGCCCTTTGCAGTTTGGGGAATGGATCTCATCGGACCCTTTCTGATGGCTAGTGGCCAGCATCACTTTATAATCGTAATGATTGATTATTTCAGTAAGTGGATTGGGGCAAAGGCATTAGAGAAGACTATAACGCAGGTTATCAGAAACTTTATCTGGGGAGAAATTGTCTATCGGCATGGAGTTCCGTTAGCAATTATTACCGGCAATGGCCCTCAGTTTAATAATTCAGATATGATCAATTTCTGCGACCAAGTCGGCATTGAGCTTCGATTCTCTTCGGTGCATCATCCCAGGAGTAATGGTCAAAGTGAAGCAATGAATAAACAAATCCAGTATCTTCTGATGAAAAGGGTATTGAATCAGAAAGGAAATTGGGCATAACAACTTCCTTCTAACCTCTGGACTCTTCGAACTACTCCAACTTCAGCTACAGGGGAAACACCGTTCAAATTAACTCATGGTTCGGAGGCAGTCCCTATAGAGTTTGAAGTGGTCACTCCCAGAGTTGTATACGCAAAGGAAGGAGGTGAAGCGTGGATAGATGATAATAATGAAGGTATCAAATACTGTCTGGATTTAATTGAGGAGCTTCAAGATGAAGCTACAATCAGGCAGGAGGAAGTGAAAAGAAGAATGGCCAAATACTTCGACAGAAACGTCAGGGTTAAACATTTTGCAGTTGGTGATGTCATGCTAAAGAAAGTTGATGCCGCAGCCAGGATTGGCAATGTCGAAAAATTAAACCCCCAACATGGCAGGGTTATTCATTATCAAAGAGGTACTAAAGAATGGGGCTTATCACCTCTAGACAAGCGAAGGAGAGGACATCTCATGCACCTGGAGCGGTGACGATCTTAAACGATTCTATCCTTAAATGTTTCTTTCATTTCTTGCATTTTTTGGATATTCAATAAATAGCCCAATACCGACACTTCTCCCTGTCTGGTGACTCTTTTACATTTTTATATATCCCTCACTGAAACGCGGAGACATCGCCAAGTTCTGCTCAAACCCCCTCAAATTATAGTCATTAGCATAAAACCACGAAGATCTTGTGTAGCGGGGAGTTTTCGCACACGTGTAGTGGTAGCTTGCCAATTCCCGTGCGGTGGTCTTCAAAATCTTGGATCCCGGCTGATATATAACACAACTCTGCATCAAGGGAGGTCCAGGTGACTGTTAGCTCTATCATGCCCCAAAAGGGATATAGTTACAGCTTTGAGGATCTTTCTGAGGAAAGTAATGTTCGCCGCCTAGGCCCACCTGCCCAACTGATCATCTTAGTCTGTGACCATCGAATACTCCTAGGTACTCTCAAGCGATGCCTAAGTGGGACCCACAAATGAGTTGATCTCTCTGAGGAAAGCAATGTTCGCCACCTAGGCCCACCTGCCCAATTGATCAACTCGGCTTATAACCCTAGGAAAGAGAGTAGTTGAGTCGTTTACAGATCTTATGACCACTTGAGGAAAGCAATGTTCGCCGCCTAGGCCCTCCTGCCTACTGGGTTATCTGAGCCTGTAGAAATTTCTTACTTCGTTACAAGAAGTTATCCCATCTCTTATGGTCATTCAGGACCATTTGGGAGGAAACAGGATTTAACAGGTATACAACAGACCGGGCAGTTTGACCTATTAAACCGACCGGCTTGGGATAAGCAGGTACATTGGCATAATATAACAGGCGGTTTGGAATCTTTAAACCGATCGGCTCAACCAAACAACAGCTTAATATACTAACCGATCGGTTGGAATTATCCTAGCTGAAAAAGCTAGAACGTGTTATCATGGAATGTCATAAGGCATGGATCAGGGTGTCAAGTATAACAATGACCGACCATTTTTTTCTCTCGGTCTATAATTCTATCATCCTTATGGGTATCTGCTTTATTTGCTCGGTTAAAATCAAGTCCTCCACAAAAAAGTGATTGTGATCTATTCTTACAAGGATGAATATAACCAAGTAACAAGTTATTGACTGCTCGGATTATATATGGACCGCGCGAACTTATCGATTGATGCTTATACTTGCAAGGATAAGTATTACAGGAATCCAAATTACAGGTCATTCGAATTGAATACTTACCGCGCGACTTGTTGATTATTCTCTTATGACTTGTTGATATTCATTTTTTCTGTGAAGTAACTGCGCAAGCTGGCAAATATTCACGCGGCTTGGTTTTTCAATCGCACAAGATACATTCAAATCGCACATATCGTGATCGGGATTTATTTATTATAGCATCTTAAAGTTATGATCGGCTTCCGATTAACTCGAGGGGTCAATTCATATTGAGATTCTTCAGAGCTTGAATTCCTATCCGCCCGGATTATATGTTAAACCGCACAACTATTTGACAAGATATATGGAAGGTGTTTTTTGGGTTATAACAACTTCGCCAAGTCAAGGGTTGAAAGGATAGTCCGCCCGAATAGTCTTCGCAATATTTGAGTAACTATCTAATTGGGATTCTAAAAACTCAAAGTTCTGACAGCCTATGTTGATATTAAACCGCACGACCTGATTAAAGGGACTTGCAGTTTAAAGAGAAAAGAGATCACAACAATCAAAAGTAAGTCGCAAAGGATAGACAGCCGAACAGGTAAAAAACTTTGATGCATTGTCAAAATATATCTTTACATCCTGTTTAAACCGACCGGCTAACAAAATCAAGCCGTCGGTTGTGCAAAATAAAAACAAGTACAAAAAATAGCAATCATGACTGTTCCTCCGGCTTGAGCTTTTGGGTTGCAGGAGAGCTCGAGTCCTCGCTCCCATCAATAATTACTTCAGGCGAATATCCTTCACTACCTGATGAAGGGCTGGATGAACTGCTGCTCGAACAGCTCAAGCCGCTCGACTTTCGTCACTTAGGCCGCTCGGATTCTTCTCTAGAATCGCTGGACTCCGAACCCGAGCTGCCTTCCTCCTCCCCGTCAGCCGCGGCGGGTTCTCCTGCGCTTTCTTCCTCTTCATCGTTGTTCTCTTCCTCTGAGATACTCCCATCAACTTTATTTTTTCCTTTAACCCTGTGCGTAATCTTATCCAGCTTCTTCTGCAATGTTGGATAGGCGGACTCCGAGAAGGTAAAATTCTCAAAACCTGGAGCAAACCCACCGAGCTCTCTCACGCGGTCTAAAGAGCCATCAATCCCCTCAGAGACATGAGGGAAGAGCTCCTCTTGATAGACCGGGTCCGGCTCATCATATTTTTTCTGTCAAAAGGAATAAAGGTTAGACCGCACGGTTTGAGGAATGTGAGAATCGACTAACAAGGTGATAACTTACCAACTCCGCCTCCCTTAATCGCGCGACCTCTTTCTTCAATTCAGCATTCTCCTTCTCTAGATAATCATTTGCCCTGATCAATCTTTTGAAGGTCATACCCATGAAATGGTTGGTAACAAAGCTCCCAACAACCCGCGCGGCCAGCTGCGGGAGCTCTTCCTCGAGAACTTTCCTTAACCTCCTGAAGTTTCGCCGACCATACAGGGCAATGTCGGCAGCTTCTGCATGGCGGCCAGATTTTTCATGCTCCCAATGAGGGAGCGCGGTGGAAACCTGAACACCCTTACTATCTGGGTGCCAGCACAAGGTCTTGCGACCTTTCAAATCCTTCACATTACTGAAGGAACGAAGGGAAGAGAAATCGCCAGAAGAAGACGATTCCTCTTCATCAGACACCTGCGGCTTGCTCTTACTCAGACGCTGTCTCTTCTCCCTTTGAGTCAGAATCAAACTGGCTGGACTGATCGGTTTGTTCTTTGATACGATAGCGGCAGCTGCAAAACCAAAGTAAAATGTCAATACAGAAGCTGCGTGGTCTGCAGGAAAACAGACGGCAGATAATAAGCGACTTACTGTCTTCAGGCCGGATGTTCTCCAACTTGAAGAGTAGCGGAATGTAGTGATCTACATTAAGCCGCTCGGTTTTAAGGAGCGTGTTGGTCTCCATCTCGACCTCGTTGACAGCTACTTATTGAAAAGCTTCCTCCGGTCGCACCTACGGGTCGACTTGCAGCAAGCCGAGCCGGCCTACAAAGATAAGATAACTCTCGGACCAGTTCGCCACCTTATTCGCCAGGTTGACCATCTTCAACCCCCTGCAGACAAAGTATAAATGTCCCTTGAAAACCTTCATCTCTGCGTCTGGGATAGCCTGCACCGAGAAGATTTTTCTAAACAAATTCATTGAAAAGCGGACTTTCTCAGACCGCAAGTAAGAAACAAAACTGAATGGGGATTGGAATTCTTGAGCTGGGGGAAATTTGCCCGGGAACGACCCCAAAGTGGTCAAAAATCATGGCGTCTTCAATGGGGATTGGAATTCTGAAGCCGCAATCAAAATGGTTAATTGGGATGGCAATTTGATTAGGGGCGGAAGAGTTTACCCGCTCGTCACGGAGTGGAAGCCGCGCGAGCAGTGAACTCCCTACCATGTGTTTTTCAATGAACTCATCCAACTCTGCCATAGTTAAACGGCACTCCTCATGATCGGCGGAATGGAAATCCAAGGCCGCATCATCCTGCGTGACAGATACTTTTTCAGGCCGCTCCGGCTGGCGCTTAGATCCCATCTTAAAATTTGGCTGAATGGGTCTTTGAAAGGGCTGCTACTTATAGAGCCAGTGATCTGCATTTAGCAAAGTCAAATCACATCTAACGCATTTAACCGCACGACCAGAATCTCGCATAAGTTAATTCATTCTACGAACAGCAAATCACAAAAACAATTCAAGACAAATGGTTTGAAGAGCAGCCCTGGAATTTACGGAAACAAGCCGCACGACTTACATAACAGTTCAAAAGCACTCAAATAACAGATCACACGGTCTACAAAACAAATCGGATATCATAAACTTGAGTTCAATGTTTAAAGTTGTCCCAAGGACCGAATAAAATAATATTACAAATATTGTGTAAAACTGCTCATTGCTGGCGGGAATCATTCGAAGGAGCATCTTTTCGGTGAAGTCGCGCGACATGATCGCTGACTTGAAGGACAGTACCATGCATCTGGTTGATACTATGATGAAGATGGTTAATAATGTTGTGAAGCCATGCAACATCTCGCTCTACACGCGCGGCTAGAATCATGTGAGCAGGCAAGGCCGTCGCATTCTCACTCGCACTAGCAACAAAGTCAGCCATCCCGACCGCTGGAAGAACTGAGCTCGTCCCAGCAGCCATGCATTTTGATCCACACCGTCCATCATCAGTCGCATTAAAAGGTCGTCGGCTTCCGCCGACTTCCCTTGTCAGATGGAGATATTTGTCCCTATAATATGCGCAGTCGTCCTCGAGCTTCCGGATCTCCTTTTTCCCTTTGTCAAGTCGAGCGGTCAAAGCAGCGACCTGGTCCTGCTGCAACTTTTCCTTATCCCGTCTCTCCTTCCTCTCAGCCTCTAGTGCAACACACATGGCGGCTTTTTCATCCCGGGCGGCCTTCTCTCGTTCCTCGAATTCTTTCACCTATTTCCTAAGAATCACAAGATTGCCTTGGAGAGCGGCTAGTTCCCCCTCCATTCGGGTATCCGGGTTCAATGAAGAGCACGAGATTGATGTAGTTAATGGAGGAAGGCAAGCCTCCAAGTCTCTTGGATTCATGACAAGTTCTGAGTCAGCTACAGTAAAAAAAGACACGGTTAGAAAAATCGGGAGCGTATAACTTAATGCAAAATGGACATTACTGAATGTAGACCGCTCATTCCGAATTCTTCTCACTTACTAACCGCAACGGCGGGAATAAAGTTCGGATTGACAGATCGCCTCGCTTGCTCAAGATCTATCCTTCGGCACTGCTCTCTCCACAACCTCTCATTCTTCCTCTGATTAGCAGCAGAGAATTGAGCAGCGGAGAGGAAGAAGCTCAGTGGCGGGTTCAGTATCAAGTTGTTTTGATTTTTCCGAGACCGCATTTTGAAAAACGGACAGGGCAGTAACCCATAACTTCTTTACCTTTTGCAAGAAGATTGAACGGAGGCGGTGAATTGTCTAGAAGCTCCTTCATCTTCTCCGCCTTCACTTTCATTATCTGCATCCCGACCATCACAGTGTCCTCAGAAGACGGTGCGGCCTTCTCAGTCCTAGTCGCATCTTCGCCAGGGCGATCGATTTCATTCAAGTTAGCAGGAGAGTCAAGTAGCTTATCCTTCCTCTCAATAGTGTCAATATCCTTGACAATCTCGCTC
Organism: Dactylorhiza incarnata; assembly: GCA_033032865.1. Taxonomy (NCBI): domain Eukaryota; kingdom Viridiplantae; phylum Streptophyta; class Magnoliopsida; order Asparagales; family Orchidaceae; genus Dactylorhiza; species Dactylorhiza incarnata. The sequence goes on from JAWHQI010000098.1 coordinate 8,431,622, forward strand.
AGGGTCATGCGATTCGCGGAAGTAAATACTTGATCACCCAGCTTGGCGAGAGGTGTTATCAGCCCCTCAGAAACCTCCCTCTCATGCGCCTTGTTCTGAAGGTTGCCCGCGCCGATTTTCCTTCATGTCGCTCTATTCTTAACCTTCAGGCTCTTGGCCCTTCTCAATATCCTTTCTGTCATCGTTTCAGCCCTCTTCCTCTTCTTGGCCAACTCAGGTTGGCTTGTTGGGGGCGATTAGGGCTGTCTTCATCATTCACTACAGGCACCGAACTTTGCTGTTTGGTCGGCTTGGGAGAGTCAACCGCCTGATCTCCTCCATAGCCAATCTTTAGGTGAACTACCCCAGAAGGAGTGACCTCTACATTAAAAGAATCGGCGACAGCGGCCTCCGAGCAAACTTTTTGAGAATTCGTCTTGTCCAATGGGTGGGCGGATCAATCGCCTTGTTAAAAGGAGCAGGTGGATCAGCTGGGGGAGGGTTGGAGCAACCCCCCTCTCCTTTGGTTAATAGATCGCCTGTTAGCGGGAGGGCCAGGTCGGCCGGTTTCCCAACAAAAGCACCCATTATGGTCAGATCAGCTTTTTCAGGGTGATGGGTCTTCTTCTTCTTCGAGCGGTCTCCCCTGCGGTCTTTATCTTTCTTTTGGCGGCCTTCAAACTCTGCCATAAGATTGACCATCTTAGTTGGACTAGTGAGTCGTAAATTTCTAACTGCATGAGGCGAGTAATGACCGGTGGTAGCGCTGCAATTATACAGAAAAGGAAGCTTCCAAAACATTTTATAGCCTTCGAGGCAAGGTCGGCGCGGTCTCCGGCTAGAACTAATATTTTCAAAATTTCCTCGAGATTTGAAAATATGCGGGGATTATGTTTATCCAGAAGACCGCTACCCATGTAGTACTTCTCGCAGACCGGGCGGTTTGATGAGCCAAGTTGCCCAGTTCAAAACTAACAAGTCTCTCGGCCCAGCTTGAACAAACCGGGCGGTCTGATAGAATTTAGGCCGCCTCCAAGGATTGAAGAATGTCAAGGCTCAAGTCCAGAAGGCAAGCCGCGGTCTCAGGGCAAAAGGCCACCCTAGCTGTATCATCGCCTTGACCGCAACGCGCATCAAGCCCGGCCAATACAGGTCGGATGCTCAAGTCGCCAAGCCGTGCGGCTTATTTCTTTCTCCTTTCTGTATCCCGTCACCTCCTGCCCGATTCTCCTGTATCCGGGCAGGCAGTTATTTTATCCTTGCCCATTCAGGAAGGACCCCGAGCCTATAAATAAGGGGCGGCGGCATTCCCAATTACGCACACTCAAATCCTGGAGCTCGCTTGTTAGAGCTACGGTCTCGAGTTCACTGTCTTGCGACTTGTCTGGCCGGTCGGCTTCTCGCTTCCTAGTTCTGTAACCCATTGTAACCTCTTAAATCAAAGGAAATCCCATTACAGGAGTGACATTTGCCATGACGGGCGAAGTCTAGCCTCAACCGCTACAAGCGGTCTAATTTTCTCTAATCAAATAGTAATAGACAACCCGCAGCCTCCGTTTTTCTTCGGAGGTGCATTTTCGGATTCAACACCTACATCCAATGGAGAACAAGTTTTACCCATTATAGTTTGTTTAGTGGTTAAAATACAGCGGGTTGGTAATAAGGTATTTAGCTCGAAAAGAGACCTAAACTTCAAACATCCGTAAATTTTGATCCGGTTGTCCGATTTTCGACCACAATACATTTTCGGAATGAGATCGCAGCCCTAAATCAAATGGAGAATAATTTAAACCCATTCAAGCTCGTTTAGAAGTCGATATACATTTGGTTGTACTGGTAATGTGAGAGTTAGCTCCAAATAACACATAAATTTTGAATTAAAAGAATTTTAGATGCGTTTTGTAGTGAAAGTGAGAGATTTAGCTCCAATGATACTCAAACTTTAAAAAACAATAACTTTTGATCCGGTTATCTGATTTTACCCCCACAACACCTTTTAGGAATGAGTTCGGAGCCGTACATTCATTGAAGCACAAGTTTTAACCATTGCAGTTCATTTAGTTGTCGATATATAGCGGGTTGCACATGTAATGCGAAATTTAGCTCCAAATGACACATAAACATGAAACAGCCATAACTTTTGATCAGGTTGTCTGATTTTGGCCAACAAAACCTCTTCGAAATGACCTTGGAGCCATACATTCGATGGAGAGCAAGTTTTACACAATCTAGTTCATTTAGTGGTCGATAGACATTGAGTTGTAGTGGTAATGTGGGATTTTGCTCCAACTGACACCGAAACTTCAAACAGCTATAACTATTGATCCGGTTGTCCAGATTTTTACCAAAACACCTTTTCGAAATGAGCTCAGAGCCATACATCCTACGGAGAATAGGATTTACTCGATCGAGTTAATTTAGTGGTCGACGGATAGTGGATTGCAGTAGAAATGAGGGATTTTGCTCCAATTGACACCTAAACTTCAAACATCCATAACATTGATCCGGTTGCCAGGTTATTGCCCACAACAACTTTTTGGAATGAGATCAGAGCCCTACATCAAATGGACAACAAGTTTTATGTATTCCAGTTTGTTTAGTGGTTGATCTACAGTGGGTTACAGTGGGAATGGGGGATTTAGCTCCAAATGACACATAAACTTCAAACATACAGCTCTTGATCTAGTTGCCCAATTTTTGCCCACAATACCTTTATAGAATAAGATCAGAGCCCTACATATAATGGAGAGTATGATATAACCATTCAATTTCATTTATTGTTCGATATACGGTGGGTTCCAATGGTAATGCGGGATTTAGCTCCAAATTACACCAAAACTTCAAGTAGCCATAACTTTTGATTCGGTTGTTCGATTTTTGCGCACAACACGTTTTCAGAAAAAGCTCGTATTCTCCATCCAACAGAGAATAAGATTTACCCATTCTAGTATAAGATAACACCTTTGCGGTTGTCCAATTTTTGCCCACAATACCTTTTCGAAATGAGATCGGAGCCCTAAATCCAATGGAGAACAATTTAAACCCATTTCAACTCGTTTAAAGGTCGATATACAGTGAATTGTAGAGGTAATATGAGATTTTGCTCCAAATGACACATACACTTCAAAATGACAGAATTTTTAATCCTGGTTGTAGTGAAAATGAGAGACTCAGCTCCAAATGACACTCAAACTATAAACAACAATAACTTTTGATGCAGTTGTACTGCAAGTGAGAGATTTTGCTCCAAATGACACTCAAACTTTAAAAAACAATAACTTTTGATCCGGTTGTCTGATTTTACCACCACAACACCTTTTTAGGAATGAGCTCGGAGCCCTACATTCATTGAAGCACAAGTTTTACCCATTACAGTTCATTTAATTGTCGATATATATTGGGTTGCACTTGTAATGCGAAATTTTGTTCCAAATTACACCTAAACTTGAAACAGCCATAACTTTTGACAAGGTTATCTGATTTTGGCCCACAAAACCTCTTAGAAATGACCTCGTAGCCATACATTCAATGGAAAACATGTTTTACCCAATCTAGTTCATTTAGTGTTCGATATACATTGAGTTGCAGTGGTAATATGGGATTTAGCTCCAACTGACACCTAAACTTTAAACAGCTATAACTATTGATTAGGTTGTCCGGATTTTGCCCAAAACACCTTTTCAGAATGAGCTCAGAGCCATACATCCTATGGAGAATAGGATTTACTCGATCGAGTTCATTTAGTGGTCAACGGATAGTGGATTGCAGTGGAAATGAGGGATTTTGCTCCAATTGACACCTAAACTTCAAACATCCATAACTTTGATCTGGTTGTCAGGTTATTGCCCAAAACACCTTTTCGGAATGAGATCGGAGCCCTACATCCAATGGACAACAAGTTTTACCCATTCTAGTTCATTTAGTGGTTGATCTACAGTGGGTTATGTTGGATCATGCGACGCCCTTAGAGGGGTGTTGAATAAGGGCTAATATTTACTTTGAAAGTTTTCTAAAATATTAAGATAATCTTACACTGATAAACAAGCAGATTTTTACACAACCTAAATAATCACTTAGAAAATCATGAGAAATTGGAAATTAAATTTTATTTTCACAAGTGATGAATACACAGAATTATCGATCTTAATAAAGCTTAAAATCAAGGCTATGATAAAAATAAACTTCTTTTCAATTTACCGGTCCTTCAACCAAGGACCGGCCATCTATAGCGAATCTCTTCCTAGATCTTTCTACTAGCCTCCTCCTAGATCTCTTCACGATCTAGACATTGCACACAAGGCAGCGATTTACTCCTAAGCCACACAAGGACCTAGACGCAATGCGCAAGGCGGTGATTTCCCCCTAAGCCACACACGAACTTATAAAAGGCGGTGATTTCCTCTACAGAATACAAGATGATAAAATAAATTACAAGATAGAGATTAAGATATGAAACTCCCTAAATATGAAGCTCGGAAGATGACATCCAATCCTTGCAATGATTGCCTGAGATGTTGTGCACGGACAGTCTCTTCTTCGATCTTGAACGTTCTTGCCAAAATGGGAGTTCTCTGAGTTCTGGAGCTAACTGGATGGAATTCACTCGGTTATAGGCACTCCAGATGTTGTAACTTCTGTCTCCACAGAAAAAATGAACAAGTTTATATTTCTTTATGTCGGAATCTTATATCTAGATGTCGTCCATCAGCGTTATCTTCCCCGGCTACCACGTGTCCCATGTAGATGTTGTTTTTGCATGACGTGATGGTTGCGGTTGAAACGTGGGTTGTCGAATTCTGATAGCACTGTCAGAATTCTGACAGTGGACGAAACTTGTAACACCCCAAAGATCGTGGTTCAGCGAGGTAGGCGGAATGGTAGTGTTGCGCTCGGGATAGGCTCAAGATTCCAGATCAGGTCAATGCGCACGACCATTGTCCTCTTCGCGCACGACCAGTGATCGTGCGCCAATGATCGTGTGTAACCCGCAAAGAATCGGGGTTCTGTCTCGGCTTATGCGCACGACCATTGTCCTCTTCGCGCATGACCAGTGATCGTGCGCCAGCGATCGTTCGTTAATTCAGAAGAAAATCGAGTTCTGTCTCGGACAGTGCGCACGACCATTTCCCTCTTCGCGCACGACCACTGACCGTGCGCCTGTGATCGTGCGCCCTGTTTATTCTGTTCCGCGATTTTGAGCGGTAAGAAGATCGGACCGTCAAAATCTTTTGGAAATTGATCCAACGGCTAGGTTTAGTTGCGGGAGACTATTAGGGCTGATGAGAGGGGGTTAAACCTCATATTCTCTAAGCCATTCTCTCTCCAAACCCTAGAGAAAGAAGGAGGAGCCAAGGAAGAAGAAGGGAGATTCCGCCATTGACGGAGCTCCGGAGCTCCGATTTGCGAGCCGTTTCCAGATTTGGAGAGTGCAGCCCGGTGCGGTCGTTTCTCTCCGTGTAGAATCTCGGATCTATGGAGAAAAAGAACGCTCCTAGTGTAACGATTTCTTCTCCCGTTGTTTGGACTTGTCTTTTGTCCTCTCCTTCATTTCTCTATGCTTGCATGAGGAATCCCTTTCACCAAATGGGTGAAGTGTAGGATTTCCTCAAGTTCTTCGGAACTCTGGGTCGATTGTGTCCGTCCCCGGCATATTGCATGTAGAAAATCCGGTAGTCGTGCGGATTTAGGCTTTGTGTGTGAAGCCTATTCGTGGCCGTGAGCCCGAATCGGTGATGCTTGATTTGCGACGTTGCATTTAGGTTAAGCCTAGAATGCGTGTTGGAGAATGGCTCTGTGATATATGCGATAGTATTGCGGGATTTAAGCGTAGGCATCTCGTGAAGATCCTAACGGAAGCCCCATGCTTTGCGAGTGGTTGAATGCAAACCTTCACCACTAGAATTGTTGAGGAGTGGTCTTGTACCTCCTTTTTGGTTACGTATAAAGCCCTAACGATCCCTCATGCCCTCCGGCCGAAAGGCGGAGTCGGGTCTTGAGTCGTTACAAAGTAAACTTTTAAGGCTTGGGTGTTGTAACTTATGTTTTGTGTAGCACTAGCGAGTGCTAAACCCTTACGGGCCGAGGTGATGTCATACCCGCATCGTGTGTTCAATCGATGACAAGAGCGCGGGAATTGGCTGAACTGAACCCGTTTCCAGGCGTGGCGGTAGGGGGATTTATCTCTTGTAAACCCGAACGACCTTGGGAGAGGTTGGGAAGGGCGTCTTGCCTAGACCGACCAAAAGCTCTTTTCTATCTAGAGTTTCCGGACTCATGATGGTTTTGGTGCTCGGGAAGAAGTACTTTTGGTGCATGCCTTGTGAGCATGGAGCGTGCGGTTGTGTGTACCCATGTTTGTGATGAATTGATGTTGTTAGCCTCATGCGGTTGTTTAGGCGGTTGTGGGAACCTTCAGGTGAACCCAACCAACATCATGTGCATACCTAGGTTCCTTTCTTTTGATGCTCAACCTAGAAGATTGATTGTGCTTGAAACCTCACCTTGTGTAGTTGCACTTTCTTTATATTAGTACTTGTGCTAGTATGGCTTGCTTGCAGGGTAGAATCTCCGCCACCCCGGGAAAGGGGTGGGGTCGTTATAATTTGGTCAGCTGTGCTGACCGTTACTTTGTTTGCCACCGCTTGGTGGAATGTCTTATGCAGGTGCAGGTGAGCCTAGCGGGAAATAGCGGGCGGTGGCCCCTTTTGCTGAGTTGTCCCTTGAAGGCCAGCCTCCTTTTTTTGCTTTTTCATGTATGGCCGGCCTGCGTGCCGATGTATGCTTATGGAGTTTTGTGCATTGGATGAATGTAAGGCCTTAAGGCCGTAACTCTTATTCTGGATACATTCCTATGATAGTGGACAGTTCTCTTTGAATGGTTTATTTAATGCTTCCGCTTACGTTTTGTACTCTCGTTTAGTTGTTACTTTTCTGGTTATCACCTTTTAACCCCTAGCTAGTGTGGTTTGTATGGCGTGGGGTCCCGGCCGGACCTGCTGTTATACTCTTCGTACCGGCAGGGTGTTACAAAACTGGCAGATCGTGTGGAAACCGTTGAGCTGTCGTCGACGATATCAAGCTGTCGCTGACAACATTGAATTTTTCTTAACTTTAATTCTGAGCTCCAAATTAAAATTAGCATAGTCATATACCTATTATACATGCACACCATAGATAAAATAAGATCAAATACATCCAGGATTTGTTATTAGCAAACCAAGGAGGTCAGAATGCATGCTCCAACAATCTCCCCCTTTTGATAATAACAAATCCACTTTGAAAGACATCATAGTATCCTATTAAGTGATATAAGATAAGCAAGACGAAATAAGTGGGTGCGCAATAATGCCAATTGGATTAAGCTCCCCCTATCTGTATTCTCCCACTAAATATGATAATCAATTAATGAGGTTAGTAATGATAGTGAGTGTTGGAATGATGATAAGTTTAGTAATGATGTCTTTCAAAGAATAATTCTCCCACTTTTGGGATCCTCAAAAGAAGTAGGAGGGTAGTAAGTGTCATTTAGTAGAGAAACGGTAAGAATAGTGGTGAACAACCAATAAAGTAAAATATCATGATAGTGGGGAAGCAAAGAAACCTAAAACACCATTATAAGCATTCAACAATATCATTAATGAGAGAGACAATAATATATGGATTTCTGAAATTATTTCGGTCCAATTCTCGTGAGAAGAAATGTTATATATAATAATGAAGTGTTCAAGTGAGTATTTGAGATAATACATATGAGTCACTTTAAGTCACACATGAATATGAGAAGTCATAACTAGCATAAAAAGACAAACTCTGAAATAGAAGTCATAGCATAAAAGTCCGTGAAGTACCATGTAGTATTCGCACAAGACACTTTACAATTCTTTCCAAGGTGCTCAACCTCACAATGCTTATTAAGACTTATCAGGAGGGTATGTAGTGCTTGGTGGAGTGTCCTTTTCATTTCATCAAAGTAGTTTTTGTTTTACTTTATCACAGATTGAGTGATGTCAACAATGTTAGCACGTATATAAATTTTTTTGTGTGCTTATTTGCTTCTTTTTTATTTTGACAAAGGACCTCCGAATTCACTTGTATTGCTAAAACATGATATACAAATTTGATTTGTGCAAATGAATCTAAGTGTAAGACTATCTTGTATGAAGGTTATGAGATAATAAGCACGACTCATGTAAGAATTAAGTAGAATTTCACATGTAGCAAATCAATGTAAGTGAATATGATTGGTCATTATCATACATAAAAGATTTCCCAAACTTAGAGGCATGCGATAACAATTTTTTGTAAATCTCATGTACTGTGTGATATGATCGATGATATCGCGAGAATGACTAAGCAATGACAATGTTAAAAGTCTTTTTGAGAGTACAAAATCATATTGAGGAACTTTTAATTATTATAAAAGTGATGGAACAAGGGTATGTAATGGAAGTGTACGCAATAGAAGCGCAAGTAATGAAATCGTACGGCAGGAAGATGTCGTCGACGACATCTAGATGTCGTGGAAGACAGCGGAAAATGTATAAAAGGTCGCGAATCTAAGGAAAACAGATCTGGGAGGCATTTCCTGTAGGGTTTTCGCGAGAGTTGCTGTCGGAAGTCGGCGGAAATCAAAGATCTAAGGTTAGTTCAAGGGTTTTCGTTAATTTTTGGTGAAAGTTTTGAAATAAATACTTTATTTAAGGATTCCTTTTTGTTTTTGGGAAGTTTAGAAAGGAAATCCTAGATCTAAGTGTAGATTGAAGGAAATCCTAGATCTAAGTTATGATGAAAAAAAATTGTTTTGGATGTGAAGGTTATTCGAGTAAAGAGATGGCTTCATGTTCAAGAGCACGTAGAAGTACGTCTGGTGACTCTCATTCGTTATACCAAAGTTATCCGGGCATTGAAAAGTCACTGATTGGAGTAGCAAAAATAGTGGAGTTTGATCTTCCACGGCACGAGCACATATATTTTCTACTCGCCAAACAGGTATAATTTCTGTTATAATCCAAGACATGTTCTCATCAGTGTTAGTTCGAGAGTTTTAATATCACATGGAAGATCCAACTTATACGGATCTGGATGGTGGTGTAAGGTCAAAAATCTATGGACAATATGTGGAAATAACCCACATAGATTTGAGAAATGAATTTGGACTGATTGAGAGTGAGCATAGGATTGACGTAGTAGAAAATTACATAAAAGAGTGAGATTGGACTCTCCTCAATATGATATTGCATGGAAATTCAATGAAGAGTTTAATCACAACTACGACGACACTCACACCGGATGCACAGGTTGTGCATGAAATCCTAAGGAATACGATAATGTACAAAGCCGGTGACTCAAGATGTATTACGGCACAACTTAGCCTTGTGACGTATTTCAAATTAGAAAAAGAGTCTTTTGATGTTGCAAATCTACTATTATCTATTATGCGCTATACGTTTAGATTGAAGAGTCCGACATGGAAGAAGGTTCATATCTTTCCGTTGGGAGCAATCATCCAATGCATATTATATAAGAAATATTCTTGGATAAACCAAGAGTTTTATTTGAATGATTGTATTTCCGGGATTTTCAATCCCGAAACTATGCGATCTAGTCAATCTCAGCCTAAGCCAACGGTAGAGATGAGAAATCCACGAATCTCACGTGGAGGATCTGTACGCGAAGCCGTGGATGAATTACGGGACTCACTTGAGGTGCATAGGGCGTCGTTTGAGGAGCACAAGAAGGATGTGAAGAAGAAGATGGGCAAGATTCAGAAATTAATGAAATTTCTGGTGAAAGGTTTAAAGCTAAAACCTACTCCTGCTGAGGCCACTAAATGGGAACACTCAGAAGTGGATCCTCCGCATCATTTGACAAGATGAGCACGACATGGAAGAGATGCTGGTCAGAGCTCTAGAGGGGATCAGCTAGAGAGTAGTGGTGCTAAGAGTGGAGATTTTTGAGTGGTTTTCTACAGGTTTTTGTGTTCTGGTAGATGTCGTCGGCGACAGGTAGATGTCGTGGACGATAGTGAACTTTAATTTTGTGTGATTTTTCTGTGTTGGAACTCTTATGTATAAGTTATCTTCAATTAATGGTTGTATTAATGAATCTAGTTTGTGGAACTTTGATGATGTTTAAGGATGGTTTAGTAACATTGTGTGGAGTTAGCAATTTGTCATTTAATTAATTTTTTTTGTTAAAAATTTAAATGAATATATTCAATTTGATATGTCTAGGATTCCTAATTCTAGTCTTAGCATTGAAAAGCGGGAATCCGTAAGTGGTTTTGTGAATATATCAGCAAGTTGTGAATTTGTGCCGATAAATGAAATTTTAATTTGATTTTGCTTTATGTGGTCTCGTATAAAATGATGTCCAACATTGATGTGTATAGACCTAGAATGATGTACTGGGTTGTTTGTTAAGTCAATCGCACTTTTGTTGCCACACCATAATTCTATAGTTTGATGATTAATGTTATAGTCTTCTAATGTTTGCTTCATCCAAAGAGCTTGTGCACAACAACTACCTAGTGCAATGTACTCGACCTCGGTGGTTGAGAGGGCAACATAATTCTGTTTCCTACTCGACCAAGAAATGAGTGAAGGGCCGATAAAGTGACAAGTGCCACTAGTGCTTTTGCGATCTAATGAATACCCAGCATAATCAGAATCGGAATAGCCATGCAAAATAAAATTATCACTATTTGGATACCATAAACCTAGTTTAGAAGTTCCAATTAGATAACGAAAAATGCGTTTAACCACTTTTAAATGTGATTCTTTTGGATTAGCTTGAAATCTAGCACATAAACATACATCAAACATAATGTCAGGTCTTGAAGCAGTTAAATATAATAATGATCCAATCATCCCTCTATATAAAGTTTGATCTATAGAAATTCCACTTTCATCCTTTCCTAACTTTAAAGAAACACTCATAGGAGTGCTAGCTTGTTTAGATTGTCAAACCCAAATCTCTTTAATACATCATGAATGTACTTAGATTGAATAATAAAAATGTCATCATGTTTTTGTGTAATTTAAAAACCTAGAAAATAAGTAAGTTCTCCTACCATGCTCATTTCAAATTCATTTTTCATTACTTTAACAACACCATTACATAGCTCTTCATTAGTGGATCCAAAGATAATGTCATCAACATAAATTTGCAAGACAATTATTTCATCATTTACATACTTAATGAAGAGTGTACAATCAGCACTACCCATTTTAAAATCATTCTTTAATAAATAAAGCATCAATCTTTCATACCATGCTCGGGGTGCTTGTTTCAAACCTTAAAGAGCTATATATAACTTATAAACATGATTAGGATATTTATCATTAATAAAGCCAGGAGGTTGTTCTACATAAACCTCTTCCTTAATGTACCCATTTAAAAATGTAGTTTTAAAATCCTTTTGTAATAATTTAAATTGTTTAAAACTAGCAAATGCAATGAAAATCCTAACAACTTCAAGACGTGCTACGGGTGCAAAGTTTTCATCAAAATCTATTCCTTCAATTTGAGCATAGCCTTTTGCTACAAGCATAGCTTTGTTTCTAGTAATCCTAGATTCACTATCTAATTTATTTTTGAAAATCCATTTTACTCCTACAACAGGATGATCACTAGGTTTTTCTACAAGATTCCAAACCTTATTTTGCTCAAATTGATTAAGTTCTTCTGTCATAGCAAAAAACGAAGATTCATCATTTAAAGCGGTTGAAATATCTTTTGGTTCTATGTTGGAAATAAAACAAAGGTTTGAAAATAAATCATGTAGGGAAGCACGTGTACTTACCCCTCTTGTAGGTTCTCCAATGACCAAGTCTTGTGGATGATCATTAGTGAATCTAAATTCTCTTGGTGGCACAAATTTCTCAACTTCTTCTTGTACTTCTTCCTCTTTTTCTTCTTTTTCATTTTCAAGTATGTCTTCTTCATTATCATTTCTATTCAACAGGAGTTCTTCATCATCACCTACAGATTTATTCTCCACTACACATAGAACAAGTTCATCAAATTTAACATGAATTGTTTCTTCAACAACTTTAGTTCGTTCATTAAAAACTCTATAAGTTTTACTATTTGAAGAATAACCAATGAAAATACCTTCGTCACATTTTTCATCAAATTTACCTAAAGTATCTTTTGTATTTAAAATAAAACATTTACACCCAAATACTTTGAAATAAGATACATTAGGTTTATTTTGAAAATATAATTCATATGGAGTAAGTTTTAACATAGGATGTAGCATGACATGATTTATAACATAACATGCAGTAGTAACAGCTTCGTCCCAAAAATATTTTGGTAATTTAAATTCAGATAACATAGTGCGTGCTAGTTCTTGAAGTGTTTTATTTTTCCTTTCCACTACACCATTTTGTTGTGGTGTACGAGGAGCGAAAAAATCATGCTTTATCCCAAATTCAATACAATATGAAATAAATTTATCATTATCAAATTCACCACCATGATCTGATCGTATACATTTAATTTGTAAATCTAATTCATTTTGAATGCGAGTGCATAGCTTAGTAAATTCAATATACACATCAAATTTGGATACTAGAAAAATAGTCCAACAAAAATGAGAATAGTCATCAATTAAGACAAAAGTATATTTTCTACCTCGTAGACTATGAGTTGAAATTGGGCCAAACAAGTCCATGTGAATTAATTGCAAAGGCCTAGAAGTAGACATAATATTTTTGCTTTTAAAAGATGATTTTGTAAATTTTCCTTTTTGACATGGCGAACATAATGAAGAAAGCTTTCCATCTAATAGGGGTAAACCTTTAATCAATTTGTTTTTGGATAGTTTCACTACAAGTTTAGTACTAGAATGTCCTAGTCGCCTATGCCACAATTCTAACTCATCGTTCTTTGAAATGAAACATTTAAGTGATGAATGAGAAAGTTGATGAAATGTAATCATGTAGACGTTATGATTTTTTGGTGCGGTAAAAATAACTTAATGAGTTGTAGAATCTATTATTTTGCAAAGGTTTAACGATGACTCAAATAAAACATTCAAGCCTTTATCACATAATTGACTAATAGATATTAAATTGTGTTTCAAACCTATAACAAATAAAACATTAGAGATCTTGAAGGAATCGTTACCAACTTCACCAATTCCCATGATCCTTCCTTTTCCATTGTCGCTAAACGTTACAACTCCTCCTTTCTTCAACTCCAGGCTAAGGAACTTTGATTTATTGCCCGACATGTGCTTTGAACAACCAGAGTCCAAATACCACACATCTTCTTTATCCTTAGCCTGCCTGCCTACCTAACAAGATGATGAGAGTAAAGATCTGGTTACCCAAGTTGTTCCTCCCATAGTATAGGTGGATGCCTTAGGTATCCAGACTTGCTTAATATTACATGATCCCTTCTTCCTGCAAGAGTCCGTGATGTGACCAAATCTATTACATTTTGTACATGCAACAAAGAGAGATGACACTCTTTTCAAAGTTTTCTGTGGACTATTACTGGAAGAGGATGTTGCAGCAATAGTATTATAATTATTTTTATTATTAACCTTCCATTTACTGGATTTTTCACTGTCGTCGGCGACAGTAGCTGTCGGATTCCGATAGCTTCCAGTAACATATCCAAGTCCAAACTTAGCAGTTCCATGGCATTGGTTGGCTAATATCATATTTAGTGATTTCCGGCCAACTCCAAACTTATTTATAGCCAAGTTTAAATCATGGACTTAAGTTTTCAAAGCGGTGCTTTCTTTGACTAACATAACACACCGATTTGAAAATCCTTTCTTGCTATTATCCAATTGTGAATGAGAAGATTTCAAAGATCTTACTAAATCCCTCTTTTCTTTGATAAGAAAATCTACTTTAGATTCGGATTTAGAGAGTTCTTGTTCAAATTCTTTAATTCTTATCAAAGAGCGATCACACTCTTGACACGCAATCTTCTCTTTCTCAAGAACTTTCAATTCATTTGTTAGTTTTCTGTTTTCTTTTAAAAGAATTTTATTTTCAGAATTTTGACTATCAACATCTTTAAGACTTTTTTGAAAAAATTTACAAGTATGGAGAAATTCATCATAAAGCTCATCATAAGATGGGGGAGTTACCTCAGTGTCGCTCTGGACACTGCAATCATTCTCAGATGATGCGTTGCTTTTTCCCATTAAGCTCATATTTTCTTCTTCATGACTTTCAGAACTTGAATCATTTTCTCCTTCTGATGATGTGTCGTCCCATGTTTCCGCCTTTAGAACTTTCTTTTTGTATCTCTTATTTTGCCCTTTCTCTTTTTGCTCTTTCAGAAATTTTGGGAACTTGCTCCTTATATGTCCAATTCTCTTACAATGATAACATTCTGGTGGTGGACGCTCATCATCTTCCTAAGTTTCACTCTTTCCTTATCCCTTCTTGTTGACCCAGAAATCGGCGATCCTTTCCTAGGACATTTTTCCTGCCTTTCTCTTACAGGTTACGCGGTTAAGAAGATTCAAACCGCCCAGCTTGGGGGCGATCTTCCTCAAACCGCCCAACTGCCTTCGTCAAACCGCCCAGCTTGGGGCGGTCTTCCTCAAACCGCCCGTAGGGGCGGCCTTCGTCACACCGCCCAGCATGGGGGTGGTCTTCCTCAAACCGCCCATAGGGGTGGCCTTCGTCAAACCGCCCAGCTTGGGGGTGGTCATCCTTAAACCGCTCATAGGGGTGGCCTTCGTCAAACTGCCCAGCTTGGGGGCGGTCTTCCTTAAACCGCCCGTATGCCTTCGTCAAACCGCCCAGCTTGGGTGCGGTCTTCCTAAAACTTCCTGTAAGGGCGGCCTTCCTCAAACCGCCCAACTTGGGGGCGGTCTTCCTAAAACAGCCCATAGAGGGCAGCCTTCGTCAAACCGCCCAGTTTAGTGGCGGTCTTCCTCAAACCGCCCGTAGGGGCGGCCTTCGTCAAACCACCCAGCTTGGGGGCGGTCTTCCTCAAATCGCCCATAGGGCGGCCTTCGTCAAACTGTCAAGCTTGGGGGCGGTCTTCCTCAAACCGCGTCCTTCGTCAAACCGCCCAGCTTGGGGGCGGTCTTCGCCTTCGTCAAACCGCCCAGCTTGGGGGCGGTCTTCCTCAAACCGCCCAACTTGGGGGCGGTCTTCCTCAAACCGCCCGTAGGGGCGGCCTTCATCAAACCGCCCAGCTTGGGGGTGGTCTTCCTCAAACTGCCCCTAGGGGAGGCCTTTGTCAAACCACCCAGCTTGGGGATGGTCTTCCTCAAACTGCCCATAGGGGCGGCCTTTGTCAAACTGCCCAGCTTGGGGGCGGTTTTCCTCAAACCGCCCATATGGGCGGCCTTCGTCAAACCGCCCAGCTTGGGTGCGGTCATCCTCAAACCGCCCATAGGGGCGGCCTTCGTCAAACCTCCCAGTTTCGGGGCGGTCTTCCTCCAACCGCACATAGGGGCGGTCGTCGTCAAACCGCCCAGCTTGGGGGCGGCCTTCCTCAAACCGCCGCCCGCCTTCGTCAAACCGCCCATAGGGGCGGCCTCCTTCAAACTGCCAACGATGGCGGTCTTCTCCTTCAAATCGCCAAGGTGGCGATCTCCATCTTTCAGACCGCGCGGGTAGAGATCCAGTCACCGGCTCACCGACGGTGACGACACTGACCTAGAGCCTATAAATATGAACCTCGAGCATGAACAGGGGGACGGTCATGTGGGGGGACTAAACTGGCGCCTACAAACAGCCAGACCGCACCTAGCAATGGCCTGTCCCGTGATCTCCAGATGACCAGCACGGGCAACCTCATCGAACAGCCCGAGCGGCCTCAGCGAACAGCCCGGGCGGCCTCAGCGAACAGCTCGGGCGGCCTCAGCAAATAGCCCGTGCGGTTAGACTATGGCGACTAGTCCGGGCGGTCTGGAAGTGGCCCTGAGTGGGCTGGCATTCCAAGTAGCCCGGGCGGCTTACTTTTCCTATTTGCCATTCCTTGTAATCATTCTGTATCCATGTACCTAAAACGGCAAGTTGTAATACAAGTTGATAAATAAAGGGAAAGCCCGTCGCAGAAGTGGCTTTTGTCGCGGCGGGCGAAGTCTGTCCTCGCCGCAAGCTAGCGTCCCTCTCTTCTCTCTCACTCATCTCTTCATTTGCGACTCAAGTAACTAGCTACTCAACAGTTAACCCGTCGAGGACTTACAGACAATTTTGGATTCAACACTTCTTATGTGAAAAATCCTTCTTGTTAAAGTACTTCTACAAAGTGTTCCTCCTTTGCGGATTTCTCATACACTTCTTAAATTTTCTCACAAACAAACTTTCTTCATCTTCTTCCTAATCTCCATCAGTCTCACTCTCAACTTCTTTCTTAGACTTTAGTATCAATGCCTTCTTTCTTGGCTCCACACTGTACTCATGCTGTTGGATTTTCAGTTCCTTTCCAATTAAACTCTCTAGTTGAAGAGTCTTAAGATCATGAGATTCCGAGATGGCGGTCACTTTCGGATTGAACTTCGGGGGAAGTGATTTTTAGATTTTTCCAACTAAATCTCCATTAGAAAAGTTCTTTCCAAGTACTTTGAAATTGTTGGCGATCTTGGTAAATCTGGTGTACATCGTATCAATGTCTTCATCAACCTCCATTCTAAACTTTTCAAATTCCGACTCGAGTTGGAACAGTTTGGAGTCCTTCACCTGCGAGGTACCTTCATGAGTAACTTCTAATAAATTTCAAATTTCATATGCAGTTCCACATGCACATACTCTATTAAACTTAGTTATATCTAACTCACAGAATAGAGTGTTCATTGCTTTTGCGTTATTCTTACATTTTAACTTATCATTTTCATCCCATTTAACCTTAGGCTTATCCATTGTTACACTACCAAGGACTAATATCGGTGGAGTATAACTCGTATCTACCATGTTCCAGAGTTCGATATTTAGTGCAATTAGAAAACAACGCATACGAGTTTTCCAATAGTTATAGTCCTTGCCCGTGAATAAAGGTGGTCGACTAATCCCTTGACCCTCTACAAATGCGTGATCGTTATACGCCATTACTCCCGATGGTAAAACCATTTTGGAGCAACTTCGCTCTAATACCAAGTGTTGGATCTTACGGTGCCCTTAGAGGGGGGGGGGGGGGGGGGGGCTGAATAAGGGCTAAAATTAATTTGAAAGTTTTCTAAAATATTAAGATAATTTTACACTGATAAACAAGTAGATTTTTACACAACCTAAATAATCACTTAGATCATGAGAAATTGGAAATCAAAATTTATTTTTACAAGTGATGAATACACAGAATTATCGATCTTAATAAAGCTTAAAATCAAGGCTATGATAAAAATAAACTCCTTTTCAATTTACCGGTCATTTAACCAAGGGCCAACCGGCTATAGCGAATCTCTTCTGAAATCTTACTACTAGTCTTCCCTTAGATCTCTCCACGATCTAGACGATGCACACAAGGCATCAATTTACTCCTAAGCCACACAAGGACCTATACGCCACGCACAAGGCGGCGATTTCCCCCTAAGACACACACTAGGCGGCGATTTCCTCATCGGATTACAAGATGATAAAATAAATTACAAAATAGAGATTAAGATATGAAACTCCCTAAATATGAAACTCTGAAGATGGCGTCGAATCCTTGCAAAGATTGCCTGAGATGCTGTGCACGGACCGTCTCTTCTTCGATCTTGAACGTTCTTGCCAATTCTGGAACTCTCTGGACGAAATGCACTCGGGTATAGGCACTCCAGATGTTGTAACTTCTGTCTCCAAAGAAAAAACAAACAGATTTATATTTCTTGATGTCAGAATCCGATATCTAGATGTCGTCCATCAGTATTATCTTCTCCGACTGCCACGTGTCCCATGTAGACTGTGTTTTTGCGCGATGTGATGGTTGTAGTTAAAACATGGGCTGTCGGATTCCGATAGCACTATCAAAGTTACGACAATGGACGAAACTGGCAGATCGTGTGGAAACCGCTGAGCCATCGTCGACGACATCAAGCTGTCTCTTACGACATTGAATTTTTCTTGACTTTAATTCTGGGCTCGAAATTAAAACTAGCATAGTCATATACCTATTATACATGCACACCATAGATAAAATAAGATCAAATACATCAGGGATTTGTTATTAGCAAACCAAGGAGGTTAGAATGCATGCTCCAACAGGTTATAGAGGTAATGGGGGATTTATCTCCAAATGACACATAAACATCAAACATACTTGATCTAGTTGCCCAATTTTTGCCCACAATACCGTTTTAGAATGAGCTCAGAGCCCTACATCCAATGGAGAGTAGGATATAACCATTCAAGTTCGTTTATTGTTCGATATATAGTGGGTTCTAGTGGTAATGCGGGATTTAGCTCCAAATTACACCTAAACTATAAGCAGCCATAACTTTTTATCTGGTTGTTCGATTTTTGCGCACAACACGTTTTCGGAAAAAGCTCGTATTCTCCATCCAACAGAGAATAAGATTTACCCATTCTAGAATAAGACAACACCTTACCGGTTGTCTGATTTTCGCCCACAATTTCGGAATGAGATCGGAGCCCTAAATCCAATGGAGAACAATTTAAACCCATTCAAACTCGTTTAGAGGTCGATATACAGTGAGTTATAGTGGTTGTTGGTGCCAAAAATGGTACCTCCAAAACTCACACTAAAAAGGGGATGGGAGAAAACTGCGAAGTGCAGGTTACTAAGACAGAAGATGCTGGAAGAGAGGGAAAAACGATCACGGAAAAGCGATCACAAAAAAATGAGACCGCTTACACAGGTTGTAAGCTGGAGCCCCGGGAAAAAGTCCCCTTTTCTGGTACCCCTACCCCTCTATTTATAGACGAGGGGACTGCCCAAATGGGCAGAACTAAAAAACTACGGGCTGCCCGGGATACAGGAGAGCCGGGGCAGCGAAGTGGGGTACAAATAGTAAAAAACAAAAAAAAGCCCAGACCGCTCGGATTGGCGATCTCGAGTGGCTTCAGCTGCTTGTAACATAGGAAACCAGGTTAGGCAGAAGGTTAACGATCTGTGCGATCACAAAATCCGAAGACCGATGAGACCGCCATTTTGTATTGTAAAGACTAGATCGCGGTCTTTCCGGGCAAACATAATTCCCGCTCATTTTTAAGTTACGCTGGAACTTCGAAAATGTAAACTTTGACCGCCGAGACCGCGACTGTCATAAATGCGGCTTGAGCTATAAATACCACCTCAGATTTTCAGATTCCACAATATTGAGAGATCACGATCCTTGAGCGGTCGCTGTTTACTGAGATCGCGAAAGAATTTTCCCTTTGAGATGGATGCTTTAGACTTGATGAAAATATCAGCGCAATCCCGAAAATCGCCAGGATCTGCGTCGAAAACAAAGAAAGTTATTTCGAAGAAGACCGTCAATTCCAGCAAGGAGAAATCAATCAAGAGTTCAAAGAAAAAAGATGATCCTGCTTCTAAGGCTCTTGTTGATTTAACGATCGCAGAAGCTGCTGTTAAGATGACCCCAGAAGTGGTCAATCAACCTGCCGATTGTTCTAGAGAGATCGCTTCTGTAGAGTCGATCAAGGCTGCTATGATGCAGGTGAAAACTTCAGCTGAGAATCTTAGAAGCCAGATCGCTGATAAAGAAAAAGCCGCTAGAGACTTAAAAAGAAAAGAAGCTAGTTCTCCTGATCGGACTGTTAAGAGGGTGAAAACTGGACAAATTGTGACCGCTGGTGACATCGATCTTCAGACTTATCTTTCAGAAGATAACCCTGTTGAGAATCTTTTAAGCGTAAGCGATCAAATTTCAAATTTTGTACTTATTTCAAAATTGACTTCTATTAATTTTTCCTCGATTATTACAGTCAATGGATCCTTTTGAAGTTGAACGACTTAGAGTGATCGTCGAAGAAGAAGCTGCTGAAGAAAAGAGAAAAGAAGAAGAAAGAAAGAAGAAAGAAGAGGAAGAAGAGAGGAGAAAGGAAGAAGAAAGAAAGAAGAAAGAAGAGGAAGAAGAGAGGAGAAAGGAAGAAGAAAGAAGGAAGAAAGAAGAGGAAGAAGAGAGGAGAAAGGAAGAAGAAAGAAAGGTAAAAGAGGACGAGATCGCTAGGCTTGCGGCAATCACTGAGATTTTAAAGAAGGGAGAAGAAGAGAAAAGAAAGCAGGAGGAGATCGCCAAAGCAGAGAGGGAGAGAAAAGAAAAAGAAATGATTTCTATGGCCGTGGAGAAAGAAAGGAAAGAAAAAGAGGAAGTTCTAGCTGCTGGGAAGAAGAAGGATAAGAAGAAAAAGAATAAGAGGAAAGAAGAGAAAAAGAGAATCGCTGGAGAGGCGGTCTCGGCCGAAAAAGGAAAGGAGAAAAATGAGACCGCTGCGTCTAATGATTGCGGCGATGCTTTGTTAGAAGTGGAAAAAGAGCTGGATGCGGAGGCGGCAGACCGCGCAGCTGCGTTAGACTTTATTAAGGCTGGTAAGGCGAAGATGGTCGCGAGACCGATTGGTTCACTTCCCAAACTTGCTTTCCGCCCTGCATCTCCTGGAAAGCGACCTGAGATTGTCATTATCGAAACTGATGACATTCTTGTTAGTAATGCTGAATTAAAAAGAAGAAGGAAAGAAGGCGAGCGGTCGCGAAAAAGACAATTAAAAAAAATCAATTTAGAATGCCTAAGGGGATCTGACCGTCTTTTGTTGACAGCCAATGCTGCGGTCTCAAAAGATGCTGAAAAGAACTTACTTGACTGCGGTCTTTCTACACTGTCAAGTATTTAACACGAAATCCTTACTTTCTTCTTGATAACAAATGCTGATTATTTTTGATCATTTTCTCTCCTGGTTGTAGATGAAAATGTGAGCACGGCTTCTGAAGAAGGTGAGATACCAAGAAAAGTTTCAATCCCTCCAGAGTTCGCCGATCTCCTTAAGCCGATGCTTGACGATATGATGGTCATGCGAGATCGCGAGAGGATGCTAGAAGATCGCCTCCGAATCCAGACCGTGAATATTGAAGCTAAGGAGAAGCAAATTCTTTCAAGCTTTGAAGTCAAAGAAAAGCAGGCTCGAGGCGAGTTCGAAGAAAGACTTCGGAAAGCCGAAAAGGATGCCGATTATTACAGAGGGAAGGCCGCGGCACTTGCTACTGAGATCGCCACTCTTCGGGGGGGGGGGGGGCCTCAAATGTCGATGAAGGCGGGCTCTTCCAGCGGTCTCGCGGAAAAGAGATCGGCGGAAATCGTGGTAATCCCTATGGAGCAAGTAGACCGCGAAATGTCTAAAATCCATAGGGCTGCCATGGTTGCCAATCATAGCCTAGCATATGCATGGACTGCGGTCAACGAGATGCAGGATGTGGCGGCATTCGTTGGAAGGAGAAAGGATCAGAGGCGATGAGACCGCAACCCTTTTTTCTTTCATTTAGCGATCTCTTTAAAAACACTGCTTAGTTAATTTTTGGTCTGTAAGATATTTTTGATTTTTCTTTATGGTATTATCTTTAACGTTATGATACTCATTTTACGGTCTTTGGCTTTCATGAATGCGATCTTATTAAATAGTGTTTGTATTGTGGATCATGTGTATTGCGATCTATCTGAGGAAAATTTTATGCGCGTTTGTTATTTTCGAGCCTATATAGCTTTTGGCGGTCTGACCTATCTGCAGGGCGATCTCAAGAAGTACAATCATTGCATAATCATCTTCTTCCTTCTATAAATAGCTGCTCTTCCGGATCATTATTTTATTCTTCTTGAGTTTTTTTTTAATTTATTGACCCCTGCGATCTCATAAAATGGTGTCCGCGCGTTCCAAAGCTGCTGAGGTCTTTTTGAACTCCGATCACAAGTATGGTCAAATCTCAGAGAAAGAATACTCTTCCTTTATTGAAAAATATGAGATCGATGACGAGATCACGATCAGAATTCCATTCGAAGATGAAGGCTTCAACTCTGGGGATGAAGATAAATATGTCATCCCGATTGATCACTTCGCTTATGGTCTTCAAATTCCCATCCCTTGGGAAATGTTAGAAGTGATGGATTATTACGGTCTCGCTCTTGCCCAGATCCCGCCGAACTCGATCGGTCTGATGAGCATCTTTATTAATTACTTGAGATCGGTGAAGTTAAAATTCACAATGTCGATTTTCCGAGGCACATTTTCTGTCAAGGTTTTAAAAAAGGGTCAGAATAAAGAAGAGTTCAAAGGATTGTTGTATCTCAGTGGTAAAGGAATAAAAGTTTTAAATCTTCCGAATAAAATCCCTCTCTGGACTGAGAGGTATCTAATCTTTGAAGGCGATCTCGGCGGTCTCGCCAGCCGTCCCTCTCCGCGAGCAGAGAAAATATTTAGAAAAGAAAAACTTGTTTCAGAGGAAGAACTTGCAGTTTTGGAATGGCTGGCGGGGAAATGATTCGACCTGAATCATTACCTGGCGATCTGGCCTGATGTTGCTGCGGTCTTACCGGAAGAAAGTAAGCTATAATTTCCTATGATTCCCAGCGATCTCTCTAATAGAATTTGGAAATTTCTTCTTACCTGTTTTCCTCTTTCAGCCGGATTCGCGATCCCAAAAGTCGACCCAGTGACGCCGAGTGGTGAAGTCCTTACCCAACGTGAAAAGCGTCTGAAGAAAGATCGCCAGAGGAAAGCGAAGGAGATCGCCGAGGAGGGCGATCTGGAGGAGGGACCATTTCCCTTGTTGGGTTTTGGAAAGAAAGTAAAAGATATCAAAGGAAAATCTCTATTGAGATGGGGTGAGACCGGAAGGTCTCTGAAGGTGTCAACCGATCTTCCTTTCTGGGGAGGGAGGTTTTTGAATCATGCTTTTGCGGTCACTTCTGCCCTTTATGGAAAAAAGAATGCTAATGAAGCACTGAGGATCAGGACCGACGATCTCCCTGATGTATGCGCTTAGGTGACCGCCCGAAGCACGGTTTTGAACCACCACATGGGGCGATCTCTTCGCGCATCTTTGCAGCACGTGGAGCGTCTGCAGGATCATTTTGATGTAAGCATTCAAAGAAAATGCGATCTTTAAATATTATCTTACCTTGACCGCTTCGATCTCATATACTTCCTTTACAAGATTTCAAGAAGACCGCATATGATATCCATAACCCTGACTACCTCAGATCCCTATACACTCATGTCAGGGATGCATCAAACAAAACAATTGCTATTTTTCGTGAAAAAGATGGCCTTACTGCTGATTTCCGGGATACGACTTTTGCCGATCTCTTTCCTGAGATCGCAGAAATGATCGAGGAGGCGGAAAAGAAAAAAGCTAAGGAAACGAAGACTGCTGAGACCATTGAAGATGAATCTGTCGAGGTCGTTGGAAGTCAAGACGATCACGCTTCTCCTAGTGGAAGTGTTTTTCTCGGCGAGGAAACGAGCTCAGCAGCGGCCTCGGATTCTGGATCGAGGGAGACTGATAGTGAAAGTGAGTCCTCGGAGAGTTCAACTTCTTCATCAGAGGAGCGGTCTCCGCGGAAAAAGAAACAGAAGAACTAGACTTACCCTTTCCCAACAAATGATGTAATTGCCGGTTAATGACCGCGCCCGATATTGTAAATTTTGAGATGAATGGAAAGTTATTTTGTTCGTGAATGATTCTTTCTGTATTTGTTTTTGCTATATTATTCATGCAAATCGATCACGACTTCTATCATATGCGATCATAGCGTAATAGATTTAACATTCGATCTCAATGCTTTAGGTTTCGGCGTTTTCTAATTTATTGAGATTAGAAATTTGACAAATCCAAAACTGTATAAAAAAGGATAATTCTGCGATCTCGAATAATCGGACCACCATCAATTGATAGGGATTGAAGGATCATGAGCACTTTCATATAATCTTTGAATAAGAACAATTTAGATCGCGATCCCAGTATGATCAGACCGATCGCTATCAAGACAATTTAAGAGATTTCTGAATAATGATTCCAATCTTCTTTGAAAAGCCTTGCCTGACGATCACTTCTGCCCATTCCTGGAGCAAATGAAGCTGATGATCACAAGCAACTTAAGACTTCTTCCAACAATCTTTGAAAACCAAGGTCGGCAATTACTTCCAAGTCCAAGAGAAAATCGAGCTAGCGACCGTAAATAACCAAGATCTCTTCATACCATTCCTGGAAACCAAGTCTCTTTAGAAAATCTCGCCTAGCGACCATGAAACACTGATACTGGCGATCACTCCTATTCAGATCCTGGAGAAGATCAAGCCATTAACCATGAACAATATTGATCAGCCTTTGAAGAGAGGAAAGTATGCGGTCTCAAAAGATCTTACCGCCCGATCTCAATATAATAAAGTAAATGAGATTTGTAGAAAAAGGGAGGATAAAAAAGGAGAGGAGAATTTCAAAATAGTTTGCAGGGTCGGTGTGGTCATGCCGATGAGGCTATACTGACATTGTTTTTCTTAAAGGATTACTGAGTTTACTTCAAACTTGCCAATCTAAGGTTCAGGCGACGGTCATAGATGTTTCTGGCCATCCCTTACTTAACCACGCTTCAACGAGTATTCGAGAGTTACAGACCGAAATGATCGGTAGGGCAGGTGTGGTCATGCCGCGGAGGCTACACCAACATTGCTTTCCCTGAAAGATCATTAAGATTGTAACAATGTCCTTTTCAATGCATGACAGAGCTGAGCCAGCCACCTAGACCTCCTTGAAACGCTGAGGTGTGCCAGATGTCAGCAAGGACCCGATATCCTAAACTTCCATCGCTCGAGCTTGGCGAGCTACTGCTACACAGATTCGAAATCTCCCCGACATCTGTGGTCCTGGCAGAATTACACGTCGAGCTAACAAGTCGAGGGGGAAGATAGTAGGATTCGTCGATATCTCACTTGACAGGTTTTTTGGCTTTTCAAAAATCAACTTATTTTTAAAATTTGTCATCCATCACTTGCATTGCGAATGCTTTGATAATACCTGCGTGATGTTTCAAGAGAAGAAAAGTGAGGAAAAAAGGAATGAATGAATCAGATACGAACATTCAAGAGAAGAAAAGCTTGAGATCATCTCCGCTCCATGAATGAGGCAGCTCTTCTCCTTCATAAGTTTGGAGATGGTAAGCACCATTTTTAAGCACATTCTTCACCACAAACGGCCCCGCCCAGTTTGGGTTAAGCTTTCCAACTGAACCGGCTCTTGCTGCTGCATCTGCCTTCTTCAAGACTAGATCTCCAACAGCGAATTCTTTGGTTCTTACATTTTTATTGAACAGCCTTGCCATCCTTCTTTTCACCTCTTCTTGTCTGATGATTGCCGTATCTCTCAATTCCTCAATTAAATCAAGGCTGCATTTTAGCTCTTCATCATTTCCTTCCATCCAATCAATTTTATTTTGTTGTGCCAATAATACTCTTGGGCTTTTTACTTCAAATTCTACCGGAATAAGTGCTTCGGAACCGTGTGATAGTTTGAACGGAGTCTCTCCAGTAGCAGAACTCGGAGTTGTCCTCAAGGCCCATAAGACGGAAGGTAATTGTTCTGCCCAGTTGCCCCTGACATTTTCTACCTTCTTTTTCAAGAGATTTATGATGAGTTTGTTGGCGGCTTCTACCTGCCCATTGCTTCTAGGGTGATGTACGGAAGCAAAACGTAGCTCAATGCCAATTTGCTTGCAGAAACTAATAAGACTTGAATTGTTGAACTGAGGACCATTATCCGTGATGATTGCCATTGGAATTCCGTGTCGACATACTATCTCTCCCCAAATAAAATTTTTCACGGCTTGAGTGGTAATTTTGGCCAATGCTTTTGCCTCTATCCATTTGCTGAAATAGTCAATCATGACTATAATATATCGCCGCTGCCCACTTGCCATAGGAAAAGGCCCAATCAAATCCATTCCCCATACTGCAAACGGCCATGGGGTTACTATTGACTTGAGTTCTTGAGCCGGCTGATTTTGAAGAGGAGCAAACTTTTGGCACTTTACACATTTCTTGGCAAATTTTTCCGCATCTTTCCTTATTTGAGGCCAGAAATAGCCTTGCCTTAGAATTCTTTTCTCCAAAGTTCTAGCCCCAGAGTGACTTCCATATTCTCCAGAATGGACCTCCTGAAGGATCGCTGGAATCTCTCCTTCCGAAACACACCGTGCTAATGGCGATAGGAAAGTTCTTCTATAAAGCACTCCTTCAACAAGATAATAGTTAGCCGTTTTTCGTTTAAACCTTTTCCTATCCTTTATTGATGAATGGAGCTCCCCAGTTGAGAGATATAGAACAAACGGATCCATCCAAGACGGATGTTGATCAATCTCCATGACCTCTCCTTCTTCAATCGCCGAGCGAAACAACTCCGAAGTTGTTCCTCCTGAGAGAAGTCCAAATTTTGCCAACTCGTCTGCTTCCACGTTCTCACCTCTTGGAATATGATTGATAGCAAAGCTTTTGAACTTCCCCACCTCAATTTTTACCAGAGTTAGATACTGCTTTAAAATTCTATCTTTAGTTTCAAAAGTCCCATTTACTTGAGAAGCCATCACTAAAGAATCTGTGAAGACTTTTACATCATCAATCCCCAGCTCTCTGGAAAACTTAAGACCAGCTAACAAAGCCTCATATTCCGCCTGATTGTTTGTTACTTGAAAATAGAACTTCAGCGCCTGATCCAGCCTTACTCCATTTGGGTTGATTAAGACAACTCCTGCTCCGGAAGAATTTTTCCCTGAGGCTCCATCCACAAAGATTTTCCACGCAAGGGGCACTCCGACCCCCTTCTGCGACTCAACTTCTTTGGTATCCACCATGAAGTCTGCTAAGACTTGAGCTTTGATTGCCATCCTTGGAACATAGGATATGTCAAACTCACTGAGCTCTATTGCCCACTTTGCCAACCTACCTGAATGCTCTGGCTTCTCCAAGACACTCTTTAATGGAAGATCAGTAACGACTAAAATCGAGTGAGCTTGAAAATACGGTCTTAATCTTCTTGCTGAAGTTATAAGCATTAAAGCCAACTTTTCGAGAATAGGATAACGAGTCTCTGCATTCTTCAAAATTCGACTCACGTAATAGACTGGAAATTGCTTCTTTTTCTCCTCTCGAACCAGAACAGAGCTTATGGCATAAGCTCCGACTCCCATATACAGAAATAGATTTTCTCCCTCTCGCGGGCTTTGAAGCAAAGGAGTTGATGTCAATTGCTTCTTCAGCTGAGTGAAAGCATCATCACATTCCTTTGTCCACTCGAACCTACTCCCTCCCCGGAGGGTTTTAAAGAAAGGTGCACTCTTATCTCCTGAACGGGAGATAAAGAGACTTAAGCCTGCCATCCTCCCTCCCAGCTGCTGAATTTCTTTTGGGGACTTGGGAGGTGGCATTTCCAGAATAGCTTTCACTTTGTCAGGATTGGGTTCCAGCCCTTCTGGAGTAAGGAGGTGACCCAGGAATTTTCCTTTACTTGCACCGAAAACACACTTCAACGGATTCAACCTCATATTAAAAGTTCGAAGGGTTGCAAAAGTTTCCGAGAGGTCTCTAAGATGAGAAGAGAATAGTTTACTTTTTACCAAGAGGTCATCGACGTATACCTCAAGGTTTCTTCCTTTTTGACTCCTTAACACTGTATCCATCATTTTCTGATAGGTTGCTCCAGCATTCTTTAGCCCGAAAGGCATTACGAGATAACAGAAGCAACCATCATTTGTGATAAATGAAGGATGAGGTATATCTGGTTTATGCATTCTGATTTGATGATAACCTGAAAAAGCATCTAAAAAACTCATGAAAGAATAACCTACCGCGGAATCTACTAAAAAATCTATCCGAGGCAAGGGGTAGCAATCCTTGGGGCAAGCTTTATTGAGTTTAGTAAAGTCGACACACATCCTCCACTTTCCACCCGACTTTTTTACCATTACAACGTTTGACACCCATTCTGGGTATTGGATTGGTTGGACAAACTTTGCCTTCAGGAGCTTCTCTACCTCTTCATGGATAGGCTGTGTTAGAGTAGTTGCAACAGACCTCTTCTTCTGCTGGATCGGGATGAAGTTTGGGTCAAGATTGAGATGATGGCAAGCAACATCCGGGTCCACTCCGGTCATGTCATCTGCCGACCAAGCGAAGATATATAGATTTTGCAGAAGGCAAGAGATGAGCTGACTCTTGTCAGCTTCGGATAACTCAGCATTGATGGAGAGGCTCTTGCCCTCATCTTCCTCGCTGATCCGGACCTATTGAGTTGCTTGGGCAGGTTCCAAGCAAACTCCATCTCTTGCATCCTCCTCAATTTCCTCTGCAGATTGGATTTGTTCAGGAACTTCAAAGGATTCAGCCATCATGACTTCTTGGGGAGGAGGGGACACGATCATGTTGACCGTCTTTACGTAGCATTTACTAGCTTTCCTTGGGTCGCTCCTGATTCGGTGTTGTTTGTCGTTCAAGGCGAACTTCACCGCCTGATGATATGTGGAGATAATGGCCTGATATGCATTCAAGAAGGGTCTTCCAAAGATGGCGTTGTAGCTACTGGGAGCATCAACGACTATAAATTTGACCAGCTTCACTATCCCTCCCAGAATCACAGAAAGAGTGACGAGCCCTTCTACTTCTTTCTTCTCTCCTGAAAAACCATAGAGGGGGCCTTCAGTTGAAAGGAGGGTTTTACCTGTCTTCAATGCCTCAAAGGCGGGTTTGAAGAGCACATTGACTGAACTTCCCGTGTCAATCAGAATCTTCTCTACTGTATAATTTTCAATTACAGCTTTGATGACGACCGCGTCGTCAAAAGGATTCGCGGTCTGAGGAAGGTCTTCGTCACCAAAAGTGACCGTTCCCCGGACCGGGGCCGAAGAGGTGGCAGCAACCTCTGATTGATAAACCCTTTTCAGACTCGCCTTCCTTGAAGATTCTGGACCTGCACCTCCGTGGATGCAGAAAAGATTGCCCAAGGCGCCTTCGTCATCAGCATCCACACATTCATTGGGAAAGCCGATATTGCTGAGATGGCCAATATCGTCCACTTCTTCGCATTCCCAATGGACTACTTCCGCTACTTCCTTAGCCTTGGAGGTTGAGGCTTTGGAAGAATCATTCTTCTGGATGAGATCTCGAAGCTTACCCTCCTTCAGAAGCTTCTCTAAGAACAGGCAGAGAGCTCTACAATCCTCTGTCAAATGACCCCTATCTCTGTGGTATTCACAAAAAAGAGTTGGGTTTCTGGTTTTCGGGTCAGAATTCAGCGGAGCTGGCCTCTTAAAAAAGGGCTGCTTCTGAAGGACTTGAAGCACTTCACTCATAGAAACGCCAAAGTCCGTGAAGGACTCTTGGGATTCATTGTAAAGTGAAGGAATGGGTAGAAGAGGAGGTTGAGCATACTGGATCTGGTGGATGGGGGTGACTTGCGGAGCAGGAGTAGCGTGGGTTTGAAGAAATGAACCTTGAGGTGGGAAAGAATGGTTACCTCGATTGAAGCGGTTGTTGCGGTAATTCTTACCTCTCGGAGCCAGAGGTGGGAGCTCTTGTCGGGGCTTAGAGGACGGAGCCGGTTAAAATCCTGCAGAGCCTTTTTGAGTGGCCCTGTTTGTCAAATTGCTCACATAGGTGGGGTTGTTGATCTCCCCTTCTATGTAGCGATTGGCAATGCTGATCAGCTCCTGATAGGAGCTAGGCTCCTTGGTTGTGACTTTGAACTTCAGAGGACCCTCCTGCAGACCACTGATCAAAGCCACCATATAGAGCTCGGGATCCATATCCCTAACTCCCAAGATCTTTTTCTGAAAACGGTCAACGAAATGCGCCGCAGTTTCGTTGTCGCCTTGCTTAATCTTGAAGAGGGTCGCAGGACCACTCTTCCTTTTCTTTGCAGTGGCAAATCTTAGAAGGAGCTCTTGCCTCAGGGTAGCGAAGCTCGAGATAGATTGACAAGGCAGCTTATAGAACCATTCCATGGCCGACCCATCAAAGGAGGTGACCATCAGCTTGCACCTTACTCCATCTGAAATGGTCCTGAGGGAAACAGCAGACTCAAAGGCTTGAAGATGGCACATTGGGTCGGTTTCTCCTGTATACACTGGAAGGCGAGGTTCTCTGAATCCATGGGGAATCGGATCCCTACGAATCTCGTCGGTAAAGGGGGAAGGCTCCCCAAAAACAGAAGGTCCAGGAGGAGGAAGAAAAGGGGCAGGAGGATCTTGAGGGTAAGCAAATCCTTCTTCAAAATTCAGGGTTTGGGCCGGAGGTCCCTGGGCTGCAGCTCGGAAAGAATTACGACGGGCGGCGAACTCCTCATGCTGAGATCACTGAGGAGCTGCGGGCTGGAAGACGGGGTGATCGCTCGGGTGACCGCCTGCCATGCGGTCTGGAGTGGCAACCTGAGAGGTTTGAGGAAGGATTTTCTGGGAGATCGCGGCTAGAACCTGGTTCATAGCCTCAATCTGCTTTGCGGACTCCTGCTGAGTCCGGACAACTTCTTGCCGATCTCGAGCGGCCTCCTGCTGAGACCGCGTGATCTCCTGCTGAACAGAAGCGGTCTCCTGCCTAGCTCGGGCGGCCTCGCGGAGAGGTTGCTCAACACGAAGCTCGAAACGACGCTCAAGCGCTTCCAACGGGTTGTGATCGGAAGGGGGAATGCTAGGAGATCGCAGGGGACGACCTCTACGGCGATCAGCCATCTTGAAAGTCTAAAATTCACCTGACACTTCGGATCTGAAGGTCGCGTGTTCGTTCTGTTGGTGCCAAAAATGGTACCTCCAAAACTCACACTAAAAAGGGGATGGGAGAAAACTGCGAAGTGCAAGTTACTAAGACAGAAGATGCTGGAAGAGAGGGAAAAACGATCACGGAAAAGCGATCCCGAAAAAATGAGACCGCTTACACAGGTTGTAAGCTGGAGCCCCGGGAAAAAGTCCTCTTTTTTGGTACCCCTACCCCTCTATTTATAGACGAGGGGACTGCCCAAACGGGCAGAACTGAAAAACTACGAGCTGCCCGGGATACAGGAGAGTCGGGGCAGCGAAGTGGGGTACAAATAGTAAAAAACAGAAAAAAAGCCCAGACCGCTCGGACTAGCGATCTCGAGTGGCTTCAGCTGCTTGTAACATAGGAAACCAGGTTAGGCAGAAGGTTGACGATCTATGCGATCACAAAATCTGAAGACCGCTGAGACCGCCATTTTGTATTGTAAAGACTAGATCGCGGGCTTTCCGGGCAAACAGTGGTAATATGAGATTTAGCTTTAAATGACACATACACTTCAAAATGACAGAATTTTTAATGCTGGTTGTAGTGAAAATGAGAGATTTAGCTCCAAATGACACTCAAACTTCAATTTAGTGGTCGACAGATAGTGGATTGCAGTGGAAATGGGCGATTTTGGTCCAATTGACACCTAAGCTTCAAACATGCATAACTTTGATCCGGTTGTCAGGTTATTGCCCACAACACCTTTTCAGAATGAGAACAGATCCCTACATCCAATGGACAATAAGTTTTAGCCATTCCAGTTCGATTAGTGGTTGATCTATAGTGGGTTACAATAGGTTGTCCGATTTTTTCCCACAATACATTTTCGGAATATGATTGGAGCCCTAAATCCAATGGAGAACAATTTAAACCCATTCCAACTCGTTTAGAGGCCGATATGCAGTGAGTTGTAGTGGTAATATGAGATTTATCTCCAAATTACACGTACACATAAAAATGACAGAATTTTTAATGCGGGTTGTATTGAAAATGAGAGATTTAGCTCCAAATGACACTCAAACTTTAAACAGCAAGAACCTTTGATGCAGTTCTCTAATTTTACCCCACAACACCTTTTCAAAATGGAGCACTACATTCATTGGAGCACAAGTTTTACCCATTCCAGTTCATTTTGTTGTCGATATATAGCGGGTTGTAGCGGTAATGCAAAATTTAGCTCCAAATGACACCTAAACTTCTAATAGCCATAACTTTTGATTTGTATGTTTGATTTTCGCCCACAACACCTTTTCGGAATATGCTCGGAGGCATACATCCAATGGAGCATAATTTTAAACCATTCTAGCTCATTTTAGTGGTCAATATACAGCAGGTTGCAATGGTAATGAGGGATTTAGCTCGTCTTGACACATAAACTGGAACAGCCATAACTTATGATCTGGTTGTCCGATTTTTGCACAGAACACCTTTTTGGAATGAGCTCAGAGCCCTACATCAAATGGAGAACAAGTTTTACCCATTTAAGTTTGTTTAGTGGTCAATATACAGTGGGTTGGTAATCAGGTATTTAGCTCGAAAGGAGACCTAAACTTCAAACATCCGTAACTATTGATCCGGTTGTCTGATTTTCGCCCACAATACATTTTCGAAATGAGATCGGAGCCCAAAATCCAATGGAGAACAATTTTAACCCATTCAAGCTCGTTTAGAGGTCGATATACAGTGTTTGTACTGGTAATGTGAGATTTTGCTCCAAATGACACATAAATTTCAAAATACAAGATTTTTAGATGCGGTTTGTAGTGAAAATGAGAGATTTAGCTCCAAATGACACTCAAACTTTAAACAATAATAACTTTTGATCCGGTTGTCGGATTTTACGCCCACAACACCTTTTAGTAATAAGATCAGATCCCTATATTCACTAAAGCACAAGTTTTACCCATTGCAGTTCATTTAGTTGTCGATATTTAGCGGGTTGTACTAGTAATGCGAAATTTCGCTCCAAATGACACCTAAACTTGCAACTGCCATAACTTTTGATCAGGTTGTCTGATTTGAGCCCACAAAACCTCTTCGAAATGAGCTCGGAGCCATACATTCAATGGAGAGCAAGTTTTACAAAATCTAGTTCATTTAGTGGTCAATATACATTGAGTTGCAGTGGTAATATGGGATTTAGCTCCAACAGACACCTAAACTTCAAACAGTTATAACTATAGATCCGGTTGTCTGAATTTTTCCCAAAACACCTTTTCAGAATTTACTCAGAGCCATACATCCTATGGAGAATAGTATTTACTCAATCGAGTTCATTTAGTGGTCGGCGGATAGTGGATTGCCGTGGAATTGAGGGATTTTGCTCCAATTGACACCTAAACTTCAAATATCCATAACTTTGATCTGGTTGTCAGATTATTGCCCACAACACCTTTTCTGAATGATATCGGAGCCCTACATCCAATGGACAACAAGTTTTACCCATTCCAGTTCGATTAGTGGTTGATCTATTGTGGGTTACAGTGGGTTGTCCGATTTTCGCCCACAATACCTTTTCGGAATGAGATCGGAGCCCTAAATCCAATGGAGATCAATATAACACGCATGTTTAGAGGTCGATATATAGTGAGTTGCAGTGGTAATACTAGATTTAACTCCAAATGACACATACACTTCAAAACGACAGAATTTTTAATGCGTGTTATATTGAAAATGAGAGATTTAGCTCGAAATGACACTCAAACTTTAAACAACAACAACTTTTTATGCGGTTGTCTGATTTTACCCCACAACACCTTTTTGGAATGAGCTCGGAGCACTACATTCATTGGAGCACAAGATTTACCCATTCCAGTTCATTTAGTTGTCGATATATAGCGGGTTGCAGCAGGAATGCGAAATTTAGCTCCAAATGACACCTAAACTTCTAACAGCCATAACTTTTGATTTGTATGTTTGATTTTTGCCCACAACACCTTTTCGGAATATGCTCAGAGGCATACATCCAATGGAGCACAATTTTAAACTATTCCAGCTCATTTTAGTGGTCAATATACAGCGGGTTGCAATGGTAAAGAGGGATTTAGCTCCTCTTGACACATAAACTGTAACCATAACTTTTGATCTGGTTGTCCGTTTTATGCGCTCAACACCTTTTTGGAATGAGCTCGGAGCCCTACATCAATGGAGAACAAGTTTTACCCATTCCAGTTTGTTTAGTGGTCAATATATAGCGGGTTGGTAATCAAGTATTTAACTCGAAAGGAGACCTAAACTTCAAACATCCGTAACTTTTGATCCGGTTGTCCGATTTTCGCCCACAATACATTTTCGAAATGAGATCAGAGCCCTAAATCAAATGGAGAACAATTTTAACTCATTCAAGCTTGTTTAGAGGTCGATATATGGTGGTTGTACTGGTAATGCGAGATTTAGCTCCAAATGACACATAAATGTCAAAATGAAAGAATTTTAGATGCGGTTTGTAGTGAAAATGAGAGATTTAGCTTCAAATGACACTCAAACTTTAAACAGCAATAACTTTTGATCTGGTTGTCTGATTTTACCCCCACAACACCTTTTAGGAATAAGCACGAAGCCCTACATTCACTGAAGCTCAAGTTTTACCCATTGCAGTTCATTTAGTTGTCGATATTTAGCGGGTTGCACTGGTAATGCGAAATTTCGCTCCAAATGACACCTAAACATGAAACTGCCATAAATTTTGATCAGGTTATCTGATTTTAGCCCACAAAACCTCTTCGAAATGAGCTCGGAGCCATACATTCAATGGAGAGCAAGTTTTATAAAATCTATTTCATTTAGTTGTCGAAATACATTGAGTTGCAGTGGTAATGTGGGATTTAGCTCCAACTGACACCTAAACTACAAACAGCTATAACTGTTGATCCGGTTGTTCGGATTTTTGCCAAAACACCTTTTCAGAATGAACTCAGATCCATACATCCTATGGAGAATTGGATTTAATCAATCGAGTTCATTTAGTGGTCGACGAATAGTGGATTGCCGTGGAAATGGGGGATTTTGCTCCAATTGACACCCAAACTTCAAACATCCATAACTATGATTGGTTGTCAGGTTATTGCCCACAACACCTTTTGGGAATGAGATCGGACCCCTACATCCAATGGACAATAAGTTTTACCCATTCTAGTTTGATTAGTGGTTGATCTATTGTGGGTTACAGCGGGTTGTCCGATTTTCGCCCACAATACCTTTTCGGAATGAGATCGGTGGCCTAAATCCAATGGAGAACAATTTGAACCCATTCCAGCTCCTTTTTAAGTCGATATACAGTGAGTTTTATTGGTAATATGAGATTTAGCTCCAAATAACACATACACTTCAAAATGACAGAATTTTTAATGCTGGTTGTAGTGAAAATTAAAGATTTAGCTCCAAGTGACACTCAAACTTTAAACAGCAACAACTTTGGATGCGGTTGTCTGATTTTACCCTACAACACCATTTCGAAATGAGCTCGGAGCACTACATTCATTGGAGCACAAGTTTTACGCATTCCACTTCATTTAGTTGTCGATATATAGCGGGTTGCAGCGGTAATGCGAAATTTAGCTCCAAATGACACCTAAACTTCTAACAACCATAACTTTTGATTTGTATGTTTGATTTTTGCCCACAACACCTTTTCCGAATATGCTCAGAGGCATACATCAAATGGAGCACAATTTTAAACCTTTCCAGCTCATTTTAGTGTTCAATATACAGCGGGTTGCAATGGTAATGAGGGATTTAGCTCCTCTTGAAACATAAACTGTAACAGCCATAACTTTTGATCTGGTTGTCCGATTTTTGCGCAAAACACCTTTTTGGAATGAGCTCGGAGCCCTACATCAATGGAGAACAAGTTTTACCCATTCCAGTTTGTTTAGTGGTAAATATGTAGCGGGTTGGTAATCAGGTATTTACCTCGAAAGGAGACCTAAACTTCAAACATCCGTAACGTTTGATCCGGTTGTCCGATTTTCGCCCACAATACATTTTTGGAATGAGATCGGAGCCCTAAATCCAATGTAGAACAATTTAACTCATTCAAGCTCATTTAGAGGTTGATATATTGTGGTTGTACTGGTAATGCTAGATTTAGCTCCCAATGACAAATTAATTTCAAAATGAAAGAAATTTAGATGCGGTTTGTAGTGAAAATGAGAGATTTAGCTCCAAATGACACTCAAACTTTAAACAGCAAAAACTTTTGATCCGGTTGTCTGATTTTACCCCCACAACACCTTTTAGGAATAAGCTCGGAGCCCTACATTCACTGAAGCACAAGTTTTACCCATTGCAGTTCATTTA
Organism: Dactylorhiza incarnata; assembly: GCA_033032865.1. Taxonomy (NCBI): domain Eukaryota; kingdom Viridiplantae; phylum Streptophyta; class Magnoliopsida; order Asparagales; family Orchidaceae; genus Dactylorhiza; species Dactylorhiza incarnata. The sequence goes on from JAWHQI010000098.1 coordinate 8,467,597, forward strand.
GTTGTCGATATTTAGAGGGTTGCACTGGTAATGCGAAATTTCGCTCCAAATGACACCTAAACATGAAACCGCCATAACTTTTAATCAGGTTGTCTGATTTTAGCCCACAAATCCTCTTCGAAATGAGCTCGGAGCCATACATTCAATGGAGAGCAAGTTTTACAAAATCTAGTTCATTTAGTTGTCGATATACATTGAGTTGCAGTGGTAATGTGGGATTTAGCTCCAACTGACACCTAAACTTCAAACAGTTATAATTATTGATCCGGTTGTCCGAATTTTTCCCAAAACACCTTTTCAGAATGAACTCAGATCCATACATCCTATGGATAATTGGATTTACTTAATCGAATTCATTTAGTGGTCGACGGATAGTGGATTGCCGTGGAAATGAGGGATTTTGCTCCAATTGACACCCAAACTTCAAACATCCATAACTATGATCGGTTGTCAGGTTATTGCCCTCAACACCTTTTCGGAATGAGATCGGAGCCCTACATCCAATGGACAGCAAGTTTTACCCATTCTAGTTTGATTAGTGGTTGATCTATTGTGGGTTACAATGGGTTGTCCGATTTTCGCCCACAATACCTTTTCGGAATGAGATCGGAGCCCTAAATCCAATGTAGAACAATTTGAACCCATTCCAGCTCCTTTTTTAGTCGATATATAGTGAGTTTTAGTGGTAATATGAGTTTTAGCTCCAAATGACACATACAATTCAAAATAACAGAATCTTTAATGCTGGTTGTAGTGAAAATTAGAGATTTAGCTCCAAATGACACTCAAACTTTAAAAAGCAACAACTTTTGATGCGGTTGTCTGATTATACCCTAAACACCTTTTCGAAATGAGCCCGGAAGACTACATTCATTGGAGCAAAAGTTTTACCCATTCCACTTCATTTAGTTGTCGATATATAGCGGGGTGCAGTGGCAATGTGAAATTTATCTCCAAATGACACCTAAACTTCTAACAGCCATAACTTTTGATTTGTATGTTTGATTTTTGCCCACAACACCTTTTCCGAATATCTTCAGAGGCATACATTCAATGGAGCACAATTTTAAACCTTTCCAGCTCATTTTTGTGGTCAATATACAGCGGGTTGCAATGGTAATGAGCGATTTAGCTCCTCTTGATAAATAAACTGTAACAGCAATAACTTTTGATCTGGTTGTCCGATTTTTGCGCACAATACCTTTTGGGAATGAGCTCGGAGCCATACATACAATGGAGAACAAGTTTTACCCATTCCAGTTTGTTTAGTGGTCAATATACAGTGGGTTGGTAATAAGGTATTTAGCTCGAAAGGAGACCTAAACTTCAAACATCTGTAACTTTTGATCTGGTTGTCCGATTTTCGCCCACAACACCTTTTCGGAATGAGATCGGAGCTCTAAATCCAATGGAGAAAATTTTAACCCATTCAAGCTCGTTCAGAGGTTGATATACAGTGGGTTGCACTGGTAATGTTAGATTTTGCTCCAAATGACACATAAATTTCAAAATGAAAGAATTTTAGATGCGTTTTGTAGTGAAAGTGAGAGATTTAGCTCCAAATAACACTCAAACTTTAAAAAACAATAACTTTTGATCCGGTTGTCTGATTTTACCCCCCACAACACATTTTAGGAATGAGCTCGGAGCCCTACATTCCTTGAAGCACAAGATTTACCCATTGCAGTTCATTTAGTTGTCGATATATAACGGGTTGCACTGGTAATGCGAAATTTAGCTCCAAATGACACCTAAACTTGAAACAACCATAACTTTTGATCAGGTTGTCTGATTTTTGCCCACAAAACCTCTTCGAAATGAGCTCTCAGCCATACATTCAATGGAGAGCAAGTTTTACCTAATATAGTTCATTTACTGGTCGATATACATTGAGTTGTAGTGGTAATGGGGGATTTAGCTCCAACTGACACCTAAACTTCAAACAACTATAACTATTGATCCGGTTGTCCGGATTTTGCCCAAAACACCTTTTCGGAATGAGCTCAGAGCCATACATCCTATAGAGAATAGGATTTACTTTATCGAGTTCATTTAGTGGTCGATGGATACTGGATTGCAGTGAAAATGAGGGATTTTGCTACAATTGACACCTAAACTTCAAGCATCCATAACTTTGATCTGGTTGTCAGGTTATTGCCCACAACACCTTTTTAGAATGAGATCGGAGCCCTACATCCAATGAAAAACAAGTTTTACCCATTCTAGTTTGTTTAGTTGTTGTTCTATAGTGGGTTACAGTGGTAATTGGGGATTTAGCTCCAAATGACAACTAAACTTCAAACAGCCATAACTTTTGATCTGGTTGTTCAATTTTTGTGCACAACACGTTTTCGAAAAGAGCTCATTTTCTCCATCCAATAGAGAATAAGATTTACCCATTGTATAACAAGACAACACCTTTCGGATTGTCCAGTTTTCGCCCACAATACCTTTTCGGAATGAGATCGGAGCCCTAAATCCAATTGAGAACAATTTAAACCCATTCCAGCTCCTTTATAGGTCGATATACAGTGAGTTCTAGTGGTAATATGAGATTTTGATCTAAATGACACATACACTTCAAAATGATAGAATTTTTAATGATGGTTGTAGTGAAAATTAGAGATTTAGCTCCAAATGATACTCAAACTTTAAACAGTAACAACGTTTGATGCGGTTGTCTGATTTTACCCTACAACACCTTTTCGAAATGAGCTCGGAGCGCTACATTCATTGGAGCACAAGTTTTACCCATTCCAGTTCATTTTTTTGTCGATATATAGCGGGTTGCTGCGGTAATGCGAAATTTAGCACCAAATTACACCTAAACTTCTAACGTCCATAACATTTTATTTGTATGTTTGATTGTTTCCCACAACACCTTTTAGGAATATGTTCGGAAGCATACATCAAATGGAGCACAATTTTAAACCATTCCAGCTCATTTTAGTGGTCAATATACAGCGGGTTGCAATGGTAATGAGGGATTTAGCTCCTCTTGACACATAAACTGTAACAACCATAACTTTTGATCTGGTTGTCCGATTTTTGCGCACAACACCTATTTGGAATGAGCTCGGAGCCCTACATCAAATGGAGAACAAGTTTTACCCATTCTAGTTTGTTTAGTGGTCAATATACAGAGGGTTGTTAATAAGGTATTTAGCTCGAAAGGAGACCTAAACTTCAAATATCCGTAACTTTTGATCCGTTTGTCTGATTTTCGCCCACAATACCTTTTCGGAATGAGATCAGAGCCCTAAATCCAATGGAGAACAATTTTAACTCATTCAAGCTCGTTTAGAGGTCGATATATGGTGGTTGTACTGGTAATGCGATATTTAGATCCAAATGACACATAAATTTCAAAATGAAAAAATTTTAGATGCAGTTTGTAGTGAAAATGAGAGATTTAGCTCCAAATGACACTCAAACTTTAAACAGCAATAACTTTTGATCTGGTTGTCTGATTTTACCCCCACAACACCTTTTAGGAATAAGCTCAGGGCCCTACATTCATCGAAGCACAAGTTATACCCATTGTAGTTCATTTAGTTGTCTATATTTAGTGGGTTGCACTGGTAATGCGAAATTTCGCTCCAAATGACACCTAAACATGAAACTGCCATAACTTTTGATCAGGTTGTCTGATTTTAGCCCACAAAACCTCTTTGAAATGAGCTCGGAGCCATACATTCAATGGAGAGCAAGTTTTACAAAATCTAGTTCATTTGGTTGTCGATATACATTAAGTTGCAGTGGTAATGTGGGATTTAGCTCCAACTAACACCTATACTTCAAACAGCTATAACTATTGATCCGGTTGTCGGGATTTTTCCCAAAACACCTTTTCAGAATGAAATCAGATCCATACATCCTATGGAGAATTGGATTTACTCAATCGAGTTCATTTAGTGGTCGACGGATAGTGGATTGCCGTGGAAATTAGGGATTTTGCTCCAATTGACACCCAAACTTCAAACATCCATAACTATGATCGGTTGTCAGGTTATTGCCCACAACACCTTTTCAGAATAAGATCGGAGCCCTACATCCAATGGACAACAAGTTTTACCCATTCTAGTTCGATTAGTGGTTGATCTATTATGGGTTACAGCGGGTTGTCCGATTTTCGCCCACAATACCTTTTCGGAATGAGATCGGAGCCCTAAATCCAATGGAGAACAATTTGAACCCATTCTAGCTCCTTTGTAAGTCGATATACAGTGAGTTTTAGTGGTAATGCGAGATTTAGCTCCAAATGACACATACACATCAAAATGACAGAATTTTTAATGCTGGTTGTAGTGAAAATTAGAGATTTATCTCCAAATGACACTCAAACTTTAAACAGCAACAACTTTTGAGGCGGTTGTATGATGTTACCCTACAACATCTTTTCAAAATGAGCTCGGAGCACTACATTCATTGGAGCACAAGTTTTACCCATTCCACTTAATTTAGTTGTCAATATATAGCGGGTTACAGCGGTAATGCGAAATTTAGCTCCAAATGACACCTACACTTCTAACAGCCATAACTTTTGATTTGTATGTATGATTTTGCCCACAATACCTTTTCCGAATATTCTCAGAGTCATACATCCAATGGAGCACAATTTTAAACCTTTCCAGCTCATTTTAGTGGTCAATATACAGTGGGTTGCAAGGGTAATGAGGGATTTAGCTCCTCTTGATACATAAACTGTAACAGCCATAACTATTGATCTGGTTGTCCGATTTTTGCGCACAATACCTTTTGGAATGAGCTCAGAGCCATACATCCAATGGAGAACAAGTTTTACCCATTCCAGTTTGTTTATTGGTTAATATACAGCGGGTTGGTAATAAGGTATTTAGCTCGAAAGGAGACCTAAACTTCAAACTTCTGGAACTTTTGATCTGGTTGTCCGATTTTCGCCCACAACACCTTTTCGGAATGAGATCGGAGCTCTAAATCCAATGGAGAACAATTTTAACTCATTCAAGCTCGATTAGAGGTTGATATACAGTGGGTTGTACTGGTAATGCGAGATTTTGCTCCAAATGACACATAAATTTCAAAATTAAAGAATTTTAGATGCGTTTTGTAGTGAAAGTTAGAGATTTAGCTCCAAATAACACTCAAACTTTAAAAAACAATAACTTTTGATCCGGTTGTCTGATTTTACCACCACAACACATTATATGAATGAGCTCAGAGCCCTACATTCATTGAAGCACAAGTTTTACCCATTGCAGTTCATTTAGTTGTTGATATATAGCGGGTTGCACTGGTAATGCGAAATTTAGCTCCAAATGACACCTAAACTTGAAACAGCCATAACTTTTGATCAGGTTGTCTGATTTTGGCCCACAAACCTCTTTGAAATGAGATCGCATCCATACATTCAATGGAGAGCAACTTTTACCCAATCTAGTTCATTTAGTCTATATACATTGAGTTGTAGTGGTAATGTGGGATTTAGCTCCAACTGACACCTAAACTTCAAACAGCTATAACTATTGTTCCGGTTGTCCGGATTTTGCCCAAAACACCTTTTAGGAATGAGCTCAGAGCCATACATCCTATAAAGAATAGGATTTAGTTTATCGAGTTCATTTAGTGGTCGACGGATAGTGGATTGCAGTGAAAATGAGGGATTTTGCTCCAATTGACACCTAAACTTCAAACATCCATAACTTTGATCTGGTTGTCAGGTTATTGCCCACAACACATTTTCAGAATGAGATCGGAGCCCTACATCCAATGGACAACAAGTTTTACCCATTCCAGTTTGTTTAGTTGTTGTTCTATAGTGGGTTACAGTGGTAATTGTGGATTTAGCTCCAAATGACACCTAAACTTCAAGCAGCCATAACTTTTGATCCGGTTGTTCAATTTTTATGCACAATACGTTTTCAGAAAGGACTCATTTTCTCCATCCAACAGAGAATAAGATTTACCAATTGTAGAATAAGACAACACCTTTCCGATTGTCCGATTTTTGCCCACAATACCTTTTCGGAATGAGATCGGATCCCTAAATCCAATGGAGAACAATTTAAACCCATTCCAGCTCCTTTATAGGTCGATATACAGTGAGTTGTAGTGGTAATATGAGATTTTGATCTAAATGACACATACACTTCAAAATGACAGAATTTTTAATGATGGTTGTAGTGAAAATTAGAGATTTAGCTCCAAATGATACTCAAACTTTAAACAACAACAATGTTTGATGCGGTTGTCTGATTTCACCCTACAACACCTTTTCGAAATGAGCTCGGAGCACTACATTCATTGGACCACAAGTTTTACCCATTTCAGTTAATTTTGTTGTCGATATATAGCGGGTTACTGCAGTAATGCGAAATTTAGCACCAAATTACACCTAAACTTCTAACGTCCGTAACATTTGATTTATATGTTTGATTATTGCCCACAACACCTTTTAGGAATATGTTCGGAAGCATACATCCAATGGAGCACAATTTTAAACCATTCCAGCTCATTTTAGTGGTCAATCTACAGCGGGTTGCAATGGTAATGAGGGATTTAGCTCCTCTTGACACATAAACTGTAACAACCATAACGTTTGATCTGGTTGTCCGATTTTTGCGCACAACACCTTTTTGGAATGAGCTCGGAGCCCTACATCCGATGGAGAACAAGTTTTACCCATTCTAGTTTGTTTAGTGGTCAATATACAGAGGGTTGTTAATAAGGTATTTAGCTCGAAAGGAGACCTAAACTTCAAACATCCGTAACTTTTGATCCGTTTGTCCGATTTTCGCCCACAATACCTTTTCGGAATGAGATCGGAGCCCTAAATCCAACGGAGAACAATTTAAAACCATTCCAGCTCATTTGTAGGTTGATATACAGTGAGTTGTAGTGGTAATACGAGATTTTGATCTAAATGACACATACACTTCAAAATGACAGAATTTTTAATGATGGTTGTAGTGAAAATTAGAGATTTAGCTCCAAATGACACTCAAATTTTAAACAGCAACAACGTTTGATGCGGTTGTCTGATTTTACCCTACAACACCTTTTCGAAATGAGCTCGGAGCACTACATTCACTGGAGCACAAGTTTTACCCATTCTAGTTCATTTTGTTGTCAATATATAGTAGGTTGCTGCGGTAATGCAAAATTTAGCACCAAATTACACCTAAACTTCTAACGTCCATAACATTTGATTTGTATGTTTGATTTTTGCCCACAACACCTTTTAGGAATATGCTCGGAAGCATACATCCAATGGAGCACAATTTTAAACCATTCCAGCTCATTTTAGTGGTCAATAGATAGCGGGTTGCAATGGTAATGAGGGATTTAGCTCCTCTTGACACATAAACTGTAACAACCATAACGTTTGATCTGGTTGTCCGATTTTTGCGCACAACACCTTTTTGGAATGAGCTCGGAGCCCTACATCCAATGGAGAACAAGTTTTACCCATTCCAGTTTGTTTAGTGGTCAATATACAGAGGGTTGTTAATAAGGTATTTAGCTCGAAAGGAGACCTAAACTTCAAACATCTGTAACTTTTGATCCGTTTGTCCGATTTTCGCCCACAATACCTTTTCGGAATGAGATCGGAGCCCTAAATCCAACGGAGAACAATTTAAAACCATTCCAGCTCATTTGTAGGTTGATATATAGTGAGTTGTAGTGGTAATACGAGATTTTGATCTAAATGACACATACACTTCAAAATGACAGAATTTTTAATGATGGTTGTAGTGAAAATTAGAGATTTAGCTCCAAATGACACTCAAACTTTAAACAGCAACAACATTTGATGCGGTTGTGTGATTTTACCCTACAACACCTTTTCGAAATGAGCTCGGAGCACAACATTCATTGGAGCACAAGTTTTACCCATTCTAGTTCATTTTGTTGTCAATATATAGTAGGTTGCTGCGGTAATGCAAAATGTAGCACCAAATTACACCTAAACTTCTAACGTCCATAACATTTGATTTGTATGTTTGATTTTTGCCCACAACACCTTTTAGGAATATGCTCGGAAGCATACATCCAATGGAGCACAATTTTAAACCATTCCAGCTCATTTTAGTGGTCAATAGACAGCGGGTTGCAATGGTAATGAGGGATTTAGCTCCTCTTGACACATAAACTGTAACAACCATAACTTTTGATCTGGTTGTCCGATTTTTGCTCACAACCCCTTTTTGGAATGAGCTCGGAGCCCTACATCCAATGGAGAACAAGATTTACCCATTCTAGTTTGTTTAGTGGTCAATATACAGAGGGTTGTTAATAAGGTATTAGGCTCGAAAGGACACCTAAACTTCAAACATTTGTAACTTTTGATCCGTTTGTCAGATTTTCGCCCACAATACCTTTTTGGAATGAGATCGGAGCCCTGAATCCAATGGAGAACAATTTTAACTCATTCAATGTCATTTAGAGTTCTATGTACGGTGGTTGTACTAGTAATGCGAGATTTAGCTCCAAATGACACATAAATTTCAAACTGAAAGAATTTTAGATGCGGTTTGTAGTGAAAATGAGAGATTTAGCTCCAAATGACACTCAAACTTTAAACAGCAATAACTTTTGATTTGGTTGTCTGATTTTACCCCAACAACACCTTTTAGGAATAAGCTCGGAGCCCTACATTCACTAAAGCACAAGTTTTACCCATTGCAGTTCATTTAGTTGTCGATATTTAGCGGGTTGCACTGGTAATGCGAAATTTCGCTCCAAATGACACCTAAACATGAAACTGCCATAACTTTTGATCAGGTTGTCTGATTTTAGCCCACAAAACCTCTTCGAAATGAGCTCTGAGCCATACATTCAATGGAGAGGAAGTTTTACAAAATCTAGTTCATTTCGTTGTCGATATACATTGAGTTGCAGTGGTAATGTTGGATTTAGCTCCAACTGACACCTAAACTTCAAACAGCTATAACTGTTGATTCGGTTGTCCGAATTTTTCCCAAAATGCCTTTTCAGAATGAACTCAGATCCATACATCCTATGGAGAATTGGATTTACTCAATCGAGTTCATTTAGTGGTCGACGGATAGTGGATTGTCGTGGAAATGAGGGATTTTGCTCCAATTGACACCCAAACTTCAAACATCCATAATTATGATCGATTGTCAGGTTATTGCCCACAACACCTTTTCGGAATGAGATCGGAGCCCTACATCCAATGGACAACAAGTTTTACCCATTCTAGTTCGATTAGTGGTTGATCTATTGTGGGTTACAGCGGGTTGTCCGATTTTCGCCCACAATAACTTTTCGGAATGAGATCGGAGCCCTAAATCCAATGAAGAACAATTTCAACCCATTCTAGCTCCTTTTTAAGTCAATATACAGTGAGTTTTAGTGGTAATACGAGATTTAGCTCCAAATGACATATACACTTCAAAATGACAGAATTTTTAATGTTGGTTGTAGTGAAAATTAGAGATTTAGCTCCAAATGACACTCAAACTTTAAACAGTAACAACTTTTGATGCGGTTGTCCGATTTTACCCTACTACACCTTTTCGAAATGAGCTCAGAGCACTTCATTCATTGGAGAACAAGTTTTACCCATTTCACTTCATTTAATTGTCGATATATAGCGGGTTGCAGCGGTAACGCAAAATTTAGCTTCAAATGACACCTAAACTTCTAACAGCCATAACTTTTGATTTGTATGTTTGATTTTTGCCCACAACACCTTTTCCGAATATGATCAGAGGCATACATCTAATGGAGCACAATTTTAATCCTTTCCAGCTCATTTTAGTGGTCAATATACAGCGGGTTGCAATGGTAATGAGGGATTTAGCTCCTCTTGACACATAAACTGTAACAGCCATAACTTTTGATCTGGTTGTCTGATTTTTGCGCACAATACCTTTTTGGAATGAGCTCGGAGCCATACATCCCATGGAGAACAAGTTTTACCCATTCCAGTTTGTTTAGTGGTCAATATATAATGGGTTGGTAATAAGGTATTTAGCTCGAAAGAAGACATAAACTTCAAACATCCAGTAACGTTTGATCTGTTTGTCCGATTTTCGCCCACAATATTTTTTCGGAATGAGATCAGAGCCCTAAATCCAATGAAGAACAATTTTAACCCATTCAAGCTCGTTTAGAGGTCGATATATAGTGGGTTGTACTGGTAATGCGAGATTTTGCTCCAAATGACACATAAATTTTAAAATGAAATAATTTTTGATTCGTTTTGTAGTGAAAGTGAGAGATTTACCTCCAAATGATACTCAAACTTTTAAAAATAATAACCTTTGATACAGTTGTCTGATTTTACCCCCCACAACACCTTTTAGGAATGAGCTCGGAGCCCTACATTCATTGAAGCATGAGTTTTACCCATTGCAGTTCATTTAGTTGTCGATATATAGCTGGTTGCACTGGTAATGCGAAATTTAGCCCCAAATGACACCTAAACTTGAAACAGCCAAAACTATTAATTAGGTTGTCTGTCTTTGGCCAACAAAACCTCTTCGAAATGAGATCAGAGCCATACATTCAATGGAGAGCAACTTTTACCCAATCTAGTTCATTTAGTGGTCAATATGCATTGAGTTGCAGTGGTAATGTGGGATTTAGATCCAACTTACACCTAAACTTCAAACACCTATAACTATTGATCCAGTTGTCCAAATTTTGCCCAAAACACCTTTTCAGAATGAGCTCAGAGCCATACATCCTATGGAGAATAGGATTTACTCGATCGAGTTCATTTATTTGTCGACGAATAGTGGATTGCAGTGAAAATGAGGGATTTTGCTCCAATTGACACATAAGCTTCAAACATCCATAACTTTGATCCGGTTGTCAGGTTATTGCCCACAACACCTTTTCGGAATGAGATCGGAGACCTACATCCAATGTACAACAAGTTTTACCCATTACAATTTGTTTAAAGGTTGATCTACAGTGGGTTACACTGGTAATGGGGGATTTAGCTCCAAATGACACATAAACTTCAAACAGACATAACTCTTGATCCAGTTGCCCATTTTTTGCCCACAATACCTTTTTAGGATAAGCTCAGAGCCCTACTTCCAATGGAGAGTAGGATATAACCATTCAAGTTCGTTTAATATTCGATATACAGTGGGTTCCAGTGGTAATGCGGGACTTAGCTCCAAATTACACCTAAATTTCAAGCAGCCATAACTTTTGATCCGGTTTGTTTTCCAAGATGGCCGCTTCCCAGGTGATACCTCTCTCAGACCGAGCGGTTTGATGCATCAAGTCTCCCATCTCTAAAAATGAGTTCTCTTGGTCCAATCCTGAACAAACCGAGCGGTCTAACAGTATCTAGACCGCCTCCCAGGATTGAAGACTACAAGGCTCAAGTCCAGAAGGCCAGCCGTGGTCTCAGGCCAGAGACCGCCCGGGCTGCATCACAACCTTGATCGCAGCGCACTTCGACTCCGGCCAGAATAGATCGGACGCTCAAGCCGCCAAGCCGCGCGGCTTGTATCTTTTTTCCTTTCTATATCCAGTCACCCCCTGCCCGATTCTCCTGTACCCGGGCAGGCAGTTATTTTATCCCTGCCCATTTGGGCAGGCCCCCGAGTCTATAAATAGGGGGCAGCGACATTTCCAAGACACGCACACTCGAATCCTAGAGCTCTCTTGTTAGAGCTGCGGTCTCGAGTTCACTGTCTTGCGACTTGTCTGACCGGCCGGCTTCTCATTTCCTGGTTCTGTAACCCGTTGTAACCTTTTCAGTTAAATCAAAGGAAAGCCCGTCACGGGAGTGGCATTCACCGTGAAGAGTGAAGTCTAGCCTCGACCGCTGCCAACGATCTAGCTTTTTCCAATCAAATGGTAACCGACAGCCTGCAACCTCCGTTTTACCTCGGAGGTGCATTTCTGGATTCAACAGAAACACGCGACCTTCAGATCGCAGACTGTCAGTGAAATCTTTGTCAAAATGTCAGACCGCCAGTTTCCTCTGGGAGACCGCTCCGACCATAGTGAAGATTCCCTGTGGGAGGCCTTGGAGCAGTCGAAGAGGGAAGCCGAGCGGGCTCAAAAGGCAACTGATCAGCATCTGGAAGCGATCAGTCAGGCCCTAGCATTGTTAACCGAACGGCTAGTCCCTCAGCAGGCCGCGGTTAACCAGGTGGTGACTCCGGTACCTCCTCCTCCATACCCACTACCACAAGTCTCTAATTTCCCACCCCTACAAGAAGGTTTTGTAGCCCGGCAAAACTTCTATCAAGAGGCCGCGCACAGCTTGCCGACACGAGTTCTCGACTTTCAGGGGGTGGCTTCTCACGCAGCCCGCCTCTCCTACCCGCCAGAATTCGCTGCCCGCTCTTACTACAAGGCGGCTTGTCCGCGAGTAGCTGCAGCCCAGGCGGCTTGCTACTTTGTTCCTCTTCTGTATGAGGATGTTGAAGAAACCTCTCCCTTCGTAGACGAAGTCCGAGGGGAGCCAGCCCCAAATAATTTCAGGGAACCGCGCCTGCCGGCATACAATGGGGAAACCGATCCTACTGTCCATCTCCATGCCTTTGAGTCGGCCATCGCTTTGAGAACCTTCTCGGATGCAACCAAATGCAAACTCCTTGTGACATGCTTTGATGGACAAGCAAGGGTGTGGTTCTATGGGTTGCATCCCAGGTTAATTAGCTGCTTCGCTGAGCTCCGCATTGAGTTTCTGCTCAGGTTCTCCACTTCAAAGGAGAGAAAAAGTGGCTCGACAGCTCTTTTTGAAATCAGGCAGCGAGAAGACGAAACGTGGGCTCATTTCATGGATCATTTCTAAAAAGAAATCATGGAGGTTAAAAATGTAGATCTAGAATTGTACAGGGTGGCCCTGATTCATGGCTTGAGGGAAGGCCCCCTGAAATTTGAAGCAAACATTAGGGAGCCAAGGACTTATCAGGAAATGATATGTTCGGCCAATATGTTCATAAGGGGGGAAAAAGTAACCCCGGGTACATCGCGAAATTGGTGAGCTACAAGGAGCAACCCAACTCATCCTTCACTCGTCCACAAGCAAACCAACCCCATTTCGAGCCCCGTTCCCAGAGGGGAAGAAACTACAAACATAAACAACCCTTCATCGTCCATCAACGGTTTCAGGATTAGAAACCACTGTTGTCCATCGCACACGCTCCATCCACTTCCCTTCCACAAATAATGCCAGTATACCTGCCACAGTATACTGCGCAGCCATCTCCAGCTATTCCATCCACCCAGTATGATGATTCGCAAGAGTCATTTACTCCTCTTAATGTTACCATGGACGAGGTCGTCCAAATCCTTCAAAAGAGGCCGAATTTTAATAGGCCTGCTCCTCTAAAGTCGGATATTCGTAACCGAAATCCGAATCTCTACTGCGAATATCATAGAGAAGGAGGGCATCTGACCGAGAATTGTCGGGCCCTCCACTTTGTAACGATCCAGGCCCGCCAACACGGGACGCAGCTGGACCGCCGGCACCCTCCCGGCCCAGGCCAGCCAACACGGGACCCAGCTGGCACCAGAAGGGTACAGCCTAACCAGATGGTCTGCAGACCATGCACCCCAACCCCTCTCTGTCCCACCACAGGGCATAGTGGGTTGTTGGAGACCGCAGTCCCTCATTGATGAGAATTGAGCCAGTTAAGCGGCAGCGCGTGGACTTCCCAGGAGGTCACCCATCCTAGAATTGCCCCATCCCGAGCACGCTTAACTATGGAGTACTTTCACTTCTCATCACCAATTGAGCTGCAACAATTCTCATCACCAATTGAGCACGCTTAACTATGAAGTGAAAGTACTCCATAGTTAAGCATGCTTGGGCTGGAGCAATTCTGGGATGGATAACCTCCTAGGAAGTCCACGCGCTGCCGCTTAACTGGCACAATTCTCATCAACGGGGGACTGCGGTCTCCAACAACCCACTGTGCCATGTGGTGGGACAGAGAGGGGTTGGGGTGCATGGTCTGCAGACCATCTGGTTAGGCAGAACCCTTCCAGTGCCAGCTGGGTCCCGTGTTGGCGGTCCTGGGCTGGGAGGGTGCTGGCGGTCCAGCTGGGTCCTATGTTGGCGGGCCTGGATCGTTACACGCTTACTGGTGGAAAGGCTCTTGGGAGAGGGGAAGCTCCGAGGCCTAGTCCGAAAGGAAGTGACTGTTGAAACAGCAACTAAAAAAAAGAAGGAAGCGGTTGAGGTAACTTGGGATTGTGCCGACGTTGATGACGCCGGCTGTTATGGGGATATTCATCCCTAAACGGAGTGCATAGAGGTAAAGGATGTGGGCCCCCTGGGGGACATATACTGCATTCATGGAGGAGCTAGAGCTGAATCATCCCGCAAATCAACTATTGCGAGAGTCCTAAAGGAAGAAGTCGCGGCAACTACAACATCCGCCCATGAAAGCTCAATCATCACATTCGGTCAAGATGATCTTCCCCCAAACGCCAATCCTTTTGACGACGTCGTGGTCATCAAGGCTATTATTGAGAATTATACAGTTCATAAAATTCTGATCGACATGGGCAGTTTCGTTATTCTCCTCTTCCGTTCAACTTTCGATGCCCTGAAGACTGGGAAGCCTCTGCTTTTCACCGAAGAGCCCCTCTACGGCTTCTCCGGAGAGAAAAAAGAAGTGGAAGGTTCTGTGAAGCTCCTAGTTTCCCTGGGGGAGTGGTGAAACAGATCAACTTCGTGGTAGTGGTTGCCCCAAGCAACTATTGCGCCATCATCGGAAGGCCCATTATTAATGCCTACAGAGAAGTAGTGTCCACTTTCCACCTTGCCCTTAAAGTTGCTGCCGAGGGAAGGTAATATCGGATCCAGAGCAATCCAAAAGTGGCTCGGGAATGTTACGTACGAATCGTCTATATGATCACAAACATTCCACTTCCTGAGTCTCCGGTTGAAGTCCTTGAAGTTGCTGAGTCTTCAAAGGCTGCAGAGGAAAGGAAGGATCGAGAAGGGGCTCACCTGGAACCTGCCCAGGCAGCCCAAGAAGTCCCCATTGCTTATGGGGAGGACAAGAAATTGATCATCAATGCGGAGCTGCCGGAAGAGGAGAAAGTTCAGCTGATCTCCTGTCTTCTGGAGAACTTGGATATCTTTGCCTGGTCAGCGGAGGATATGTCGGGGGTGGATCCGGACGTGGCTTGCCATCATCACTTGAATCTTAAAATTCCTTTCTTTCAACAAGTGGTAGACTTGCTTGGTAAACTTTATATTGGTTACTCTAAACATGAATATTTTTTTATTAAAAACTCTGATTCATTTCTATGAAAATATTGTTAACTCTGATTTATTAATGGATTTTGAAATAGCTATGTGAGTGTTTTCATAAATTCAAATATAAAAATCCATTGGCTATGAAATTATACTTTGATTTAAAACGCTTAAATGTTTCCAATAATTATTATCCATGACTTCATTTCTCACCATAGCGGGGGCGTAGGGTTGTAGACATTAGATAACCTTATCTCTAGTCATGTCTTGTCCTTAGCCGGGGAGGGTTCCAGTGGGGCCTTGCGAGGCACTGGGGGGAAAGAGTGCTAGGTTAAGTTTTTATCTAGTGTTTGCATATGGGACTAACGGCCCAACCTACGGCATGTATGCAGCTCCTCATGCCCATCCGTCACTTAGTACGGGGCAAGGGTGTAGACATATTGTCTGGGTAGTTTAGTTACTTGGACATCATTACATTTGTTTATGCTACAAACTCTGATTTATGAAAATATTGTGATACTCAAAACTCTGATCTATTTCAATAAAAAGTATTCTAAAACTCCTTATCATTTCCTTCTCTACAAGCTCGATCATGCCTTTATCTTATTGCCAACTTTTAAGTGGCGTCTCCTTACCCGCTTTTGCTAATAACAAAAGGGGGAGAACTAACATAATAAATATAATCTGCTACCAAATTATAAAACTAACATGCTTAATTAAGATGATAGCTTACATATTAGGGGAGCATTAACTTAGGGGGAGCATGTATTTAGGGGGAGCAATTCTATATGCTAAAATCAAAAATTTTCCTAAGTCATCACTCTCTCACACACACACACAAGTATGTTTCTTCATGCTTATATATTAATGATCTGATTTATCATTAATGGATTTGTTATTATCAAAAGGGGGAGTTTGTTGGAACGTGGTCTTCCGCATCTCCTAGGTTTGAGAATAACAAATCCTATGTGTATATGAACTTGTGTGTTTAAGTGTGCAGGATAACAAAGTCCATATGACTCAAGGATTACATAAGAAGGTTGCCCCCAATGTTGAGCCATCAAATCCAAATCTCCTACTAGAGCTGGTGGTAGTCCTAGAGCAGGCGCTAGCTGTCGTTCGACGAACTCTTAGCGGTGCTCGATGAAATGCTTATAATTGCATTCGACGAAAATTCGATCGACGAACTCTTGGCTGCGTTCGACGAAATGTTAGCTGCGTTTGACGAAATTTCGTTCGACGAAATGTGTGCTTAATCGCAAATGTCTGGAGTACTTATGGAAGGAGATAGCGCCAGGCGGTATCCGGTAGCGCAGGCGATAGCGAGGAGCACAGTAGGCAAGAGAGAAAAGTTTCCTCCGATTGAAGATTCTGCCGCGCAGAATATGTCCTAATATGGGATAGCGCCAGCGGTACCACTAGCGCAGGCGCTAGCGCTGTGGATATAAAAAGGACCCCTCTTCTCTCGATTCATACAGACATCAAAGAGAGAGATTGAGTGCCAGAATTCCAGAGGCTACCTTGGCCAAAAGTTGATATCCTACCAAAGTTCTACAAACTTCTGAAGGAGAATCTCATCACACCGGATCCAAACAAAGTCCGCTTCTACAACGCTTATTCTACAGCGGATCTTCGTCTCCAACTTCAGAAGTTCATCAAGAGGGAGTTTTTATTTTCATTTCATATTTTTCTTGTAAACGGTTAGTGAAATAGCCTCGTGTTGGCAACTAGGTCTGGGTAGGACTTAGGGGGAAAACTCGCCTCGTGTTGGCGACTAGATCTAGGCTATTTATAGGGGGTGCTCGAGGCCATATCCGGGGAAGGGTTGGCTAGAGCGGCTTGAGGCCTAATCCGGGGAGGATAGGCTAGGGCCACCGGTTCGTGGGGATGCGAGTCGGGATAGAAAACAAAAAGAGTTTACTATTCATCACCACCGATTTCTAGCGTTATAGAAGTCAACTTTTGTAAAACCGTATTTGATATTAATAAAGCATGTCTTTACTTTATTTCAATTGTTTTACTTGACTTCTTATTGTCTTTGTCTTGCATTATTAGAAAGATTTTCAAAATATCACTTAAGTTTTTGAAAACCCTTATTCACCCCCCCCCCCCCTTCTAAGGGCGCCTACCGATCCAACAAAATATGCTATGATTATGAGCGTCTATCTGCTTCTCAAAATATCCTGTAGCTAAATTAATAAGAGCTATGTCTTGTCAATCCTAATATCTCAACTCAGGCTTATGATTACAAGTCATGTAATTCTCCTCGCCCATATAAGCAAGATAAGTTCCGAGGAAGGCGTACAAGTTTAACAATCTCTATGAAAGAAGTTCTTCAGATTATCCAGCATGAACCTGGTTTTACGAGATCTTCTCTCCTGCGACCTGATCATTGGGGTTGTCACAAAAACTTGTTTTGTCAATACCACATGTGTGTGGGTCATGATACAGAAAAGTGTTGTGCTTGATGAGTCCTGATCATATACACTTTTATGGACTCATCTGGGCCGTTTTTCAGTCTCTTCACCGCACTTTAACCTTGTTATAGTTTATATTTGATATTCCATGCTAGGTGCACTTCTAGGCCCATTTTGGTGTGATTTCATGCTTTTCTTCATTAGTAGTTTTCATGCTCCGTTAGGTGCCACTTTCAGTGGCTAGATTCGTGGTTGTGCTGGAATAGGAGTCGTGCAGGTGTTCCCGGTGCAACTCTGCACAGGAACACTGCGCACGATCACCGGTTCTATTGCGCACGACCACTGGTCGTGCGCCACTGATCGTGCGCACTTAACCCTTTTTTTCACGAGTTCTGTTTGGTGCAGTGCGCACGAGCATCTACGCTAGTGCGCACGACCACCGATCGTGCGCCACTGTGCGTGCGCACTTAGCATTAATTTTCTGAGTTCTATTTCGACCAGTGCACACGACCACCGACGATAGTGATGGTCGTGCGCCACCGGTCGTGCGAACATGTTATTTTATAATTTCTGCCTTTGCAGGTTCCGTCCAGGCAGAGCACATGATCATAGGATTCTAGTGCGCACGACCACTGGTCGTGCGCCAATGACCGTGCGCACTGTTTAATTCCAGCGCCTATAAATTCCGCTGCTCGCGATTTAGGTCACATCGCTCGCTGTTTTCCGCCGTTCCTGCTCCAGTTTCGTCCGACTTCGCCCCCCCACCGCCGCCCACCATCTGGAGGTGCTCCGGGCTTGTTCTTCACGCCAATCTTGAGCCGGAGTTTCCTCTCGGCCTCCTCCTTCATCCAAGAGCTTCAAAGAGAGATCTAGCCGCCATCTCCATCGAGCAAGAGGAAGTTTGCAACCTCTACCGGATCGTGACACGAAGAAGACGGGTCCATTGGAGAGTCGTGACAGCTCTCTCTACCCCGGACGTAGTTGCGGACCGAGCTTGGACGCTGATTGACAACCCGGCGATTCCAACCGTGAATCTACAATGAGACTTCGGATTCGGTCGATTTCTTGCCTTATTCTTCTCTTTTTGATGTATATGTAGCTAGATCTAATCATGATGATGAAGTGGCACTTGAATTAGTTATTTTTACATATATATTTCATGTCTATGTGATTGTGTAATTTATCTATTTGAGTTGCTTGAGGTGCGCCGCCATCCATTTCCATTCCGCCATCACGTTCGTGTGCCACACTAGCAATTGCTAGTGGCGTGCTTGTCGAAGAGGTGCCTGCGACCCTCATTCCGCTAGCCTACTCGTCCATCCGCCTACCGAAGCGTGGCATCGCGGCCCGTATTCCATCCCGCCTAACGAAGCAGTGCACTCAAGGCCTGCACAGTTCGATTCCGCTTGCCTACTCGTCCATCCGCCCTTTCGACGCAGCGCGCTCAAGGCCTGCCTAGTCTCCATCCCGCCAAGCGAAGCATTGCATAGCGGCATTGCATAGGAGTAGTTGATAGCTTTTATTTTATTTTCCAAAAGCCAACCCAACTCCCCCGCATCCCATCCGATTTAAGGACTTCAATCTCAAGTCCTTCCTCAAAACCTAACTCCACCTTACTGTGTTCCTCAAGAGACCGACACTCGGGGATTTTCCCCATTATTATTACTTGCGCGACCGGTGCACTTGCCGAATCATCGCATCAAGTTTTTGGCGCCATTGCCGGGGAACACAGTCGTGTGAGTTTTCTGGAGAGGGAGAATTTGAGAGGAAAGCCCTTCCATTTGTTTATCGCATCTTTTATTTTATTTCTGTTCTCTTTATTCCATTTTCTTGTTTTATAGTAGGTTGCTTTAGTAAATTTTTGTTAGGTGTAGTATTTCGCACAATAGTGTTCTTCTTTTTTAATCGTTTTATCTTCGCACTATGTGGGCACATCTAAATATCCGTTGCCGTTGGTGTGGAGCTACTTCCCACTCTAGTGATGAATGCCCTACGGAGAACAGTAGGCATAATTCTTATAGCCCAGCATATGGAGCACCGACTTCGTCTGGTACTCCATATGGTGCGCGTAAGTCTTATGGCTACTCTGCCGAGCCTTTACCATCTTACTTCTTTTCGGCTTCAGCCCCCGCTGTGCCAAAGAAGCCCGCAAGGCAGTGCCGGTTTTGTCGGAGCACTGATCATGTCTTGAAGGACTGTGCCGAGTATCTTCGCCAATTGGATGAGGATGACGAGCCGGATATCCGAATCGTCCCAACTCCTAACTCTGGCGGCACACCTTCAACATCCGGCTATGTGTCTTTGTCACCTTCACATCTTGAAGGGAATGGCATGGATACGGTCACTGGATGTGCGGCTGATCTATGCACCGACATTGCTGAGCCTATTCTCCATGTGCATCCACCACCTCTAGTGGATTCGATTCTTTGTGAGGAATCGGTGCTCGACTTTTATCCGAGCACCACTCCTCCCCCTGTTGTGCATACTACACTCGTCTCTGACGACATTGTTGATGATGTGTCGCAAGAGGAGGTGGTTGATCTTAGTATTGTGCCTACTCCTATGGAGGAGGACAACCTTTTAGGTGAAGAGGAGTTTTCCCCAGCACCGGTGGAGGAAGTCCAAATCCTAAGCTTGGCCACCGTTGATCCCGCCGAATCTTGTAGCATTGATGACAATGCAAACATTATTTTACTTACCCAACCTGATGGGAGTGAGACCGGGACCACTCCCCCGATTTTTGATTATTTATGTTCTTCGTCTTCTTTATTTCTTGATCCCCTTCTTTCTTCCTAGCCTGTGCAGGTTGAGTCTTTACAGGTGCCCCAGGAGGATTTGGAGCTTTTTGCTCAAGACAATGATGAGAGTATCCTCTCATGTGAGGAGGTTTATTCCCCCTCCATTGAGGAAGCTCCACTCATTGCCTTTTCCTCCTGCCGCCTCCCTGTTGACGATACCTTGCTAGGCAAGGATGTGTTTTGTGAGATGAGTGAGGACCAGGCCTCCTCCTTTTCTTACATTCTCTTCCCTCTACCTGTGAGGAGCAGGTATCTATATTTAGGTAGAGGGGTGACTGCTCTGTCTCCGTATCGGTACCCGCTACCGATGCGCATATTATAACAATTACCTGTGCACTTCTCTTTTCATAGGCCTATAAGCTAGAACTGTGCAAAACCTAAATAAGTCGTGCTGGGAGGACAATAACCCCAGTAGTTATCTTTCTTTTCCTGCATTCTTATTTCTTCTAATCATGTTTAGTTAGCTGTAGTTTATTTTAGTTTGTCTTTTTCGTTTGTTCTTGCGGAGCTGACCCCTGCAGGTATCTTCTCTGGATGGCGGATGCTGCAGCTTAGTCTTGGTTTAAACGCCAATCTTCTGGTATGCTCACTTGCTGAGCATTGGGTACTCTCTTCCCCTAGCCTTTTTTTATTTTCATGTCATATATTATGCGGATTGTTTAGTTTAAGTCTGGGGGAGAGTAGTTTTGTTTACCCGCTCACGTGCACTATTGCACTGCATGCTAGAAGATTCCATTTAAAATGTTTTGTTTATTTTCATTGCACACCACATCACCCACTTGAGCGCGTACTCATCTGTTTGCTTGCTCTGTTGTGAATTTAATTCTTCTGCTTATTTGGGAAAGTCTAGGTGATGGCTTAGGACTATGTAGCAGAGTAAAATGTGACTCCAGTAGTGCTCCTGGTCGAGTGCTCGGTTGCATAGGAATTTGTGTATAGTAGACTTCTCTTTATACTTATGGTTTTATATTTTTCTTATTAGTGTAAATGTTGTTTACTCTACTCAAATGGTGAATTCGGTGGAATCAAACGGTAGCATAGGGATGTGTGTAAACGATCGCTAGATTCGTATTGCTTGAGTCGGGAGAAAGGAGAATCTTTCTCGGTGGCTAGAACTTGCCCCAAGCGATTCTTGAAGCATGGGTATACGGTCAGTCAATCGCGTGAATGTGATATAGGCCATCATTTTGGCCCGGTTGAGCCTTTGTGCCTATCCCTACCGCTATATCCTCGCTAGCCCAGTTGTGCCTACCCGTTCTTTGATTCA
This sequence comes from Dactylorhiza incarnata, assembly GCA_033032865.1. Taxonomy (NCBI): domain Eukaryota; kingdom Viridiplantae; phylum Streptophyta; class Magnoliopsida; order Asparagales; family Orchidaceae; genus Dactylorhiza; species Dactylorhiza incarnata. The sequence goes on from JAWHQI010000098.1 coordinate 8,489,272, forward strand.
GCCCCACTTTTATTTCACCAAAGCCCAAAAGCCAATCCTAGTCGCACACCCAAATCTGAGCTTTAGCTGTTTATTATTTTCATGAGTTGGGTTGTTGATGTGGTAATATGTTTGTGAAGATGTGGATGTGTCCTTTTGTTTATTTGCTGAAAATGATAAGAAAAGAAAAAAAAATGAGAAAAAGAAAAGAAGTTAAAAAGAAAGGAAAGAGAAGGAGTGTTTAATTGAAAATCTTTATGTATAGATTTATGTTTGGGAGTAGGTGGTGCACGCACCCATGCTGTTAAGTCCAAGTCTGGGGGTGTTGTGTACCCGCGTGTTTGTGTGGTGAATGAGGATAGTTCCTGCATTAGCTCATTTGGGTTTAGTATTTGAACCATCGTCTTTATCATTGTATACCTCACCTAAACCCAAGCCCCATTTAAAACCTAAAGTCCTATTGATTCACGCATTTGAGTCAAACCAGTGCCGTGGAGAGAATGTGACCGGGCAAGCCTATGGTCACCGACACCGATGGATTTCGGTGGAGTTTATCCGGCACCCCAATCTTGAGCAATGCTCATCTCAGCGTTTAGTTTACTTTCTCCGTATGCGTGACCGAATGATTCACCGTAGTTCACCATTGTGAGTAGTTGTAATATGCTTTTACTCTTTTAGAAATATATAAACTATTTTTATAGTCAGAAATTTTTTCTACTATTTTTCTTATGCACGTGAGCATGCGACTTCGCATGATACTCTGTATTGTAGTTTTAAGCCATCTACTTTTCTTTCCCCGTTCGCTTAGAATTTGTTTGCTCGGGATGCGCAAACAGGTAAGTCTGGGGGTGTGATGAGTCCTGATCATATACACTTTTATGGACTCATCTGGGCCGTTTTTCAGTCTCTTCACCGCACTTTAACCTTGTTATAGTTTATATTTGATATTCCATGCTAGGTTCACTTCTAGGCCCATATTGGTGTGATTTCATGCTTTTCTTCATTAGTAGTTTTCATGCTCCGTTAGGTGCCACTTTCAGTGGCTAGATTCGTGGTTGTGCTGGAATAGCAGTCGTGCAGGTGTTCCCGGTGCAACTCTGCACAGGAACACTGCGCACGATCACCGGTTCTATTGCGCACGACCACTGGTCGTGCGCCACTGATCGTGCGCACTTAACCCTTTTTTTCATGAGTTCTGTTTGGTGTAGTGCGCACGAGCATCTACGCTAGTGTGCACGACCACCGATTGTGCACCACTGTGCGTGCGCACTTAGCATTAATTTTCTGAGTTCTGTTTCGACCAGTGCGCACGACCACCGACGATAGTGCGCACGACCATCGGTCGTGCGCCACCGGTCATGCGAACATGTTATTTTATAATTTCTGCCTTTGCAGGTTCCGTCCAGGCAGAGCACACGATCACAGGATTCTAGTGCGCACGACCACTGGTCGTGCGCCAATGACCATGCACACTGTTTAATTCTAGCGCCTATAAATTCCGCTGCTCGCGATTTAGGTCACATCGCTCGCTGTTTTCCGCCGTTCCTGCTCCAGTTTCGTCCGACTTCACCCCTCCACCGCCGCCCACCATCTGGAGGTGCTCCGGGCTTGTTCTTCACGCCAATCTTGAGCCGGAGTTTCCTCTCGGCCTCCTCCTTCATCCAAGAGCTTCAAAGAGAGATTTAGCCGCCATCTCCATCGAGCAAGAGGAAGTTTGCAACCTCTACCGGATCGTGACACGAAGAAGACGGGTCCATTGGAGAGTCGTGACAGCTCTCTCTACCCCGGACGTAGTTGCGGACCGAGCTTGGACGCGGATTGACAACCCGGAGATTCCAACCGTGAATCTACAACGAGACTTCGGATTCGGTCGATTTCTTGCCTTATTCTTCTCTTTTTGATGTATATGTAGCTAGATCTAATCATGATGATGAAGTGGCACTTGAATTAGTTATTTTTATATATATATTTCATGTCTATGTGATTGTTTAATTTATCTATTTGAGTTGCTTGAGGTGCGCCGCCGTCCATTTCCATTCCGCCATCACGTTCGTGTGCCGCACTAGCAATTGCTAGTGGCGTGCTTGTCGAAGAGGTGCCTGCGACCCTCATTCCGCTAGCCTACTCGTCCATCCGCCTACCGAAGCGTGGCATCGCGGCCCGTATTCCATCCCGCCTAACGAAGCAGTGCGCTCAAGGCCTGCACAGTTCGATTCCGCTTGCCTACTCGTCCATCCGCCCTTTCGACGCAGCGCGCTCAAGGCCTGCCTAGTCTCCATCCCGCCAAGCGAAGCATTGCATAGCGGCATTGCATAAGAGTAGTTGATAGCTTTTATTTTATTTTCCAAAAGCCAACCCAACTCCCCCGCATCCCATCCGATTTAAGGACTTCAATCTCAAGTCCTTCCTCAAAACCTAACTCCACCTTACTGTGTTCCTCAAGAGACCGACACTCGGGGATTTTCCCCATTATTATTACTTGCGCGACCGGTGCACTTGCCGAATCATCGCATCAGTGCTCTACATAAGCTTGTAGAGAAGTTACTAAAAGAAGGCAAACTGCGGGAATATATTGCATAAAAATATTATTATAAATTTTTTTAGCAATATTGGTCATTCACTCGATGCTAGATCTAGTTTCATTGGCAGAAAGGTTTGTCATAAAGCTCGTCTTAAAGATCTTTCAGTTATGTTTGCAATAGCTCTTTACTTCAAATGCGTACATGGTTAAATATGGCTTGTGAATGTTGTGGAAATCAAACCCACCTTTTTGGTGGTTACCCAAGTTTCCATAAGGTAGTCAAACCCATCCCTTGATGGTCGCCAAAATCATTAAAGGTAATCAAACCCATCTTTCGATGGTCACGAAAATCTTTAAAGGCAATCAAACCCATCTTTCGATGGTTGCCAAAATCTCTAAAGGCAATCAAACCCATCCCTTGATGGTCGCCAAAATATTTAAAGGCAATCAAACCCATCTTTCGATGGTCGCGCAAATCTGTAAAGGCAATCGAACCCATCTTTTGATGGACGCCTCGATGCAGTTTCATCTTTATACCCACATTGTAGTGGTTGCTCCGATTGATCATTATTATTTCTTTTGCATCTGATACAACTGCTATGCTAGCTTCTTGCTTACAAATGAGGTGAATATCACCATATTGTGTCTTCTATAAATGTTTATATGAGCGCTTGTTCTTTATATATATCCCTTGTAAAGATGAACAGGTGATTGCAAATTCTCCTCAGGTGTAAGACCCCATGTTTTTTTTCTCAAACATCCGGGTCTTAGGCCCAGAACTGCCGCTCTGCGGTGACACCCTCGCTCGGGAAGGTCGCCACTACAAAACGTCGATGCTGCCGGCCAAATCGATCACGAAGAAGCAACGAAAGATAAGCTAAAAAGAAAGCCAAGTCCACATCACATAAAAACTAATACATCCACGAAGAGATGTCCACATAAATATAACTGAAATAAAGGAAGAGATAACAAGGGCTCCTGCCCGGTACATCAAGCCTCACTACAAATTCACTCGCGAAAGCAAAATAGCTAGAACTAATAGCCACTCACGGATCCTGTCATCGGTGCTCCCGTGCTAGACTGCCCCACCTCCATCTGCACCGGCCTCTGGTGCTGCTCCATCGCCGCGGTCTCCTAAAATGATAAGGTCCACCGACCGTTAGTCAAAAAGACTAAGCCAATCCCCCACCCCTCCCCCGGTGACTCCTAGGCACCGAGCGGGAAGGATGAAGCAGAGGACAAACAAGGGGTAATAGCAATAGCAGATGACAGGGTATATTCTACAGGAAGAGTTCTACCACTACTCAAGTATATATATACATAAATGAAACAGTTAATAAGCATAGCAAGATCAGGTAAAAGAGTAAGTAAAGTGTAGAAAGTAGAGACAATAGTAATAGAAAAGTAACCATTGATTTATAGGAATGCCCACACAAACCTATAGACCAAGGGGTCGTTTAGCAAGGCCTATCGTATAAGAAGTCCCATAACTGACATATAAGATAGGGGTAGGGGTTGAAATGCAATGTTTATGCTGTGACATGCAAGGTATGTAGTTATACTATGTTCACACAAGTGCAACTCACACACTACGACTCTATGCGCACAGACCTTTAGTTCCCCCTTTTTGGAGCTAGCAAGACTCCCAAGATACTCCCGTAGTGGCAAACCGAAGCGGTGGGTTGGGCCTCTCCCACCTCTGGTTGGTATATGCACTACCTAACCTAGACCTATCGTACGCCTCAACGCAAAACCGCGGAGCATCTGCGTACTCTTAATGGCTGGACCACCAGACTTTTTTGGCTAAGTTCAAATTCCACACTTGCCGAGCCCTAGTATCAACGTCGGTGCAATGACCGTCGACACTAAGGACCCACCACCTTGTGCGCATGCAACATGTTCTACTATCTATCTACAAACTCCAACATAAACCACCTGGGCTTAACTTGCCCAACCAAGAACCAAACTGAGTCACAAACTCTCCGGATCAACAATCCGCACCAACCACCACCGAGCCTACAACTCGGGGTACCAAACCAACCAAACTCCCGTGACAACGGAGTGTGAGTGAATGTGTTATTTGTTAGTCTTGAGCATCTTCTATACTCCTACGACTTATGGTTAATCTTGGACTTCCCGAGGGTTACCCTGTAAGGGGCTCGCTACGGTACTAGGAACTGTAATGGGATGACACCCCAAAGTTCCCTTTCTCAAGATACTTACTGTTATTGGTATCTACCCTTAAGAACTCCCTTGTACCGCTTCACTTGAGTTAGACCTAAGTGTTTTAAGACACACCAGGGGAAAGACGATCTTTCGACAATCCCCAGGGCAACCTTACTCTTAACCCACCAAGTACACTTTCCTCACATACACTTCCTGGAGTGGACTTCTAACTATCTGATCAACCCATGTGCACCATCTGCACACCATCTCTACCTTGTAGGTCACTAAAGATCTAAGTTTCACAGTTTTACTATACGCAGACCAAACTAATTATATGAAGCTCACAACTAGAGGTACTCCAAATATTCATCCAAATGACCCGAGCTATTTACTGGAGGTCTATCATAATGTTATAAGATTAATTCCAGAGAATCATATTTTTCCCTAATTAATTAATATTTATTTTAATTTCTCCAAACATCTGCCAAGTATGAAAATGAACATGAAGTGTAAGTAAATCTTATGATATGGCTCTCCAAAAATTATGATAAAGCTATGGTGACTAAATAAAATCAGAAACAACATATCATATTTTTACAGTAGGAAATTCTCCTCTAATTTAATTATTTATCATCTATCCAAAATCATAGTTTTATGAAGGAACTACCAAAAATACCAACACTAAAATTATGGGAAAATTACCAAACTCTTGTATTCACCAGAAAAGGCCACTGACTAAGTTTCAAGATTTAAGGGAATCATTTTCTCACTTAAATAAATAAATTAAGAAAACCTCAAATTAAATAAACTGTGAAATAGCCTACTGATTTAAGTCTTCAAAAATTTTATAAAATTTTGCAGAGCTTCCTAATGTTCAGAAAGGTCCTATCACCAATGTTCACAATTTAACAAAGAGTTTTGGATGCTCAAATATTTTTCTTAAGTTTAAATCAAAACAAGTGCCTTGTGAAAGAAGTACTGATTAAATAATTTAATAAAATTCACAAAAAATACCAGAGGTCTAAATAATGATTAAAAGGACACAACCAAAGTCTCATCATCATCCAAGACATTTTAAGAATGTAAATGTTTCTTATAAGAAGTTTTCCTAAAGGGGTTATGTCCTAATTCAAAGGGAATATTGACACCTAAAATTCTTACAAAATTACTCAGTGCCTATTTACACACTATGAATCTATCCACCAAGTTTCATAACCATCACGGGAATTTTGACCAAATGGCCTTCACAAGGTTCTAATTGCACACCTAGAAATAAAACCAGTGTTCTAGGGCTTAACCACCTCCACACCACCCCATATCACCCATGGAGGTGTCTTAGGTGATCCTGAACCAGTTACCAAGGTTTCACTTCATGGTGATGAGTTTTGACCACCATACCCCAAGGTAAACACCATACCCTAACTTTGACCCTATTTGTCCTAACTTGGGTTTACAAAATACTCAAACAAAATAGTCCCAATTGGGCTGATAATTTTACCAAGGTCATACAGTAACCCTAAGGGGCACCCACCAAAATTTGGAGGGCATTGGAGGTCATTTAACCCACTAATTAATGATTATATGATTTATGAAATTATTTCAAAAACCTTAGAAAACGTTTCTCCTAAAAATCCCATCTTTGGATATGATGTGTGTGTCGGTATAAGTAGACTATGTTTCAAATCTCAAGTCCATATCATTTCCCAACAAAAGTTATTCATGAAATGGTGGCTGTCCTACACTAGGGACCAGCCCCACCAAAATGGACCTACAGAGAGCTACATAACTCCTTTTGGGGTGAAATGAATTTTAAAATAAAGTAGACTCCAGGGGCTACAACTTTGGTGTTGACCACTTTTTTGGTAAAGGGACCTAAGTATTTTTAATAATTAGATCTAGGTACAGCAAAATAAGTGACAGAAATTGCATAACCATTTATTTATTTAACTGTTTCTGCGTTCGACGAAAATTTAGACAGCGCTCGACAAAAGCAGAACAACTCTGCATTCGACGAAATTAACTATGCACGACGAAGGCAGAACCAACCTGCGTTCGACGAAATACTCTGCGCTCGACGAAAGCAGAACAAATCTGCGTTCGACGAAATCCAGCCTGCGCTCGACGAAATAAGAGTAAAGTTGCGCTCGACTAATTCCTTTTATGTCTGCGTTCAACTAAGTTAAAATCTAACTGCGTTCGACTAATTTAATGCATAACAGTGCTCGACGAACACTGAACACATCCCGTTCGACGAATTTCTTGCAGCGCTCGACGAAACAAATGATATAAATATAAATATTAAATAGCAGATCTGATGACTCTCTATCATCGTCCCCAATCTCTAGACGGTGCGCGATAGCCTGTCCTGGGATTCCTTGCGGGGAGATTTCCTGGCCACCTACGCATCTTTCCGGCCGACAAATGCCACCACCACCTCCGTTGAGGTGGTGGCCGGCGATAGGGGTGGTTGGCCGGCCGGAGGTGGTCGAATCTAGTTTTTAGAGGAGGGAAAAAGAGTACGTAACGTACTCTTTCGGAAACCCATGTCCGAGCCCTATTGTGCACGGATCAAGCCCCGAAATATGAAAAGATCTAGCACTAAGGGAGGGGAAGAGGATCGGACCTGAGTAGGGGCTTGGTTGCGCGAATTCTGGCGAGTCGCCATTGATGGTGCTGGAGCTTTCGGTGCCATGCTGATCTAGGATTTCTCTGCACGAAACTCACTGGAAAATGGGGGATCTCTTCCTCTCTGAGCACTGAAGGAAATGGGAGGAGTTTCAATCGGCTAGGATGGCTTTATTCCTAAAAGCCATTAATGGCCATTATCAAGATTTCGGTTACAGCTATATTTCCTTTAATTCAGCCCCTCTGTCCATAGAAAATTCCTGAATTTGTCTGTAACTGATGGGGAAAGGTGAATGCTCATCAATTGGGAGGGATTTGAAGGATCAATAGCATATAATCACCATGAATGCTCTTTCCTCTCTCTCCGATTTGGGGGAAACTTCCTTTTCTCTTTCCTACTCAGCAATTTCCGAAATTAAGTGATAATATCCAGAAATCAGCAGGCCCACTAGATGATGGATCACTTAATTGGGCCTAGCCCAATTGGATTGGGTCCAATTTGGGCAAACTAGTTTATTTTGAGGTAATTTGACCTAAATTAGGCTTAAGGGTAAATTGGTCAAATTGCAAGTCTCATGATGGGGATTTTTGGTCCATTAGGATCCTAGTACCCATACAAGGGTAGGGGTATGGTCAATTTGGCATGGTGGAGGCTAATTGACCCTAATTGAGTTAGTTTGACCAATTCAGGGTTAAAGTTGAGTTTGGTCTAATTGGCCTCTTAATTTGACCCCAATGGGTCCTTGGTGCTCCATGAGGACCCCTAATGGGTTAGGAATGCTATGTTGGGGTCAAGGTTCAAGGTGGGGCCCCCCTAACACAATCCTAGGCTTGGTATCTGGAAATTGCTATTTGGAGACCACTTGGGTTTTCTTCTTCTCTCCTAAAGTTCACAAGGTCTTGGGCTCTTCCTATGGTTTTGTCATGACCTATTCATGACAAAACCAACTTAGTGGTCTAGTTGTTTGAGGGATGTTACAAATCCCAATACATAAAAATAAAAATTTTGTCCTCGAAATTCAGGTTAAGTCTGAGGGGGGGTTTCTACTATTAGGAAGAAAAAGTAACATCCCGGAAAATTAAAATATACCTATCGTAAAAAGCTGCGGGTACTTTTGCTGCATCAAGTCCAGTGGCTCCCAAGTATGCTCTTCCTGTCCATGATTCCTCCATAGGACCTTGACCAGCGGAACATTCTTGTGCCGCAAGACTCGTAACTCCGTATCGTCTATCCGAACCGTCTCCAGGTGAACCGACCGATCAGTAGCTACTGGCCCCTCTAAAGTAGAAACCTGCTTCTCTGGCCGAAGTAGATCCTTCATAAGTGAGGAGATGTGGAAAACGTCGTGTAGTCCCTCCAACTCCGGCGGTAGCTCTAGTCTGTAAGCCAGGGGACCGATCCACTCCAGGATCATATAAGGTCCCATATACCTCGGACTGAGGTTCTTCCGCCCGCGAACCCGCGAGACTCCATGCATCGGACGTATCTTCAAGAAAACCTAGTCTCCCACCTGGAACTCCACCATACAATGACGCACATCGTAATACTTGGCCTGCCTGCTCTGGGCCTCCAGTATCCTATCTCGAATCAGCCTCACCTGAGCCTATGTGTCCTCCACGAACTCTGATCCAAGTGCCTTGGGATCCTCATCCTGAATCCAAGACAATGGTGTTCTGCATCTCCGTCCGTATAATTCCTCATAAGGTGCCCTGCCTATACTAGCCTGATGACTGTTGTTGTATGAGAACTCGACTTATGGCAACAGTCTCTCCCATGGCTCCCCGCGGTCCAGAATGCAAAGGTGTAAAAGATCCTCTAGGGTCCGGTTGGTACGCTCTGTTTGCCCATCTGTCTAGGGGTGCAAAGTTGTACTAAAGGTAAACCGGGTGCCTAGGTAGGCCTGCACTGCTCTCCACTCCCTTGACGTAAATCGTCCATCCCGATCTGATACGATCGTCCTCGGCACACCATGATATCGAACAAACTGCTCTACGAACCTCCTCACCAAAACACTGACCGACTCGTCCTTCTTGATCGGAATAAATCTGGCCACCTTCGTCAATCTGTCGATGATCACCCCAATCGAGTCATTTCCCGCACGGGATCGGGGAAGGCCGTGTATAAAGTCCATAGCGATGTCGTCGAACTTCCACTCCGGCATCGGAAGTGGATGCAATAATCCTGCTGGGTTCCGGCACTCCGCCTTCACGAGTTGGCAAGACTCGCAGTGGGTCACAAAATATACAATGTCTTTCTTCATTACTGGCCAATACATGGTCCTCTTCAAATCTGCAGTCATCTTGGAAATGCCCGGGTGCACGGAATATCTACTGCAATGAGCCTCTGACATAATATCCTCCCAAATCCGGCCCCCTGCCGGTATATACACTTGGCCTCTAAAACTCAACAGGTCATCCTTTAGAAAATAATCTCCAGCTGAGCCTGCCTCCAAGGCTCTGAATATCAGCTCCAACTTGGCATCCTGCCTCTGCACATCCCTGATGCGGTCTCGAATGTCGTAAGTGGTACCCATTGCTGCTAAGTACTCCTCGTACAGCTCCGGATCGTCGTCAGATACTAGAGAGATCTGCATGTCCTCGAACATCCGCACTAACTCCATGTCCATCAACTTAGCCTCTGCCCCTGATGCAGTAGCTCTCCTGCTCAGTGCGTCCGCTACAACATTCGCCTTCCCTGGGTGGTAATGCATCGTGTACTGATAGTCTGATAAGAACTCCACCCATCGCCTCTGCTGGATATTCAGCTCCTTCTGCGTATCTACATACTTCAGATTCTTGTGATCTGAGAATATGTCGAAGTGGACACCATAAAGGTAGTGTCGCCAGATCTTGAGAGCGAATACGACTGCTCCCATCTCCAAGTCATGCACTGGGTAGTGATGCGATAATTTCGGCAAGTGCACCGGTCGCGCAAGTAATAAAATGGGGAAAATCCCCGAGTGTCGGTCTCTTGAGGAACACAGTAAGGTGGAGTTTATTATCGAGGAAGGACTTGAGATCGAAGTCCTGCGGTAGGTGGAATGCGAACGAAAGGGGCTTTGAGGTTTGCAATCAAAAGTAAATACTATGCCTACTCCTATGCAATGCCGCTATGCAATGCTTCGATCGGCGGGATGGAAACTAGGCAGGCCTTGAGCGCGCTGCGTCGAAAGGGCGGATGGACGAGAAGGCTAACGGGAATGAGCTATGCAGGCCTTGAGCGCGCTGCTTCGTTAGGCGAGTGGAATACGGGCCGCGATGCCACGCTTCGGCGGCCGAATGGGCGAGTAGGCTTACGGATTGAGGGTCGCAAGCACCTCATCGACAAGCACGCCACTAGCAATTGCTAGTGCGGCACCGGACACGGTAGTGGAGCAGAAAATCGATGGGGGTGCACCTCATTAACACAAATGAACAAAATGATTTCATAGACATGAAATTAACAATACTAACATAGTTCATAGCGTTCATCATCAAGATAAAGAGAGTACAAACAAATACAACCACATAAGTAGAAGAAAAAGGCAAGAGATACGACCGAATCCGGAGTCTCATTGTATATTCACGGTAGGAAGCACCGGGTTGTCAATCCGCGTCCTAGCTCGGTCCCAACTGCGTCCGGGGTAGAGGAGGGTTGTCACACCTCCCAATGGACCCGTCTTCTCCAGCGATTTACCATCTGGCCACGTCTAATGCGAAGAACCTCTTCCTTAGCGATGAAGATGAGTGTAGGATCCCTTCCTTTAAGCCCTTGCATGATGGAGGAGGCCTAGGGTGCGAAAACCCTCTGAAAATGGCGAAAACGGCGGACAGAACGGAGCTCCCAGGCGTAATCCCAACCTAATTCGCGATCAGGTCATTATATAGGTGCTGAATTAAACAGCGCTCACGGTCATTGGCGCACGACCAGTGGTCGTGCGCACTAGAATCCTGTGATCGTGCGCCTGTCTGGGTGGAACCTTCAAGACACGAAATTTATAAAATAAAATGTTCGCACGACCAGTGGCGCACGACTGGTGGTCGTGCGCACTATCGTCGGTGGTCGTGCGCATTAGATGAAACAGAACTCATAAAATAATTGTTAAGTGCGCACGGACAGTGGCGCACGACTGGCGGTCGTGCGCACTGGAGTTGATGGTCGTGTGCACTGCACCAAACAGAACTCATGAAAAAGGTGTTAAGTGCACATGATCAGTGGCGCACGACCAGTGGTCGTGCGCAATAGAACCGGCGATTGTGCGCAGTGTTCCTGTGCAGAATTGCACCGGGAACACTCGCACGACTCCTATTCCAGGCACAACCACAAATCTAGCCACTGAAAGTGGCACTTGACAGCACATGAATACTACTAATGATAATAAGCACGAAAATCACACCAAAGTGGGCCTAGATGTGCATCTAGCATGGATTATCAAATATAAGCTATAACAAGGCTATAGTGCGGTGAATTGACTAAATAACGGCCCAGATGAGTTCATAAATATGTATATGATCAGGACTCATCACACCCCCAGACTTAACTGTTTGCGCGTCCCGAGCAAACGAATCCGGCGGAGCGTGAAAACGATAATTAACATAGAGAATTACACAAAGGAGTACGGTGCGAAGTAACATACGCATGCAAGTAGAGAATTTAGTAGAAGGAGATTCTAACTATGCTAACTAATTTACAAGAGTATTAAAGCGTAATTAAAGATTTAGATGTACTCAGTTGGTGAGTTATGAAGAATTTGACGATCATGCCCGGTGTGAAAGTGACAAGATACTGAGGCGGGTGTTGCAAAAGATCGGGGCTTAGGAATAACTCCGCTGAAATCCATCAACGTCGTGAACCATACGCTTGCCCGGTCACACTCTCTCCACGGCGCTAGCACTCTCGCAAGTCAAATCAGTAGGGCTTTTAGGATTAAGACGGGGCTTAGGTTACGGTATGATATTCAAAGTTAAACACGATGGCTACGCAACCCAAGTGAGCTAAAGAACGTTACACCACTCAAGACCAACAAACAATGCTTGTGTGACACACCCCCAGACTCATCATGAAAACCAGGTGTGCACACGGCCTACTTCACAAATGCCAACAGATTTTTTTTTTTTTTTTATTTAGCTCGGAAGGTTTTTTTTTCAAAATACTCTTTTTTCTTTCTTTTAACATCTTTTACTTCTTTTAAATATCCTCCGGTTGGTTCAAAATCAGCAGATAGACTTTATTTTCTCTTCATAACACAAAGATTCCACACACCACACAAGTTGAGACTTATGAGCGCAGTTAAAAACATTTTGGTTGCGGGTGTAGGATAGGCTTCAGGCTTTGGTTGATGAAGAGGAGCTGAACAAATGATTGGTAGGCACAAATTTGGCTTGCAACGGTGAACGAAATGGACATGGAATAACAAAGCTCAAACTAGCCAAAGGGTGGCCTACATCATGTTTAACTCGACGAGTCGCTCTCACCCATGCTTCGAGAGTCGCTTGGGGCAAGTTCTTAGCCCACGAGAAAGGTAAACCTTCCTCCCGACTCGAGCAACACACGACTAGTAATCGCACACACACAACACCGGGTTATCGTCAATTTCATTCAAATTCACCAATTGAGTATAACAAATCTAAATCTACGCAGAAATACTAAACATAAATTAGATGCATAGAGAAAATCTAGTTCTACTCAAATTCTACCATAGCATGCGAAGTGACTAGAACACTACATGAGTCAACATCGCACTCCAAATAATAATTCCTACGTTAACAATCTATTTCACATTCCGACCAAAATAGTTTAAACGGAACAACGACAAAAAGATAAGCACGCACTCAAGTGGGTGAAGTGGTGTGTGAAGCATGAAAACAATGATAATGACTGGAATAAATAAGAAACAACCTTCTAGTATGCAGTGCAACTCGTGCACAGTGGGTGACAACATACGCTCCCCCAGACTTAAGCTAAACAATATATCTAGAAATTTGAAGCAAAAAGAGGGGAGGAAGTGTTACCCAATGCTTAGAATTGAGCATACCAGACGATTGGCGTTTACGATCAAAAGCAGTCCGCAGCATCCGCCATCACAAGGAACAAAGACCCACCTGAAAGTGACACTAGAAACAGCAAAAATAGTAAAAACTGAACTAGACATGCGAGAGCACTAAAATTAAGAAATCTGGGTTATCACCCATGAAAGTGAACCTGTTCCTACAATTAAAATTAAGCACTCGCACACAAGATAAAGGAAGCAAAATATGCTGAATTCATAAAACTATGCCCGGAGGAGCATCCAAAAGCAAAATGTTATTATTACAATTAACAAAAGAGAAGGAGTTCAAGCGACTCCACAAAAGACTGAAAAAGCAGCAAGACAAAAGAAGATAACAAGGCTTCGAATAGCTCGCACACAGGGAGAAAGATCACTCGTCGTCGCTGTCGCTATCTATAACCACAACGGACGGCGACCGTCTGGAAGATGATGCTGCCCGACCAGGAGGTGGGGGAATATTTAGTCCTCCCCGCAATGCTTGCTGATAGACAAAATCCGTTAGCCAGTACTGGTTTGCTTCCAGATCGGAGAGGCGCTGATTGAAACTTGGCACCTCCGGCGCTCTAGAAGAACTGCCCTCCTCCTTGGCTCTCCGCTCCTGCTGAAATGAATGACTCCGCGGCTGCGGAAGGGCTACCTCGCGGTGAATATTTGGCGGCTCAGCCGGCTCTCCGTGCTCCTCGTCGCCTTGCCTCTCCCTAGGCGCATCTCCCGGCATCACAACCACAAAGCGTCTACTACTCTTCTTCCCCACGACCCGTAATAGATGGAAACTCACCATGGTGGCCCGAGTGATGAAGGAGGGCGCAGTCACCTGCACCATCGGAGGCAAATGACTCCAAACCCCCAGGCTTTTGGCAATGCGGGTAATATAGTAGGCACCACCAATGGCACCTGTGAGACCGTAAGTGGCCTCGTGGTGGAAGAAGAAAGCTAGCATGTAGCCAAGATGCAAGGGCTGCTGAAATTCCATACTATAAAGGGAGATCAGATCGTGCCACCCCACCACGTTCTGACTAAGGGCACGGGCGACAAGAGAGTGGCTAAGGACGTGCTGCAGGAATCGGAGAGTAGGCGTGACGATCCAGGTAGATTTGCTTTTCCTAGCAACATATTCTTCATCACGACCCGTGAGAGCACACCACGCAGCACGCGGGGTGACACCATCAGGGAAGGAGACATTCAAATCCAGAAAAGGAATCGCCGCAGCCTCGGCTTCGGTGTAAAAGCCCGCGTGCACCGCTAACTCGGATAAGGACAGAGTGAAGACCTTGCCCAACATTCAGAAAGAGCACTTCCCTGGACGTTGACCGGAGGGCAACACATCCCACTCAAACGTAGCAAGGAACTCCAAGGTAAGCTCCCGGTAGCCGAGGTCATTGCACTCGAACACCCCACTCCAATGATCAAAATAATAGCGCTGGCGGACGGCCTCCCCCAACTCTCCATTGTCACCGATGGAATTTAACTCGTTCCAATCCACCAGACGTTGCGATAGGAATGGCTTCTCCTTGAGAGAGTTGAATCGCCTCGTGTGCGAATCTTTGGAAAAAGTAGCCATCCTAGCGAGGATCTGAGCAGGAGAGGCGGAAGAGCGGCCGGAGCGTTGGTAGACATTTTGGCGATCTCTGGAGCTCATGGTGGTAGGAGGGCAAAGGAAAGAGAAGAATTGGAAGTGGGCTCACCGGAAGGAAGGAGGGCGCACGATCGGCGGCAAACCAGCGGAAACGGCGCACGGACGGCGAATGATGAAAACCCTAGAGCGTGCGTGAAAGGCTCGGGCGGACGAGCATTTTATAAAAATCTTGGCCGATCGCATGACCAGTGGTCGTGCGCGATAAGTAGTGCGCACGACCAGTGATCGTGCGCCTTAGGAATTTTCCAGCGGCCAAAATTTTAGTAGAATGTCCATCCACCGTGCAGTTTACGCACAAACAGGAATCAGCACAAGCAGCGAGGTATTCACAGCCCTAACAAAACTTAACTAAACTAGACAAAATAAAATTTCAGGAAAAAGAAAGATAACTACTGGGGTTACTGTCATCCCAGCACGACTTATTTGAAAACATAAAGGTCCTAGCTAATGGGCCTATGGAAGAGAAAATGCACAGGTAACTGTTCCAATATCCATTTCGGTTGCGGGTACCGATACGGTGATAGAACAGTCACCCCGCTACCTAAATAAAGATACCTGCTCCCCACAGGTAGAGGGTAGAGAATGTAAGAAAAGGAGGAGGCCTGGTCCTTACTCATCTCACGAAACACATCCTTGCCTAGCAAGGTATCGTCAACAGCAAGGTGGCAGGGGGAAAAGGCAATGAGTGGAGCTTCCTCTACGGAGGGAGAATAAACCTCCTCACATAAGAGGATGCTCGCATCATTGACTTGAGCACACATCTCCAAGTCCTCCTGATGTACCCGTGAAGACTCAACCTGCAAAGGCTCAGATGAAGAAAGGGGATCAAGAAATAAATAAGGCGAAGAACATAAATCATCGATCGGGGGAGTGATCCCGGTCTCACTCCCATCGGGTTGGGGCAGTAAAATAATGTTAGCATTGTCATCAATGCCACAAGATTCGGCGGGATCAACGGTGGCAAGGCTTAGGATTTGGACTTCCTCCACCGGTGTTGAGGAAGACTCCTCTTCACCTAGAAGGTTGTCCTCCTCCATAGGAATAGGCACAACACTCAGATCACCCACCTCATCCTGCGACACATCATCAATAATGTCGTCGGGGACGAGAATAGTATGCGCGATAGGGGGAAGAATCGAATCCACTAGAGGTGGTGGATGCACATGGAGAAAAGGCTCAACAATGTCGGTGCATAAATCAGCCGCACATCCGGTGACCGTATCCAGGCCATACCCTTCAAGATGTGAAGGTGACAAAGACACATACCCGGATGTTGAAGGTGTGCCGCCAGAGTTAGGAGTTGGGACGATCCGGATATCCGGCTCGTCATCCTCGTCCAATTGGCGAAGATACTCGGCACAATCCTTCAAGACATGATCAGTGCTCCGACAAAACCGGCACTGCCTTACGGACTTCTTTGGCGCAGCGGGAGCTGGAGCCGAAAAGAAGTATGACGGTAAAGGCTCAGCAGAGTACCCATAAGACTTACGCGCACCATATGGAGTACTGGACGAAGTCGGTGCTCGATATGCTGGGCTATAAGAATTATGCCTACTATTCTCCGTAGGGCATTCATCACTAGAGTGAGAGGTATCTCTACACCAACGGCAACGGATATTAAGATGTGCCCACATAGTGTAAAAATAAAACGATTCTCAATAAAACGCTACTGCACAATACTACACCTAGCAATGACTACTAAAGCAACCTAAAATAAAACAGGAAAATAGAATACGAAGAAATAAAAACAAAGAAATGCAATTTACAAATGGAAGGGCTTCTCCCTCAGGTTCTCCCTTTCCAGAAAACTCACACGACTGTATTCCCCGGCAACGGCGCCAAAAACTTGATGCGATAATTTCGGCAAGTGCACCGGTCGTGCAAGTAATAAAATGGGGAAAATCCCCGAGTGTCGGTCTCTTGAGGAACACAGTAAGGTGGAGTTTATTATCGAGGAAGGACTTGAGATCGAAGTCCTGCGGTAGGTGGAATGCGAACGAAAGGGGCTTTGAGGTTTGCAATCAAAAGTAAATACTATGCCTACTCCTATGCAATGCCGCTATGCAATGCTTCGATCGGCGGGATGGAAACTAGGCAGGCCTTGAGCGCGCTGCGTCGAAAGGGCGGATGGACGAGAAGGCTAACGGGAACGAGCTATGCAGGCCTTGAGCGCGCTGCTTCGTTAGGCGAGTGGAATACGGGCCGCGATGCCACGCTTCGGCGGCCGAATGGGCGAGTAGGCTTACGGATTGAGGGTCGCAAGCACCTCATCGACAAGCACGCCACTAGCAATTGCTAGTACGGCACCGGACACGGTAGTGGAGCGGAAAATCGATGGGGGTGCACCTCATTAACACAAATGAACAAAATGATTTCATAGACATGAAATTAACAATACTAACATAGTTCATAGCGTTCATCATCAAGATAAAGAGAGTACAAACAAATACAACCACATAAGTAGAAGAAAAAGGCAAGAGATACGACCGAATCCGGAGTCTCGTTGTAGATTCACGGTAGGAAGCACCGGGTTGTCAATCCGCGTCCTAGCTCGGTCCCAACTGCGTCCGGGGTAGAGGAGGGCTGTCACACCTCCCAATGGACCCGTCTTCTCCAGCGATTTACCATCCGGCCACGTCTAATGCGAAGAACCTCTTCCTTAGCGATGAAGATGAGTGTAGGATCCCTTCCTTTAAGCCCTTGGATGATGGAGGAGGCCTAGGGTGCGAAAACCCTCTGAAAATGGCGAAAACGGCGGACAGAACGGAGCTCCCAGGCATAATCCCGACCTAATTCGCGATCAGGTCATTATATAGGCGCTGAATTAAACAGCGCGCACGGTCATTGGCGCACGACCAGTGGTCGTGCGCACTAGAATCCTGTGATCGTGCGCCTGTCTGGGTGGAACCTTCCAGACACGAAATTTATAAAATAAAATGTTCGCACGACCAGTGGCGCACGACCGGTGGTCGTGCGCACTATCGTCGGTGGTCGTGCGCATTAGATGAAACAGAACTCATAAAATAATTGTTAAGTGCGCACGGACAGTGGCGCACGACTGGCGGTCGTGCGCACTGGAGTTGATGGTCGTGCGCACTGCACCAAACAGAACTCATGAAAAAGTTGTTAAGTGCACACGATCAGTGGCGCACGACCAGTGGTCGTGCGCAATAGAACCGGCGATCGTGCGCAGTGTTCCTGTGCAGAATTGCACCGGGAACACTCGCACGACTCCTATTCCAGGCACAACCACAAATCTAGCCACTGAAAGTGGCACTTGACAGCACATGAATACTACTAATGATAATAAGCACGAAAATCACACCAAAGTGGGCCTAGATGTGCATCTAGCATGGATTATCAAATATAAGCTATAACAAGGCTATAGTGCGGTGAATTGACTAAATAACGGCCCGGATGAGTTCATAAATATGTATATGATCAGGACTCATCAGGTAGTTCCGCTCGTGGTTCTTTAACTGGCGGGAGGCGTAAGCTATCACATGCCCATTCTGCATCAGAACGACAGCCATCCCCTGATATTACGCATCTGTATACACCTGAAATCCTTCCCTCCCCGATGGAAGGGCAAGGATGGAGGCTGAAGTAAGCCTACCCTTCAGCTCCTGGAAAGCGGCCTCACACTGCAGGGTCCATGTAAAAGTAGCATCCTTCCTCATCAGGGATGTGAGCGGGAGGGCTAACTGAGAAAACCCCTGAACGAACTTCCGGTAGTAGCCGGCCAGTCCCAAGAAACTCCTCACATCGGTGGCCGTCTTCAGTGGCGGCCAATCCCGTACTGCCTGAATCTTTGCTGGATCCACTGCTAGGCCAGCTCCACTGATGATATGTAAGACCCCATTTTTTTTCAAACAACTGGTCTTAGGCCCAGAACCGCCGCTTTGTGGTGACACCCTCGCTCGGGAAGGTCGCCACTACAAAACGCCGATACTGCCGGCCAAATCGATCACGAAGAAGCAAAGAAGAATAAGCCAAATGAAAGCCACGTCCACATCACATAGAAAAGTAATACATCCACGAAGAGATGTCCACATAAATATAACTGAAATAAAGAAAAGAGATAACAAGGGATCCTGCCCGATACATCAAGCCTCACTACAAATTCTCTCTCGAAAGCAAAATAACTATAACTAATAGCCACTCACGGATCCTGTCATCGGTGCTCCCGTGCTAGACTGCCCCACCTCCATCTGCACCGGCCTCTGGTGCTGCTCCTTCGCCGCGGTCTCCTAAAATGATAAGGTCCACCGACCGTTAGTCAAAAGACTAAGCCAATCCCCCACCCCTCCCCCGGTGACTCCTAGGCACCGAGCGGAAAGGATGAAGCGGAGGACAAACAAGGGGTAGTAGCAAAAGCAGATGACAGGGTATATTCTACAAGAAGAGTTCTACCACTACTCAAGTATATATACATAAATGAAACAGGTAACAAAGCATAGTAAGAGCAAGTAAAGAATAGATAAAGTGCAGTAAGTAAAGACATATATAAAAGAAAGGTAACCATTGATTTATAGGAATGCTCACACAAACCTATAGACCAACGGGTCGTTTGGCAAGGCCTATTGTATAAGAAGTCTCATAACCGACTTATACGATAGGGGTAAGGGTTGAAATGCAATGTTTATGCTATGACAGGCAATGTATGCAGTTATGCTAGGTTCATACAAGTGCAACTCACCCACTTCGACTCTGTGCGCACAGACCTATAGTTCCCCCTTTTTGGAGCTAGCAAGACTCCCAGGATAATTCCGTAGTGGCAAACGGAAGCGGTGGGTTGGGCCTCGCCCACCTCTAGGTTGGTATATGCATTACCTAACCTAGACCTATCGTACGCCTCAACGCAAAGTCGCGGAGCATCTGTGTACTCTTACTGGCTGGACCACCAGACTTTTATGGCTAAGTGCAAATTCCACACTTGCCGGGCCTGAGTATCAACGTCGGTGCAACAACTATCGACACTAAGGACTCACCACTTTGTGCACATACAACATGTTTTACTATCTATCTACAAACTCCAACATAAACCACCTGGGCTTAACTTGCCCAACCAAAAACCACACTGAGTCACAAACTCTCCGGATCAACAATTTGCACCTACCACCACCGAGCCTACAGCTCAGGGCACCAAACCAACCAAACTCCCGTGACAACGGAGTGTTAGTGAATGTGTTATTTGTTATTCTTGAGCATCTTCTATACTCCTATGACTTATGGTTAACCTTGGACTTCCCGCGGGTTACCCTGTAAGGGGCTCGCTATGGTACTAGGAACAGTAATGGGTTGACACCCCAAAGTTCCCTTTCTCAAGATACCTACTGTTATAGGTATCTACCCTTAAGAATTCCCTTCTACCGTTTCACTTGAGTTAGACATAAGTGCTTTAGGACACAGCAGGGGAAAGACGATCTTTCGCCAATCCCCAGGACAATCTTTCCCTTAACCCACCAAGACACTTTCCTCACATACACTTCCTTGGGTGGACTCACAATTATCTAATGAACCCATGTGCCCCATCTGCACAACATTTCCACCTAGTAGATTACTAAAAACCTAAGTTTCGCAGTTTTACTATACGCAGACCAAACTAATTATATGAAGCTCACAAATAGAGGTATTCCAAATTCTCATCCAACTGAGCCAATCTATTTACTGGAGGTCTATCATGATGTTGTAAGACGAATTCCAGATAATCATATTTTTCTCTAATTAATTAATATTTATTTATTTTCTCCAAACATCTGCCAAGCATGAAAATGAACATGAACTATAAGTAAATCTTATGATATTGCTTTCCAAAATTTATGATAATTCTACGGTGGCTAAATAACACCAGAAACAGCATATCAAATTTTTACAGTAAGAAATTCTCCTCTTATTTAATTATTTAACTTCTATCCAAAATCATAGTTTTATGAAGGAACTACCAAAAAGATCAACACTAAAATATGGGAAAATTACCATGCTCTGGTATTCACCAGAAAAGGCTACTGACTAAGTTTCAGGATTTAAGAATATCATTTTCTCAATAAAATAATTAAATTAAGAAAACCTCAAATTTAATGAACTGTGAAGTAGCCTACTGATTTAAGTCCTCAAAAATTCTATAAAAATTTACAGAGGTTCCTAATGTCTAGGAAGGGCCTATCACAAATTTTCACAATTTAGCAAAGAATTTTGGGCCCTCAAATATTTTTCTTAAGTTTAAATCAAAACAAGTGCCTTGAGAAAGAAGTACTGATTAAATTATTTAATAAAATTCACAAAAATTACCAGAGGTCTAAATCATGACTATAATGGCACAACCAAAGTCTCATCATCATCCAAGACCTTTTAAGCATGTAAATGTGTCTTATAATAAGTTTCCCTAAAGGGGTTATGTCCTAATCCAAAGGGAATATAGGCTCCTAAAATTCTTATAAAATCACCAAGTGCCTAATTACACTCTACGAATCTATCCACCAAGTTTTATAACAAACCAGGGACTTTTGACCGCATGGCCTTCACAAGGCTCTAAATGCACACCTAGGAATAAAATTAGCATTCTAGGGCTTATCCACCTCCACACCACCCCAAACCACTCATGGGGATTCTTTAGGTGATCCTAAACTAGTTACCAAGGTTTCACTACATGGTGATGAGTTCTGACCACCATACCCCAAGGTAAACACCATACCCTAACCTTGACCCTATTTGTCCTACCTTTGGTTTACAAAATACCTAAACAAAACAGTCCCAATTGGGCTGATAATTTTACCAAAGTCATACAGTAACCTTAAGGAGCACCCACAAAAATTTGGAGGGCGTTGGAGGTCATTTAACCCACTAATTAATTATTAAATGATTTATGAAATTATTTCAAAAACATTAGAAAAAGGTTCTCCTAAAAATCCCAACTTTGGATATGATGTGTGTGTAGGTATAAGTAGACTATGTTTCAAATCTCAAGTCCGTATCATTTCCCAAACAAAAGTCATTCAAGAATTGGTGGTTGTCCTACATTAGGGACCAGCCCCACTAAAATGGACCTACAAGGAGCTACAGAACTCCTTTTGGGGTGAAATAAATCTTGAAATAAAGTAGACCCTAAGGGCTACAACTTTGGTGTTGACCACTTTTTCTGTAGAGGGGCCTAAGTATTTTTAACAATTAAATCTAAGTACAGCAAAAATATATGACAGAAATCTTGAAAACAATTAATTAAATAACTGTTACTGAGTTCGACGAAATTTAAACTGCGCTCGACGAAAGCAGAGCAAACTGCGTTCGATGAAAGCCGATCAAATCTGCGTTTGACGAAAGCAAATCAAGTCTGCGTTCAACGAAAGCCGAAAAACTCTGCGTTCGACCAATTTCTTAAGTATCAGCGTTCGGCTAACAGATTCGTTAAACGAACTTCTATTCCCGTTTGACGAAATATTACGTTCGACGAACTATCTCATTCGACGAACTTCTCATTTGACGAACTATCTCGTTCGACGAACTTCTTACGGTGCTCGATGAATCAAATGATATAATCATAAACGTAGATAAATAGATCTGACGGCTCTCCATCATCGTCCCCGAACGTTGGACGGCTCCCGACGGCCCATCCTGGGCCTCTTTGCGGGGTGATTTCCCGGCCACCTGTGTCTTTTTCCGGCCGACCAATGCCACCACCACCTCCGTTGAGGTGGTGGCCGGCGATAGGAGGTGGTTGGTCGGCCAGAGGTGGTCGGATTCGGATTTTGAGGGAGGAAAAACGGGTACGAAATGCACCCTTTCAGAAGCACAATCCGAGCCCTATTGTGCTCGGATCAAGCCCCGAAAAATGAAGAGATCTAGCACCAAGGGAGGAGAAGAGGATCGGACCTGAGCAGGGGCTTGGCGACGTGAGTTCCAACGAGTTGCCATTGTTGGTGCTGGAGCTTTTGATGCCATGCCGATCTAGGATTTCTCTGCACGAAATTCACTGGGAATAAGGAGGATCTCTTCCTCTCTGAGCACTGAAGGAAATGGGAGGAGTTTCATTCGACTAGGATGGCTTTATCTCCAAAAGCCATTAATGGCCATTAACCCAATTTCGGTTACAGCTATATTCCCTCTGAAACAACCCCCTTGGCCATGGAAAACTCCAGAAATTCGTGGGTAACTGAAGGGGGAGATGAATGCACATCAATTGGGAGGGATTTGAAGGACCAATACCATATAATCACCATAAAAGCTCTCTTTCTCTCTCTCCGATTTGGGAGAAACCTCCCTTTTCTCTCTCCTAGCCGACTCTCTCCAAATTGGATGGCCACCTCAGCAGCACTCAAACCCCATTAGGTGGTGGACCACCTTAATTGGGTCTAGCCCAAGTGGATTGGGCTAGATTAGGTTAAATTGGGGTATGTTGACATAATTTGAGCTTGAGTTTGACTTTGGTCAAATTGACCAATTGGGTTGACCCCAAAGGGTGACTTGAGCTCCATTGGCTTCCCTCAAGGGTTAGGAAGGTATAGGTGGGGTCAATTTGACAAGGTGAGGGTGAATTGCCTTTTATTAGGGCACTTTGACCAAATTAGGGTTTAGGGAAAATTAGTCAAATTGGAGGGCCCATGATGGGGATTTTTGGTCCATTAGGGTCCTAGTACCCATACAAGGGTAGGGGCATGGTTAATTTGGCATGTGGGGTCCAATTGATCTTAATTGAGCTAGTTTGACCAATCTAGGGTTAAGGTTGACTTTAGTCAAATTGGCCTCTTAGGTTGACCCCAACGGGTCACTGGGTTAGAGATGGTTTTGTGGGGTCAAGGTTCAAGGTGGGGTCCTAAAGTCCAACCCTAGGCTTGGTATCTGAAAATTGCTATTTGCAAACCACTTGGGTTTTCTCCTTCTCACATATGTTCACAAGGTCTTGAGCTCTTCCCATGGTCTTGTTATGACCTAGTCATGACAAAACCAACTTAGGGGTCTAGTTGTTTGAGGGATGTTACATGATATGGCCTAGAAAGGTCACCTCCTTCAACCAAAACTGACACTTGCTGAACTTCGCATACAAATGGTTTCGGGATAAGGCTACTCCAAGGTTAGTGCCAAATGCCGTGCATGCTACTCCTCCGTCCTCGAGTAAATGAGGATGTCGTCAATGAACACAATGACAAAGATGTCGAGATAAGGCTCGAACACCCGGTTGATCGGGCTCATAAATGTTGATGGTGCATTCGTGAGCCCGAACGGCATCACAGTGAACTCATACAATCCATATCGGCTGCCGAAAGCCGTCTTCGGGATATCCTCCTCAAGGATCCTCAGCTGATAATACCCAGATCTCAGATCCAGCTTCGAGAAGTAGTGGACTCCCTCTAGCTGGTCAAACAACTCGTCGATCCTTGGTAGAGGGCACGTGTTCCGCACAGTCAGCCTATTCAGAGCTCTGTAGTCGATGCACAATCTGAGCGTGCCATCCTTCTTCTTCACGAACAACACCGGAGCTCCCCAGGGTAAAGAACTCGGCCTAATGAACCCAGCTTCCACCAGCTCTTGCAGCTGGCTCCGAAACTCTACCAAATAATTCGGGGCCATCCGATAAGGAGCTTTGGACACCGGCTTTGCCCCTGGCACCAACTAGATCTGGAAATCCTTCTCGCGGTGCGGTGGCAGTCCGGGAAGCTTCTCCGGAAAAATGTCCGCAAGATCCCGTACGACCGGGATACTTGATACTGAGACCTTGACTTCAGTCGCCTCGAAGAGCACCTGATATACCTCGTCTCCCTGCAGGTGGGCCTTGACGGCCTGAATAGATGATAAGAAGAGACGAGAGGTGGGTTGAGTACCTTCGAAAACTACTTCACCGTCTTCGTGCTTAAGAACGATCCTCCTTGTCGGGCAGTTAATCCTTGCCTGGTTCCTGAATAACCAACTCATGCCCAGGATCAGGTCGTAGTCTTTCATCTTCAACACAGTTGTCGTGGCCTCGAACAGTCTTCCTCCAATCTCCACCCTCATGCTGCACGTGGCATTTGTTAGATCCTCCGATCCGTCCGGGAATCGCATCCTCCTGTAATCGCTCCTGAAGTGTTGGACTTGGTCCAGGTCCTCGATAATCTTAGCGGAGATGAATGACTGCGAGGCACCCGTATCGAACAAGGTAAACGCGGGTTTGCCGTAAACGCGTACTAAACCTGAGGGTTTTGGTTGTTTGGTTAAATTCTAAGGAAAAACTGAAATTTATAAGGTACAAATAATTAAAAGAAATGCATCTGCGATGACCCTTGCTGGGTCCTGGGGCCATGCCAAGTCTAGGGCATACGCCTGCTCCCTGTACTGTCTCCGTTCGTCGCCCTGAAATCCACGACCTCATCCACGTCCTCGGCCCCCGAAATGCTGACCCTGTGGTGCTGCCCGTAGTGCTGGTGGTGCATTCCTTTGAGGGTAGTTTCTCTTGATATGGCCGATCTGGCGGCAGTGGTAGCACTCCGGTGGTGGCCCACCTCCTCCAATCCTTTGCATCTCCCGCATCTGTAGAGGCTGAGGAGCCAGCACTACTGTCTCTCTCTGCTCCTGCCTCTCCTCCTGGCGGGGTCGGACCTCCGTCTTTCTCTCCCCAGCGTCTCGGCCTCTCGGCTGATCCCTTCTGTCGCCTCGTCCCTGATCTTCCATCGGTCTCTTTCTCCCACAAACAACTTGCTGGTCTATCTCCAGCTTCTTGGCCATCTCTAGAATCTTTGTCATGCTGCCGTCGGAGACGAAGAGGAGGGCCTGCCTCAGCTCATCACGAAGGCCCTTATAGAACCTCTTTGCATATCCTGCGTCATTCAGCTGATACAAAACCGCAAACCGGGATAGATGGGTAAACTCCCGGTGATACTCCAGAACTGTCCTGCTCCCCTGCCTCAACTGCAAAAACCTGTCCTCCAGCTCATCTCTAGCAGACTGCGGCACGAAATGCTCCAGCAGTGCCGCCTTGAAATCCTCCCACGAAACGTCTGCAGCCTCCAGTCCCGGATAAGCTGTAAACAGGAACCTCTTCCACCACCTCTTAGCATGAGACTCCAAGCAAGAAACCACCAGTGGCACCTCCATGTCTGCCGGGCACTGAATCCCTGTCAACATCACCTCCATGATGTCTACCCACTCTTCAGTCCTCACAATGGTCTCCGTCCCGATGTATGATGGTGGGGAGAGACCTCAAAATATGCTCAGCAAATTGGCCCTAGGGTTTTACTGAGGAGTCGGTGCCTGCTGTACCCTAAAAGTCTCCAGAATGGCAGTCAGTCTCTGTCCCAACTCTGTCTGCTGGAACGGGGTAGGAGCCGGTGGTGGTGGGACGTCGTTTGGAGTCGGTGGGACTCCATGCTGCAGCGTAGGGTTTGTCGCGGGCTACACAAGAAAATTACACTCGTAAGGAACTTAGCTAAAGAATGATCAGTTATAAGTGGACCTTTTCATGTGATTTCCCATATGGGCACACCATTGCTTCCGCTGCTAGTTTGTCCTCAAACTAAGCTCGCGCGGGGTGGCCCAGGTGTTGAAACCTTCAACAGGTCTCTGGAGTTCGGACCCACAGGGGGTGTAGCCGATGCTTACTTCTCCCTCACTAGACTCTCTTAACGGTGGATGTTAGAATGTGAATAGACCCAAGGCTGAAGCGAGGAGGTCCCGCCACACACCCGGAAGATCTTAGAGAGCTTCCCCTCCCAGACCAGAGCTCAACCGGGCACCTTGGAGGGCACTAGCAGCCGACCAAAAACTAGCCTGGAGGAGAGGATTCTCTAAAATCGGATCTCCTCCAAGGTTCCCTTAAGGGTCTATTTATAGATTTTTCTAGGCTGGTCTGCAAATAACATGAATCCGCCTTTTGGTTTTACTAACAGCACCCCAAATTGGTCTGCTAACAGCCTAACTCCGCTATTCCGAGGGGCTATTTGCAGCCCACCAGGGGTATTAGGGTCATTTCCCCCTCAAATCATCCTGGGCGAGTGGTCCGTGAGGGCACCACTCGCTGGGCACCCGCCTAGCTGGGCGAGTGCCCGCGCTTCCGGGCGAGTGGTCCGTGAGAGCACCACTCGCCTGGCTCCTTCTCTTCTGCACCTTACCCCCACCAAACCGGGGTACTTCCTCCTCCTAGCCGGGGCGAATGATCGGGCTGACCCAGGTCTCGCCATTTATCTTGAGGGGCCCACTCGGCGAATACGGGTTGTACACAATCCCCGCTCTTTGCGAGTGGTTACTACGCTCGGAAAGAACAGTCCAACCCTGTTTCGGTGAGTGCTTGCTGACTGGACTTCACAAGATTCGGTGGGTCCCACCGTCGTCCTATATATATCTCTTCATGTCAGAACTTCCTGGAGCGTTGACAACCCTTGATTCGGAGCTTCTTCCCTCTTTTAGTCCTGCACCGACATTGATGTCTTCTCACAAGCCTTCCGCGAGACCCCTCTCGCGGGAGATGATCGAGCGTCTGGCCGCGGCCCAAGCTGTAACTGCCCCCAAGGCAGCCAAATTTGCTCCCTGGCTTTTGTCTAAACGGGATCCGAATGCCCCCTACGTCTCGCGTCGAGCCAAGGCGATTTGCCTGAATCGTCAGAGAGGCGAGACTGCCTCGGAATCTCCTGCGGGTACTCCACCGGCAAACACTCCGCCGGCGGATACTCTTCCGGCGAGGAATCCTCCGGACCCCGGGACGCAGGTATGAGGATTCCTCTCGTCCCTCTATTTAGTTCCTCCCCTTACCTTGCCTCTGCTCTGACCATTCGTAGGGGATTTTGATGCCCGAGACTGGCCACGGGGCCATCTCGAGCAGTGTCGCAGTGCCACCTCCCCCGGACGAGAGGCCTCCAGATCGGAACCTTGCTCCTCCACCTCCTCTGGGTAAGACATCATTGCAGTCCGGTAAGTTGTAGCCCCTTTTAGATTCATCCTTCATGTCGCTCGCTGCTGACCACTATTTTATATAGCCCTCGACCCCAACCTTTCGCTGTGGAACTCTATTCCTCCGAGTTCCCCTGTTCGACCGAACCCCTCCGTGCTTGCGGATGAGCCGAGGGTGTCCCCCCAGAAGGGATCCGGTCAGCAGGGCCGCGCGGATGATCCTGCGGATGATCCAGCTCCTACCTCACAGCCCTACCGTCCTGGAAAGGGAAAGGTCTTACCTCCCGCCTGGCTGTTTGGAACGCACCCCCATTCGTCTCGTCCTTCAGGTCATAAGGACCCCACCCCAGGCCAGTTCACTCACCTTCCCCTATTGTACTCGCATATTTTATCGCTACTGACCTAGTTGTGATTCCGCAGGCTATAGGGAAGCCTCCCCCTTTGACTCCTACTATGAGGGGGGAGAGGGGATGCTCTCACCTCTCCCTTCCCCTGGTGATCTCGCTGACTTTCTGGGCGACTCCTCAGATCATGCGACCCTGAAGGAGCGGATCACGGAGGTCTTGGGGAAGCTCATCCACATCCAGCGGAACATCGCCGGCCAGGTGGACGACGTGCGGCTGAGAGTCGCGCGTGAGTTAAAGGACCTCCATCAGGACTACTCGCGCATTCTCACAACGGTGGAGCGCCTGGGGGGTGAAGGAGGGGAGTTGTCTCCCGAAACACACGCCGCGCGAGCCCGGGACCAACTCCAACTGGCTTCCCATGAGATCACCAACATACTCGCATATTACCTCCCGCGAATGCCCCTGGAAGCTGGGTCGCGAAAGCGAGGTCGGTGGGTCTGGGAGGAGTATTGAGCCAGTCTTCATTCGCCCTTCTTGTAATTTTTCTGCTTTATGTAGCGCGGATGCTGAACTTTTATTTCTGTTTGTAATAATCTTATGTCCTGTGTTTTGCGAATGCTCTATTCTTTGTCTTTTATTTCCTATATCTTGCTTGGGTATTGCCGAATGTTTTATTATTGCCGAATGCTTTCTTAACCTCTTTCGGGTAGTCGATGAGCGAATAGCCACAGGGCATTTGTCATTAATGGGCGAGAGGGGTCGGCCCGGGTTCCTAGGCGTCGGGAAGGCGCGACTGCTATCTGCACACCCGTTACCTCGAAAGCCCAAACGCTGTTTAGCCCTTCTATAAATAGGCCTTTCAACCACCATATTAAATACCTTACCATCCGCTCCTTCTCTTTCCTCGCGCTAGCACTCGTGCTTCTCTCTTCTCTGCTGCTTTCTTATCCTTCGTCCTTCGCGTCATGGGTGGTGATGCGGAAGGCAGAGCCAGGTGCGCCAGCGTGTTCGTCAACCACACCTTCGATTCTGGACAGCGGGTCTGCTCGGGGCCTTCTTTTCTTTCGCATAGAACCTGCCTCTGAGTGAGCCTTCGGACCTGCCAGCTAGATGAGAGCCTGGACAGCGGGTCTGCTCGGGGCCTTCTTTTCTTTCACATAGAACCTGCCTCCGAGTGAGCCTTCGGACCTGCCAGCTAGATGAGAGCCAGGACAGCGGGTCTGCTCGGGGCCTTCTCTTCTTTCACATAGAACCTGCCTCCGAGTGAGCCTTCGGACCTGCCAGCTAGATGAGAGCCTGGACATCGGGTCTGCTCCGGGCCTTCTTTTCTTTCACATAGAACCTGCCTCCGAGTGAGCCTTCGGACCTGCCAGCTAGATGAGAGCCTGGACAGCGGGTCTGCTCGGGGCCTTCTTTTCTTTCACATAGAACCTGCCTCCGAGTGAGCCTTCGGACCTGCAAGCTAGATGAGAGCCTGGACAGCGAGTCTGCTCGGGGCCTTCTTTTCTTTCACATAGAACCTGCCTCCGAGTTAGCCTTCGGACCTGCCAGCTAGATGAGAGCCTGGACAGCGGGTCTGCTCGGGGCCTTCTTTTCTTTCACATAGAACCTGCCTCCGAGTGAGCCTTCGGACCTGCCAGCTAGATGAGAGCCTGGACAGCGGGTCTGCTCGGGGCCTTCTTTTCTTTCGCATAAAACCTGCCTCCGAGTGAGCCTTCGGCCTTGCCAGCTAGATGAGAGCCTGGATAGCGGGTCTGCTCGGGTCCTTCTTTTCATTCGCATAGAACCTGCCTCTGAGTGAGCCTTCGGACCTGCCAGCTCGATGAGAGCCTGGACAGCGGGTCTGCTCGGGGCCTTCTTTTCTTTCGCATAGAACCTGCCTCCGAGTGAGCCTTCGGACCTGCCAGCTAGATGAGAGCCTGGACAGCGGGTCTGCTCGGGGCCTTCTTTTCTTTCACATAGAACCTGCCTCCGAGTGAGCCTTCGGACCTGCAAGCTAAATGAGAGCCTAGACAGCGGGTCTGCTCGGGGCCTTCTTTTCTTTCACATAGAACCTGCCTCCGAGTGAGCCTTCGGACCTGTCAGCTAGATGAGAGCCTGGACAGCGGGTCTGCTCGGGGCCTTCTTTTCTTTCACATAGAACCTGCCTCCGAGTGAGCCTTCGGACCTGCCAGCTAGATGAGAGCCTGGACAGCGGGTCTGCTCGGGGCCTTCTTTTCTTTCACATAGAACCTGCCTCCGAGTGAGCCTTCGGACCTGCCAGCTAGATGAGAGCCTGGACAGCGGGTCTGCTCGGGGCCTTCTTTTCTTTCACATAGAACCTGCCTCCGAGTGAGCCTTCGGACCTGCCAGCTTGATGAGAGCCTAGACAGCGGGTCTGCTCGGGGCCTTCTTTTCTTTCACTTTGAACCTGCCTCCGAGTGAGCCTTCGGACCTGCCAGCTAGATGAGAGCCTGGACAGCGGGTCTGCTCGGGGCCTTCTTTTCTTTCACATAGAACCTGCCTCCGAGTGAGCCTTCGGACCTGCCAGCTAGATGAGAGCCTGGACAGCGGGTCTTCTCGGGGCCTTCTTTTCTTTCACATAGAACCTGCCTCCGAGTGATCCTTCGGACCTGCAAGCTAGATGAGAGCCTGGACAGCGGGTCTGCTCGGGGCTATTTCGGGAGCTTTCGGAGTTTTTCCTACAAGCTGCAGTATCAATCTCAAACACATATGTTAAACAAAATATTCTTATTTCAAAAACATTTTCATTACATAGTTTCAGGGATAGAAACGTTTAAGATCGTCACCACTCCATGTGTGGCTGAGAGGTTGGCCCTCCACGTTCTGAAGGCGATACCCCCCAGACTTTAGTGCCTCTTCCACGACATAGGGGCCTTGCCAGTTGGGGTTAAGTTTTCCCACTGCGGCGGACCTTCCAGCCGCGTCGACCTTCTTGAGCACCAGATCTCCCTTCTCGAACTGCTTGACCCTGACGTGCTTGTCGAAATACTTGGCCATCCGTCGCTTGACCTCTTCTTGGCGAATGGCTGCCAGGTCCCGAGCTTCTTCGATGAGGTCGAGGGAGAGCTGCAACTCCATCTCATTTTCGGCTCTCCAACTTTCCTCTCTGCTTGCGGCGGCCTTTACCCGTGGTGTCATAACTTCGAACTCTATGGGGATGACGGCCTCGCAGCCGTGAGAGAGCTTGAAAGGGGTCTCTTCTGTGGCGGTGTTGGGGGCTGTTCTACCTAATTGCCCTTCAGATTTTCCACCTTTTTCTTGAGCAGGTTCACGATGACCTTGTTTGCCGCCTCCACCTGCCCGTTGCTTCTGGGATGGTAAACGGATGCAAACCTGAGGTCTATCACCAGCTGGCATTAGAAGCTGATGAATTCCTCACTTGCAAACTGCGGGCCATTATCCGTGACTATGGCATGTGGAAGCCCATGTCGACAAATGATCTCCCCCCATACGAAGTTGCGGATTACCTGGGAGGTGACCTTAGCCAATGCCTTGACCTCCAACCATTTTGAGAAGTAGTCAATCATTACTAGGAGAAACCTCCTCTGCCCACTATCCTGGGGGAAGGGTCCTACCAGATCCATTCCCCATATGGCAAATGGCCAGGGCGCCGTGATACTCTTTAGCCTCTGAGCTGGCACGAGCTGAAGCGGGGAGAACATTTGGCACTTCTGGCATCTCTTGGCGAAGGCTGCTGCGTCTTTACTTAGGGTTGGCCAGAAGTACCCCTGCCTCACTATTCTTGCCTCCAACATCCTGCTCCCCGAGTGGCTGCCGCACTCACCGGAGTGGACTTCTTTCAAGATCTTTGGGACCTCCTCTTCTGAAACGCATCGAGCCAGGAGGCCCGAGAGGGTCTTCCGATACAAGTCCCCCTCGTGGAGTACGTAGTAGGCGGACTTATATCGGAAGTGCCTCTGGTCCGGGACCTCCTCTGGAAACTTTCCTGTTGCAAGGAAGGTGACGAAGGGATCCTTCCAGGAGAGCCGCTTCTCTACTTCCATGAGTTCTCCCTCCTCAATCGAAGGGCGGAATAGATCCGTCAGGGTTCCCCTGGCCCGAGGACCGGATTTGGCAAACCGATCCGCCGGGGTGCTCTCCTCCCGCGGGATGTGCTGGATGGAGAAAGTTTTCAACGTTCCCACGAGACCTCTCACTTTGGCCAAGTACCTTATGAGCGCAGGCTCCCTCGTCTCGAACTCTCCCTTGATCTGAGAGGCTATTACCATTGAGTCGGTGAGGACCTCCACGTCATGGACACCGAGCTCCTGGGCCAACCGTAGACCGGCGATCACCGCCTCATACTCCGCCTGGTTGTTGGTGATTGGGAAGTGTATCACTAGTGTCTGCTCGATCTTTACCCCTTGGGGACTCTCCAGCACCACCCCTCCTCCGAGTGAATTCTTGCCCGAAGCCCCATCCACCAGCAGCTTCCATGGAACGTGACGCGGGGCTCCATCTTCCTTCATCTCGGCCACATAATCTGCCATGAAATCAGCCACCACCTGTGCCTTCATGGATAGTCGAGGGACGAAGACAATGTTGAATTCACTTAGCTCTATTGACCATTTTGCGAGCCTTCCCGAGTGTTCCACTCCTTCGAAAATCTGGCGGAGAGGGTGGTCCATCACCACTTGAATTGAATGAGCCTGGAAGTACGGCCTGAGCTTCCTTGCTGCGACGACTAGAGCAAAGGCCAACTTCTCCAAGATCGGGTATCTGAGGTCTGCTTCCCTCAGGACCCTGCTCACGTAGTAGACGGACAGCTGCTTCTTGCCTTCCTCCCGAACCGGGACGGAGCTTACGGCCTCTGTCCCGACCCCGAGATATAGATATAGTTCATCCCACTCTTTGGGACCTTGAAGCAGTGGAGCCTTGGTGAGTTGGCTCTTCATGGCCTGGAAGGCGTCCTCGCATTCTTTTGTCCATTCAAACTTCTGGTTACCTCGTAATGTTTTGAAGAAGGGGGAGCATTTCTCCCCGGCTCGGGAGAGAAACCTGCTCAGCCCTGCGAGTCTTCCGGTCAAGCGCTGAACTTCCTTGGCATTCCGCGGCGACCCTAACTCCATTATGGCCTTAACCTTGTCCGGGTTAGGTTCTACCCCCCAAGGGGTAAGAAGGTGTCCCAGGAATTTCCTCTTACTGGCCCCGAACACACACTTCAGGGGGTTCAAGCGCATCTTGTACTTGCGTAGGGTGGCGAAGGTCTCCTCGAGGTCCTGGATGTGAGAGTTCACGCACTTGCTCTTCACCATAAGGTCATCCACGTAGACCTCCAGGTTCCTTCCCCTTTGCTCCCTAAACACCCGGTCCATCATCTTCTGGTAGGTTTCTCCTGCATTTTTCAGCCCGAAGGGCATCATCATATAGCAGTAGCATCCCTCCCTTGTGATGAACGAGACGTCTTTGATGTCTGGGGGGTGCATCCTGATCTGGTGATAACCTGAAAAAGCATCCAAAAAACTCATCACAGAAAAACCGACGGCTGAGTCAACCAGCGCGTCGATCCGAGGCAAGGGGTAGCAATCCTTAGGGCAGGCCTTATTTAATAATGAAAAATCCACACACATGCGCCAGCAGCCATCGGCCTTTTTTACCATTACGACGTTGGAGACCCATCCTGGGTACTGGATCTCCGATACAAAACCTGCTTCAAGGAGTTTTGCCACCTCCTCGCGGATGGGTCCTTCGAGCTTGCTGGCGAAGGTCCCCCTCTTCTGCCGGATGGGACGGGCTTCCGGATCGAGGTTGAGACGATGGCAAGCCACGTCCGCCTCGATGCCTGGCATATCAGCTGCGCTCCATGCGAAGACATCCACGTTCCTCTGGATGCACTCCAGCATCTTCACCCTGTCCTCCGGGCCGAGACTCCCGCTGATCCGCACCTCTTTCACCCTCCCTTCCTGGGTGAGGACTTCCATCTCCACCACCTCTTCTGCCGCCTCGAGCCGGGCTGGCTCTTCCCATTGGCCCTTTTCTTTTCGCCCTTATACCTGGGCCTCTTCCTCTGCGACTCCTTCCGCCTCCACCGGCTCGACCTCCTGCTCCTCCTGAGCGACCTCCATATTCTCCTCTCGGGCATCGCCCTCTCCCCCTACTTCTCTCTTCTCCACTTCTTCTCCTGGCCCCTCCGGCCTCGCCATCTCTTCATCCATCTTCTCGGCATCCGCCATCCAAGAAATGGTGTTGACGGCAGTCACATAGCACTGCCTCGCCACCTTAGCATCTCCTCGGACGCGGAACTGGACTCCTCCACTATGGAGCTTTAAGCATTGATGGTACGAAAGGGCACGCACCGGAAGGCGCTGATGAGGGGTCGTCCGAAGATGGCGTTATAGCTGCTCGGAGCATCCACAATGACGAACCGGCAGTTTCTTGGGACTCCTCCTAGCGTCACCTGGAGACCAACACCTCCCTCGACCTCCTTCCGCTCTCCTGAGAAACCAAACAGCGGTCCGTCGGAGGCCTGCACCCTCTTCTTTTCCACCTCCATTGCGTCGAAGGCCTTCTTGAAGATCACGTTCACTGAGCTCCCGTTATCTACCAGGATCCGGGAGACCGTGAAATTTTCAATTGCTGTCTGAATCACCAGGGCGTCGCAGAATGGATCCTCATAATCTGGCATGTCTTCCGAGGAGAAGGTGAGCTTCTCCGAGAGGGGTGGGGTCTGGGAAGTCGACGCGACGTCCCTTCGGAACATCGCCTGGAAGCTCCTCTTGCGAGAGGCCTCTATCCCAACCCCTCCATGAATCACCCCGATTCCCCCTCTGGTTCCTGTATCTGCCCTGTCCTCGCATCGGTCTTCTTCCGCCTCCGGGAGCATTTCCTCGATCCTTGCCTGCTGCCGCCGTGGCTGACCTCTCTCTCTCATCTCCAAGAACTCTGGGCAGGTGGCGGTCGCGTGACCTTCTTCCTGATGAAAGTCACAATAAGGCAACGCCACCCTGCCCCCTCTCCCTGCTCTTCCTCTTCCTCCTCTTGCTCCTCTTCCTCCTCTTCCTCGGCCTACTGCCATAGCTTGCTCCCTTGGGGGGTGAGGGGGTCTGGGACCCTGCCTCCACCCCGGATTCATTCCTCCCGCTTCTCTTCCTTGGTTTCCTTCTTCCTGACCTCTCGTCGGTCCTTCCTGGTGCCTCCAGCCCAACCTGTTGTTGGGCTCTTGATTCCTCCAATTCTGAGGCGGTCTTTCGAACCCCTGACCCCTGGGTTCATCTCGCCTTCTTCCTTCTTGCTGCCTCACCTCGGGCTCGCTCATCTTTGCCAACCTCCTGTAGAACTCCGGGTTGGCCGCCTCCCCTTCAATCTCTTCTGCTGCTCGCTCCATCAATTCTTCAAAGGATGAAGGAGGTCTTCTTTTCAGGTCCATCTTGAAGAACCCGTCTCGCAACCCTACGATGAACGCCATCTGGAGGGCGAATCCCGGCACCTCCTGCACGAGGTGTATCTCCTCCTGGAACCTATCCACGTAATGTGCCAGGGATTCCCCCTCCCTCTGCATGATCTTGAAGAGATCCTCCGCATCCTTCTTCCTCTTTTTTGACGTCGAGAAGCGTAGCCGAAAGCCTCGACGCAGATCATCAAACGTGTAGATGGAACCCGCGAAAAGCTGGTGGAACCAGTCCCTTGCTTTCTCCTTCAGGGTGGTTGCGAAGAGTCGGCATTGAAAAGCATCCGACATGGGAAGGATTGATGTCATGTCCTCAAACCACTGCAGGTGCACGACTGGATCCTCCTTGCCGGTGTAGTAGGACGTCTCCGGCCCATGAAACCCCTCTGGCACTGGGGCCGAGAGGATCATCTCGCAAAAGGGGCTCCCTTCTCCTACTCGGCGAATGGTCTTCTCACGCGGACCCAACTCGCACACCTCAGCACTCGCCGGACTGCTGAACAGCTGCCGCCCCGGGAGATCTCGTGCACTTCCTTCTGATGGCACCTACTTCCCCGGCCGCTGCCCCGGTGCATTCTCGCCGATCTGCAGGGGTGGAACCACAGGGACTGCCGGGGTCTCGCACTCGCTCCTTGCTGCGAGGACTGTCTGCAGGACTTCTCGCTTGAACTTCTCAAACATCTCCAGCCACTCTCCTGTCGCGGGTGGCTGCGAGTGACTTGAGTCAGAACCATTCCCCCCATCTCCTGTCATCGAACCTAATTCAAGATTTTCCTTCACCAGCTACGGTCCACGCTCACCGCACCAAAAATGTTGAAACCTTCAACAGGTCTCTGGAGTTCGGACCCACAGGGGGTGTAGCCGATGCTTACTTCTCCCTCACTAGACTCTCTTAATGGTGGATGTGAGAATGTGAATAGACCCAATTATGAAGCGAGGAGGTCCCGCCACACACCCGGAAGATCTTAGAGAGCTTCCCCTCCCAGACCAGAGCTCAACCGGGCACATTGGAGGGCACTAGCAGCCGACCAAAAACTAGCCTGGAGGAGAGGATTCTCTAAAACCGGATCTCCTCCAAGGTGCCCTTAAGGGTCTATTTATAGATTTTTCTAGGCTGGTATGCAAATAACATGAATCCGCCTTTTGGTTTTACTAACTGCACCCCAAATTGGTCTGCTAACAGCCTAAATCCGCTGTTCCGAAGGGCTATTTGCAGCCCACCAGGGGTATTAGGGTCATTTCCCCCTCAAATCATCCTAGGCGAGTGGTCCGTGAGGGCACCACTCGCTGGGCACCCGCCTAGCTGGGCGAGTGCCCGCGCTTCCGGGCGAGTGGTCCGTGAGAGCACCACTCGCCTGGCTCCTTCTCTTCTGCACCTTACCCCCACCAAACCGGGGTACTTCCTCCTCCTAGCCGGGGCGAATGATCGGGCTGACCCAGGTCTCGCCATTTATCTTGAGGGGCCCACTCGACGAATACGGGTTGTACACCAGGGTTTGTGAATTTCTTTTCTTCGGATCGAGATTTCGCTCTGATACCACTTGTAAAACCCCATTTTTTTCTCAAACATCCAGGTCTTAGGCCCAAAACTGCGGCTCTGCGGTGACATCCTCTCTCGGGAAGGTCGCCACTACAAAATGCCGATGCTACTGGAGCGTTGACAACCCTTGATTCGATGCTTCTTCCCTCTCTTAGTCCTGCACCGACATTGATGTCTTCTCACAAGCCTTCCGCGAGACCCCTCTCGCGGGAGATGATCGAGCGTCTGGCCGCGGCCCAAGCTGTAACTGCCCCCAAGGCAGCCAAATTTGCTCCCTGGCTTTTGTCTAAACAGGATCCGAATGCCCCCTACGTCTCGCGTCGAGCCAAGGCGATTCGCCTGAATCGTCAGAGAGGCGAGACTGCCTCGGAATCTCCTGCGGGTAATCCACCGGCGAACACTCCGCCGGCGGATACTCTTCCGGAGAGGAATCCTCCGGACCCCGGGACGCAGGTATGAGGATTCCTCTCGTCCCTCTGTTTAGTTCCTCCCCTTACCTTGCCTCTGCTCTGACCATTCGCAGGGGATTTTGATGCCCGATACCGGCCACGGGGCCGTCTCGAGCATTGTCGCAGTGCCACCTCCCCCGGACGAGAGGCCTCCAGATCGGGACCTTTCTCCTCCACCTCCTCCGGGTGAGACATCACTGCAGTCCGGTAAGTTGTAACCCATTTTAGATTCATCCTTCATGCCGCTCGCTGCTGACCACTGTTTTTTATAGCCCTCGACCCCAACCTTTCGCTGCGGAACTCTATTCCTCCGAGTTCCCCTGTTCGACCGAACCCCTCCGTGCTTGCGGATGAGCCGAGGGTGTCACCCCAAAAGGGATCCGGTCAGCAGGGCCGCGAGGATGATCCTGCGGATGCTCCAGCTCCTACCTCACAGCCCTACCGTCCTGGAAAGGGAAAGGTCTTACCTCCCGCCTGGCTGTTTGGAATGCACCCCCATTCTTCTCGTCCTTCAGGTCATAAGGACCCCACCCCAGGTCAGTTCACTCACCTTCCCCTATTGTACTCGCATATTTTATCGCTACTGACCTAGTTGTGATTCCGCAGGCTATAGGGAAGCCTCCCCCTTTGACTCCTACTACGAGGGGGGAGAGGGGATGCTCTCGCCTCTCCCTTCCCCTGGGGATCTCGCTGACTTTCTGGGCGACTCCTCAGATCACGCGACCCTGAAGGAGCGGATCACGGAGGTTTTGGGGAAGCTCATCCACATCCAGCGGAACGTCGCCGGCCAGGTGGACGACGTGCGGCTGAGAGTCGCGCATGAGTTAAAGGACCTCCATCGGGACTACTCGCGCATTCTCACAACGGTGGAGCGCCTAGGGGGTGAAGGAGGGGAGTTGTCTCCCGAAACACACGCCGCGCGAGCCCGGGACCAACTCCAACTGGCTTCCCATGAGATCACCAACATACTCGCATATTACCGCCCACGAATGCCCCTGGAAGCTGGGTCGCGAAAGCGAGGTCGATGGGTCTGGGAGGAGTATTGAGCCAGTCTTCATTCGCCCTTCTTGTAATTTTTCTGCTTTATGTAGCGCGGATGCTGAACTTTTATTTCTGTTTGTAATAATCTTATGTCCTGTGTTTTGCG
Organism: Dactylorhiza incarnata; assembly: GCA_033032865.1. Lineage (NCBI taxonomy): Eukaryota > Viridiplantae > Streptophyta > Magnoliopsida > Asparagales > Orchidaceae > Dactylorhiza > Dactylorhiza incarnata. Next base: position 8,527,953 of record JAWHQI010000098.1, read on the forward strand.
AATGCTCTATTCTTTGTCTTTTATTTCCTATATCTTGCTTGGGTATTGCCGAATGTTTTATTATTGCCGAATGCTTTCTTAACCTCTTTCGCGTAGTCGATGAGCGAATAGCCACAGGGCATTTGTCATTAATGGGCGAGAGGGGTCGGCCCGGGTTCCGAGGCGTCGGGAAGGCGCGACTGCTATCTGCACACCCGTTACCTCGAAAGCCCAAATGCTGTTTAGCCCTTCTATAAATAGGCCTTTCAACCACCGTATTAAATACCTTACCATCCGCTCCTTCTCTTTCCTCGCGCTAGCACTCGTGCTTCTCTCTTCTCTGCTGCTTTCTTATCCTTCGTCCTTCGCATCATGGGTGGTGATGCGGAAGGCAGAGCCAGGTGCGCCAGCGCGTTTGTCAACCACACCTTCGATTCACGCGACCTTTCCGACGAGGCTTACCTGACTGCGGTCGCGGATTACATCCCGCCAGGGTTCGAGGTGCGAAAGCCCAGGCCGGACGAGCGCCTAAACTCCATCTCGCCCTGTGCTCTCGCGATCCCGCTAGAGCACTTCGAGGTGGGGTTTCGCCTTCCCATCTGGCCAGAACTCCGCCAGACCTTCAGATATTATGGAGTCGTGCCCGGCCAGCTCAACCCCAACTCCATCACCATGCTGGTCGGGTACGCGAGCTATCTGCGAGAAGAGGGGATCGAGTTCTCGCTCCCCGTCTTCCGCAAGCTCTACACCTTTCACTGCACCAACGGCATCTAATTCTTCTCGGGTCTGAACCCGCTCAAGCATTATGGGCTCCCGAATAAGAACCACGACTGGGTTCGGCGCTTCCTCTTCGTCAGCGGGAACCTGGGAAATACACTTCTCGCCCCAGTGCAGGAGGAGGAGTCAACCTTCCGCCCCCCGACCCTTGGGGGGCACGAGGCGAAACTCCACCAATTCATCTTGGAGCACGGGATGGACCTCGTCTATCTCCGGCGAAACGTCAACTCGCTCCTGCTCATTCCGCAGGGCGAGGGTAAGTTTTTGGGACTTTGTTTGTTTCGATCTTGTGACTCTTATACCATTCGCTAAATCATTCGCAATATTATGCAGGCGTGCGTAGCTTCCCCCTTCATCCGCCGCGTCCCGCTGGGGCTTCCGTGTCCTTCGCACAGGCTGCAGCGGATGCCTGTCGGGAGGAACCCTCCTCCTCCAAGCCTAGCGGAAAGAAGCGGAAACCTGGGGCGCTGACCTCCTCTTCTTCCAAGAAATCAAAGAATCCCCCCTCCGCCAAGGGGAAGGGGGTCTTGGACGAGACCCTAGGGGCGAGTGCTCAGACTCAAACCCCGGGGGTGGGTGCGCCAGGCGAGACCACCCTTCGCGCGGGATCGTCGTTTCCGCCGCCTCCATTGCCCAGGGACCACCGGAACTTCCCCAGCGGCGAGAAGTACGTGGACCCCTCAGAGGCTCCCCTGGTAAAGTGGGACAGGAATGCCAACAAGGTCTTGCTCTCCACCCTTCATCCATCATGGATAGAGAGCGACCTCGCGAGTGGTGAGGCCTACGCCATCGCGTATGCCCTCTACGGTCGGGAGGATGCTGAAGTCTATGATGCCGAGATGACTCAGGTCCTCGCCCATGAGACCGCCAGGGCCATGCTGTGGGCGCTCGAGCTCGCGCACATGTCTTTGCGCCGGAGCATCAAACTGGCGCAGAGCTTGGCGGAGGTTGAGGAGTCCAGGACCGTCGTTTCTGCCGAGGCGCTGGAACTCAGGACGAAGATGGCAACTGCGGAAACCCTTCTCGCCAGCCGCCCCATTGCGGAGGTATATATTTTCTCCCTCCCCGCGAGTGGCCTGTTGCCGATTGATGTACTTTCTTCTTACCACCTTTATCATTATTCTTAGAACACCACGGTTGCCGAGATGCTTTGTGCTCGGGTGGCTGGCCTTGAAGACGAAGTCCGGCTGGCCAAGGCCAAGGCCCAGCGGTCGTGAGAAGCCGAGGTCTCGGCACTCGCCTTGGGGAGCGGGGGGCACTTCTACCCCCACCACGAGCTGGAGCAATTGATGCAGGAGAACGCCCAGAGCGCCGTGAAGCATGCGTTGCAGGTGTTGCGGCAGGCTGGGTACCTGAAGGAAGAGGCCGAATGCCTCTCTGCTCGACAGGTCGTCCCCGAGCTCTTCATCCCGATCCCCTTCCCGGAAGATGAGGATGGCGAGCCGCGAGAAGACGCCCTCCTACCGGATTCAGGCGAGAGCGATAGATCTTCTGGCGAGAAGCCTGCCGACCCCTGAGATGGACCGTGCTTTTTGCCGTCTTTTACTTAAAATCTTTTGAATGTAATCATGAACGGGGCGAGTGCCCTTGATATATATGTATATTGGTCATGATTTTTGTGATCTCCATTTTTGTGCAATCTCCACTTTTTTCTCATTTGTTGTTATGTCTCGCTAGGCTCGCTAGGACGTTAATTCTTTCTCATTCGCCGCTATATCTCGCTAGGCTCATTAGGATGTTTAAACTGTAGTGCAACTGTCCCGACCACCTAGCGAATGCTCGAGGGTGACCTGGGCGTGTCTCTCCTCTTCGCTTCCCGCTGCCTCACCCACTCGCACTTCCTTACCATTCGCCCAAACCGGGGTTTCGCTTAGGTAATCATGAAAGTGAAGTGAGGTCGTTTCTCCCGCGCGTGGTCAATGCGAGTGCTCTTGAGGTCACCCTTTGAGAATTTTGAACCTGCCACCGAGTGAGCCTTCGGACCTGCCAGCTAGATGAGAGCCTGGACAGCGGGTCTACTCGGGGCCTTCTTTTCTTTCACATAGAACCTGCCTCCGAGTGAGCCTTCGGACCTGCCAGCTTGATGAGAGCCTGGACAGCGGGTCTGCTCGGGGCCTTCTTTTCTTTCACATAGAACCTGCCTCCGAGTGAGCCTTCGGACCTGCCAGCTAGATGAGAGCCTGGACAGCGGGTCTGCTCGGGGCCTTCTTTTCTTTCACATAGAACCTGCATCAGAGTGAGCCTTCGGACCTGCCAGCTAGATGAGAGCCTGGACGACGGGTCTGCTCGGGGCCTTCTTTTCTTTCGCATAGAAACTGCCTCCGAGTGAGCCTTCGGACCTGCCAGCTAGATGAGAGCCTGGACAGCGGGTCTGCTCGGGGCCTTCTTTTCTTTCACATAGAACCTGCCTCCGAATGAGCCTTCGGACCTGCCAGCTAGATGAGAGCCAGGACAGCGGGTCTGCTCGGGGCCTTCTCTTCTTTCACATAGAACCTGCCTCCGAGTGAGCCTTCGGACCTGCCAGCTAGATGAGAGCCTGGACAGCGGGTCTGCTCGGGGCCTTCTTTTCTTTCACATAGAACCTGCCTCCGAGTGAGCCTTCGGACCTGCCAGCTAGATGAGAGCCTGGACAGCGGGTCTGCTCGGGGCCTTCTTTTCTTTCACATAGAACCTTCCTCCTCCTCCGAATGAGCCTTCGGACCTGCCAGCTAGATGAGAGCCTGGACAGCGGGTCTGCTCGGGGCCTTCTTTTCTTTCACATAGAACCTGCCTCCGAGTGAGCCTTCAGACCTGCAAGCTGGATGAGAGCCTGGACAGCGTGTCTGCTCGGGGCCTTCTTTTCTTTCACATAGAACCTGCCTCCGAGTGAGCCTTCGGACCTGCCAGCTAGATGAGAGCCTGGACTGCGGGTCTGCTCGGGGCCTTCTTTTCTTTCGCATAGAACCTACCTCTGAGTGATCCTTCGGACCTGCCAGCTAGATGAGAGCCTGGACAGCGGGTCTGCTCGGGGCCTTCTTTTCTTTCGCATAGAACCTGCCTCCGAGTGAGCCTTCGGACCTGCCAGCTAGATGAGAGCCTGGACAGCGGGTCTGCACGGGGACTTCTTTTCTTTCGCATAGAACCTGCCTCCGAGTGAGCCTTCGGACCTGCCAGCTAGATGAGAGCCTGGACAGCGGGTCTGCTCGGGGCCTTCTTTTCTTTCACATAGAACCTGCCTCCGAGTGAGCCTTTGGACCTGCCAGCTAGATGAGAGCCTGGACAGCGGGTCTACTCGGGACCTTCTTTTCTTTCACATAGAACCTGCCTCCGAGTGAGCCTTCGGACCTGCCAGCTAGATGAGAGCCTGGACAGCGGGTCTGCTCGGGGCCTTCTTTTCTTTCACATAGAACCTTCTTCCGAGTGAGCCTTCGGACCTGCCAGCTAGATGAGAGCCTGGACAGCGGGTCTGCTCGGGGCCTTCTTTTCTTTCACATAGAACCTGCCTCCGAGTGAGCCTTCGGACCTGCCAGCTAGATGAGAGCCTGGACAGCGGGTCTGCTCGGGGCCTTCTTTTCTTTCACATAGAACCTGCCTCCGAGTGAGCCTTCGGACCTGCCAGCTAGATGAGAGCCTGGACAGCGGGTCTGCTCGGGGCCTTCTTTTCTTTCACATAGAACCTGCCTCCGAGTGAGCCTTCGGACCTGCCAGCTAGATGAGAGCCTGGACAGCGGGTCTGCTCGGGGCCTTCTTTTCTTTCACATAGAACCTGCCTCCGAGTGAGCCTTCGGACCTGCCAGCTAGATGAGAGCCTGGACAGCGGGTCTGCTCGGGGCCTTCTTTTCTTTCGCATAGAACCTGCCTCCGAGTGAGCCTTCGGACCTGCCAGCTAGATGAGAGCCTGGACAGCGGGTCTGCTCGGGGCTATTTCGGGAGCTTTTGGAGTTTTTCCTACAAGCTGCAGTATCAATCTCAAACACATATGTTAAACAAAATATTCTTATTTCAAAAACATTTTCATTACATAGTTTAAGGGATAGAAACGTTTAAGATCATCACCACTCCATGTGTGGCTGAGAGGTTGGCCCTCCACGTTCTGAAGGCGATACCCCCCAGACTTTAGTGCCTCTTCCACGACATAGGGGCCTTCCTAGTTGGGGTTAAGTTTTCCCACTGCGGCGGACCTTCTAGCCGCGTCGACCTTCTTGAGCACCAGATCTCCCTTCTCGAACTGCTTGACCCTGACGTGCTTGTCGAAATACTTGGCCATCCGTCGCTTGACCTCTTCTTGGCGAATGGCTGCCAGGTCCCGAGCTTCTTCGATGAGGTCGAGGGAGAGCTGCAACTCCATCTCATTTTCGGCTCTCCAACTTTCCTCTCTGCTTGCGGCGGCCTTTACCCGTGGTGTCATAACTTCGAACTCTATGGGGATGACGACCTCACAGCCGTGAGAGAGCTTGAAAGGGGTCTCTCCTGTGGCGGTGTTGGGGGTAGTTCTTAGGGCCCACAAGACTGATGGAAGCTGTTCTACCCAATTGCCCTTCAGATTTTCCACCTTTTTCTTGAGCAGGTTCACGATGACCTTGTTTGCCGCCTCCACCTGCCCGTTGCTCCTGGGATGGTGAACGGATGCAAACCTGAGGTCTATGCCCAGCTGGCCACAGAAGCTGATGAATTCCTCGCTTCTGAACTGCGGACCATTATCCGTGACTATGGCATGTGGAAGCCCATGTCGACAAATGATCTCCCCCCATACGAAGTTACGGATTACCTGGGAGGTGACCTTAGCCAATGCCTTGACCTCCAACCATTTTGAGAAGTAGTAAATCATTACTAGGAGAAACCTCCTCTGCCCACTAGCCTGGGGGAAGGGTCCTACCAGATCCATTCCCCATATGGCGAATGGCCAGGGCGCCGTGATACTCTTTAGCCTCTGAGCTGGCACGAGCTGAAGCGGGGCGAACATTTGGCACTTCTGGCATCTCTTGGCGAAGGCTACCGCGTCTTTACTTAGGGTTGGCCAGAAGTACCCCTGCCTCACTATTCTTGCCTCCAACATCCTGCTCCCCGAGTGGATGCCGCACTCGCCGGAGTGGACTTCTTCCAAGATCTTTGGGACCTCCTCTTCTGAAACGCATCGGGCCAGGAGGCCCGAGAGGGTATTCCGATACAAGTCCCCCTCGTGGAGCACGTAGTAGGCGGACTTATATCGGAAGCGCCTCTGGTCCGGGACCTCCTCTGGAAACTTTCCTGTTGCAAGGAAGGTGACGAAGGGATCCTTCCAGGAGAGCCGCTTCTCTACTTCCATGAGTTCTCCCTCCTCAATCGAAGGGCGGAATAGATCCGTCAGGGTTCCCCCGGCCTGAGGACCGGATTTGGCCAACCGATCCGCCAGGGTGCTCTCCTCCTGCGGGATGTGCTGGATGGAGAAAGTTTTGAACGTTCCCACGAGACCTCTCACTTTGGCCAAGTACCTTATGAGCGCAGGCTCCCTCGTCTCGAACTCTCCCTTGATCTGAGAGGCTATTACCATTGAGTCGGTGAGGAACTCCACGTCATGGACACCGAGCTCCTGGGCCAACCGTAGACCGGCGATCACCGCCTTATACTCCGCCTGGTTATTGGTGATTGGGAAGTGTATCACTAGTGTCTGCTCGATCTTTACCCCTTGGGGACTCTCCAGCACCACCCCTCCTCCGAGTGAATTCTTTCCCGAAGCCCCGTCCACCAGCAGCTTCCACGGAACGTGACGCGGGGCTCCATCTTCCTTCATCTCGGCCACATAATCTTCCATGAAATCAGCCACCACCTGTGCCTTCATGGATAGTCGAGGGACGAAGACAATGTTGAATTCACTTAGCTCTATTGACCATTTTGCGAGCCTTCCCGAGTGTTCCACTCCTTCGAAGATCTGGCAGAGAGAGTGGTCTGTCACCACTTGAATTGAATGGGCCTGGAAGTATGGCCTGAGCTTCCTTGCTGCGACGACTAGAGCAAAGGACAACTTCTCCAAGATCGGGTATCTGAGCTCTGCTTCCCTCAGGACCCTGCTCACGTAGTAGACGGACAGCTGCTTCTTGCCTTCCTCCCGAACCAGGACGGAGCATACGGCCTCTGTCCTGACCCCGAGATATAGACATAGTTCCTCCCCCTCTTTGGGACCTTGAAGCAGTGGAGCCTTGGTGAGTTGGCTCTTCAAGGCCTGGAAGGCCTCCTCGCATTCTCTTGTCCATTCAAACTTCTGGTTACCTCGTAATGTTTTGAAGAAGGGGGAGCATTTCTCCCCGGCTCGGGAGAGAAACCTGCTCAGCCCTGCGAGTCTTCCGGTCAAGCGCTGAACTTCTTTGGCGTTCTGCGGCGACCCTAACTCCATTATGGCCTTAACCTTGTCCGGGTTAGGTTCTACCCCCCAGGGGTAAGAAGGTGTCCCAGGAATTTCCCCTTACTGGCCCCGAACACACACTTCAGGGGGTTCAAGCGTATCTTGTACTTTCATAGGGTGGTGAAGGTCTCCTCGAGGTCCTGGATGTGAGAGTTCACACACTTGCTCTTCACCATAAGGTCATCCAATTAGACCTCCAGGTTCCTTCCCCTTTGCTCCCTAAACACCCGGTCCATCATCTTCTGGTAGGTTGCTCCTGCATTTTTCATCCCGAAGGGCATCATCATATAGCAGTAGCATCCCTCCCTTGTGATGAACGAGACGTCTTTGACGTCTGGGGGGTGCATCCTGATCTGGTGATAACCTGAAAAAGCATCCAAAAAACTCATCACAGAAAAACCGACGGCTTAGTCAACCAGCGCGTCGATCCGAGGCAAGGGGTAGCAATCCTTAGGGCAAGCCTTATTTAATAATGAAAAATCCACACACATGCGCCAGCGGCCATCGGCCTTTTTTACCATTACGACGTTGGAGACCCAGCCTGGGTACTGGATCTCCGATACAAAACCTGCTTCGACGAGTTTTGCCACCTCCTCGCGGATGGGTCCTTCGAGCTTGCTGGCGAAGGTCCTCCTCTTCTGCCGGATGGGACGGGCTTCCGGATCGAGGTTGAGACGATGGCAAGCCACGTCCGCCTCGATGCCTGGCATATCAGCTGCGCTCCATGCGAAGACATCCACGTTCCTCTGGATGCACTCCAGCATCTTCACCCTGTCCTCCGGGCCGAGACTCCCGCTGATCCGCACCTCTTTCACCCTCCCTTCCTGGGTGAGGACTTCCATCTCCACCACCTCTTCTGCCGCCTCGAGCCGGGCTGGCTCTTCCCATTGGCCCTTTGCTTTTCGCCCTTCTACCTGGGCCTCTTCCTCTGCGACTCCTTCCACCTCCACCGGCTCGATCTCCTGCTCCTCCTGAGCGACCTCCATATTCTCCTCTCGCGAATCGCCCTCTCCCCCTACTTCTCTCTTCTCCACTTCTTCTCCTGGCCCCTCCGGCCTCGCCATCTCTTCATCCATCTTGTCGGCATCCGCCATCCAAGAAATGGTGTTGACGGCAGTCACATAGCACTGCCTCGCCACCTTAGCATCACCTCGGACGCGGACCTAGACTCCTCCACTATGGATCTTTAAGCACTGATGGTACGATGAGGGCACGCACTGGAAGGCGCTGATGAGGGGTCGTCCGAAGATGGCGTTATAGCTGCTCGGAGCGTCCACAATGACGAACCGGCAGTATCTTGGGACTCCTCCTAGCGTCACCTGGAGACCAACACCTCCCTCGACCTCCTTCCTCTCTCCTGAGAAACCAAACAGCGGTCCGTCGGAGGCCTGCACCCTCTTCTTTTCCACCTCCATTGCGTCGAAGGCCTTCTTGAAGATCACGTTCACTGAGCTCCCGTTATCTACCAGGATCCGGGAGACTGTGAAATTTTCAATTGCTGTCTGAATCACCAGGGCGTCGTAGAATGGATCCTCATAATCTGGCATATCTTCCGAGGAGAAGGTGAGCTTCTCGGAGAGGGGTGGGGTCTGGGAAGTCGACGCGACGTCCCTTCGGAACATCGCCTGGAAGCTCCTCTTGCGAGAGGCCTCTATCCCAACCCCTCCATGAATCACCCCGATTCCCCCTCTGGTTCCTGTATCTGCCCTGTCCTCGCATCGGTCTTCTTCCGCCTCCGGGAGCATTTCCTCGATCCTTGCCTGCTGTCGCCGTGGCTGACCTCTCTCTCTCATCTCCAAGAACTCTGGGCAGGTGGCGGTCGCGTGACCTTCTTCCTGATGAAAGTCACAATAAGGCAACGCTACCCTGCCCCCTCTCCCTGCTCTTCCTCTTCCTCCTCTTGCTCCTCTGCCTCCTCTTCCTCGGCCTACTGCCATAGCTTGCTCCCTTGGGGGGTGAGGGGGTCTGGGACCCTGCCTCCACCCCGGATTCATTCCTCCCGCTTCTCTTCCTTGGTATCCTTCTTCCTGACCTCTCGCCGGTCCTTCCTGGTGCCTCCAGCCCAACCTGTTGTTGGGCTCTTGATTCCTCCAATTCCGAGGCGGTCTTTCGAACCCCTGACCCCTGGGTTCATCTCGCCTTCTTCCTTCTTGCTGCCTCACCTCGGGCTCGCTCATCTTTTCCAACCTCCTGTAGAACTCCGGGTTGTCCGCCTCCCCTTCAATCTCTTCTGCTGCTCGCTCCATCAATTCTTCAAAGGATGAAGGAGGTCTTCTTTTCAGGTCCATCTTGAAGAACCCGTCTCGCAACCCTACGATGAACGCCATCTGGAGGGCGAATCCCGGCACCTCCTGCACGAGGTGTATCTCCTCCTAGAACTTATCCACGTAATGTGCCAGGGATTCCCCCTCCCTCTGCCTGATCTTGAAGAGAGCCTCTGCATCCTTCTTCCTCTTTTTTGACGTCGAGAAGCGCAGCCGAAAGCCTCGACGCAGATCATCAAACGTGTAGATGGAACCCGCGAAAAGCTGGTGGAACCAGTCCCTTGCTTTCTCCTTCAGGGTGGTTGCGAAGAGTCGGCATTGAAAAGCATCCGACATGGGAAGGATTGATGTCATGTCCTCAAACCACTGCAGGTGCACGACTGGATCCTCCTTGCCGGTGTAGTAGGACATCTCCGGCCCACGAAACCCCTCTGGCACTGGGGCCGAGAGGATCATCTCGCAAAAAAGGCTCCCTTCTCCTGCTCGGCGAATGGTCTTCTCGCGCGGACCCAACTCGCACACCTCAGCACTCGCCGGACTGCTGAAAAGCTGCCGCCCCGGGAGACCTCGCGCACTTCCTTCTGCTGGCACCTCCTTCCCCGGCCGCTGCCCCGGTGCGTTCTCGCTGATCTGCAGGGGTGGAACCACGGGGACTGCCGGGGTCTCGCACTCGCTCCTTGCTGCGAGAACTGTCTGCAGGACTTCTCGCTTGAACTTCTCAAACATCTCCAGCCACTCTCCTGTCGCGGGTGGCTGCGAGTGACTTGAGTCAGAACCATTCCCCCCATCTCCTGTCATCGAACCTAATTCAAGATTTTCCTTCACCGGCTACGGTCCACGCTCACCGCACCAAAAATGTTGAAACCTTCAACAGGTCTCTGGAGTTCGGACCCACAGGGGGTGTAGCCGATGCTTACTTCTCCCTCACTAGACTCTCTTAACGGTGGATGTGAGAATGTGAATAGACCCAAGGCTGAAGCGAGGAGGTCCCGCCACACACCCGGAAGGTCTTAGAGAGCTTCCCCTCCCAGACTAGAGCTCAACCGGGCACCTTGGAGGGCACTAGCAGCCGACCAAAAACTAGCCTGGAGGAGAGGATTCTCTAAAATCGGATCTCCTCCAATGTGCCCTTAAGGGTCTATTTATAGATTTTTCTAGGCTGGTCTGCAAATAACATGAATCCGCCTTTTGGTTTTACTAACAGCACCCCAAATTGGTCTGCTAACAGCCTAACTCCGCTATTCCGAAGGGCTATTTGCAGCCCACCAGGGGTATTAGGGTCATTTCCCCCTAAAATCATCCTGGGCGAGTGGTCCGTGAGGGCACCACTCGCTGGGCACCCGCCTAGCTGGGCGAGTGCCCGCGCTTTCCGGGCGAGTGGTCCGTGAGAGCACCACTCGCCTGGCTCCTTCTCTTCTGCACCTTACCCCCACCAAACCGGGGCACTTCCTCCTCCTAGCCGGGGCGAATGATCGGGCTGACCTAGGTCTCGCCATTTAGCTTGAGGGGCCCACTCGGCGAATACGGGTTGTACACCAGGTTTTGTGAATTTCTTTTCTTCGGATCGAGATTTTCGCTCTGATACCACTTGTAAGAGCCCATTTTTTTCTCAAACATCCAGGTCTTAGGCCCAAAACCGCGGCTCTGCGGTGACATCCTCGCTCGGGAAGGTCGCCACTACAAAATGACGATGCTACTGGCCAAATCGATCACGAAGAAGCAACGAAAGATAAGCTAAAAAGAAAGCCATGTCCACATCACATAAAAAGTAATACATCCACGAAGAGATGTCCACATAAATATAACTGAAATAAAGGAAGAGATAACAAGGGCTCCTTCCCAGTACATCAAGCCTCACTACAAATTCACACGCGGAAGCAAAATAACTAGAACTAATAGCCACTCACGGATCCTGTCATCGGTGCTCCCGTGCTAGACTGCCCCACCTCCATCTGCACCGGCCTCTGGTGCTGCTCCATCGCCGCAGTCTCCTAAAATGATAAGGTCCACTGACCGTTAGTCAAAAAGACTAACCCAATCCCCCACCCCTCCCTCGGTGACTCCTAGGCACCGAGCGGGAAGGATGAAGCGGGGAACAAACAAGGGGTAATAGCAATAGCAGATGACATCGTATATTCTACAGGAAGATTTCTACCACTACTCAAGTATATATATACATAAATGAAACAGTTAATAAGCATAGCAAGAGCAGGTAAAAGAGTAAGTAAAGTGCAGAAAGTAGTGACAATAGTAATAGAAAAATAACCATTGATTTATAAGAATGCCCACACAAACCTATAGACCAAGGGGTCGTTTAGCAAGGCCTATCGTATAAGAAGTCCCATCACCAACTTATACGATAGGGGTAGGGGTTGAAATGCAATGTTTATGCTATGACATGCAAGGTATGCAGTTATGCTATGTTCGCATAAGTGCAACTCACATACCACGACTCTATGCGCACAGACCTTTAGTTCCCCCTTTTTGGAGCTAGCAAGACTCCCAGGATACTCCCGTAATGCCAATCCGAAGCATTGGGTTGGGCCTCGCCCTCCTCTAGGTTGGTATATGCACTACCTAACCTAGACTTATCGTACGCCTCAACGCAAAACCGCGGAGCATCTGCGTACTCTTACTGGCTGGACCACCAGACTTTTATGGCTAAGTGCAAATTCCACACTTGCCGAGCCCGAGTATCAACGTCGGTGCATTGACCGTCGACACTAAGTACCCACCACCTTGTGCACATGCAACATGTTCTACTATCTATCTACAAACTCCAATATAAACCACCTGGGCTTAACTTGCCCAACCAAGAACCAAACTGAGTCACAAACTCTCCGGATCAACAATCCGCACCAACCACCATCGAGCCTACAACTCGGGGTACCAAACCAACCAAACTCCTATGACAACGGAGTGTGAGTGAATGTGTTATTTGTTAGTCTTGAGCATCTTCTATACTCCTACGACTTATGGTTAATCTCGGACTTCCCGAGTGTTACCCTGTAAGGGGCTCGCTACGGTACTAGGAACTGTAATGGGATGACACCCCAAAGTTCCCTTTCTCAAGATACTTAGTGTTATTGGTATCTACCCTTAAGAACTCTCTTCTACGGTTTCACTTGAGTTAGACCTAAGTGTTTTTAAGACACACCAGGGGAATGACGATCTTTCGTCAATCCCCAGGACAACCATACTAAAAACCCACCAAGTACACTTTCCTCACATACACTTCCTGGAGTGGACTTCTAACTATCTGATCAACCCATGTGCACCATATGCACACCATCACTACCTTGTAGGTCACTAAAGATCTAAGTTTCACAGTTTTACTATACGCAGACCAAACTAATTATATGAAGCTCACAACTAGAGGTACTCCAAATATTCATCCAACTGACCCAAGCTATTTACTGGAGGTCTATCATGATGTTATAAGATTAATTCCAGAGAATCATATTTTTCCCTAATTAATTAATATTTATTTTAATTTCTCCAAACATCTGCCAAGTGTGGAAATGAACATGAAGTGTAAGTAAATCTTATGATATGACTCTCCAAAAATTATGATAAATCTATGGTGACTAAATAAAATCAGAAACAGCATATCATATTTTTACAGTAGGAAATTCTCTTCTAATTTAATTATTTATCATCTATCAAAAATCATAGTTTTATGAAGGAACCACCAAAAATACCAACACTAAAATTATGGGAAAATTACCAAACTCTGGTATTACCAGAAACAGCCACTGACTAAGTTTCAGGATTTAAGAAATCATTTTCTTACTAAAATAAATAATTAAGAAAACCTCAAATTAAATGAACTGTGAAGTAGCCTACTGATTTAAGTCTTCAAAAATTCTATAAAATTAACAGAGCTTCCCAATGTTCAGAAAGGTCCTATCACCAATTTTCACAATTTAACAAAGAGTTTTGGACCCTCAAATATTTTTCTTAAGTTTAAATCAAAATAAGTGCCTTGTGAAAGAAGTACTGATTAAATCATTTAATAAAATTCACAAAAATTACTAGAGGTCTAAAACATGATTAATAGGTCGCAACCATAGTCTCATCATCATCCAAGACTTTTTAAGCATGTAAATGTTTCTTATAAGAAGTTTTCCTAAAGGGGTTATGTCCTAATTCAAAGGAATATTTACTCCTAAAATTCTTACAAAATTACCCAGTGCCTATTTACACACTATGAATCTATCCACCAAGTTTCATAACCATCAAGGGAATTTTGACCACATGGCCTTGACAAGGTTCTAATTGCACACCTAGAAATAAAACCAGTGTTCTAGGGCTTAACCACCTCCACACCACCCCATATCACCCATGGAGGTGTCTTAGGTGATCCTAAACCAGTTACCAAGGTTTCACTTCATGGTGATGAGTTTTGACCACCATACCCCAAGGTGAACACCATACCCTAACTTTGACCATATTTGTCCTAACTTGGGTTTACAAAATACTCAAACAAAATAGTCCCAATTGGGATGATAATTTTATCAAGGTCATACAGTAACCCTAAGGGGAACCCACCAAAATTTGGATTGCATTGGAGGTCATTTAACCCACTAATTAATTATTAGATGATTTATGAAATTATTTCAAAAACCTAAGAAAAAGGTTCTCCTAAAAAATCCCATCTTTGGATATAATGTGTGTGTAGGTATAAGTATACTATGTTTCAAATATCAAGTCCATATCATTTCCCAACCAAAAGTTATTCATGAAATGGTGGCTGTCCTACACTAGGGACCATCCCCACCAAAATGGACCTACAGGGAGCTACCGAACCCCTTTTGGGGTGAAACTAATTTTAAAATAAATTAGACTCCAAGGGATACAACTTTGGTGTTGACCACTTTTTCTTAAAAGAGACCTAAGTATTTTTAATAATTAGATCTAGGTACAGCAAAATAAGTGACAGAAATTGCATAACCATTTATTTATTTAACTGTTTCTGCGTTCGACGAAAATTTAGACAGCGCTTGACGAAAGCAGAACAACTCTGCGTTCAATGAAATTAACTGCGCTCGATGAAGGTAGAACCAACCTGCGTTTGACAAAATACTCTGCGCTCGACGAAAGCAGAACAAATCTGCGTTCGACGAAATCCAGCCTGCGCTCGACGAAATCAGAATAAAGCCGCGCTCGACTAATTCCTTTTTATGTCTGCGTTCGACTAAGTTAAAATCTAACTGCGTTCGACTAATTTAACGCATAACAGCGCTCGATGAACGCTGAACACATCCCGTTCGACGAATCATTCGTTCGACGAATTTCTTGCAGCGGCTCGACGAAACAAATGATATAAATATAAACATTATATAGTAGATCTGACGGCTCTCTATCATCGTCCCCAATCTCTGGACGGTGCGTGACAGCCCATCGTAGGCTTCCTTGCGGGGCGATTTCCTGGCCACCTACGCCTCTTTCCGGCCCGACCAATGCCACCACCACCTCCGTTGAGGTGGTGGCCGGCGATAGGGGTGGTTGGCCGGCCGGAGGTGGTCGGATCTAGTTTTTAGAGGAGGAAAAAGAGTACGTAAAGTACTCTTTCGGAAACCCAAGTCTGAGCCCTATTGTGCACGGATCAAGCCCCGAAATATGAAAAGATCTAGCACTAAGGGAGGAGAAGAGGATCGGACCTGAGCAGGGGCTTGGTTGCGCGAATTCCGGCGAGTCGCCATTGATGGTGCTGGAGCATTCAGTGCCATGCCGATCTAGGATTTCTCTGCACGAAACACACTAGAAAATGGGGGATCTCTTCCCCTCTGAGCACTGAAGGAAATGGGAGGAGTTTCAATCGGCTAGGATGGCTTTATTCCTAAAAGCCATTAATGGCCATTATCAAGATTTCGGTTACAGCTACATTTCCTTTAATTCAGCCCCTCTGTCCATAGAAAATTCCAGAATTTGTCTGTAACTGATGGGGAAAGGTGAATGCTCATCAATTGGGAGGGATTTGAAGGATCAATAGCATATAATCACCATGAATTCTCTTTCCTCTCTCTCCGATTTGGGGGAAACTTCCTTTTCTCTTTCTTACTCAGCAATTTCTGAAATTAAGTGATAATATACAGAAATCAGCAGGCCCACTAGATGATGGATCACTTAATTGGGCCTAGCCCAAATGGATTGGGTCCAATTTGGGCAAACTAGTTTATTTGAGGTAATTTGACCTAAATTAGGCTTAAGGGTAAATTGGTCAAATTGCAAGTCTCATGATGGGGCTTTTTGGTCCATTAGGATCCTAGTACCCATACAAGGGTAGGGTATGGTCAATTTGGCATGGTGGAGGCTAATTGACCCTAATTGAGTTAGTTTGACCAATTCAGGGTTAAAGATGACTTTGGTCTAATTGGCCTCTTAATATGACCCCAATGGGTCCTTGGTGCTCCATGAGGACCCCTAATGGGTTAGGAATTCTATAGTGGTGTCAAGGTTCAAGGTGGGGCCTCCCTAACACAATCCTAGGCTTGGTACCTGGAAATTGCTATTTGCAGACCACTTGGGTTTTCTTCTTCTCTCCTAAGTTCACAAGCTCATGGGCTTCTTCCTATGGTTTTGTCATGACCTAGTCATGACAAAACCAACATAGGAGTCTAGTGTTTGAGGGATGTTACATCAGGTACTAGCGTTATAAATTCTTTAATACCTGCTTAAGTTCTCTTTTGTAGAGATTAGCAGGTGATCGCGAGTTTTCTTCAGGTACTCGCGTTATATTCTTTTGTACCTGCTATGAGTTCTCTTTTGCAGAAATTACCAGGCATTCACGAGTTTTCCTCAGGTACTCGCGTTAAATTCTTTTATACCTTCTTGAGTTCTACTTTGCAAAGATTAGCAGGTATTCGCGAGTTTTCCTCAGGTACTCGCGTAAAATTCTTTATACCTGCTTGAGTTCTCCTTTGCAGAGATTAGCAGGTATTCACGAATTTTCCTCAGGTACTCGCGTTAAATTCTTTTTATACCTGCTTTGAGTTCTCTTTTGCAGAAAATTAGCAGGTATTCGCGAGTTTCCTCAGGTACTCGCGTTAAATTTTTTTATACCTGCTTTGAGTTCTCCTTTGTAGAGATTAGCAGGTATTCGTGAGTTTTCCTCAGGTACTCGCGTTAAATTCTTTTATACCTACTTTGAGTTCTCCTTTGCAGAGATTCGCAGGTATTCGCGAGTTTTCTTCAGGTTCTCGCGTTATATTCTTTTATACCTGCTTTGAGTTCTCTTTTGCAGAAATTAGCAGGTATTCGCGAGTTTTCCTCAGGTACTCGCATTAAATTCTTTTATACCTGCTTTGAGTTCTCCTTTGCAGAGATTAGCAGGCATTCGCGAGTTTTCCTCAGGTACTCGCGTTTAAATTCTTTTATACCTGCTTTGAGTTCTCCTTTGCAGAAATTAGCAGGTATTCATGAGTTTTCCTCAGGTACTCACGTTAAATTCTTTTATACCTGCTTTGAGTTCTCCTTTGTAGAGATTAGCAGGTATTCGCGATTTTTCCTCAGGTACTCGCGCTAAATTATTTTATACTTGCTTTGAGTTCTCCTTTGCAGAGATTAGCAGGTATTCATGAGTTTTCTTTACGTACTCGAGTTATATTCTTTTATACCTGCTTTGAGTTCTCTTTTTGCAGAAATTAGAGGGTTATTCGTGATTTTTCCTCAGGGACTCGCGTTAAATTCTTTTATACCTGCTTTGAGTTCTCCTTTGCAGAGATTAGCAGGTATTCACGAGTTTTCCTCAGGCACTCATGTTAAATTCTTT